>OX411824.1:2615497-3878246 GCA_948253155.1 Leucoma salicis
TCTGTGGCAATGTCAAAAAGACGGTTTCTGACAATAGATGTAGTAATTCTTGGGGAAGGTTTAAGAGTATAGTCTTTTGTGTGAGTTGGCTGAAATATGATGATTATTGTTGAAGATGACAGAAAAACACATACGATGTGCGTCCCATAAACTAATAGATTTGTTAAAAAAGAGAATTAGCTCAGCCCATGGAGAATCCGCGGTTTGATTTATTCATTTAAAAAGTGATTTCCTATTCAAAATGTTGTGATGAAATAAAAAGCTCCATGGAAACTATGTGAAAAAATCATTAGTTTAATTGAACGAATCACTGAAGATCAACCAAATCCTGAGATGATTTGTTTTATGTCTATTTTTGTTTCCAGGTTCGTCCCAAATTGATGGACACCCTTAATCCTTGAAACAAACCACAAGCACCAAAGCGTTGGGGGCCTCTGTCGCTCCGGGAGTGCCCCAAGTGGGGGATAACGACCACTCAGCTGAATGTAGCCGTGTCAGCCAGGACCCAATAGTCACGTTTCATGAGTACGACTCGTATCTTTAAATCGGTCAGCCTTTTACATTTCAGGACTTTTTAATATTTGTGTCAACCAGTTTCTTAGATAGACATGACGCAGTTCATAGGATGGTAAGTGGTTATTGTGAGGATGTGCAATATACTTCTATAACCGAAAAATACATATAGATATAGTTCACTGCTGCAATATAGAATATGGTGCTACCTATTCGGACGGGACTAACGGAAGTAGGAACACTATGGTTCAAAGGCTGCGACTAGTAGGTACTATTAACCAACGTGATGTTAAACCATCAGTTGTATAAGTTTATATTGCTGATAAAGATGAACAACTACCTCAGTGTTGCAGCGGTAGTGTGTACGACTGCTGATCATAAGATCTCGGGTTCGATCCCCGGGTTGGACAAATTAGCAGCCCGGAGTTTGGAAATGTGCCCGGTAGCCCCCTATTATGTAGGACCTAAACATAGCTGGCGAATCGTGGGTGTGTAATACACCTCTGGCTATCCTTCGGGGAATACGGGCGTGATGCTAGGTTTTTTTTATAAAGATGAACTGAATGTGGTTATCAGATTAATAAATCTCATGATAACTACCGCATGAAACCCTGCACCAATACTTATAATGAAATCAGGAATTTGTAGTTGTAATGTGAATAGTTTCAATGATCGTAGAAGCTAGTTTTTATGGTATTAAAGTTAAGAAAACAACATTTTAGTGCATGTTTGAGATGGTTGGTCTTGTACATCTCCCTAGCCTTATATAGGGTTTTTCAACAATAACGTTGTTTTTTAAATTAAAAAAAAACAATAAATTTAGATGATAATGATTCATAATTTTTATTGTATTACAATAAGTAAGGTTTCGCAATTATGAATAACAAATAATATCTGATAAATGTCCTGAAAATGGAATCATTATCATCTAAATTTATTGTTTTATTTTGATTTTAAAAACATAGTTTTTGTTGAAAAACCCTATATATCCCAATATTTTGTAGGGGATGATTCTGGGGGGTTAGGCAGAATGTCATATGTCACGTGTCGACCGTATCGAGATCACTGTGATTGGTTGAGAAACCGACGTGTGATGTCACAATAATCCGTTGGCCAATCACGGTGATCTCTCAACCAATCACAGTGATCTCGATACGATCGACATGTGAGATATGACATTCTGCCTAACCCCCCTGATCTGTCCAGTTTTAGCTGATATACCATGGAACCACTGCCTCGATCTGACCTCCACAACCCAAGGGGACAACTGGTAACCTTAGAACGGGACCAGAGTTAGATTTTTTATTTAGGACTGACAACCTGTAATGACTGCCAGAATGTTTTTTGACAGCCGGGACCATTAACTTATTTCTATTTTTTTTTTAATTTATTTTATAACACAATACATTATTACAAAATGATGAATTATAAACATACCACACAAACCATCCCGAGTTTAACAGTGGTATGTCAGACACATGCATTTTGGTACAATGAACATAATATTTATTCTGGTCGGTATTTTAATTAATCATGTAGAAAATGAATATTTTGTTACTATCGATTTACAATTTATTGCATTTAAAGTATTTCAGATTTCGATAGGGAGGCTATATATTTTGTAGAGGGTAGCATGTATTCCCACGGCTGGGTACCGTAAGCATTTTTATGATGTGTTTTTATTTTTTATTTTTATTTAAGAAACTTCCTTTTTTATGTAAAAGTACATTTACGGCCTGTGGCGGCCATAATGTTTTCAATATTTAAAATTAAACTAATAATTTATAAAATCCGTCAGTGGTTTTCTTTTCTTGATAGAACTTCAGAAAAAGATTATAGGTTAAAAAAACTATTATTTTGAATTTGTACTTTATCGTAATGGTTATTGGTGAAATATTGTTATCTGTTGACAATCAAATAGTATATTGCCGCTACCTCAGACTAAATATATCACGACAGAGCGAAGAAAATTCTTTGACATGTATGAGCGAGAGCACAAGATACAATTTACTGGTGCAAAAACAGACAAAGTCATAGATTTTTGTCTTTATCGCCGTGGCCAGTTTTTGGTATTGTCACGATATCAAAAAGCTTTGTCTGTCACGATTCAACTGACATAATCGAACATTTGTATAAAAATTGGGGTTTTACATTATATTTACGTGTTAAATCAGTGTTTTGAGAAAAAGACTACGTGATAATAGTGCTTGCAAAATAGTGTACTATGCTACAAAAGCTACAGCGAGCGAAAAAATACAGGTATAACATTTCAAATTATACGCGAAAGTTTTTAATTTATACGCAAAAAAAGACCCGTTTATGTTACTTTAAATATAACATTTCATTCATATGTAGTCCAAAATGAAATAATTTAATGATTAAATGCTATAAAGTGATATAAAATGGGCTTTTTTTACTCGAAATTAATAATTGCTACTAAGATACACTCGCAAAACACGTTTTCTAGCTAATTTTTTATTACTGAGAATTGTTTCGGTGTTGCCTTAATGCGAATTTAATTTGTCCAGTTTTCACTTTACTAATAAATTTATATGTAATTTATGAGATGATGATAAAAAATTACCATTTTAGGTTTTCCTCTAATCCAGATGCGAGATCGAAATGGGTGGATGCTACGGGAAAACGAGGCAACCCACGAAATACCCAAAATATGCTTCACGATATTTTGTTGATGTTTAATTATACATAATAAGAAAATAGTAACGTTGGGAGCAAAATCATTGCCAGTGAATATGTTCATGTACGAGTAAGTATAGCTTTTAAAGTCTTTGTACTTCAACTTTGTAAGTAAATCTCAATTCTAGATTATGACTACCGCTGTAGTCATAATCTAGAATTCAGAGAAACTGATTTGCTCTCTCTTGTGACACCTGCCTGTGACCTGTTTAAGGTTTCAAAATAAAACCCAGGAGTAAAACAAAATTAAATAAGATATATTCACACCCCAAATGGTAGGTGGCAACACAAATTTATAAGGTCGTGGTATTCGTCCTGTAGCTAACTTCACCACTTATAGTACTCTCTCTCCCGTGGGACCGGCCATGTAGCATATCGTTGCGTTTTGGTCGCAGCAGGAGGTAGCCGTTTATTCGTTCATTATATATCGGTGAAATGAAATGGTGAGCAGCGGCTTGACAATACTCTCAGTATAGTTGAGTCCATGAGCGACGGTTGACATTTACCATCAAATGGGCCGTGGCTCGTCTGCCACTAAATGCAAAAAAAAAAAAGTTCTTATTCAATTAATTAAATCAGCGCTGGAAGGATGATAATTCTTTACTTATTTGACCCAGAAAAGAAAGACAAGATAATTTAATTGTATTCTTGTGTACTATTACTTTATTAAATATAACTTATTATTATTTACCAGATGAGATATCGGACAGAACGGCAATTTATGGAGAAGCAATACTTATCTTGCATCAAGGATCAAAGTCTTGGTATTTCTCTACGTGATCGAATTCTTATTACGGAGGTAGAACGTGAATATCCGACATAGCCCGCCGAGTTTGCATGCTGAAGTGGCAATGGGTAGGCCATATCGCTCGACGAACTGACAACCGTTTGGGAAAAAGGTTCTCGAGTGGCGATCACGTATGGGACAGCGCAGCGTAATATGGCCTCCCACCAGATAAATCAAATATTTGGTCAAAGCTGCAGGGAGCCATTGGATGCAGTCAGCACAAGCCCGCTAGTTCTGGTGCTCTCTTGGGGAGGTCAATGTCCAGCAGTGGACGCTTAAAGACTGATGGTTGGATGAATAGAAGGGGTGGTAGATTTACTTTTAAATAATTATTTTGATAAACGTTGTGATATTCAATTAAAAATTTGTTACGAAGAGTTTCTTATTTACGACCAAGTTACAGACCTCATTCTAACTATCGTTTAATTTACTCAAATATGGTTAAATATTTATCAACCTAGAAACATTTAAAAAAATATTGCTGTTTCAAGTGCGGCCACGCCGTGGCTCCGTCTAGTTCTTAGTCTGAGGCCGCTACGCTGAATTGACAACATTAAAAACTTTGGTACTACTATATTACAAAACAATATTACGTAGTTATTTCTTAAATAATTTCGTGAGAACAGTAATATGACTATTTAAGAAAATATTTTTTATAATTATTTGGTGAAAACTGATATTATTTCTAATCAAGAGTAGCAATTATGATTCAAAATATTTGCAAAACATATTTAGATATTTTTATATATATTTTTAGCATTTGACATGCTTAGCACTATACATTAAACACAAAGTAAAAATTTGTTATTTTCGATTTCACATTTTTCACTTTGTGTTTAATTTGCAAAACATTTTACATCTGTCATGTCATGTCATTCTACTCATCTACTGTTGGTATTGTGTATCGTGAATATTGTATTGTGATTTTATGAGTGTAAGTTATATATTTAGTGATTTTAAGCCTCATTATTTGTTTATATATGTAGATATTATTTTATATATTTATAATTATGGTGTTATTTTTGATCAAATATTCGATTTTGAGGTATTTCAATTTCAAAATTATATCCATCATAGATGTCTTTTATCTCATCATCCAAAAGTTTTAGTGTGAAAAGAAATATACAGGGCAATAGGGTAGTCATTTATCTTCAAAAAACATATTGTTATAAGTATGTCCTTACCAGGCCGAGAATGTATGGGCATTTGGTATATCTCCTTTCTGTTGTACAATAAAGAGTATTGTTATGTTATGTTATAATGTGGTAGAAAATAAAAAAACTTAACGTGCCTTCCGAAGCACGGAGGAGGTCACGTGTCCACAAATAGATGTCACTTTTTCGTCATCCATCTGACTGCCAGCCGCAAGTGTACAAAGAGGCAATAACCTTTGATTATATGCTACGACCTAGTACCTAATTGGTTATGTACAAATATTGTTATTATCATAATGTTGACGAATATTTTTTTATTCTCTTATGATTTTTAGCATATCAGAACATATTTAGATATTTATGTATATATTTTTAGCAATTGACATGCTTAGCACTATACATTAAATACAAAGTGAAAAATGTGAAATCGAATATAACAGTCACGAGCATGATTTGAACCTGCATCTCCTGGATACCATCCAGATGCTTTACCAATTCAGCCATCCTGACAATTGCTCCTGACTGCTAATTTCGATAACATATTCCTACTTAACGTCTTTGCGTGACGCCGGCGCCATCTGTTGGAAGTATTTTCATTATACCGACCAGGTAAACTTATAAAAATACCTAAATATTTATAGGGTTTGCGTCATTATTAGGTAAAAATCTTAATTGTAAAATTAAATTTACCTGGTCGGTATAATGTACGAAAATACTTCCGACAGATGGCGCAGGCGTCACCCAAAGACGTAAAGTAGGAATGTGTTATCGAAATTAGTAGTCAGGGGCAATTGTCACGATGGCTGAATTGGCAAAGCATCTGGACGGTATCCAGGAGATGCAGGTTCAAATCTTGCTCGTGACTGTTATTTTCGATTTCACATTTTTCACTTTGTGTTTAGTATCAGAACATATAATCACAAAATTTGACCCCAATTTACCACCTGGAACATATCATATCATAGTAGTATTAAATGTTGGCGTTATAAACGAGCTCAAAGTCACGCAGAGAGCCATGGAAGGAGCTAGTGCGGTATTTGTCTACATGACAAAATCCGCGATACGGAAATTCGCTAGAAAATTAAAGTGACTGACGCCGGGTCGGCATGTTGAAGTAGCAAAAGGGCCCATTCACTAACTGATAACTGTTGAGGAAGAAAAGTTGTCGACCACGCAGCAGATGGCGCAGCGTAAATAGCCTCTCTGCTCGAAGTGGCAATCTCTTCGGGACGCTTATGTCCAGCAGTGGGGATAGAAGAATGATGGGTTGACGACAAAAATATATTTATCTTTTTTTTCATCTTTTAACAGTAAAGGGTAAAAGAAGAAAAGGAGACATGTGCCCACCAAAAAAACCGAATTCTTTGTGGACAAAGCCATAGAATCTATAGCTAATGGATATAGAAAGTCCTTTTTGGGGGCTAGCTGGAAAATAAAACAATTACGTAAGAAAAATTGAAAAAGAAAACAAGCCCAAAATTGAAAAAATATCGAGTCCTTTTATATACATTTATGTATTCACTGTCCTAAAATAACATGGTCAATCTCTAACCATCCCATTAATGTTTTTCTACAGGAGTTAAAGTAGCAGAGTTTAGTAGTTAAATAAATTAAAAGCCTATATACGCTAGTAACACCACAGGTATCACTCGCGCGGTAGGGTAATATGAAGAGGATAAGGAGGGGGATTGGGGCTGCAGCGCTCTCACTCACCATATAAACCACAACTGTAGACTACTTACTTTTGTTTATGTAGCCTTTTCACTAAAATAATACTTCGCTTTTAACACAATTCTATTTCATACTATAGTGTAGCTCTTTAAATCCATCAAACAGAGACAAAGCAGTGTACACAATATAGCTCTACAAATAGTGATTACACGATTCAATTCCACAGTTCAAACACAGAGCGATTGAACTATGTGCATTCTTCTCCGACCACGATGCGAGGGATATAATAATTATTTACTTTGCAACATATAACTGGAAATAGATTATAAGTGTAGAATACAAATTTTGTTTATGGTATCTACTTATACCTACTCTTTTCCAATTACGAAGTCCCTTTTGACACTTCTTAGATCGTAACTCTTCAGGTTTCGCATACTTTGAAATAATAAACATTTATTTTGTTCATGGTCGTAAATCATCATTTAAAAAATACACAATCAATCTAAATCATTATACAATTAATTCACACACACAATCAACATATTGTTTTTAGACATCGTGCTCAAAATAATTAAAACTTTAAAAGATAAAAGCTAGTTTTTCGGTTATATCTCAGGTTCCCGATATAGTAGCGGGATAAAATGTCTACCTGAAAATTATTTAGTATTAGATTACTTACTTCTTTATTACTCATTATAACATCAATTTACGGCTGGACGGAACGTTTTCCTTCCAGCCGTTTTCCGTCAACCGAAATAGACAGATAAAAAATTGGTAAGCTGTTTTGTTTTATACTTTCGTAATTATGCACTTAGTAAATAGCTGTTATTTACTCGTAGACATTACAAACAGTAGTGTTTGTTAGTTAATAACGCTGAAGCGACTGAACGGTTTTGGATATAAAGATTATAATATATTATTGATATAAAAAGTAGTATATGTATTATATCCGTAATCTGGCACTCATAGCACAAGAGGGCGTTGTGTGAAATGTCCGTGAATATTTATTTATTTATTAACTGGATTTTGACAATAGTTAATATACAAATAATTCGTGTCTTGGATATTTTTTATTCAATAAGGACTTCCTGTGTGATACTTTAATGGGCTTGAATTTTTAAATACATGCAGACGAAGTCACGGGCCAAATGAGTATGATATGAGTCGCAGCTATAGCTTTGTGGTATCGTGTTACCAAGAACTCTAGTGGTAAAGCCTTGCTTGTCCCAGCATGAATAGGCCTGCTCGATCGGCGAAGTAACACCCTCTCACGGAAGATCAGCGTGTAACAACGGTAGCTACCTACTGTTGTGTTACATATGGTGAGCCCAAACTCCCTTCCTATCCTCTCCTTAGTAGATAGGTAGGAACCTATCCTCTCCTTATTATCATCTGCCTATTCAACTCCTATCCTTTTTTTTATTAGAGATTGCAACGTGTGAGTGATGCCTCTGGTGTTGCTAGCGTCTATAGGCTACGGTAACCGCTTACCATCAGGTAGGCCGTATGCTTGTTCACCACCCATGTAGCATAAAAAACTGCAAAGACAGTGGTATTGACTCGAGGTCTCCAGTCCGAGACGGAAACCTCGTAAGCCACACATTTTCGACTTTTCGAAATTGAACCCTTTGTTTCTATTCTCAAAATAATATCTGCTGCACTCGTTGCTCGTTGCTCCGAACGAGGGAGTGTATGGTTATATACATTTTTTCCCGCTCTTCATAACATTTTAACACCAAATCCAGTTTATAATCCTATATCTATTGTATAAACTTGATTGACTAGAATCATGTATGTTCTCTACTCACTCAAAAATACCTCAAGCGTGAAGATAAATAAAATAGAAGACATAACTGCGATTTTCGCAGGCCGTTTAGCTTCGCGCTAAGCCAATGGGCTGTATTAGTGAAAATTTACTTATGTCGGTATAAATGAATGCATAGTAGAGACGTATTCATAGTTGTGTTTTATTAAAGGTTAGAGCCCTCAAACATATCTGTAAACTATATTTTTCCCGCGACTTCGCCTTCTTGCATTTCACAATAGATACTTCACTATACGGCAAACTCAATGTCTCTTTGCTAAATTGCTTTTCCAAAGGAATCATCCATTTTGGTGGGCCTTGTGGCGTAGTCGGTAGTGTAACCGACTTCAGTGCACGAGGTCGTGGGTTCGATTCCCACCCAGGACAATTATTTATGTGATGAACACAGATATTTGTACAGCGTCTGGGTGTTTTCTGTCTATTATATGTATGTATTTACAAAAAAAGTAATACATGTATTATATCCGTAATCTGGTACCCATAGCACAAGCGTTACCTAAACTTAGATTGGGACCAGAGGACATTGTGTGAAATTTCCGTGAATATTTATTTATTTATTATTAGATATTATTATTTTACCGAGATAAAAACTAGCCTATGTCCTTTTTTGGTCTTCGGACTAGAAATCTAGAAATCATGTAGAATGTAAGCATGTACATTTCATTTTAATCGATTTAGTAGCTTATAATACGCTTTATAAACAAACAAACAAAAAAACGCACTTTCGAATTTATATTAATTAGCATAAGCCCTTAGAATAATAACACCCTTTTAGACTGTGGGCTATGACAAATCTTGACGTTTCTACGAGTTGCATCAGCCCAGAATTTTCTCTTGGCTCGAAACTTCCGCCTAATTACATTACACCTTTTGAAGTAGGGCTTCTACCATAGTTTAAAAGTCCTCGCAAGTGACGGAATAACTCTTCTCTGGTTTCTCGGCGTGTGTAAGCATCGCTCAGACTGGCGAAACGGCACACAACGGATTTATTTAGTGGATGAGGGCCTATTACTACCCTGTTTTTTGCCTTGAACGTTGGGTGTGCGGTTAGGTACATTTTTTCCGCCATAGCAAAAAAACCGATACTAGGATAGTTACCAGCAAATATTTAACCAGTAGTTAAAAAAAAAATACAGCACCATGCTCTAGGACCTGCAGAGATTCCCTGTTTGCGGGGAACTTTACAGGCATTTAAAGGACATAAAGTATACTAAGGATCAAAACAACAATTGATATATCACATATATATTCCCGGAAATTGAAACTAGAACCTTCTGCGCAATAAAAATAATTAATATTCCACTATAGATAGCGCACTAACGTCTATTTATCTATAGCATAGCTTAGAATTAATTAATCCAAGACTATAATCACCTTCATTGTCTCAAGTGCGTAACTATTTAAGTGTGTCGGCTCTCGCTGGGATACGAGTAAGTTTGCACATTGTAGAGAAATGTGCCATATGTTGTAGCGCAACACTGGCATAAGGATGGGACAGTATCGATATTGGTATATATTTTTTACCGATCGTCATCTAATTTGAACGCAATACTATAGCGGAATTCTAAGTTTTCGATATACCTACTACGATTTTGAAATTGATAAAAGCTGGGACAAACAGCTGAACCCTTCGAGGGTGTAAACTGCGCGATAATTTATAGATTAGTGCTGAGCTTTAGAAATGTGTTGTGAAGATCAAACTGAACACTTTGTCTTGGTGTTCCAACTGATTATTGTAATAGGAAAATATAATTACATAGAAAATAAGAATACTTATATTTTTAAAATACCTACAAATTATTTGTGATTGAGGAAAAATAGATTTTTAGTACGAGCGGGAATCGATCCCGCGTCCTTTCCAATCCGGGGAAGTTCTCTAAGCCACTGAGCTACCGTACCGACCTTTCATCATCTCAATCTCCTCATCATATTTGTTTTTTGCCTCATTCACAAATAATTTGTACTTTAAATAGTAGCTGAGCATAACAAATGCTAAAAAATATAGATCAAAAGTACTTATATACAAGTCACGGCCCACTCAATGGCAAGTGCTCCGTCGCTCGTGGACTGAACTATACCGAGAGTATTGTCAAGCCGCTGCGCACCATTTCATTTCTCAGATATGAAACGAAATACCTAATAAACAGTTCTACATCTTAAGTCTCATCTTCTGCTACAGCCAACGACGATGACCGGTCACACAGGAGGCGGTGGTGCCGAACCGTTTGGGCGTGATATCAAGTGAGTACTCTCACTTTGTACCCAGTCCTACCACTAGTAATGCAATAGGTGATAATTTCTTACTTCCCTTAGTCACCTTGTACGACACCCGGGGGGAAAGGATAGGGTGGTGACACTTGTATTCTTAGTCCGTTACCGCACGGACAAACGGATTTCATTAACAATCTATTTTTATACAATTTCGTACCAATTTAATATCCATGCCATCTATTCATGTATTGGCACTTCATCAATCCATCAGTCCTTCAACATCCACTGCATCGAACAACACCCAGTGGCTTTGAATAGATCGTCGGTCCATCTGGTGGGAGGCCGTGCTACGCTACGCCGTCCAAAAACGTGGTCGCCACTCGAGAACCTTTTTTCCCCAACGGTTGTCAGACATGTGGCCTGCCCATTGCTACTTCAGCACCTTTCTCCTACAGATCTCATTATTAAGGAACCAATCACGTATTTGTCCTGAGTGGGAATCGAACCCACGACCTTGTGCATGGAAATCGGTTACACTACCGACTACGCCACGACACCCGTCAATTATTCTCACAATTCATTTTTTATCATTACAATAAATGTAGACTCGAAGAGTGTGGTGGTGGTCTATGGTCTACTGTATATCGTTAGGTATTGTATTTTTATGTAGCGGGGGAAAAGATCCAACAAATAACGGAGGCTGCACGACCACTAACTTTAACTTTGGAACCGGTTAGGCGCGTTCGTCCCTTCGTATACGAGGTCTCGATCTTCTGCGGTTCTTCGATATTGTGGACGAAGCCGTGCTGAGGTAGCTCTTGCTACAAAATACGATGGCATATAAAACTCCTCGATAGCCCAGAGCTTAGTACCGACGATGGTCCAGTACTATGCTTACAGTCGCGCAGCCAATTTATAAAAACAAAATTAAGAGTACATACATTTATAAAAAATAGAATGAAAAAAATAAGCACCGAATTGATTCGGCGCGAATACAAATTATATTGCTGTAAATTACCATGGCAATGTACATCACTATTGTAATATTACAGGTAAACTAGTTGGCTGAATACTCGAGTTTGCTTTACATCGCTCGCAGAGATATTATGAGATGGGTTCTAAGATTTATGAACATGCATATATGTGCGTAAATTATCATATAGTATACTTGAATAGATATTGTGCACTGCGAAGATAAATTAGCTTTCTGAGAAACGTGATAGTAGAAGTTGTATGTGCTTTTTATACTACGTTTCTGGCAAACAAGCATATTACTTGATATTTAGATATTTTTGTCACCCCAAGACGTCACCCAAAGACGTTAAGTATGATGTGTTATCGAAATTAGCAGTCAGGAGCAATTGTCAGGATGGCTGAATTGGTAAAGCATCTGGACGGTATCCAGAAGATGCAGGTTCAAATCATGCTCCTGACTGTTATTTTCGATTTCACATTTTTCACTTTGTGTTTAACATTACTTGATGGTAAGCGGTCGCCGTAGTCTCGAGTCACGAGAGTCATTACCATTGTTACACGCTGATCTTCTGTAAATCTTCTGTAAGAGGGTGGTAATTCCGCGGTAAGCCGACATACATGCTGGGACAAGAAAAGCTTGCTTGATTTCTTCGATCAACAATGTAATAGATAACGCGTCGGCTAAAAAAATCCGTCACGGTAAATAATAGCGCACTTGAGAATTGAGCTCTTATTTTGTTTATTTGAAAAAGTACTTTTTTTTTGCTGTTTAAGCTTGATTTCACAGTAAATGTTATTTGTCTTTTCACTTTTAAGTGGCAGTAATAAATTATTGGTTTGCTCATTTTTTGTGACGGATGACCGTAAATGTAAGATAATATTTTGAAGAATTGTGACTTTATTACTAAGTGCCGTGATTATAATTACGTTGAACTGTTTTAAAACTTTGTCTCAGTTCGTTAATAAACATATGCAGCTGTATAAGTATATATTCACACGGTCAGTTTTTAGCTTGATTTTGTTCGTGACACTCATCTTGTTGTAATTAATGATCGAAGCTTGATTTACTGCATAATACTTACAAATACATATGTATAATAAATGCGAAATACGTAGAGTGATGTATTTATATTTTAAAGTCCACGCAGACGGAGTAGCGGGCATAATCTAGTATAAGTATATACTGGTAATTTTTTAACCAGTGCGCAAATTTTGAGAGAATAAACTTAAGCAAATTTTAATAAACACGTATTTTTTATTTTGTTATGTCTTAGTACTAAAAATAAAGTTATCGCTAACGAAAGGTTTTACTTTTGAAACAGATTTTACTGTCACACTACGCGCGCGCTTCCGTAGGTATACCTACATCGGCGCTCGGTCAATGCGCCTACGCGTAGGTATTATTTGGGTTACTGAACGCTAATTTTATCAGGTTCGAAATAAACTTTTTAAGTTTAGGTCGTGACCTGAAGTTATTTGTAAGAGTAGTTCCAATTTTTCCTTTATACTTTCATAGGGTTAGAACCATCAAAAAGCAGCAAATAAAGCTTCTAGCTGCTCGTAAGATTGGTGTCCATATTTTACTGATTTCAAGTCAGATAAAAAAATAAAAAAATCGGATTAAACAATTAATGAAAATGTGTTCTATTACTGATATAAAATCCCCAAAAAAAGTTTGCGCACTGGTTTAAAAATTATCCTGTATAAGAGCATAAACATTTTTTTATTAATTTTTATTTTCATTATCTCTGCTTACCCCACAAGAGAGATGGTGATGATAATTAAGTAAGGATAAAGATATAATTATATATACATAGTTCGTAATATATATTTTTCATTCCATTCATCCATCCATCCATCCATCCATTCATCAGCCTTTCAACGTCCACTGCTGGACATAGGCCTCCCCAAAAGAACGCCACAACGAGTGGTCCCTTCATGGGGGATAATGCCGTAATCGCCACGCTTGACAGGCGGGTTGGCGATCCCAGTGGATGTTGTTAATACTCGAGGGAGTGCTGCTGCCCACTCCGCCGGTATTCCCTCAGTCGGCTCTTACGACTCCCGTGGGTAGAGAGGGGTGGGACAATCTAAAGCCGGCCCCACATGGCCAATATTTTTCATTATAAACGTATAAATAGGTACATAGAATTTGTCGTGCAATCCTTCGCCAATAACTTTGTCATAGATGATAGATGATATTTGTCGAAATTTAACGAAGACGAGACAGTAGGAACGGGCGAAAAATAGTTCCGGTAACATTAGAAAAGACGACGGATCTAAGACAAAAAATATAGCATCACGCATGTATTCCCCAAAGGGGTAGGCAGAGGTTTATTACACACCCACAATTCGCCAGCTATGTTTACGTGCCAAGTAATAGGGGGCGAGCCTATTGGCGTCTACCGGGCACATTTCCAAACTCCGCGGGCTGTTACTGAGAATTGTTATTTTTACGAAAAAGCTCAATTACACTGCCCGACCCGGAGATCGAACCCGAGACCTCATGATCAGCAGTCGCGTTCACTACCACTGCACCACCGAGGCACTTAAAAAAACAATATTCGTATTAATGAATACTATAATGTGTTGCCAGGTGGCATATACATTCGTATTACATTAAAGAACATTATCTATCTTATATGTTATTCCAATAGCCCGTTTTTCTCTCGTTCCGCGAGATCTTCCTTATTCCTTTATCAAATTCCATGATGTAAATCATTTTAAGCTTATCGTGTCGGCTAATGACGAAAAATAGATCCACAGTCAGAAAAAGTACCGATTCTCTTAAATTTGAGATTTGAAATCATCTACAAAGAAGTCCTTTATTGGATGCGGAATGTGATGCAACTTTTTTTATTTGGTAGTTCTTGATTAGACTTAGAAACTGGTAAACATTTTATCCCGCTACTATATCGGGAACCTGAGATATAGCTTAAAAACTAGCTTTTGGCTGCGGCGAAACCACGGGCATAGGTTAGTACTATTATAGAGCTGTAACAGGGCTATGTCTGTACATTTAAGATATTAGAGAAAAAAAAATGTAGGTATTAGGCTGTTGAAGTTGAACAGAAAACATTTTTTTTAATGTTTGTCAGTTTGTTTGTTCGGGATTCACGCAAAAACTACTGAATGGATTTTGATGATTATTTTTTGTTTTGATACCTCTTGATTAGACTTAAGAACGGGTAAACATTTTATCCGGCTACTACAACGGAAACCTGAGATATAACCTACAAGCTTTTGGGTAAGGCAGAGCCGCGGGAAAAGGCTAGTAAAATTAAAACTAACTTTTTTAAACCTTTTACTGTGTCCCCCTCATGGTGAGAGGGATTAGTCAAGGCCATAGTCAGCCATGCTGGCCCAATGCGGTTGGCACTCTTCACAAGCCGTTGAGAAAATCTCTCAGGCGTGCAGGATTTTTCCTTCTCTATATTGCTTATAAAATATTCGGGTATGCCAGTATATGCACCTGATCTCTCCAACTACGTACCAAAACCTTTCGAGAGATCGGTTTTGTTTTTCCTAGCCAGATCTAACGATATTTGCTGCCGTAACCTTTTTTTTTAATTTTTAGGATTTTTAATCGATACTTAAGTTATTAAAAGAATATTAAATTAAGCGTCAGAGTATGAGTCTTCGGTAGTATAGTGGTAAGTATCCCCGCCTGTCACGCGGGAGACCGGGGTTCGATTCCCCGCCGAAGAGGTTCTTTTTGGATTTTTGTGTTTTTCTTTTTTCTTTTTATAATGAGTATTTTTTTTTCAAAAATGTACTAGGTACAATGATTCAAATGGGCGTTATTCATTATGTTAGGTAATTAAATAGTGACAACACAAATCTATCTATATGTCTAAAAAAATACATATAAAAAAAACCACTATCACAGTGTTTGTGCGCCATAAATTCCGAAACTGATTTTAACGCTTTTTTTGCAAAATAAAGTGTTTTGTTATAAGTTAAAAGATAGTTTTAATCCCGATTATTTTAAGTATCATCTTGGAAATTCCAATAATTAACACAAAAAATATATTTTTTATTCCAAGATGTAAGATTGAATGCGCCTCAACTGATGGTAGCCGCCGTTCACAGACTTCGTAATACTAAGAATACTGCCAACCCATTACTTACCAAGTACTTGGACCGCTTGGTCATTTACTAGGACGTCCACATAAAGTGCGAAAATGTGGAATCGAAAATAGTAGTCTAGGGCAGGATTTGAACCTGTATAGAATAATAGAATAAAACTCTTTATTGGAATACTAAAAAAAAAAAACTGTAACAACAAACACAAAAAAAGAAAGAAATGTAAAGCTAAGGCTTAACTTAACTAGTCTTCCAATTGGCGGCCTTATCGCTCAGAGCGATCTCTTCTAGGCAACCATGCATGGAGAGGAATTGAAGAGAAACTTGCCTTTCGAGTTATAGGTATAAGTACTAATTTGTTATAACTTATAGTAACATAAATTTATGTATTGAACATGTTTTACAAAGAGAAATATATAAATGTAGGTGTATAACACTGTACACGTATAAAAATATAATTTTATATATAAAGAATATTGTATCTACTTAAATTAATATTGGTGCGACACAGTAGTTGTTTCCGACAGGTAATGTGTTTTGACCCGCTGTTTGAATAAGTTTAAAGAAGGGGATGTTCTTATTGAGATAGGTAGTTTGTTCCACAACATGACCGCTTCAACAGTAAAGGAGTTTCCATAAAAATTGGTTTTATGTTGTGGAACTTCTAATCTCAAGTTTTCTGATGATTTTAATGAGAAAGGGTGAGTATGAGTGGTATGAAGAAATTTAAATCTTTGCCGAAGATATTGCGGAGAAGAAGGATTAAAGAGGATAGTATAGAGAAGGGATAAAATGTGACTATCTCGCCGACGACGTATTGGGAGCCAGTTGAGCTTAGTGCGAAATTCGGAGACGTGGTCAAATTTTCGCAGTCCAAATATGACCCTGATACAGAAGTTTTGAAGGCGCTCAAGCTTGTCTAGTTGTTCCTGAGTTAGGTCGAGATAGCAGATGTCCGCGTAATCAAGGATAGGAAGTAAGAGGGATTGTACAAGCGCAATTTTAGTGGTTGTAGGCAGAAAGTTTGTTAATCTACGCAATGAGCCCGCAGAAGCATATATCTTTCGGCTGGTTTGTTCAAGCTGTGGGCCCCATGATAGACTACTGTCGAAAATAATGCCAAGGTTTTTGACGGTTTCACTAAATGGGATAGTGACACCATCAAAGACTATTTTCGGAAGTGAGCCCCAGTCTATATGGATAATTTTCCGGGTACTGCCTATGATGATTGCCTGCGTTTTAAGTGGATTCACTCTGAGACCGTATGTTCTACTCCACTCGGCGATACGGAGCAGATCCAGGTTCATCTCATCAATTGCTTCAGCTAGCCAACCCAAAGGTGCCTGACAGTACAGTTGCAGATCGTCTGCATATAGGTGGTAGGATGACGTGAGACTATGTGAAATGGAGTTGATAAAAATAGCGAAGAGAAGAGGAGATAAGACACCACCCTGAGGTACGCCGGCTGATGTTGTACACCATGAAGAGTAGGTCTCCTCAAAGCGAACCCTCTGCCGACGACCATACAGGTAACTATGAAACCAGTCAATTACCGTTGGAGATATGTTAATGGAGCGAGCAAGGAGAATGTCAAAATCAATAGAGTTAAAGGCATTGCTAAAGTCCAGGAGCGTCAGAACGGTAAGCTGACCATCATCCATCCCTAAACGGATATCATCAGTGATTTTAATGAGTGCTGTAACCGTGCTGTGCCCTGAACGAAAGCCAGACTGAAAAGGATTGAGCAGTTCATTTTTGGTAAGAAAATAATTTAATTGTTCAAAAATTAGGCGTTCGAGAATTTTGGAGAGAAATGGTAAAATAGAAATGGGGCGGTAGTCGGGAAAAGAGTTAGGATTAGCTTTCTTAGGCAATGGGATAATTTGAGCTTCTTTCCATGATGATGGAAAGGTGCCGCTGGAAACAGAAAAGTTAAAAATATGACAGAGGACAGGTAATAGGTAGTCAAGAATAGGAATTATCATATTACGGCTTATCATGTCAAGCCCTACAGCCTTTGAGGATATTGAGAGAGTGCTCTTCCTAACATCACAAGCGGTAAATTGACGAAAGACGAATGGAGAATGGTCAGGAGTTGGATAATTTAAGAGGTGATGCAGAGATTTTTGTTTAGTATCTGCGTCCATAATAGGAGAAGTAGAAAAATACTGATTTAATAAATGAATGTCTAAAGATTTCGGGATAGTTTCGTGTCGTGACTTACCAACTCCTAATGACCGAAGGAATTTCCAGACCTTTGACGGGTCTGCATCCTGAACTGATTCGAAAATGTGGCGTCGTTGAGCATCTCTACACACCATATTGCAGCGATTCCGCAACCTTACATAACGTGCTTTGTTGAAGTCATTTGGATGGACTTTATATTTCGTTTTAGCGACTGCCTTTTTATGTTTTAACGTCCTAATATCATCCGTAAGCCATGGTGCAGGAACGTGTTTAATTTTTATAGGCCGAAGTGGTGCATGGATATCATATAGCTGAATGAGGAGAGAGTTAAAAATTGATACTTGGTCATCAATTGAATCAGCACCGATAACTGGTGACCAGTCTATGGCTTTGGCATCATTGATGAAATTATCTTTTTTCATTCCACTAAAATTGCGTTGTAGGCTTAGGTTTTGGAGTACGGATTTTGTAGGATAGATAGACAAGATCATGATAGGAGAAATCAGCGGAGAGTTGCCCGTGCTTAGAAATATGCGGCAGAGATGATACTAGTACAAGATCAAGAAGAGAAGGAATAGAATTAGGAAAGTGATGCGTGGCATTAAAAGGAAGAATGTGCATATTGTAAGCGCGAGCTAGACTTTGTAATTTAAGGGAACGATAGTCATTTTTTAGTAAACAGGTGTTAAAGTCACCCATTATAATGGAGTGGCTATAAGAAGGAATAAGATTTTCAAGTATTTGGCCAAAGGACGTGAAATAGTTATTATGAGAAGAATTACTATAGAAAACTCCAAGAAGAATTTTTGTATGGGAAAGTAGAATTTCAATGAATAGATGCTCACCGGTCTGATCAAGAGGTGGTTGTGAGGAAGTACTAACCACGGAAAAGGGTATATGAGATCTGAGATATATGGCTACGCCTCCACCAACACGCCCAACGCGGTCATTGCGAATGAGACGGAAACCAGGCAAAGAGAAAGAAACTGAAGGCAAGGAATTATTTAACCAAGTTTCGGAAACTAATATTCCATGAATATTTTTAGTGTCAAAGGACGCTTGCATGTCAGAAATATGGCCAGGAATACTCTGTGCGTTAATGTAGATTAGGTTTAAGTTTTTGGGTACATCAGAAAATATCGCATCTAAAGAATCGGAAAGAGTTGGAGTACTAGCCGATACAAAGCTATCGTCGCTACTACTGTGAGCAGAAGAAATAGATACATATTCATCATTATCACTATTACAGTCATTAAAAATATTTAACATCGTTTTCAGTTAATTTTTATAATATTGCTATATAATCTAAAACTATAATAAATACTACTAATAATAATACTAGACAATACCTGCCGATTTATAATGTTAAAATAAATCTATTATTATGCCAATTATTGCATACTAATAAAAAATAAAGTTAAAAACTACAAAAATAAATGTATTACACCAAAATCAATCACCTTACAAGTATGTAAATTGAACGACTCTGACAGCCGCAATAAGATGCTACAGACAAACAAGATATGACAAGTCACATAATTTACAGAAAAGGAAAAAAAAAGAAAAAAAAAATTGTACATAATGTCGTTAAGAAATAGGTAAAATGTTCTTAGTCTGAGGGTAAAATACAAATTCATAGATCAAATGCGACTGCCAAAGACGTGAAGTAGTAACTTCTTTAGTTTATACTCTTTGTCGTAACTATTGCTCATAAACTTTATTTATTTTGATAATAGTTTTTATACGAGTCTAAGATTCGTGTACCTCCTGGTAAACCATTCCACGTGCTTTGTGAATTCAGCAATTGTGACATCTGCTCGGAATTTGAAGAGATATTTACTGCGAGCATGTTTCGAACCTGCATCCTGCCAGCTAAGTAATCGCAACTACTGATAACTCCAAATATCTATCTCACATTTGTTTTTTGATTCCCACACCACGTAGTTTCGGCTCCTGTTCACAGTAAACCTCTCTTTTTCCCCTTTCACATATTTTCCGCTTTTGACCGCGGATCCACCGTAGCTTTTAGGTTACATCTCAGCAGGTTCCTGATATAGTAGCGGCATAATATGTATACCAGTTTTATAGTTTATTCAAGAGCTATCAAATAAAAAAAAATTTGATGTCTCGGGACGTCAGGAAGATGTGAAAAAATCGAAATTATTTTGTAGAAATAATGAGTAGAAATAAAATTCTCATAACTATGGATAGAAAGAGGATAAGCGCCCTCTTTCTATCAATAAACTAATTTGAAATTGATTGACATTATACTTCTTAATTACATGCTTTTGTCAACAGATGACGTTAAAAACAATTAATTATAGTGTCGCCACCCTAACAGCCGGTTTTACCCTCCCTCCGCATTAGATGTTTCACATCAAAAAGTTGCATCAAAATCCGTTCAGTAGTTTTTGCGTGATGCGCGAATGAACAAACAGAAAAAAAATCTAAAAAAAAATGTATTTTGTTTATACGCGCCTATAGTCTAATACAGTATTTTTTTCTCAAATATCTTAAACGTACAGACACAGCTCTGTTACAGCTTTATAATAGTTAGGATGAAAGAACGTATTTACAAAGCAAATACAACAGTTAGTTAGTTTGTTAGTAACGGCAGGGCTTACTAAATATTCCTGTTAGAGTTGATTGGATTGTATTCTGATTTCACGGATACAATAGAGCAATCAGTACTCTGACTCGATAATCAGCAGGCTTACGGTACAGGCAAATATATTAAATTGTTACTATATTTCCGATTGCATATATATTATATTAAAGGCTTTAAACTTTAGACACAAAGTGTGAAAAATGAAATCGAAAATAACAGTCACGAGCAGGATTTGCACCTGCATCTCCTGGATTCCGTCCAGATGCATGCCAATTCAGCAATCGTGACAATTGCTCCTGACTGCTAATCTTGATAATACATTCACACTTAATATCTTGGCTGACGCCTGCGCCATCTGTCGGTAGTATTTTCATACATTATACCGACTGACCCAAATACTTTTGCCCCTTTATTGAAAGAAAGAAAGAAAGAAAGAAAATATTTATTATGACGAAACAGAAAACAGCATATAAAATAAAGGCAGAACAAAAAAAAAGAAATAAGTATAAATGTAGCAATTACTGTTCGCCTTTCGGTTGTAGAGCCTTGTTTATCCCAGTATGAATGGGCCGGCTCGATCGGGGAAGTACCACCCTCTCAAAAAGATCGGCGTGAATCACTGTTAGGTACTCCTTCATTTTGTTAAGGCGGGAAAAAATGTTCCTAACCGCACACCCCGTCGTTCGGGGGCAACGAACAGGGTAGTGTGGGACCTTCACCCACTAAAGAAACCCGCCGTGTGCCGTCTCTCCGCCTTTATTGACGGGCCAGTGGAACTATGTTACATTCCTTCGGTGGTCTGGTACGTACTCCTGCCACTGTATTTAACATGGTTAGTGAGAGCACTAGAGGTCCGAACTACCTCCCTATCCTCTCCTTACGCCATCTTATATCCATCCCCTCTACGTCCTACCACTTTCATTAGAGATGTCGACGCGCGAGAGATGTCTCTGGTGTTGCTAGCGTCTGTAATCTACGGTAACCGCTTACCATAAGGTGGGTGATGTTTTGCCACCCACCCATCCATCCATCCATCAGCCTTTCAACGTCCACTGCTGGACACAGGCCTCCCCAAGAGAACGCTACAACGAGCAGTCCCGTCATGGGGGATAATGCCGTAATCGCCACGCTTGGCAGGCGGGTTGGCGATCGCAGTGGATGTTGTTAATACTCGAGGGAGTGCTGCTGCCCATTCCCCCGGTATTCCCTCAGTCGGTTCTTACGACTCCCGTGGGTAGAGAGGGGTGAGACAATTCTAAAGCAAGCCCCACACGGCTAAGTAAAAAAAATATACTTCATTTTAATCGACATTAATTTGATGAGCCTCGTGGCGTAGTCGGTAGTGTAATCGACTTCCGTGCACGAGGTCGTGGGTTCGATTCCCACTCAGGACAATTATTTGTGTGATGAACACAGATATTTGTACTGCGTCTGGGTATTTTATATCTATTATATGTATGTATTTACAAAAAAAGTAATATATGTATTATATCCGTAATCTAGTACTCATAGCACAAGCGTTAAGCTTAGTTTGGGACCAGATGACGTTATGTGAGAAATGTCCGTGAATGTCCGTGAATATTTTAATCTTAATATCTTTAGTATAATTATAGAGTGTCTTTCAAAAGGGTTTATTAGGTCATGAATATTTAAATGAATTGAATGGACTAAAACAATGAGTATCATTGACGCTGAATAGAATACTTTATTATGTATTATTATTACAGGAAATTAATAAAACAACTTAATATCATTGAAAATCATTGACGATGTGAAGAATATGTCTATTATTACCAAACTTTCAATTTTTATGTCTTGAATTTTTTTTTTTAAAGGCAAGCCTTTCAGTGAGAAAGGATTTTTTTTCTTTATTGCTGATGATGACAGACTAGCCACGGTTCAACTGATGGTGAGTTCTAACCGTCGCTCCTGGACTTAACTATACTGAGAGTATTGTGAAGCCGAGTAGATATGATATCATTCATTTCAAAACGGCTATCTTCTGCTACAGTCAAAAAACACTGACGTGCTTCATGACCGGTCACACAGGAGACGGTGGTACCGACCCGTTCGGGCCCGATAGCAAGTGAGTACTCTCACTTGATACCCAGCCCTACCATCAGTAATGCAATGGGTGATAATTATTTAGATATTTTTATATATATTTTTAGCATTTGCCATGCTTAGCAACATACATTAAACACAAAGTGAAAAATGTGAAATCGAAAATAACAGTCACGAGCAGGATTCGAACCTGCATCTCCTGGATACCGTCCAGATGCTTTGCCAATTTAGAAATTAGCAGTCAGGAGCAAGGGTCACGATGGCTGAATTGGCAATTGCTTGCTTCTCTTAGTTGCCTTGTACGACACCCGCGGGAAGGGATGGGGTGGTGACACTTGTATTCTTAGTCCGTCACCACACGGCCAAAAGGGTAATAAAGACAATATAAGGAGAGGATTTTTTTTAGACGTTAATACTGTGCATTATCTATTTGTCTACGAAATCGGTTTAGCCGCTTAGACGAGATGGACGAACAAACATCTAAACGTCCAATCACTTTAACAACTTGCACATTTTATGAAATTACTCCTACGCCTAATAGGACTAGGAGTTATTATTAGTATTAGGTCTATGCAATTATATATATTATATAATAATGCTGTACCGGCGAACTATGTGTTGCTTCAGAATCAGTAAATTTTGTTCTAAAATTTTAGTTGAAATGTATAAGTAAAAAAAGATTCTCGAGTGGCGACCACGTATTGGACGGCGCAGCGTAGGACGGCCCCCCACCATATGGACCGACGATCTGGTCAATGCTGCGGGGAGCCGTTGAATGCGGTCGGCACAGGACCGCTCGTCGTGGCGTTCTCTTGGGGAAGCCTATGTCCAGCAGTGGACGTCGAAAAGCTGATGGATGGATGATGATGATGTATAAGAAAATGAATATTGTTCATTGTTTTAAAGTTATTCTGCTATGGAATAGCGGTGGAGATAAATAGAACCGATCAAATATCAAACCTCAAAAACCAACCGTTCTTGAGTAATAAATGGTGTAACTAAACCGATATATATAATATAATCATATTGTATACACGAAGTCGGGGCCATGTTGTGTAAAATTTATAACACCATATTCATTAATTTCACTACACATATATTATTTGCTAAACGATGGTGGAACAACACGGAATACTAATATGACAGGTAATTGGAGCTAATTGTAATCGTTGACACTTATTGAATATTAATTAATATTTATTAACAAAAAGTGTGAAAATGTGAAATCGACAATAATAGTCACGAGCAGGATCTCCTGGAATAACGTCTCAGATGCTTTGCCAATTCAGCCATCGTGACAATTGCTCGGGACTATGCATTTCGATAACATATTCATTCTTTAATGACAGATGGCGCAGGTGTCATCCAAGACGATTTCACATTTTAACACTTTGTCAAATTTAAACAAAATATAAAAATAATTAATATTTGTTTGAAGTCGAGTGAAAGCGGAATGGTCATATGAAATACTGGCAGTGTCTCGCAGTTTCATGAACCGTTTAATCCTGTGTTATATCGGGGAAAAATGCACACTAAAACAACCCGCCGTGCGCCTTCTTTCAGTCTATATTGACGAATCACCGGAACTTATTATAAATTATTTAAACTAAATTATTGGCCGTGTGGGGCCGGTTTAAGAATTAACCCACCCATCTCCACCCATGGGAGTCGTAAGAGCCGACTGAGGGAATACCGGGGGAGTGGGCATCAGCACTCCCTCGAGTATTAACAACATCCACTGCGATCGCCAACCTGCCTGCCAAGCGTGGCGATTACTGCACTATACCCCCAATTTGGAGAGGCCTATGTCCAGCAGTGGACATCGAAAGGCTGATGGATGGATGGATGGATTAGTACATAAATAAATTAATGCGCTCGCTCATCCTTACCCCACAGGGGGTGCCCCCGCGTAGCGTTGCTTAAATGTCGGGTTGAGAGGCCTCTGCGCTCACCAATTGTCCGGGTAAGGTTGTCATAGCCATCTGAGGCTAACAACCAACGTCACACAAAAAAAAACACTAAAAAATAATTAATTATCTAACTGCCTCTGTGGTGCAGCGGTAGTGTAAGCGACTGCTGATCATGAGATTCGATCCCCGGGTCTGGCACTATTATTGAGATTTTTCGTAAAAAAAAAAGGAAAAATTCTCAGTAGCAGCCCGGAGTTTGGAAATGTGCCCGGTAGACGTCAATAGGCTCGCCCCCTATTACGTGGGACTTAAACATAGCTGGCGAATCGTGCGTGTGTAATACACTTCTGCCTACACATTCGGGGAATACAGGCGTGATGCTATGTTTTTTTTTACTAATAAATTATCTTTTCGTTACAGAATACAACACTCTTCACAAAATATATTAACATCAACTCCACCTTAACCGTTTGTAAGCCCTCCATAAATTTTCTTCAACACGTTCGTACAGCGAAATTTCCGTTGTTAACATTAATAATACAGTGTAACGTGTTCTGAAACTTCAACAGGTGTCGCTAGTATCAGCTCAAGGATTTATTCTTTGTTCCAAATAAATATAATCAAAATAAAACCAAAGTAAATTTATATAAAATATAATATAATTTTATATAAAATAAATTTAATTGGAGACTTTATCTGATATCATAGGATTTTTGTATAACTGCAAAGACAGTATCGAGCGCGATCCTTCTCTCACTCCAAGAAAAGACCCAATAGAGGGACAGACCCGTTCCCAATAGTGAGACAGATTTTTATCTCAGGGTATGTTGTTAACCGCACTGAAGTGAACCAACACAGTACCAGTGGTCCGTCAACACAGGCGGAGAGACGGCACACGGCGGGTTTATTTAGTGGGTGAGGGCTCCACACTATTCTGTTCGTTGCCGCGAACGACGGGGTGTGCGGTAAGGTAAATTCTTTCCCGCTTAAGCAAAAAAAAAAAGGGGTGCGTTGTTAAGAATGTCACTGCTTACATACGCTATAGGATGATGGCCAGAGAGATTTTATTGACAGTCTGCTGCAATTTGCCAACTCAGAATGCGCCAGCGTAATAGACTATATCATCGTTTGCACCCTTTTTTTTTGTTAAGGCGGGAAAAATGTACCTAACCGCACACCCCGTCGTTTGGGGCAACAAACAGGGTAGTGTGGGGCCCTCACTAAAGAAACCCGCCGTATGCCGTCTCTCCACTTATGTTGGCGGGCCACTGGAACTATCTTACATTCCTTCAGTGGCCATCGTTTGCACCCTGAAATAATCCCCGATCCAAAAGTAAAAAAGTAATGCTTAAGAAAAAACTTACCATCAAAACAAAGGAAAGGCGAGAACAGAGTTCCAAGAAGCTCTATTCTTGCATACAACTCTCGCGTCCTCAACATTCATAATTCGCTTCATACACGCTAGCCGACTTCAAAGACTCCTGACTCCACCTTCAATACGACTGCTGACTGATTTGATATAGGGAGGTGAGTCTCGGGGGAGGAGGAGACCCCTGTACCTACATCCTTCCACTTTCGCATTGTATATCTTCTTAGCCAGTTGCTCGTCCAGCGTTCTTTCCACATGTCCGAACCATCGGAGTATACGAGTATATTCCCTTTCGCATCTTTATACCAATACTCTCTTTGAAAAATATTCCTTAAAAAGTTTCTTTAATATTTGTCTCAAGGTAAATATAAATTGGGCCTTCTTGGATCAAACTCCGAGACATAGGATTAATTCTTCTATACTATTATAAAGCTGTAACATAGCTGTCTGTACATTTAAGATATTTGAGAAAAAATTACTGTAATAGGCTATATAGGCGTGTCTAAACACAGAACGATTTTTTTAGATTTTTGTTTGTTTGTCTGTTTATCTGTTTGTTTGTTCACGCATCACGCAAAAACTACTGAACGGATTTTAATGCAACTTTTTTAATTTGAGAGGCCTTGATTAGGCTTAAAAACTGGTAAACATTTTATCCCGCTACTATATCGGGAACCTGAGATATAACCGAAAAGCTAGAAAATTATTTAAACTAGATTTTTTTTTTAGAATTTATTTAAAAGAACTACTAGATGGATTTTGATGCATTATTTTTATTTGAAAGGCTTTGATTTGACTTAAAAACTGGTAGACATTTTATCCCGCTACTATATCGGGAACCTGAGATATAACCGAAAAACTAGCATTTGGCTGCGGCGAAGCCGCTGGCAAAGGCTAGTAGGCTATATAGGCGTGTTTAAACACAAAACGACTTTTTTTAGATTTTTTGTCTGTTTGTTTGTTCGCGCATCACGCAAAAACTACTTAACGGATTTTGATGCAACTTTTTTTGTTTGATAGCTCTTGATTGACTTAACAAATGGTATATATTTTAACCCGCTACTATATTGGGAACCTGAGATATACCCCAAAAACTACCTTTTGGCTGTGTGGCGGAGCCGCGGGCAAAGGCTAGTTAGTCATAACATTGACATATGCATTTATAAATATTGTTTTGTTTTTGCTCACCTTCTTTTAGAACAGACTACGCCAGTGCATGCGTTTATTACGGTAAAAACTTTTAAACCCGCCAAATTAATCATTCCCTCACTGAATCCTGTAAAACCGGTTCTTAAAATCACGGAATGTTTAGGTGTAAACAAATAAACAAAGTTTTGTAGCGAATGCTATTAATTCCAAACTTTCCGAAACTGATTGATTGATGAAGTGTTCTGTGCTTCAATTTGAGATTACCGATGCAAGCAACTGTGATCGTTTAGCGTACTGGTTAATTCGGACTGACAAATTGGGGAAATAACATCATCATTATATTTTTATTGTGAACGCTAGCAGAAGTGGTGCATCTAATGGTAAATTGGAACTGTCGTTTATAGATATCACATACCATATTGAAGAGCTATGTTTGGACGTTTCATCAATGACAAAAACGGGTAAGATGCTAGTAACTTTTGTCCAGTCCATCAATTAAACCTTTTATTACTGAAATGGCCCTGTTCTATTTGTATCAGCTTATTGCGGCTTTGTCAAACTCCTTGAAGTCATTTACTACTTTATCGTCCAAGTAAGTCCTGATATTAAATTCTGCCATAAGTTTCATTTTATTTAATTTATCATGCAAGAGATGTGCTTACTTTCCTTAGATATCTGTTACTATAAGTATCTGTGCGAAAAAATGGGGTAATTTGTCATCATAATATTTTTTATGTGAAACATCTTTAGGTTAGTTTTTATAAAGATGAAAATGTTCTCACGAAACGTCGCATTAGGTGGCTTTTTTTTATCTAATATCTACTAAGGTGGTAAATGATCTACGATCTTCTAATGTTAAGTGATAACAACCGGCCATAGAGTTAGCAGTATTAGGCACTGAAAAAGTACCTTCAAAAACAACCACTTAACACTATTAATGTAAACAGCATCGGCTATCTCTTTTATAGCAAGAAGATATCTAAATGTTTAACGGCTGTTTTATACGAAAAAAACAGTTGTATCTATCCATAGGGGTCCACTTGGTTTCATTTAGTACTGAACACTTCCACAAGTGCGATTTCATATCGATTATTTTCTTCTTTTATCAATTGACCAATGTTTATAGCTGGACATTTAAGCCTCCCAAAGACACCAACCACCACAACAAGCAATTATGTGCTAACTGAATCAAAAGTCTGCCTATGATTAAATCATTGGTTGACCTAATGCAAAGTCTTCCGTTCAATAGATGGTCTTAACAGTATATCTTCCCCAACTTCAGCGTGCATATTTTTAACTATTTCTTCCTTCTATATGACTATCCAAGCGTAAACTTTAAACTACTATTTAACAAACATGCGATCAAATTCTGCTATATCAATTACTGAACTTCTCGAACAGTGTAAACAATCTTTTATAACGATACAATTAGAATTTAATTCCGCGCTTTTGCCATTCCGATCCTGGAGTTGTGAACTTCCCAGATTCAGTTCAAACCACATTGAATAAGTTTTTAATTACATTAACAAATTGCGCTGTTCATTCAATAATGTAAAATTTAGCTGAATATATGTTTAGTTGGCGTTTGATTGAAAAGTTATAATGAGTTAACCATAGTTTGCTTCGTTTAAGTTATGATTTGCTTAATTCAAGTGTGATAATTAAAATATTAATTACTAACAGAACACTGAGGAATCTTGGAAGCCTGAAAATTGTTTTCGACAGCTTGTGAATTCTCAAACCTTCTTACCCTGAGAAGGGATTCATACCCGCCAGTAATACGTTGTGAAAAAAATATGCATGTATCTGAAGTGATCTTTAGCTAGGTTGGAGACCGTAAACCCCTTCCTTATCATCTCTTTATTATCTTCCCTAACCACCTCCTATCCCTTTCCATGGAGTTGGCGAGGCGTGAGTGACCAATATCTATTCAAACACAAACAAATAAATTTCATCAAAATCAAGTTTTTGAGTTTTGAGTACGGCAATTTATCTTTGCACCGAAAAGACGCAGGTGGCTTTGACCACGTCGTTGGTCCACTTAATGGAAGAGACACCTTTCTTCTCCAGGGGTTATCGGTTTTTTCTATTATTTACGGATGCGTATGAAATGCAATTCATTCATATGCATTCACTACGGAACATACAAAGCCAATTTACTCCCTCCATAACTAGCAACTAGGTTTTCAAAAGAGTAGTTACTGAAAACTTACGGGGCGAGGCGAAAATTGCGCGTGTTAACTTTCTGCTACCCTGGAGTGTCGGAGAAGAATGCTTAAAAAGCCTTTCGGAAAAACTTTAGCAGCTTTTACAATGATACAGTGTAACTGGATGGTGCAAACTTTGTGGTAAACAATATTACATGAAAATTTGATTGGTTTGATAGAGATTACGACTCCAACGTTTATGGGTACTGTAAAATATCTGAAGCTAAAGATGAAAATATTTCATATAATGCGCATCTTGCTTGTTTATTTTTGTTAATATACAATAGTAAATTAACATTATTGCAAACACCGGGACACAAAGTGCGAAAGCGTTTATTCGAAGATAATACCCACGAGCAGGATTTGAACCTCCATCTCCTGGGAAATCTTTCCAGATGCTTTGACGATTCAGAAGTGGTCATAGCCGAGTACGTCAAGTGCTTCAAATATTTATGACAATTGCAAAATTTATTCCTTTACCAAATTAAATGGTGATCAACGGCTTGGTTAGGTGAATCCACGAGCGACAGTCACCACTTACAATCAGTGTACTGTTAGTACATACTAATAATCAGTACATACTCTCCCGTGTGTGACTGGAGCGGGGATGCGTATTGAGTAAATTTCCACAGCGATAAAAAACACGGCTTTCTGATAGCATATAAGAAATCAATATAAGAAATAAAACAAAATGTCTTGTATTTTTTCAGCAACTCTCGAATAATTAAATAAGGTGATCATTACGATCACCTATTCGAATTCTCAGTATGCTATTACATACTCGTAAGTTCATCACTACAAGAAGGTTTTGGAACGAAGTTCCTTATCCCGCGTTGTGAAAGGGGGCTAGACGGAAAAAATTCTTACGAAAAGTTGTCACGACACTTTTTGCTTTTTGTTTGGATTTTTGTTATATTTTTTTATTTGTTTTTTTGTTATATTTTTTATATAAGTTTAAATCAACAACAAAATATAATACTACCATTGATGCAGTTTTTTCAAGACATTTAAATAAAATAGAATCCCAAACATATGTTTCCTACTTCAGTTACCGCAAGCCAATTATTACGAAAATTGAGCCTACTGATTAAGTTTATATTACATTATATTTGTTAATAATAAAAAAATATTATTATAACTTAAAAAAAATAAAATTTTATTACAATTCCTTCACTAATTAATCGAAAGGAACTTCGTTCCATCCGGGTGTCCCTTGACACCTCTCATTATATTGTAATTGCTCATGTTGACAGACGCCAACGTGATGTTGAGTTGTGACTGTCGTTTATAGATTCAGTAGTACTAAGAGTACTATCAAGCCGCTGCATTTCTTTTCTCGAATAATAAACGAATGAATAGATAGATATCTTTCGTTACAAACAAAACACATCAATGTGCTTCACATGGTTGGTTACTTGGCAGACGGCAATACCAACTCGCTCGGGCCCGATAACAAGTGGAGTCTCACTCTGTAATATAAAGGGTGAATTGCTTACTTCCCTTGGTCACCTCGTACAACAACCGCGGCAAAGAATAAGGTGGTGATACAAGATCCTTAGTCAGTAATCACACGGATGCGGATGCACCTTCCTGTAATTCTATATATCCCTATCCAGAATGCAGTAATGGTGTTTTTTTATTCACTTTTAGTTCGTCCTGTCCCAGTCTTAAGCTGCATTTTAAATGGTGCAGCTAATTTCTTTTGAGATATTTAACAATGCTTTTATAATGTCTGCCTTTGTTATATACATGCTGTTCGTTAAACATCGCAGAAATACAGGCTGTTACTAGTTTATTGCAATGCTTTTCTTTCAATTGTAATCAATAATGCTCTGTTATTGGAGGCTATGATTGTAGTTTGAATTCCGCTGTGTTAGCCGTGTGGGCCGGTTTTAGAATTGTCTCACCGCTCTCCACCCATCGGAGTCGTAAGAGCCGACTGAGGGAATACCGGTGAGAGTGGGCAGCAGCACTCCCTCGAGTATTGACAACATCCACTGCGATTGCCAACCCGCCTGCCAAGCGTGGCGATTACGGCACTATACCCTCAATTTGGGGAGGCCTATGTACAGCAGTGGAAGTCAAAACGCTGATGGATGGATGGATGATTCCGCTGTATTACGTTCCAGGGATAATAATCAAGGCGACAAGGAAAGTGAGCAAAAATATCACTATTGTTTTAAAAACACAAAACTTAAGCGCTTTCATGTCCGGATCTTTCATGAAAAGAGATTATTTGTTCTAAATATTGTAGGCTTTCGGAAAAGTTGGATATTTTGGGAGCTATGGCAACCTGGAATAGCATAAAACAGGGATTTAAATGAAAATAAAATCTAAATATCAAATAAATCTTGATATAATTATCTTCCCAAGCTTTTGCTGGCGTCGGCTTTCGATCTGTTCGACTTTAGCTGATCCACCAATATCTGACAATTGGCGATATTGGAACAAGGTATCAGATTTATATGCAGGCCTCAGGGCCCGTAGAATGTTATAGTGTGTATGTAGCCGGCCTAAACTGAACGTATAGGTCAGCATAATATTTAGTTATAATATATGTTGTATGTAAGTTGGATTAATAAATATGGACTTCAAAGCGATCGGACGTGTTGTTATTTGTCTCTTCTAATTGTAACCTTCAACTTCAACGAACTTACACATGCAGAGTACACAGCGTAACACTATGTAACTCACTAAATTGTATAGACAAGCGAGACGATATGATCGTCTCGTTTGTGATTGGTAGAGAAACCGACGCGTGATGTCGCAATAATCCTCAGCCAATCACGCTAATCTCTCAACCAATCACAATGACATGATGCGATGTCGATACGATTTAGTGAGATAAGTTCTAACTCCCCCTGACCTGTAACGACTGTCATGATGTTTTTATGACATCCGGGGCTCACTACTTAACATGTCTTCCGAAGAATAGAGGAGTCATCGTCATCGTATCGTTCATTGGATACTGATACCGACCGAGCGAAATTTGCTTAACCACCACAAATGACCACGGGCGAAACGTGGACGCCAATCTTTGAAAATTTGTTCCTTTTAATTAAACCTTGATTATTACTAAATCACAAATTTTGGATGTGTTCAAATTTGTTTCTAAACATAAAGCGTGTTTTTATAAGTCTCTTGAATAATTGAATTTCTCAGAAGACAAGATAACCCAATTAATTGCAACCCGGAAGACTTTCGTACTTTGGAGCATATTTATAATGGGCCTATTTGTCAAATGTCAAGCCCTATTCAACGGTGGCCGTTTCAATCAAATAGCGAGACATTCATCTGAAGTTAGTACCGATTGTTGAAAGTTGAAAATAAATTAAACTTATTTGTAAGGGATTCAGTAGGCAGACTGTAAAAATGAAATTAATGGGCGCAAATAAAACTGTTTTGATGGACCTCCATCGGTCTTGTGATGATTACTGTCGTTATTTTTAATGAAGATATTTTTTCTGTGGTATCAATTTGAGTCTGCCTTAAGATTTTATTAAGATTGTTTTTTTATTTTGTTGAGTTATAGTTCATCTGTACAATTCGATTCTACCCGCGACTTTATTTGCGTGGGCTTCAGAATATACATTCTTCACTCTTAGGGACGCTACGATTGCTTTGAAAAATTGATATGCATAGGAACTATTTGTGTGCCCAGATGAAAAGTAGCCTTTTTTTGTTAAGGCGGGATGAAATGTTCCTATCCGCACACCCCGTCGTTCGGGGCAACGAACAGGGTAGTGTGGGGCCCTCACCCACTAAAGAAACCCGCCGTGTGCCGTCTCTCCGCCGTTATTTGGCGGGCCACCGGAACCATATTACATTCCTTCAGTGGTTTCCAGACTATATGTATACAAAAAAAATATATAATTTTGTATAATACTTTCTGATATTTACGCGAATGTTACACATTTTGAAATAAAACTTCGTTTACGGAATCTATCGCGTTTACTTGATTTTACTACTATCTCGACGTTTCGAATACTTTACAGCATTCATGATCACGGGTGGACTTAGATGATAGACGTCCAAGGCTGATATATTATTTCAACGGTCTCATCTACCCACAGTATATGATTTTACAAAATTTTTTTGGTTTATTTATTTTAACCCACCTAATATTCGTTTAGAAACACAATTAAAATATTTACTTTAAATTTTTTATGCTTACAATGTATGAGACTTTAAGTTAGTATATTAAAATGAGTATAATACTCCTCTTTAAACTAAAATTTTTTGTTTTTATTTAGTGCTCAAAAATTCTACCATAAACTACCAATTACTACCAGTAAGAAGTCAATCTTGGTTATTAGTTTATATTATTAAATATATTGATTTTGCCAAAAGCTAAGACTAAAAAGCTACTACCGGATCGGGACGCGGCCTGACTGAGAAAGATCCGGCCAGAAAACTTAGTAGGCAACAACTGTTATGGATTATTAAATTTTTGTACGGAGATACTGATAGCTAATTAAGTTTAAAATTTTTTATAAAGCAATAACTAAAACTAATCACTACTGTGGGTTTTGTCTACACAATAAGCGCTAACTGTGTCTTGCAATCTTGTGGTGTACCTTCTTGTATTCTGTTTGGTGAGGCCTATCACAGGGTTCCAGCTTGATGGTAAGACCCAGCCGTCTTCTCTATTGAAATTGGGATGTTTCTTAATTTCAATAGCCTCACGTATCATTCTAGGGCGATATCGATGTTCTTTTGCGAGGATTTGAGGTTTGTCAAACCTAATGTAATGTGAGTGGGTGTAAAATCATATACCGTGGGTAGATGAGACCTTTGAAATAACATATCAGCCTTGGACGTCTATCATCTAAGTCCACCCGTGATCATGAATGCTGTAAAGTATTCGAAACGTCGGGATAGTAGTAAAATCAAGTAAACGCGATAGATTCCGTAAACGAAGTTTTATTTCAAAATATATAATTTTGTAGTTACGGCCTGAAAGTGTAAATCAGTCAAGCTCACTTAGGCCCCTCGCCCACGGCCACTTTTTGTAGCGATGCAATAGCGATGCTGTCGCGCGTTCGCATTGATACAGTCGCGCGTTCGCATCGATACAGTCGCGATGGGTCGCCTGTTTGCCCTCGCCCACACCACGATTCAGTCGCGATGCAAACGCGATAATGTCGCGCATCTGTCGCGATGCAAACGCCATTCAATAATGGCACAAATATAACGGATAACAGCACTCTCGACCTGTCTGTGTTGCTTCAGTGCAGATGCTCGGTTCTCCACTCACGCGCCACCCTCCCTCCGTTCTCTCCCCGATGTCGCCCGACAAGGTCGCGCGTTTGCATCGATACAGTCACTATGCTGTAGCGCGCTAGTAGCGCGTTAGCATTTCTTCTGTAATGCGTTACAAATGCGACCAACACGCGTTAGTAGCGATGCTGCCGCGCGTTTACGAAACGCACCACAGCATCGATACAAAAAGGCGCCGTGGGCGAGGGGCTTACAAAGGATTTATCGAGCAAACGAGTACATAAATACATGCATAGACTCACGCCTGTTTCCCAGGGGGATTTTACTGGTATAAAACGACATTCGTTCTCCATTTTTGGCTCTATGGGAACAAGCTGCGACGACTGGCCAGCCACGCCATCGCCATTTGGATGCCTGTTACTAAAAATCTCTAGTATTCTTTTTTTATATAAAAAAATAGCTGACCGACGTTTTATTTTGTAAGTGTACAGCCCAAACTGCTGGGGAACGTGAAAATTTACATATGGGTTTCTAAGCACTAAGAAGAGATTTTACGCCGATCGTATCCAAAATAAACAAACAAAAAAAAACAGGTTTTTCATCTATATTTATGACGCCAGCAAAGACGCGGATAAAGCTCTATATGTTTTTATTTTACCTATGGTGGCAGATGAACCAGAAGCCCACCTAATTTTAAGCGGGTTAGGCGATTCACACTCTGCTCCGCGCTCCGTCGCCTGGCGCGGAGTGGCAGATTTTAATATTGAATGCAAGTACAGCGATTAGTATAGAAAACACGCCAGGTCCAACACACCGAAAACGCGCCACGGCGCGGGAGCACGTCCCGCTAGCAGATTCTGCAGCCAGGCGCGGAGGCGCGGCGGACCGCAGCAGGAAACACACTGCGCTCCGCAGTATCGCGCCTGTTTTCGTGCTATGGACTTGTTCACGATGGATCTGGACACGGATTGCTCAATAAATAAGATGCAGTTGACATTCGTGTAAAGTTATAAAACTTGTCTTAATGTTTTCTTATGTCCATGTAATTAACAGTACAAATTAACCATTTCTCGATCTATTTCGTAAAAAAGGATGTATCCAATATCTTCTATTAGGTCTACTTATTTGCTTATACAAAAACCATATTGCTAAAACAATTGCAGCGTCTTGAATGAGTTCAGTATTGCCCATTGTAACTTAACTAACACCATGACGACCAAATGGAAAGTAACCTTTAGTTTGGTGCGGGCCGCGTACAAAGCCATCAGGCGCGGAGGCGCGGTAAAATCTGCTTCAACAGGCAGATCTGCTCCTCCGTCGCCGCGCGCGGGGTCTGCTGCCCCGCGCCTCCGCGCCTGGGCGCGTCGCAAATATGTGAATCGCCTTACCGCTTAAAATTAGGTGGGCTAGTTAGCGGGCCGACACGCAGTGACGCGATGTATTGCGTCTTGATACTTTAATCGCGTTTCGTCGCATTCATATTAGGCGACAACGTAGGCCATAAGTACATTCAACCTCTATTAAGATAATATACATTTTCGTGTTGCGTCGCGTCGTATTACCGCGTTTGTCGTTCACCTAGGACAACGGGTTAGTAGGTGTTATACAATAAAGACCTTAAAATGTGTAGCCGCGATGACTGTTATCGATCTACTGTATCAATACTAGCTGATCGTAGCAATCTGTAAATACGAAACACCGTCAGCTGTTGCCATAAATATCAAAGACAGATGTATGTACGAGTAATGTGTTGTCATATCATAAGCAACAGATATAAGTAATTACATTCTCGCTTCATTGGAATCTTGTTCGCATCGACATGATGGCACATAATATAGCCTTGGCGCACTAAGAAAATTATGTTATTATAAATATTATTACGTATCTAAATAAATAAATAAAGATAAATATTCACGGACATTTTTCACACAACGTACACGTGTTACCATTTCATCCTTTCCCATGGGTGTCGTAAAAGGCGACTAAGGGAAATAAGCAGTTATCACCCATTGCATTACTGGTGGTAGGGCTGTGTACTAAGTGAGAGTAATCACTTGTTATCGGGCCCGAACGGGTCGGTACCAACCTCTCCTGTGTGACCGGTCATGAAGCACGACAGTGGGTTTTGGCTGTAGCAGAAGATAGCCGTTTATTATTTCATTTCTTATCTGAGAAATGAAATGGTGCGCAGCGGCTTGACTATACTCTCGGTAGAGTTAAGTCCATGAGCGACGGTTGCCACTTGCCATCAGGTGGGCCATGGCTCGTCTGCCATTATAAGCAATAAAAAATAATAATAAGGAGAGGATAGGTAGGATACTAAGGAGAGGGTAGGTAGGGAGGGGCGTTTGGGGCTCCGGCGCTCTCACTAACCATACAAAACACAACGGTTACACGCTGATCTTATATGAGAGGGTGGTACTTCCCCGATGGAGTCGGCCCATTCGTGCTGGAATAAGCAAGGGTCTACCACTAGGCCGACGGGGCCCGCCCTCCAGCGCCTCGATAACGGTCAATGGGGTGGGCTTGCCAATGGGCCCTTCTGTGGCGTCCACAGAGGGTCGTAGCGGTCAGGGCAATACGCGGGTACCGCACGGTCTCGACCGATGCAGCCTGCGCGTTGGCCGGAACCCCCCCGTGGGATCTGGAGGCGGAGGTGCTCGCCGACGTATATCGGCGGGCGTCGACGGCGCGGGCGGGGGGCAGCCGCCCCTCGCCGAGCGTAATGTCATCGTGGCGGGAAGATGCCCGCCGCGCCACCGTTCTAAAGTGGAAGTCTCGGCTGGAGACGCCCCAAGCCGGTCTCTGGACCGTGGGGGCGCTCCGGCCGATCTTGGAAGAATGGGAGGGCGGCAGCACGGGGTCCTCAGCTTCCGGTTGGTGCAGGTTTTGTCGGGGCATGGTTGCTTCGGCAAATACCTGCACACGATCGCAAGGAGGGAGACGACCCCAGGCTGTCACCACTGCGACTGCGACGAGGACTCGGCGCAGCACACGCTCGAGTCGTGCCCGGCATGGGATGTGCAGCGCCGGGAACTCGTTGCAGTCACAGGCGTGGACCTGTCGCTGCCGGCCGTTGCGCGAGCGATGGTTGGCAGTGACAGGGCCTGGACCGCGGTCGCCGCCTTCTGCGAGGCTGTCATCTCGCGGAAGGAGGTGGCGGAGAGGGCCCGTGAGGAATCCTCCTTCGCGGACCCGATTCGCCGCCGGCGCGAGGGGCGGCGTGCGCGCGCTTACTTGCGCCTGATGCCGCCCTAGCCGAGGCTGCGGACGGTGGGGTCGGGGAGTACCCTGCCGTCCGCGGAAGCCTACCGCGAAGGTGCGACGCCCAAGTGCGCGAGGCGTTGCTCAAGAGAGGGTGCCCGTAGGGGCTGCCGCCTGCGGATCGCGGTTGTAACGACGCGGTACCCGTGATCCGCCGTAGCAAGGGCGGGTGGAGGCGCACGGTGGGTTTTTAGTGGGTGAGAGCCCCATTCACCCCGCTGTCTCCCCGGGCAGCGGGGTGTGCGGTAGGACATTTTTGCCCACCTAAATTAAAAAAAAAAAAAAAAAAAAAAAGGGTCTACCACTAGAATAGTGATGCCTCTGGTGTTGCTAGCGTCTATAGGCTACGGTAACCAATGGCCATCACGTTAGTAAAATACACACATCTATCTGATCTAATATCTTGAAACGAGCAATTCTTGTATATATACGAGTATAATCTGAATCTCGGAAACGGCTCCAACGATTTTCATGAAATTTAGTATGCAAGGGGTTTCGGAAGTGATAAATCGATCATTCATTTTTACAAAACGTCGTTTTATCCTGTTTTCAGGCAATGAAAACCACCAACCGTTTTTACTACCTATTATGTCGGTAAGACCGAAAAATATTATTCATATTTCATCAGTATGTAATTCGTATCTAAATATTATTTACAAAAACACGATTTACCAAAAAAAAATACCGAGTAAAGCTCTGTCATCAGGTACTGGTGTTAACATGCGCATGGTATTTTATCATATTAGTTATATTTCGAGTAAACGTTTCATCTGAGTCGAACGACCTCTTGAAGTACACATCGTAATTTGGACTGACTCTCGCAAATTGCTATTTTACGAAACTGTCGCGATGGTCAAGCGGTAGTGTATGTGAATGCGGATCATTAGCTCTTCGGTTCGATTCCCGGGTCGGATCAACAAAACTTTACTGGCTTTTTCCATCAAGAAATTCTCAATAGCAGCCCGGAGTTAGGAAGTTAGCGGTGTTTTACACACGAAAACACGTAGAGCCGTTGGTCTAGCACCTGATCTCTCTCCGGTCGTATCAGAGTGCCGTCCACGGAGTACGAAAAAAGTGGTGCCGTTCCATCGGACTATTAGGATGCGGGAACACAGAGTGCACTTGTGTTTGCGCACATACACTCGTGCACTACATCACATGGCTAGTGTCTGCTGACTTTGGCTGCCATCACCGAAATTACAGAGATCAATATTGCACGCCTCATAAGCGAAGCGTTGAGGTGGGTACTACTTTCGTTTCACTCAAAACAACAGATTTTTCAAACTTAAAATGTCTCTATTTATCATATATTGCACTTGTAAAATAATATATACACACACATATCAAGAAAAAACACTATTTTTAACACTCATGATATTTTTGATGCCATTTTTGTTATTTAAACTAGTTAAAAAACTTTTTAAAGTATAAATTATTTGTGAATAAGGAAAAAGAGATTTTTAGTAGGAGCGGGAATCGAACCCGCGTCTTTTCTAATCCGGGGAAGTGCTCTAAGCCACTGAGCTATCCTACCGATCTCTCAATCATCACAATTTCCTAATCACATTTGTCTTACGACCAACGCCATCTATCGACAAGCATTACATACATCTAATATAGTAAGTTTAATTTTGCAATTAAAATTCATATTATTTGATGGAGTGAGGAACTTCCTTCCTCACAAATACTACTTTAAAAAGTAGCGGAGCATGTCAATTGCTAAAAAAATAGATCTAAATAGTTAAAAACTGTTCAAGAAAGATCTGTTTTGGACGTCCGTGTTTTGTAGGTGATGTATGTTAACACGATAACGACCACAATACTTTACTAATCGAGTCTTTTATTTTTTCTTACGATTCAGTATAATTACGAAGAGAGCCCTATCACTTTTCACGGTCTGATTCGATGTGGTTTAATTGTTATTAAATAAACAAAAAAATAGTGAATATTTACGCTCGACTCGATGGTACAGTGGTACACTAAAACCAGCGCTATACCTTATTTCGTGAGAACTAATTCTATAGACCAATATAGAAGTACTTCTTAAAATTAGCGCTAGATGGCGTATAAAACATGAGAACCACATTAGTACTTTTTGAAATTAGCGCTATCTATGTGATTTATTGAAAACTACTTAGTAAGACCAATACATTATTAGTTACTTATCAAATAATCAATTTTATTGTGAAAAATGAAGATTATGAGGCGTACACATTTGGATTTTCCAAAGTATATTTTTAAATTTATTGTTATGAAACAAGATCGGCCAAATCTATCACATCGCTAACTTAATCACCTTATATAATCTTAGAAGAAATCTCGGTCCCACAAACAACACGAGCATACGTCCTCACTAATGTGTGAAGCCATTTATCAGACGCTAAGTGAGAACGCCTTCTGTTATAATTGCTAATATCATTACTTCGTACTTTGATTATGGAGATAATTGATGGGAGGAATTACTGGAGAGTGCGCAGAGTGATGAGGAATTAATGTGAGGTTTTGATACGAATATAATGTGTGGATGAAAAATGGAAGGAGTTTTTGATGGATTATATTAGCGTTTTGTGTTTGTTCTCATGTGATGTGTCACAAGTGCAACAATACTCAAAGGAGGATCAGGGAGGTTTCTCGGTATTAATTTTGGAGTTATTTTACGCCAATTACGACCAAGGATAGTAAAAAAAAAATTATTTACAGCAATTTATACCTATACTTATAACGGAATTTCAAGTTGGCGCCAAGAACAACAATAACTATAAATAAATAAATATTCACGGACATTTCACACAACGTCCTCTAGTCCCAAACTGAGCTTAACGCTTGTGCTATGGGTACCAGATTACGGATATAATACATATATTACTTTTTTTTTGTAAATACATACATATAATAGATAGAAAACACCCAGACGCAGTACAAATATCTGTGTTCATCACACAAATAATTGTCCTGAATGGAAATCGAACCCACGACCTCGTGTTCGGTTTCACTACCAACTACGCTACGAGGCCCGTCACTATATACCTATCATATCTATATTACTGTACCCACTTTAAAATTATAAAATACTAGATACCATCCGCGACTCCGCCCGTTTGGACTTCAGAATGAAAATGAGAGATGTATATTTACACATTAACTATTGCTATATTATTAATATAGCGATCCCACGGGAGCCACTAATTTTATCTTTCCACCTTATAATCCTTTCCTTGGAGATGGCGACGTGCCAGTGATGCCTCTGGTGTTGCTAGCGTCTATAGGATACGGTAACCGCTTACCATCAGGTGTGCCGTATATTTATTTGTCACCCACGTGGGATAAATAAAATGGATTATATTATTCATTTAAGCTTTGATTTCTGTCTCAAAAACACGATATAATATTAATTAGTGAAGTCACGTCAATTTATAATTCACTACGTTTTTAATTTAAAACTTAATCAGAGGGTGTCACGGGACGGCTGCCGGAATTATGTCGGGCAACGTAATTTATTTATAATGCCCTGTACGAGGTAGATGAGTATTTATGGTATGTTGAAATAACAATTTAGGGTTCGTTGGTTCAGCTACCATGAGCAGAGCCAAGCTGTTGTGTGTTACGAAAATCTACCAAATATTACATTCAACTTTTTAACTCCGAGCTGCTAAATACTCAGGCAAAGAATAACCCTTCCAAATTTTCTGTAATTTTTATTTGGCGCTACTGAAAATTTCTACAATATGGACATTACAAGCCAAAAAATATTTCTTTCAATATCTCCCAAATACTTTCCCACAAACAGAAGTACCCTTTCCGCCCACAAAAGATACTTTCAGAACATCCTCTGCGATTACAAGCCATTAATATTCATATAAAAGTTGACAGCGCGTCAAATATTCCGTGATTAACGACCCAGTATTGTTTGGTACCTTATTGTCCATCCCCACAAAGGTTTACTAAAAACTGGCGAAAAAGAGGGTTCGGGTGCTTTTTTAATATCTCCGTTGAATCTTGTCTAGTGTCACTTTTGTGTTTACAGCAAAATGGAAAATATATAAGCAAATATTTGAGCCTACTTTTCAGTTTCGCGCCATGACAACAATTAAAATTTAATTAAACTCTAGATTCAGCCCGCGGTTTCGTCTGCGTGGGCTTTCAGAATATAAATACGGCACATTATTTCTTTATAAAAGCTACCAATACTACTAAACAATTCTTTTTTTCTGGGATAAAAATGCCTTTCTGGAATGTCCTTTTTTGAGCTTTAGTCTTTAAGCAAAATTTCATGATCATTGGTTCAGTAGTTAGGGCGTGAAAGCGTCCACCAAAGGAATGTAACATAGTTCCAGTGGCCCGCCAATAAAGGCGGAGAGACGGCACACAGCGGGTTTCTTTAGTGGACGAAGGCCCTACACTACCTTGTTCGTTGCCCTGTACGAGGGGGTGTGCGGTTAGGAACATTTCCCCCCCGTCTTAATAAAAAGAAGGGGCGTGAAAGCGTAACAAACAAACCAATTATCATAAATGTGGATAGATCCTGAGCTGACTTTGCCGACTAATTTGTCCCCAAACAAACAAACTTACTTTCTCATTTATAATATTAGTGACTGAAAGTAAAGTGACTGAAGTGAGTGAAAAAATTACAATTAAGTCTGTTTCAACTCCAAATCGATAAAAAATATTGTCAAAGCCCGATAGGAGGCATAAGTATCGATTTAAATTGCAATATGGTGTCGTCGATGTTATTAATCGAACGCGCAACCTCATGCACCTCCGCAGACGCTCACACTACCGCTGCACCACCGAGGCAGTTAAAAATATTGATTATCTTAAGTAGTTTGCTGAACTTGCCAATAGCAGCTAAGCCAATTTTCAGGCACAACAACCTCTACCAGGTCTGTTAATTTTAATATTATATACAAATTCAAATTCAAAAACTTCTTTATTTCACAGACTTATTATATAGCACTTAAATCGTCAAAGTTACTAATAACTAACACGAGCACTTGAAGCAAGTACAGCCGCAATGTCACGATATCAATCGCCACAAGCGGCCGGATTTTGAAGTAAGGCTCTTCATGAGAAGAACCCGGCAAGAAACTCATAAGCCACTTTTTAAATCTGAAATTTCTTAAAATGTTTAAATTTTTATATGTATTTAACTAACCAAGAACAAACAATATTGTAAAAAAAAATATATAATAAAATAAAATGGGGTACCAATGTAATAATTTAAAACAGTATTTTAAAATGAGGAGCAGTTCAAGGCCATTTTGTTTAAAGCCTATATTATATTATTTGAAATCATATATGAAGTCACGGATATAAAACTAACGACCATTTATCTGGAGTAAAGTCTTATAAATAGTATTACAAACTAACTTCACGAACTCATGGCCATGTAAAGTACGACAGTAGTTTTTGTCCTTGTAAAGGACTTAAAATTACTGGATGTGCTAAAAATTACCATATCTGATTATGAAATAAAAGGATTTTACGAAATTCATCGCGTTAACTTGATTTTCTACTATCCAGACATTTCAAATACTTAACAAAAAAAACTCAAATAAACGCGATTGTTCCCGTAAAAGTAGGTTTTTCTTTAAATAATCCTTATTAATATTAAATTTAAAAGTAAATTTGTTTGTTTGTTGCGCTTGCACGCCATAACTATTAAACCATCCATCCAACCATCAGCACTGCTGGATATAGGCCTCCCCAAGAGACCGCTACAACAAAGGGTCTTAAATTGACAATTGATACACGGGCTTGTTTTCCGCCACTCGACGTCTTCCAATGCGCCTATTTTGCGTGACGGGTTGGTGGCACTACTCTAGCCTACTCTACCAAGAAGCCTAGCAGACCCTTGACGTTGCCGACGACTTCTGGGAGTGACCTCGGTGACCCGAGGTATCGTGCCCAGTAATTCTCCACCACTGGGCATTCAAGGATGATACGGGCGGTTGTTTCTTCTGCCTCCGTGCAGGCTCTGCAGAGGGGGCCTATATTTCAAGAGTTACTTTCATCCCTAGGGTAACAATGTACTATTTACTTCTTTCTGTTAAATGTTACAAACATATTTATATTCTGAAGTACACGCTCTAGTGTATATCATCCGCATAAATATCAGAAAGTATTGTATTTTAATTATGTCTCATGAATTCTAAAATTGTTCTTGTATCAATAATACGCAGTCATTAGTTTATGTTGATTAATATATTCTAAAAGACAGCGCATGATATAACTCAGCTATTTCTGATATCAGGTATACATTCATTTTGTTTTATTATCTTTTGAGCGTGTAATTTATTTTAAAATAGCCTTTGCCCGCGGCTTCACCGCACCCAAAAGCTAGTTTTTGGGGTTATATCTCAAGTTCCCGATACAGTAGCGGGATAAAATGTACCAGTACCAGTTTTTAAGTCTAATCAAGAGCTATCAAATAAAAAAAGCTTGCTTCAAAATCCGTTCGTAGCGAAGAAACAAACTGACAAACAGATAAACAGACAAAAAGACAAAAATCTAATAAAAATCGTTTTGTGTTCAGACAGGCCTATACCTGTAGCCTAATTCAGTAATTTTTTCTCAAATATCTTAAATGTACAGAAACAGCTCTGTCACAGCTTTATAATAGTATAGATAAATTGGCATGCTGGGTAACTACTATACTTTATTATAAATAGAAAAAATATTACTGTGGATGGAGCATTATAGAATTCCATTACATACTTGTATGAATAAGACAAGCATTATAGAACGGAATCCCATAAGTAGCAGATCTCAATCCTATTCACAGTTATAAATCTTATTTATCTTAAAATATAAAATTACTTGCCATAATTTCATGGCAACCGGTCAGATTGTTACGAATGAATAACGGAAGTGAAAAACATCAAAGAAAATAACGGAAAAATGCATGCCTAAATTTATTCTCGACGGGCATGTGACAACAAAAAAATAATAGTATCTATTGACTCAAAGATTGTGGGCTCCAAGATTTGCGGTGCAACTATCGATTCCAAGTGACGGTGTGGTGACGGACTAAGAATATAAGTGTCACCACCCTATTCTTTCCCATGGTTGTCGTGAGACATCTTAGGGAAGTAAGCAATTCTCACCCATTGCATATACTGGTGGTAAGGTTGGGCGTCAAGTGGGAGTACACTTGCTATCGGGCCCGAGCGTGTTGGTACCACCATCTCCCGTGTGACCATGAAGCACATCGGTGTGTTCTGGTTGTAGCAGGCGATAGCCGTTATTTCTTTCATCTCTGTGTAATGGAATGGTGAGCAGCGGCTTGACAACGCTCTCGGTATAGTTGCCAACATATGCAATAAAAAAAGTTCTAAAAGAATAATGATTAATAATCGAATAGAATCATTAACGATACGCTACTCTATTCCTACTGTCAAAATTATCATTCTAAATTTGACAAAGTATGGTTAATGGACTGTAAGCAATGCAATATGAATTGTTTTTACATAGGTATGATAGCTGTAATGTAACTTTTTTAACGGACTTTCAAAAAGAGGAGGTTCTTAATTCGACTGTAAGTTTCTTTTTTGTGTGTTTGTTACGCGATTATTCCGCCAATTATGAATTAATTTCAAGGATTATTTTTTTGTTTGGTAGGTGCTACTTCAGAGGTAGTCTCATTTAAATTTTATCAAAATCGGTGTAGCGGTTTTTAAAAAATAAACATAAATCTAAAAATTGCATTAGCACATACATCGATGATATTTTTTCGTTTACTTTGAAACCTCTCTGGCTCATTGGAGCAGTGCGTTTAGTTAGCGTATCCATATTATATATGGGTACGCCAACCTTTCTTCACGGTCTTCGGAAGTCTGGCTGTGCTCTATTTCTTTGTCTACTTTAGGCTCTCATATTTATTATTTTCAGACTCCTGTCCTCGGCGCTTTCTCATCCAAGATGCACCCCAAGGAAGGCCTCCCCATTATGTATCACCTACTCTAACCTACGCGCCTATTTATAAAAAAATAACACTAAAAAGCAAGAGAGTATTGGTGTAAAGATGCGAAAGGGAATGCTCCGATGGTTCGGACATGTGGAAAGAATGCCGGACGAGCGACTGGTTAAGAAGATATACAATGCGATAGTGGAAGGATGTAGGTACAGGGGGAGACCGAGACTCACCTACCTAGACCAAATCGGTCATGTATTGAAGGAAGGTGGAGTCAGTAGTCTCCGAAACCGGCGAGCGTGTATGAAGAGAGTTATGAATGTTGAGGAAGCGAGAGATGTATGCAAGAATAGAACCTCTTGGCACTCTGTTCTCTCTGCCTACCCCACAAGGGAAATGGCGTGATGATAAGTAAGTAAGTAAGTACTAAAAAGCAAAAAAATAATGATTTTTAACTGAAAAAAAACGCCTTCAAAAGACACCTATGAACTAAAAACCAAACAATAATTGGTATTTAGATACGATTTCCATGTTAGACACCTACTGATGTGTTTGAAGTCGGTGCCAAAAATGATGTTCTTCCGTTCTGATCGCGCGACTCTTATAAAAGCAGTAATGTATCTCTTCTAGCGCGATTTTAATCTGTGTTACATTAAATAAGTTCACATAGCTTGCAGATTTCACACTAGACCCGTGAAACTAGTGCTAACCGTCGTAGTTTGCCGTTTTACATACCCAATGTCGTCTTACTTAGCTGCATATTACAACATCACAGACCATTACATGCCCAATATATTCCTAAAGTTTGGTAAGCTTTAGTCGGCGAATGGTAATACCAACATGTATGTTAACATTTACAATCTAGTGGTATCAGCGAGGGTTGGAGTATTAAAGTTTCTAATACTGTCCGTGTGGTGACTGACTAAGGAAATAAATTCCACCATTATATTCTTCCGTACATACGAGGCGAATAAGGGCAGTAAGCAGTTATCACTCTTTGCATTACTAGTGGTGGGTACCAAGTGGAAGTACTCACTTGTTATCTGGCTAAAGCGGGTTGGTACCACCATCTACCGTGTGATCGATCGCGAAAAACTTCGTTGTGTTTTGGTTGTAGAGGGAGAAAGCCATATATTCATTATTACAGCGACTCGGCAGTATTATACTGCTAAGTCTATGAGCGGCGATTACTACTTACCATCAAGTGAGTAGTAGCTCGTTTGCCAGCACATACAATAAAAATAGTCTCTGCGAGCTACCAATGCTAGTCCCACTTAATTTACAGTAGAATGTATGTGTGACTTTTTAGTGCTTATGGTGGCTGACAAGTAACCCACCTGATGGTAAGTAATAGCCACCACTCATTGACTAAACAATACTAAAAGTACTACTTAGCCAATCAGCATTTCATTTCACGCATGGGAATTCACTGAAGTGTTTGAAAATCGAAAAATATTATTGGACTACACTAGATTATAGTGAAAGTGCGTGAGCTACGCCTTTGCCTACCGATTCGTATAATTGGCTAATAAAAAAAGAAAAATAAAAAGCGAACATCAAACAAAACTCATAATTAAAACCAAAAACGGAAGAATGACAAAATGCCGTGACAAATCCTACGGTTCGACGGAACGCTACCTAACTTAGTGGATTTTCGTATTAAATTACTGTCTCCACGGGACGTCCGTGCCACCGGATAATATGTTACCGGCGACCTTTTTTTTTAATTTAAAAAGTTCATTAGGACTATCTATACTTTGAAGTGTAATTTATGGATGTGGTAGTTTCGAAAACTGCCTCTGTGGTGCAGCGGTAGTGTAAGCGACTGCTGATCATGAGATCTCGGGTTTGATCCCCGGATCGGGCAATGTTAATAAGCCTTTTCGTAAAAAAAAAATCTTAGTAGCAGCCCGGAGATTTTCAATACGCTTTTCAAATCAGAAATAAATAATGTACTACTTCCGTTTTATAACCACTGTTATTAAAACAATAACATATTTTACAGACACTTGATTTCGAAACTATCAAAAAAACATAGCATCACGCCTGTATTTCCCGAAGGGGTAGGTAGCCCATGATTCGCCAGCTATGTTTAAGTCCCATGTAATAGGGGCCGACCCTATTAGCATCTACCGGGCACATCTAAAACCAGCAATCATTAACATTTCATACATTGAAAAACATTGTAATTATATTGTTTTTCTTTATAGTGATAACTATTTGACACATCAAATACCTATAACTTTTTAGTTAATTAAGTTTTTACTTTATGTAAACGAAAATTATTTCTATAATTATAATAGGTACCTACTTAAACACGTAAAATATTTTACAACAAACACGTAAAATATACTTCATTATCTTTTTTCTCGGAAATCTGGAGATATTGTATTATTTGCAATTGTATTTACCTACATTTAAAACTTTATAAATTAAGGTAAGTTTTATTAATGTACAACAGGATACAAAATGAAACTTTTTTGTGGGCATTCTCCTTTTGGCTCCCAATGTTTTCCTTCTTCGTTCAGACCAAGTGAATTTACCGACAACAGTAAATCATTTTGCAGGAGACTCCAAGAGGCGCTCAGGGCTTTAGGCGCTATCTCAAACAATCTTGGTTAAGTTATTCTAATTAATTGGCTGCCAATTAAGGCAATTACTGCTCGAAAGTTAAATGGGATCCTTTGGAAACTGTGTCAATTTGAACGTTATGTGCTCAAGTTATGAGTTATGGAGACGATAGCGAATAGTAACAACGTTTACTACGCATTACAAGTACACAAATTTTAAATCCAAATCCGATAATGCCTGAAAAGACAAAGAACTTCAAATATCTGAGCCAAACTCCATGAATCTTGCTATAGATCTGATAATAAAACGGAGGTATAAATCGGAGCTGCATGGATTATCAACTGCAGATTTATTGCTCTGAATATCTCTTTGTGTTTATTAGTAGCTGTGACCATCATCTTCCTAGCCTTATTCCAGTTTTGTTAGGTCGATCTCCGATTTGTTCGGTTTTACCTGATCCACCATTCACACAGAGGGTCTGTTCCACTTCTACGACCCAATGAAAGGGATAACAGGCGATCTCTTAACAAGCACAATTCAGATTTTCTATTCAGGCATTTGAACGACTGCCAGGATGTTATTAGAAATCCGGAATGTTTGTGGTAGCCGATAATGTTCCTCTATATTTTATCGGTAATGAGAATTTTTATTTCGTTCATACTCATTTAGAAAGTTTGTTTGTTGTAGACATTTTCGTAAAACTACTTCATAGTAGGTATATTTATAGATTGTACTTATACTTATATAATTATACTTTCTGATTTTTACGCGAATGTTACACATTATGAAATAAGACTACATTTACAGAATCTTTCGAAAAATTTATCAGCTATTGAACGTCCATCATCTCATTCCACCCGTGACCATGAATGTTGTAAAGTATTTGAAACGTCAGGATAGTAGAAAATCAAGCAAACGCGATAGATTCCGTAAACGTCGGTAACTTATTTCATAACTACATTCTGTACCTTCGCGTTGACTTGTTGTTAAATTTAATAAAACATACAAAAAGAAATGCTAAAAAAATATATATATATACATCATTGTAACTGCCTCTGTGGTGCGGCGGTAGTGTAAGCGACTGCTGATCATGAGGTCTCGGGTTCGATCCCCGGGTCGGCCAGAGATATTGAGATTTTTCGTAAAAAAAAAATTAGAAATAATCTCAGTAGCAGCCCCGGAGTTTGGAAATGTGCCCGGTAGACGTCAATAGGCTCGCCCCTATTACGTGGGACTTAAACATAGCTGGCGAGCCGTGGGTGTATAATACACCTCTGCCTACCCCTTCGGGGAATACAGGCGTGATGCTAGTTTTTTTTTTGTTTTTTCTTACAAAAAGAAATATAGCCCATATATAGTATGTAATATTATTATAGATACTATCTATTTAAATCCATAACGGAATATAGGTAGCAGATTAAAGTTTAGGGAATGGAAACAAGAGGATTAAGTAATAGGTAAAATATTGCGATTACACCACCACCCGCTGGATGACGGTGCATACAGATGGGGATCAAGAAGGAAATACTAATGATTGCGAATAGAGAGAGAAGAACTCACGACTGAGTATCGTCACTCACTAATTCTGTAGTCTAGAATAATAATTTTAAAATGCCTCATTAGTTGTCTTGAACATCCATGATCAACCACCATCAATTTGTGTGGGTTGACCTCGGCTGATTTCTGTTGACGAGCACAATTTTTGTTTAGGTTTGTTCCGGCTTATATTTTGACAACTTTTGAAGAAAGGTCAAGAGAGCTTCATCGTACTATAAACATTGCTCATTCTCACAAAAATATTTGATATTTGTCGATCCATGAGGCCCTGTGAGGCCGGCTTTAGAGTTGTCCCACCCCTCTCCCACGGGAGTCAATACTAACGGGAGTCAATACTACCAATACCCACGGGAGTCGTAAGAGCCGACTGAGGGAATATCGGGGGAGTGGGCAGCAGTACTCCTCGAGTATTAACAACATCCACCGCGGGCAAAGGCCACTAATAATATAAATACGTAACTTTACGGCACCATAATTATCTCTAATCTAAAATTGTTATCTTGCACAAACTATCCATTCTGGGAACGAATATCGAATATACGAGTATGTATATACTTTTCGTGATGATTGATTGATTTATAGCGGCTTGAAAGCGAAATAAACAAATAAACTTTCACATTTACATAATAATAAAATAAATATTCACAGACATTTTACACAACGTCCCCAGGGGACGTTGTGTAAAATGTCCCAAACTAAGCTTAACGCTTGTGCTATGGGTACCAGATTACGGTGATTACTTATCATCACGCCATTTCCCTTGCGGGGTAGGCAGAGAGAACAGAGTGCCAAGAGGTTCTATTCTTGCATACATCTCTCGCTTCCTCAACATTCATAACTCTCTTCATACACGCTCGCCGGTTTCGGAGACTCCTGACTCCACCTTCCTTCAATACATGACGGATTTGGTCTAGGTAAGTGAGTCTCGGTCTCCCCCTGTACCTACATCCTTCCACTTTCGCATTGTATATTTTCTTAAACAGTCGCTCGTCCGGCATTCTTTCCACATGTCCAAACCATCGGAGCATTCCCTTTCGCATCTTTACACCAATACTCTCTTTCATACCTACTCGCTCTCTTACGTCATTGTCACGAATGCGGTCAGTCAGCCTCACTCCACAGATTCTCCGCAGAGATCGCATTTCGACCGCATTCATTTTACTCTCATGCTCCTTTTTGCATACCCAACTCTCGCTTCCATACAATAACGTTGGGACAAGCACTGCGTTGTGTATTGCGACACGTGCCTTCTGGCTAAGGTGATGACTGCCGAGAAGTTGTCCCAATGCTCCGTTCACTCTATTTCCCGCATTCACTCTTCTCTCTACATCAGTGGTGTACCTTCCATCCCAACTGAATCCACATCCAAGATATACAAATTCATCCACTTGTTCTAGCACACCATTTCCTATTGCTACTCTAACATCTGTTCTGGCTTCTTCTCTTTCAAAAACCATTACTTTGGTTTTGCTCACATTCACACGTAGGCCCCTTTTATTACAATCTTCTGCCATTACGTCGACTAGGGTTTGCAGGTCAGCCGCGGACTGCGCTAATAAAACCGTATCGTCTACATATAGCAGAGACCTAACCACTGAGTCGCCCATCTGAACTCCCACATTCATTTCATTCAACCTTTGCAGGCATTTATCCAGATATATGATAAACAGTCTAGCTGATAGAACGCAGCCCTGTTTAACACCGATATTGACATCAAACCAGGGTGACATTCCATCATCCAGCCATACACAAGCTCTGCAGTCCATGTAGTTGGACTGCACCGCTTGTAGCAGTCTACCGTTAATACCATATTCCGGCAAAATGTCCCAAAGTTCCTTTCGTACAACCGTGTCAAATGCTTTCTCCAAATCAACAAAACTGCAGAAAACCCTCTGGCTTACAGCCAGATGCTTCTCCACAATATTGCGCAGAGAAAACACTTGATCCATGCATCCCCTTACATACCTGAAACCTCCTTGAGCCTCATACAAAAATTCATCAGACACCATTCTCATTCTCCTTTCAATAATCTTACCATACACTTTGGCTGCCAAACTGGTCAAGCTTATGGCTCTGTAGTTTGCACAGTCATAACGTGAACCCTTGTTTTTAAACAAGGCCACGATGACTACGCTTATCCAGCCCTTGGGAACCATTCATGAGCTCCAACATAAATTGAGAAGCATCAGGAAGAATTTCCAGACACATGAGCCTCCAAGCTTGATCATCTCAGCAGACACCATATCAATACCCGCTGCCTTACAATTTTTCAAACTTCTAATCGCCCATTCAACTTCATCCATACTAATGTCATCAGAGGATACCGGTACCGAACGCTGATCTGTTAGACCACATGTGGCACCGGCATCACCCTGAACATCCGCATACATATCTCCAAAATATTCGGCTTAACACATCTTGTGTTTACTAAGAATGTCTCCACCTTTAGACCTTATTTTATTCATTCTGAAAGCTGGCCATCCACTCCGAGATTTCTTCACCTCCCTCCAGAAAAAATTGGTGTTGCTCTCGAAGTTTTTGGTCAGCCTTTCTTCTGCAATCATATTTGCTCTATCACGCTTCTCTTTCACTAAGGCTTTGGTGTCATTCTTACGTTGCCGGTATATTTCTTTCTTCTGTTCTTTCATACTTGCACACAGGTTCAAAGAAGATACATAGTCCAGCCACGTTTTCTTCTTTTGGTCTACGGAAGCTGCTACTTCCGTATCCCACCATGCATCACCTTTCATTTTCCTATGCTTCTTTGAGCATCCACATACTTCTTTCGCTGTATCTACCATACTTTCTTTCAATACTCTCCAGCATTCTTCCATGTCAGATTCCGGCTGTCTTGCCATTGTCAGCCGTTCACGGACACCCTCTGCATACTTTGCTCTTACACTCTCTTCTTGCAACTCTCTCTCCAGTGCTCGCTCTCGCCAGTGTCTCCACTTTCTGAACAGACCACTAAATCTCGCAATAACGAGATAGTGGTCCGTGTCGACAGTGGGACCCCTGTAGGCTCTTGTATCCAGAAGTTTACTTCAGAGGCGACTGTCTACCAGAATTAGATCTATCATACTTCTCTGTTCATTCCTTCTCCATGTACACATATGAATGTCCTTATGTTGAAAAAATGTGTTTGCCACAATAAGATTTCTCTCCATACATACATCCGCAATGAGCCTTCTTGCATCGTTCACTCTCTTATCACCAAATGAAACAAGCACGTCCTCGAAGTCTGGATGCATGGTTCCAACCCATCCATTCAAGTCTCCGCATACTATCACACGTTCGCTAGCTTCTGCCAAATCCAGAACTTCCCTAACATTATCCCAGAACTTCTCTAGATCCAATGCCACCGAAGAGCCTACGGGAGCATAAGCTGCGACCATGAAGACCCTGGTGACACCTAGTTTTATTCGGACCCATAAAAGTCTGGGCTCAAACATTCCGTAGTCTTTCACACCTGAGGCCAAGCGAGCGGACAGCAACACCCCCACTCCCATACTGGCCCGATCGCTCTGCGGTACACCAGACCACAGAGCTATCCCTCCACCAGGAAGATCACAGGTGTCACTGCCCTTTCGCTTGGTCTCTGTTACACAGAGCACATCAAGCTGTCTGTCCGAAATGACGGTTACCAGCTCGTTGAACCTACCTTTCACACCACCTCTTACATTCCACGTGCCTACTCGACACTGCTCCCCTCGACTCGCCAAATTGGGCAAGGCGTGATGGGTGGCGGCCCCAAACGCCGCATTGTTCGTACCGACGGGGGCGGGTCGGTACGCGTCGCCTCTGGGGCACACCCTAACCCGCACTGCGGTACGCATTCGAGCCGGATTGCAGCCTGTGGATTGCAGGCTGGCAGGGATCGCGACCAGCATGCTCCGGACTATGATCACCCAAATATAATACATATATTACTTTTTTTTGTAAATACATGCATATATTCGTAATAGATAAAAAACACCCAGATGCAGTACAAATATCTGTTTTCATCACCCAAATAACTGTACTGAGTTGGAATCAAACCCACGACTCATGCACGGAAGTCGGTTACACTACCGACCTGCGCCACGAGGCCCGTTGAATAACTATTATTTTGTTTTTTAAATTAACTTTGAGATAGTCTCACCCACATAATGTGTGTATGTGATCAAACATATTCAAGGTATTGGACACAAAACTTCGGAACACCCATTGCTTTGTTATTCCATTAAAAGTTTTCAACATAATTGCCTCATTTACAGGCTTTGTTTACGCGTTAATGTTGTACTAACAGTTTTATAAATTTTTAGAACCACTTTGATGGTTAATTAAGGCATATATAGCTTTCCTTGCGGCACCGCTGCTTCCAAAAGTAAAGTTTTTAGGTTATATTTCAGGTTTCCGATATAATAGCGAGATAAAATCTATACCAGCTTTTAAGTCTAATAAAGATTTATTAAACAAAATATTTGTAGTTCAAAATTCGTTCTGAGGGCCTAGCCAAGTTCGTAGGAAACATACACAAATCGTATATTGATAGATGGTAGTTAAAAAGTGTATGGCCCGCTTAATGATAAGCGATTACCTGCAGACGCTTGCAAAAGCTGCGTAATCATACGTTGCCAGCCCCAGTGAAAGTGATAGAAGATGGAGTGAGCGACGACATAGAGTAAATGAACGAATGATAAAAAAATCTTATGGTTTTCCAAAGATAAGCATAGCAAAGCGAAAAACATTGTTTTTGAATTACATAGTAAAAGAAAGATGCCTTTTAGGCAACATTTTTGATGATTTTTTCAATGCTTTTTATGAAGCTTTTTAATTTGTTTTCAGTAAGTAGATTCCTCATCGTACACATGACCAACATAAAAAACCAACATCTAATTACAGATTATATGAAAAAATCCAAACTTTAATATTGAATTTAATATGCCAATTAGTATCATATTCAAAATCATACCTTCTGAAAGCGTCTATTAAATAAATTAGCTAACATAGTCCACTTAGCTAAGATAATTTTTCTTTTAAAGGTGACCTAGTCTAGCGAGAATGAAAAATGAACAATTTGTGTTAAGTAGTCAGCTTTGAAGAACTAATATTGTCACTGAAATTCTCTTTGAGACTAAGTGGTGGCATTAATGGTACTAAATGCTACAATTTAACTTACTAACTAACTTATCATCACACCATCTCCCTTGCTGGGTAGGCAGAGAGAACAGAGAGCCAAAAGGCTCTATCCTTGTGTACGCGGGGGGTACGAGTGCTCTCTAACTGTGGGGTGCGTACTATCTCTGCCTATACCCCGCAGTCTCTATGTGTGATTATACTGTAAGATGCCTCACGTCACAACCTAGTTCCTAATAACCTACGTATGTGACGTGGAATGTAATGTGCGTGTTCTCCTGACTGTAGTGAGCGTGGGGATCCTAATTGCACTGTGAGCTACTGCACCTGGCCCTACGCGAATAAAGAAAACCAATAAGTCCCAAAAAACAACTAATTTATTCAGTAACTTATTAATTAAATTCCCCAAATCTAACACACAAGTTTACGGGCTGGCCAGTGCGCAGTAACTGGCCGAGCGCCTAACATACTTCTCGCTTGCACGCTAAACTGCTGACATGACTAACCTCATTCGTACTTACATGGTCCCTACACTTGCATACATAGCTCGCTTCCTTTTTCTTTTCTTGTTTTTTATTGCATGTAGTGGCAGGCGATCCACGGTCCATCTGATGGTAAATGGTAACCGTCACCCATGGACTCGACTATACCCTTGGCAGGCGGGTTGGCAATCGCAGTGGATGTTGTTAATACTCGAAGGAGTGCTGCTGCCCACTCCCCCGGTATTCCCTCAGTCGGCTCTTACGACTACCATGGGTGGAGAGGGGTGGGACAATCTAAAGCTGGTCACACGCGGCAATTTTTACCTATAATAATGATATCTAGAACGATTTCAGTCATGGCGGCCAATGTCAACGGGCAATAGCAACTATGCAAGAGATATTATAGTGCACGAGTGTCTGAGCCAACACCAGTGCACTCTCTGTTACCTCACACTCTTAGTTGGATACACGGTATTCACACACGATCGGAGATAAATCAGGCGCAGGACTAACGACATTATGTGCTTTCTGAGCCACGGACAATATGTGAGCTGCCGAATTTATTGGAGAAAAACGTAGTTAATTTTTGATAACATAGCCTAGTATTATCACCCAAGATCTCATGAACCACAGCCGCTGCTGGAGCGGATTAATAATATTGAAGTTAATAGCTCTAATGCAATTTGTAAAAGGTTGCGTTGAACGTTTAACGCTGCCATGGAGGCGTATGAAAGCACTTAAACTCTTAACATCGACTTATAAGAAATTTCTAAATTTTACTAACGCCATCTAGTGACATTAGACATAATTACTTTATCGAACAAAGTATTTTAAAATATAACCGTGACAAGTTTTGCAGTTACGAATTTAATAATTACTTTATTTATTAATGATGTCAAAGAAGTATAACTCCTCACGCGCGTACATAAGTACACGAATTAATAATATTGTTAGTTTTTTTTATTTGGAGGGTGATCGCCGTATCTATCTGAAAGTAATAGAATTCCAGCTTTAGGCTACATTTGCCAAATTATTCCTCAATCACGTAAATACCAACCGTATTTACGTGATTGAGCGAGACCAGATAGAGAAATTTGATATGCAGATAGTTTATTACCTGGATTATTGCGTAAGATACTTTATATACATTCCAAATATTAGGTTCCGGTATATAATCTAAAAAAATAATTAACAACAACATTTTAATGAACATCACGAACAGTTGACTTTACAAAACAACTATTGAATACTAAACACGTAGCTAAACTCTTGTGTTTTTAACGTGTAGTCGATTAAAATTTCACTCAAATAACGCCGCTATCTAATTTGCTGTGGCTCCGTGTAAAAAAAACTTGGCAACCGATACCTCTTTAAACCCACGTACGACTGTAAGCGATTTCAGTATGAAAACACAAATAATAGACAGAATCAAAATATCTACACCTAATCTGCGGCCAGAGACACCTTCAGATTTATCAGCCTCATCCTTTCGGAAGTAAGCAGAAGTTTACTAATGAACCCCTCGAAATTAAGAGAAATTATTTATAAACTAACTTATTCTATAATAGCTACAAGCAATGCTTCGTAGTACGTATGTACCTTAGCACATAGACTAAGATGGATTCATGAAATAGAGTAAAAACATTTACGACATCACATATTATCATATTATTTTCCGTATTAACAATCTGTTAAATCAAAAAGTATTGCTTATACTTGAATCGTTTTATTACATTTCTAAAGCTACGCGTATCCAAACCAATTTTTGAACTGCTCTCAAGAGAGAACACTGTCGAGCGCTCATGTCACTTTTTGAAAATAGAAATATTCATCGAATGCGCGTTTAAAACTCGCGATACAACCTACAATGACGACCTCGCTTTACGTTGCAGTAAATTGTAGCTAGTACAGCTTACGTAGCCTGAATGAGCAACACCGGAAACGAGCCTATTACAACACTAAATACCGTGGTACGTTTAAAAATTAACGTCTCTAGCTTCCGGTTGAAAAGAAAGGAAATGAAAAATAAGTATAATGAAACGAAAACATTGTCGTTCTAAGCGTTTTAAATATAGAATGTTATATTTTGAAGTTAAAATAATATGAAGACTAATATAATATGTTTTTAATAATCCAGTACAATTTAATTTATAATAAAAGACATGGCTAATTGGTGGCACTAAGCATGTAAAAATAATTCTCACTAGCTTGTCAAATTTAAATATTCATTAATTAATTATTACGGTTTTATTATTCTCCTAGAACGTTTATGGACTAATTAAACAATTAAAACTTGTTTTCGTGTTTTTTGTTCGACAACATGGCATTCCATTCACAAAGACGTGGACAGTAAATCTACTTTTAAAGATATTTGCGTAAGTTGAAATGATACGATATAAAACGTTTAGGTTTAAGATATTTAAGTATTTCTCAAAAGAATAAAAATTCACTTACATGAGAAATTATAACTAAACTAGCTTCTGCCCGCGACTTAGTCCACGTGGAATAGTTACTTTGGTCTAACGCTAATTGGGGCCACCGCCCCAAGTCGCGTTGATCCAATAATAAATGCGTTCCAATAGAGGGCGTTGGTCGTTAAGACAAATGTGATAAGGAGATTGGGTATGTCTAAAAGATAGTACTGTAGCTCAGTGGATTAGAGCACTTCCCCGGATAGGAAGGGACGCAGGTTCGATTCCCGCCTGTACTAAAATACTCCTTTTCCTTGTTCACAAATTATAATTTGTACTTTAAGACTAGCTGAGCATGTCAAGTGCTAAAATATAGATGAAATGTTTAAAAAATCACGCCATCAGATAGTATGCATTTTAATTGCAAAATTAAACTTACTGTATTGGATTAATGCATGTAAATGCGTTCCAATAGAGGGCGTTGGTCGTTAAGACAAATGTGATAAGGAGATTGGGTATGTCTAAAAGATAGTACTGTAGATCAGTGGATTAGAGCACTTCCCCGGATAGGAAGGGACGCAGGTTAGAAACTTCGAATATAGCTCGCACTAGAGTTCTCTTTTTCCATATTTACAAATAATTTGTACTCTAAAGTAGCTGAACATGTCAAGTGCTGAAATACAGATCAAAATATTTTAATAATATTTATTTATTAGAAATGATTGAAAAGTAGATCAAGTTCAAAAGAGTATGTATACGTCTTCAGAAAACCGTCTTGAACTCTTTAATCAATATTTACCTTGTATCTTAACCGTTATTTCCGTGCGTCATCTAGGGCTATATTTTCATATATAAACAATATACTTCATTAACCGGCACACACCTTGGACTTCAAAATATTTATTATTGATAATAAAATTGTAAAAATAATTGTGATAAAATTTCGTGCCTTTTTTTATTCTATACACTATTAAGCCAACTACACATACCCAGCGTAGGAGATTGTGGTCTAATCTTTTTTTTTTCTTATTCTGAGGAGGACTTTTTGTAATGTATTTTGAAAAAATAATTGAGGAAAGGTAAAATTTAAACCTTCAGAAAGAGGCGACGGAAATAAATGAAAATACTATAATATATATTTGTATTTTATCTTATTTTGAGAAAGTCTAAATCCTATAATATTATAGTGGGAACCGCCGCTCATGGGCTCCAGAGTACTGTCAAGCGGCTGATAATCATAACGTTTTTTTTATTACCTATAGTGGCAGACGAGCCACGGTCCACCTGATGGTAAATGGTAATCGTCACTCATGGACTCAACTATACTGGGAGTATTGTCAAGCCACTGCTCACCATTTCATTTCACAGATATGAAATGAAAGAATAAACGCCTATCTCCTGCTACAACCAAAACACACTAATGTGCTTTAATGTGCTTCATGCCCGATCTGACGGGAAATGGTGATACCAACTCGTTCGGGTCTGATAGCAAGTGAGTACTCCCACTTGGTAATAATTGCTTAGTTACCTTAGTGGCCTTGTACGACACCCGCGGGAAATAATGGGGTAGTGACACTTGTATTTTTAGTCTGTCACCACACGGATAAAATTTCGCGGTTCTGAAATGAAAATATGAACAACTACCTTCAGTTGCAACCAAAACACAGTGAGGTGCTTCTTGGTCGGTCACATGGGAGACAGTGGTAATGACCACTCGGGCTTGATAACAAGTTTGTATTCATATGGATATGTAGATATGTCATAGAGTTTCAAATCACAACGGTCCTAAAAAAATCTCACTTCAAAAACTTACATATTCGAAACAAGAGATCAGTTTAGCTGGCCAGCTGCTGTTGAATATTAGTCACGTCTTGTCACGACTTCTATATGGTTGAGGTTCCGTATTCTTGTGATATACTATACCCCTATTGTGTCCTCATGATTATTTTTACTTAAAACACGAATCTGAAGTCTTGACTCTAGAAAGATTAGACTCTGCCACTCCATCCGCGTAAACTTCTGAATATAAATACAACGACACACTAATTATCTCTATGTAAAAATAGATATAATGAAAAATGAGTCGTCCGTGTGATGACGGACTAAGAATACAAGTGTCACCACCACATCCTTTCCTACGGGTATCGTATAAGGTGACTAAGGGAAGTATGCAATTATCACCAATTGCATTACTGGTGGTAGGGCTGGGTACTAATTGAGAGTACTCACTTTCTATCGGGCCCGAACGGGTCGGTACCACCGTCTCCTGTGTGACCAGTCATGAAGCACGTCAGTGTGTTTTGGCTGTAGCAGAAGATAGCCCTTTATTCTTTCATTTCACATCTGAGAAATGAAATGGTGCGCAGTGGCTTGACAATACTCTTGGTATAGTTGAGTCCATGAGCGACGGTTACCACTTACCATCAGGTGGGTTGTGGCTCGCCTGGCATCGTAAGCATTAAAAAAAATTAAATGTCTTTTTCTGGGCTCCAGACTATAAGCACAATTTCATGATAATTGGTTCAGTAGTGACAGCGTGAAAGCGAAACAAACAAACGAACTGACTGTCGCATTTATAATATTAGTAAGGATAAGGATTGTTCCATAATGGTATGGTATGATATATAACAAAATAAATAAAAAAATAAAAATTTCAAATTGCACTAAAATTTAAACCAAAAATAAAATCTACAAATGGTTACTAAACTTAGATTATTCTGATACAGAAAAGCTACTGGAGGTATATTATTAATAATGAATTCAGACATTAACACACAAAATACACACACACAACATACGCACACACACAACACACACACACCACACTACACATATAGGGTCGTATACTTTACGATAGTTCACTAGGGCCTGAAGTTCTAAAATACAAGCTTTGGCTTAATGATCGTCCGCAAATTACTGTCCTTATAAACTATTATTCTATTATATTATTGTAAAAGTAATTTGTGGAGATAAAGAAAAACATTTTTATTTTATTATAATCCTTTTATATATTTTCGTTGTAATTTTCTCGAATACTTTTACATTAGATTTTCCTTACACCTAAGAACAGAAAAATATGTCAAGCACTGCCTTCGAGCTGAAACCACGATCAGTAATGGGTAGCCTAACGTTGCATAATAGTGTATAAGCGTGCTAGAGAGTGCTCGAAACTCTTGTACTGGAGGAAGTACCGATAAAGAGGTGCTTGCCGTCGTCAGCCCTCCGGCGAATGAAGAGCCTTTGGTAATATCTGGAGCATGGATGAGGGCTGACGAGGTTTAATATCGGAGGTTAGAGTTCCGATTATTTATCAATAGATTTTAACCGCAGCTACGCTAGGGGTATAAGCTATTTTTTAATAACTCTATTAGTCAGACATATGTCAGTAAAACTCTTAGTACTACTAATTTACACGAAAACTAATCAGTGTATAACTTAAACATTATTGAAGTAAAACTTCTTTAGGCGCGACTAGGGAGTAACTCAGATTTTTTTTCTGACGGAAGTAACGCTTAATATAGTCTATGTAGTTTCCGGTATTTAAAAATAATAATCTGGATTGGTCGTAAGTATATGTCATATACTCCACGCTTCTTGACTTATACGCCAGCTAGTGGCAAATATCATAATCAATTAGGATTATTTATTTCCAAATTTTCAAACGGATCAATTGTGAATAGCAAAGTGAATAAAAATTCAACAGTTTTAAAAAAAAATATTTTAAATTGCAGTTTTTTTTTCCGTCAACGCCAAAGAAGTTTTACTTCAATCGCGCGTAAAGGTTACACGCACACACTTTTTTCGTAAATCGTTCCATTTGATGATCCAAAACAATTATTTTATTTTTCTCTGTTTGAATGTTCGCGCATCATAACAAAATTACTGAACGTATGTTGGGGAAGGTTTTTTGTTAGATACCTCTTTGTTAGCCTTATAAAACTATAACTGAATAACTAGCAGAGGCTAGTTATAAAATAAAACCAATGTTTACGGAATATTGTCGAATTTACTTGATTTTCTACACTTTTACAATAATTATGTTCACGGGTCGACCATGAATGCTGTAAAGTATTCAAAACGCCGAAGTGGTGGAAAATCAAGTCCATCCATCCATCCATCAGCCTTTCATCGTCCACTGCTGGACATAGGCCTCCCCAAAATGGGGGTAAACATAATCGCCACGCTTGGCAGGTGGGTTGGCGATCGCAGTGGATGTCTTCAGTACACAGGGGAACGCTGCTGCCCGGTCCCCCGGTAATCCCTTAGTCGGCTTTTACGACTCCCATAGGAAGAGACGAGGTGGAGCTATTCTTGGCTGGCCCTGCACGACAAATCAAGTAAATGCAATATATTCCGTAAAAGTAGTTTTATTTCATAACTAGCCTTTCCCCGCGGCACCACCGCGAACAATATCCTATTTTAGGATATATCTCATGTTCCTGATATAGTAGCAGGATAAAACGATGTCAATATAGAAATCTAATCAAGATTTACCAAACAAAAAGTTTCATCGAAATCTGTTCAGCAGTTTTTGCGTGATGTGTGAACAAACAAAGATACAAAAATGTAAAACAAATATTGTTTTCGGTTCAGAGACACCCAACATAGCTTATTAACAATATTTTTTTTCTCAAATCTAATACCTTTAAACGAGTAATTCTTGTACATACCTATGTATATTAATGAATCTCGGGAACGGCTCCAACGATTTTCATGAAATTTAGTATGCAGGGAGTTTCGGGGGCGATAAATCGATCTAGCTAGGTTTTATTTTTAGAAAACGTCGTTTTATCCGTGTTTACAGGCAATGAAAAACTGCTACAATATCAATAGAATACGAAGGTAAATTCCGCCACCATCTACAAGGTTATAATAGCTCAGGTGGTAAATCGGGCGGTTCCGAAACCAGAAGACCCCGGTTTGAGTTCAGATGTCTCCAGTCCGATTATTATTTTTCTTTTTTTTTTCAAGTTCCTTCTTTTGTGAGAAAAAAATACCGGTCATCCAGGTACTATCTTTAATGTACAGACACAGCTTTGTTATAGCTTTATAATAGTACAGATACAAGTACTCAGCCTTATTTCGATTTGCGTATGGGAAATACACGAGTTTTACATTAGGGATACATATAAAGGAAATTGCATGACATGAGTGTTTTGTTATAAAGATTTATCTTGCGGGTGTCTCGTGGCATTAACATGCAATTCCTTATCGTGATGACTAAGGTTGGAATGCCGTGTAGGCATAATAATTTTAACTAAACATTTATTAGTTAGTGACAGGGGATTTAATGTATCTGAAAATAATAGTACTTTTAGCTATTCCAGGTCGTTGTGTTTAAAGAAATTACGAAATTATTTAGTGGACTGAATAAGGCGAAAATAAAATTGTCTAAACTCTATTGCTATTGTGAAATAGATAACATAGCATCAAGAAGAAGGAAGGGGTAGGCAGAGGTGTATTACACACCCACGATTCGCTAACTATGTTTAGGTCCCACGTAAAAGGGGGCGAGCCTATTGACGTCTACCGGGCACATTTCCAAACTCCGGGCTGCTACTGAGAATTTTTGAAGTGAAAATTTCTTTTAGCGTGGTACGCGTATTTTTAGATGAGATAAAATCTCTGGACTCGTGACACCGTTACGAGACGCAGCTATAGTGTGTGCATTGGAAATTAAATTTGACACACTTCCCGGTTTCCGATTGAGCTGAAGTTTTACACCCGTATGTATATCACGTGACAATGCAATATTATGATGACATTGAGCTGATCTGATGATGGATGGAAAGTAGACCTAGGAACTCTATAATGAAACGGCGCAACCCCATCGAGTTTGGGCTTGTATGATTTGTCTCGACGAGTACTTTGTCTCTAGATGGTATCAAGGGTCTGAGGATGAAGCTGGGAGGTGGCCATAGTAACTCTTATAATGAAACGACGCAACCCCATCGAGTTTGGACTCGTTTGATTCGTCTTGATGAGTACTTTGTCTTTAGATGGTATCCAGGGTCTGATGATGGAGCTGGAAGGTGGCCATGCGAAACTGTACTTAAATGGCGCAACTCCATCGAGTTAGGGCTCGTTTGAAATGTCTTGACTAGTACTCCAGTCCTAGATGATATCCAGGGTCTGATGATGGAGCAGGAAGGTGGCCACAGTAACTCTGTAATGAAATGACGCAACCCGAGTTTGGAATCGTTTGATTCGTCTTGACGAGTACTTTGTCTTTAGATGGTATCCAGGGTCTGATGATGGAGCTGGAAGGAGGTCACAGTAAGTATGTAATGAAAGGACCCGAACCCATAAATTTTATATTCGTTTAATACGTGTTAAGGAGTACTTTGTCAAGTTATGATCATTTTTTTTTTGTAATGCCTGAATGAATAATTTAGATTTACAAGTTTTAATTTAAGATCGAACAGTTAATTTTGATATCTAAAAATAATAACTGTTTGTTTATAGTTTTAAGTTTTCACTTCTGTCGGCAATTTTTTTTATTTTTACTAAAAAGCTCAATAACATTGCTCGACCCGGGAATCGAACCTGAGACCTTCATGATCAGCAGTCGCACACACTACTGCTGCACTACCGACGCAGTTAAAGATTATCAGTAGCAAATCACATATCACACCTTTTTTGTTAAGACGGGCAAAAATGTACCTAACCGCATACCCCGTCGTTCGAGACAACGAACTGGGTAGTGTGGGGCTCTCACCCATTAAATAAACCCACCGTGTACAGTCACTCCGCCTATATTGGCGAACCACTGGAACTGGAAGATATTAACCACAGATATCACCTTAGTGGTCCGCCGGCGGCCTACCCTTTCGGGTATCTTTCTTGAGCGAAGTTTCCGGGCACCAGAGCGATGTATCTTCGCGGGAGGCATTGCATGTGGTGGACGTTCGCCGGTCCATCCAGCCCCGGCCTCAAATCATTAATCATACCTTTTTGTTTTTTTTTGTTAAGGCGGGATAAAATGTTCCTAACCGCACACCCCGTAGTTCGGGGCAATGAACAGGGCAGTGTGGGGCCCTCACCCACTAAATAAACTTGCCGTGTGCCACCTTTATTGGCGGGCCACTGGAACTATGTTACATTACTTCAGTGGTAGATATTACAAAAGGATTGTCAGAATATCAGTCTCAGCTGTCTTGCAAATAGCTGATCGATATTTATAAATTAATTTTGGTTATTTAGATATTTTTAGCTTTTTTTTTTTGACTATTTGACATGCTTAGCCATATAAATCAACACAAAGTGTGAAATCGAAAATAACAGTCACGAGCAGGATCCCAAGGCGTTAAGTATGATTGTGTTATCGAAATTAGCAGTCATGAGCAATAGTCACAATGGCTGAATTGGCAAAGCATCTGGACGGTATCCAGGAGATGCAGGTTCAAATCCTGCTCGTGACTGTTATTTTCGATTTCACATTTTTACACTTTGTGCTGATTCATTTTGGTTGTGTAAAAATAAAATTGTAACTCACTGCTAACCAATAAAATTACATATATGAATATAATAAATAACTTTGTATGAACAACAATGTATCGTATATGAAGAAACTGCGTGCGGTTTATGAGGGTATCAGGATATAAGATTGAGATATACGCCACAATATTTTGTTGAACTTGCCTTTAAAGAACTATATAGGGTTTCTTATGCTACGTGGGTGGCAATCAAGGAGGCCACCTGATGGTAAGTGGTTACCGTAGTCAATATATGCTAGCAACACCAGAGGCATCACTCTCAGCTAGAAAGGAAATATTTATAATAAGGTGATGATAGGAAGAATACTAAAGAGAGGAGATAGGAAGGTTAATGAGTAAGAGAGGGCGTTTAAACGATAAGCGTCTAAAATAGCATGCTTTTCAAAAAAGTCTATAAGCACGCTTACAAATGTAAGTCGCTTTCGTTTAAACGTGGCGGCAACTATGTTGCAATAACTGAGATAAAAGAAATGGCTATCTTCTGCTACAACCATAATACACTGACGTGCTTCATGACCGGTCACACGGGAGATGGTTGTACCAACCCGCTCGGGCTCGATAGCAAGTGAGTACTCCCACTTGGTACCCAGCCCTACCACCAGTAATACAATGGGTTATAATTGCTTACTTCCCTTAGTCGCCTCATACGACACCCGTGGGAAAGAATGGGGTGGTGACACTTGTATTCTTAGTTCGTCACCACACGGAGATAATAATTTTGATTTTGACATAACTGTACAAAGTATTTTTATAAGAAGTTCGTGTCACTTTGCTTGTCCTTGATGAACACCGAAACTACTTATCCGATCTTAACTTATTTTCTAAATAATTGTGATTCATTTGAACGAATTATAAGTATACCACAGCAACCCGTGGCCCCGTGGGTTTAGTAGTAATCATGATAACAGATTCTTTTTCTTCCTAGATCCTTCGATTCCTTACCATTTTCCTAGACCTTTCCCGAACTTTGTTGGGCTTGCCTTCCAATCTATTTGGTTTAACCTTATCCACTAGTATTTACACGGAGGGTCTATCAGACCTGTACGACCCAACCAAGAGAACAACTGGCGATTTTAAAGCCGACAGACCTTTTTATTCAATCCTTTGACCACCTGTAACGAGTGAACGACTGTCAGGATGTTATTTGATAGCCACAACTGCCTTATATGCCTTCCGAAGTACAAAGGAGCTTGGGTGTCCACAAATAGGCACTTTTTTGTCACCCTTCTAATGCCGAGCAAAAGTTCTAGAACCTCCTCAACGATAAAAGATCCCAATGTTAAATTTGAAAGTATGAAAATAAGTTCGTATGTTTCCTAAAAATACATATTGCATAAACTAGTAATTGCGCTGTAAAGAGACCTTTAATATATCATTATTTGCGCTCGGGAAGTATTCGTGTTTCTTTCTTTGTATTCTTTCAGCTTTTAAGAGAGGCGAATATTTATAACTAGCTGACCCGACAGACGTTATCCTGTCTTAATTATGAATATTGAATTCGAATTGGTATAATTAATAAAAGAAATATTTAAAAAAGTGTCCATTATTCTAATGCTTCATGATATACAACATTTTTAGTTTTTTTTTCTTGCGCGTATATAAATAGTTTTATTGGTGTTCCGACACGGGAACTGGCGACATATAACTGACCATGTTAAAAACATGGATGTCATGTGGCAATTCGCGTTTTTGCCACTCGACTGAGTATATCCAACAGCGCGTCTCACCGAATACGCGATGCTTAACAATGAAGTCCATGAGTGGCGATCAATGGGTGATTGGCCAAGAAATAATTCTTGTAGAATTTCTGTCCACTGTGGATTGCAAGTGAACGTTATAAATAAATCTGGTGGACGTACATACGACATAGCATCCTGAGCGTATACATGCATATGTCGCGGACTTCCGACGTATGTTGCTGGGAGAATAGTTATTTTACTTACATTCCGTGCATTTCCATCAGCATTGATGGCATCCCGTAGATGAATGTATTGTTCGGAACGCAGTTTTGCCTGATTCAACCTGATAAATGTCAATCGCTCAGTTTCAACTTTCACGTACATATCCACAGCATATTGGTGAAAGAGACGCCGACATTTTATGATATGATTGTCCTCATTTTCCCGAACCATCAGTCTGTATGTATAATAATTCATTGAACTAACTTTTTTGTTAGTTTCGGAACTTGTAACTGGATTTATCATCTTCATTGAAAAATGATATCCATCTTCACCTTGCCAAAATAAGATGGGATATTGTAACGCATCATATGATCGATGTGTTTCGGACACATGCTGAAGTTGATTGCTACGCCGATGTAAAACAATATCTCGGTTTTCTAAATTTTCACCGACGTCAATAGCAACTTCGTCAATTGCTGGCGCGTTAAAACGTCTCGCGTGTTGTCCTGCAGGCGTCTTATCAGCTTTGATGAAAATTTTGTGATTATCAGACGGCATGCGGTCCAAAGCGGTCGTGAATTATGCAACCAATTCGTTATGTTGATGAAAAAACGTTTGGAGTTGTTCCACAATTAGTCTTTTCACCGAATTGTTGTTTGCACAACGCCGATCGACTTGTCTTGCTGAATTGGCCATAAAATAAATTTGCAAAACTTTGTAGTCACTATTCGGCGTTGGCAATAAAGAACCTGTTAGATGAAATATTTGACCCTGAATCTTGAAAGTAGGCATAACGTTTTCTTGAATAACTTTTGTTGCACCAAATGACGTCATTTGAAAACAATTATTGTATTGCTGGATATGAGTCAAAAAATGTTTAGAATCTGGCCCATTTCCGGAAACTAATGAATGTAGTGGCTCTGGTGGCGGTACCAATGGCGTCAATTTGACTTGACCGCTCGCGCAAAACAATCCAGGAGCTTCATTTTTAAACTTAAGTGCCTTGCAATATTGGCACACAACGTTCATTGGTCCAATAGCAACGATTTGTTGTGAACTGTAATCGATTTTCACGTCATAATTGGATGCAGTTCGATAGGGGTTAAACGCAACATTTCTATGTTGTTGATTTCGATTCCATCGATTCCGTTCAACTTCGTTCTGCGCTTCGCGTTGCTCGTCAGTTTGACTTGCTCTTGTATATCTTTGACTCGCAGCATTGCGAGTTCTGCGACTTAAGTTTAAACGTCTAATTGCTGGCATTTTCAAAAACGAAAATTCAACTGTAAATTAAAGAAAACTATTGTATTCTTCTTTATAACCAAGTATATCACTTGTTATGTTAGTAACGTGTAGGTTAGTCTATCCGAACTTACCAAAACTCCATATAAAATTGAACTTTTGATATAAGGCGTAATGGCTCTGAACTAAACGTGATGTGCACTAAGAAATTCAGTATTCTTACATACTTTTTGTAAGAAATAATAAATTGATTATTTTACATGTATTTTATCAATAAAATAACTCCAACCGAAGCATATGTTTTAAACGATATTAAGTTTTTTTACATCTCTTTCTTCTTCTTCTTGTTTTATGGCTATTGCAGGAGAATGTCCACAACTTTGCCAATGTCACGTGGAGGAGATAGACCGTCAAACGAAGGAGATTGTTCGGTTTACATCTCTTTGACGATATTTGCAGCAATGTGTGCTGTCAATTCTATTTGTCAAACGTCATAAGGTTACATTAAAAAAAAAGTTTCCAGCCAAAGCGCTAAGGTTAGATTAGAAATAATTTTATATGTGGTGGTTAAATATCCTTAAATTTTTTAATTTTCGGCGCAATTTTCTTTTATAGGAACCTTTTCCTGACAATAACAAACACAACAAATAAAGAATTAGCGAAATTGGTCCAGCCGTTCACGCGTGATGGCGTGACCAAGGGAAATAGGGATTAATTTTTATATATTTATAAATGAATAAATAACGCGGCGTAATACACGTGGCAGAACCAGCTTTATCTTCGGAATTGAGTGCACACAGCAGATCTTATTATTTTAGGGCTATCAGAGGGTTCCGTCGCTATAAAGATTGAGAGCCTGGGCTCGAAGTCCTGGAGCTAGGACCGTGAAAATTCACATCCTCTGGGTTTCATCGATACTGTAAATGAGCACTAAGAAAGAATTTTACGAAACTCCTATCCAAAATAGATTAATCGTCTACCATCACTATGAAGCGAACGAAGCCACAGGTAATAGTGTTTTATAATTGTCTAGACATAATATCACCTGTCTAGCCATATGTAATAAAACTGCAATTTATAAAACTTAACATAACTGAAAATATAAGCATTGCACTGACAGCTCCAACGCTACATTAAAACCATAATGGACACACAAATTTGAAATGAAAAACCAAAATTGGTCAATTTTGAAGACTGCAGCTGTTTCAAAACCACTGGCAATTGTTGAAGCACTCATTAAAAATGTTATTTTCGTAAACGAAAATGAGTGTTAATTACTTTATGTGTTTATTAGCTTTATGTCATAAACAGCAGGTGACTGCGCAATGGTGGGTTAGTTACTGGCCTTCGGTTCCTGGTTCGATTCCCACACATGATAACTCTTTGTGTGATCCACAAATGGTTGTTGAGTCCGTGTGCGGATGCGTCGCTCAGTAGAGGGTACCCGAAAGGGTAAGCCGCTGGCAGACCACTGAAGTAATGCAACATAGTACCAGTGGTCTGCCAACAGAGGCGGCGAGACGGCACACGACGGATTTCTTTAGTGGGTGAGGGCCCCACACTACCCTGTTCGTTGCCCCGAACGATGGGGTGTGCGGTTAGGAACATTTTGTCCAGCCTAAATAAAAAAAAGCCTCCGTATCCTCTCCTTATTATCCTTCCTATCTTCTCTTTGGCTTCCTATCTATCCACCTCCTATCCCTATCCTCGGAGACGTGACGCACAAGTGTTGCTAGCGTCTATAGGCTACGGTAACCGCTCACCATCAGGTGAGCCGTATACTTGTTTGATATCGACGTGGTATCAAACAAACTATTTTTTTTAAGAAATACTTAGTAAGTACCTTACGTAATATAAACTAGTTCAGTGCGCATTATATACCTATCACAGTCATATGTACCATTCGAATTTTATCCGAATTCGTTCAGTTGTTTAGGCGGGCTTATCGGAGAAATATTCAAACAACTAATCTTTACAAACTCACAAATTTATTACGATTATGCTGTTTTGTATTTAACTATGAAACCATTAGAACGACCACAGTTGCAATATCAAGGAGTGTTATAGTACTGCAAGTGCAATTTCTATAATGTTATGCACGTTTGAACGTAATATATTGTGCAGTTAGGACGCTGTGAACTTCGTAATGAGTGTAGTTTTGGCCGCCATAACAGTATTGTGGTCATCAGCGTCTTCTTAATACTATTATTTGGTATTTAATTTATGAATATTGAATAATAAATCGTTATCACTAAATGAGAAAGTTATGGAAATTTAATTTAAGACCAAATACTTTACTTTTTGTTCTAAGGTCAAATTGAATGCTATTCTATTGATTATGCTGAGAACTGCACGCAGGTGATGACTTCGATACCACCGAAGGAATGTAACATAGTTCCAGTGGCCCGCCAATAAAGGCGGAGAGACGGCACACGGCGGATTTCTTCAGTGAGTGCAGGCCCCACACTACCCCTGGTCGTTGCCCCGAACGACGGGGTGTGCTGTTAGGCTCAGAAAAGGGTATAGGGCTAATCTCAGAAAAATTAATGATGCCTGTGGGATTATTTTTACATACCTAGAGATAATTAGTGTGGCGCAGAGTGATGTATATATATTCTGACGTAGATGGGGTAGGTTAGGGTAGTCGCGGGTAGAATCCAGATGAAAAATTTCAAATTGTTTTAAAACTACTAATGACGCAAAATATAATCAACACACTCCACAGATTCGTGAATAAAACAGTAATAATATTTCAAATAAATAAATACAATTCACTTGATATGTATAAAGGAAATGAGTTGTCCTAAAATCCTAAAACTACCCGAAAAATAAAATGCGAAGAGATCAAATAACCATCACGGGGCCTTAAATAAATAGCTTTAACCCCAAACCTCTATATTATGAACGGAAGGGTATATGGACTAAACTATTTGGTTATCCCATCGGTTCTCTATGTAAATTCATTCAAAATAAACTTGACCCTAAGCGCATCGCAATCTTGCGCTGCCATACCATCAGCATTCAGTAATTCTGTTCCTTACACGTACAATACCTTCACAAACATAATGCCTACTTGAAAACAATACAATGCGATTTTAGACTTTAGTTTCAGTGAAATAGATGATAGTCGCTCGCAACTAAGTGAAAATTCATATAGTTTTGTTTGCCGCGACAAACATTGAATTGCGTTTTCTTTTCAAGCCTGTTTTTTAAAACTGGTTTCTATTATGATATATATAAGCGTCAACTGATTTGCAAAGTTAGTTTTGCAACTGTAATGTCGTTAAAGTTTCCAAGGTCCACGTTGCAGTCTGAATAAGAATTAAATACCTATTCAAGCTTTAGCCTCGTGCTATATTTATGTAAATGACTGGGTAAGGGGCTGATCCTCAAATTGCAGACCGCTGTATAATCGTGGTATCCTTAGGTCTTAAGGTGTTCTCGGTTATTCAAGACGCAGTGACGGTAAAAGTTTTGGCATATTTGCAGGAACGCTGTTGAAATCTTGAGTCGTCTGTTTGCCGATGCGATATTTTTAACGAAAACTTTTTGACTGCACTACGAAAAACTACAAGGTTGTTTTTGGCAGATAATCAGAGTAGTGTAATAATAACAATTTTCTCTCTGCAGTAGTTTTAATACATGCTAAAACTACTGCATAGATAAAATTATTATTTGAAGAATTATTCATAATTGATATTTACGCAAAAATTACCTATATTAAAGAAATGTTTTGTGATTGTGTGTGTGGGGCCGGCTTTAGAATTGTCCCACCCCTCTCCACCCATGGGAGTCGTAAGAGCCGACTGAGGGAATACCGATAGGGAGTGGGCAGCAGCACTCCCTCAAGTATTAACAACATCCACTGCGATCGCCAATCCGCCAGCCAAGCGTGGCGATTACGGCACTATCCCCCATTCCTTGGGGAGGCCTATGTCCAACGGTGGACGTTGAAAGGCTGATGGATGGATGGAAATAAATGTTTTACGCCTTTAAATATACTTCTTTAAACATTAATGTATTACCTACGCAAAAAAACGTGAATATAATAATTTAAAGTAAGTATGATATTTAAGTACAATTCTGTTAGGCAACGAATATATAATACAATTTTTATATATTTTATAATATAACAACAGAAATCAACACAATATAAAATATGTAAAACCATCATTATATGGTCCTGAACCATTTTAATGATACTTATTTTAACGATTTTAATAATCACAATCTTGATTATGATTGATTTGTCGTGTGGGGCCGGCTTTAGAATTGTCCCACCACAACACTCCCTCGAGTATTAACAACATCCACTGCGATCGCCAACCCGCCTGCCAAGCGTGGCGATTACGGCACTATCCCCCATATGAGCGAAACACACGTTGTGGCGTCGTCTTAGGGAGGCCTATGTCCAGCAGTGGACCTCGAAAGGCTGATGGATGGATGGATGGAATCTTGATTATAAAAACTTATTATTTTTTAAACTTTCGCGTTTTATATCGAGTAGTTGAGTTAGTTGAGTAGTTCTACTCGTGACCACGGCTGGTGCAACTCAGCCGTCAAAATAATAGTACCTAATAGGTAATATTATTTTGACATAATATGTATTTTGATAAGTTTAATGCGCGTATTACCCGTTAAATGTGTTATAATAAAAAACTCATTATTTATTTATTAAGCACTAAATATCATGTAAGGCTATTTACTAGAAATAATTGTTGTGATAATCTATATATCTTCTCTCAGCCATAAGCTGTAACAGAGCTGTGTCCATACATTTATGATATTTGAGAAAAAATACTGTATTAAGCTATTGAGGCGACCACTGAAGTAATGTAACATAGTTCCAGTGGCCCGCCAATAAAGGCGGAGAGACGGCACACGGCGGGTTTCTTTAGTGGGTGAAGCCCCACACTACCCTGTTCGTTGCCCCGAACGACGGGGTGTGTGGTTAAGTACATTTTTTCCCGCCTTAACAAACAAAAAGGCTATTGCGGTTTCTCTAAATACAAAATAGTTATTTTTGGATTTTTTTCCTTGTTCGATTTGTCTGATGTCTGATTATGGTGATTTCTTTATTTGACAGATCTTGATTAGACTTTAAAACTGGTACATATAAGTTTTATCCCGCTAGTATGTCGGAAACCTGAGAGATATCTATAAACTAAGGTTTTGTCTTTTTGACGTGACAACACGCACGAAAAAGTGTAACGTTCCGCCTGAGTCGAGCGTGCAAGCGAAAGAGAGGCACGATCGGCCTAAGCGTTCGGCTTGTGATGCATCTATCGACATATATTGACGTTATCACGTAAAATTATCGTCCCTAAACCGATTTTACAGATAACCATTTAGTTTTTTTGTATAATAAAGTCGATGTTCGCGTCTATCTGTTAATTCGCTTACTTCTTCTAAACTGTGCAACGGATATTGAAACGATTTTCATTTCCGCATAGGTACCTAGTATTGTTTTAATGGATCTTTATCTAGCTATAGACCCGTTAATGAAAATAATCAAATGTGTTGCCAAGTCCAAAACTCGAGAACGACTGGAACAATTCGGCTGATTTTTTTTGCGGCATACCCTCATTTGGGGCAACGGACAGGGTAGTGTGGCCCTCACCCATTAAACAAATCCGCCGTGTGCCCCCCGCATCTACTGGCGGACCACTGGAACTAAACTTTTTACAATGATGTAACGATATAATCATCTAATTTATAAAATTCTTGTGTCACAGTTTTAGTGTTTATGCTCCTCCGAAACGGCTTGACCGATTTTGATAAAATTTTATATGTATATTCAGTAGATATGAGAATAGGTTTATAACTAATTTTTATACCCCTAAGTGTTAAGGGTAGTACACCCCAAAAAATTTTTTTTCATCTTTTGGACAAAATTATTTATTTTTATTTAGCATTGAAAAATACATACAACTTTAAATTTTCGCCCTTCTACTGCTGACGTAGAAATAATTTATATGGCAAAATAACGTTTGCTGGGTCAGCTAGTAATAATATAATGTTAAATGTAAGTATACTCGTATATCAAGGACAAAAAAGCTACTTTTTATATTATGTTCTTATAAGAACAACTAAGAGCTATTATAAAATGAATAATTTTGCAACAAATTCTAGTTTCTCGTTGCTAAGTCATAACTTTCAAAGTATGCGTTGAAGAGAACATTGCGGTCGGTGGAATTTTTAATATCTTTTACGTGAGATGCAAAATATTAGTGTCCAAGTAGTAGCTTTGTGGTTAGCGCTCGCAAATATGTTTATAGTAATCGAGAATAGAGTTCAATACTTTATTCGGGCAGCGTGATTGAGCTTTTTCGTAAAAAGAAAAATTCTCAGTAGCAGCCCGGAATTTGGAAATGTGCCCGGTAGACGGCAATAGGCTCGCCCCCTATTACGTGGGACTTAAACAAAGCTGGCGAACCGTACTTGTGTAATACACCTCTGCCTACCCCTTCGGGGATATAGGTGTGTTGCTGTGTATGTTATCATACCTCGCTGGTAGAGCTCTGTACCAAGTGAGAGTATTCACTTGATATCGAGCCCGAGTTGCTCGGTTCCACCGCTTACCATGTGACCGACCATCGAACACAGTTTATTATATTTACACTAGCGCATTACCCTCGGTTTTGACCCTCAGTCGCTGGCGGTGGTTCGGGTCAGCGGAAGGTTCAGCCTCTCTGGCCCTTTCCGCCGCTTCCTTCTGCGAGATGACCTCCTCGTAGAAGGTAGCGACCGCGGTCTTAGTGCTGACCTGCAGTATCAAAGAAACAAATTAATTTGTAAATTTTCACAGTTCTAGCCCCGGGAGCGTTGATATGCCAGTCAGTGAGTTATCCTAACTATTATAAAGCTTTTCTTTGTCTATATTTTTTAGCATTTGACATGCTCTGCCACTTTTTAAAAGTACAAATTACTTGTGAATAAGGAAAAAGAGATTTTTTGTACTAGCGGGAATCGAAATTCGATAATTGCATGTAAATGCGTTTCCGATAGATGGCGTTGGTCGTTAAGACAAATGTGATAAAGAGATTGGGATGATCGAAAGATCTGTACTATAGCTCAGTGGCTTAGAGCACTTCCCCGGATTGGAAAAGACGCGGGTTCGATTCTTGCTAGTACAAAAAATCTCTTTTTCCTTATTAACAAATAATTTGTATTATAAAGCTGTGTCTGTACATTTAAGATAATTGAGAAAAAATGACTGTATGTACACGCCTAGTGTTTGTCTGTTTGTTCGTTCAAACATCACGCAAAAACTACTGAAAGAATTATGATACATTTTTTGTTTGATAGTATTTGATATATATAATACATGTCATCCCGCTACTGTTTTGGGAACCTGAGATATAACCTAAAAACTAGCTTTTGGTTGCTTAGGGCAAAGGCTAGTTGGTTTATATAATATATATTGACTAGATTCTACACGTAACTTTCTCCACGTGGATTCCAGAATATGAATACATCACTCTATGGCAAATTAACTATAATTATTAATCCTAAAATGTTGTCTTTCAAAATGATTTTTTATGAATTAGAAACGCGAATACGTGAGTAATTACTTCCAAAAGAAAGTTAATTTGATGGATGACGCACTTCAAGCGATGTATGAAGAAAATTTGCATTATAATAGGCAATGTATCATCCTACTTTGTGCAAGCGATGTATGGAAATTGATGTTTACAGGAGAAACTGCCTGTACAGTTGCCGTTAAGAAGAAATTGATGATTTATTAGAACTTTGTAAACATTATTATGTAATTGCTTCAGCTCACAGTTTAATCTTTTTTTATAACCCATGGCAGCACACGATGGTAAGGGGTAACTGCCGCTCATGGACTCAACAATTAGAAAAATACTGCCAAGCCGCCGCTCAGCATTTTACTTCACGAATGGAAAATAAAAATAGATCGAGATACTTCAGTCGGCCACTCGGTAGATTACCTATTCTGCCATCAGTAATGCAATGGGCGATAATTGTTTACTTCCCATAGTCGCCTCGTACTACATAGGAGAGAACACTTGTATGGTGAGAGAGAGCGCCGGGGGCTCAAACCCGATTCCTATCCTCTTCTTATCATCCCTCCTCTCCAACTCCTAGCCCTGTCCTTGAAGATAATGACACGCGAGTGATGTCTCTGGTGTTGCTAGCGTCTACAGGATTTGGTAGCTTCTTACCATCAGGTGGTCGTATGCTTGTTTGCCATCCACGTAGTATAAAAATAATGATTATGATCTAAGTTTTGAAGATGTATAAGATTATTGATATATCTGTTCTATATAAAGACTACTAACCCGTTTGGTGCCGGGGCCTGCCGTTATTCCATCCATCAGCCTTTCAACGTCCACTGCTAGACATGGGCCTCCCCAAAAGAACGCCACAACGAGTGGTCCCGTCATGGGGGATAATGCCGTAATCGCCACGCTTGGCAGGCGGGTTGGCGATCGCAGTGGATGTTGTTAATACTCGAGGGAGTGCTGCTGCCCACTCCCACGGTATTGCATCGCATAAATTCACTTACTTTATATTTATATCGAAAACTAAAAAAATACATTATCTTCACTGTAAAATACAAATTATAATCTGTGAATAAGGAAAAAGAGTATTTTAGTACAGGCGGGAATCGAACCTGCGTCCCTTCCTATCCGGGGAAGTGCTCTAATCCACTGAGCTACAGTACTATCTTTTAGACATACCCAATCTCCTTATCACAGGTCTTGTTGAAAGGTCACCAGTTGGCTCCATAGCTGGGTCGTGGAGCTCAGATAGACAGTCACTCCATGTGGTTCAGCTAAAATCAAACCCAACAAAAGATTGAGATAAGTTTAGGGAGATGACTTCGTTACCCCGTCAGTGACAAATCGTATACAAATATATGTCATGTGTGTTTGTGGGTAATATTATTACGTCATAACTCAAACAAGACAAGTAGTAAACCTACAAACACGGCCTTAATCTCAAAAGTAATAAATCAAAACAGTAAGCTTTATCGTGAATGATTTATGATGAACGATGAAAGTTAATCTTTGGACCACACAAAGGCCTAATTATTGCCCTTTGAGCACTTCCAAGTTTCGCGGCTAATTTAAAATCGTCTTCATTATTCCCAGTTTCCGCAGAAATTGTAGCCTTTGAGGGTGTTTTCTTTGAAAACTTTTAATTTTACAGTAATCATGTTTTCGTAGAGCCTGGTTTTGTTTATGATTTTTCTGCAAATAAGAAATAAACGCGCAACCTTCATGTAGTTCACCTCGAGTAACAGCTCAAAAGAACTTAAAGGGTAACTCGTGCCCACAGTGCTACTTAATTACTTATAAATCTCATGTCAAAGCTAAGGTCTCTGGTGAGACACACAAAAGCCTGCAAGCTGTATAATGACGTTATTTACAGACTAACTCATTGAAACATAATTAATTAAATAATCACACAAGTTTCACATTTTTTTGACATCTTAAAAGAACCCAACGTTACATTGGGGACTAGAAAACACACAGACCTTATCATAGCCGTTTATTCTTTCATTTCATATCTGTGAAATGAAATGGTGGACTATACTCTCGGTATAGTTGAGTCCATGAGCGACGGGTACCATTTACCATCAGATGGGCCGTGGCTCACCTGCCACCATATGCAATAAAAAAATTTTACTAAATATTTATTTTTGATCATTTGGAGCACCTGAATTATTTTCACATTGCGAAAGAGTACGACACTTTAACCAGAGTGCATCTGAGACTTCATCAGTAACTGCAGAATTAAGTCAATATGATATACCTAAACACATCATTTTATTGTGCATAATTATTCCATCCTTCCATCCATCAGCCTTTTAAAGTCCAGTGCTGGACATAGGCCTCCCCGAGAACGGGGGATAATGTTGTAATCGCCACGCTTGGCAGGCGAGTTGGCGATCGCAGTGGATGTTGTTAATAGTCGAAGGAGTGCTGCTGCTCACTCCCCCGGTATTTCCTCAGTCGGCTCTTACGACACCCATGGGTGGAGAGGGGTGGAACAATTCTAAAGCTGGCCCCACACGGCATAAACATAAATACTATCTCTGAGCAAAAAGGGCAATCTTATAGAACTGTTTATTTTCCGGGACTAAAATTAACTTGTTTCGTAGGTTCCGATGTAGGTAAAATATGATGATCAGTTAAATAATACCGGCGTGGAAGCGTACGAATATAATCGATTTAACATTTATAATATTAGTTAGGAAGCTAGGATGCGACATAGGAATGATATTCCGACTATGTTATTTCCTTCTTTTGTTTTTATTGCTTAATGCTTGTAGTGGCAGATGAGCCACGGTCCATCTGATGGTAAATGGTAACCGTCGCCCATGAACTCTACTATATCGAGAGTATTGTCAAGCCGCTGCTCACCAATTCATTTCACAGATATGAAATGAAATATTAACGGCTATCTCCTTCTACAGCCAAAACGCAACGATGTGCTTCATGGCCGGCCACACGGGAGATGGTGGTACCAACTCGCTCGGGCCCGATACCAAGTGAGTACTCCCACTTGGTACCCAGCCCTACCACCAGTCATGCAATGGATGACAATTGCTTACTTCCCTTAGTCGCCTCATACGACACCCGTGGGAAAGAATGGAGTGTTGACATTTGTATTCTTAGTCCATCACCACACGGACAAAATCCTCAACACCTCTTAATCATAGTTGAGTTTCCTTGAGGTAAGAGTGAAAGGATTTTTTTGCTAATCTAGTAGATTTTACTATCTGTGGGCTCCTTGTATTATATTAAGTATATATTAATATAATATATACTTAATATAATACATATAATTGCCGTGTGGGGCCGGCTTTAGAATTGTCCCACCCCTCTCCACCCATGGGAGTCGTAAGAGCCGACTGAGGGAATACCGGGGGAGTGGGCAGCAGCACTTCCTCGAGTATTAATAACATCCACTGCGATCGCCAACCCGCCTGCCAAGCGTGGCGATTACGGCAATATCCCCCAAAAAAATGAGCACCCAACAAGAAACGGCCCTCAGTCACGGCAGCTCCGCTATTCCGTGGCCTAACGGTAGCGGGCCCGGTAACGGCGGAGCAGGGGGTGCGAAGAATCTCCGGTCGCGGATAGGCTACCATAAACAACGACCTCTGGCCCTGGTAACGCACAACGTTCGGACACTTCGGACCGACGAGAGAATCACCGAGCTGGAAGAGGAATTGAGCAAGATCCACTGGGACATTATAGGGTTGTCAGAAGTCCGAAGATAGGGTGAGGGCACGACAATCCTCCAGTCCGGGAACTTGCTCTTCCACCGGGAGGGCGACCACCAGTCCCAAGGGGGTGTCGGGTTTATCGTTCGCAGGTCTCTCGTAGGCAACGTGGAGAGGATTGAAAGTGTGTCGAGTAGGGTAGCGTACCTTATACTCAGAATAACCAAACGGTATTCGTTGAAGGTCATACAGGTTTACGCACCGACCTCGACACACTCCGATGACGAGGTGGAGGCCCTATATGAGGACATCTCGAAGGCCATCCACTTGTCTAAAACCTATTTCACGGTGGTTATGGGAGACTTTAACGCGAAACTAGGCAAAAGGACAGACGATGAGCTGAAGGTGGGGCACTATGGATTTGGGCAGAGGAACCACAGGGGCCAGATGCTGGCTGATTTTTTGGAGAAGGAAGGCCTCTTCATGATGAATTCCTTCTTCAGGAAGCAGCCCCAGCGAAAATGGACCTGGATTAGCCCTGATGGTTCAGTGAAAAATGAGATTGACTTCATCCTGTCGGACAAACGACACATATTCAATGATGTCTCAGTGATCAGCAGGATTAAAACTGGGAGTGATCACCGACTAGTCAGGGGCATCTTGAATATTAGGACAAAAGTCGAGAGGTCGCGTTTGATGAAGTCTACGCTCCGACCAACACCTGCCCAATACCAGAACCCCGAGAGCTTTCAGCTCGAACTGCAAAATCGCTTCCAATGTCTAGATGAGTGTGAATCAGCGAGCGATACGAACAGCAGGTTCGTGCAAACTGTCCACGCCGTCGGGTCAACTTACTTCAAGGCCCGTCGCGTCAGTAGGAACCGTAAACTCTCGGACCATACTCTCAAACTCATGGAGAGGAGAAAAGAAATGATAGTCCAGTCCTCAGCCGATTGGTCCTGCCTAAGGCGGTTAAACAGACAGATCTCCAAAGCTGTGCGACACGATATTCGCCAATTTAATACTACCCGTATTAAAGAGGCGATAGAGCGGAACCAAGGCTCGAAAGTGTTCGCAAGAGATCTGTCTGTTGGCCAAAGTCAGTTGACTAAACTGAGGACCAACAACGGCACTATCATTTCTTCTCGAGATGAGATCTTGGGAGAGGTCCAGCAGTTCTATGGACAGTTGTACAGATCCCAGAGCCCTGCTGTTGGCTTGGTCCAAGACCCCAGATCCAAGCTAACTCGGCACTTTACCGAAGATATCCCGGACGTCAGCCTGTACGAGATCAGAATGGCTCTCAAACAACTAAAGAACGGAAAGGCAGCGGGAGACGACGGAATCACTACAGAGCTTCTGAGAGCAGGCGGAAAGCCGGTCTTAAAAGCTCTTCAGAGGCTGTTCAATTCCGTCGTTCTCGGGGGCGACGTTCCAGAGTCGTGGACCAGAAGCGTGGTGGTGCTGTTCTTCAAGAAAGGTGACAGAACCCTCTTGAAGAACTATAGACCCATCTCGCTCTTGAGCCACGTCTATAAGTTGTTTTAGAGGGTCATTACAAATCGACTCACGCGCAGGCTTGACGACTTCCAGCCTCCCGAACAAGCCGGTTTCCGAAAAGGCTATAGTACCGTAGACCACATTCACACGCTACGCCAGATTATACAGAAAACCGAAGAATACAATCGGCCTCTGTGTCTGGCGTTTGTGGACTACGAGAAAGCCTTCGATTCGATCGAAACTTGGGCGGTGCTGCAGTCCCTTCAGCGGTGCCAAATTGACTATCGGTACATCGAAGTGCTGAAGTGCTTGTATAGAAACGCCACCATGTCAGTCCGTGTTCAGGACAAGAGTACGGGACCGATCCAACTGCAGAGAGGTGTTAGACAGGGAGACGTTATGTCCCCGAAACTCTTCACCGCTGCATTGGAAGATGTCTTCAAGCTCTTGGACTGGACCGGATTCGGCATCAACATCAATGGCGAATACATCACTCACCTTCGATATGCCGACGACATCGTAGTCATGGCAGAATCTCTGGAGGACCTTGGCACCATGCTCAATGATCTCAGCAGGGTTTCCCGACTAGTGGGTCTCAAAATGAACATGGACAAGACGAAAGTCATGTCTAATGTCCATGTCATTTCAGCACCGGTCCTAGTCGGGAGTGCGCTTCTCGAAGTTGTCGACTATTATGTCTACCTGGGACAAACAGTCCAGTTAGGTAGGCACAACTTCGAGAAAGAGGTCAATCGACGAATCCAACTCGGCTGGGCAGCGTTCGGGAAGCTAAGGAAGATCTTCTCGTCCAATATTCCGCAGTGTCTGAAAACGAAGGTCTACGACCAGTGTGTGTTACCAGTGATGACATACGGAACAGAGACGTGGTCTCTGAATGTTGGCCTCATATCAAGGCTCAAAGTCGCTCAGTGGGCCATGGAGCGGGCTATGCTTGGTATTTCCCTACGTGATCGAATCCGTAATACGGAGATTCGTAGGAGAACGAGAGTGACCGACATAGCCCGCCGGGTTGCCATGCTGAAGTGGCAATGGGCAGGCCACATCGCTCGACGAACCGATAACCGTTGGGGACGAAAGGTTCTCGAGTGGCGACCACGTATCGGACGGCGCAGCGTAGGACGGCCCCCCACCAGATGGACCGACGATCTAGTCAAAGCTGCGGGGAGCCGTTGGATGCGGTCGGCACAGGACCGCTCGTTGTGGCGTTCTCTTGGGGAGGCCTATGTCCAGCAGTGGACGTTAAAAGGCTGATGGATGGATGGATTAATATAATTATTTATTACACACATAATATAATCATACGCCACAATAATAATAATAAAATAGCACTTATATGACTTCATGCTTTTGCTCATTGATTATTGTGCGCTACGTATATGCACAATAATCAATTGTAATAATCATGTTTAAACAAAATTAAAATCAAACTTCAAAGGAAACGAATAACATTGTCAAGAAGAAAAGGATCATAAAACAAATAGCCGTTTGATTACAAAAACAAACAAATTAAAAAGGAGTCCCATTTACCAAAAAAAACTCATCTAAAATCACAAGAGTAATTAAAACGTGGGTCCCGAGGACTTTTCAATTTGGTTCTTTATATTATTAAAATTAACGTTTATATTTTAATTTGACAGCTGGCTTTAGGAAAGTGAGGATCAGAAGTGATCCTTACTTTCTCATGGCTGGTTAGAATATGGAATATGTTTTTTTCTATTATATTCCATCCATCCATCAGCCTTTTAACGTCCACTGCTGGACAAAGGCCTCCCCAAGAGAACGTCACAGCGAGTGATCCGGTCATGGGGGATAATAATGCCTCTGTGGTGCAGCAGTAGTGTAAGCGACTGCTGATCATGAGGTCTCGGGTTCGATCCCCGGGTCGGGCAGCGTTATTGAGATTTTTCGTAAAAAAAAAAGAAAAATTCTCAGTAGCAGCCCGGAGTTTGAAAATGTGCCCGGTAGACGTCAATAGGCTCGCCCCCTATATTACGTGGGACTTAAACATAGCTGGCGAGTCGTGGGTGTGTAATACACCTGTACCCCTTCAGGGAATACAGGCGTGATGCTATGTTTATTTTATATATTTATAATTAGTCTTTGTCCACGACTCGGGCACAGCCAAAAGCTAGTTTTTAGGTTATATCTCAGGTTCCCGATATAGTAGTAGGATAAAATGTATACCAGTTTTTAAGTCTAATTGAGAGCTAACAAATTTAAAAAGTTGCATCAAAATCTGTTCAGTAGTTTTTGCGTGATGCGCGAACGAACAGGCAGAAAATCTAAAAAAAATCGTTTTGTGTTAAGACACGCCTATATAGCCTAATATAGACATTTTTTCTCAAATATCTTAAATGTACAGACATAGCTCTGTTACAGCTTTATAATAGTATAGATTAGGGACTGTTATAATAATAATTCAATGTAGTGATGCCATGATAGAGTACTTGGACCAAGGATTCCAAAGACTGCGGTATTTCTTTATATATAGGTATATATTGTGCACAATACAAGTGTACATGGCTTACTACTTAAGGCTTTCTCTTTCAGTCGACCCATGGTAGAGCAGAGATATATTATGGGAGGTGTTACCAAACCATATACCATCCATCCATCCATCCATCAGCCTTTCAACGTTTACTACTGGATATAAGCTTCCCCAAGAAATGGGGGATAGTGCCGTAATCGCCACGCTTGGCAGGCGGGTTGGCGATCGCAGTGGATGTTATTAATACTCAAGAGAGTACTGCTGCCCGCTCCCCCAGTATTGCCTCAGTCAGCTCTTACGACTCACTTGGGTAGAGAGGGGTGGGACAATTCTAAAGCCGGATCCACACGGCAATACCATATACACATATATGTAAATAAATATGTAACAAATTGATTTGTATAAGAGCTACTTGTAAGTAGAGGACTCCGCTAAAAGGCGTGAATATAATTCACGTATTCTGGCTTTAAACGATTTAGACACAGGAACAATATATCGAGATTTCTCGAAATATGTGTACCTATGTTAACTAGCTAACTTATCATCACGGCACTTCATATATTATTACACCTTCTTAACCAGTCACTCGTCCGGCATTCTTTCCACGTGTCCGAAACATTGGAGGAGTTTCCCTATTTCTTTTTTAAATTACAGTTTTTAGTTAATACCTAATGGTGTTGCTAGCTATATTATAAGTCGTATACTCATAGTAAAAACTACGCGTTAACGGAACTGTGATGTTATACTAGTGTAAGCTTTGCATTTCCTAGTCTTAATTAAGAGGCCAGCGTCCTGTGGTTGCGTTAAAGCTTGTTTATATGCACCGACGGCGCTACAGTTAAGGACAAGCGCTATAATGGGAGAAATGTTGTTATCTTCGTGTATTATTATGTAAATGGTCATGTTTAACAAGTAGTCATAGTAAGACAAGTCAGTTAAATACGTATACCTAAATAGGTACTCCCGAGTTTAAAGAAATACTTTTTTGTTGCCCTGTTTGTTGCCCTGGTGGACTACTGAAACTGTGTGGCATCGCTTCAGCGGTCCGCCATTAAAGATACACACACCCTGCATTAAAATACTTTTGTAAAGCCATAATACACAATATAGAACTTCCACTTTACTTATAATACGCATTTTGATTTGAACCCGGCCGTGTGCAATTGCTCGCGTTCCACACGTAAAGCAAAATTTTCTAACAAAGTTCTACCTGCTGGAATTCACAGTAAAATAACACAACACGTTATTGAACCAGGAATCAAAATGCCTGAGGCAAAATGTTATATCCACCCTACTACTCCCCGGTAAGGGCCAACCTCGACGCTCATCAAATCAATCCCGTCAATTTGTGAAGGATTCGGTTCAATTAGGAAGGGTTTCACAAGTTGACCAACCTGATTTAGTAGGGTTTATGTGGTTATGTGGCTACACGCTACCTGTGGAGTATTTTACAAATGTGTGTTACTGTTTATTGAAGTAACAATAACAATATTTATTTATAATAATTATTTCTCAAATGTGACTTATCTTCCTTAGTACAAAATAGACTCCGTAGTATCAAAAAAGATGTTTTATACGCCATTTTGAAAAATATTTTGCATCTAATGCGGAAAAAATAATATTCTTAAAATTATAGTTTTCGATTTGTATTTAAAGCACTTGACATGTTCAGCTACCTTAAAGAATAAATTATTTGTGAAAGTGGAAAGAGGGTAAGGTGCAGTAAAGTTCCCTTTTTCAACTTTTCACAAATAATTTGTTTATTCTTCAAAGAATAGTTATTTTGTCGGCTGAATCAAGATTTAAGTGGTAATTAGATGACCATGCAATATTTTCGCAATTCGCACGGGTTCATCTAATCTACCCAAAGCGATATTTCAATACGTGATGTCTGAGTAAGATATTAATTTAAATATTTTTATAGAATCCAATCAAGATATATTATCTTTAATTCCTAATTATATATTTTTGTTAATTTCTAAAACAGCATCTTGTCTTGCATGTTAAGGTTGATTAATTTTAAGTACTAAAATAGAATTATGAGATTAAGTGAAAATTAGTTTTTTTTTAAATTTGGATAAGTGCAAAGACTTTTCTATGAGGCTGCTCCTTAAAAGGAATGCATGCCTGTGTAATTAGGCGCTTAAATACTGCCTGGAATTACATAATTTTACTTCTTTCATTTTATAACGACTAAGCCGTTTGAGCTTCAGCTTAATATAAATACAATCATCAATTCAACTCTACTTTGTTCTAATATCATACGAGAAAGAACTGTTCTGTTAGTCATATTCTCACCTATTCAGCTGAACCGATTTGGATGAATTGGTTCAAAGTATTACGATATTAAGTATAAGACAAGTCCAATACGGTACGTTTTCAGCTTTACTTTCTATCAGTAGTGTTAATCTGGAATTAACTTCCTGCTGAGTTGTTTCGCTAGCGCTACGACATATCCTTCTTTAAACGAGGTTTGAAAAGAGCACTTAACTCAGGGTAGGCTGCTTGACTACCACCGAAGGAATGTAACATAGTTCCAGTGGCCCACCAATTAAGGCGGAGAGACGGCACATGGCGGGTTTTTTTAGTTGGTGAAGACCCCTCACTACCCTGTTCGTTGCCCCGAGCGACGGGGTGTGCGGTTAAGAACATTTTTTCGCACCTTGACAAAAAAAAGGCTCCAGCTTGACTGTACCTCGGGTGTTGCTATAAGCCTATGAGCGGTGGTTACCCATAAGTTGGGCCGTTTGGCATCGCAAAAAAAATAATTGATTTACCGAATTTCTTTCTAAATGTCTATCATTATGCAAGGAGACCCTTATGGAAAAAATAACTGACCATAATATATTTCCAGTTATACGGTTTTACTATACAGCTTTAGTTTCATAATTCATTGAATTTAAAATTCCTTACAAATTTAACACCAACCCTAAACAAGCCAACAACCTAATTGGAATTAAAATTTTACATCAAAACCGGAACCCGTTTAATATTCCGTAAGCGTTCAATCATATTTAAAATTTATTGCATTTAAAATATCCAAATTGCAATAACAGTGCGCACTGGCTGAATTCATAATGGCATTTGACTTATCATCTTTAGTACAATTTTAGTAAACATCCCCAAATAGAATATATAAAATAAAGCCACTGTCTGCATCGGTCCGTTTATTTTCTTCAAAACTGCGTAACATATATTGAAACGACTTGTACTTCCACTTTGAATGAATGATTTGAATGTTCCTTAAAGTATAGATTTCTAGCATGTCAAATGCTAAAAAACAATCCATACTTCAGTTGTGCCCATCCTCGGTTTTACTACTAAACTTGTAAAACTAAAAGCAATTTATGGAAAGGTTCCACATAAAGCAAAAGTTATGGTCGTAACAATGGCTGATAAAATGTAGAATCAACCAATGAATCAACCGATTTACTGTCATATAAGAATATTACGTAGGTATATCAAATAAGTCTAGTTTTTATGACGTATGTTTCACCTTAAGTAGTAGGGTAACCATGAATTAACATTACACCCGCTTATTGTGTTACTAATCTAATAAAAAATTCTAATTGAATAAAATATTTATATATGATTTTGCCACGCCTTTTTTTTAATAATGTTGTAATAGTGTTTGATTGAGTGAAGAATTTGAGTTTCCTTGTGGAGATAGACTAAGAATACTTGGAAAATCCAAACGTGCACGCCTCATAATCTTCATTTTTCACAATAAAATTGATAATTTGATAAATAACTAATAATGTATTGGTCTTACTAAGTAGTTTTCAATAAATTACATAGATAGCGCTAATTTTAAAAAGTACTAATGTGGTTCTCATGTCTTATACGCCATCTAGCGCTAATTTTAAGAAGTACTACTATATTGGTCTATAGAAGTAGTTCTCACTAAATAAGGTATAGCGCTAGTTTAAGTGTACCACTGTAGCATCAAATTGACCGTAAATATTCACAATTTTTTTGTTTATTTAATAACACCAAATCGAATCAGACCGTGAAAAGTGATAGGGCTCTATTCGTAATTATAATGAAGCGTAAGAAAAAAAAAGACCCGATTAGTAAAGTACTTCGGTCGTTATCGTGTTGACATACATTATCCGAACATACCTACATACGCACAGACGTCCAAGGCAGAACTTTTTTAAACAGTTTTAACTAGTTCAAATAACATAATTGACATCAAAAATATCATGAGTGTTAAAAATATGTGTTTTTTCTTGATATGACTGTGTGTGTATATATTATTTTACAAGTGGAATATATGATAAATAGAGACATTTAAGGTTTGAAAAATCTGTTGTTCTACGTGAAGTGAGAGTAGTACTCACCTCAACGCTTCGCTTATGAGGCGTGCAATACAAGTGTCACCAACCCATTTTTGATGAGCGGAGGCTCTACAGTATTCTTAATATTGTTCATTCCGTGAGCGGTTGTTACCACTTTTCATTAGATGCGCCGTGGTTTGCCTGCCACCATAAGCATAAAAAATACTACGGCATTCTAATTTTAAAAACTAAAAAGAATAATAAGGAAAATCATTCGTAAAATAATTCCTCATAAGTTTAATAGTATTTTTACTGTAATAGAAATAGGCAGATAATATTATTTCAGAAGGAAACTTTGACAAAGAACTGTATCTATACTATTATAAAGTTGTAACTAGCTGTATCTGTACATTTAAGATATTTGAGAAAAAAAATACTGTATTAGGCTATATAGGCGTGTCTTAACGCAAATAAATTTTTCTGTTTGTCTGTTTGTTCGATCGCGCATCACGCAAAAACTAGTGAACGAATTTTATCCCGCTACTATATCGGAAATCTGAGATATAACCTAAAAACTAGCTTTCCTTTCGATTGCGGCAGAGCCGCGGGCAAAGGCTAGTTTCATATAAAACATAACGGAGATTTTTGAAGTTATACTTCTAATGCGACTTCCAAAAGGTTGCGTTGAACGTTTAACGCTACCATGGAGGGGGTATGAAAGCTCTTAAACTCTTAACATCAACTTATAAGAAATTTCAAAATTTTACTAACGCCATCTAGTGACATTAGACATAATTACTTTATCGAACAAGGTAATTAAAAACATAACTGTGACAAGATTTGCAGTTACGAATTTAATAAATAAAGTAATCTTTATTTATTAATGATGCCAAAGAAGTATAACTTCTTACGCGTGTACACAAGTACACGCATTTAATTTTTTTTTATTGCATGTAGTGTCAGACGAGCTACGGCCCATCTGATGGAAAATGGTAACCGTCGCTTATGGACTCAACTGTACCGAGAGTATTGTCAAGCCGCTGCTCACCATTTCATTTCACAGATACGAAATGAAAGAATAAACGGCTATCTCCTGTTACAGCCAAAACGCAACAATGTGCTTCATGGCCGGTAAAACGGGAGATGGTGGTACAACCCACTCGGGCCCGAAACCAAGTGAGTACTCCCCACATGGTACCCTTTTATTTTGTTAAGGCGGGAAAAAATGTACCTAACCGCACACCCCGTCGTTCGAGGCAACGAACAGGGTAGTGTGGGGCCCTCACCCACTAAATAAACTCACCGTGTGCCGGTCTCTCCGCCTTTATTGGTGGGCCACCGGAACCATATAACATTCGTTCACTGGTTTGGTAACCAGCCCTACCACCAGTCATGCAATGGGTGATAATTGCTTATTAGCCTAAGTCGCCTCGTACGGCACCCGTGGGAAAGAATGGGGTTGTGACACTTGTATTCTTAGTCCGTCACCACATTAGATCCTCCGCTTAGATGTTTCATAATTGTAGGTACATCCATTGTTTCGTTTTACACCCAATTCAGGGCCACCTCAACAATTCTGACATTTTTCCATCGCAAACGTGTCTAGACGTTGTAAATTCGTTGATAGATTGAATTTTGTTGACATTTTCAACGAAACGAAAATGTCAAGTAAAAGTGTTAATATAAACTATAAACATTAGAATTCCAATACATTAAATTCATAATACAGTAGTTGAAGGTGTTAATAAATTATTCATAATAATACAAGAAATTTGTTTTGTAAAAACTTTACGTAGACGTTTGTGCGCCATATAGTTTGTGCTAACTATTATAAAGCTTTAGGATTTCATAAACTGTCGAGAAAATCTCTCAGATATGCAACTTATCTCCTAGATAATTATAAAGTTGTGACAGAGCCGTGTCTGTGCGCTTAAGGTATATGAGAAAAAAATACTATTTAGGTTCAGGCGTGTCTGAACACTTTTTTTCTAAATGTGACTGTGAAACTTTTTTTTATGTTTGACTGTTTCTTTGTTTGCACATTTACGTACTGAACGGATTTCGATGCAACTGGTTTTGTTTGATAGCTCTTCGGTATAGGTACTTTTTATCTCGCTACTACAATGGCAACTTGAGATAATACCTAAAAACTAGCTAACTAGGGATCTGGAGAATGAAAGAGAAGGGATAAGGAGGAGGATTGGGCTACCGGCATTCTCACTCACCGAACAAAATATAACAGTAGGAATACCTAACTTTATTTCCCGCCGATCTTCTGTGAGGCAGTGATAAGTATTTTCTCGTTCGAGCTGGGTTGTTCGTGATGGGATTCCACAGGACAGCCTTGCTGGCTGTAATAAGGCAGTTCTTTTTATCATAGTTGGATATTTGTATATATGTGAGTAATAAACTCCAACACCACTAGACCATTCACTATAAAAATTGCCACAGTTAGGTGGTATTTTGTAGAAAATTATGCTGTTTATTTTGTTGGTAAGTCAACTCTGCATAGCCTTGTAGTGATTATATTTTTATCAGTCAAAATAATGATCGTCATAAATTGAATTTAAACACAATTTTAATCATATTAAATATATATCACAGCGTTGGAATGCCTCCTCCAAGGTGGACTGACGATCTGGTCAAAGCTGCAAGGAGGCATTCGTTGTGGTACTTATATCCATTAGTGGACGTCAAAAGGCTGATGGATGTAAATATTTGTACTAAATCTACCTATTTGAGATCGAAAATGACAGTCACGAGCAGGATTTGAACCTGTATTTCCGAAATACCGTCCCAGATACTTTGCCAATACAGCCATGGTGACGATTGCACGGGACTGCGAATTTCATGACAAATTCTTTCTTGTCTTGGATGATGCCTGCGCCATTCCGGATGTAATTGCATACATTATTCCGATCAGGATGCAGGTTCAAATCCTGCTCGTGACTGTTATTTTCTATTTAATACATATTTCATATTTTGTGTTAATTTATATGGATAAGCATATTTGTCTAATGCTCAAAAAATAAAGGAAATCAAAATATCACTAAGATATGGTAAAGTCTGCGGAGTTCTGCTTATTTTTCTATCTAAAACCCTCGTAGTTTTGATATGAACAGCGTTTTTTTTTAAATAGCATAAGTAGATATCTACAGATGTTGTACTTTTGTATTATATTGAGAATATCCAAACGCATTGGCATTACGCCAGTTATAATAAAACCTTAGCTTATTCTGTGCAAATGCCTGTTGCTAATTGAATGCGACGCCAGAAAGCTTTCGATAGATGCTTTCCGAATACTTTGCGAAAATGTGAGCAAAGGCACTTTAGATCGCTTAAAGATCTAAATACAAAATACAACATACAAAAATGTGAGCCACGAGCAGGGTTTGGAACCGCGCCTACTGTGTAACGTTCAGATAATATGTGCTAACAGAGCCATCATAACATTCACTCGGGACCATCAATCTTCTGTGTGATCGGTCATGAAGCACGGCAATGTGTTTTGGCTGTAGCAAAAGATAGCCGTTTATTCTTTCATTTCATATCTGTGAAATGAAATGTTACGCAGCGGCTTTACAATACTCTCGGTATAGTTGAGTCCATGCACGACGGTTACTAATTATCAGGTGGGCCGTGGCTCGTCTGCCATCATTAGCAATAAAAAAAACTATTTTCATACCACATTCTTTGTTATCGTCTTGGGTGACGCCTGCGCCATCTGTCGGCAGTATTTGCATACATTATACCGACCAGGAAAACTTAATTTTACAATTCAGATTTTTACCTAATAATGACGCAGCCCTATAAATATATGGCTAAGCATGTCAAGTGCCAAAATTGTATATAAAAATATCATACCTAATATTTCAGCTAATTACTTATAATTATTAACTCTGAGGTAAAGTTCGTCGGGATATATAAATACATTTCATAAGTAATTACGAATAATACGATAATTATATTATCTATTGATAATATTAATCATCTTCAACAAACTTTATCCATCAGGAATGTTAAGTAAATATTCCCAAACTAATTAAATCAAATAAACAGAGGGTCTTAGCCAGTACTTTGAGGAGTGGCTTCTTAATTAATATAACAAATTGAATAGATACTCGTATATATTCGCCGTCCGTGTAAATCTCTTCTGAGGAGTCACGATCACGCACAAACATTTGATGGCTGTTATCTTTTCCCAGTTTATCAAACCCGGAAGGTTTACGATATCGTATTGATGTTGTAGTAGACTTGCTCACTCTTAAGGCTTCCGCTTGGGTTGGAGACTACCCATCTCTCGTCACTCAGATTAGGGGCGAAAAGAAAAATACTTCCTCTCCTTTCTATATGCACACCTCCTTTTCCACATGGTTAGGTACCTATATTTTAAGATAACTTTTTAACTGCCTAGGTGGTGCAGCTGTACCACCGAAGGAATGTAACATAGTTCCAGTGGCCCGCCAATAAAGGCGGAGAGATTGCACACGGCAGGTTTATTTAGTGGGTGAGGGCCCCACACTACCCTGTTCGTTGCCCCGAACAACGGGGTGTGCGGTTAGGTATATTTTTTCCCGCCTTAACAAATAAAACAGGTTGTGCAGCTGTAGTGTGAGCGACTGTTGATCATGAGGTCTCGGGTTCTTTTCCCGGATCAGGCAGTGTTATTGAGCTTTTTCATAAAAAAAAAAAATTTCTAGTAGGTCGGGGTTGGAAAAGACGCAAAAGACGGCAATAGGCTCGCCCCCTATTAGCGGAGAGACGGCACACAGCGGGTTTCTTTAGTGGGTGAGGGCCCCACACTACCCTGTTCGTTGTCCCGAACGACAGGGTGCGCCCTTATAGTGTATATGTGATGATTTATACATTTTAATTTATCTATAATATTTCTGATCTATATTTCACAAATAATTTGTTCTTATTTATAATAATTATAGTTATATAACGCATCTACAACTGACCATGATTAAATTACTCTAGAGTATTGGTATATGTGACTTATTTTACAGCTTTAGTAGTAGAAACTTTACCTTTTTCTTATAACTAATGTTTAGCATTTTAAACCGAACTTCGGCCGAATGCCGAAGTTCGGATCAAGCCACCGAAATTCGGTTAAACCGAATGTAAAACTAATTTCAGCCTATCCGTAGTAATTTTGTGTCTTACCACAGTCGTCTTTGTTTTAAACAGTGAACTATATATCAGTTGATAGCGCAGCGCTATCTGTGGTAAGACCAAAGACTGCACAGACAGTGGTATTGAGCTCGATTCTCAGTCCAATGTCCTCACTCGGCACACACTTTTTCTTTTTTTGTTAAAGCGCGAAAACATTTACTTAACCGCACATCCCGTCGTTCGGGATAACGAACAGGGTAGTGTGGGACCCTCACCCACTAAATAATCCCATCGTCTGCCGCCTGTACTAGAGGGCCACTGAAACTGAGTAACATTACTTCAATGGTGCAAGGCACACACTCTCACCTAGGCAGTGGCCGTGTGGGGCCAGCTTTAGAATTGTCCCACCCCTCTCTACCCACGGGAGTCGTAAGAGCCGACTGAGGGAATACCGAAGGAGTGGGCAGCAGCACTCTTTCAAGTATTAACAACATCCACTGCGATTGCCAAGCGTGGCAATTACGGCACTATCCCCCCATATGAGCGCACAGGACCCCTCCTTGTGGCGTTCTCTTGGGGAGGCCTATGTCCAGCAGTGGACATCGAAAGGCTGATGGATGAATCATCCCCAAACCCTTGAGGTACTTAGCAGTATTATAGTAAATTTTTCTTTTTATTTAAGCAATATAAAGTCTTTTATACGTCGATACTTCCAAATCCTGTCTAAGCCGGATAGAAGCGCAAAGCACCGGATATTTGGAGCACCGGACCGAGCCTGTAAAAGTAGTGAATGTTTTACGTTAGTGTTGATGAATAATGAAATACCAGATTAAGTCTAAAACTAGCCTTCCATTCGGCGAATGAATAAATCAATCAGTCTACTGTTATCCACTACTAGCCATATGATTCTTTCAGTTATAAACGTATCACAACTTTTAGTTCACCGAATCTCGCAAAGATTAGAACATTTATATCATAAACTATTTAAGCCATTTTTTTGTTCTACGAGGTTTTTAAAAGGGGTCACATGATATAATATTTTTTAAATATCTGTTTACACTTGGAAACTGTTGCGGCCTTCACTACTCTAATCTCATATCAGAATCTAAGATAACCCAGCATAAATATTAAATATTACAACAAAGGTAACCAGCTCAATTTATGTCATACTATGTATAACCATGACTTTCAGCCGGTCCCCCAACATTTATGATAACAAGTAAATTAAATGCGCGCACAGTTTTTTTCCAGAATATTTTTTTATATATATATTACATACCTAATATAGATTTTATATCTATGTTACATACATATTAAGTACATATTATACGAGTACATAAGCAGACTCATGCTTATTTTGTTGGTTTATAAAAAACAAAAACATAGCATCACGCCTGTATTCCCCGAAGGGGTAGGCAGAGGTGTATTACACACCCACGATTCGCCAGCTATGTTTAAGTTCCACGTAATAGGGGGCGAGCCTATTGACGTCTACCGGCCACTTTTCCTAACTCAGTTGCTACTGGGATTTTTTCTTTATTTTTTAAGAAAAATCTCAATAGCACTGCCCGACCCGGGGATTGAACCCGAGACCTCATGATCAGCAGTCGCTTACACTATCGCTGCACCACAGAGGCAGTCAAGTCACAAGTTAAGTTGGTTTATAGGATATGCTTTTTCAATCCTTTTACAAGCGCAGTATTGAGTAGGTATGGTTCTTTTACGATTCTTTATTTTATGTATCACAATCACCTACCACAGTACATAAATCTCTGTTCTGCCCCAGGTTGACTGGCAGAGAATGTCTAAGGCATTAAGTCTGCCTTGTCCGTACCAGTTCTTTTCTTGTTCTAAAATTACAATAAATAAATAGTTTTAGATGGTTTGAAAGGTCTGTCACCCCAAATTTGACCAACATGGTAGAATATTGCTTAAATACTTTGGAAAATCCAATAGTGTACGCCTCATAATCTTCATTATTCACAATAAAATTGATTATTTGATAAGTAACTAATAATGTATTGGTCTTACTAAGTAGTTTTCAATAAATCACATAGATAGCACTAATTTCAAAAGGTACTGTGGTTGTCATGTCTTATATGCCATCTAGCGCTTATTTTAAGAAGTACATTTATATTGGTCTATAGAAATAGTTCTCACGAAATAAGGATAGCCATAGCGCTGGTTTTAGTGTCGAATCGAGCGTAAATATTCACTATTTTTTTGTTTATTTAATAACAATTAAACCACATCGAATTAGACCGTGTAAGTGATAGGGCTCTATCGTAGTTGTACTGAATTGTAAAAGAAAAAAATATACTCGATTAGTAAAGTATTTAGGTTGTTATCGTGTTAATATACATTACCTACAACAAACGGACGTCCAAGACAGAACTTTTTTAAACAGTTTTATAACTAGTTAATAACAAATATAGCATCAAAAATATCATGAGTGTTAAAAATAGTGTTTTTTGTTAATATGTGTGTGTATATATTATTTTGCAAGTGCAATATATGATAAATAGAGACATTTTAAGTTTGAAAAATCAGTTGTTCTGCGTGAAACGAGAGTAATACACACCTCAACGATTTGCTTATGAGGCGTGCAATATCTTATGAGTAAAGACCATGTCTATAACTAAGAGTGTAATAGATTGTGAAAGATTTTTTTTTTTTTTTTTGTGACGTTGGTTGTTAGCCTCAGATGGCTATGACAACCTTACCCGGACAATTGGTGAGCGCAGAGGGCTCTCAACCCGACATTTAAGCAACGCAGATAAAATATTTTCGTATATATAGGTACCAATATTCTAAACAAATGCGCCAGTATGTCGTATAGTTCATACCTCAAAGAGCAGGACACTCAGAGAAAACATAAATTCAGTCAAAGTACGTCGTCTTCCATTTAGCATTGAATGCATAAATGTACCGAACAAGTTAAAAACTGACAGCTGTGTTGGATTACACGATCCTACATGGTATTTTTTTTTATTGCATGTAGTGGCAAACGTGCCACGGTTCATCTGATGGTACATGGTAACCGTCGCCCATGGACTCGACTATACCGAGAGTATTGTCAAGCTGTTGCTCACCAATTCATTTCACAGATATGAAATGAAATATAAACAGCTATCTCCTGCTACAGGCAAAACGTAACGATGTGCTTCATGGCCGGTCACACGGGAGATGGTGGTCCCAACCCGCTCGGGCCCGATACCAAGTGAGTACTCCCACTTGGTACCCAGCCCTACCACCAGTCATGAAATGGATGATAATTGCTCACTTCCCTTAGTGGTCCCTGGTAGTCCGCTACCTCTTTAAACGTGTGTCTAAGAATGTAATTTGAAATCGTTCTCGTAGCGATTGGGGCCGAACGATTGCTCTGTCTCAGCCACATGTGTTCCCACAATAAAACGCAAAGGCTTGCTGTAACTTTATAACGTCTGTATTTTGCATTTTCTGATACCTTTAGAGTTTCCACATTCATATTTTGCTTTGCAATTGTTTGAGTGCACTATTGTAATGCACCTCATGGTTTGTTATGTGTTTGAGAAAAGAATTCCAGTATTAAAATCATTGAATAATCAAATATTGTTTTAAATGGCAGTATTTATACAATCAATACAGCTAATGATAACTTTTTTTATGTATTATTGCATCTTATGTTGTACTTTAGCATCTTACAAATAGTGAATGAAAACCGTACAACAATATGTGCAAATTTGTCCTCTAATCTCAAGAATCGATAATTACTAATACTATGGAGGGCGAGGTAACAAAGGAGATACGATAACTGTGTACTAAAATACTATTTTGGCCGTGTGGGGCTGGCTTTAGAATTGTCCCACCCCTCTCTACCCACGGGTCGTAAGAACCGACTGAGGGAATACCGCGGGAGTGGGCAGCAGCACTCCCTCGAGTATTAGCAACATCCACTGCGATCGCCAACCCGCCTGCCAAGCGTGGCGATTACGGCACTATCCCCCATGACGGGGACGGGTTGGAAAATAATATTTTAATAAATTAATATTTGGCTGGCCTTGCAATTTGGTTTAGCGATTACGTATTTGAAAATAAGCTGCGTTCAATTCTATTTGGAGCCATTTATTTTCCCCGCAACTTTTTCTCATGGAATTAGCTATTTTCCATTTTGTGCGAAATTCTAATATATTTAGATATTTTTATATATATTTTTAGCATTTGACATGCTTAGCACTATACATTAAACACAAAGTGAAAAATGTGAAATCGAAAATAACAGTCACGAGCAGGATTTGAACCTGCAACTTCTGGATACCGTCCAGATGCTTTACCAATGCAGCCATCCTTTTTTTTTTTTTTTTTTGTTATGGCGGGAAAAAATGTTTCTAACCGCACACCCCGTCGTTCGGGGCAACGAACAGGGTAGTGTGGGGCCCTCACCCACTAAAGAAACCCGCCGTGTGCCGTCTCTCCGCCTTTGTTGGGGGGCTACTGGAACTATGTTACATTCCTTCGGTGGTCCGCCGGCGGCTTACCCTTTCGGGTACCCTCTACTGAGCGACGCATCCGCACATGGAGCGTCGCACCTTCGCGGGAGTCCTTGCGGGTGGCGGACGTTCCCCGGTCCATCCACCCGCAGCCTCAGCTAGGGCGGCATGAGGCGCAAGTATCTGCGCCTGCGCCGCCCCGGTCGCTGGCGGCGGTTTGGGTCAGCGGAAGAATCCTCCTCCCTAGCCCTCTCCGCCGCTTCCTTCCGCGAGATAACCTCCTCGCAGAAGGCAGCGACCGCGGCCCAATTCCTGTCACTGCCAAGCATCGCTCTGACGACGCTCGGCAGCGAGAGGTCCCCCCCTATTTCCGCGACGAGTTCACGGCGCTGCTCGGCCCAAGCCGGGCACGACTCGAGCGTGTGCCGCGCCGTGTCCTCGTCACAGCCGCAGTGGTGACAGCCCGGAGTCGCTTCCCTCCTTGCGACTATGTGCAGATATCTGCCGAAGCAACCATGCCCCGACAGCATCTGCACGAGTCTGAAGGTAAGGACTCCATGCCGTCGCCCCGCCCACTCCTCCAGCACTGGCTGGAGCGCCCCTACAGTCCAAAGACCGGCCCGGGGCGCCTCCAACCGTGCCCTCCATCTCACCATGGCAGCTCGGCGGGCGTCGCCCTGCCACCTGGCCACCTCTCTGGGTAGGGGGCGTCCGCCCCCCTCCCGCTCTTGTGACGCCCGCCGATACACTTCAGCGAGCACCTCCGCCTCCAAGTCCCACGGGGGGATTCCGGCCAACGCGCAGGCCGCCTCCGTCGACACCGTGCGGTATCCACGTATGACCCTGGACGCAACGACTCTCTGTGGTCTCCACAGAAGAGCCCTGTTCAGTGCGTCCAGGGACAATTCAGCCATCCTGACAACTGCTTACCTGGTCGGTATAATGTATGAAAATGCTTCCGACAGATGGCGCAGGCGTCACCCAAAGACGTTAAGTATGATGTGTTATCGAAATTAGCAGTCAGGAGCAATTGTCAGGATGGCTGAATTGGTAAAGCATCTGGACGGTATCCAGAAGATGCAGGTTCAAATCCTGCTCCTGACTGTTATTTTCGATTTCACATTTTTCACTTTGTGTTTAATAAATTCTAATATGTTTTTTACGAAATTAAAGTAGTCTAAGTTGCCCCTTATTACATCAGCAAGATAGCTAGGAACGAACAAAACCTTAAAAAATTGTATTTTGTTATACTTAACACATATACTTTCATAATATGCATTTAGTGGAAAAGCTGTTACTCGTATTTAGACATTACAAACAGACACTTCAATTTTATTTAAGTATTAAATTAAATTACCTTACTTAGGCATGTCTAGAAATCTTTCAAAGGCCGCAAGCATTTTTTTTTAGAAATTTTAAATATTATCATAACCCATTAAATATTTATCTATTTTAATAATAGCTCTTAACCCTATGAATTTACATCATTTATGTGGGTATGTCAGAAGGTCATCTAGATAAACCATTCACTTAATTCACTGCAGTCAAGTATAAAAATAGGTAAAAGGAACACTCTAAACGAGCATATTTCTAATTTGAAATATTTTTCAATGCTAATATAATTTCAGGAAATTTAAGAGTAGTTAATACCGACATGTTTTACGAGCTCCATAAAAACACCTCGTTGGGCCTGCAGCGCTAAGGCCAAATGTTTAATTACCCTCAAAAGTACGCCTGCTAAAACTTAATAGTGAATAAAATTTATTTTTGCAACCATTTGCAGATTTCTTCTCGAATATAACTTAACAATTGTAGTTTGGATACCATAGACGTCCAAGGATTTTTCATTTAAGTAATATTTATTTAAAAAAAAAATAAGATTAAATAATCACTCGACTACGAAAACAAAAAAGTGATAAAAAATAACATAACGGAAATAATTAAAACACAAATAAAGTAATGCCACAATTATTGTACCTACCTATACAAATAAGTAACTATTTTTGTACCTATACAAAAATTGTTAAGATAGAGCCATGGTTGCATGTTTATAATAAACTAGCCTTTGTCCGCGCTAAAAATATCTAGTTTTTAGGTCATATCTCAGGTTCCCGATATAGTAGCAGGATAAAATGTATACCTGTTTTTAAGTCTAATCAAGAGCTCTCAAATAAAAAAAGTTGCATCAAAATCCGTTCAGTAGTTTTTGTGTGATGCGCGAACAAACAAACAGACAAACAGAAAAACAGATAAACAGACAAACGGACAAAAATTAAAAGAAAATTGTTTTGTGTTTAGACACGCCTACATTGCCTATTACAGTAATTTGTTCTCAAATATCTTAAATGTACAGCCACAGCTCTGTTACAGTTTTATAATAGTATAGATATAGATATGCCATTATAATTTTCTAAGTGTTTCAAACACACATGGTATACCTATAGGCATGCTCTAACTTGATCGTTTTTGTACGTATGCATTTTTTTAATTCTGTCTAATTTATTTTCTTCTTTCGTACTTTTTAGATCACTTTTACAGTGTATAGTTTTACAGCGATGGTTGACAGTGACAGGGCCTGGACTGCGGTCGCCGCCTTCAGCGAGGCTGTCATCTCGCGGAAGGAGGCGACGGAGAGGGCCCGGGAGGAATCCTCCTTCGTGGACCCAATCAGCCACCGGCGTGCGGGGCGGCGTGCGCGCGCTTACCTGCGCCTGATGCCGCCCTAGCCGAGGCTGCGGACGGTGGGGTCGGGGAGTACCCTGCCGTCCGCAGAAGTCTACCGCGAAGGTGCAACGCCCAAGTGCGCGAGGCGTCGCTCAAGAGAGGGTGCCCGAAGGGGCTGCCGCCTGCGGATCGCGGTGAAACGACGCGGCACCCGTGATCGGCCGTAGTAAGGGCGGGTGAGGGCGCACGATGGGTTTTTAGTGGGTGAGAGCCCCACACTACCCCGTTGTCTCCCCGGGCAGCGGGGTGTGCGGTAGGACATTTTTGCCCACCTAAAATAAAAAAAAAATAAAAAAAAAATAATGTACAGTTTTTAAAGTAAAATTTTTATTTTATACATTTTAACGCTTGATACGTTTATCTATAAATATAAATGCATATCTTGTGAGCATTATGGGGGTCATCAGTTCGCAAAGTCAAGGGATTCTCTGAAAGAGCCAGCATTTCCTAGCTAAATGGCTTCTATAAAAAAAATATTTAAAATCCGCGCCAAAAAACAAATATTGCTGAAGTAGGTTAAAATATAGCTTAAGCTACCCGGGCCATAATAACGAATCGATTGACACCTTATTCTTGCAAAAACCTGCGTAATGATTGAATAAGACGCATCTATGAATTCAATGAGAAATGAGATAACTCGTTACACTTATGAAACATCCAAGCCCCATTTTACCAAACGCTCTTCCTCTCTATTTTTTATTGCATACTATAAGGAGACAGTACTGATGTTGACCAATCTTCTCCATAAATAGCACACAAGACAAATGAATGTTTATGACTCAGAGCACCTTCTTTTAAGTAGTCTCTTTATAAGACGCAGCAGTTATAACCACAAATGTCTGCGTCTAATTGGTGTTATACCGTGAATTACTAATCTTGAGCCTTATACCGCTGTTAAAAGTCAGCCTTTTTGCCAGCTCCTTGTAATAAAAAAGTAATTGTGTTGTTTGGAATTGTTTTATTCTCTTGTCTGGTTTTTAAGAAATTTAGCTGGCATTGCAATTGGATTACTGCGAGAGTATCAAGATCTTTTATTTCTGTTGCGGTAAAATATTAAATCATTGTTATACCTTTCAGGAATCTGTTTATTTGCAACATACAACGTTGTCAAATAAAATACTTGCGGATCTTAGCAAGATAAACATAAAATTTCAATTATAATGCTCCTTAATAATGAATCATTTTCAACTTGCAAGCAACCACAGTCTAAAAATGGGCAGTGAAAGGTTGTAAACGTTTTTACGGGATTTATACCATGTAAATTTTTACTTACGAGTTTCCGATATTTCGGCACTGTTGCAAGCGCCATGATCACGGAGCAACTGAAGTCCTTGCGGGTGGGAATAGTTTTTATTATTCTGCGGTTAGAAATATCTGTCTACCCGCTTTCTCACTCGTTTATGACACGCAACACTATCTATGGAACCACTACCACTGGTCTCACTCACGTATCGAGCTCGATCACGACACACAACACTTACGGTGTCGACCCTGGTTTCTGAGGTGTTTTTCTTCTTCTTTGTACATAGACGAAGCACGGGACGCCAGGTGCTAGATAATTGAAAACCATCTTCACGGTTGAAATTTTTGTATTTCGTGATTTCAATGGCTTCTCTCACCAATCTGGGTATATAGTGGCGTTCTGTCGAAAGTATCTGAGGATTATGTAAATTCTCGATATAGTGACTCGTTCCTGCCTCCAAAAGGTGTTGTGCTATCGCCGATTTTCCTGGGTCATTGTTTTTATAAGCCCTAATGTGTTCTTTCATTCGACATGCTACAGTACGCTTTCAATGTATGAACTTCCACAGCTACAGTCCACTTTGTACACGCCTGGTCTTTCCAATGGGAAATAATCTTTCGGTGTGCGCAATAGCTGGGAAATCTTTTTTAAAGGAGTGAAAATCGTTTTTGCTGAATACTTATTTAAAATATTTGCGACCTTTAAAATATTTACGAAATTTACATGGTATAAATCCCGTAAAAACGTTTAGAATTATAAGTGACCATGAAAGTTTGAAATTCTATATAGTGAAAGGTTGCTTTATGATGACTATGAAGAAACGTGGGTGTGACTATATTATATGTATATAATCACAGTCCACTTTTGGATGCAGGCCTCTTTTAATTTACGAGTACGCAACGACATCCAATTCTTCGTTCCGTCTTTTCAGGTCGACTGATCAGCTAGTGGCTGGATTTTTTTTATACGTTTGTCAATTCGTGGTATCTATTTTAGGACTTTTCTACTTCAACAATCTTCAGACTTTCGCCATTAACCAACCGCCACTTCAGTTTGATAATTATGTAAAACGAGTCATTAACACCAGTTTTGTGTCAGGAAAAACACTGTTTATAAGATTATCCATGACTTTTCCCTATATTTTTAGAAGCTCTTGCGGCGGACCCAAACCGCCGCTGGCGCGCGGGCCGGCGTGGGCGCGCTTATCTGTGCCTGATGCTGCCTTAGCCGAGGCTGCGGACGGTGGGGTCGGGGACTGCCTTATCTGCGGGGCGACACGGCGGGTGGACAAGAGAGGGTGCCCGATGGGGCTGCCGCCTGCGGATCGCGGTCGATACGACGCGTTACCCGTGATTCGCCGCAGTAAGGGCGGTGAGGGCGGCGGGGTGTGCGGTAGGACATTTTTGCCAACCTAAAAAAAAGAAAAGGTCGCGAGTAATGCTCTGTGATATCGAGGCGTTTTACACAGCACGGCAGTTCGAAGCAAGTGCTACGACAGCAAGACTTCGTCCAATAAATCGAGTGTTTGCTGAAGATTGAGCGCTTGTTTACATACGAAGGGAAGAAAACACTTGATCGGTTCCGAAGCGAAGGTTAATGGTCTTTGAGCCACCCTTGGTTTAAAGTTAGATCTTTTTCATCACTAATAAAAGAAAATACATAATATGGAGATACAGTAGACTGATAACGCTTATTGCGTTTAGAAACAGCGCAAGCGATACTCGTAAGGATGTAATTATTATCTCATTTTTAATCTCTCACACATTTTTCAACCAAATTCCGAAGTCTTTCCTGACGACATCGTAGGCATAGGCTAGTAAAATATTATTTTACGTCCATACCTTTTATGTATTTCAATTTTGACAATACTGTTTATGGTTTTATAGAGACACATTATACCCAAGGCAGATACATTTTCTTCATCGTATTGGGTAATAAAAGTAACAAGGGAAATAGAGTTACAAATAAGTAACGAAATAAAAGCTCCCAAACATCCAATCTTGGTGATAGATAGTTGTATATTGCCTTAATGTTCTTAACCAACTCCAAAAGGGGGTGATTATATAGTCAGTCAGAATATGTATTCATTTTCAGCGGCAATTTCTTAAATGTACAACCGATTTCAATGATTCTATGCAAAAAAAAAGAGATTTTTGTCCTTGTGGTGAAGGACTAAGATAATAGGTATAAATGTCATTCATTGATATATAAAAAAGACAAAATCCTCAATTAGGCACTAAAAGTGCCCACTATAATTGAGTGCAGATTACGCTTTTCTGCACTCATTTCGTTTAGTGTTTTATCAACGCGCGAGCACTGCCATGCCCGCAACGTATCAATATGCCTAATAAAGGCCGGCGCTCACTTGATGGGATGGCGCGGGATGGCACGAAAAATTATCATTGGAACGCCGAGGGACGCTTCGGCATGCCGAGGCATCCCGTGGCATACCAGAGGATGCCGAAGGATCCCGTGGCAGACCATAGGATACCGCGGGATACCTTTTTTTTTGTTTAGGCAGGAAAAAATATACCTAACCGCACACCCCGTCGTTCGGGGCAACGAACAAGGTAGTGTGGGGCCCTCACCCACTAAAGAAACCCACCGTGTGCCGTCTATCCGCCTTTATTAGCGGGCCACTGGAACTATGTTACATTCCTACGGTGGTCCGCCGGCGGCTTACCCTTTCGGGTACCCTCTACTGAGCGACGCACCCACACACGGAGCGTCGCACCTTCGCGGGAGCCCTTGCGGGTGGCGGACGTTCCCCGGTCCATCCACTCGCAGCCTCAGCAAGGGCGGCATTAAATCGCTAGCGGCGGTTCGGGTCTGCGGAAGGATCAGCCTCCCTGGCCCTCTCCGCCGCTTCCTTCCGCGAGATAACCTCCTCACAGAAGGCAGCGCCTGCGGCCCAATTCCAGTCGCTGCCAAGCATCGCTCTAACGACGCTTGGCAGCGAGAGATGTACAAAAGAGGAATTTAGCAACTTGTTCAATGATTTAAGAAGGCTCTTGACCCGCCCTCTGCACCGCGCTATCAGAGTTTGCATCTATACGTACGTGCCAAGGCGTGCTGAAACCCGCGGCGTTCCGAAGCCTGCCGTGGCATGCCAAAGCATGCAGCGGCAGCATGCGCGACGCCGCGAGATGCCGCGGCATCCCGCAGCACGCCGTGCTACGGTATGCTCGGTATGTTTGTATATACCAACGAAATTTGTGTGCCAATAGTATTATAATAAAATTCAAATTCATTTCCCCTTACAAAAATCCTTTGCTGTGCTATCCCGCGCCATCCTATCAAGTGAGCGCTGGCCTTAATACTAAAATCTCTTTTGAAAAACTCTCTTTTTCTCATGTTCTTTCTGATTAATGTCATTACACTCACGCACGCAGTTCAAAGTTGTTACTATTTTATAAAATTAATACGAAAATATTAATAAACTTATTTTGTTTGATAGCTCTTTATTAGACTTAAAATTTGGTATACAATCTATCTGGCTACTATATCGGAACCCAAAGATATAACATAAAAACTAGCTCCTGGCTGCGGCGGAGCTGCGGCCAAAGGTTAATATTTGGTATCAACTTCACACAAAAATAAAACATAAGTATGTTGATCGATGAACATAATTAATGGTTAGAAAAGAAGGTTCTTATGTGGCCACTATAAACCGGACAGTGTAGTGTAGCGGCCTTATTGCAGAGTGACAACCTGTACAAAGCTCCTAAATGCCTTTGGATGCAGGTGGCACAGCATCGCTCGTTATAACCCTTTCTTGTATATGACACTGACAGGCCAATGAATGAACGGATGATGAACATTGATATAAAAGACGAATTAATTCGATTATCTGTACGTCCCAATATCACGAGATGTTTTATGGGTGATAAAAAAGGTAGTACAGTTCCTTTCCGCCTCCTAACCCATTCCCTGGGGATGACAATGTGCAACTGATGTTTTGGGTGTTGCTAGCCTATGTCGTTTCCCACCTCGTAAAACAAAAATTAACTTCATCAGTCACTGAACAAAAGTAAGTCTCTTAAAATATAACTTTTATTCGCACAACAATAACTATAACATTACGCCTACCTGTGTTTACACACCTTAACCCTCAAATGACTGGGTCACATTGTGGTACATTCTCGTTGTGATTACGGAATCTTGGGTCGAATGTACCCAACATTGTTTGAGAATATTTTTACATGCGTTTAAGGTTTAATGATTCGTTTGCCGTTATGGGTCGTTAATGTGAATGAGCTGTACTCTTTAATGTTTTCCGGCTTTATTTACAATGCTTTGTTAACAGTTTTGGATGTATTCAAGTTTATTTTTATGTATCCAATATAAAAGTTTTAAGATGAACATTTTTGTAAGTTTTAAGACGAAAATTTTTATACTAAGAGCATAATATAACAAAGGTTTTAGAGACACTTTTAATAACACATTTTTGACGTGATAACGTCTTATAAATAGATGAACGCCGGCTGCACGCACGAAAAAGTGTCATGTTCCGATAAATGCATGGCGGCCGATGCATTGTTTGTGAAACTCTCAGAAAACATAATATAACGTTATCACGTAAAATTATCGTCCGTAAACCGAATTTACAGACAGTCATATTTGTTTTAAAGGTTTGATTAGTTTGTTTTAGTAGAAGGTGATATACTTTAATACTTAATGTTGAGCAACAAACTTTTTTTAAATACTGCACTAAGGAATAACCCTTGTATCGTGGGGGACTGTACAAACATATAATTTCACGGCCAGATAGTGCACCCAGAGTCAGTATAACCAGTTGCGGATCACACAAATAGTTGTTCTGTGTGGGAATCGAACCCACAACACTCGGGCGGGAGGCCGATATCTAAACCACTGTAGAATTTTCACAAAGAACTTTACCACATACCATTATTATTTATTATACTACTGCTGAACGTATCCATGGGTCTGGCTGTCTAGTATGCTAGTCAAATACGAGCTGACAGAGGCAAAAACATTGAGACATCTCTCGATGACTCTTCGCCGGTAAGTGATTATTCATTTAATTTCGAAAAGTCTAAGCTAATACCTTAAAGAGTCTCTCTACCTGAACTTGAGAATCACATTCTCGTTTAACGCCATAACTACTAAATTTTTTATTCCGGAAAAATTGATATTCCCAGTGGTATAGTAAATTTGTATAGCCTATGGTAAGAAAGCGAGTAGGTATAAAAGAGAGTATTGGTGTAAAGACGCGAAAAGGAATGCTCCAATGGTTCGGACACGTGGAAAGAATGCCGAACGAGCGACTGGTTAAGAAGATATACAATGCGAAAGTGGAAGGATGTAGGTACAGGGAGAGACCAAGACTCACCTACCTGGATCAAATCGGTTGTGTATTGAAGGAATGTGGAATCAAGAGTCTCCCAAATCGGCGAGCGTATATGAAGATAATTATGAATGTTGAGGAAGCGAGCGATGTATGCAAGAATAGAGTCTTTTGGCACTCTGTTCTCTCGACGTGATGATAAGTAAGCATAAGTAAGTATAGTAAATATTGCTCAAAAATTATTAGTGTACCGTAGAGTAATGTATTTATATTATAAATTCCATGCAGGCAGAGTCTAATTAGGTACCCTACATTTTTCAGTCACAACATCAACACATTTTACGTACATTTTGAAGCATAAAATAAACATTAGTAATAGGAATGCATCATCCTATGTAATTGGAGAAAAATGAACATAAGTACACAAGCCTAAATTTGAAATACATTTAAATTTGGAATTCCTAACCAAACGCCAGATATTTCAAATCAAAATGGCCAGTTTGACTGAACGCCAATTTCATAATTATGTAAAGACCTAATATTACAGCTCAGCTTGCACTGTTAATGACACATTTACAAAACTACAGTCTTAATAGTACACTCCAAGTATTGTATTTCAAAATCTAGCAAAATCTTGATTCCATTCGAATTCGGCACAGGGCTTTAATAATCTTCCAGATCATTTCTCAACCGAACGCCCAGAGTAAGCGGTATATATGGCGGACTTCAGGTTGATAGACCGGTGTGTTTGTGGTCAGATTGAACCATGTGCACATTAATAGGGTTAGCGGTGTTATATACACAGGAGTTTTTGTGCACAAGAAAGATAAACATTTAGAGGTACTTTCTAATATTATTAGTATATTATATTTTCATGATGTACTTAGTTAAAATCTGCTATTTGGACACTACAAACAGACACTTCAATTTTATTTAATTGTATAGATAATTTATTGTACCTAGTACTTTTTTTTTCTTATAGTCATCAATATATACTAATAATAATAATAATTCTCTATTTGCACAGAAAGTAGGTACAAGATATGCAACTGTTATTTAATTTGGTTGATTATATAAGGATACAATCTACCCCCACTTAGGCAAGCAAAATATGTTCATAGTTTATTCTCTAATTAGCAAGTAAAAACTAAATAATAAAATGTCGTAATGAAGTTATAATAAAATATAATTATAAATTATGACAAGATAAATTACTATTTAATGTTATAAAATGGAGATGTCAAAGTCAAGCAAGGATTTTATTATTTAAAAATTCGCAAATTGAATAATAACACATCAATTAATAAGACTGACAATTTCTTTTTAAAAAGTGGTAAGGTCTCATTTTTTATCCTATCGGGTATTTTATTCAACATGATTGGAACCATACATATAACATCTTAATAAGGCAGTGCTATAGCCACCGACAAGTAGCATGTTTTTATACTGTCTCCTTACTGGTCCTCTTCTACTTTCGGACAATGTATTAAAAAAAGCGCATGTTTTACGTTACAAAAACAACCATTTCGAAAATGTTTAGCGATGGAAATGTTAGAACTTTTAGTTCTGTTCATAACATTATTGGACATAAATAGTACTCGATACCAATGTCGTTGCAACTCTTAGTTTTACCGCTAGACTATCAATGCTTAAAGTAAAATATAGATAAAGTTATTTTAACTCCAACTGTAAAAAACGGATAGAATCAATTATAGGATGACAAATAATATTTTTATTCCGCTACTATACTATATAATCTCGCTTCCCGCTAAGTGTATCACTGTGTTCCAACCTTATGTTTCGATTAATGTGGTTTCTAATTACGAGAAGCGTAATAGCCATATTATTGTACGACCCCTACCTCAAGAGCTGTTGTGGAAGCAGGTTAACTTGAACGGTAGACTTCAGATTATAAATACGTTGCTCTACAGCACACGTCACTGATGATATCCATGTAAAAACTATGTCATAGGACTCATCAATATATCCGGGATAAAAAGTAGTATATGCCCCATTCTCAGTTTTTTTTAATGTTTTTTTATTGCATGTGGTGGCAGGCGAGCCACGACCCATCTGATAGTAAATGGTAACCGTCACTCATGGACTCTACTATACCCAGAGTATTGTCAAGCCACTACTCACCATTTCATTTCACCGATTTGAAATAAAAGAATAAACGGCTAACTCCCGCTACAGCCAAAACGCAATGATTTGCTTCACGGCCGGTCACACGGGAGATGGTGGTACCAACCCGCTCGGGCCCGATACCAAGTGAGTATTCCCACTGAGTACTCCCACTTGGTATCCAGCCCTACCACCAGTCATGCAATGGATGATAATTGCTTACCCCCCTTAGTCACCTCATACGATACCCGTGGGAAAGAATGGGGTGGTGACACGTGTGTTCTTAGTCCGTCACCACACGGACAAAGTTTTGTACTATATGTATGCCAAATTTCATGATGATCAGTTATAATTGTTCATTTATTGATTTATTCAAATTTAGTTACAAGAGCACAATATTAACTAGCTGCTTCCTTTTTCTGGTGCATCATTAAATGAGTGAAGTTTCTTCAATAAACACGTCTTACCTTTTACCGGATATTCGTTAGAGACTGATGCCTGAAGTAGGTTTCTGAAAAGAAACCAGTGACACAGGTCACCCGGAACCCCGCAATGAATTTTCAATTGTCTCTTTTCATAATGTATTGCTTACTTGAACGGGATATCGTTCGTTATAAACACGTATAAAATATTAAATTTACATAAAAGACATTGCTCTGCGTCCATACATAGTTTGCTCTGAAAAAACCTCAAAACAAGATCATGTGTTGTTATAAAACATATTACTGAATTCCCATAGAATTACAAGTTAATAGCGGACTAGCTGGAAAAATATTATATTACAAATACTGTCTAAATAACAATGAAGCTGGAATGTAAATGGACCAGTTTACGTATGACAGTAGATTGGTGTTTCACTACCTCTTGTAATAGTTTTCAATTCAGTTGGATTATAATCCTAGTGTTGCGTATTTCCAACGCTAGATGGAGCTCTATTAATTTTTTACGTGTTTCAAAAAATATTTTAACTATTCATTTTCTATATACAATAAAGATTAGATTACTTTATTATTTTAATTCAGAATGACATTTTAAGTTTATCTTATATTAATAATTTTAATCTATTAAAAGCAGTAACATATATTATTAACAAACTCTAATATTGATAATAAAAATAATTCTTATAAAAGCAGGGACATCTATTAACAAAATCTATTGACAAAACAAATTGTGAGATCCAAAAGCTTTTAATAAAACAAAACTTCTGATTTTTGTCTAAATTTATAAATTTTACCCACAATTTCTAAATCAATTCCAAAAGTGTAATTCAGATGTAAAAAAAAAAACATACTCATAACATAAACATATATACATAACAATGCTTTTAAAAAAATTAAAGAACGATTGTATTGATTGATGATTGTACTTCAGGTAAACATGGCAGCGCATCGGATGTACCTACAAATAGTCCCTTCGAATACTTTTTTTCTTCATTATGACATGGAGCTAGTCCGTGTTAAATGGAAAATAATAATTATCATAGCCCTTATCCCTTTACGATCACGCTTAAAAAATCGTGAGTTTTGACTTTAAAAAAATCTACGTTGGAAACAAATTGCTTTTTCCGTACGCAACCGTTGTCGATACATCGTGAGTTTATTTGTGCGTAGGCATAGAAACAATTCGGTACCGAACGAGCAAATTTGTATGCGGCAATAGCCCAAAACCATCGTGAGGTATGGCGATGTATTTTGGTGACCGTACAAGCTCCGGTAAGTGTAACTTTTTTTTGTTAATATTTACGAATTAAACACAATTTTGCAGTTAACTTATTATTTAGTAAATGTTTAACAATATTAACAATTTCTTTTTACAATTTTGAGTAACGTTCTTCTAAAATAATCCCCCAAAAATCAACTCGCACGATTATGCAATATCGGTAGTACAAAGCATTATTAATTGATGTGTCTTCTTTTTAATTGTGGTATGGTATGACTTATCAAGTAGTTTTTTACTTTCTTTTAGGTGCTGGTTTAACAGATAAAGCAATCCTGCTTGGAAATGGCAACATTTTTGAAATTGAAGATTTTGAAGATGATGACTTGGAATTCGAGCCCCATGTTGTTGATAGTTTAGCAGATGAAGCTGAAAATCAACCCCAAAGAAAATGAGGAAAATGTACTCCCATATCTTCTACAGGCCGTAGCGTCATTACCATCAGCATTTTTAGCTCCATTACCACACATGCTTGGACATGAATCGATCTCATTTAATCTAAAAGCCTTAATTCACTGTGGAGATCAACCCTTAATTGATAAAGTTAATTAATTATGTTTGTAATAATCTACTGCCTGCGGTGGTGCAGCAGTAGTGTGTGCAATTGCTGATCATGAGGTCTCGGGTTTGATCCCCGGGTTGGGCAATGTGATTGAGCTTTTTCGTAAAAAGAAAATTTGTCAGTAGAAGTCTGAAGTTTGGAAATGTGCCCGATAGAGGGCAATAGGCTCGCTCCCTATTAAACATAGCTGGCGAATCGTGGGTGTGTAATACACCTCTGCCTACTCCTTCGGGGATACAGGCGTGATACTATGTTATAAACTAGAACGAACACCAGGGTACTATTTTATTGTCGAGCAAATTATACCCTCCACAGAACGCTGCCTGCGCCAGGTAGTTAAAAATAAGCCTAGGTCTGTGGGTTTGAAAATTTTTGAACTACAAGCGATGGTCTACTGCTAGAATTAAACATATACCGTGGTGCAAAGACTATGTTTGGCACCACACACCTTGGGCTAGGGCCTTCTGTGATTCCTAATTTTGAGAATTACAAGTTGATGTTCTCGATCACGGCGGGAGTACTTTATAGTCCACCTATATCACCATCTACTACCACAAGTTACGAAGGATATGATCACTTGCACCTAAGTGTCAACTTACATGCTCCAAGAACTTGCCACATGGAAAACTATGCTAGTCGTTCAAAAATTAAATGCGAAAAGTGTGATGTTTACATATATGCCTCTCGAGAGATGAAAACTCTTTCAGGTTTTATCACAAAAAGGATTGATTTCATATTACATGTTTGTGATAAGGTCTGTAAAAGTACGATAATTAAAATTGCTGATTTATATAGTACCTGACAATCGATCACAGAAGACTGTTCAGTTGACTATTCCCTTATTGGTCCTCTGTTTTTTGGAGACAATTCATGACTCATTTTGTAGAATTTTACTTTTATTTTAGTAATAATATCATTATAGTATAACAATATCTGATTTGCTACCCAAAAATAAAAACTTTATCTACAAAAATTTTTCATTTTTACTGGTAAAATCAAACTATCACAAAAGTGCGACTTGCAAATGATTCCTGAAACTCATAAACGTGAGGGTTTTATTCCCGGAGACCAGGTACTTTTACATTTTTTTTCATATTTTTCTAAGGTTCTATAACTCCTATTAAAGTATGCACAGAAATTTCATTATCATCGGAAAGTTTTCGTCTCGCCGTTTGTAAAGGGCTATGCTACTATCGTACAGAGCGATTTTGCAATTAAAATTCAAACTATTTGATGGCGTGATTTTTTTTAAACATTTTGATCTATATTTTAGCACTTGACATGCTCAGCTACTCTTAAAGTACAAATTATAATTTGTGAATAAGGAAAAAGAGTATTTTAGTACAGGCGGGAATCGAACCTGCGTCCCTTCCTATCCGGGAAGTGCTCTAATCCACTGAGCTACAGTACTATCTTTTAGACATACCCAATCTCTTTTTTCGTTCGATTCCCGCCTGTACTAAAATACTCTTTTTCCTTATTTACAAATTATAATTTGTACTTTAAGAGTAGCTGAGCATGTCAAGTGCTAAAATATAGATCAAAATGTTTAAAAAAATCACGCCATCAAATAGTATGAATTTTAATTGCAAAATTAAACTTACTATATTGGATTAATGCATGTAAATGCGTTCCGATTATAGATCAAAAATGTATGAAAAATCACGCCATCAAATATTATGAATTTTATTTGCAAAATTAAACTTAAATTAAACACAAAGTGAAAAATGTGAAATCGAAAATAACAGTCAGGAGCAGGATTTGAACCTGCATCTTCTGGATACCCTCCAGATGCTTTACCAATTCAGCAAATTTCAATTCAATTCAATTGTCAGGATGGCTGAATTGGTAAAGCATCTGGACGGTATCCAGAAGATGCAGGTTCAAATCCTGCTCCTGACTGTTATTATCGATTTCAAATTTTTCACTTTGTGTTTAATGTATAGTGCTAAGCATGTCAAATGCTCAAAAAATATATAAAAATATCTAAATTAAAAAAATTAAACTTACTATATTGGATGAATGCATGTAAATGCATTGCCGATAGATGGCGTTGGTCATTAAGACAAATGTGATAAGGAAATTCGGTATTTCTAGAAATGGTACGATAGCTCAATGGATTAGAGCACTTCCCCGGAAAGGAAGGGATGCAGGTTCGTTTCCCGCTCGTACTAAAATACTCTTTTTCCTTATTCACAAATTATAATTTGTACTTTAAATAGTAGCTGAGCATGTTAAGCGCTAAAATATAGATCAAAAATGGCTGTAATAGGCTCTAAAGGCGTGTCTAAACCCAAAACATTTTTTTTTAGATTTTTTGTCTGTGTGTCTGTTTGTTTGTTCGTGCATCACGTAAAAACTACTAGATGGATATTAATGCAACTTTTTTTATTTGAAAGGCCTTGATTAGATTTAAAATCTGGTATATATTTTATCCCGCTACTATATCGGGAACTTGAAATATAACCGAAAAACTAGAAAATTATAGATTAGATTTTTTTTAGAATTGATTTATAAAAAACTACTTGACTGATTTTGATGCAACTTCTTTATTTGAATGGCCTTGATTATACTTAAAATCTGGTATACATTTTATCCCGCTACTATATCGGGAACCTGAGATATAACCGAAAAACTAGCTTTTGGTTGCGGCGAAGCCGCGGGCAATAGTACTAGTTCATATAAATGTTAAGTTTTATTGTAACTTACAATGTCAGGAACACTATTCGAGCTAAAGACAACGGACGACTCAGCACAATATATATCCACAAGTGCTGGAGATATTAATTAGAACGGCAACCGTTTATGCCGGCTTACACAAATTTATTTGACTGCTATTGCTACTGCGGTGCCGGGTGTTAATTAAAACGCAGGCTTTATGCTTTTATAACAGTTTAGCTGATATTTGCGGACAGGAAAGTAGCAGCTCGCATTTTTATACGTTGTTTGGTGCAGAGTTAACAAACATAACTATAAAATAATTTATGTGATCATAATATAATTGCCCACGTTTAATAGTTGAATGTGGACAACATAGGACTGTAGGAGTGATTATAAGCTGTAAAGTGTTTCAATATTATCTAAATATTAAAATAATAGATTTATTGATCATGTTTAAAACAAAAGTTGTGGGACTTTTACATTTTTTTTCATAACAGTAATTTTTAATTACGTTAATGTATTTGTAAATTCTATTCCAATGCTGGTGTAATTTTCTAAAGTTAATATATCGTTTCTAACAAAAACTTGCCCATGATTTTCGTGGCTTTATTTATAAATAGAAAAGAATTGAATTGATACGCCAACATCTATCAATGGAAAACTTAAATAAATTTAAAATTCACTTAAAATGCCTATCCTTAAAAGAAGTATACAATGAAAATGATGCAAATTAAGCTTACAACAATTTTATAGACGAGTTTTCACTACTATATAAATTGTGCTTTCCTGAGAGAATCGTGATCGTGAAAATGAATAAAACAACAAAATGGATATCGCGTGGCATAAATCTATGTAGCCAGAAACAGAGACAACTACTTTGGACATATAGATTAAAACCAAATGCAAGAAACAGATTACAGTTTATAAAATATACAACATTATACCGAAAAATAATAAGACTGACACAGAAAGCACAAAATAATCATCATATAAATACTTCACAAAACAAATCAAAAGCTACTTGGCAAATAATTAATAAACATAAACTAAACTTACCACAAGAAGGAATAACAGAAATAAAAAGAGATAATACAGTTATAAAGTGCCCTAATGACATAGCAAATGAATTTAATAATTATTTTATAAATGACATTGAAGATAATCTAAGACCTAATATTAATTTGACTAGTAGTTATTACAATAATTTGACATTGCAATCCCATTTTATGTTACCTATTATAAGCTCTGACATTGTACAAGTAATAAACAATGTAAAAAACACTAACACTGTTGGGTATGATGGAGTATGCACTAAAGTTATAAAACATGTCAAAGAAATAATAGCACCACCACTTACACATATATTTAACCTAACAATTACTGATGGCACATACCCTAATCGATTAAAAAAGGTTATAGTTAGACCTATTCACAAAAAAGATGATAAATCAGAATTAAAGAACTATAGACCTATTGCAAAGATACCAGTATTCTCTAAAATCTTTGAGAAACTTATATACAATTCTATTTATAATTATTTTAATAAATACAACTTATTCTGTAATGAACAAAAAGGTTTTCGTAAGAATACTACTATAAATATGGCTATTTTTGATGTCCTATCTAATATTATTGATTCTGTTGATAAAAAAATACCAATCTGTGCAATCTTTACCGATATGACTAAAGCTTTTGACTATGTCAACCACGAAATCTTACTTAAAAAAATGGCTGGATATGGTATAAGGGGAAACACTTTAAAACTCATACAATTTTACTTAAGCAATAGATTGCAATGTACAGAGGTTTCTAGAATTACCCAAAATAGTAATTTACAGAAGACGTACCTATCAAAACCACGAACTTTGAAATACGGAGTGCCGTAAGGGTAACTGGGACCACTGTTATTTTTGATATATATCAATGATCTTCCCAAGTCTATTGCGCATAACATGGTACTTTTTGCGGATGACAGTACCAGTGTAATTAAATATTCTGACATAAATGAGTACCAGAACGACATTAATGAAACCCTCTCAGACGTGGTAACCTGGCTTAATAAGAATAATCTTGTCATTAACTTAAATAAAACAAAAATAATGCACTTTCACCAAAGATGCGAATTTCCTAATATTGATCTCTCTAATAAAAACTTTAAAATAGAAAATGTAAGCAGAGCTAAATTTCTAGGCATAATAATAAATGAACAACTTACTTGGAAACCACACACAGAAGAATTGTGTAAACGATCAAGTAAATTAGCCTATGCGCTTCTGCAATTATCAAAAAAAGTAGACAGGCAAGCACTATTAACAGCGTATCATGGACTAGTAGCATCAGTGCTAAGATTTGGTATAATTTTCTGGGGCCAATCAACTAACCGTGAGCTAGTATTTAAAATACAAAAGAGATGTATCAGGTCAATGTGTGGCTTGAAATCAATTGACAGCTGTGTTCCATATTTTAAATCTTTAAGAATATTGACATTACCTGCTTTATATATAATGGAAACTGCGCTCTTTGTTAAAACTAATTCACACTTATATCCTAAGGTATCTGCAATTCGGAGAGGTCCTATACGAACACAATATATAAATAAATTATGTCATTTAAATTGTAAAACTGCTCTTATGGAAAGAAGTTTTTTGGTACTGCACCTGTAATATTTAATAAAATATCGAATTATATAAAAAATATGCCACTATTACAATTAAATTAATGATCAATCAATTTAATGATATAAACCATTATGCGTGGCAATATGACATATATAAAATATTATATACTTGACATTTTTTTTAATATTAATTCCCCACATATTTTATTTGTAATGACTATGTATATTAGCCTAACCCTATTTGGTATTTGTATGACCTAATGACAAAGCATAGCGTTCGAAAATTTAATGTAAGACCTGCAGCATGTTATACCTATGTTTCACAAATATATGATTTCTGATTTCTTAATTGAATCTAGAAAATTGAGGAAAATGTCATGTAATATTTATACACAAATAACAAAAGCTTATTTTCTTTTGGCAAATAAAGAATGTAATGTCAGTAACAAACGTCGACATGACATCGAATGGCGACTTCCTTGTGTACATCATGACGTGTAATGATGATGGTTGAATGTGATGTCTTGTTGTGGACAGTTTATTTAGAAAAAAAAAAACAAAATCTCATTTTTTATTTCAAAAGGTCATGTCGCTATAAATATATCTGGATGCTTTGGACAGTAATATCTTTTGCGAGTAAATGGTTCTGTTAGTAACGTGTTTTCTTCTGAATTGTAAGACGATCTTGGATATTGTAATGCAGATGATAATAAGCGAGGTTTTCGATGATTCTCATAGAGTGCATGTAATGACGAAGCGTTATTTTAAATAAATAAAATTGTTACTTTTTCGTAGCAACAAAATATAACAATTTGCTTCAAAAATTATCATTATTTATTCTATCGGGGTGTGTACCTACTATAAATTTTACAGGCAAAAGTAAGGCTGGCCGTCGTAAATTCTGTTAACCATATAAAATGACAGTTCAATAGCAAAACGTAAAACATTAAAAACACATTAGGGAAGAAATCACGGAGGCTTCGTAGGTCATTACTCGTTTGTACTCTTATTGTTACTTAACCTAAAGGGTTATAGCGTATGTAGAATTAAGCACAATTAAAAAAAAATAAGCCATCGCGGGACATCTCGCAGATGTGAAAACATAGACATTTTCTTTCTTTCCTCAAATATTATTTGAGTCTTATATAATTCTTGGTAAGCGCCCTCTCGTTATCCATAGACGAATTAAAACTATTATTGGTTTATTGATTGACGTAAGACTTCCTAGCTAGATGCTTTTGTCAAGATAATTAAAAAAATTGCCAAGGCGACGTCGCACACACATTAAAAAAATGTACAGTCACTTATAAACAAATAGCTGTTCCCGCAGCTCCAGTCACAGGGGCAACGGGGCTAAATTTTGATTAAAAAATAATGCGACCACAATCATTCTCTTGTAGCCATTTGGCATTCAAGAAGGACTGCACAGGCTATTCTTATGACTGCATAGATCACGGCTGGATCACACTGGCTTCGTTAACCTTCCGTGACGAGTGTTGTAGATTCGAAACCTGCACAGGTCTTTTTATGATCCACAAATTGTTGTTCCGAGTCTGGGTATACCTTTTTCGTGTCTGTTAATTTTATTTTTGAGTCTGCCGTGATACTATGCGCATCACTGACTTATGTCAAAGTTTTGTGCGTATTAAGTTGTAAATAATTGATTACATGGTAAGTTCTAAAGTGGCCATGCGTAGGCCAAATCGTTCAACGTATCGAAAAATTAATTATGCTTATGTTGAAGTCCATTATCCGAGCTCATGTACGATAGTGTAGCAAGATTTTGTTTTTTATTTACGTTTTTCTAATTATGTGTACTTAGTACTACTTAATGTTAAATATGGACGCTGTCCGAATAAAAATGTTTATTATTATTATTATAATTAGATTAAAACGAATAGAAACCAATTTTTCTCAAAGAATGTTCGTATTCAAAAACATCAATATATCAATAACAATATAAATTAACAAATAAATAAATACGCAACAAAATAAGAAACTTAACAGAAGCAACAAGAGAATCACATGAAATGATCGAACTGAGACAGCACTCTCGTAGCAGCTAGTTTGTCAATAGTAAAAATGGCGAATGTAACCCGATCGAAGATGAAATGTCACTTTACAATGTAAAATATTTGCATCATCTGTACTTTTCGAATAGGTACACGATATTAAAATGCATTTCAACTTTGAGAATTGTTTTATATAGGTTTACTTTATATCTATCTCCCATAATGTGATCGGCCATGAAGCACATGGGTGAGTTTTGGTTGGAACCGTTTATTATTTCATTTCCTATCTGTGAAGTGAAATGGTGAGAAGCGGCATGACAATACTCCCGGTATCGTTGAGTCCCGGCTCCGCCAGCACCGCAGCCAGCAGCTAGTTTTTAGCTCATATCTCATGTTCCCGATATAGTAGCGGGATAAAAATGTACACCGGTTTTTAAGTCTAATTAAGAGCAATTAAATAAAAATAATTACATCTAAATCCGTTTTGTAGTTTTTGCGTGATGCGCAAACAAACAAACAGACAGAAAAATCTAAAAATATTAAACACAAAGTGAAAAATGTGAAATCGAAAATAACAGTCAGGAGCAGGATTTGAACCTGCATCTTCTGGATACCGTCCATATGCTTTACCAATTCAGCCATCCTGACAAATTGTTATTTTCGATTTCACATTTTTCACTTTGTGTTTAATGTATAGTGCTAAGCATGTCAAATGCTAAAAATATATATAAAAATATCTAAAAAATCTAAAAATAATTGATTTGTGTTCCGACACTTCTATATAGCCTAATACAGTATTTTTTTCTTAAATAATCGTAACTTAAATATACAGACATTTCTGTTACAGCTTTATAATAGTATAGATATGTTTTATATCTAAAAAATATTAAATAACTTACTTCACAAAGGACCTTTTAGTAGGTTATTATTTGAACAAACAATTAGATAATTGTAGAAATCCTCAATTATATAGTATGTTAAGGTCACTTAAAATAATTGGACAAGAATTGAACTCCACTTGAACACAACATGTTGTTTATTTTTCTTCCCTGTTCCTTTATAATTGTCAAAGCATTTTACTTTAGCAAGACTTTCCACGCAACTATGTGATCCACCCACAGCTCATTGTTGTGCAATAATCAGCTCCACAAGAAGAAATTGGTAGCTTTTTGTTTTTGTCGCTAGGGTATCATCTCTGTACCACTGAAGGAATGTGATATGGTTCCAGTGGCTCGCCAATAAAGGCGGAGAGACGGCACACGGGTTTCTTTAGTGGGTGAGGACGACACAGAGCTTATACCCACGACAAGACGTGATCAATTACAGCCTAGTACTAACCCATAGTTGAGCAACCTATTTATAAAGAAAAATTAAGGGTAACATACATTTTTTATATATAAACATAGAAAAAAGTAAGCACCTATGAGAATTGATTCGACGCGCACAATAATTACTACCTGAGTATAATTTGAGAGGATTGAGATAATTCAATTATCTTTATCCAATTAATTAATTCCAATGAATAGAGCAATCAAAAAGTGATCTTTTCTCGTGTTACATCACTGTAACGGAACAATTGCAGCCATGAATATCGCGCCAGGTATTTTGATACTAAACACTTCATTCCCCCTGCTAATCAATTAACTTTAAGTATTTTGAAATTGTCAAATAATGTTTAAATTTCAGCTCATTCCATTTATATTTACACTGAAAGAAACTTAAACGAGTTTTAAACTTTTTGTTTATCTTTTACAAAATCGATTAACGTCGAAGACTACTTTAATGTTCGGAAAAGATATAACTCGTAGATATCGGTTTTATTCTAATTTGTACTTTAATAATATAAAATGCAAATTTACTTTAATACCAATCATGTACAAGTAAATTGGTTCGCAGAAATAATTCGCTCGTAGAATCAACGCACTAAAGGTAGAAAGGGCTACTATGACGTAAGATTTGGGATAACTGGGGCCCTTCGAGTGGAGACTGCAAGTCGGTAAAACTGAAACGCTTCCATAAAGTTATGATGCATTGATAAAATTGAAAAGAATAAAAGAAGAAAATACTTCTACAACTATCAGCAATCTGCAGACCACAGATCGGAACAATGGGATTCTTTATCTGTATGACAAAGTAGGAAAAGTAAGATATATTAGGGGTTGTTCAGTAACAAGCCAACGGCCAAAAAAGCCAAAGGACACTGTGCTGGCAACACTGTGTCCTTCGTACAAACTCGTCATTTGTATCGCTAGCCGTGTAGGCCAATCTGTTCAAACTATCGACAAAAAATGTTGAAAAGATAACTTGTGGTCTTTATTTGTAATACACACCTGATGATAAGCGGTTACCATAGCCTATAGAGGCTAGCATACCAGAAGCATTTTTCACGCGTTGCTTACTCTGAGGAAAGGGATAGGAGATTTAAAAGAAGTATAATAAGGAGAGGATAAGGGAGCCTTATCATTTTTTATATGTGTTGGTAGGTCCTCTAGCACTCTCACTCACCATATTAAACACAACTTTAGGATATCTACCAGTGTTTCACGCCAATCTTCTGTGAGAGAATAGTACTTCCCTGATCGAGACGGCCCGTTCACGCCGGGTTAAGCAAGGCACTACTACCAAAAAAATTGTGTGAATATTTTTCTCTAAAAATACTATGAAAGATTTAAACCCACGACTTTTGGTAGCCGTAATTTTGGTATACAATTTACTTTACTCATAGTAATCTTATATTTTCAAGTAAAACAAGTAAGTACGTTTAAAATAAATAATACAAAATATTTGTGCGACTCACAAATAACTTTGTGTCTGTCAAAATTTGTTTGTAAAGTTCTTCTTTGTCCTTATACTTATCCTTTCTTATTTCAACAGCTGTAGTGTATACAAAACCCCATTCCATATAATAATATTCTCAATCCATCAAAACCACAATAAAACCCAATATTTTCCTCCCAGAGAATGTACCTATCACATTATATTTTGTTAAGGTAACCAATATAAAACTCCGTGTTGCGGATTTCCGTATGCCGTCAATAAAAATGGCGCCACGTAAATCCTTATAATACACCGAGATCACTACGTCACAAACAATAATCCAATGACTTTGATGTATTGAGACACACTCCACACAAGAATGGTAAGCTTATTCCAGCAAGTTGTCGAACATTTTTAAACTGAAAACTTCTATAGGAAGGTTTGGATAGGGAGTAAATTCATGTAAGTCGTCATCGACATGGTCACGTAATGATAACACTACTCGTATATCTGTTCCTATTAATATAAACTTATTGCGCTGGGCCAGTAGTGAATGTAGATATATATATAATATAATCAGTGGTGCGTTTTTTTATTTATTATTTTATAATTTTAAGTTTTCACTTGTGTCGGCAGTCCTCATAACCGCTTTTAATTTTTTTTTCGTTGCTTACGAGCAACAACCAGTCGGATTGTATGCGATAATGCAGGTAATAATTGTAATAATTAACATGTACCTGTCGGACCAATGTATGCAAATACATCGGACAGATGGCGTGGGCGTAATCCAAGATATTAAGCAAGAATGTGTTATGGAAATTGATGGTCCCGAGTACATGTAGCTTAGTTGACAAGCATCTGGAAAAGTAATCTATTAGACGCAGGTTTAAATCCTCTTCGTAGATCTAACTTCATATTTCTCATTTTCGCCACTTTGTGTTCTAGACTATCAGCTTTTTTGATCAGCATTTACAGTAGTGGCAATAGGTTTACTGGACTGATCACCGAGAATAGATTATAGACAGACGGTAGCAGGGTCTGGTGATGGAACGGTGCCGGAGGTTTCAACATTTGTTTCTTTGCAAGATAAAATTATGTTTTTTATTTTATTCGCCAAACTGAGATGGCTGTGTGTGTACTCGGGACAGGTATGAGGCGTATTATTACGCTTGCCTATGTTAACAACGCCCAAAACAAATCAATGATCGATACACAAATATACAGTCTATATTATTTTATGTGCTTCTATACTATCATAAAGCTGTAACAGAGCTATGTCTGTACATTTAAGATATTTGAGAAAAAAAAAATGCTGTATCCTAAATATTATAAAGCTGTAACAGAGCTGTGTACATTTGGAAAAAATTACTGTGGGTGTACTCGTCTGATGTTGCTAGCGTCTATAGGCTACGGTAACCACTTACCAGGTGGGTCTTATGCTTGTTTGGTAATTAATTATTGGTGGTATGTTTTCAAGGTAAATAACAGCTTGGTTTATGCTGATAAATGGTAAAATTAACCATCAAGTGGGTTGTGATTCAGTTACTATCATAATAAAAAAACAATCTTTAGATTTTTTCTATTCCTATCAAGCTGATAAATTACGCTAAAATTGTGTAATGAGTGTATTGTTCAATGAGATAGAAGCGATTTACGCAGCTATAAAAGTACAACGGTATTGTAGTTATAATCTAAACCAGCGTTTCTTAAGCTTCTATGGTGATGGAAACCTTTTAGAATATTAAATATTTGACGGAGCCTCAAAATAAAAAGATGTACCGTACACTCTTTAGAAGAAAAAAGGAGCTTCGCTGCGCGCGACTTCTTATTCATCATGTTGCTTCATATTACCTTTTTCATTTAACGAGAGTTGTGAAATTGTGCCACAAATGTTTAGGTTAGATGTTTTACTTAATATTGTATTTTTCTTCACTATGCTCAACGTTTTCGCGTTCTGCCGAGTGGCGCCAGCACCAAGAATAGCTCCACCCCAACTTTTTCTATGGGAGTCGTAAAAGCGGACTAGGGGATTACCGGGGGGCCGGGCAGCAGCGTTCCCCTGTGTACTAAAAGCATCCACTGCGATCGTCAACACGCCTGCCAAGCGTGGCGATTATGGTAAAACCACTATTTTGGGGAGGCCTGTATCCAGCAGTGGACGATGAAAGGCTGATGGATGGATGTATGCTCAACGTTTTCGCAGAGCCCTAGTACAGAGGCTATCAAAAAAAAATATTTTAATAGAATATATTACACACACATTTTTTTTTTGTTAGAACTAATTAAAGCAAGTGCGAATTTGTAAAGTATATCTGGGCTATGAATCAGATTTTTGGAAATTTTAACTATCAGTCAAAACTGCGGGGTCCATTTTTATTATTATACTACCCTTTGACCTAAACTAGTATTTAGGTTATATCTCAGGTTCCCGATATAGTAGCTGGATAAAATATGTACAAGTTTTTAATTCTGATCAAGAGCTATTTATTATATAAAAGAAAAAAGGTGAGAGAGTTGCATCAAAATCCGTTCAGTAGTTTTTGCGTGATAAGTGAACGAACAAACAGAAAAAAAAATCTAAAAAAGATTTCTAAAAAATCTAAAAAAGTTTTTTTTTTGTGTTCAGATACGTCTATATAGCCTAATACAGTATTTTTTACTTAAATATCTTAAATGTACAGACACAGCTCTGTCACAGCTTTATACGAGATGAGTGATTAAATTAGAAAGAATTAAGCTCCAAACTAGGCTCACGGATTGTCAATCCCAACATAAATATGTTTTTTAGTAAAGCAGTGATAGCCACGGAGAAAATACAAAGGCGATAGCCTTGAGAAAAGATCGAGGATTGCAAAGACAGTGGTATCGAGTTCAATTTCCAGTCTGAGATCCTCTCGTCACATTTCTGACTTTTTCGATATTTATTTAACTGATGTATTTTCGAAGAAAAAATCGCCTGAAATCCTGCACGCATGAGAGATTTTCTCGACGGCTTGTGACATGAGTAGAACAGCATTATGGCTACACACTAAATTTCTCTCACTCTAACATGTGCGACATCTCTAACTATTCGAGATTTTTCGAACTGATGTATGTTCGAAGGAAAACATCGCTAGAAACCCTGCATACATGAGAGATTTCCTCAAAGGCTTGTGACATGAGTAGAACAGCATTATGACTAACCCTCTCACTCTAACATGTGCGCAACGGTGCTAAAGTAATGGGTGGAAAAATGGTTTTTATAACAAACCCTTAAATAATTGTGTGCCACGGCAACAACGTTCCAGCCACAGTTAGTTGATAAAATTTTACGTCTCCGAGATGAAAACCTATTGTCATTAAAATAAACGGGCCTGTAAGCGGCATTATACCAAAAATAAATGAATAAAAGCCGGGCTATTATGTCCAGATATTATTTAAAGCGAGTGTTTAATGTGGAGATGTGTATGGCCATTGATTTATCCAATTATTTTGCGGAGGATGGAGTAATCGTTAAGTTTAAATACCAAGCTATTATAAGGGATAATGTCGTGAACTTCGTATTATTATGTGGAAAAGGAATGAAATCAATGTTTGCCAGTTCATTATATTAATGTTTTTTATCTTAATTAGGTAAGTATAAGTGAAGGGAAATAGCTGACATGTCTTTCCTATAAAGTATTGCAAATGGTACTGTTGACTATCCTGAACTACTTGAAAAAATAGGACTGCGTACACATACAGCTGCACTGAGGAACCCAAATGTTATTTATGTTCCCCTTGTTAGAACAAACTATAGGCAGAATTCATTTATTTTAAGAGCTTCTACTTTGTTTAACAATTTAACTAAGACAAACTTTGATATAGATTTATTCAACATTTCTGTAAATAAGCTTAAAAGTTTACTGAGCAACACTTATTTCAATTGTATTTAATATTAATTAACTTTTTTGTAACCTATGTAATGTGTGTGTACATTCTTTTCTGTTTTGCTTCGAATGTATCTTTTATTTTAATTTATTTATCTTTTGTCCTCTACTATCCTAAACTATTTTTTATTTTTTTATTGTTCCTATCTGCGGAAACTTACAATTGGCCTTCATACATATGCACCTCAGTTGCATATGTTTAGATATATAATTAATTGTGTTACCTAGCTGTTTGTTTTTATAAATTATTAAATAAATAATCACTTCGTTATTAATTTAGCTCATATACGGTACTAGCGTAGCACAATAACTTCGCATCAAAGTGATGTTGATAAAAATCCATTTAGGTAGGATTTGCACAAAATCCCTTCTAAGTCCTCATCAACAGCATCAAGCAAACACACACGTAAATTTTCACGGTCCTGGCCCTAGGAGTTTGGGCTGTGTTGTAATATGTCAGCCAGTCAGTCAGTTATTCTTTTATACTATTATAAAACTGTAACAGAGCTGTCTGTACATTTACGATATTCGAGAAAAAATGATTGTATTAGGTTATATCGGCGTGTCTAAATACAAAACGATTTTTGATATTTTTGTCTGTTTGTCTGTTTGTTTGGTCGCGCATCACGCAAAAACTACTAAACGGATTTTGATGCATATTTTTTATTTGGTAGCTCTTGGTTAGACTTAAAAACTGGTATACATTTATCCCGCTACTATTTCGGAAACCTGAGATATATCCTAAAAAATAGCTTTTGGCTGAGGTGAAGCCGCAGGCAAAGGCCAGTACTATTATAAAGCTGTAACTGAGCTGTGTCTGTATATTTAAGATATTTAAGAAAAAATATCTGTAATAGGCTATATAGGCGTGTCTGAACACAAAACAATTTTATTTTAGATTTTTTGTCTGTTGGTCTGTGTATCCGTTTGTCTGTTTGTTCCTTCGCGCATCACACAAAAACTACTGAACGGATTTTGATGCAACTTTTTTTATTTGATAGATCTTGATTAGACTTAAAAGCTGGTATACATTTTATCCAGCTACTATAACGGGAGCCTGAGATATAATCTAAAACTAGCTTTTGGCTGCGGCGGAGCCGCGGGCTAAGGCTTTTATGAAAGAGATGCTTAATGTGATTTTTATAATAGAGATGCTTAATGTGTGGTGACCTTCCCTCAATAATATAATGTGAAACGGTTGGGTTATAAAACATACGGATCCTTATTAATATATTAAACTATAGGTATTTATTATAGTTTACCACCAAAGGAATGTAACATAGTTCCAGTGGCCCGCCAATAAAGGCGGGGAGACGGCACACGGCGGGTTTCTTTAGTTGGTGAAGGCCCCACACTACCCTGTTCGTTGTCCCGAACGACGGGGTGTGCGGTTAGGAACAATTTTTTCCCACCTTAACAAAAGAAAAGGTATTTATTATAGTTACACAAACGCACAGAAATTCGACTTAAATTATTGCATCTAACAGAATGCCCTACTGCCCCTTCACTGGTATTTATAAGGGATTGCTAGACAGTTGGCTCTTGCGTCACGCTGCTAGCTGTCACTGCCGGACTGGCGCTTGCTTGGCTCACAGTGATGATGCTTCACTGTCATGTCAAGGCTCTGCCTACCTGCCTAGGCGTTGCCTATACCTTGGCATGGCATTGCCTCGGCGTGGGATTGCCTCAGCTTGGCTTGGTTTGGCGTCGCTGGGGTGGTTTTGTTACAACTAACTCAGAGTGATAATAATATTGCTTTTTTGTTGCTATTTGTGGAAAAAATACTACATATTTGTTGACTTTTTCGCATTGTCTATACAGGAGTCACAACATCTATTATAAAGCATGATAACAAAGTAAGCCTTATTTGATTTGCATTACATTTCTATACAAATATATCCCGTGTTTAGTAAGGGTGAAACACACGGGTGATCTTTACGAATGTAAATTCACTCTTAGCAATAAATTACTCCCCGGAAGTGGGCTAACAGGCCTTCGGGAGCAACTCCTGAATTACCAGGATAGTTATAAATCTTGCGTTTGTTCTGCAAGTGAAAAGAAAAAGGGAAAGAAATGCACGTAAAATCTTAGTACTCGTACTTGCGTTAGAGTTGTTGTTTTTGTATTTATGGTATTTTCGGCCGCTTACTGGAAAGCTGGTCAACATTTTATGTATTGCAAAAATATTTTAAAAAAGCATATTTAAAAAATATAGATAGGTATATACTATCTTTTTTATTTTCCCTTATTATAACCTAGCCAGTCCTAGTTGCACAATAGCTGCTCGAATGTGTGGTAAGGTAAAGAAAGCAACGTCACTGGCCTACATCAGGCAAGTAACAAAAAGTGTCACCTATTAGTGGGCCCATAGAATGTAACTCACTAAATCGTATAGACATCGTATCATTTCGATTGTGATTGGTAGAGAAACGGACGCGTGATGTCGCAATAAACCCTCGGCCAATACCGGTGATCTCTCAACCAATCACAAGGACACAATGTCATGTCGATATGATCGAGTGAGATTACATTCTAACCCCCCTTATATCTTCCGTAAGAATTCTGTATCGCCAAATACTGAAACTATTTAACGATAATGAAATCAGCACTATATCGCAGTTGGTTAGCAGCTTAACTTAAAAGCATGGACGGAACTTCGTGAAATGGGTCTATTGACAAATCCTTGATTTCACTGCATTAAGTAAACTTAAGAATATATTGTCTACAATAACGGTGTTTTAATTGAGGTTGAAGTGATGAGGGCTTAAACACACATGAGGTGCACACAACGTTGAAGTAAAACTTTGAATTTAATGATAGATATATTAAAAAAAAAAACGTCGCGGGACGTCTAGCAGATGTGAAAACATCTAAATTATTTTGTAGAAACATAATGATCATAACTTGACAAAGTACTCCTCAAGATAAATCAAACGAGTATAAACTCCATAGAGTTGCGTAGTTTCATTACAAAGTTACTATGGCCACCATCCAGCTCCATTGTCAAACCATGGATACCATCTAGAGACAAAGTACTCGTCAAGACAAATCATACAAGCCCAAACTCGATTGAGTTATGTTGTTTTATAACGAAGTTCCTATGGCCACCTTCTAGCTCCATAATCAGACCCTGGATACCATCTAAAGGCAAAGTACTCATAAGACGAATCAAACGTGTCCAAACTCGACGGGGTTGCGTCGTTTCATTATAGAGTTCCTTCTCCATCATCAGATCAGCTCCATGTTATCATAATATTGCATTGTCACGTGATATACACAAGCGTGTAAAATTTCTGCTCAATCGGAAACCGGAATTGAGTCAAATTTAACTTGCAAGATTTGAATGGGACAAGTAATATAAAAGCGTCGCCACGCTAACAGCCGATTTTACCCACCCTCCGCATTAGATGTTTCACATCAAAAAAATCATATATCATTAGTCTGTAAACGTCAAATTAATACCATTTTGACTGGCCTCGTGGTGTGGTCGGTAGTGTAACCGACTTCCGTGCACGAGATCGTGGGTTCGATTCCCACTCAGGACAATTATTTGTGTGATGTTCTGCGTCAGGGTGTTATCTATCTATTATATGTATGTATTTACAAAAAAAAGTAATATATGTATTATATCCGTAATCTGGTACCCATGGCACAAGCGTTAAGCTTAGTTTGGGACCAGAGGACGTTGTGTGAAATGTCCGTGAATATTTATTTTATTTTATTATTTATTTTTCCCCCGTCATTCGTGTGTTGTTGTGTGTTTCTTATGACATTACAGCCCAGCATTTAAACATAGCATCATGCCTGTATTCCCCGAAGGGGTAGGCAGAGGTGTATTACACACCCACGACTCGCCAGCGATGATTGAGTCCCACGTAATAGGGGGCGAGCCTATTGACGTCTACCGGGCACATTTCCAAACTCCGGGCTGTTACTGAGAATTTTTCTTTTTATATATATTTCTGAACCCGAGACTTCATGTTTAGCAGTCGCATACACTACCGCTACACCATCGAGGCAGTTAAAGATAAAATTTAGTTAATTAATTCAATTATTATTAGTATAAAATTTAAGTATAATGTATTACTAAAATACAAATTAATGTGTAAATAACACATAATTATGCTCACACTATAGGCACTTTACGTTATTTTACTGAACGGCACTTCCGTTTGAATTACTCTAATAAAAATTACGCATACGCGAAAAGGATAAAAAACTTATACATGTGTCTTGCTAACTCTTGCTAAGACCTAATAGCATAATTTTTTTTATTCTTGGTGTCAAAATAGTAGCGAGTCTATAGTATAATGAGTATTCCCACAGCTGAGTATCAGCACAGATTAATGTACCAACAAATCTCACATACATTCCTACTTGACATCGAGGCGTTTGCATAAATGCATTTGCACTGCGTTAATAAAAAAGGGTCCCACATTTCAGCCATAAACTGAACCGCATCAGACAGAACTTGACAAGCATTTAATAACCCCAATAGGGGGTTAGGCATTGTATACTCATTTGTCTACGAAAAGCGATTGTAGTTGCCATATAAATGATTTATACGTTTTGGGTACATTTCGTATTTGTTGTGAGAGAATTGGTAGACTTTGCAATGACAGATTATTTTGTGACATATTGCCAAATATAGAATTATATATACACGCCTTTGCTTGCGGCTCCGCCGCAACCAAAAGCTAGTTTTTAGGTTATATCTCAGGTTCCCGATATAGTAGCGGGTTAAAATGTTTACCAGTTTTTAAGTCTAATCGAGAGCTATCAAATAAAAAAAGTTGCATCAAAATCCATTTAGTAGTTCTTTTAAATAAATTCTAAAAAAAATCTAGTTTAAATAATTTTCTAGTTTTTCTGTTATGTCTCAGGTTCCCGATATAGTAGCGAGATAAAATGTATACCAGTTTTTAAGTCTAGTCAAGGCCTTTCAAATAAAAATTGTTTCAGTTTCTTGTATCAAAATTCGTTCAGTAGTTTTTGTGTGATGCGCGAACAAACAAACAGACAATCAGACAAAAAATCTAAAAAAAATTGTTTTGTGTTTAGACACGCCTACATTGCCTATTACAGTATTTTTTTCTCAAATATCTTAAATGTACAGACACAGCTCTGTTACAGTTTTATAATAGTATCAGATAGATTACTAGTCTTTGTTAGATTATATCCCAGGAACCCTGATATAGTAGCGGGATAAAATGTATAGCAGTTTTTAAGTCTAATCAAGAGTTATTAACTAAAAATGTTTCATGAAAATCTGCTCGGTAGTTTTTGCGTCAATCCTGAACAAACAAAAACAAACATTCTAAAAAAAGTGTGTTTTGTTGACGCCTAAATAGACAATTTTTTTTTGGTCTATTGTATATCTTAAACGTACAGACATAGCTCTGTTACAGTTTTATAATAGTACCTATAAGTGAAAAAACTTGATTCCTGTAGGATGTACTACTGATAAGATACTGAGTTTTAATACGCTTTTATTAGATTTACCTGTACGTATGTAGGTGTGTAACGAAATCTTCGAACGTGATTTTCACCGACTTCTAAACGTCGAATAATGCACACTTATCACGGACTGATTAAAATACAATAATTTAGGAAGTTTGACCGTTATCGTCACTCCTACAAGAAAAAAAGAATTTAGAAATACTTTTAATGCTGTTTTGTGACTAAAAAATAAAAAATAAAAGATAGTTTAAAAAACTAAAATATACGCTTTAATAGTTAGTTGAATTAAAAAGTAAAATATAATAAAATATCTATACAAATAAATAAAATTGAAGTGTCTGTTTGTACAGTCTAAATAACAACTTTTTACTAAATTTATACGAGAGTATGTACGTTACCTATAACAAATTACCAATTTTTAAAGATTTTGTCTGTCTGTCTGTCTGTCCGTTTATATGAAATTGTGAATGAATGACGATTCAAATAGATAACTTTATACATCGAATATACATCCAATATACATAATATATTAAAACTAGCTTCTGCCCGCGGTATTGGACCACGTGGCAGGCAACAAATGTATTTTTTTCTCAGAAACAAACATTTATATTATGTTAGTTATACTTAGGTATTACTAATATACCAGCAAATCTTACCTACTTACTAATAGGTAAATACTCTCTCGCCGTGCGCTTAATGCGTGCGTTTATTGAAGAGCTAAACAGAATCATACGTCATCTCCTTGCGCGACCGAAAAAGAAATGTGTGGATTAGCCGGAAAACACAAGTGAGAGATGTGGTGGAAACCATCCCGCGGCAAAAGTGGACATGCGCAGGTCATGTTGCTCGGATGAGCACAGATAGATGGACATGGAAATTCATAGAGTGATGGAGGCCGTGGACGAACACCAGACAACGTGGTTGCCCACCTAAGCGATGGGTAGACGACATCCGATGACGTAAATGTCGTGACTGGATAAATCAAGCAGCAGACAGAGTGGCCTAGAAGAAATTGGGAGGGGCCTATGTGCAGTTATGCACCAGGAGAGGCTGATGATGATGATGATGAATTATTATATTTTTATACACATTTAGTAAAAAGTTATTATTTAAACATTATTAATAGACACTTAATTTTCGAATTTTCGAATGCGTACCGCAGTGTGGGTTAGGGTGTGCCCCAGAGGCGAAGCGTACCAACCTGCCCCCGTCGGTACGAACAATGGCAAATGCGGCGATGGGGGCCGCCACCCATCACGCCATGCCCAGTTTGGCGAGACGAGGGAAGCAGAGTGTCGAGTAGGGACGTGGAATGTAAGAGGTGGTGTGGAAGGTAAGTTACACGAGCTGGTAACAGTCATGTCGGGCCGACAGCTTGATGTCCTACCTAGACCAAATCGGTCATGTATTGAAGGCAGGTGGAGTCAGGAGTCTCCGAAACCGGTGAGCGTGTATGAAGAGAATTATGAATGTTGAGGAAGCGAGAGATGTATACAAGAGCCTTTTGGCGCTCTGTTCTCTTTGCCTACCCCGCAAGGGAAATGGCGTGATGATAAGTTAGTTTTCTTAATTTTTATTTACTTGCTTAAATTAATTATTAAACGTAGGTAACTAAAGTAGTGTATAAACTTTCTGGTGAATCACAAACATATCTTTCCAACAATCCAGTTTGCAATCTGGATGAAGCTATTAATTATCCAATAGAATTTTAAATACTATAAATGTGCCTACTGATGATCCTGATCTACCCTGTCATAAACTAGAACCTAAGATTGGCGTATCCATCACATTGCTCCGTAATTCAAACCCACCGAAACTTTGCAATGGTACTAGATTGCGAGTAGTTGGATCAATTATAAGGAAACGTTCTAAAAGGACTTTTAATGTCCGGATGTGGAAAAAGTGAGACGGTATTTATAAATACTACGAATTCCCATAATACCGTCGATATTTTTCCCTTTAAATTCAAGACTTCAATTTGAAGTGTTACTTTATTTATTTTTATGAAATTCTCGCGGATGAAGTCGCGGGCATCAGCTAGTTATAACATATAATAATAGTTTAAGAACTTAATTATAAGAAATCTTATAAATGACCTATTTGTATTCATCCATCCATCCATCCATCAGCCTTTCGACGTCCACTGCTGGACATAGGCCTCCCCAAGGAATGGGGGATAGTGCCGTAATCGCCATGCTTGGCAGGCGGGTTGGCGATCACAGTGCAGTGGTGCTGCTGCCCACTCCCCCGGTATTCCCTCAGTCGGCTCTTACGACTCCGAAAACAATTCCAAAGCCGGCCCCACATGGCTTGGTCTATTTGTATTAATTACAAATAATATAGGTATTACTATTTTCTACTTTTTAGTCCAAATAGTTATTAAAAGCGTGTTTTTAGTATTTTAAACTATTATGTTCAATAAAGATTATTAATGTGCTTTAGAATGAGTTATTTATATTCTAAAGCCAGCTGTTATAAATAGGATGAGAAAGAATTGGGGAAGTATTCACAGACGATCGGCGTGAAACAGCAGTAGGTTGTGTTTCGCATGGTGAGCGAGAGCGCCCGGGACCCAAAAACCCCTCCCTATCCTCTCTTCATTACCCTTCCTTTATTCTCCTTATTCTCCTTCTTATCCTTTCATTAGTATACATTATAATTTTTTTGTTAAGGCGGGAATAAATATTCTTAACCGCACACCCCGTCGTTCGGGGCAACGAACAGGGTAGTTTGGGGCCTTCACCCACTAAAGAAACCCGCCGTGTGACGTCTCTCCGCCTTTATTGGCGGGCCACGGGAACAATGTTACATTCCTTCGGTGGTATTAGTATCCATCCTATACTCTCCTTAATATCTTTCTTCTCTACCTCCTATCCCTTTCCTCAGAGAGGGCTGTGCGCGAGAGATGCCTTTGGTATTGCTAGCGTCATAGGCTACGGTAACTGCTTACCATCACGGGGACCGTATGTTTGTTTGCCCCCTACGTAGTATAAAAAAAACAACTCTAAAGCCCACGCAGGGGAAGACAATGTTTTAGTGTGCAAAAATTATTCCTTATTGAAAAACAAAAAAAATATGAACAGCTTCCGGTAGAGATTTGGCGGAAGTTGGGACAGATATAATAAGGATAGACCGAAGCAACAAATTTAGCTGTGTATCATTGCGAACATAAATGAGAGAAGGATAAGGTTCTGATCACAGTAATAAGCTGAGCGTGCAGCGTGGTGAAGTGCGGGAAATTAATACTAAACATTTATTAAACACAAAGTGAAAAATGTGAAATCGAAAATAACAGTCAGGAGCAGGATTTGAATCTGCATCTTCTGGGTACCGTCCAGATGCTTTACCAATGCTGAATTGTGTTTTTCACTTTGTGTTTAATGTATAGTGCTAAGCATGTCAAATGCTAAAAATATATATAAAAATATCTAAATACTAAACAATTAGTGATACTTTTGGTAAGCTATTTAATTAAAAATCCCGAAATTAAATGTGATAGTTAAATTTGCGCTACTACTCGTACTAGGCATGTCTACGATGGTTTAAAGGTCTACAGATGTTCTTCTGGTATAAGAAAAGCGCAAATTGAAATCCTGCACTTAGATATGTCTTTCTAGCTCACGACCATGACTGGTGCAACTCAGGCGAAACATCGAGGTTATTCAAGATATTAGTATTTTGGTAAGTATGTCATATAGATGTGTCACATGTGTTATAAAAAAAATTGTTACTTATATGAAAAGGTATTAATATTTTACAATAAAGTAATAAAAATACTATTACTGCATACACTGATAATTTGTCAACCGCTTTTATGGCAACTTCGTTTTTGGAAAGGAAACTTAAGCAAGAGGAGCGATCTTCATCAGTGCTCCTGTTAACACACGCTTCCGCTCCGCGTATCTAAATACACAGTTTTACGAAGCGTTGTATCATCGCGCTCATAAACGACAAAACTTTTTCAGACCACAGCTCGTTTATAGAGACATTACGACAAATTGGAATTGTTTGTTGTCCAATAACGTAAGTCATAGGTGTAGATCTTATTGTGGAAAATACTTTATCTACATTGTTTCGTTCTTCGAAGAATATTTATCATCTTCTACTTCTAATTGTTAAGATGCGAGAGTAGATATAATCAATTTTGCATTATAAATCTATCTCCCAATATTTTTATATCTAATATATAAAATTCTCGTGGCAGTGTTTGTCGCCATTCTCCTCCGAAGCGGCTTGGCAGATTCTTATAAAATTTTGTGCGTTTATTCAATAGGTCTCAGAATAGGATGTAAACTATTTTTCATACCCCTAAGTGACAAGGGTGGTCCAACCTAATTTATTTTTTATTTTGTGAACAATTTTTTTTTTATAATAGCGTTAAAAATACATACCTACTTATAACCCTAAATTTACACCCTTCTACTGCCAACCCCTATTTTAAAATAACGATATTAGTACTTTAATAATTTTCATTGCAAAATATTCACGATACGAAGTTCGCCGGGTGAGCTAGTTTCTATATATGTGGTAAATAATTTCTAACGGATTTCCTCAAATTATATTAGATCCTTTTAGTGCGTTACGGTCGGCCACATGGCAGGCGGTGGTATCTACTCTGGCCGGATAACAAGTGAGTACACCCACTTGGTGCCCAACCCTAACACTAATAATGGAATTAGTTATAATTCTTATTCCTACTAGAACAATTATCCGGGATAAAAAGTGCTATATTATGTTAATGCTGTAATAAACTATCTGGTGGACAAATTTCATTCAAATTACTTCAGCCATTTTAGTTAGCGAATTTTCACATTTATAGTGTTACTAGTTTTAGCCGCGAATTCGTCCGCATTGACCGCAAAATAAAAATCCTGCGCAATATTTTATAACTTACATGAAAAAATAACAATCTCACAGGAACCCTTCATATTTTCAAGTTAAAATGTAGCCCATGTAATACTTTCTGATATTTACGCGAATGTTATGCTTACAACACCCATCCACCCATGACCATGAATCCTATAAAGTATTCAAAACGTTGGGATAGTTGAACAAAAGTAAACGCGATTCATTAAATGTAGTATTATTTCATAATGTAGCCTTTGGTCTTTTCTGGAATCCAGTCTATATATATGCGTTAGGTAGCGTGTAAGCGTAGCAAATAAATAAACAAACAAGCTCAGTTTCCCATCTATCTATACTATTATAAAGCTGTAACAGAGCTGCTGTGTCTCTACATTTAAAATATTTGAGAAAAAATGCGTGCCTGAATACAAATCAAGTTTTCAAGATTTTTTGTCCGTTTGTCTGTTCAATCAATCAATCAACTTTTATTTGCATAAATATGGTACAGAAGTTGTTAAAACAATTTTACATATTGTTCACATATTTAGCCATAGTAATGGCATGAAAAATATTTTATATTACTGACAACACTAATACTTACAATAAAATGAGTTCGAAGCTAAAATATTTTATTAATTATATCAACGTTAGAATTCAGAATATCATTATTTCAAAATTATTTGATAGTAAAGTAATTAAAATTACTACCAATACATTTGGCAAATATAAGTTATGGTTTTTAGTATATTTTTTAAAGAATTCATTAATTGAATTTAAATTCTCCTCTGATAGCCATTGACGCAGAGAAACACATAATTGTCTATTGGGCACTGAAACAATGCTCTTTGGCAATGAATTATAAATAAGAGGAGCCATGTATACACAGCTATGCCTAAACATTTCTAGTGTTTAGGCATAGCTGTGTGTGTGACCGGCAATCTAAAAAATGTTTGTGTCACAGCCCGCTTATTTGTATTATCTTTTCTTTCGAAAAGGTGATTGTTGTGCCTTACAAATTTGGCTACCTCATAAATGTAAATATCAGGTACAGTCATAATTTTTTGTGATTTGAATGTAGGTTTGCAAGAATCACACCATTTTACATTAAATATTGCTCGAATGCATTTTTTTTGTGCTATGAAGACTCGCATAATTTCCGATGTATGTCCCCAAACCACTATACCGTATCTAATCACAGAAGCAATAAAAGCATGGTATACCAATACAGAAGTTTGTGCAGGTGTAGTCTCTTTAACTTTCTTTAGTACCAATACAAATTTGTTTATCCGCTTACAAATATTGTCAATATGATTTTTCCAACTTAAGTTCTCGTCAATTATTATACCTAAAAATGTTGTGTTATGGCCTTGTTGAATTGGTTGATAAATAATTAATTGGTTGTGTGTAATGTTAAATTTCTCAGGTATATTTTTCTGTGTTTTAAAATGTATTAATTTAGTTTTGTCAATATTAATTTTTAATGAATTAGAATTTAACCAGCTTATAATATCACGTAACGCATTATTTATATCATTTTCATAGGACTTATTATTATTACATTGAACAATTATAGCGGTATCGTCCGCGAACAAACTACAATTATGTTTAGATATTGCTTTGGGAAGATCATTGATATAAATTAAAAATAACAGGGGTCCCAAAATACTTCCTTGAGGTACACCTAGTTGATTAAATCTGGGAAGAGAATCGTAACATTTAATGACTTTTGTAACTTCATCTAACTTAGTGATTCTGGTGATCTGTTTTCGTTTACATAAGTATGACTGAAACCATTGCAAAGCTATACCTCTTATTCCATACTGTTCTAGTTTATGAAGTAGTATAGGGTGGTTGGCCCCTCTCCACCCATGGGAGTCGTAAGAGCCGACTGAGGGAATACCGGGGGAGTGGGCAGCAGCACTCCTTCGAGTATTAACATCATCCACTGAGATCGCCAACCCGCCTGCCAAGCGTGGCGATTACGGCACTATCCCCCATTCTTGGGGAGGCCTATGTCTAGCAGTGGACGTTAAACGGCTGATAGATACATAGATAGAGATAGGGTGGTTAACAGAATCGAATGCCTTACTGAGGTCTAGGAATAAAACACTAACAGGAATTCTCATATTATTTTTTTTCAGATTAAATGTAGCCAATAGCGTCGATCTGCCCTTTCTAAATCCACATTGCTTATCGGATAGTATGCTAAATTTTTTAAGAAAACTTATAACCCTTTTATACATAACTCTTTCAAATATCTTTGAAATGATTGTCAATAATGCAATAGGCCTATAATTATTTATATCAAATTTTGAACCTTTTTTGTGGAAAGGTTTTATGACCGACAGTTTAAGGTTTTCTGGAAAACAAACTTGTTCCAGTGATAAGTTAATTATATATGTTAAAGGCGCTAATATGTATTGCGAAATAGCTTGAATTAGGTCTGTTGTGATGTTATCATAGCCTGAATATTTATTTTTTCTGAGTGTTTTAATTAGATTAGGAATCTCCATACAATTCGTGTGGTCTAGATATATACTATGATTATTGGTGTTGACTTTATATTTATAAGGTTCCTTCTGTATGACAGACGAGTTATTTGCTGTTACATCAATAAAAAAAATATCAAATACTTTAGCAATGTTTGTTCCATCCGTAATTGTAACGTTATCATTAATAATTTTATCAATGTATTTGTTATATTGTTCGTTACCTGTAGTTTGTTTGATAACATCCCATACGCCTTTACATTTGTTTTTGGACCTTGTTATATATTTGAAATTATTTATCTTTTGAAGCCTAATTATACATTTTCTAAGATTTTCTAAAACTGAGTATCTTTTGTAAGTTTCACTATTCTCATAACATTTGTCATTGTAGTATTTATATCTTAGTTTTTTTTTTGTTTTTGCAGCTAATTTTGAGGCCCTTTGTTAACCATTTTAATTTGCTAGTCTTAAATGTGAGTTTTACTTTTATAACAGGAAAGCACAATCTATAAAAAAGAGTCAAAAGGTCATGGAATTTAGAGAAAGCATTATTAGTTTCAGGAATGTCATAAACTTCAGAGAAGGATAGATTCCCTATACAACTTATGAATTTATTAAGATTTTCTCTACTCATATCATTTTTTAAGGTAAAGTATTTTCGTGTAATATGGTCTTTTCGGTATTGAAATTCAAGAACCAGTGCTGTGTTATGATTTGACAAGGACAGATTTACTGTTTTGCCTACTGCATCAGAAATGTTACTAACAATATTATCAATACATGTGTTTAACCTTGTAGGTAATCTAATATGATATTTCATTCCATAGTTAGAAAGGAGCTCATTAAACTTTACTTATTATTACTGTTAATCAAAACATTTATATTAAAATCGCCAGCCATCACGATTTTATATTTTTTATGGCAAAGCTTTAATAACGTTTTTTCAAAATTTTCAAAGAAAATCGTTGTATTACCGGTTGGGATTATATAAATGAGGCGTAATTGTGTTATCTCAATACCACATATTTCATAATGTTTTTCTATGCTTAAATCTTTTATTTCCAATAATTCACTAAATTTTAAAGTTTTTTTGCATAATATACATGTTCCTCCATGCCGCTGCTTAAATCGAGTATAGATCGCACCCATCTTATAATTATTTAGAGACATAAACCTTTCTTCACCCTTCATAATAAAATGCTCACTCAAACACACCACATCGATGCTTGTACCCGTTTCATGCATTTCCTGAATGACTACATCCAATTCTTGTATTTTACTCAATGCCCCAGCAATATTTTGATGAAATATCGTAAAGTTATGGCATTTTTTGTTATTTACGAAAAAAACTATTTTTTATTGGTGATGGTTGGAATAATTCCTTGGGTTTAACTTCAACGCGAAAATGATATGGAATGGTTACTTTGCGCCATGTAGAATTTATTGTATTAGTTGTACTGACTGTGACAGCATTAGTTTCTACCTGTTTCATTCCATCTTGAGAACGTAGTGATAGAAGAGGTTTTTTATTTACATGTTTACGGATTCCTGTATTAGAGAGAAATGCTTTGCGGTACTGTTGAAAATTAATTTTTTGAATAATCTCATTAACAATATCGCGTGTTTTCTTTGCGTCAATAAAAGTACAATATTTACAGTTTTGGCTAAGAAGTAGACTTCTTAGAAGATATTTTATCTTAGAATAATATTGATATCTTAGAAGATAATTATTCATTTTACTAACATTTAAATATTTATTATGAAGTACATTAACTACAAAAACATTACAATTATTTAATAGTTTGAGTGCTGATGAAAGTTCTATCATGAATGTGAAAGGATTTTTATCATTGCTTCCACACATAATGACAACGTTATCATTTTTCGTTAGTCTTTTAGACAATGTTGGGCAATAAGAAAGAACTTCCGTAGAAGGCGCATTGTGTTTCCTGAATGCCATTATATTGTAATCTTTCAAGATGAATCTTTGTTTGTAATCAATTAGTTTTTGTACTATCCCCTGGCCTAGGTTATCTGATAGTAAAACTATATCACCATATCCATGCTTCGATTTTTCAAAGTCCGATTTTGTATTATTAGATTGTTTTGCCTCTGTATTTGAACTTGTGTGAAGGTTGCTTGTGCTGCCTGTACTCTCACGGTGAGCTATAGTATGCACTCGATCGTAATTCTTAGGAGTTATAGTTGTTTCGTGATGTATATGATCTGTTTGTTCGTTCGCGCATCATGCAAAAAACTACTGCAGGGATTTTGATGTAACTTTTTTATTCATTGATTATAATTAAAAAGATATAACCTAAAAACTAGGTTTTGGCTGCAGCGGAGCCGAGGGCAAATGCTAGTTTATAATATTAGCAAAGATTTCTCTCGATTTAAAACCCTATTTATACCAAGTTTTATCTTTATTACGCGCCAAAAAACCAACAAAAGGGTGGAAGTATTTTATCGGGCACCGACCAATATTCTTTATCCACTCGGCGGTATTTCCATTACCAAAACGGATATTTGGGACAGTTCACGATGGACCGTAACGGAGATCGGTTGGGTGGCGGATGCCGTTATAAGATGTCGTCAAGGCACAACAATCTACCCAGACCTAAGGTGAGGTCTTTCTGCTCGTAATAGCCAATTTTGTAAGAGAGAATTTTGGTAAATTTTTCTAACCACAAATTGGGTTTAACAAAATTTTGAAGTATTTTTATTAAAATACTAGATTCTCGGGACTCCTTCCGCGTGGACATCAGAATATAGGTATATCATTATAAACAAAAAAAATATAGCATCACGCATGTACTCCCCGAAGGGGTAGGCAGAGGTGCATTACACACCCATGATTCGCCAGCTATGTTTAAATCCCACGTAATAAGGGGCGAGCCTATTCACGTCTATCGGGCACATTTCCAAACTCCAGCTGCTACTGAGGATTTTTCCTTTTTTTTACGAAAAATCTCAATAACACTGCCTGACCCGAGGATCGAATCCGAGACCTCATGATCAGCAGTCGCTTACTACCGCTGCTCCACAGAGGCAGTAGTAATAATGATAAGTGATGCTACTGTATGGCACTTTAAATATATCTGTTTGCTAAAATATCCGTGTGGTGACGAACTAACAATAAAAGCGTCAGCACTCCATTCTTGCCCACGGGTGTCGTAGGAGGCGACTATGGGAAGTAAGCATTTATCACCCATTGCATTAGTGGCGGTAGCGCTGGGTGGGTGGTGGGTGAGTGGACACTCACTTACTATCGGGCCCGAGCGGGTTGGTACCACCATCTCCTGTGTGACCGGCCATGAAGCACATCGGTGTAATTTGGTTGTAGGAGGAGGTAGCCGTTAATTCTTTCATTTCATATATGGGAAATGAAATGGTGAGCAGCGGCTTGACAGTACTCTCGGTATAGTTGAGTCTATGAGCGACGGTCACCATTTACCATCAGGTGGGCCGTAACTAGTATGTCACTATATACAATAAAAAAAAACAGTTAGCCCACGGCAAACAATGATTTTTCCAGGATGAAGAGTAGCCTATGTCATTTTCTGGGTTGCAGACTATATATATGCAAAATTTCATGATGATTAGTTCAGTAATTAAAACCTGCATGAGACTTTTAAATTTAAAACACAGCATCACGTCTGTATGCCCGAAGGGGTAGGCAGAGGTGTATTACACACCCACGGTTCGCCAGCTATGTTTAAGTCCTACGTAATAGGGGCCGAGCCTATTCAATAAAGGCGGAGACACGGCGGGTTTGTTTAGTGGGTGAAGGCCCCACACTACCCTGGTCGTTTCCCCGAACGACAGGGAGTGCGGTTAGGAACATATTTTTCCACCTTAATAAAAAAAGGGGGGGGGGGGGGGGTTGAGCCTATTGCCGTCTACCGGGGACATTTTCAAAATCCGGGCTGCTACTTAGAATGTTTCTTTTTATGAAAAAGCTGAATAAACATTGCCCGACTCAGGGATCGAACCCGAGACCTCATGATCAGCAGTCGCTCACACTACCGCTGCACCACCAAGGCAGTCTAATAACTTGACCGGCATAAAAAGTATCCTTTTATAATATTACCAGCCTTTGCCCGCGGCTTCGCCGCAGCCAAAATCTAGTTTTTAGGTTGTATCTCAGGTTCCCGGTATAGTAGCGGGATAAAATATATACCAGTTGTTAAGTCTCATCAAGAGCTATCAAACAAAAAAGTTGAATTAAAATACGTTTAGTAGATTTTGCGTGATGCGCGAACAAACAAACAGACAAACAGATAAATAGACAAAAAATCTAAATAAAATCGTTTTGTGTTTAGACACGCCTATATAGCCTAATTAAGTAATTTTTTCTCAAATATCTTAAATGTACAGACATAGCTATCTAAAGGGCAAATTCAACGATATTATGGGAATTCGTGGTATAGATACCGTCTCACCTTTTCCACATTCGGATATTAAAAGTGCTTTTAAAACATTTCCTTGCAATGACAGGTACTACTCGCAATCTAGTGCCATTGAAAAGTTTCGGTGGATTTAAATTACGAAGTAGTATGATGGGTACACCAATCTTAAGTTCTAGTTTGTGAGGTAGATCAGACGCATTTATAGTATTTAAAACTTCTATTGGATAATTAACTGCTTCATCCACATTGCAACTGCATTGCTGCTAATTATTATTCATTGATGGAAAGATAATTATGTTTGTGATTCACCGGGAAGTTTATACACTACTTTAGTTACCTACGTTAAATAATTAATTTAAGCATATAAAGAAAAATTGAGTGTCTGTTTATAATGTTTAAATAACAACTTTTTATTACCTACATGAAAAATATAATAGCAGTGATAGCCTAGCGGTAAAACTAAGGACTGCAAAGACAGTGGTATCGATTTCAATCCCGAGTCCAAGGTTGAGACCTCACCGCACACACCTCTGACTTTTCGAGATTTTGCAATATTATATGTGTGTTTGTTTACAATTTATGACAGCTCGGTGAAGGAAAATATCGTGAGGAAACTTGCATACCTCAGAAACTTTCTCGATGACTTGTGAAGTCTGCCAACCCGCATTGGGCCAACGTGGTGGACTCCCTCTCACCATGAGAGGAGACCTGGCAGATAGCTGATGTTAGAAAAAATAACTTAGGCTACTTTCATTTTGGAAAATAAATTAGAATACCGCGAAAAATCGAATAGAGTCGCGGGTAGTCAATTAATTCATCATCGTTATCAGCCTCTCCTGGGTGCATAACTCACATGGGCCGCTCCCAATTTCTTCCAGGACACTCTGTCTGGTGCTTGATTTATCCAGGCACGGCATGCAGTCTACCCATCGCTTAGTTGGGCAACCACGTTGTCTGGTGTTCATCCACGGCGTCTACTCTAGGGCTTTCCATGCCCATCTGTGCTCGTCCGAGCAATATGACCCATATCCAATTTTGCTGCGTGATGGTTTCCACCACATCTCTCACGTGTGTTTTCCGGCTAATCCACACATTTATTCTTCAGTCGCGCAAGGAGGCCCTGAGCAAGGCTCTCCTTGGCCCTCTGCGCAACTCTGAAGTGATATATTTTCTCAGAAACAAACATTATATATTATGTTAGTTATACATAGGTATTACAGACACACCTAGTACGGGTTAGCGGTTAGGTACATTTTTTGTCGCCTTAAAAAAGAAAAGTGTGTTCTTTGTAGTTATATATTTAAGAAACAATTGCTCTAAATTCCTCCTCGAAGACGGTGAAATGGAGGATTAATATTTCTAAGATTCTTTTTAGCTCTTTAATTAACGCACGCATTAAGCGCACGGCGACGGAGTACCTATTTACCTTTCAGTAAGTAGGTAGGATTTGTAGGTGTATCGGTAATACCTACATATAACTAATATATAATGTTTGTTTCTAAAAAAAATATGTCATATTTTATTGCCTGCAGGCCACGTAGATGAAACTACAGTTAGTATCTATTTGAAGCTAGTTGGTATCTATTTGAATCGGTATTCATTCGCAATTTCAAATCTCACGGGTTTTTGTTTTTTGCGCGGCACCCTAATTATTTTTCCTAAATTAAAGTAATGTCCGTGTTGTGACGGACTAAGAATACAAGTGTCACCACCCCATTCTTTCCTACGGGTGTCGCATACGACATGCGCACACGCGTGGCGACTAAGGGGAGTAAGCAATTATCATCCATTTCATGACTGGTGGTAGGGCTGGGTACCAAGTGGGAGCACTCACTTGGTATCAGGCCTGAGCAGGTTGTTACCACCATCTCCCGTGTGGCCGGCCATGAAGCACATCGTTGCGTTTTGGCTGTAGCGGGAGCTGTTTATTCTTTCATTTCATATCTGTGAAATGAAATGGTGAGCAAGCTTAACAATACTCTAGGTATAGTTGAGTCCATGAGTGTCGGTTACCATTTACTAGCAGATGGGCCGTGGAACTAAATGCAATAAAAAAAACCTAAGTTACTTCTTATAACAACGCGCAAGCTATGCTAGTGAAAGTCCCGTCCAAATCAGTCTAGCCATTCAGGAGATTTTATTAACTCACAATTTCTTGGTTTTTTTTTCACGGAACCGTAATTATTTTTCCAAAATAAAAGTACACTAAATTACGCGCTGTAACAACAGCTATCTGTTAGTGAAATTCGCGTCCAAATCGGTCCAGCCGTTCCAAAGATTAGCCGGAACAAACAGTCACACAGACAGACACAAACTTTAAAAATTGGTATTTTGTTATAGGTAGCGTATATACTCTTGTATACATTTAGTAAAAACCTGTTATTTAGACATTACAAATAGACACTTCAATTTTATTATATGTAATAGAAGATATCTGTAACAGAGCTGTGTATATAAGTACATTTTAGATATAAGTTTTTTCGGAGGCTGTGTGTCATTTTTAATCTGTGTGGTGACGGACCACTCCACCCATTCTTTTCCGCGGGTGTCATGCGAGACCTACGAGGGAAGTTAGCAATTATCACACATGCATTACTGGTGATAGGTTTGGATACCAAGTGGGAGTACTCACTTGTTATCGGGCCCGAGCGGGTTGGTACCACCTTCTACCTTTTGAACGGCCATGAAGCAGCCCTAATTAATATATTTTTTTTTATTTCATATACCTAAAATTAAATGGTAGCAGTAGCTTGACAGTAAGTTGAGTCCATGAGCAGCTGTTACCACTTACCAACATTTGGGCTGTAGCTCGTCTGACACCATAAGCAATAAAAAAATAGGAAAAACTACTATATTAGACTATTTAGACGTGTCTAAACTCGCTGAACCAATTTTAATACCACATTTTTATTTCAATAGCTTTAGACTTAAAAACTGGTATTCGTTTTATCCGGTTTCTGTAATCGGGAACTTGATAATGTTAAACAAAATAGGCTACGTTATTTATGTAAATCTGATCTAAATGAAATACAATGTTACTACTTAGGCAATTAACGTGATTTTAGGGCAGTTTGTTCTTTTTTTTATTGAACCGCAATTTTAAGTACGTTTTTGGAATAATAACCTAAGTAAGTAAGACTTTCGTATTGCTTATAAGAAAAGGTTGTTCCATTATAAGTACCAATACCTAGGTAAGTACATCAAAACATCTTACAACGGTAACTTGAAAATTATTTTTTTGTAATATCTCAGGTTCCCGATACCTATAGTAGCGGGATAAAATGTATACCAGTTCTTAAGTCTAATTGAGATCTATCAAATAAAAAAGTTGCATCCGAATCCGTTCAGTAGTTTTTGCGTGATGCGCGAACAAACAAACGGACAAACAGACAAACAGACAAAAATCTAAAAAACATTGTTTTGCGTTTAGACACGCTTATAATAGCCTATTACAGTCATTTTTTCTCAAATATCTTAAATGTACAGACACAGCTCTGTTACAGTTTTATAATAGTATAGATAGATTCCAGTCCCTTGTTTATCTTCTTACCAACCACCACCTACCCAGTTCGATTCCCACTCAGGCCAATTATTTGTGTGATGAACACAGATATTTGTACTGCGTCTGGGTGTTTTGTATCTATTATAATGTATGTATTTACAAAAATAAAGTAATATAATATATAATATATCGGTAATCTGGTACCTAATATTTATTTATTATTTATTAATTTCATCCAAGCCCTTTTATTTGTTTAGGTGTGATCGAAATAACTCACTTCAAAGCATAACAACATATCAACAAACTTTCGATTTTGAGTGTTAGTTGGACTACGTTAAATAAGTAATAAATATTACTAAACAATAATTATGTTTATTTAAAAAATCCACGGCAAGATTGACCAGATGAACCAATTAAGTAAAGAGCATACCTACTGAGTCCTTAAATCATGTTGTACTAACAGAACTCGACAGACGGTGCCATCTGGCGGACTAAAGAAGTAATTCTAGAAGACATTGCAAAAATCTACTAGGTTTAATTACAACAATTATTATGAAAGACCTATAAATAAATAGTGGTCCGTCTCTCGGATACTTTTCTCTACGTGGGCGGCAAACAAGTATACCACCCACCTGATGATAAACGGTAACCGTAGCCTATAAAATAATAATATATATAGGTATAATGTGATCTATACTATTATAAACCTGTAACAGAGCTGTGTCTGTACATTCAATATACGTATTTGAGAAAAAATTACTGCAATAGGCTATATAGACGTGTCTAAACCCAAAACATTTTTTTTAGAATTTGTGTCTGTCTGTTTATCTGTTTTTTTATGCAACTTTTTTATTTGAAAGGCCTTGATTAGTCTTAAAAACTGGTATATATTTTATCTCGCTACTATATCTGGAACTAGAGATATAACCGAAAAACTAGCTTTTGGCTGCGTCGAAGCCGCGGGCAAAGGCTAGTTAGGTATGTATAAAGTAGATCCATTATTGGACATAAGTTTTAGAATAGTTTAGATTGATTATATTGTTTATGGTCTGTAGATCTTGTTATTTAAATAAATAAATAAAATAAACGCTAGAAACACCACGTTCATCACTCGCTCGTCGCTATCTCCAAGGAAAGGGATAGGAGATGGATAGCAAGTAACGTCATGTATATATATGTAAAACACCACCTATCGAAACGGAATACTGTCCGTCCATTATATGAATTTATAAGTTACTAAAATTACACATTAGATCTATTTAGATACATAATATAAACTATAATGACTTAGGAATGTTCGTTATTGCTCTTAAGTTTTCACTTCTGTCAGCAGTCTTCATGACTAATGTTATTATTTTTTTTTAACCCGTAACCTCTGATCCCCATGTTGTTGTTGTTATTGGTGTTTTTTTTAATTCAACTTAATTATGGAAGTTTTCTTTTATGCAAAATTTTCTTTGAATAATAATTCAAAGTTTGAATCTTCTACTCTTTCATTTGAAATGTCGTTTGACAAAGTCATAATTAAATGCAGCCAGTTTTAAATAAAAGTTATATAATTTTTATCAATTATGGAAATGTTGTAAGTTGAGGCGTGTTTTAATTATGCTGGTGGCAAGCGTGGGCAGTAACCGAAATTATATTATGTACCTAGCCCCGCAACTTCGTCCGTGAGGAATTTACTTATTTTCTTTTCTCCGTCCAAATCGATCTAGCTGTTCAGGAGATAAACTGTGGATGTATATTCAATGTATATACTTATGAAATTGTGAATGAATACTGATTCAAATATATGAGTTTATTTTTTTTTGCGTAGAGCCTTAATTATTTTTCCAAAATAAAAGTAGCCTAAGTTAGTCCTCGTGATAACAACAGCAGATAGCTATCTGCTAGTGAAAGTCCCGTCCAAATCGGTCCAGCTGTTCCAGAGATTAGCCGAAACAAACAGATAGACAGACGAAAACATTAAAAATTTGTAATTTGTTATCGGTAGCGCACATACTCTCGTATTCATTCAGTAAAAAGTTGTTATTTAGACATTACAAACAGACACTTTAATTTTATTTAATTACCTATTTATAGAAGATTTACTAAAACTAAAAAAATGCGCTTTGTATCCGTAAATATATCCAGTATTTCATCAAAACATATCGTACGAGTCCAACTAGAGGGTTTTCATAATAACCACTGTAGAATTCCACTATTAGGGTTCCGTACCCGAAGGGTCAAAACGGGACCCTATTACTAAGACTTCGCTGACTGTCTGTCTGTCCGTCCGTCTGTCACCAGGCTGCATTTTAAGAACGGCGATAGCAAGACTGTTGAAATTTTCTCAAATGATGTATTTCTGTTGCCGCTATAACAACAAATACTAAAAACAAAAAAAATAAAAAATTAAGCGGTCTCCCATACAACGTCTGTCTGTCCATCTTTCTGGCACCAGGCTGTAACTCAAGAACGGCGATAGCTAGACAGTTGAAATTTCCACAAATAATGTATTTCTGTTGCTGCTATGACAACAAATAGTAAAAACAAAAAACAATAATATTTAAGGGGGACTCCCATACAACGTCTGTCTATCCGACCGTCTGTCGCCAGGCTGTATCTCAAGAACGGCGATAGCTAGACAGTTGAAATTTTCACAAATGATGTATTTCTGTTTCCGCTATAACAACAAATACTAAAAACAAAAAAAAAAACAATATTTAAGGGGGGCTCCCATACAACAAACGTGATTTTTTTTTGCCCTTTTTTGCTCGCTATTGATAACGGCAACAGGTAGACGCTTGAAATATTCACAGAATATTTAGTTATATATTCACTTTAAAAATAAATAATTAAATTAAAATAAAACAAATATTTAAGGGGGCCTCCCATACACAAACGTGTTTCTATAAAATGGTACAGAACCCTTCGTGCGCGAGTCCGACTCGCACTTGGCCGGTTTTTTACCTTCTTGTTCTATCATCGGATCTGCATCAAGATACCAAATTATAGTGCAAAGTACATACATAATCACAATATTGTTTTGATTTGACATCCATCCCAGATTTTATTAGATGGTTAGTTACAAATTAGACTAATAGGTGAGCGTCCTAATAACAAAAACTCAGGACGTCTGGCTGATGTGAAAAACATCCAAATTATTTTGTAGAAATAATGAATAGAAATATAATAATTATCAAAATGTTCAATGTGTGCTTGTATAAAATTATGACACGTTTAAAATAACGGAAATGGACATAAAGGCAATGAACTCATGAGTACGTGTGAATATATCCCAATATAATAATAAATATTATTATAATATATAATATATTAGAATATTGTTTGAGTTTTATTTACTTCTTGGTAATCGCTTCCTCGCTATCCATAGACGAATTAAAACTACTATTGGTTTATTGATTGACATTATGATTCCTTGTTATATGCTTTCGTCAACAGATGACGTTAAAAGCAATCAAATAATTCTTTGTGGCGTTAGCACGCTAACAAGCGGTCTGACTCTCCGCATTAGATATTTCATATCAAAAAATAGTAAGAACCACGCACAACTTTATTAAATTATTGTATTATCATTAAACCTTGATAAAAAAAATTGAGTCTAAAAGATTACGTTATACAGATACAACGAGCTACAAGTAATATACAATGTGTAATATACATAAGCTGTCATCCTTCAGAACGAAATGTAACACTAGACAAATAGACAACGGTACTAGCAGACGGACCATATACTTAAACCTTTAGGATTATGTTAATGAGAGTAACCAACATAACATGCAAAGTTAGCATTCTAAAGTGGCAATGAGTAAACTATATCACTTAACAAATTGATAACCATTAGGAAAGATAGTTTCTAGAACGGCGTTTGATGAACATTGGGGAAGAAAGTTCCACGTATCGGTCAAAGCCTGTCGTTGGTTGCAGGCAGCACTGCGCATTATGGTGTTATTAGACAGACGGTGATATCAACCCGCCCGAGACTTTCAATCCTTAAATGCCGCAACCGTTATTAGCTTGTCAAAGAATGTGGTGTCACTTGCCTATTTTAGAAAGATCCTGAGCATCGCTCTTTCAAAAGAATGCTGCGCGACTTGTGAGTGTCTTAAAAAGGCCAACATTTTAGGACCACGTCTCTGTTCCATAGGTCCTTGAAAGACACGCTATTAAAAGTAGTTAGACAGTATGTAGTTTTATACTATAACATCTATTGTTCTCAAACAAATAAATGTTAATTTCCAAGGCTATTCAATGCCAACTTGCAAACTTGCAGTCTGTTACTTTGTTAAATTGTTATTAATAAGTTTATTCATAACTAACAAACCATCTTCAGAGATAATGTTTATTGTAATAGCCAAAACGAAATATAAGCCGTAATTCACATCTAAATTTAAATTAAACAATTTTGAAGTGGAATTTAAACTATCTGGTGGACAGCTAGTGAAAAGGGTACAATTATTAACACTATCGTCGTCCAAATATATGTGACAATTAATAGTCACAGCAGTAATTGCGCACAAGTTTACGTTAACTTCATTTTCAAAGGACATTAGCCGACTAACTTTACGCAAACCATTAACACGCTCAGTCATTGTAATTGATAAGGAGATTAATCGTTCAGTACTTGTAGGATAACTCGTGTAATTATTGTCACTATTGGCGTTGATGCGAGTGTCGTAAGAACAGCTTAAAGAGTTATTCTAGTGAACACTACAATTAAAGGTCCTGTGCTGGCTGTATTAAACGGCTGCTCGCGGCTTTGACCAGTTTATCGGGCCACCTCGTGGGAGGAAATCTTATGGTGTGCCTTCCGATACGTGGTTGTAGTAGTGTTTTTTTGCGCTATCGTTATCTGTCTATCATAGACGAGCTAAGACTTGTTAAAGACTTATTTATACCAGTAGCAGTACCATGCCACTCTCTACCATGAAATTCTAGCTTAGTGCTAGAATTTCAAGAGAGTAGTTAGTTATATTTAGCACCAATTAAATTTAGGAGTCTGCCTATATGTACAATCCATAAATCCATCCATCAGCCTTTCATCGTCCACTGCTGGACATAGGCCTCCCTAAAATGGGGGTATTAACATAATCGCCACCCTTGGCAGGCGGGTTGGCGATCGCAGAGGATGTTTTTTCGTACACAGGGGAACGCTGCTGCCTGGTCCCCCGGTAATCCATTAGTCGGCTTATACGACTCCCATAGGAAGAGACGGGGTGGAGCTATTCTTGGTGCCGGCCCCACACGGCAAATGTACAATAGGTACTTATATATAGATATACTGTATAAGCTATGTATAACCTTTTATTTTAGTTTTTGTACACAAACAAATAAACTTTTTAAACTTTCGCGTTTTATATTCGTTATAACACATTTAACGGGTCTATACGCGCATTAAACTTATCAAAATACTATTATTTTGACTAACCTCGACGTTTCTTAAATGTGTTATAATAAACAAATAAACGTACCACATTTAAAATAAATGTTTTCGATTGAGAGACGCCTAGGTAAGTTCACAATCATGTAATGCGCGTTAACGCACGATAAAATTTAAGGAGAGCTCGTACGACGGCCTATTTTCTACTTCATCTGTTAGTAGGTTGATATCAATATCTTCAGATTTAATTTTTAATGCGAATATAATAACATAATTACGAAAATTATAAGAATTGCAAAAAAAAAGTACGTATAATCACGATGAAACCGCGCGCTCAACTGAACAGCAATCGGACGTTACCCGTTGTCTTAGGTAAGCGTATTGCGGCTAATACTTTAATCGCGTTTCGTCGCATTCATGTTAGGCAACAACATACATACAACCTGTATTTGATATTTTCGTGTAGCGTCGCGTCGCGTCATATTACGGCGTTTGTCGTTCACCTAGGACAACGGGTTATATTAGTATCAAAGCTTGCGTCAACGCGCGATCACCTGCGTCAAGAGACTTTTTCTCCGAACGCTGCGTTAAAGCTCGCTGAGGCGCGTTAACGCGCGCGCATGTGTTCGGTTGTTCGGTAAATATCAGGATGTCTAGACGCGCGATTTGAAAACGCGCTTCAAAATTTTGCCATCTGAATACATTCTAAATAGACTTTTTTGCAGTTATTTTATTTTTAGAGTTGTTACAAGTATGTCGTACTGTTACTATAGAAACAGAACGAGGAGGATTAGAAGAATTATTGCAGGAACGGGATTTTAGGTTGCTGGGCCTTTCACTTACACTGAACGAAACAGCAGTACGGTTGTACTTGCAGACTCAAGACTGACCAATTTTAAGAAGCAATCAATAAACGTTTCAGGCTTTCTTTTTGTATCAGAGCTGCCTAATTTTACATCTAATAAAAAAATGGCTAGAGCGGTGATGCTATATATTTTAACCCACACAGACGCACATACAAGCGCATGATACACACACACACACACACACGCACACATACACACGCACACTTAACACTAAACCTTTAGAAATGTAATACTATTAACACCGGTATTAAAGTAATCCTTATTTCAATTTTGATGTAAGAGAAGTAGACAAGTACTTTTAGTTGAAGGACACCTGAATACTCTGGTTTCGAACCTTATATTTACCTACTATTTGAGCGGCAGAAACTTCGAGAATTGGCAGAAATATATCAACAAAATATTTTTAGAGTGGCGCGCTTGTACAAAGAGAAGAATACTCGTTTTGTGATTCAAGTATTTATCGATACCTAGATTATTGTAGTATTGTTTCTATGCTGCATGAGTTTATAGATATTGAGGAGTGAACGTTAAAAAAATATTTAATAGAAATAGTGATAAATACAATAAAATTATTGAATTACGGACTAAGTCCTTCAATTAAAAATTTATTATCCTCCCTCTCGTTAGCGATGATGATGCGCGAGTGATGCCTCTGATGTTGCTTGCATCTAAAGGCTACGGTTACCGCTAAATCTGATGTTCTGAGTATAAGCCTAAAAAATAAAAAGAACTATTTCCAGCATTGAAATACATAGTTCATTATAAGTGGGCACAGGTCAACCAAGTAATTAAAGAAAACGCCTTAATAACTTACTTATTACCACGCCATCTCCTTTGCGGGGTAGGCAGAGAGAACAAAGTGCCAAAAGGGTCTACTCTTGCATATATCCTTTGCTTGCTCAACATTAATAACTCTCTTCATATACGCTCGCTGGTTTCGGAGACTCGTGACTCCACCTTCCTTCAATACATGATCAATTTGGTCTAGGTAGGTTAATATCTCGGTCTCCCCCTGTACCTACATCCTTCAACTTTCGCATTGTCTATCTTCTTAACCAGTCACTCGTTCGGCATTCTTTCCACATATCCAAACCATTGTAGCATCTCCTTTAGCATCTTTACTCCAAAACTCTCTTTCATACCTATTACCTCTTTTATGTCGATATTTATTATTACTAAAAATACGGCTCCGCCCCTAGCAAAAAGCAATTTTTTAGGTTACATCTCAGGTTCCTGACATAGTAGCGAGATAAAACGTCTACCAGTTTTTAAGGCTAATTAAGACCTATCAAACAAAAAAGAATGCATCAAAATTAAAGTAGCAGATTTTGCGTGATGTGCAAACAAACAAACGGATAAACAGACAAAAAAAAAATATTGTGTTCTAACACGCCTATATATTAATAAAGCATTTTTTTAGGCTAATACATTAACTTTCGTCACAGGACGGTTCTATACTAGAGACTACAACGCGGTACTTTTATGAAGTTTAAGACTTGTGACATTGAAAAATTAAAGATGTCTTCAGTCTTTGCTTAATATAATTCTGAATATTACTCCAGTGTCTTGTAGATCACGTTCAGACCTTGTAATAAAAAGTATAATAAATCTAGGAGGCCTGTTTTGCATTTTTATTTCTATAATAAAATTTGGGTGACAAGGCTGTTATAACAAAAAAACCTTCGTTATTCATACTGAATAGTATAACCTAATATTTAAAGACTGAAATTTTTACCAAGACGTATTTGAAGGTCTATAAAGTAAATTATGTCTAGTTAAATTAGATATCTAGTCAGGTAGGTTGGCGAGATTCACAGGCTGAACAATAAGAAAATCGTCTAGACAGTTTCCTCATGAAATTTTTCTTTACCAGGCAGTGATAATATTTAATACACATATAGTTTTGAATAGTAAACACACCTTAATTATATAGCTTAAATATTGTAAACGTGAACGTTTATAGGTTTGTATGTTTCCATTTTGGGTATATGTTGCTCAATCATACAAAACAGCTGAAACGTTTTTACAAAATTGTCACAAAAATAGTTTATTCTATGACCATTATATGGCTTACCGACTTTACCAGTTTATTTTATTTTTGATATTTTTATATACTTGTATATTGTAAGCACTAAGTATACATGGTCAGTCATTTATCAGAACACAAAGTGCGAAAATGTGAAATCGAAAATGACAGTCACGCTCACGAGTAGTATTTTGAACCCGCGTTTTTTTTTAACATGGGTGGCGAAAAAGCGTATAGGCCAACTGAGGGTAAGCGATTACTGTAGCCTATAGACGGTAGCAACACCAACACCAGAGGGTGGTATAGGTAGGAAAAGGAATAATAATAAGGAGAAGATAGGGAGGGGTTGAGCCTCCGGCGCTCTCACCATACGAAACGTTTATCATCAATAATGGTAGGAGTAACTACCGTTGGGATAAGCAAAGCTCTACCACTAGTAGTGTCTCCTGAAAAAGCGTTCTTTCATCTTACAGTGCAAGTGATATCACGATTAAAGTACAAATAATTATTTATGAATGAGGAAAAAGAGAACTTTAGTAGAACCTGCGTCCCTTTCTTTCCGGGGAAGTGCTCTAATCCACTGAGCTATTGTACTCCCTTGCGGTCTTACCCAATTTCCTCATCACATTTGTCTTAACGACCAAGGCCATCTATTGAAACGCATTTACATGCAATTATCCAATATAGTAAGTTTAATTTTGCAATTAAAATTCATACTATTTGAAGGCGTGATTTTTTCCTCATTCACAAATAATAATTTGTACTTTAAAAGTAGCTGAGCATGTCAAGTGCTAAAAATATAGATCAAAATGATACCACGATTTAATCACTCACATACCAAATAATGTCCACACAATTTAAAGGTAAAAACTAGTTATTTAAATTAAATTACTTATTATTAAGACTAACTTCATAACAATATATAATATATTGAACAAATTATTACTTGAAAACTATATTGCTTGTAGATTCAATACCTGTACGTGTTCTTATATAATCTCCGAATTTCCAAAACCCATAATCACCCCATACTCCAAAACTCTAATCTAATATGTTCCCATTATCACAGACGAGAACTGTTGCAATGTTGAACAATTTATACACAACATTGGAGTGTTACAACACCCGATCAAATGTTATGTTATAGAATTAATCTCACCGATTTCGAGAGAAGAGGGGTTACACTATTGCCGTGTTAACTCCCATAAAGTTGTGGTGCAAGGTTTAAATTTAAAGCTTGTGTTTCCTCCTTTTGGTTTGAGGTCAAAGCTGCAGGGTGTCGTTGGATGCAGTCAGCACAGGACCACTCCCCGTGCCACTTTCTTGGGGAGACCTGTATCCAGCAGTGGACGTCGGAAAGCTGATGGACGGGCGACGCTATATATAGGCTATATATTTGTTTCAAATCTACCTGCAAATGATAATCTTTCAGGTTAATGGTATTGATATCAATCCATAAATAAAATTATATTATAATTCACAAAAATGGGATGTACGATCATAAAAATATTCATGATTAGATTCATCCCGTGACTTCGTCCGCGACTGACTGAAATGATATTATGGCACACTTTTGGGGTTAAAAGTAGCGTATATCCTATTCCGGGTTCTGTATGTATGCAAAATTCATGATGATTGCTTGAGTTATGGCATGAGTGCAAACAAACAATCTTATTTTAAGGAAACATTTGCATAAATGTAACGTTATTGTGGAACAAATGTGGGTTTTTATAGCATCACGCCTGTATGCCCCGAAGGGGTAGGCAGAGGTGTAATACACACCCACGATTCGCCAGCTATGTTTGAATCCCACGTATTAGGGGCGAGCTTATTGCCGTCTACCGGGCACATTTCCAAATTCCGGGCTGCCACTGAGAATTTTTCTTTTTACGAAAAAGCCTACAACATTGGCCGACCCGGGGATCGAACCCGAGACCTCATGATCAGCAGCGCTCACACTACCGCTGCACCACCGAGGCTGATAATGTTATAGAATAAATTAAATACAGACAATCCATTATCAATATTTACGAAGCTATTTTTTTTCAGTTAATTAACCTGGAATACTGTAGTTTTATCTACCTGAAGTAGATGTTCCTATAATTTCCCAAAAAAATTCGAAAGGAATACATTCAGCGCACGAAAACAAGAAATAAAATAAAATAAATCGAACCACGTCTCACCTCATGACTTAGACCAGCCGCTAAGTCTCCATTTTGCCGGCACGGAGTAGAAATTAATTAGAAGAGGTTGGCAAACTTGGACGTGTCGCTTATTGAGGTGTTGGTAAAAATATGAGACAGGGGTAACGATACAGCCTCTTGTTAACGTGCTGACACATATATGGTTGATTATTTCTAACTTTCGCACCCGGCCTATAGTTTACGAATATTATAATGTACTTTTTAGAACATTCATATTATACTTATACTATACTTATCATCACGCCATTTCCCTTACAGAATAGGCAGAGAAAACATAGTGCCAAGAGGCTCTATTCTTGCATACATCTCTTGCTTCCTCAACATTCATAATTGTCTTCATACACGCTCGCCAGTTTCGGAGACTCCTGACTCCACCTTCCTTCAATACATGACCGATTTGGTTATATTTAATTTGGTTTTGGCTAGGTAGGGTGAGTCTCGGTTTCCCCCTATACCTACATCCTCCCACTTTCGCATTGTATATCTTCTCAACCAGTCGCTCGCCCGAAATTTTTTCCACATGTCCGAACCATCGGAGCATTCCCTTTCGCATCTTTACACCAATAAGTACTTTATTTCATACCAACTCGCTCTCTTACGTCATCATTACGAATGCGGTCAGTCAGCCTCACTCCACAGATTCCTCGCAGAGATCGCATTTCGACCGCATTGATTTTACTCTCATACTCCTTTTTGCATATTATATGTTTTGGTAAATCACTGTAATCTGAAGCTTAGGGTTTTTTTAACTGCCTCGATGGTCTAGTCACTAGACTTTAGTGCTATTGTATACGACTGCGGATCATGAGGTTCTGGGTCCGAATCCCAGATCGAGCAAGTAAAAAGTTATTGAGATATTCCGTCAAGAAATTCTCAGTAGTAACTCGGAGTTAGGAAGTAGATGGTGTTTCTTCGAAAAACACGTGAAGCCATTGGTCCTGCGTTTGAGAGTGATAGAACAGAAAGTGCACTTGTGTTTACAGACACTCGTGCACTATAATATCCTACGTTTTGACCAGTATCCGTTTACATTGAACGTTTCCGTGTGGTGACGGACTAAGAATACAAGTGTCACCACCAATTAAAGTAAGCAATTGTGATAATTGCTTACTTGCCTTAGCCGCCTTGTACGACACCGGCGGGAAAATTTGCATTACTTGTATTACTGATGGTAGGGCTGGGTACCAAGTGAGAGTACTCACTTGCTATCGGGCCCGAACGGGTCGGTACCGCCATCTTCTGTGTGACCGGTCATGAAGCAATGCCTGTATGTTTTGGCTGTAGCAGAAGATAGCCGTTTATTCTTTCATTTCATATCTGAGAAATAAAATGCTGCGTAGCGGCTTGACAATAATCTCTCTGGTATAGTTGTGTCCATGAGCGAGGGTTACCACTTACTATAAGGTGAGCCGTGGCTAGTCTGCCATCATTAGCAATAAAAAAAAACTACACGTCGTGGGAGGTCTACCAGATGTGAAACATTATTTTGTAGAAATAAAATGACCATAACTTGACAAAGTACTCCTCAAAACGAATCAAATGAGTATAAACTCGATAGGGTTGCGTTGTTTCATTATAGAGTTACTGTGGCAACCTTCCAGCTCCATAGTAAGACGCTTGATACCATCTGGAGACAAAGTACTCGTCAAGACCAATCATGCGAGCCCAAACTCAATGGAGTTATGTCGTTTTATAACGGAGTTCCTATGGTCACCTTCTAGCTCCATCACCAGACCCTGGATACCATCTCAAGATAAAGTACTTGTCAAGACGAATCAAACGATTTCAAACTCGATGAGGTTACGTCGTTTCATTACAGAGTTACTGTGGTCACCTTCCAGCTCTATCATTAGACCCTGGATATCATCTAGGACTGGAGTACTAGTCAAGATATTTTACGCGAGCCCTAACTCGATGGAGTTGGTAATTATAGAGTTTCGCATGGCCACCTTCCAGTTCTATCATCAGACCCTGGATACCATCTAAAGACAAAGTACACATCAAGATGAATCAAACGAGTCCAAGCTCGATGGGGTTGCGTCGTTTCATTATAGAGTTACTGTAGCCACCTTCCAGCTTCATCATCAGATCAGCTCCATGTCATCATAATATTGGATTGTCACGCGATGTACATATGCGTGTAAAATTTCAGCTCAATCGGAAACCGGGAAGTGTGTCAAATATAACTTACAAGATTTGAACGGGACAAGTAAACTAAAAGCGTCGCCACGCTAACAGCCGATCTTACCCTCCCTCCGCATTAGATGTTTCACATCAAAAAACGTACCTATTTAGTTCGGAGAACATTGTTATTATTAAGACGTTTGTGCCTGGCTATTAAAAAGGACTAAAAAAACATAGCATCACGCCTGTATTCCCCGAAGGGGTAGGCAGAGGTGTATGTCTAATACCCACGGTTCGCCAGCTATGTTTAAGTCCCACGTAATGACATCTACCGAGCCTATTGACATCTACCGGGCACATTTAAAAACTCCGGGCTGTTACAGAGAATCAACAATAACACGTCATAACGTTAGCCTTTTCAATTATCCTGATATTCTCATTATAAAGAACATCGTAATCAGTTTAAAGGAGTCAATTAAGAATTTAGACAATCAGAGACAGCCTTTTGTTGTACTAGAATTTGCAATTTTTAAGCACAAGATGTATTGAACTATAGTTCAATTTTATTGAATTTATAGGAGCAAATTACCTGTAGCAATACGAAGCCTGGAATTGTATCAAGCAGACAACAAAAAGTCCCACATGGGCTAAGTTACAACATGCCATGGGAAAGCAATTTAGATTTTTAGCTAACCGGATAACGTACGCCACCCGTCACGTCTCATTCCTATAAGGGCAAAAAGAAGACAGTTGAAAGCCGTTTTATTACAAGTGCCAATATGTTGGCTCTGCCTACTCCTCTGGTAAACAGTTGTAAGTAATAAATTAATACAATTACGTAGGAGAAATTTGGATTTATTACACACCGTAACGAACCTCGTGGCGTAGTCGGTAGTGTAACCGACTTCCGTGTACGAGGTCGTGGCTTCGATTCCCAATCTGGAAAATCATTTGTGTGATGAACACAGATATTTGTACTGCATCTGGGTGTTTTCTATCTATTATATGTATGTATTTACAAAAAATAAGTAATATAATGTATCATATCCGTAATCTGGTACCCATAGCACAAGCGTTAAGCTTAGTTTGGGACCAGAGGACGTTGTGTAAAATGTCCGTGAATATTTATTTATTTATTCATTTACCTACTAACTCCTTCAAGAATACACCGTGATACTATAAAATAACGACTCATCAAGATAAACTTAAATTCAGAAGAATTTGCATAAGGTCTAACCCTGAAAATATTGTACATTTGCGTTAGAACAGGCTAGTGAGGGAGCTTGTTGGGCCTATCTCAGAGGAGCAGCCTCTATTATCTTATAAGGATGGTACCATAATGTAGCGCGATTGAGACCTATTTATATAAAGAGCTGTTTATATGCTAAACGGAGGTTTGACTTATCGTATTTTCAGATAATTTGGTATACAGGCTATCTACAATAATATGTTATGTTATTCTAATTTTTGGAACGATGCTCGGCTGAATTAATAAACATTAACACAAAGTGAAAAATGTGAAATCAAAAATAACAGTCACGAGCAGGATTTTCGATTTCAATTTTTCACTTTGTGTTTAATGTATAGTGCTAAGCTCAAATGCTAAAAAAATATATCAAAATATCTAAATATGAATTAATATAGGCAAAAATTTAATTATACTTGGAAACTTGTCCGTGTGGTGACTGACGGGCTAAGAATAGAAGTGTCACCACCCCAATCTTTCCTATGGGTGTCGTATAAGGCGACTAAGGGCAACAAGCAATTATCACCCATTGCATTACTGGTGATAGGACCGGGTACTAAGTGGGAGTACTCACTTGCTATCTAGCTAGAGCGGGTTGGTACTACCATCTCCCGTGTGGCCGGCATGAAGCATATCAGTGTATTTTGGTTGTAGCAGGAGATAGCCGTTAATTCCTTCATTAATTCATATCTGTGAACTGAAATGGTGAGCAGCGGTTTGACATTACTCTCGGTATATTTAATTCGATGAGCGACGGTTACCATTTACCATCAGATGGGCCTTGGCTCGTCTGCCACCAAACTCAATAAAAAATAAAAATAAAAACTTGGAAACTACCACAGCCAGTGGTTTCGTACTCAAAGAAGGTTGACTTAATAAAGTATTCGATAGTCTAGAGGGGAGATTAATACCTTATCACTCAGATATCTCGATACGAAACTAACTTTTAATGTTTGATGTGTTATTTATTTATAGATTTTACTGAGTAATCTGTATCTGTAGGTATTTTAGGCCCACCAACATTTATCATAGTTAATAATAGGGTCAGTCGTAATGATCTAACCCTGAATATCATTACACCGAAAATGCAGGTTTGTTATGGTTGAAATATTAAAATATAAATCAACTTTCTTAAAAATGACACCCTATCCTTGTACCTTCTGCTTTTCCGACTTCAAGCTCTTACTCGAAAACTGCAGTTACCGCTTTCTACCACTCGGGCCGTATGTTTGTTGCCATAGTAGTATAAAAAGTAACAATTACCCCGCCAATTCACTCGCTCCGCTCATTACCCGAATACATCCCGAACGTTGCCAAAGGGCGTAACCGCGGTGTAATGAACTAATGATGCTTACGTACGCGTCATTACGCCGCCATGACAGCTCAAGAATGCCCCATTGTACTGCCCGTTGTGATAAATGTATTAGGGATTTTAGAGAACGAGGAAAACCCACACACATGATTTCTTTTGGAGTAAAACCTTCAGTTTTTAACCCTATTTCAACTATTTTTTTAGCCCATTTAATGCCCCACTATTGGACACAAGAATATTAATAATTTCAACTCGGCACCAAATCAAATGCTATTTTAAATGTGAAGTGTCACATATAATACAAATATGTAAAACTATCGATAATATTAGTACTTTTTAAACGTTCGCGTTTTATGTTAATTATAACACATTTAACGGTATAAAATATAACACATTTAACGGTATAATACGTGCTTTTTAAAGCGCGTATAGACCCGTTAAATGTTTTGTATTACCCCTTAGAAGTTTACTTCTAAGGGGTAATACAAAACATTTAACGGGTCAGTAATACTATTATAGAGTAGAGTCTACTCATGACCACGGCTGGTGCAACTCATTTGAAACGTCGGGTTAGTCAAAATAAAAGTATCTATTTTGAGAATTTTTTTTTTGTCAAATGTGTTGAGGAAATTGGGTATGACTGAAAGGTAGTGTGGTAGCTCAGTGGATTAGAACACTTCCCCGGATTGGAAGAGTCGTGTCCGTGTGGTGATGGACTAAGAATACAGGTGTCACCACCCCATTCTTTCGCACGGGTATCATATGAGGCGACTAAGGGAGGTAAGCAATTATCATCCATTGCATGACTGGTGGTAGGGCTGGATACCAAGTGGGAATACTGCATTGCCGATAGATGGCGTTGGTCGTTAAGACAAATGTGATGAGGAAATTCGGTATTTCTAGAAATAGTACGGTAGCTCAGTGTATTAGAGCACTTCCCCGGAAAGGAAGGGACGCAGGTTCGATTCCCGCTCGTACTAAAATACCCTTTTTCCTTATTCACAAATTATAATTTATACTTTAAGAGTAGCTGAGCGTCATGCTCAAGTAATGCAAGTGCTAAAATATAGATCAATATGCTACCAAAAATTGTTCAACGCGCTAAAATATTTTTTTTTCAAAAATATTCCAAGCGTCCTTACGAACAGTAAACATATCAAGTATACTATAGTAGGATAGATAGTACTGCTCATACAGATAAGCAACGGAGTGTATAGTATACGCGTACACACGCAAAGGAGTCAAGAACTCCGGCGTAGAGGGGGCATGATGGCATGAGAGAGCGTCATTCCATTTGCCGTCACGGCATACGGGTCAATTTTACTGCCAAAGCGCGCCAATAGATGTTTCACATCAAAAAACGAACTCATTATCAATTCAGCCCACGTAACTAACTATTAAAGCTAGCAAGCTTGAGAAATGATAAATGTAAATAGCCAGGCTTTAGTTTCCTGACTATAGAAATTATATTTTTGTGATGTCATTGTTCCATTCCTCACGACTACGCGTATTAAGAAATTATGACCCGTTGCATTATTAGTGGTGGTAGTCCACTTGTGGGTCTCACTTGTTATCAGGTCCGAGCTGGTTGAAACCACCATGAAGCACCTAGATCGGTTTTGATTATAGCGGGAGCTAACTGTTAATGACTACTTACACACATATCCACGAAATGAAAAGAGCTGCTTCTGTTTGCGGCTTGACTCTCAGCATAGATTCCATAAATTAAGTGACGGTTACCACTTACCATGAGGTACGCTGTGGTTCGTCGGTCACCATAAGCAATGAAAAAAGGAGGTGAATTGAATGGACACCTCAATGTGTGTGGTGTTTATCTCCATAAATCGCTAGTTTATTTTCGATTTGTAGCAAATTATATTTTCAGAAGCCTGCAGCTCTGTATGGAAAGTGGTAACGAGATTGTGCTGTCGATTGCTACATTCTCGGCGCCATTATAATAATTTTGACAGAATATTTTCGCCTACATAGCTTAACTTGTTTGTTCGTGACATACAGTGATTATAAATGATAAACTTTGTAATATAGGATCGAAAGAAATATAATAGACGATCCCCAAACATATATTATTTAAATAGCTAGATCAAATAATAATAATCGTCTCCAGATTGATTTTTGGATACGGCGGCAAAATTCTATCCAACTACGTAGTAGATATTGTACTATTTCACTCTCTATTTCTTAAGTATCATAATCCGAACATTCATCCATCAGCCTTTCGAAGTCCACTGCACGACATAGGCCTCCCCAAGAGAACGCCACAACATGTGTTTCGCTCATATGGGGGATAGTGCCGTAATTGCGACACTTGGCAGGCGGGTTGGCGATCGCAGTGGATGTTGTTAATACTCGAGGGAGTGCTGCTGCCCACTCTCCCGGTATTCCCTCAGTCGGCTCTTACGAATCCCATGGGTGGAGAGGGGCGGGACAATTCTAAAGCCGGCCCCACAGGGCAAAATCCGAACATAGTTGAACGTTATGCCAACACTACTAGGAGAGAGATGCATGCTTTTCGAGTGTAAGTCCGACCTGCTATTGAGAATTTATTGACGTTCGGGGTTTTATTTCGAGATGTCACCGTCATTACCGGTACAAGGTATATAATATATTTTATCTTTGGACAGAACAACCTAAGATTGCCAATCCGCACTCTCACAGATAGAGGAGAATGTGATAATAGCAAAGTAGCATGCACGATAATGACAAACTCACCAACGCGACACAACCATGCGATACGGTAGAACTCTCAGAACCACAATATTGCAATATTCCGCAAAAATCCGAACATAAATTCGACACGTGTTTCACCTCTAAACGAGGCATTCTCAAGAACGCTCGGCAACAATTGGGCTCTCCTCCTAAAATCCATTCTATAATAGCAACAATGGACTTGCGCCAAGTGTCGCCTCATTCAATTAATTAGATAAATCTTAATTTATATTAACCTATACTGTAGCTAACTGTATTAAATGTCATCCTGTATCTAATTACAATATGAAGTAGGTTTTGGGCGAAATTAATTATGAAAACAGGTGGTTTTATAAGAGCAAATACATTTATATATCATAATTAAGGTTACTAATTATGAATAGCATTAGATATGAGACGTATGAAAATGACAAAGTTCAAAATGCGTATGTTTATTATTTGTGCCGCTGCGAGGAAAACTGTGGCTTTGGGAAAGATGTTGATTAAGTTAGAAGTATATTAAGATAATAAATGCTTACCAAGTTGACTTGAATAATTTAATCATTGCTCGCTTAATACTTTGATATATCATTGTAATGACTTAATATTCTATGCATTTTCCTGAAATTGGAGATTATTATAACTTTTAAGTAACTTATTTCTTAAAAAATGATTTTATTTTATAATTTTCAGTAGACGGACATTTTAACAGTTGTTACTTAACTCAATTTCCATATTTGTGATGTTAGTTATTAAGAATTTCTCATGTCTTCGTAATTCATGACTAATTATTACATTTCTATTTGATTTGAGGACTTCCCTTGTGTCCTACTGAAGTTCAAAGTTTGATATCAATGAAATTAAAATAAGACCACCCTTGAGATCCTCCCTTTCTAGCTAAAAATAATTAGATAACTAAATTGGTCCTTAAACAAAGATACTATGTGCAAATTTTATACACAGATGAATTGAGCACTTTCTTGATCTAAAATCGTTATAAATGATAGGTCAAGAGAAGTAAATTTTTTAAAATCAGAATTAGGTACTTTGTTGTATTTTTTAAGAGAAGTAATTTCAATTGTATCAGCTTTATATGTATATATTTTCTCAACAGATATGTAGATAACGATGTTTCATTTAGTCGTGGCGAAACCAAATGACTTGGGAATTAGTATATTCATTGACACAGTTACACAATAATTTAAATACAAATCAGCCAACATGTTCGCGACATTTAAAGAACGTATACACGCTAACAGATATTAACGCCTATGATAGCTCTCTTAAGGTATATTGAAGAGCTCATTAATCGGAACATCTTGGAGAAAAGCTGACCATGGAGCTTACCAAGAGTGGGCGTGTGTTGTGGCCATAAAAACAGCTATTAATTTACGTTTAATACTGTAATAACGAGTTTAGTAGAATTAAGTTTTATTAGCGATTCCGTGGCCAAATTTATAGCTATGTGGGTGTTGGTCTCTGACGATAGATGGCATTAGCGGGAGGTTTAATAAAATAAAGGCATTATTTGGACTGGTTCGGCTTGATAACGGTTAGTTTCACGCTGAAAATCTTCACATTAAGGTCATAATCCTAAATAAAGGAATGGGTTTGGAGATTAGCCAAACATTCTTGGGGTGTAAAATAAGGCAAATCGCCTACTTGCATAATGTAGGCTTATAATATTTTTTTAGAAACAAATCAGTATCAGTTAGTAGAATATAAAATTGCAAAATTATAGACGTGAAAGTGAGTTTCTTGTTATGTTTAATGATTTGAAAAAAATACATAGAGTGTAGCATAACTATAATCAATACGAGCGTGACTGATAGTGACATGCTCTCGATTGCTTACGATGACTTTATTTTTCAGAGAATCTGAATAAATAGAGCGTTCGGGACATTCTTTTCCTAAATACATCGTAGTTTTAGTGGCCGTTTAAACTGTCGGATCGCCAGCTGACGTTACATTTTGTTGCAATGAGATCATCTAAAGAATTATTAGTTTCATTTAGCTCAATCTGTGCTTCATCATAAAGCCAACTAGCTTTTTTTCTCCGTAGATTTAAGGGGATTTAAAACTCTAGGGGAAAAAGGTCGAATGCTTTATTATTATTATTTTTTCAACCTTTTTTCTGTCCCACTATTGGGCACCGGCCTCCTTTCAGAATGGATAATCCACTGGCTGGCCCAATGCGGGTTGGCAGACTTCACAAACCGTCGAGAAAATCTCTCAGGCATGCAGGTTTCCTCACGACGTTTTCCTTAACCGAGCTGTGATAAATTGTAACACACATACACACGTAATTTCGAAAAAAATGTGTGCCTTTTGACGTCTGAACTTTTTACAGCTGAGCTATTACTAGGATACCACTGAATTAATGTAATATAGTTCCAGTAGCCCGCCAACACAGGCGGCGAGACGGCACACGGCGGATTTATTTAATGAGCCCCATACTACCCTGTTCGTTGCCCCAAACGACGGGGTGTCCGGTTAGGTAGGTATATTTACTCCCGCCTTAACAAAAAAAAAAGGCTATCACTACGATATACTCATATCTAAATATACAATAAAACAACTAAATAAAATAGCCTCTTGGATTTTATTTCCTTAATGCAGCGTTCATAAAACACGATTCATTTTTCCCGCAACTGTAATAACAGAGTGATGTCTATTTTCCTTATGACTCGATTTGCATGGCAACCTTTAAAATATTGCTCTTAAATCTCGTATAATTAAACACTTTATTATATTTTTCGAGTATAAGCTGTTTGTATCACCCAAATACTAAGTAGATTTAATTAAAATGAATTTTGATAAAATAAAAAATAGCCATATCAGAAAAAAATATAATAATAAAAATATTTTGCAAGAACTTTGCGTAATAATTTTGTGTAAAGCTACGGTGACCAGTTCCTTTATTTTTTTTTGTGTGTAAAAATGTACCTAGCCGCACACCCCGTCGTTCGGGGCAACGAACAGGGTAGTGTGGGGCCCTCACCCACTAAAGAAACCCGCCGTGTGCCGTCTCTCCGCCTTTATTGGCGGGCCACTGGGACTATGTTACATTCCTTCGGTGGTCCGCCGGCGGCACGGTGACTCGTACCTACACAAATTAAACGCATTCTACAAACGAATCAACTCTTAGAAAGGTATTAATAGCTGTGAAGGAACATTCTACGTTTTACTCAAGAAAATGTCAGATCTTCGACCTCTTCCTTATTAGAATAACACGAAAAAATAACAAAATGTACGTCGTCCCATCAATTTCTTTAATATTCGTCTCATTAGCTATAATTCACTGCGAGTAGGCATTTCTCTTGGAATTTCAGCCATATTTTAGCTTCAAGCGGTCGTTCAGCTTATAAAAATATGTAAGTCACAAGCTTTCAGTGTTTTTAAACTCTTCTATCTAGCTGCCAAGTTAAGGTCGGTTTGTAACAATTAAATCGATCTGGATTTCAATTTTTTAATCATACAAAACAATTGTCTTGTGAGGTAATCAAACCCACAATATTGAATCTAATATCTGTTGAATTTGACACATATACTGAAACAATTTTGGAAACTGTTTGTCCGTGTGGTGACGGACTAAGAATACAAGTGTCACCACCCCATTCTTTCCCACGGGTGTCGTATGAGGCGACTAAGGGAAGTAAGCAATTATCATCCATTGCATGACTGGTGGTAGGGCTGGGTACCAAGTGGGAGTACTCATTTGATATCGGGCCCAAGCGGGTCGGTACCACCACTCACACTCCCGTGTGACCGGCCATGAAGCACATTGTTGCGTTTTGGCTGTAGCAGGAGATAGCCGTTTATTCTTTCATTTCATATCCGTGAAATGAACTGGTGAACAGCGGCTTGACAATACTTTCAGTATAGCCGAGTCCATGAGCGACGGTTACCATTTACCATCAGATGAGCCGTAGCTCGTCTGCAACTAAATGCAATTAAAAAAAGAGAACACATCATTATATTAGTCTTCAATTAGCTTTATTCTGGTTTCATGATTTTTAATTTATTGCAACGATTTGGAATATCACAATTGTTATTTTAATACATATACATGTTTTTTAATCTTTTACTGTCCTATTATTGATGGCTACATGGTTCTTCTCCCAAAGTGAAAGGGATTCAGGCCATAGTCCACCAGGTTGGCCCAGGGTGGATTTGCAAACTTTCTATAACCGTCGAGAAAAGCTCCCAGGCATCCAGGATTCCTCACTATGGTTTTCTTCACTGAACAGTGATAGTGTGCTGTGCCAGGACCCCGGATGGTGGATTGAACTCTATCACTCTGTGTCTTCGCAGTCCTTGGTTTTGCCACCAGAATTTCACAGAATTTTTAGGACATGTACTCGTATTAGGTTAGCCTTGCTTATCTCAGCATAGGCCGGCTCGATCGGTGAAGTATCACTGTCTCACAAAAGATCACAGTGAAACAACGATAGATACTCCTATTGCTGGGTTTCGTATAGTGAGCGAGAGCATCAGAGGCTCAAACCCCTTCCTTTCCCTCTCTTTAATATTTATTTATTGATTTATGTGTCACAGCTACAGAAAACCAACTAAATTACAATACATAAAATAACAATCATTACACATCGGTAAGTCTGAGCTCCAATAACAGCCGGGCACAGCATTCACATAAAACAATAACATAGCATCACGCCTGTATTCCCCGAAGGGGTAGGCAGAGGTGTATTACACACCCACGATTCGCCAGCTATGTTTGAGTCCCACGTAATAGGTGGTGAGCCTATTGCAGTCTCGATCCATCCATCAGCCTTTCAGTCTACTGCTGGACATAGGCCCCCCAAGAGAATACCACAACGAGCGGTCCCGTCATGGGGGATAATGCCGTAATCGCCACGCTTGGCAGGCGGGTTGGCAATCGCAGTGGATGTTGTTAATACTCGAGGGAGAGCTGCTGCCCACTCCCCCGATATTCCCTCAGTCGGCTCTTACGACTCCCGTAAGAAGAGAGGGGTGGGACAATTCTAAAGCCGGCCCCACACACCGGGCACATTTCTAAACTCCGGGCTGCTACTGAGAATTTTTCTTTTTTCTACAATGTTCAATAACACTGCTCGACCTGGGGATCGAACCCAAGACCTTTTGATCAGCAGTCGGTCACACTACCGCTGCGCCACCAAGGCAGCCAATAACGATTTTATAAAAGAGCTTTTACAAACACTCTTAAGTTAGAAACTATCTTCATTCAAAGGGAAAAGCCCAAAAAATGCCTGAAATGGACAGTAACTATTAATAGTCCTTAATTCTATTTAGAATAAAATAGGTTTATTGAAATAATTCTCAAGTTTGTTTGACTAGGGCAAAAATATAACGACCATTAAAATATTAAACTTAATATCCGTCTAATTCATTCTTATTGTTTTTTGGAATAGTATAGAATTAGTCCACAGTTATCATTATTTTAATATAATTCAACCTATATGTAACGTAAATCTAATTAAAATAATATATGAGTGTAAATATAAATGAATGTGTAATACACCTCTGCCTACCCCTTCGGGGAATACAGGCGTGATGCTATGTTTATGTTTAATATCAATTAAAATCAAATTAATTTTAAAATGGAAAACGTATTGTGGTTGTATGAAACACATGCCCTTTACCTAAATGACAGTTTGACATAATATGAAGATATTGCATTACGTAGATTATTCTTCCCTTAGTATTACTCAAAGAGTAAACTAATACTAAGGGAAGTATTACTTTATTCTTTGGATTATTCATTCATGTACCTAAGATGTACCTAGTATACTTAGTCTATGCGTGGTACCAATCCAGTATCCATTCTCCTGCACAGTTTCTTGATGATGATGATATTAGTTGTTTTTAATGATGAATAATGAAACAACAAAAATGTTTACCTATTGTTGTTTTATTATTGCATACTAATCTTTGACAATAACTTAGCCTATGTTTAAAAAAATGTTTGGAACTGGCTTCTACCTAGTTTTTTGATAATTATTGATATTATAATGGGTTTCCTAAGATTTGTAGTACGTTTTGGCGTATATTTCTTAGTTGTAAATTTCGGGATTTTTTTTTGTATGTGTGATGGACATTCTCCTTTCCATAGAAACATAGTAAGAATTATTTAATAGTTTTACTGAAAAGGTCCAGATCCTTACTAACACTATATGCGGTTGAAACATAGATGTAGTATATAGATAGATCGGCTATAGAGTAATTATGACGAGACCAAAACTGACACGTACCAGTGTGCGTGTCATGTGCATGTGTGCACTTCAAATAGAGCTGGGACGTTCACTAAACGCGACTATCGGCACATTGTGTCGTTTTAGTGTCACGAGGTGCAAAGTAAATTCAAATAAATTTTATATTCGAGGGAATAGAAATAAAACTGAAATAAAACATGTTTTATTAATACGTGGGACATTCATAAAGTTTTCAGAAACTAAAAAAATAACTTCTATGGATAAAATATTTTAATTATTTTTTTTCAAAGAACTCTGGCTCTGGATAGATGCTGGTGTTCTATACAAAGTTTCATGCGTCTGAACCAATTTTCGAAACATTTTTCCAGTCCACGGCAGACACATCTCCCGCGGCTTTCTCGAGCGCTGTGTATATTCCGGCGATGAAAACTGTATCCCTTTCAGCTGATATTTTATTTTAGGGAATAAAAAGAACTCACACGGTGCCAGATCAGATAAGGAGGGTGACCCGCGAATGACCGGTATGGTGTCCAGGACACACAGACGCTCGTTTTGAGAGCTGAGTGTGCGGGCGCGTTGTCATGGTGAAGCAGTACCCTGCGGAGCCCGGTGTTCGGTCCCTTGTTGCTCATTGCAGACAAAACTTCTGGCAGGCATTTTGTGGTGTACCATTCGACATTGATGCTGCTTTGGTATGGAATTGAAACCAGATATCCCGTCAAAGTGAAGAAACTAGCGATCAAAATTTTCCGTGCGCTTCTCGATCGCCTCACTTTCGTAGTCGTTTCGTAGCGTTGGTTTGTTTTGAAACAGCCAAACTGTCGACTGAAGCTTTGTTCCAGGATCATATTGATAAATCCAGGATTCGTCAGCTGTCACAGTATGACACTGTCAATCGTGCCGAGACATTGCACAATATCCGGAAGGTACACAAGGTACGTTATTGAAATACAATAAATTAACAGAAACATAAACAAACAGCAGTATTGGCCAAGTGTGGTACACAATTCATATTGAAATTCTAAAATTACGTACCGGCATGAATAACGTGGGTATATAACCGGAACGTAGTTTTTATCTCTGTGTGCCTCTATGAGAAAAACATTTTTGTTCAAAGTGCTTGCTGCATAATTTCGAATAATTTTTGGGATTCCAGTATGAAAGAGAGTATTGGTATAAAGATGCGAAAGGGCATGTTCCGATGGTTCGGACATGTGGAAAGAATGCCGGACGAGCGACTGTTTAAGAAGATATACAATGCGAAACTGGAAGAATGTAGGTACAGGGGGAGACTAAGACTCATCTACCTAGACCAAATCGGTCATGTATTGAAGGAAGGTGGAGTTAGGAGGTGCCGTGTGGGGCCGGCTTTAGAATTGTCCCACCCCTCTCCACCCATGGGAGTCGTAAGAGCCGACTGAGGGAAAACCGGGGGAAGTGGGCAGCAGCACTCCCTCGAGTATTAACAACATCTACTGCGATCGCCAACCCGCCTGCCAAGCGTGGCGATTACGGCAGTATACCCCCATAACGGGACCGCTCGTTGTGGCGTTCTCTTGGGGAGGCTAATGTCCAGCAGTGGACTTTGAAAAGCTGATGGATGGAGTTAGGAGTCTCCGAAACCGGCGAGCGTGTATGAAGAGAGTTATGAATGTTGAGGAAGCGAGAGATGTATGCAAGAATAGAGCCTCTTGGCACTCTGTTCTCTCTATCTACCCTGCAAGGGAAATGGCGTGATGATAAGTTAGTTTAGTTTTCTCTATTAATCATTTTAAGCCATTTTTGTCGAACACCAATATTCTTAGGAAATCGAAAACGTTAAATTAAAATATAAACTTTAACTATCCAAAGATATATACATTTACTCAAAAAATGATAACTTACCGTATAGAATGATCTTACTCTAATCTTTGAAAAAAAATTAAAGTTATGTTAATTTAACCTTATCTAATATATATTATAACCTTTACTGAAACATAAATCAAGGCTTTGCCTTTCACTATAATAGACACATCGAAGTCATTTTATCGATACCGAATTACCGATAGTGTCAATCTCTATCAAAGAAACATTGTAAATTTTATATCACAAAATTCATGTATTTGTTATCTTTTTATATTGAATATGAAGGCATTCCGGGCATGCATATGTTTTAATACAATAAAATTCCCCATCCGTATATGAGCACAGCGTTTGTGGCAAGTTCATAAGCTTTGCATATAAACAACAAATTACTTACATGTGAAATGTACAATTCTGTGTGTTTTCTTTCTTATATGAGTTACATCCGGGCACTGCACACGTAACTATGATTAGACACGTCAATTAATACAGAATTAAACGATATTTTCTCCAATTTTCCTAAAATATGCGAAATTTGGATCGTTGACGATTGATGTCAGGTCCATACAGGTCCATAGCGTGTATGATAGTGGTCTCGTCTATCTATCTCGCTCTAACATAAGCGTATACTATGTTTTTACTCTTTTGAATCACCGATCTATCTATGTAGATGTAGTATACATCTATGGATTGAAAGGGTCATTAAATGTGACGTTATTGCGAGTTACAGGTAAAGAAAACTGTCTTTGTGCTCTTGCACTACCAATCCTAAGTGAAATCGGCTTAGCAACTCGGCCAAGTCCCATTTCGGATTCATTATTTTAAACAAAGTAGAGAATTCCGCCATCCTGTGTCGATTCGAAATTATACGTCCTCTGCAGTGGAGAGAAAGTTAAATATCTCCTATTTTATATTATTTATGGTTATCGAATAATTATCGCACTCACTTCTAACTTACGCCCCAGAAGCTTGTCACGCCCGTCTACTGTTTGAGAAGATAATTTTCTTCTTAATTAACCCTCCAGTGAATGGCGTATTTAATTGGGCCATCGGTACGTGTGAAATACCTTCTCGTACACGATGTATGGGGATTTTTAATTGGAAACCCTGTGACTGTTAAAAGTTTCATTATAAAGGATGTGAAACTGAAATACGATAGAGAAACTATCGTATTATAACAGTTGACGATGTTTCATATATTTCCTTTGAGGCATATTTTTAAAACCAATTCGGCCAGTGCGGTGATACTCTGGCCTATCCTTCATATCCCAAAAGACGTCCCTTCCCCAAAATTAAGGTAGTAATTAATAATATAAACATGGAAAAGGATTATTATATAATATATACATATAAAAGAAAATCGTTTTCATATTCCGTGGGTGGCAAACAAGCATACGGCCTATAGTAATCGGTTACTATAGCGTATAAACGCTAGCGACACCAATAGCATCACTAACCTGTCACTAACTCCAAGGAAAATTATAGGGGATGGAGAGGAAGGATAATAAGGAGAGGATAAGGAGGAGGTCTTGGGGAGTGGGCAGCAGCACTCCCTCGAGTATTAACAACATCCACTGCGATCGCCAACCCGCCTGCCAAGCGTAGCGATTACGGCATTATCCCCCATGACGGGACCGCTCGCTGTGGCGTTCTCTTGGGGATGCCTATGTCCAGCAGTGGACGTTGAGGCGCTGATGGATGGATGGACTAACTACTTTTGTTTCAAGCTGATCTTTTGTGAGAGTTGTTCTTCCCCGATCAAGCCGGCCCATTCATGCTGGGACAAACACTTGAGTTATTTACAATTAAATATATCTAATATAAGATATACTAAAGGAAGTCTTTAGGGAAATCTGTTTTTCAGACCTACTGAAAAACCCTTTCAATTTGTTTTATTAATTATTTAACTAAGGATTTAAACAGACGCGAGACTTTTTATCTTACACAAAGATATGCTGTATAGCTAAAGTTTTTTAAATTAAATTAAAAATAAAATGATCTTCATTTGATACAAAATTAATAACACCACTCAGCCTGGAAGGTCGGTATCTTACCACCACGCATTCTGTGCAGTCATTTTATTCTTACAATATAAGTTTTGAGAAAATCAAAAGTTTGATTATGTTTTAAGTAACTAGCCAGTAAGTATATTTATCATAACACTGTAAATACACCCAAAAGAATCAGTATTTTATTTCATTGATTTGGAGATATTATATTACTGGAGTAGAGGGAAATGTACCTAATATAGAAAATGGCTTCTCAAATATTAATGTTGATGGAGATGTTTTAAGCCATAAAACAACTTTGAAATAATATCTGTATAATATTTTCATCTGTATTTTAGCACTTGACATGCTTGCACTTGACATTTAGTTTAAATAATAAATTGTTTGTGAATGTGGTAAAAGGACACTTTACTCAAGCAGGATTCGAGCCTGCGTCCCATTCAATTGGATAAATAATTTGTTCCTTAAAATATCTATAAAATTACAAAGAATTGTATGTTCATTCTTCATTAGACACGATGGAACACCACTCAAAAGCTGCGCGATTTTTAAAAATTAGTCGTTTAATACACAGTCGGCTGTAGAATTTACTTTTTTGCGTAAACAAAAGCATTGGAGTTGTTTGATCTCGTTTATCCGGACTTGCTTGTATAACGAATAAGAAATTCTCCATTTGTTTACTAAATAAATACTCTTTATTGTTTTAGATGCAGTTATTTATGTACTGTTTACATTAGTTCACGTTAGTAAGACTACGCGTTTTACCTCCATTTTATATTTATCATTGGGATTTGTATTTTCAGCCATTACTAGACACAGATGTTTGTGGAAAGTATCTGTGAGTGCGATGACTTAGTAGTCAGCTTAAACCCTGGTACACCGTTTATATAGTTTCTAACAAAAAATAACAATGTTTTATCAGGTCACAATGGTTGTAATAGCGATAAACCCATTTAACTTGGCGATTGCAATCGCGACATTGCGGATGCACTTGCCTCAAGCGCTCGTGTTAGTTATTAGTAAGTAACTTTCACGATTTTAAGTGCTATTATAATATACTTATAAAATAAAGTTATTTTTGAATTTGAATTTGAACTCCATGACGCCTTAATTTATGAGGTATCGGATTTGAATGCCGGATCAAGCCAGCATGTTATTGATTTTTTCCGTCAATTATTTCTTAGTAACAACTCGGAATTAAGGCATTCGCGGTGTTTCAGCCTCATAAATCACATAAAAACGTTGCTCCTGCGTCTGATAATTCACCTATCGTGTGGAAATGTAAATGCACACATTCATATTTTTACTTAGCGTACTTAGACCTAGGGAATGTTCCAATATACACAGCGAACACTGTCCAGTGCTCTTACTGGTAAGAAATTCGTTTCATTATGGACTGGCAGTATACTGCCGCAGTATCCTAGAGAAATATGTGACATCATAAATCGTCGCCATTTTAGTATTGTGAGTACTGGCTCAAAAGGCAAGGTGCTCTCAGTGGTTTGATCACTTGATCAACAGCGTCCAAAAATTTAATAACTTGCGCTATTGATAATTGTTATTATTATTATTGAATATTGTTATTCAAAGATATCGGCCTTAAAAAACTAACATTGAAAATTTAAAAAAGTTGTGTTTATTGTAGTGTGAAACCAACATTTTGTATGTAATTAAAGTAATGGCAGATTACAGTATACTGGAATGCGTTCCGTTTTAAACAGCTATAGCTATAAAGGAACGACTTCGCAGTACCTATATATACTAAATTGACGCCTTTGCCAGTGCATATCGGAACAAAGCCGTAGTTGTCTGCCTTGATCAAAATCGGGCTGGAGAGCAATATTATTTCGATATACAATACAAGGAGGTAACTTTGGATACTATTATTTTAGAAAACTAATTAGGGTACCGCAAAAAAAATTAAAACTAAATTCCACGTGAATGAAGTCGCGGGTTGCACTTAGTTTATAAAGTTTGTTACTCCTTTATATAACATACTTTTATATTGAATTTCATGCTTAATCCATCAAAATAACATATTTTCATGCAAACTTTCGATCCCTAATTGACCCTCTTAGGGGTAAAATTTATAAAATCGCCGATATACGTAATCATTTATTTTTAACCAGAAACAGGTATTTGAAATTTCGTGCTTCTTACTTATAAAATTACGAACGTTCCATATAAACTTTCAACCCCTCATTTACCATTTTCGTCGTATTTTTTTAAATATCTCACTATTCATGTACATTTATTTCTGATCAGAAACAGGTATTTGAAATTTTGTGCTTCTTACTTTATGACAGAGTTCTATACAACCATTTATACCTTATTTTAACCTCTTAGGGGCGAAAGTTTCAAAAATCCTTTCTTAGTGGATCCTTATAACAAAAAAGGCATCAACTACCAAAATTTCAAGCTTGCAGCCCCAGTGGTTTAGGCTCTGCGTTGATCGTCAGTCAGCCGGCACAAGCAATTACATATGTATAGAAGATAATGACGTAAGAGGTAACCATCGCTCATTGATGCAACTTTACTAAGAATACTGTCAAGCAAATGTCCAAATACCAAATCGCTCATGTATTGAAGGAAGTTGGAGTCAGGAGTCCGAAAACGGGGGGCGTGTGTCTTCATGGCCGGTCATACGGCAGACGGTGGTATTAACCACCTCCGGCCCAATAAAAAGTGAATACTCCCACTTTGTGCCCCAGATAACCAACCAATAAACGATAAATTTTAATAAGAATAGTATTGCCTTGCTTATAACAGCTTGAATGGAGGAAGACTCTTATCGTTTTTTCATATGGTGAGTGAGAGCGCCAGAGATCCAAACCTCCTTCCTATCCTCTCCTAAGTATCCTTCCTATTCTCTCCTTAGTATACTACCTATGGATCTCCTTAACATTTTTACCTTTGTAGTCGGTACTGTAACCGACTTCCGTGCACGAGGTCGTGGGTTCGATTCCCGCTCAGGACAAATATTTGTGTGATGAACACAGATATTTGTACTGCGTCCGGGTGTTTTCTATCTATTATAATATGTATGTATTTACAAAAAAAAACAGTAATATACATATGTATTGTATCCGTAATCTGGTACCCATAGCACAAGCATTAAGCTTAGTTTGAGACATTCTGTGCAAAAAAAATGAAAAAATGGCCGTGAATATCCTTCCTATCTATCCGTACGCTACGCTACGGTAACCGCTTACCATCAGGTGGGCCGTATGCTTTTTTTGCCACCCACGTAGTATAAAAATGTATAACAAGAATTATTTTTTTATACAAAACACTCTTCAAACTGTTGCTCAAGAAAAAGTATTTTATAAACTCTAACATTTTCTGAATGAAGTTAAGTCCATCCGTGTTAGATAAACACATCCTTTAGGACCCAGTGTGAGAGAAGACGGTAAATAAATATGCTTAGAGTCGGCACTAGATCAACGGAGGAAAGCATCCGGAAAGGACGGAGTTCCTCTCTTGATAAAAATAAAGCGTTAAATCTCTTCCGCTTGATTTTTGTGTAGGGTAACCATAAAGTTGTAATACTTGCGGATGTTACTGCGAATATTATGAGTACACGTTAGGAAATAACCTACTTTTACAATATCTATCACATTTATTTCATTTTCTTCTATCCCGACGTTTCGAATACTTTACAACATTCATGACGCGGTAGGCTCCGTAAAGTCCAGTGGCCCGCCAATACTGGCGGGGAGACGGAACACTATGGGGTTATTTAGTGGGTTAGGGCCCCACACTACCTTGTTCGTTGCCCCGAATGACGGGGTGTGCGGTTAGCAACATTTCTTCCCGCCTTAACAAAAAAAGGTTCCGTAAAAGTACCGCTGTAGTAATGTCACACAGTTCAAGTGGTCTGCCATTACAGGCGGAGAAACGGCACCCGGTGGCTTTATTTAGTGGGTGAGGACCCCACACTAGTCTGTTCGTTGCCCCGAACAATGGGGTTTTTACCGTCTCAACAAATAAAGAAAAAAGAGTTTCTTAAAAATAGTTTTTACATAACATAAGCTAGAATTTTGTTAGTGTGGTGACGCACTAAGAATACAAGTATCACCACCCCATTATTTTCCACGGGTGCCACACGAGACGACTAAGGGAAGTAAGCAATTATCACACAATGCATTACTGGTGGTAGGGTTGGGTACCAAGAGGCAGTACCTACTCACTTGTTATCGGGCGCGAGCGGGTCGGTACCACCATCTCCCGTGTGACCGGACATGAAGCAAATCAATGTGTTTTGCTTGGAGCCGTTTATTGTTTCATTTCATATCTGTAAAATGAAATGATGAGCAGCGGCTTGACTATATTATTGTATAGTTGAGTTTATACTTGAGTTAACATTTACCGTCAGGTGGGCCGTGGCTCGTCTGCCAGCATACGCAATAAAAGAAAATTAACCAGTGTATTTAAACTAGAATTAAATTAAAAATGCATGCCAACACGACCAGAGATATCAGGCGCAAGGCCAACCACTTTACGTGCTTTCAGAGACACGGCAGCGAAAAATCGCCAACTTCCTAACTTCAAGCTGCTATTGAGAATTTCTGGACGGAAAACCCAAAAAGTATTTGTTGGCTCGTCACGGAAATCAAACCCGAGACCTCGTGATCCGCAGTCGCAGCCATGACTAATGCATTAATACATCTTCTTATTTAGAAAACACCTAAATTCTTCTTCAATGATAAAATCCATAGTAAACATCTATAAAGTTATATTTGAACTTGAGCTTCTATATATTAAGTTTATAGGAAATTCTTCCGCTAATTATACAGAAGATTGCTTAGTTATTATCTGGCATTTAATTAAAATACTTGATCACATCTTGTAATTGGAAGGCAAGTCAGAGTAATTTGGCAAAATTCTGCGTAATAGAAATTCTATACTGCTCATTATAAGATATTACTATACCGTAGTAGTTAATAACCGTATGTCTTGGTATTAATTATTGTTTGGTATATACAGGTCTTAATATGTATACTTAGTTAGTAAAGTATTAATTATTGAGCAAAATTTAAGCTATGAATAGTAATTAGAACAAAATTTCAAGTTGAAATATATTTATTAGGAACTTACCATGTTAGGGTTTCAATAAAATCAAAAAAGACGTGTCAAAAATAGAAGTTGGTTATTATTAGTGATATTCACAATAAATTTGACAGAAATATTAGTTTGAATGGATGCAGAAAAAGTCTCAGGTCTTAGACGTGGTCTTAATTTTCATTTCATGGTATTAAACTAACCTACAAGTGACGTTACCACCATCATTATTCAGTCTTTCATTATCAGATACTTCTTCCAACTTTTTATTATTATTTATCTTGTTATTGAAGGCTATACTTGCGTTTAACCGGTACATTGGTACTATTTAATCAATTTACAGTCCATTTATAGCCCTAATAGCCAATTAATTTATTTATCATATAATTAATTATGCCCAGTAATATCTTCTCCAACTTCTGTGGGCCTGAGACTTAGGCCCTTAAGACCTACGTGTCACGAACGGATTAACGTTTTATATTTTAACGTGATGATTCCACGAGCGGCATTTGTTATTAACGAATGTATTCTGGCCAAGCTCAAAATTATAACATAGCTATCTAACATCCACCTCAAGCAAACGAGTATACTTCAGCCATATTGTCAGGAAAGTCGGAGCTAATCTCGAAAAATGTTGGTTTACTGGCAAAGTTAAAATGAAATAAATTACGTGGCCGCAGCCTGATGCGTTGTTTTGGCCAAATTCACACCACATTTAATACTATCATCTACGATGCTCTCCAAAAAGCGGGAGATAGGAAAAGATAGAAAAGGAGACCATCACCACTAAGGTGATGAAAGTCAAGGACGGTGGTAGTCACGACTCCTAGATATGAGGAATACGGAGGAGATACCTAATAAAACACGGAATTTGTTTCGCATATACATAAAAACTGGTCACCCTTTAGGACCTAACAATAGAAAACATAAATCCGATTAACGCTTTTGAAACTTTACATAGAAGCGGTCTCGTACAAAAAATCTCGACTAGATCCGTTTATAGTAGCGATATTAGAGGATACTTTATTTTTGCTTGCGACATCCATTGAGTCATCATTCACCTAATGGCAAGTGGTAACTGCCACTCATCGATATAACAATATTAAGACACAGCTGAGGTGCTGCTTACTGGGACTATACGAGGCTGAGAGCGAGAAAGTGTAAAGAGTTTAGAATACCTACTGGAAATAGAAAAACTGTGGTAGTCATCTTAAAATTTTTAAACTTATTCATTATGCCATATATACTAATAAATATACATATATCGATTTTCTAACGCGTAAGAATTTCGTAAAAACTATATTATTCCTATGTTAACAAAGTCCTCACAGGGATTTACTTACAGGGGTGCTTTCTATGTGAATTATTTTTGTTCAATCTGTGAGTAGCTGAATACTTATACGGTTTCCACGAAGCCTCAAAGCACGAGAAATAGCTTGAATTATCATTATACATCAAGGCGCGCGCAGCACAACAAATTGAAATTAATTGTATTGGGAGGAAATAAGGCACTTTTTTGTTTTCTAGGCACACAATTGCATCAACACGACCTTAGTTTTATGGAGCCTGGGTTCTCTTTCTTAAAGATTGATGCCTGTCGGTATCCGGTCTGTGTAAGGTTTTATTGCACATTTTTCTTACTCAATTGACTTCCATAGTGGAAGCTTGCTGACTTTTCTTGGCTTATTTTTGCATGTTGTAGCTAATTGTTAATTAGGCTCAATATGCAGTGGGTCCTGGCTATCAAATAAGATCCTGATAGTGGTTACAGATTGATAGAGTCCTGTATAACAAATCTGACTTCAGTCTTATCCTAAAGCCGCTAGTTGGATTGTGGTAGATATGATAATATTGTTAATTAAAATTATATTCTATAACTTTTGTTAGGGTTAATCATAATGGTATTCTTTTTATTGCTAATGATGGCAGATGAGCCACGGCCCACCTGATGGTAAGTGGTATGGACTCATCTATACCGAAAGTGTTGTCAAGCCACTGCGTACCATTTCATTTCTCAGACATGAAATTAAATAATAAACGGCTATCTTCTACTACAGCTAAAACACACTGACACATGAAGCATTCATGACCGATCACACAGGAGACGGTGGTACCGACCCTTTCGGACCCGATAGCAAGTGAGTACTCTCACTTGGTACCTAGCCCTACTATCAGTAATGTAATGGGTGATAATTGCCTATTTCCCTACAAAAAAAAAAGGCTAGACGTCCCAAGCGGTATATGGGCGGGCCTCGTGGCGTAGTCAGTAGTCTAACTGACTTCCGTTCACGAAGTCGTTGGTTAGATTTCCACTCAGGACAATTATTTCTTTGATGAACACAGATATTTGTACTGCGTCTGGGTGTTTTCTATCTATTATATGTATGTATTTACAAAAAAAGTAATATTTGTATTATATCCGTAATCTGGTAGGTACCCATAGCACAAGCGTTAAGCTTAGTTTCGGACCAGAGGATGTTGTGTGAAATGTCCGTGAATATGTCCATCAATATTATATGCTTTTAAGTCCTTTATGATATTTTAGAACCTTTCCATAATATTTCACCACATATAGAAAGATCTAAAGATGTTTTTATAAAATGTTTGAAACATAATACTCATGAAAGCTTTAACTGAAGCGAGCGCATTTTCTGCTCAAAACACCATTCAAAGTAATTTAATTCTCGATAAAGGCCCCATGGAACGTCATGGCCATTCCCATCGATATAAACGACAATTATTGGCGCGAACATCCTTATACGTGGGTATCATGCGGTTTTATAGGTAATCTGGGATTACTCGATCCCTTTTGAATGTTATAACATATAATAAAGAACATACTATAGCTGTTTATAGTAAAACATGTATTTATTGAAACTTCAATTCTCTACATATTATCAATAATACCAAGGTTAATACTTTCATTGTCGCTGGATGTATACTTTGGAAGACCCTTCAAGCTAATTGTAATTATGTTTATTAGATTTGTTGATGAAAAAACCAATAATATGTGTGGATTTTTCACTTAACAGGAATTTGTACGATATACATTATTTATAAGAAGATTGGTTACTAATATCACAATAAATTTGAAGAATAAAAACTATTTAAACATTTTTTTAAACCGACGAAAAAAGAGTTGTTTTAGTGTAAGCCTTATTCGGTAGTAGATATAATCGATAGATATACGAGTACTATTTATGCCACTCACGTAAATGGCGCTGTGATTGTGCCGCATTGGAATTTGATAACGCTCACAGCGGTATAGTGCCTCAGTGGTCCAACGGCAGCATATACGACTGCGGATCATGCGGTCTCAGGTTAGATTCCTGAGTCAAGTAGGCGAAAAGTTTTATGCAATTGACTAATCTAACTCTGTTTAAGGAAAGGTAATTACGTTACAAAATCTGATGAAAAATTATATAAACTGAAATGAAAACTGTTTAAAATCTGTTGTGTGGTTTAGAAATAGTACGGTTTATGGTTTATTTATGGTACGGTTTATGTATTGAAACTTATAAAATTTCTAATAATGCATTTATTTAAGGAAACCGACTACATGGTCACTCGCAGTTTAAATATGGTGTGCAAAATTTCTGGGAGCAAATGAGAGAGATACCGAAATAAATAGTGTTCGTTGAAGACTAATCCTCAATAGCCAATTTGTTTTCGGTAGAACGTGTTCGTATACACAGAGAACGGGTTAAATATTAAGCCAAGCATATGAATCGCAACCATCTACGAGTGCGGTGGATACAAGTGGCTTTCCACAGCCTAAACCAATCATCAGTAGTCAATCTGTTACAATGGAAGTAGAAAACAAGACCATCCACCAGATGGAGAAAAGTCCATCAAGAGAATTTCGTTCAGTACGTATCAACAATTTGAACATACTATACGTGCGCTGATTAGGGTACCTATCTGAGAGAAGTTGGCTACAGCCTTGTTAGAATTTGTGTTGATTGAGATGGAATTTTTGTCACAAGTGTGATGTATGTGACCCGTTGTAGTTCAAAAAAGCTTAATTTTTTTATATTTCGTAACCTGAAAAGCGGTCATTTCATGATTTATTCAAGCAGCGATTTAACGAGAGGATATAGCAAAATTTTAATTTTAATTTTGCTATATCCTCCAGTTGCTGGGACCCATGTACCTAATAGTTGACAGGTGTCAATCATAATCATAAGCAAGTTCCAAAGCTAGGTCCGGTAAAAAAAGCGTTAAATTGCAGAACTCCCCAAGATAGGTTTAAATAAAAAAATTGTTTTATTAATATATTTGAGTTAGTTAAGCATTAATTTTTAATAAAAAAATCGAAGCTCTCATTTCAAAGAGGCCTCAAATAAAAATAGTTTTACTTAAACGAAAAAACACTAAAAACATGAAGAACCTTTTACGCCATAACTATTTAACTGATTATAACCGACATAGCTATAAAGGGCACACAATTTTTATCCCGAAAAAATGGATGAAACTATCCATTTGTTTTGTGGAGAGAGTTGTAGCAATTTTTACATAGAGATTGTTAGCGTGCCGTAGAATGAAGTATTTATATTCAACTAGTGGACCCAACAGACGTTGTCCTGTCCAAACATTGGCGTTTCGTTTGGATTCGTTAGATAGGTATATCTTTTTACATTAGAAAAAATTGAAGAAAAAAATCCTGAAATCCTATCGTGGCGCCATCTACCGGGTCCAAATGTGAATCTTAACCATCACGGTACTTACTCAAACACATATAAAGATGCACAAATTCACGAGTAGAATCTATTAAACATATACTAACACGTCATATAACATATACCTAAGTCTTTCTTCACTATATAATGCATCACTCATATTGTTCACAACCTAACGAAAAGCATGGCGTTGTTAAAAAAGTAGTTTATATTCCAGACGACATAAAAAACATATTGTTATTGAAAATTCTATCCCATCAGTTAAAAGACGACTATGCGTAAAATATTAATACTGGCTAATGTCCGTGTGATGACGGACTAAGAATACAAGCGCCACCACCCCATTCTTTCCCATGGGTGTCGTATGAGGCGACTAAGGGAAGTAAGCAATTATCATCCATTGCATGACTGGTGGTAGGGCTGGGTACTGAGTGGGAGTACTTACTTGGTATAGGGCCCGGGCGGGTTGGTATCACCATCTCCCGTGTGAGCGGCCATGAAGCACATCGTTGCGTTTTGGCTGTAGCGGAAGATTTATTCTTTCATTTCATATCGGTGAAATGAAATGGTGAGCAGCGGCTTGACATTACTCTTGGTATAGTTGAGTCCTTGAGCGACGGTTACCATTTACCATCAGATGAGCCGTGGCTCGTCTTCCACTACATGCAATAAAAAAAACTAATCGTTTATCCATCCATCCATCCATCCAGCAGCCTTTCAAAGTCCACTGCTGGACACAAGCCTCCCCAAGAGAACGCCACAATGAGCGGTCCCATCATGAGGGATAGTGCGGTAATCGCCACGCTTGGCAGGCGGGTTGGCGATCGCAGTGGATGTTGTCAATACTCGTCTCAACTAATCGTTCACTCATTCATAATTCGTGCGTACTTGAGCGGATCTGTATGCTTAATATAAACAATATCAGACTCGCATCAACGATTAACTGGAGCGGGAAAGTGGAAGCCCAGTCACATGCTCCAGCACTACTATGGCTGAGGCGAAAGAAATGCCCATTGAACAACTTGTCTACTAAAAATGTTTCTAAATTGTATTGGGGTGGGTTTATTTCAATGTATAAATTATTAAAAAGAAATAATATATATGCTATGTTTACTTGTTATTTTGATAGTCTTGATATTACAATCTTATAATTATAAAAGGCTCACGATATCTAGAAGTAAATATGAACTATAAAATATCTATGCTATGTGTTAGTATAGCTAGCATTTTGCTGAAACATAACGAAATTGAAGTGTATCTGAAATACACGTGTGTCGCAAGTGGCCCATTCGATGTCGGGTCGCTTCTACCATCAACAGAAGTGGCAATAATATATATAAATCAATCCATAAGCAAGATTGGTTTCAACTACGAGTTACTTTTTATTTAAACTTTTATATACTGAGAGTATATAAAAGCTTTTACAACAATTAAGGATAAGCCGAGATGTAATAATTATGAAGCCATTGTTACATTTGCTCGAGGCCTCACTTGGCGGAGCGTTTGGAAGGGTAACCCTGCTCGTGGCTATCATTTTCTATTTTACATTTTGTGTTTTTAGCAAATGACCAAACAATTCAAATAAAAATATAACTTATTACGGCCGTTTCATCATTACTTATGATTCTTAATTGTAACAACTAAACTTACCTGGTCGGAACAATGTATGTAAATGCATTGGACAGATGGCGCGGGCGTCGCTCAAGATGATAGGAAAAAATCGACTAAATAATAATATCACGATATCTCAGTAGTGTGGCCAATTTCTGTTTCATATTTTTGCACTTTGTGTTCAAGAGAGTGTTACATTCAATGCTGATATATTTTTTTTCTAATTCTTTTACTGTCACACTATTTGGACCAGGTCTTATCATAGCAAGAGGGATTTTGGCTGTAGTCCACCACATTGGCTCGGTGACGGTTGACAGACTTAACAGGCAGCCGAGAAAATCTCTAAGGTATGCAGGTTTCCTCACGACGTTTTTCAGAGCAGTCATAATTTGTAAATACATAATTTTGAAAAATCTCGAAGGTCACAGATGTGTGCTATGCGAGGTCTAGACCTTGGGCTGGGAATAAACCTCAAAATGTCTTTTTGTAGTCTTTAATTATACCGCTAGCCTATATATACCACTGCTAAAGCAAATACTATTTCAAATATAGTGTATTTAGGTGTATGAAATGTTAGTTTTAATAAATATAGCTTCAATCACAGAGAGTATGTTGACAATATTATACTCTTGTCACTATTCTAAGATGAATGCCTCGGGTGGATTGCACGTGTATTCAAGAGAAAACAGCGCTTTTGTAATCATTGTGTATACTCTTGATAATTTTCATAACAATCTTCTCACGTTACTAATTACTTTGACGAGCCTCGTGGCGTAATCGGTAGTGTAACTGACTTCCTTGCACGAGGTCGTGGGTTCGATCCCCACTCAGGACAATTATTTGTGTGATGAACACAGATATTTGTACTGCGTCTGGGTGTTTTCTATCTATTATGTACCTATGTATTTACAAAAAAAAGTAGTATACGAGTATGTATTATATCCGTAATCTGGCACCCATAGCACAAGCGTTAAGCTTAGTTTGGAACCAGAGGACCTTGTGTGAAAATGTCCGTGAATATTTATTATTATAATCAAAATCACATCTACAAATAACGTCGTATATTTGCCTGACTTTTATAACTTACTAGCCTATGCGGTGGCTTCGCCGCAGTCAAAAACTAGTTTTTGAGTTATATCTCAGGTTCCCGATATAGTAGCGGAATAAAATTTATACCAGTTGTTAAGTCTAATCAAGGGCTATCAAACAAAAAAAGTTGCATCAAAATCCGTTCAGTAGTTTTTGCGTGATCTCCGAAGAAACAAACAGACAAACAGATACACAGACAAAAAATCTAAAAAAAAATGTTTTGTGTTTAGGCCTATGTAATCTATTTCAGATATTTTTTTCTCAAATAAATTGGGCGTGTGGGGCCGGCTTTAGAATTGTCTCACCCCTCTCTATACACGGGAGCCGTAAGAGCCGACTGCGGGAATACCAGGGGAGTGGGCAGCAGCACTCTCTCAAGTATTAACAACATCCACTACAATCGCCAACCCGCCTGCCAAGCGTGGCGATTACGGCATTATCCCCCCCTTTGGGGAGGCCTATGTCCAGCAGTGGACGTTAAAAGGCTGATGGATGGATGGATGGATTTCTCAAATATCTTAAATGTACAGACATAGCTCCGTTACAGCTTTATAATATTATAGACTACATTATCAATAATTATATTTGAGTACTATAGCTACGGTCTACTCGCTATCTAACATAGCAGGAGCAACTAGCTCTCTTCCATGCGACTTCACTCTACTGGCCATCAAGCCAGAATGTGTTGTTTTCTGAGACCTTGTTTTCTCATTTACCATTCAGTTTTAAGAGTTTTAATTTGTTGGATTTGTCTCCGCCCAGAATAGCTGATTAACTATTAAAACTACGCCAAAATTCCCGAGGAAATTATAATTAATATTAGAAAAGTATACTGTTTTCGGTCATGCCAGTAGATGGCGTTGCGTCTCTTATTCATTAATTTATTGACAGCTAATTTGTACACATCTCTATTTATCAGCATGCTTTCAAGATTTTACCAATTTTCATTGAGATTTCGACGGTTATTATTATTTGATTATGATTATGAATTCTCATTCAGCGATTTTTTCTGAAATTCCTCAGTAAATTAAGCCATGGACATGAAAGAAAGAAAGAAAGATATTTTTTGATATTTTTTTTTACGTCTGTCGAATGTATTTGCATAGAGATGGCGCAGGCGTCATCCAAGATATTATGCAGGAATGTGTTATCACAGTCACGATGGCGGAATTGGCAAAGCACCTAGGACTGTTTTTCAGGAGATGCAGGTTCAAGTCCTGCTCGTGACTGTTTTTGATTTCACATTTTTGCCCTTTGTGTTAATTTATCTGACTAAGCGTGTCAAATGCTTAAAAAATATATAAAAATACCAAAAGCGAATTCAAACTTCACTAACTTCTTGTTGCCAATGTGAACACAATTCAATGTGCCTAATTATAACATATTTTATTTTGATTTTCGTACATTTATTGAACTTATTTCATTTTGATTATCCTTTTTATCTTAATAAAAACCGAATTTAATTCGGTTATATATAAGTTAAAATATAATTTATTGATACTGAGGCGATAGGAAGTTCGCCGGGTCGGGTAGTTTGCATACAAATCCTATTATTCATGTCCGCCTATATTATTAGTGAGATTACATTACTCTTATTTACAATATATACAAATCTGTAAATTAGTGGTTATAATGTTTATTTATTTGTGTTTATGCTCATAACCTAGTTGTGAACTTGCCGCTCAAACGACCTGCAAGATTAAACAGCTTTCAATCGGACGGCAACAGCTGTATGAGAAAAAATTGACCCTTAACTTTTTTTTTCATTGCATTTAGTGGCAGACGAGCCACGGTCCATCTGATGGTAAATGGTAACCGTCGCCCATGGACTCTATTGTCAAGCCGCTGCTCACCAATTCATTTCACAGATGAAATGAAATATAAACGGCTATCTCCTGCTACAGCCAAAACGCAACAATGTGCTTCATGGCCGGTCACACGGGAAATGGTGGTACCAACCCGCTCGGGTCGGATACCAAGTGAGTACTTCCACTTGGTACCCAGCCCTACCACCAGTCGTGCAATGGATGATAATTGCTTACTTCCCTTAGTCGCCTCATACGACACCCGTGGGAAAGAATGGGGTGGTGACACTTGTATTCTTAATCCGTCACCATACGGATAAAAACTGAAACACACGGATTAACTGTGAAAACTGACCTCTTGCGTGCTTCGGAATGCACAAGAGGTGAATCTTGGCAATTAAATAATATCCTGGTAGTCTCTGCAGGTTGTCAGAGTCTAGAATAAAAATAGGACTTTGAGCTTTATTTCATACTACGAAGTCAGCAAACAAGCATACGGCCCACCTGATGGTATGCGATTACAGTTGCCTATAGACTCAACACCAGAGGTATTAGTAGTAGTACTCGTGTGTCGTCAACTTCAAAAAAAGGGGTAGGAAGGGGAGGGGTAGGATAATAAGTAGGGAATAAGGAGAGGAACTTAGGCCTTCGGCACTCTCACTCACCACACACGCTGATCTTAGTTTGGTACTTCTCAGATTGAGCCGGGCTATTCATGATGGGAGAAGCAAGGCTCATTGTGTTCTGTGATTGTGGAGGTCAAACAGTCAGTCGCTTCGTGTAAATATCGGTGATAAGCTAACGCCTAACAGACTGGCAGTTATCAACTATAGGTTCAAGACTGGTAAGATAATGATTAGTCCGTTTACGTAGCATTTAGCAGCAGAACTGCTGTGTATCGCGGTTATAGCCAATATTTAAATTTAAAAAAATCTGATTATTCCATGACTGGCGTTCATCTGTAAAGCTATAGGACTGAATAATGCAATATCTAACGACGTTGAAATTTTCAGCTGTAGCTTGATGGAATTTACGGAAAGCATGTTGAGGTTTATTGTAAGTATGAACTTATCATTAGTATTTAATAAGTATCTGTTTTTATACGACACATTTTTTCTGTAGTTCTAGCATCGTATTGGTTTAGACTGTAAGGATGTTATGAACTAGATAAATAAATAAATAAGAATATTTTTTTCTAAACCGACTGTTGATTGCCGTGATCAGAGCGCAATTAACAGAGACTTGAGCTTTCTTTTTTAAGTATAGATATCTGAATAAGTGGAACTAATTTGCCTAGCTGAGAGCAATTATTGTTTGTCAATACCACAAATCTGTTTTTTTTTTATTAAAAGACATCATCCTGCACTAAGGAATAATTCTTATATCGCGGAGACTTTGCAAACGTACAATTTCACGGACACAAAGAACACCAAGACTCGAAACAACCATTTTTATGGACCACACAAAGATTGTTATGTGTGGGAATTAAACCCACAACACTCGGGTGGGAGGTCGCTATCTAAACCACTACACCATCTGTGCAGTCAGTTCTTTGTAGGTACTTGATGTAAGTATGAAAAAATAAATTGACGACCGATCTACTTACTATTCTGATTGAATCTATGGGTTTGTGCTGACAAAATCATAATCTATCCATCTATCAGCCTTGGACTTGGTCCAGCAGTGGACTTTAAAAGGCTGATGGATGGATGGATGATACATGAGTCCATGAGCGATGGTTAGGTACCATTTACCATCAGATGGGCCGTGGCTCGTCTGCCACTAAAAGCAATAAAAAAAAATACGATTTAGATCGTATTCACGTTTAGTACTCATAAATTGATCCAGGCCAGCTTGATAAATTAAAGGATAAAGTCAGTCTGAATTTGATACCAAAGATTCTATAAGAATAATGCCTTTTAGAAGCAATAGTCTGTCTTCAATGATAAAAGGTGATCGGAGGTGGCAATAAAACGAACGAAAGGAACAATATACGAGAAAATTGATGGAGATTGTGATAAAAATCAACATTTGTAAATAGAGATTTTTTACATTTTAATCGTATTCTTTGTCGTGGAATATTCATTGCTACAGAGTATCGATTTATAAATGTCCCAATAAGTTATTAAATAGATCGTGTACAGCAGAGACTACAGCAGAGGGTAACTTCTACCAACTAATTGTACTAACTAACTGTTGTAAAATGTTGCTTAGCTTATGAGTTTGTAACATTGTGAGAGAATGTAATTGATTGTAATACTATGTGAGGATGTAATTAATTGTAATACTGTGAGAGAATGTAATTGATTGTAATACTGAGAATGTAATTGACATTTTATCTATTGGTGTACTCATACAAGTTTTGTAGACGTTTTCATGACAATACTATTCGTAGATTTTGCCTCAGGACAGACTTACTACATCATCAGTTACCGATCGCACTGGACCAGCGTAGTAGACTGCGAACTCTTGAAACTTATGTAATTAAATTATAATACAATATAATATAAACATGATTAAAATATATAACATGCAATGATACATACATAAATAATATATAATGCTAATAATATTTAAAATGAACAATAAATTTAATATTAACAAAAAATAATATAATAGCAATAAAGAATACAAATAATTACCAAAAATACCTTTTTCGTCTTCCTTTTCTACTGTTCGCTGTGCCCAACAGGGTCCATAATTGTTACTCTTTTATTTTTATGTTACCACCTTTTTTTTGTTATGGCGGGAAAAAATGTTCCTAACCGCACACCCAGTCGTTCGGGGCAACGAACAGGGTAGTGTGGGGCCCTCACCCACTAAAGAAACCCGCCGCACGCCGTCTCTCCGCCTTTATTGGCGGGCCACCGGAACTATATTACATTCCTTCAGTGGTCCGCCGGCGGTTTATGTTACCACCTACTATATACATTGTGGAATGCGAAAATAAATGAATACGAATATGAACTCTTCTCATGAAAAGCCTTACTAGGGAATCCGGCCACTTTGTGATTGTAATCGTGACATTGCGGATGCACTTGCCCCAAGCGCTCGTGTTAGTTACTATAACTTTGACGATTTTAAGTGCTATATTATAATATATAGGCCTATAAAATAAAGATATTTTTAATTTGATTTTGAACTATGAGAGTAATACCTGTGCCCATTAATAGTGAGTGATAGTAAAGGGGAAAATGAAATAATAATATTGAGTACTTGTAATATAAACATTAAGATTATAACAACTCTATACCGATACACATTTCTTGCCAAAGAAATTGTTCCATTAAAGTCTAGAAAATGTTAAAGGCCGTCTGAATTTTTTTAGAATTTCCCCGGTTTTTCTTTGAGGTAAAGTCAACGCATAATAATGCCTTTTATTTCTATCTTACCACCATGCTCTGTAAGAGAAATTATATACTACCTTAGGGAGTGAGTTAGGCTTTCGTCTTCAAGATTTTTCTACAAAATACGTTATAAATGCATAAGATGAAACTTTATCACGTAGAATTTTGTCAAAATCTTAATAAGGTTTTCTAGATTTTAAATTCTAAACACTTTAAAATAGCTTTTGTAGACATTGATTGTTTGAAATTTAGTTAACTATTAATATTTTTCCTAACATCTGATTACAATGAAATAAAATCTATATTTTGCTCCAAACTAATTTCTATCTAACCTTGAGATCGCAATAAATTTCGTTTAGTAATATACTCTTACAAACACACAAATACGCACACACATACACTCATATTATTTATATACGTTCAATGAAGAGACAAACTAGTTTATTTAATTTATAGAATTAGAGCCTTAGCGAGTATTTGGGCAGGACATAATTATAGAATAGTGATTTAGATGCCTACCCTTTTTTTTAATGCGGGAAAAAATGTTCCTGACCGCACACCCCGTCGTTCGGGGCAACAAACAGGGTAGTGTGGGGCCCTCCCCCACTAAAGAAACCCGCTGTGTGCCGTCTCTCCGCCTTTATTGGCGGCCCATCGGAACTATATTACATTCCTTCAGTGGTGGTTTAGATGCCTCCCCTGCCGAGTGTTGTTGGGTCTATTCCTGAACAGATTGATTCTTTGTGTGATCTACAAATGGTTGAACAGAGTCTGATTGTAAGTACTTTGTGTCCGTAAATTGTACGTTATTAAAGTCCCGTGCGTTGTCAGTGACTAGACTTACGTATGTAGAATTTCATGGTGCTTAGTTCAGTAGTTGCAGCCTGAAAAAGTAACAAAAAATCAATAAACAAACAGACAAACTCACTTTCGCATTTATAAAATTGCTAGATTCTGGCCGTGATTCCGTTCGCCTTGACTTCAGAATATAAATACGTTACGCTACGACTATATCTATATAATAAATTATAGTTTAAAAAAGTAACTGTGTAAGTGCCTCTGTGGTGCAACGGCAGTGTGAGCGATTGCTGATCATGAGGTCTCGGTTTCGATTCCTGAGTCGGGCAAGTGATTGGAATTTTTCGTAAGAAAGAAAAATTCTCAGTAGCGGCCCGGAGTTTGGAAATATACCCGGTAGATGGCAATAGGCTCGCCTCCTATTACGTGGGACTTCAACATAGCTGGCGAACCGTAGATGTGTAATACATCTCTTGCCTACTCCTTCGGGCATGATGCTATATTTTATGTTATGTTAAAAAAGTAAATAGAATCACGCTATAATAGCTAGTGGAATTAAAAAGTACAAAATAATGTTATAGTAAATAATTATTGTTAAAATGTGTGAGGTGCTTGACATCAAATGTTACAAATAGTTCATTGATGCAAGCATGATATTTTTTTTGATTTAATCCGAAAAAGTCACGTTCAAAGATTCCGTTACATACATACATAGATATAGGCGAAGCTAATAAAATCGTGTTAAAAATATCCATAACATGGGGGCGATTATTTTTTCGGGATACAAAGTTGCCTTTGTTCTTTACTAGGCTCCAGAATATATGTATGGGATAAAGTATCACGGCGATTGGGTCAATAGTTACGACGTGAAAGCGTAACAAACGACAAATTCAATTTCACGTTCTTTTTTTATTGCATGTAGTGGCAGACGAGCCACGGTCCATCTGATGGTAAATGGCAACCGTCGCCCATGGACTCGACTATACCGAGAGTATTGTCAAGCCGCTGCTCACCAATTCATTTCACAGATATGAAATGAAATATAAACGGCTATCTCCCGCTACAACCAAAACGCAACGATGTGCTTTATGGCCGGTCACACGGGAGATGGTGGTACCAACACGCTCGGGCCCGATACCAAGTGAGTACTCCCACTTGGTACCCAGCCCTACCACCAGTCATGCAAAGGACGATAATTGCTTACTGCCCTTAGTCGCCTCATACGACACCCGTGGGAAGGAATGGGGTGGTGACACTTGTATTCTTAGTCCGTCACCACACGGACAATAAACTCTCAATCATCCCATCAGCTTTTCAACGTCCACTGCTGGACATAGGCCTCCCCAAGAGAACGCCACAACGAGCGGTCCCGTCATGGGGGATAATGCCGTAATCGCCACGCTTGGTGGGTTGGCGATCGCAGTTGATGTTGTTAATACTCGAGGGAGCACTGCTGCCCACTCCCCCGGTATTCCCTCAGTCGGCTCTTATGACTCCCGTGGGTAGAGAGGGGCGGAACAATTCTAAAGCCAGCCCCACACGGCATCTCAATCATACTTTCTAATATTTATAATATATATTTTTAATATTAGAAAGTATGATTTAGATTATTAAGGTTCTGGAAAGATTTCAAATGTTTTCTTTGGGATTTTTCCATTGCCTACCGCAATCATTGACTCCGAATTCTTGAAAATTATATTATAAGTAATAAAATATTTTTATCAAAAATGTAAAATATATTTTGAAATTCAAATATAGTCTTAGACAATTTCATGAAGAGCATCATAACGAGGTCGGCCTCAAATTAAGCTGGAGTCGACACCTGGACCTAGATTGTTAGCCTTCATTATGGCGAAATTTTCATAAAATACACGCTCATTCGCTTTCATAAGTTCTTTTATAGGTAACCTTGCGATAAAGACGTTGGAATTGGGATTTTTTTCTTAGATCGTCATCGCTTACGTTACTTGAATTATATTTTTATTTATTTATAGTATTTTAGGAAAACTAACAGCTAGGTAACATAATTAATTATATATCTAAACATATGCAACTGAGGTGCATATGTATGAAGGCGAATTGTAAGTTTCCGCAGATAGGAACAATAAAAAAATAAAAAATAGTTTAAGATAGTAGAGGACAAAAGATAAATAAATTAAAATAAAAGATACATTCGAAGCAAAACAGAAAAGAAATTACACACACATTACATAGGTTATGAAAAAGTTAATTAATATTAAATACAATTGAAATAAGTGTTGCTCAGTAAACTTTTAAGCTTATTTACAGAAATGTTGAATAAATCTATATCAAAGTTTGTCTTAGTTAAATTGTTAAAGAAAGTAGAAGCTCTTAAAATAAATAAATTCTGCCTATAGTTTGTTCTAACAAGGGGAACATAAATAACATTTGGGTTCCTCAGTGCAGCTGTATGTGTACGCAGTCCTATTTTTTCAAGTAGTTCAGGACAGTCAACAGTACCATTTGCAATACTTAATAGGAAAGACAAGTCAGCTATTTCCCTTCGCTTATAAAGCGGAAGAAAATGGATTTTTTGACATCTAGAGTCATAATCAGGTAACCATAATCTTGCTCGAAACTGTAAGTAGCGTAGGAACCTTTTTTGTATGGATTGTAATCGTGATATGTAGACGTCATAACAGGGATTCCATACTTGCGAGGCGTATTCCAAATGACTACGTACATATGCACAATACAGTATTTTAAAGGTTTTAAGATTTAAAAATTCGGAAGACAATCTAAAAACGAAACCGAGAGCACGGTATGCTTTTTTAGTTATATTAGTAATATGATCGTCAAATAATAATTGACTATCAAATGTTACACCTAAATCTTTTATCGTGTCAATTCTTGTTAAGGCCGAGTTATGAAGTGTATAAATAAATATGATTCTTGCAGGTTTACGCGTAAACGAACATACATAACATTTGGAGACATTGAGATCCAACTTGTTTATGGTACAGTAATATTGAAATCTGTTAAGGTCTTCTTGAAGAAGAACGGCTCATCTACACTATTAATTTGGTGTAAGATTTACATGTCGTCAGCATATAAAATTATCTTCGAGGATAAAAAAATATAAGAAATATCATTAATAAATATGGTAAAAAGCAAAGGTCCTAATAACGATCCTTGTGGAACGCCGGAAGGAATATCTATTGGAAACGAAGAGAAGCTACCTAAAACTACAGTTTGGCACCTGTTTTGGACATATGAAGAAAACCATCTGAATAAGTTACCTCTAATACCAATGCGCTGAAGCTTTTCAAGAAGTATAAAATGGTCAATTCGGTCAAAGCACTTAGAATGCTTTTAGCTGAGCATGTCAAGTGCTAAAATATAGATCAAAAATGTTTGAAAAATCATGCCATCAAATAGTGTGAATTTTAATTGCAAAATTAAACTTACTACTTTGGATGAATGCATGTAAATGCATTGCCGATAGAGGGCGTTGGTCGTTAAGACAAATGTGATGAGGAAATTCGGTATTTCTAGAAATGGTACGATAGCTCAATGGATTAGAGCACTTCCCCGGAAAAGAAGGGACGCAGGTTCGATTCCCGCTCGTACTAAAATACTCTTTTTCCTTATTCACAAATTATAATTTGTACTTTAATAATATATGTTGTTTACCAACCTGAAATTAGTTAAATATCTTGCTAAAGTATATTGCTTTTACACTACAAAATTAATAATTTATATTTTTAAAGCATAAGATAAAATTAATTATGTCAACAATTTGTCAATTTACTACCTGTATAATTTTAAGCATTTAAATTGACATGCTTAGCCACATCAATGAACATAAAGTTAGCAAATGTTAAATCGAAAATGATAGCCCCGACCGGGGTTTGACCTTACACTTTCTGAATACCATTCAGACGCTCTATCAACTAAGCTATCGTGATATTCACCCGGGAATATCAATTTCAATAACACATTCCTTCTTTATGTCTTTAGGTGACGCCTGCGATACCACTGAAGGAATGTAACATAGTTCCAGTGGCCCGCCAATAAAACCGGAGAAACGGCACCCGACGGGTTTCTTTACTGGGTGAAGGCCCCACACTACCCTGTTTTCGTTGCCCCGAACGACGAGGTGAGCGGTTATGAACATTTTTTCCCGCCTTAACAAAAAAAAAAAGGTTACGCCTGCAACGTGTCATACACACTTTGTGTTTATATATTTTCTTTTAATTTTGTATTTCACAAAACAAGCATGAATAGGTTGACCGGGAACGTGCCCTTGCATAGTATACGAGTAGGTAAGTATATCATGAAGCAATGGTAGAAGATGGCCTAGCCCATCTCCTCACACTCTTTCTATCGATATTTATATTTCACCTATATGGTAACTGTTGACTATCAGACGGGCGGTATGCTTATTTGCAACACTTGTACCTAATATCAAAATATATTTTAAAAGTGGGAAAAAATACTTTTGTTTGTTTTAGAGTTATTTGTGGGGTTGCAATAGCGGCCATAGTTAGACCTCAATAAACTGATGGTAACCGTCACTCATGGATTCAACTATACCGGAGTATTGTCAAGCCGCTGCTCACCATTTCTTTTCACCGATATGAAATGAAAGAATAAATGGCTATCTCCTGCTACAGCCAAAACGCAACGATGTGCTTCATGGCCGGTCACACCGGAGATGGTGGTACCAACCCGCTCGGGCCTGATACTAAGTGAGTACTCCCACTTAGTACCCTGCCCTACCACCAGTCATGCAATAGATGATAATTGCTTACTTCCCTTAGTCGCCTCATACAACACCCGTGGTAAAGAATGGGGTGGAGACAATTGTATTCTTAGTCCGTCACCACACGGACAACATATATCCCATACTTTGTCGAAGTCGGCTTTTTCTACTGGGTTTTAGCTGATCCACTATTATAAACACAGACCGGCTATATATCTGACGTCCACAACATTGGGATTTTTTATTCAGGACTCTGACAAACTGTAACGACTGCCAGGATATAATTTGATAGTCGAAAACCATTGAAGTTCCTTTCGGAGCTCGAAAGAGGTCAGGTATTCATAAGTAAGTGTCACTTTTTGGTCACACATCCAAGCGAAGGTTGCTTAATCTTACCGTTCGTTCGCGCAAATACACAATTAGTCTACGACCTCCTCTAGGCATTATTATATAAGATAATACTGTAAGAAAACCGTCAATTCGAGAAGTTGTCTTGTTAATAATAAATATCTTGAAACTTAGTTTTTGACCGCGACGCATTAAATCTTAATTTTAATTTAGAAACTTTGGCGAATTCAACAAAACCGTTACTTTTTGATGCAAATTATTTTAACTTGGAATTTTCATTGTGGAATTGTGGATTAATTTTGTATAAGTGTAATATTTTTTGTTCATTTCCTAAAGAGAAGTTTTAGTAATTTAAAACCAAAATAATTAAAGGTGAGCAGTTTGCAACCCTCAGTTAATTAGTCTCAATTAAATTAAATTTGAGCCTATTGCCATTAGTGATTTACTTACTTACTTATCATTACGCTATCTCCCTTGCGGTGTAGACAGAGAGAACATTGCCATAAGGCTCTATTATTGGATACATCTCTAGCTTCTTCAACATTCATAATTCTCTTCATACACGCTCGCCAGTTTCGGCCAACACTCCACCTTCCTTCAATAGGTACATGACTGATTTGATCTAGGTAGGCTAGGCTCGGTCTCCCCCTGTATCTACTACGTTTTTTTTGCTAGGGCGGGAAAAACTGTTCCTAACCGCACACCCGTCGTTTGGTGCCCCGAACGACGGGGTGTGCGGACAGGGTAGTGTGGGGCCTGCACCCACTAAAGAAACCCGCCGTGTGCCGTCTTTCCGCCTTTATTGGCGGGCCACTGGAACTATGTTACATTCCTTCGGTGGTCCTGTATCTACTACCTTCCATTATATTTTCTACCAACGTAGGTAATAAAATATTATTGCATACTTTGACGATTATCCTTTTTACACTGAATTGAGTCCAGAAATAAAATCTCAAGTTTCATCATTTGAAATTGGATTCTCAACCCTCGAGAACAAATTGGTAGTCAAAATCAATTCTAAAAATAGTTACTTTACGATCTCTGTAGTATAAAGTAAAAAAAAAAACAAACTCCAACCTCTTTCAGTAAAATCATCGCGTTTTACGTTTTCACGTTTTTCCAAGCTTATATTCGTAGACTGAAAAAATATTTTAATTTTTATTCTAAATTGTTCTTTCTATATTAAAATTTATAGGATTCAGCAGATATGTAAATTCATCATGTAAATGTATTTTTATTATTTTCTCTATAATGATATCTAAACATTAATTGATTTAAAAAAAGACTGTTATGAAAATAAAATAAAATAATTTCATTTTTTTTGAGGTTTAATTATTAATCACATGCATATTATTATTATTTTTTCTTTACCTCGCTTGTTTTCTCATGAAGATGTACCTACCTCACATTATCTCTATGCCACCCATCATATGGTTGACTGGTAGAGAATACCACAGGTATTAAGTCCGCTATTGTAATATTAAAAATTTACTTTGTTTTCTGATTACATAAAGCTAAATAAATAAATATATAAAATTAAGTACCCCAATTGAATGCCTTCTGCTGTGGGGTAAGAAACCACAAAAAAATACCGAGACTTATTCATGGCAATCCATCAGCCTTTCAACGTCCACTGCTGGACATAGGCCTCCCCAAGAGAACGCCACAACGAGCGGTCCCGTCATGGGGGATTATGCCGTAATCGCCACGCTTGGCAGGCGGGTTGGCGATCGCACCCTTCGATTTCTATCAGTATTACATTTTGTGAAACTCTCAGAAAACGTATATGTATGATGTTATCACGTAAAATTATCGTCCGTAAATCGACTTTCCAGACAAACATCTTTTTTCTTACGCTTTCAAGCCGTAACAATTTAACAAAATAAAATCATAGGTCACCTTTGAAAAATGGATCACGCAAAAGCTACTGAACGGATTCTGATGAAACTGATTTTGTTTGACAGCTCTTGATTAGACGTAAAATCTGGTAATTGTATTGTACCGTTTTTTTTTGTTCGCGGCGGATTTAGTAAAAATAAGTTACTGGGCAGTAAAAATTGTAGATACTTGTATTTTCTATAAGAATAAATTTTTTTTTAAATAGTGGTAGAGCCTTGTTTATCCCAGTATGAATGGGCCGGCTCGATCGGGGAAGTACCACCCTCTCACAAATGATCAGCGTGTAACAACGGTAGTTACGCCTACCGTTGTGTTTTGTATGGTGAGTGAGAGCTCTGGAGGCCCCAACCCCTTCCCTATCTCCTTATTATCCTTCTTATCCTCTCCTTAGTATCCAAACATATTTTCCGTATTATCCTTCCTATCCACCTCCTGTCCGTTTCTTGGAACTGGCGACGAGCGAGTGATGTCTCTGGTGTTACTATCGTCTATATATGCTTTGGCTGAATTGGTAAAGCATCTGGACGGTATCCAGGAGATGCAGGTTCGAATCCTGCTCGTGACTGTTATTTTCAATTTCAGATTTTTCACTTTGTGTTTAATGTATGTTGCTAAGCATGTCAAATGCTAAAAATATATATAAAAATATCTAAATATAACAAAGTTGCATGTTTGTATTTCACTGGTTCCGCGTCAGCGAATTGCAATTTATTTTACTGACATTTGCTGCACCAGGAGTATTGTTCTTTTTACAGTTTTAATTGTATTTGGGAAAATCGTATAGTAAAAGTGTTCGTTTCTCTCATCTAATTTGCATACAATGTTTAGAATTTTGGAACAATTTCATTTAAAGAGCCACGTCTGACAATTTCAGTAATCTCCAGACCGTACCGGTGACAGTCAACAGACACTAGCCATTTACGCAAGAGATATTATAGTGCACGAGTGCGCAAACACAAGTGCACTCTGTGTTCTCTCAGTCTCAGAGTCCGATGGGTTGGCTTACCGACATGAACAGAGATAGATCAGGCGCAGCACGGCTTTACGTGCTTTTAAAGGTACGGGGGTAAACCACTGCCAACTTTCTAGTTCTAAAGAATTTCTTGGTGAAAATAACCAATAAGTTTTTGTTGGCCTGTCCTGCGAGACCTCGTGTTCTGTAGTCGTATACACGACAGCTGGAGGAGGTAGGGGCAATAGCAATTGGCAGATAGCTGATGTTATAAGGAGTAACTTAGGATACTTTAATATAAAATAAAATAACTAAACTCCACATGGACGAAGTCACGGGTAGTAGCTATAAATATAATTGTATATTTACAACTTTAATTTAGGAACTAGTGGTTTCTTACAAAAATTCGCTGGGTTAGCGCTCTGGTGGTGCTGTCCTCATAGGCTACGCGTTATTATCAGGTAGTATAAATTAAGATCAATCATCATTTTTAATTATGACATTAGTTTCTGTTTTTATTTCATAGTAAGCGTGTTTTTTTTAGTCTTTGAAATAGGTACATATTTTTTCTCAAAACAGCATTAAAACTACTTCTATTAAAAATTACTTCTTTAGCGTAGGTGCGTATAGCACCGACATGTAAAAAAAACCCTAAAAACAAACTTTCGTCTTTTGTCATCGGTAAGTTTGCAATATTTCAATTTAATCCGACATTTTGGAAGTAGGTCAAAATTACGCTCAAAGATTCCGTTACACACTTACATATAGGCAAAGCTAATAAAAGTGTCTCAAAAAAAAAACATAAGTTGAAACAACACAACACAACACTCGGTACGCGAGGTCAAAATCTGAACAACAACACCAGTTTGCTACATTTAGATGAAATAAGTAATTGTCGGTATTCAACGACACAAAATATAGAAACATGAATGTTTCCGTAACACATACCGCGTAGCATGCCTGTCTACGAAACCGCCTACGGCTACGTATTTTATTAGGTAGTTATACAAGCTACATCTACAACCTCATGCAGTTTACAAGCTCAGATATTGCACTGTTATATGCTAAATAAGTTTATAGTTAAACCAATTTGTATATATTTGGTTTAAGCTTGTTTAATACACGCTATAATTAAACATTTTTTCTGTTTAATTCTTCAGGCTCTTTGTCTTGTTCTGACCAGAGTAGTACCTTTATTAAAGCCTCTAATCGTAGTGGCGGTAACTACGAATCATTTAGTGCTTTGCAACTGTTCGCAATTTGAGTTAAGCACTTTAATCACGTAAGGCTGCGGCTTGTCCGTGCTCCAGGTGTTGCCAGACTCCATGAGCGGAGGTAACCACTTACCATCAGTGGGCCACTTGCTCATCTACCACCATTTGCAATAACAAAAAACAAATGGGCCAGCTTGGGCACAGATAGCTCTGACTTAAAGTGGAGATTTATGGTCTATAGTGAGAACTCCACATTGTAAATGATTTTTCAACGATGTGATGGTGTCTTACTAAAGTTTATTTTCTCTACGAATTTATATAAAAAAACACACTATATTCAGCGTCAAAGAATCTTACTTCTTAATGTTATGTCCGTTCAATACTTCTTAACATTCCTGAAGAAATAAGCCTTTTGTAAAGTTATCAGTTGTTAAAAATAAAAAAATATTTAATATATATAAAAACACATCAATGAATCGTCGTGATATAATATATATGCTTTGAATAGGTTATTTATTTAGTGTACACGTCTCGAAGAGCAAACATTGGCTATTGTGTATCTGACGCCCTCATTTTTCCCTCCAATTTAACGTTATAAATGGCTGGTGCTGTTTTTATTTGTAGAGCTTCTGTTATATATTATGAGCCGATTGATGGTGCAGTGGTTTAGTTATCGATCTGACGAGTGTAGTGGGGTCGATTCCCATGCAGGATAAAAAGCAAGGCTTAGTCGGATTGGGTTGTTGGGCAAACTAATAATCGGCAGATTAGACCATCGCAAGCTGTTTAATAATCCCACCTTAATAATAATTACTGCCCGCGACTTCCACTGCATTTATTTCACAATTCGGTCAAATAATAAAAAAAATATGTCACTACGGCACGTTCATTTTATCTATAATATGCGAAAATTGCTATCCTGCAGTAAAAGTTTATTTTACCAGGATAAAAAGTAACCAATAACCTTTTCCTTCCTTATACAGAATCATTTCCTTTTCCAGACCTGTTCCGTGTTGTGACGGACTAAGAATACAAGTGTTTTCTTTCATTCTTTCCCACGGGTGTTGTATGAGACGACTAAGGAGAGTAAGCAATTATCATCCATTGCATGACTGGTGGTTGAGCTGGGTACCAAGTGAGCGTACTCACTTGGTATCGGGTCCGAGTGGGTTGGTACCACCATCTCCCATGTGACCGGCCATGAAGCACATCGTTGCATTTTGGCTGTAGCAGCAGATAGTCGTTTATTCTTTCATTTCATGTTAGTGAAATGAAATGGTGAGTAGCGGCTTGACATTACTCTCGGTATAGTCGAGTCCATGAACAACGGTTACCATTTGCCATCCAATGGGCCGTGGCTCGTCTGCTACTACATGCAATAAAAAAAAAGACTATAAATATGTTCACGTACTTTCGAGTTTATGCTATAAGTAATGATTAAATAATAATATTGTAATATTGCGAACACATTTTTTATGTAATGTTACGTTTAAAATTCCTACAAACAGCAAATAAGACACTATACGAACCAAATTACATTTGGTATTCAAATATGTCTATATGTATGAAGTATTTTTAGCTCGTGGTTTTCGGATATGGATATTTCAATTTCAGCATTCGATTCCTTTCTATACTGTACGGTATACGGTACTGTTTGCGGCCGCTCGGAAAATAGGATGTTGGTATTTTTGTTCGTGTTGAAAAATATAATGGAACAAAATAGATCTGGCGTACGTTTCTGTTTATTTTCTAAGGAATAAATATCAGCAAGATTTAATTCCAGAATCAATTAAAAGGAGGAGAGGAGGAGGAGAAGTATATAAAATAGCTCTATTTTAGTACTTAGTTATTATTTATAAATCTTAGTGTTATAATCTTTTATTTCATATCCGACGCAGCGTCTGGGTGACGATTACCACTTACCATCAGGTGGGCCGTGGCTTTCTTGCCACCATAAACAATAAAAATCATAATTCGATGAGGATATAGTCGTAGCTAAAATCTAGTTTATACATGTATGATAATTGACTAACTGCAAAAAGACTTGAAGCATCTGAATGCATAGTTGCTTGTTTAAACGCTTCTTGCTTTACTTTCCTTTATATATATATATATATATATATATATATATATATATATATATATACAGTATAATGCGTTATTTCTACAAACGATCATATTTTCTTACAGAGGTGTTCATCGAAAATATCTGGTAAAACTGTCAAGAAATTATTTTAGGTTCGTATTATTTTCGAATTTTCTAAAATGCTGTTGCAATTTTACTATCAACTCTTTAACAATAGGTCCTATTAGAAAAAAAAACATAAGTTACATAATAGAAATGAGAATATTTAGATATTTCTATATATATTTTTAGCATTTGACATGCTTAGCACTATACCTTAAACACAAAGTGAAAAATCTGAAATCGAAAATGACAGTCACGATCAGGTTTTGAACCTGCATCTCCTGGATTCCGTCCAGATGCTTTGCCAATTCAGCCATCGTGACAATAACTCCTGACTGCTAATTTCGATAACACATTCATACTTAACGTCTTTGGGTGACGCCTGCGCCATCTGTCGGCAGTATTTTCATACATTGTAACGACCAGGTATACTTAATTTTACAATTAAGATTTTTACCTAATAATGACGCAAACCCTTTAAATATTTAGATATTTTTATATACATTTTTAGCATTTGACATGCTTAGCACTATACATTAAACAGGAGATGCAGGTTCAAATGATTCAACAGGAGGACAGTATCCAGGAGATGCAGGTTCAAATCCTGCTCGTGACTGTTATTTTCAATTTCACATTTTTCACTTTGTGTTTAATAGAAATTGGATTTTTTGCCGACACTGCTTCCCCCTCCGTAAATATATGATATTATTATAGATATTCAACATTTTATACGGATCTATAAATAGTTTTAAAATACGTTCATGTCAGTCCGTTTATCCGCGTATTTCTTCTAAACGACGCAACGGATTTTGAAACGTTGTACGTTTTAGATGCTTTTTCAAAAAAACGTTCGAATTGTAGTGTATACTACTACTACGTCCTTATCGTCACGCCATTTCTATTACAGGGTAAGCAGAGGGGTAAGTAGTATATACGTACTGATTAAACTTGTTTGGCGGTGAAAAAAAACGATATTTTACAAACTTAAATATTTTCTTCATTTAGCAATTAAATATTTCACACGAGGCGGGTCGTTAGATAATTGTATTTAGAAATTACAAAGAACAACGGTTCTATATTTATCAATAGTTGTCTCTTAAATATTTATTATAACACTAACCACATACCAAATTAATGTAACAACTAAATCACTGTTCAGTATTGTAATACAATGCTAAGGGCAAAGTTATGCAGATGCCGCAAGCCGACTACACACTAGTACACAGTAGCACCTGCGACTTCAAATGAATTTGCATAAACATAACAAGAGTATGTTGCTAGCCTATTGCGAATTCAAACAAACTGAATTCGTATTTACTTAAAATGGTTATGTTAGCTGGAAAGTGTAAATCTACCATACGACCACAACACAGGCAACTGAGGCGCGCGGTATAAACAAAACACTGTGTTATTATCTTAAATAAAAAAAAAAAATATTTCGAACATGTGACAGCGATATGCAACCCTAGTAGTCGATAAGAGATTCTGTCGGTTGTTATGAACCTACATAGATAATAAGTTAGACGTGATATATTATATCCCAAACCGCCGCTAACTTGTATTATTGTCTGATGAGCTGGGCGCTCATGGTTATACTCACGGAGTACGGAAATACCGTAGCCTATAGATCCAAGCAAGATCATAGGCATCGCTCGCACGTCGCAATCTCCAAGGAAAGGGGTAAGAGGTGGATAGGAATGATAATAAGAAGAGAATAGGGACAGCAAGAAGTTTTAAGTGAAAGGAGAGTGTGCAAGTCTTATTGACGGGAAACAGATGCTGTTTTTGATGTGAAACATCTAATGCGGAGGGAGTCTAAAATCGGCTGTTAGCGTGGCGACGCTTTTATTTTACTTGTCCCGTTTAAATATTGCAAGTTAAATTTGATACACTTCGTGGTTTCCGATTGAGCTGAAATTTTACAAGCATCTGTATATTGCGTTACAATGCAATATTATGATAACATGGAGCTGATCTGACGATGGAGCTGGAAGGTGGACATAGGAACTCTATAATGAAACAGCGCAACCCCATCGAATTTGCTCGTACGATTCGTGTTGACGAGTACTTTGCCTTTAGATGGTATCCAGGGGCTGATGATGAAGCTGGAAGGTGGTCACAGTAACTCTGTAATGAAACGACACAACCCCATCAAGTTGGCATCGTTTGATTTGTCTTGACAAGTACTTTGTCTTTAGATGGTAGCCAGGTTCTGATAATGGAGCTAGAAGGTGGCCATAGGAACTCCGTTATAAGACGACATAACTACATAGAGTTTGGGCTCGTATGATTTGTCTTTACGAGTACTTTGTCTCTAGATGGTATCCAGGGTCTGACGATGGAGCTGGAAGGTGGTCACATTAACTCTGTAATGAAACGACGCAACCCTATCGAGTTTATACTTGTTTGATTCGTCTTGAGGAGTACTTTGGCAAGGTATGACCATTTTATTACTACAAAATAATTTCGATGTTTTCACATCTGGTAGACGTCCCGCGACGTCTAGTTTTGTATATAATTTCTAGAGGAAACAATTAATTATAACATTCTGGGTTCACATCCAATAGATACATGTGAGTCGCAAAAAACCATCTGCCAATCCCATGTGGTGCCTTGTTTGTATAGCTGCCTTTAAACTATTCTGTCTCCTGGCTAAGAAAATAAGGTCACAGAGGTCAAACTACGGTTGCTCCGTGAAAATTAATTAACTTCATCAGGTTAGGCGGGTAGCCAGCACTAATTAAATTGGTAGAGCGTGCCCGTCGATGTTATATGACATACTTATACATACGTATATCTAGAGGGTTTAAATATAATGTTTAAAATGTTTTATAGTTTATTTATTTATTAACTTCAAAAAGAAGGTTTTTTTTTGGTACATGGTAATTTAAAATATTGCTGACCAACTTATTGTTGGCTGCGAGTATCTTACGAGTTAGTGAATGTTGGTTGGTGGATGACACAGGCCGTCAAGAACATCAATGAATCATGCATTTTTAGTCATAATATTGATTTTAATAAATTACTATTTACTTGGAACAGCGTAGTGAACGGAATTCGTTTTCATTCTAAGTAAAGATGTATGTATAATGGATAGAGATGGGCCGAAATACGTTTTACATTCGGTTTAACCGAATTTCGGTGGCTTGAACAGAACTTCGGCATATTAAAATATTTTGACCTATATTTTAGCACTTGACATGCTCAGCTACTCTTAAAGTACAAATTATAATTTGTGAATAAGGAAAAAGAGTATTTTAGTACAGGCAGGAAACGAACCTGCGTCTCTTTCTATCCTATCTATCTATAGTACAATAATTTTGCTAATTAATTTTTTTAAGCAGCAATTTTGAATGGTTTTAAGCCAAACTTCCAAGACATCAATTTCCATATGTTGTGCTGGCTTGAAAAAAAAAAGCTTGAGATAAATCAAAACAATGTACTACATATAAGGAGTTCTAAAAATGGAGAGGTTTTCCTTTATAAGTAAACTCCAACCGTAAGAAACAATGGCAGGTCACTTGTTATAAAAATATAATACAAGTACACTTTCTTTTTTAAATTTAAAAAAAAACCTTCCTCTTATAACATCCACCTTAATTTGGGGTACAATCGCGATCTTAGCAAGAGGCTTTAGAATAACTTGAACTGAAATTATTCTCAAAAACAGCTAAGTGATAAGAAACCTTTTTAAATTAACTGAGCGGCGAAATAATTTGGGTGCCTTTTTTCAAGTTTTTTTATAAGCCATAAATCAAGCAGTAAATCAGAAGTGAGGTAACTAAGAGAAATTCTTAATTAAGGAGCTTAAAGGGACACTTAAGATTCGCATAATTAAATTTTTATACAGGCGTGATGATTTGGTAGCTAATGATTTTTTTTTAATCTCATTCCTCATACAGAATACTTAACTGTTAGAATTACACTTGTATATTTGAATGTAACTGTATACTTGCAGTTCTGGCGATAGACAAGGTTAAGTAACTTTTGCTTGGCTGGCATTACTAAAAAATTACACATATTTGTGGACACCTGACTTCCTTCTTGGTTTGGATGGCACATTAAACAGTGGATCCTGGCCGTCAAAAAACATTCTGACAGTCGTTACAGGTCGTCAGAGTCTTGAGTATAAAATCTAAATCGGTCTTGTTCCAAAGTCGCCAGTTGGGTCATAAAAAACATAGTATCACGCCTGTATTCCTCGAAGGGGTAAGCAGAGGTGTATTATACACCCACGGTTCGCCAGCTATGTTCAAGTGCCACGTAATAGGAGCGAGCCTATTGCCGTCTAACCTACATTGAGTCAAGGAGGATATATAGGCAGTTTGTCTATGTAAATACTGGTAGATCAGATATAACCATAACAAATCGGAAACCAAATTTAATAAAATTTGTCACCAATGATCAGATGGTGATGAACTCTTAGTTTTCAATTCGGTATTCTTCGATAATTAGACAGTAAAGTATTGATACTAAGATAAGATTCTATTTTTAAAAACGGTTTCATTAAGGAATAAACTCTATATGACAGGGACTTTACAAACATATACATGAGTTAACGGATACAAAATACACTCATACTCAAAACAATTGATTGTGCATCTTATATGATGCACAATCAATTGTTTTGAGTATTGAAATTGTTCGTATTGGAATTGTTCTGTTTATAAATGGAACCCATAAAGGTGTTGACACGGGAGGTTAGGATTCTGATTTAAACCACTGCACGTTAGTATATCCTTTCCTTAATATTAATATTGGAGATGGCGACGCGCGAGTGATGCCTCTGTCGGTAATAAAACTTAAATTTCATGAGTGAAAGGGCTTTTCTGATTGCGTCAATGGTGCAATAGTTTGACCTCGAGATAGAGAAATAATTGCTTGGTACAGGGTTTTATAGTTATTTTCCAAGTCACAAGAAGAGATCATTGTTAGTTGGAATTGGAATAAAGGAATTATTAAATATTCACGGACATTTTCACATAACGTCCTCGGGTCCCAAACTAAGTTTAACGCTTGTACTATGTGTACCAGATTACGGATATAATACATAATTATATATTTTTTTGTAAATACGTTACATATAAACACCCAGACGCAGTACAAATATCCGTGTTCATCACATAAATAATTGTCCTGAGTGGGAATCGAAACCACTACCTCGTGCACGGAAGGTTACACTACCGACTACGCCACGAGACCCGTCATTAGATTAATCTCTACAGGGAAAGGTATTCCTTATACGTGGCTGTTAAATTTTTTATAGAATTTTCGCTATGTTACAGCAAAAAATCTATACTATTATAAAGAAGCTGTAACAGAGCTCTGTCTGTACATTTAAGATATTTGAGAAAAAATGGCTGTAATAGGCTATATAGGCGTTTCTAAACCCAAAACAATTTTTTTTAGAATTTTTGTTTTTCTATCTATTTGTTGGTTTGTTTGTTCGCGCATCACGCAAAAACTACTGAACGGATTTTGATGCAACTTATTTTATTTGAGAGCTCTTGATTAGAATTAATAACTGCTATACATTTTATCCCGCTACCTGAGATATAACCCAAAAACTAGCTGCGGCAAAGCCGCGGGCAAAAGCTGGTATAAAATAAAATCCAGTACTTATACAAAATATATCAAAATAAAGACAGTACCACTATTTTCGTAATCACGTCGAGACGAGGGTATAAGTAAGATTTACAATGGACTGACACACTTAAATATTAACCTGATCGTGACAAGGGTAGTTGAGGGAATGGATGGTGTGGACACAGAACAGCGTGTACTGAACTATGTAATAAGTACAGGATTGTTTTAATAGAAGGGTTTTATTGTTCACTAGCAGTTGATATTTCACATATTCCGGCTTCATAATTGTTTCTTGTTTCTTCTTTATTCGTTTTGTCATAAATATTATTATATTACGTATTACTTTTTCAAATAAATAAGATAAAATATGCCATATAAATTTTGTTTCACATAAGTAGGTAAGTACATGCACTCGGTATCAAGCTTTACTTTTTTAACTTCTTCCTGTAACCTTTTATGGATGTCTTTCACCTTATCAACATATTTTATATATTTTTCTTCCTCCGGTTTTCGCCTGTCTTCGCCAGAATGTTTTATTGCTCCGTCTCCTCAGATCTACAAATAGTTTTTTTTTCAGTTCTATAAGTAGTTTTTTTTTGTTAAGGCGGAATAAAATGTATCGACCCGCATACCCCGTCGTTCGGGACAATTAACATGGTACCCTTACCCACTAAATAAACCCGCCCCGGGCTGTCGCACCGCTTGTGCTAGCGGACCCCTGGAACTGCTAGACATTATTTCAGTGGTATTTAACCTACCGTTGGGCACCCGTCTCTTATTAAAGTGAAGAATTTAAGCCATAGTCCAATACGCTATCCCAGCGCGGGTAGGCTATTTTCTTTTGGTGGGCCGTGATTAAATTATGTTTCAATAAATACACACATAATTTTAAAGTCAAGAGAGAATCTTGGACCAGAGATTGAACTCGACGCCACTGTCTATGCATTCTTTGGTCTTATAGCATGTGACAGAAGATGCCTTGGCACTCTTATCAAAGCTTATGCTATTGTACAATATATTTTGAAAGTACAAATTATTTGCGAATGAGGAAAAAGAGGATTTTTATCCAGGGAAGTGCTTTAAGCCACTGAGCTACCGCACTGACCTTTCGACCATATCCAATCTCCTCATCACACTGGATTGGAACCGCATGTTCTTTTTCTTTTTTTCTGAGCATGTCAAGTGCTAAAATACAGATCAAAACAATATAGGTATTTTTGTTAAAATGTTTCCTCAATTTCCTTCTGTGTTTTGTTCAGAAACAAGCTCATCACAAATTCCGAGTGCCTGCATTTAAATGCGAACAATAAAAACTACAAATAACTTTTATTGTAACAAGAATTTCGTCTTAATTAACTGTGAAAAGAAACTCAAACATCCGTAGTAAGAAAACTAAAGTTGGAAATAAATGAAATATTATGATAATGTAATAACTATTTTAAATTAAATGACTCACAAACCGTTGGGTTTGCATAGCATTTAATTAAAAGTTCTTATTCTTTTTCTTTGGGTTACATACACACACATACATGTAACATATTTTTCTGTCATAGAATCCTGATCGGGGTAATAGAGAACCTATGCTGATGCCCCAAATGAAACGCCCATCCATCCATCTGCCTTCCGACGTCCACTGCTGGACATAGGCCTCCCCAAATTGGGGGTATACTGCCGTAATCGCCACGCTTGGCAGGCGGGTTGGCGATCGCAGTAGATGTTGTAAATACTCGAGGGAGTGCTGCTGCCCACTTCCCCCGGTATTCCCTCAGTCGGCTCTTACGACTCCCATGGGTGGAGAGGGGTGGGACAATTCTAAAGCCGGCCCCACACGGCCCAAAAAATGAAACGCCCAAAAAAGAAAAAAAATGAATTTGACTACTCGTGCAATACCAATCCTTTTTCCATCGTCACCGTTCAATTAGTGCCGCTGCCTAGCATCGCACTGATGACGCTTGGCAATGAGAGGTCCCATTATTACCGTGACGAGTTCACGGTGCTGCTCGGCCCAAGCCGCACAAGACTCGAGCTTGTGCCGTGCCATGTCCTCGTTGCAGCCAGAATGGTGAGAATCAAATCCCGCCTGGCAACTATGTGCAGGTATCTGCTGAAGCAACTGTGCCCCGACAGCACAAGAACAGGTAAGGACTCCGTGCCGTCACTCTGCTCACTTCTCCAGCACCGACTAAGAGGAGCGCCCCAACGATGCAGAGACAGGCCTGGGGTGTCTCTAGTGAGACTCTACCACTGTCATATACCTCGTTGAACTCATCCACCTCTAAGTCCCATAGGGAGTTCCAGCCAACGCGCACGCCGCCTCAGTCGATATTTTGCTACTGCACAATCCGCCTATGGCTCTGGACGCCACGAATCTCTGTGGTCTACAAAGAAGAGCCCTGTTGAGGGCTTCACCATACGGTGCCACCAACCGGACGCATTATATTAATCCTAACGAAAGGGATGAGAGATGGCGAAGAGTAAGAATGATTAATAGGGATGAGGTTTGGGCTCCCAACGTTCTCATTTAATGAATGAAATGCCTACAGCTACTTTGATAAACCTCTGTGAAAAAGCTGTGTTTCCCCAGTCGAGATGACTCATTCATGCTGGTATGAATAAGGATCAACCGAACATCAGTCGTATCCATAATGGCACCTTGAAAAATGTCGCCTCATTACATAATCCTACTAAACTTTAAATCTCTCGAAAAGTATATAGGTGGTCATACTATATGTGCTTGATCGCCCCTTTTATACTTACAACTTATGATTGCATCTCCCTCTGTACCTTTCGCATTGCATATCTTCTTAACTAATCACTTATCTGGCATTCTTTCCACATCGGAGAATACACTTTCGCATATTTAGACCAATACTCTCTTTCAGAACTACTTGCTCTTTTACGTTCCCCTTTTATAAAGGCTACTAGAGAAACGGCTTTGTATTAAGCAAAATACAATATACTAGATACGTCAGATACAATGTTACAAATTCATAGCCAAAGATCACAATATCCCACGAGAGCTACCCTCCGCTGTAGCTCCGTGGACATCCATCACCGTCACTATCAGGTTAGCAGGGCAACTGACACACTGATCACAAGATCACCTAACCCAGATTTGAGGATGGGTGAAAGGGTTTGGTATTAATATGTTGAACTACTGACCCTTCTCTGCCTCACGTTTACAATTTGCCAACAAAGTAGATCTTAATTTTGAAATTAATAAAGTGTTTTGATGGATCCATACCTCAAGATTTTTGCGACTTGATTACAAGTTAATGTATTTATCTCTTTTCAAGAAAAGTGCTCTATTCCACTGAGCTACCGCACTACCTTTCGGCCATACCCAATCTCCTCATCACACTCGTCTTAAGGACGTGATGATGAGTGTGATGAGGAGAGAGGCACTTCCCCGGATTGGAATGGACGCAGGTTCGATTCCCGCTCGCACTAAAAGTTCTCTTTTTCCTCATTCACGAATAATAATTTGTACTTTAAAAGTAGCTGAGTATGTCAAGTGATAAAAATGCAGATCAAAATATTTATCTCTTACTAGCAAACTCGGCCACGTGTTGCTGGGATTATTTAAGATTATGCCACGTGAATATATCACGTGTTTTGGGCATAAACAGTAGTCTTTAGACTACTTCTAACTGCTACTTTCTGCACACCGAATTATATGTAAGTATATAAAATTTCATGATAATATTATGATAAAAATTATCGCATAAGATTCGAACAAACAAACATTGATTTTGATTATATTAGATAAGTCTGGAGTCCAGAAAAGGACTTCGGCTACTTTCTAAAAAGTTTCGAAACACTTATGGTTTACGTAGGATATCTATTTTTACATAGAGATAATTAGTGTTCCGTAAAATGGTGTATTTATATTCTAAAGTCTACGGAAGGAGTAGTGGACAAAAGTAATAGTGGTAGTAGAAAGCTTAAGATTAGCGTACTGTATTTTTTTTATTGTTAATGATGGCAGACGAGCCACGGCCCACCTGATGGTAAGTGGTAACCGTCGCTAATGGACTCAACTATACCAAGAGTATTGTCAAACCGCTACGCACTATTTCATTTCTCAGATATGAAATGAAAGAATAAACGGCTATCTTCTGATATACTCAAAACACACTGACGTGCTTCATGACCGGTCACGCAGGAGACGGTGGTACCGACCCATTCGGGCCCGATAGCAAGTGAGTGCTCTCACTTGGTACCCACCCCTACCACCAGTAATGCAATGGCTGATAATTGCTTACTTCCCTTAGTCACCTTGTACGACACCCGCGGAAAAGGATTGGGTGGTGACACTTGTATTCTAGTCCGTCACCACATGGACAGAAATGTATGGTAAAGAGAACTTAGTAAAAACATATTGGTAAACATGTCATTGCTATCTATTTTTAAGAACAGTGTGTATCATCCGGAAGCTGTATGGAGCATTGTGGTTTTGGTCGTGATGAATCTAGCTAAATGGCGGTCATTGTCCTGCCACAAATTCATTGCATTGGGTAATTTATTGGCATATGATTTTCGACAGTAAATCCGAGCGTGGTAGGATTAATTTTGGGATGAATATATAAAATGTTGGTGATTTCGACTCTCCGTTTCAATATAACTAAATTATTATTTGCTTTTTAATCAATTTACATGCTGCACTGCATATAACAATAAATGGCGAATAATTTTGGTGTGATGAATGCTGTATTTAAACTATTGGGAGCCTGAGGCACTTAAGATAATGGGGTCTGCTATGACTAAACAATATGAACAATATTCTGAAAATGTGCAACTGTAATCTTTTGTTCTGGCTTATACAAATAAAAAGTTATAAGGTTAATATTTATTTAAACTTACGTGTATTATTGCGTAACAATTTGAACTAAAACTAACTAACTTATCATCACGCTATTTCTCTTGCGGGCTCGCCAGTTTCGGAGACTCCTGGCTCCACCTATATCCAATACATGACTGATTTGGTTATATATTGAACTTACGAATTTTTAGAAAATATATTACATATGCTGTTTCAACTAGGAAAAGTTAGGTATTATTAGTGAATATACAGGTGGTCAAGTTTTTTTTTACTGTGAGGGTGGCAAACAAGCCTCACAGTAAAAAAAAATCCTCTGATGGTAAGCAGTTTCCGTAGTATGTGTTTTACGCTGACCTTTTGTGAGAGAGTGGTACTCCCCACTCGAGCCTGCCCTTTAATGGCGGGACAAGCAAGGCTTTACCATTACTGTATAGTACTCTCAGCCTCCAGCCAAGATGAGACAACGTGTTTATTCTTTTATTTTTTTTGAGACAACATCTCACATGAATTCTGGATGAGCGATTGGTTAAGAAGCGGAAGTGGGAGGATGTAGTTACACGGAGAGACCGAGACTAACTTTCTAGACCAAATCAGTCAGTGTATTGAAGAAAGGTGGACTCAGGAATCTCTGAAACCGGCGAGCATGTATGAAAAGAATAATTATGAATGTTGGGGAAGCGAGAGATGTATGAAAGAATAGAGCGTTATGACATTCTGGTCTTTGCCTGCCCCGCAGGGGAGATGGCGTGATGACAAGTAAGTAAAGAACATCTCACACTAAGATATAATTCTTGTATCGCAAGGAACTTTATAAAAATATAATTTAATGGTACAGAAGTATACTTAGATACTTAGACTCAGAACAACCATTTGTGGATCACACAAAGCATCGTATTGTCTGGGAGTCGAACCCAGAACATTCTTCCGGGTTTTTACCTATATAAACCATTCAGCTGTTTGCAGAGCGATTGCAGAAAAAGTCAACGTTAAAGTACCCCAGGGCTTTTTATTTAATAAATGATTAGATATTTTAAGAGCGACGTTATCAAATTCAACACGTAAGAAGAAAAGAAATAATAAAAATTCCACGGCTCATATTACCGCACGATCAAAATGTAACAATCTCTTCACGAATGTTGACTTCTATCGCTGTTGTACGAATTTTCCCTCCTTTGTTCCATTCTTTTAATAGCCGTCTCCAAAGGGCTTTTATCGCGGAAGACGCAAACTTTTCTTCCTAAAAGAGGTTGCTCTTTTAGAATCATTTATGCCAAACTTGGGGCGGTTTTTCCTGTAGATTATCCGATGGCCTGGATTTTTAGTGTATGTAGATTAGTTTAGATTGGGTGTGAGACTGAGCTAGGTCTTATATCTTGTCGATCTGGATGACGCGACAAAACCGGACGAGATAGGAATATGTGAAAATTTTCAGATTTTTAGATTAGGTGTTTTGTTTTTATATCAAACAAGTTGCTTGTTTCAGTTAAATAATATATCTTCAATCCAAAAGTATGACATCATTTTCATTAGACCGGAGTTAAAATGCTTTATAAAATTTATATTATTTCTGTTTATATAAAATAAAAAAAAAATTCATTGATAATTTTAACGAAATACCCTAAATTGAAGAAGAGCAAGCAAGGCGTAACCGCACCCGATCAGTACTCATTCATGTCAAATTATGAGAGAGCATTGTTGATCTATATTTTAGCACTTGACTCTCGCTCTCTCTTGGAAATGGCCGTCAGTCATTGCGATGGCTTAGCGGTCTAGAGCACTTCCCCGGATTGGAAGGGACGAAGGTTCGAATCACGCTCGCAGTAAAGTTCTCTTTTTCAACATTTACAAAAAATAATTTGGTCTTTAAAGATTGAGGAGCTATAAATATTGTAAAGCACCTCGTGAAAGTCGTGGAAAAACTACTCATGCACAAAACGAGTAAGTGGTTAAAGAGAGACTGAAGAAACATCTTTTTTTTTTAGCTCCTATACCATGTACATAGTGATTTCGGTATAACCTCACCCAGTGAGGGCCTTCTCAACAAAACAAGTACATTTTGTTATTGCTTGTAGTGGCAGACGAGCCACGGCCCATCTGATGGTAAATGGTAACCGTCGCTAATGGACTCAACTATTACGAGAGTATTGTCTAGCCGCTGCTTACTATTTTATTCTACTGATATGAAATGAAAGAATAAACGGCTATCTCCTGCTACAGCCAAAACACAACGATGTGCTTCATGGCCGGTCATACGGGAGATGGTGGTACCAACCCGCTCGGCCCCGATACCAAGTGAATACTCCCACTTGGTACCCAGCCCTACCACCAGTCATGCAATGAATGATAATTGCTTACTTCCCTTAATCGCCTCATACGACACCCGTGGGAAAGAATGGGTGGTGACACTTGTAGTCCGTCACACTACTGTCAACTCGGAAATTATAAATTGCCCCTCACAGATGCTTAAAAGACGTGATGAATTTTTGGTTAAAATGACAGTTATTGCGTGTTAATTAGGTCTAGTAATTATTTACGTCTTTAAGCTCGCTTAATTTGTTGTTTTTTTTTTTAATTTAAAAATGTATATGTATGTAATATATAGGTATCTACATATTTTTTTTGGCTTACGATATATTACACAGGAAGAGTCCAATATTATATACACTCACGGAAACCACTCAAAATGTGTACGAAATTCGTCCATCAGTTGTGACGTCACGCTGCGGGATTGGTATCAAATATTCAGACACAATACTTTACGAGTGATTGCGAGAGCTCGCCCCATGACAGTGAAGTACTACTTTCTGTAAATTGTAATACGCGTACGGAGAAAAATAGTTGGTAGATTTGGGAGTTGCGTGAAATTGCATTACAAGATATTTTTTGTTTACTAGACGTCTTTTTTTTGAAGCCTTTTATTGTCCTATTATCTCATTGATTTGATTCTCGTCTCATTGAAGAATTAGCCATATATATATATTATTATTAATTGAGAAGGGTTTAGCCCATAGTCCACCAGTGCGGGCCAGCGTGTCCCAGTGCTGGTTGGCACTTGGACTTCCCAAACTGTCGAGAAAATCTCTCATGCATGCAAGTTTCCTCACGATGTTTTTATTGTTCATCGAACAATGATAATTTGTAGTCATAACAATATTTACTTTCATATTTTTGAAAAATCTCGAAGCCCACCTTTGATTGGGTGTCATGCTCGACACCAGTGTGTTTAAAGTCCTTAGTTTTACCATTAGGCTATAGCTGATATTTTTTTACTAGACAACGCTTTTTGATTGTTTTGCAACAACAAGTTCCTATAGCCTCAGTCAAAAATAACTCAAACCTTACTTATTGTAATACAATAAAAAATTTAATTATTATCATCTAAATTTATTGTTTTATTTTGATTTAAAATACAAAGTTCTTGTTGAAAAACCCTGTACTATCGCGCGCTCCACTAAATAAAAGATACGTTTGACACATTTCCAGTCTTCATAAACACAAGTGCAATACACACCAACCGTTCATCTCAGAACAGTGACAAGTGTCGACACACTCTTTGTGATTGACGCCTTGGATCCCGTATTTACTGTACACTCAGATATCTCAAGTTCCTCCACAAAACTGATATCTTTGTTGTGTAATAGTTTAACACTTGGCTGTTATTGCAGCTATAGTCGAGTGGCAAGGCTTAAGACCGTATCTTATGACAGAGGTATTCAGTGTGGCGTAAGAGCAGGCAAGAAAATTGCAAAATAATATTATCATCCATATCCCATCCCATCATTCCTAGTCTTATCCCAAACTTTTAGTTGAGGTCGGCTTCCGATCTGTTTGGTTTTAGCTTATCCTCCAATATTTACAGGGAGCGACTGTATATCTAACCTCCAAGACCCAACAAAAGACAAAACCGGATTCAATTTTTTATTCCGGACCTTGACAATCTGTAACGATTAATCTGTAGGAGGAAAATCTTAATCTGTAGGATTTTATCCGTCTTCCGAAGCCACTTTTTGGTCGCTCATAGGATAACCAGCCAAGCGAACGCATAACTTAGGCATTTGTTCAAACTGTAAGTGCACAACTAGGCTACGAATTCTTAAAAAATGCAAAATAGTAAAACTCACCAATTTCAGAATCCTGTTGGATTGGTGTTCCAAGGAAATCTATAACACCATCAGAAGCTGAAAAATTCCATTACAAATCTCCTACCTATCCTCTCCTTATTATCCTTCCTATGCTTTCTTGATTGTCCTTCCTATCCTCTCCCAGTAGCCCTTCTACCTTCTTTTTATTATCTTTTCTCTCTACTTACTATCTCTTTCCTTGGAGATGGCGACGCGCCAATGACGCCTCTGGTGTTTCTAGCATCTACAGGTCATGATAACCGCTTAACATTAGATGGGCTGGATGCTAGTTTGCCACGTACATATTATATAAAAAAGAGGCAAATAAGTCCTGATTAACTATAAAACCAGACACCAGGAACACATAAGAATGTTCTCGATTCTATTTGAAATCGATGGGAATAGCTTTGTCGGTCTTTACTGCCCCCTATCGTTATGTGGTAATAAAATGGCTTTAATAGGGTCTTGACCCCAGGGTATTACAGGCAATTTTGCTTCAGTAGAATTATGTTCGATGCGTGTATTTTGATAACACAATTTTATTATGAAACTAGCCTTTGCCAGCGGCTTCGCCGCAGTCAAAAGTTAGTTTTTCGGTTATATCTCAGGTTCCCGATATCCCCGATGTAGTAGCGGGATAAAATGTCTACCAGTTTTAAAATCAAATCAAGGCCTTTCAAATAAAAAAAGTTGCATCAAAATCCATCTAGTAGTTCTTTTAAATAAATTCTACAAAAAAATCTAGTTTAAATAATTTTATAGTTTTTCGGTTATATCTCAGGTTTTCGATATAGTAGCGGGATAAAAAAAGGCGAAGGCTAGTATATTATAAATTTAAAAGTGAGTTTGTTTATTCATTTGTTTGTTGAGTACTGAACCAATTATTATGATATTGAGAATAGATACATTATCAAGAGCCCAGAACTTCTTTATATCTGAGAAAATTGATGATTCCTGTAAGATAGTATTTTTTGTATGGAGATCATTAGTGTATCGTAGAGTGACGTATTTATATTCTGAAGTCCACGCGCACGGAGTCGTGGGTAGAATCTAGTGAATATAATATAAACTACAGCAAAAGACCTAAGATGAATTGAAACTGACCCTGGTCAGTGTGATGGAGTGTGAGGGCGGTTGGAACACTTCCCTGGATTGGAAAGGATGCTGGTTCGATTCCCGCTCGCACTAAAGTTCTCTTTTTCCACATTTCACAAATAATATGTTCTTTAAAGGAGCTGAGCATGTTGGGCCTCGTGGCGTACTCGGTAGTGTAACCAACTTCGGTGCACGCGGTCGTGGGTTCAATTCCCATTCAGGACAATTATTTGTGTGATGAACACAGACATTTGTACTGCGTCTAGGTGTTTTCTATCTATTATATGTATGTATTTACAAAAAAAAGGAAATTATGTGTATTATATCCGTAATCTGGTACCCATAGCACAAGCGTTAAGCTTAAATAAAATATGTAACAAGCCACATAGACTAATAACGCCATCTATGCGTACTGTCTGAAGTTAGACATTCTACAAAGGATGTGTGCTATCATGAATCAAAGATCACGCACACATACAAGTCAGCCGCCTATATAAAGGCGACATTTTATATTAAAACATTCATTCGATCGCTAGGAACCTTAGAGAGCGGATGCCCCGCTGATCCCTCTCAAAGGATAAAAACCTCCGTCTGACCGGCGGCCACGCAAGCCATCAGGTTATAGGGTAGCTAGCAGGACACGGGAGTGCGAAGGCCCCGCAATTCCACCCCACGGTCCTATTTAGGGTTGTTTTCTATATTACTAACTATCACTGTTATAAGTCTAAGTACCAATAAATTATATAAAGTATACCAGTGTTGTCAATCAGAAAGCACCATCCCTACAAATATTAAATAGAGGTTGTATGTACTTATGGCCTACGTTGTCACTTAATATGAATGTGACGCAAAGCATTTAAAGTATTAGCCGCAATACATCGAATCGCATCGCGTCGCGTTGCGTCGCTCCCCTAGGCCAACGGGTTACCGTCTGCACTATCGGGCACGCGTCTGCTTACTGTCTTAGTAGGATTGATGCCATAGTACTCGACGCTGGCGCAGTGAGTGTTAGCAATATCCTCACAATGTCTACCTCCATCAAGCAGTGATAATTTCTAAAAAAGCTTGTGAAATCCAATTTGGATGGTATTGGCCGTTTTTTCTAAGTACACACCTACAATAACAAAGAAATCCATATGTAAAAGACAATGCCGAAAACCATATATTTTGTGCCCGTCGTGCGTCTTAACTATCTAAACATAAAAAATCGTCTTTTGAATAATGATGTTATTTGTATTTATTTTAGTCATAAGCGAAGTGGGCAAAGTTATAAAAAAAGATGTACATATTATTAAATTCGATATTAGCGGAACTGCCATAATTATTGGAAGGCTTGGATAGTCAATGTCGCCAGTTTATTACTATACCCATTTTTAAAGCCAAATAGTAAGAATATTGATTTGAAATAAATAAAAGAAAACCCACATGTGCTCCTATTATAATACTTAGTATTAGTCGAAGATTATTTTATGAAATCATAATTATGAAGTTTTGTTTTTAAATTAAAAATATAACAATATTTATTATCTATTTCCAAAAATATTTTAGGATATATATTGCTATTTTACTAGCAAACCTTATTGATTTGAATTTGATTGACAATTTGTCATGATTTGACATTTGTATTGCCGATAACGTCTTATGTGCGTTTATGTGTTGATTGCTTCATTTGTGAAAAAGCAGTGTCTTTTTTAATTGTTCAGTATTTACTTTAACGTTGAGTTCAGCAAATTCTACGTTGAGTAATTACAAAAAAGAGCGTGACGTCGTGTGAGATAGACTTTTTAGTGGTACTAAGACCAGGATTCTTAGAATGTAATCTAGATCCAGAGTAATTAGCCGTAGCATTATATCCTATCTATATTTCTTACATAGGTACTCTAAAATACTATTGATACTACATTTTATACTGTAATAGAATAAAGAATATGGATTTCAACGCATAATATATAACCTATATACTAAAAATTAAAAGTCAGATTTCTCTAAACTCTCATTAGATATCTCAATGATATTTTTATTTAAAGACCCTGAGTATATTTACAATGTTCTACAGTTAATTTGGTTAAGACGCAACAATAGCCTAACTCTCATAGATAAATCGGCATTGTCCTTTCATGGTCCTAGCTGCCGGAGTTTGGGCTTTGCGTAGATACTATGTCAGTCAGTCAATCTTGAAACGTCAGAGTTGTGGGCCGTGCGGTTACCTTAGACAGAGGATCGAATTCGATACCACTGTCTTTGTAGTCCTTGATTTTTAGTCTATCACTGCACTCGCAGTATAAAATAAGCAGAATTTTATATTCATAGTCATTTTATGTAAGCCCATGAAGTACAATAGAATAGTATTTGAAGACTTCTTAATTTCGTTTCACATAGAAGTCAATGTTTTTATTTAGTGGACAAATTCCCCCATATTTCCCATAATGTTCTCTTTGTCATAAACGGAATAAAGCGTAAAAGAAAGATGAATGAAGTAAGTTTACCCCACAGTATTACAAACCCATTATAAGTTATAAATCTCTTTCACAGAACGCGAATAACAGACCCCATGTTTTAATACTTTCCTTTTATACGTGTAACGATATTCCTGACGGATTTAACGCGTAGCTGTTAAAATATAAGTAATCAAGAATTATGTTGAAACAATTTCGTTGGAGCGTATGGAGTTTATGAAGACCGAGTTTTTATGGGGCTAAGCGAACAACTTGAGGATATGGAATGGTTTTATATACAATAAGGTCGTTATTCGCCTTTTGAAATCCCAAGTTTGTGGTAACGCGGTGAACTAATCTCACTTACTAATCATCACGCCATCTCTCTTGCGGGGTAGGCAGAGAGAAAAGAGTGCCAAAAGGCTCTATTCTTGCATACATCTCTCGCTCAATATTTATACACGCTCACCGATTTCAGAGACTCCTGAATCGCCTTAACCTACCTTATACATGACCAATTTGGTCTAGGAACGTGAATCTTGGTCTCCCCCTGTACCTAAATCCTTCCACTTTCGCATAGTATAATATGTTCTTTACCAGTCACCATCCATCCATCCATCAGCCTTTTAAAGTCCACTGCTGGACATAGGCCTCCCCAAGAATGGGGGATAGTGCCGTAATCGCCAAGCTTGGCAGGCGGGTTGGCGATCGCAGTGGAAGTTGTTAATACTTGAAGGAGTGCTGCTGCCCACTCCCTCGGTATTCCCTCAGTCGGCTCTTACAACTCCCATGGGTGGAGAGGGGTGGGACAATTCTAAAGCCGGCCCCACACGGCAAACCACCAGTCACACGTCTAGTCATTCTTTCCACATGTCCGAACCTTCAGAGCATTCCCTTTCGCATCTTTACACCAACACTCTCTTTCATACCTACTCGCTTTCTTATGTCGACAGTACGATATATTAATATTTCAAATCTTTCTTATTAACAGCTAAAGGACAGCACCTTTCAAAATACTCATTATTGCTCTGGATCGCGTAGTTCGTACATGCTTATTCGCGTTTTCATTAGGACCACGTCTTATACGCGAGCCAGGCTTGAGAACATCCTATGGCAGTGGTGGTTTTCCTAATGCGAGTCTAAGGGCACATGGTTGATTAAAATTGGCAAGATGCTCACATAACTATCGTGGTACCTGTAGTGAGCGTAGAGAGGAAGGATGATCATAGGTACATTTTCGCGGTGAAATAACAAATTTAGCAATGATGTACATGCGTATCTATGGCTCAGGAAATCAATAGAGCTAATCTACGCGTACCATAGAACGGCTGGACACCGGTTTCTTATAGTGGGACGGTAATGGGTTCTGTATATATTTCAAATGTCTGCCAATTCTTACTGTGTGGTGACGGACTAAGACTACAAGTGTCACCACCACTTTTATCCCACGGGTGTCGTATGAGGCGACTAAGGGAAGTAAACAATTACCACCCATTGCACTACTGGTGGTAGGGCTGGGTACCAAATGAGAGTACTTACTTACTTGCTATCGGACCCGAGCAGGTTGGTACCATCATCTCCTGTGTGACCGGCTATGAAACATATCGGTGTGTTTTGGTTGTAGCGGGAGATAGCCGTTAATTCTTTAATTTTATATTCGTGAAATGAAATGTTGAGCAGTGGCTTGACAATACTCTCAATATAGTTGAGTCCATGAGCGACGGTTATCATTTACCATCAGATGGGCCTTGGTACGTCGTCCACCTTAGGCAATAAAAAATATAAAAAAATGGTGGATTACGGCCTGAGTCTCCTCTCGCTAGAAGAGGACATTCATGCCCAATAGTAGGACAGTAGTAGATTGAAAAAATATTTCAAGTGTCAAAAATAAATATAAATATCTGGAGTAAAAAAATGTGGTTTGCATTTTTGACGGTATACATAGTGTTCAAGTCAATCTTTTCAATTTCCTGCCAGGTAGTGTCAAAAGCCACGCTCTAAATAATATATCGCTTATAGAGTAGGTGAAAAAAGTAATAACTTCGCAGAAAGCACTTTAGATCTCGTAAAAAGAGGAAACTCTGTAAGTACAACATAAGTTATCACTTAAGTAAATATCTTCATATTTAACTTAACTTAGTTTAGTTAACTTTTTGTTTTTAATGCTCTGTTGATTAAAATGTCAGACAGCAGAGCTATGTGTTATTATTATTTTGACAGTTCAGTTCAGTTACTAAGAAAATGACAATGATATCTTCAGAAACTGCAATCACTAAATTGTTTTCAAAGAGACTTTTTTTGTGATTATTAGTTATTTCAAATTTTAATAATTTATATTACGATTAATTGTTTTTGTGTAATTTTAAATTTTAATAATTTATTTTACGATTAAATGTGTCATTTTAATTTGGATTATGTGTTGTAAGTATTATAAGGTTCTATTAAGGATTATGTTATCTGAAATAAATAAAATAAAATTAATATAATAACTGATACTACTAATTTAAAACAATATTCATAATTTAATTTTTGAAATAAAATAAAATTATGAATATTGATATCTGCAATAGTTTTCACAGACTTTTTATTGAAATAAATAATAATAAATAATGGCTAAAACTTACTAAAAACCCCTATTTTGAGTCAAAGGTTACCTTCCAGTAAGCGCCACTTTTACCATCTAGTGACCCATTTTTACCAAGATAAGCACTAAAAATTAACTTAAAAATGAGTGGAGAAAATTAGATTTAAATAAATAGAATGTTAAATTCAGCTGATTTGTTTTTGTGGTCATTTTTCTTACAATAATAGCGTTCCATCCTCGTTTTTCAAAACATTGCCGTATACATACATATTGTAGGTGATATAACAAAAATAGCCTTCACTGCATGATTTGTAGGCTCAACATGTACTAGCTAAGTGGCCAGGTGGCAGGGCGAGGCCCACTGACCTGCCTTGGCTAGTTGGAGGGCTAGGCTGGAGGCGCCCCGGTTCAGTCTTTAGACTGTAGGGGTGCTTCAGTCGATGCTGGAGGAATGGGCAAGGAGATGGAGTCCTTACCTTCCAACTGGTGCAGGTGCTGTCGGGGCACTGTTGCTTCGGCAGGTAACTGCACATAGTCGCGAGGAGGGAGGCCACTCTGTGTTGTCACCATTGCGGCTGTGACCAAGACATGGCGCAGCACACACTGGAGTCATGTCCGGTTTGGGCCGAGAAGCGCCGTGAACTCGTCGCGGCAATAAGACCTCTGCCGAGCGTCGTTAGAGTGATGCTTGGCAGCGACAGGAATTGGGAAGAGGCGAAGAGGGCCAGAGAGGCTGATTCTTCCACAGACCCGAACCGCCACCAGCGACTGGGGTGGCGCAGGCGCAAGTACCTGCAACATATGCCGCCCTAGCTGAGGCTGCGGGTGGATAACCGGGCAAGGCCTCCCGCGAAGCTGCGACGCTCTGTGTGTGGATGCGTCGCTCAGTAGAGTGTACCCGAAAGGGTAAGCTACCGCGGACCACTGACGTAATGTAACACAGTTCCAGTGGTCCACTAATACAGGTGGAGAGACGACACAAAGTGGGTTTATTTTGTGGGTCTGCGCCCCACACTACCCTGTTCGTTGTTGTAATTTTTGCCCGCCTGCAAAAGGCGCTATATGTAGGCTGTATACGACCAAAGTGGCATTTTCTTTAATTTTACCCTAATTAACTGTTTATTTTGTGTAAGAACCACACACTTAAAACAGCCACGATTAAAGACATCTTATGCTAGATGATTATTTAGATGGTTTGATTGGGTCAAAAATTGCCTAAGTGTTACCAACGCAAGCAAAAAAGAAATTATAATCTGCTCATAGAATCGAATACGCAACACCTTACAGAATTTAAGAACACATTACGTTATTTAAAGAGAGTCATCTGCGCAATTAATCTAGATTACAATATAAACCAGTTTGGTTGTAACTAAATTTTGCAACTAAATTAATTAAGTCAAACAACAGCCATTAGTCCGACGATGAATCAGTTGATTGCTGTTATTTTGAATAAATGCAAATTGAATTTTATGGTTGCATTATAATTATGGTGCTATTTGTCACGTGTAACAATTTATATTACAGGGCTGACGCTAACTATACTATATATAAATATATTGTACGTATTAACGGCTCATAGAATGGGAATGGAGAGGAAGTAGATAGTGTTTGAGGATGTGGACAGGAAGAATGATAGAGACGGGAGGAGGTAAATTTATGAGCCCTCAGCGCTCTCACTCGTTAAATGAAACGCAATTATAATAACCACTGTTGACAACTTTTTTTATTGCGTATGGTGGCAGACGAGCCACGGCCCTCCTGGTGGTAAATCGTAACCCTCGCTCATGTACCACCAGTAAAAAAAAACATTCTGTTATGGGGTGGTAATTCATCGATAGAGACGGCAAGTTTAGATCTTTAGGATCAGATAGAGTACCACCGAAGGAATGTAACAATAGTTTTTTTTTTTATTGCCAACTGTGGCATCCGAGCAAACGGCCCACCTGATGGTAAGTGGTAACCGTCGCTCATGGACTTTGGCAACACCAGGGGTACAGCCAAGCCGCCGCCTACCGTGGGTAAAGTGCTCTTCTCAAACCTCGTTTAAAGAGGGACATGTCGTAGCGCTGGGGGAACACCGCAGCAGGAAGATCATTCCAGAGCCTACACGCACGTGGTAGAAAAGAGCGCTGGAAACGAACTGTCTTGGATGAGATCGTTTCCAGGTGGTGTGGATGAACCCTACTACGATGTCTCGTGGTCCGGTGGTAAAAAGGCGATGTTGGTACCACCTCAAACAGTTCCTCAGAGCACTCTCCATTGAAGAGTCGATAGAGCACACAAAGAGACCTAAAGTCTCTCCGCCGCCCCACTGATTCCATTTCATCCATGAGATTGGGATCGTCGACAATTCGAACAGCATAGTTCCAGTGGCCCGCCAACAAAGGCGGAGAGATGGCACACGGCGGGTTTCTTTAGTGGCCGCAAGCCCCACACTACCCTGATTTTTGCCCCAAATGACAGGGTGTACGGTTAGGAACATTTTTTCCCGCCTTAACAAATAAAAAGGATCAGATAGAGTGGTACCATAAAATTTGACTTAATTATTTTACAATAAAAAAAAAGAGTTGTTAAAAAAAAGAATACTTAATTTTGACCAAACCACATTAAATTTTAATTTTAATTTACGAACTTTTCTTCAATTTAATTACTGATACAGATTACTTTAACTTTTAGCTGTTTTATTAAAAAAGGTCCCTTTGAGTTTGGATTAAGATTTTTTCTTTAATCATAACGAGCAATATTATACAGAAATGTCAAGATTCTGTATTTTTTAATTAATAAGATTCTTTATTTTTAATACAGTTTTAGTTAAAAAAACTACTTACTTTACAATTTAGAAATTACCCTTAAAAAGAAGACTGTGGTGCTCTCACTCACTTTACGGAATACATCAGTACCTTTGTTTGACGCTGATCTTCTTTGAGAGGGCGGTACTATCCTGATTAAACTGGCCCATTCATTCTAATTCTTCTAGAGGCTCAAGGCGCTACCAATTACAACCATACAATATCGCCTGGCAAAGGATAACTATTTAAGATAGTACCAACAATATTGTCATCTTCGGAGTCAAACCTGCAAGATTCGCCACGGAACGTCTAAGCTCGACCGGCATTTCTAAAATTGAATTTCTGAATAAAATTTTATCTACATATTTAAATATTTACCAAGAAAAACGTTTTTTTATACCGAGAAAATATGATTCTCTTGGATTAACATTACGTACCTATGCATATATAAGAGATCATTTCTCCAGAAATCTTGTGAAAATATCTGCAATTTATTCTAGTCAATTTTTTATTCAATGATATCTCTCAATGTTCTTGAATTTTTATCTCTGCATACATTATGAGCTTGGATCCTGAATTACAAACGCTATTTGTCTGCATAAATCCTCTATTTATGCAATCTGTTGAGAGCTGACTATTTCATTGGATAATTTATAAGCCAATCTTTATTAAATGAGAAGGTTAATTTCACTCAATTGCGGCTAGTTAGGTAATGAATTATTACTGAGGGAGTTACTAGCTTTAAGCTTAATTAAACCAACAAGTTACTATTTTTTTAATATTTAAGCTATGCAACTTTGTGATTTATGTTTTTAGCATCTGACATTCTCTGCAGTGTCTGTATTTATTATTACAAGCTCTATATTAACATGCAATGTTCATATGTAAGTTGTCAGTTTCAAAATTTGAATTTTTTTTCTATCACTTTTTGCAGACTTATGCCACTACAATTTTGCATCCTTATTCAATTTTGACAATACACAATACAATATATACAATTTAAAAAAAATCAAGATGTCGGCTTTAAAAATGGTCTCTATACAAATGAGAGATAAAAATTCTAATCAAACTGATATCGACATGCATGTTTCTGTGATAAAAGCTTGTCTTGAAAAATATATTTTTAAATTGAAAATTTTCATATGTGTGTGTGTGTGTGTGTGTAGTGTGTGTGTGTGTGTGTGTGTAGCCGTAACCTTTCATAACCCTCTCCTTATTATCCTACCTATTCACCTTTTATCCATTTTCTTTGAAATAGCGATGCATGAGTGATACCTGTAGTGTTGCTAGCGTCTATAGGCTGCGGTAACCACTTACCATCGGGTGGATAACATGCATATTTACCATCCAAGTAGTATAAGACTTCAGATACATTTGACGAATAATTTGTTCTATTAAAAATATGTATTTTTGTGTGGGCTTTTCCATTTGTTTGTTCGCGCATATATCTCAAATTTCAGACCGGTTCACATGGAGATAGATCTTAGCTTGGTACAAAATATGGACTTTGTTTCAGTGGATGTCAGGAAAAAAGCAATCCCCATTTAGATCAAACAAAATTTCATGCGAACGCAATCGCAAGCAATAACCTAGTAAACCAGTAAGTAAAAATTTATATTTTCTATCACTTATTGAATATTTAAAAAAAAAAGTATTTTGATTTTAATTTTTTTTTTGTTTCATAGCTATTAATTAGACTTATAGACTGATATACGTTTTATTCCACTATTACCGAGAACCTAAAAATAAGGCTGTGGCGAAGCCGTAGGCAAGCTAGTAAATAATAAAACATTTCTAACAATATAGTGATACATTCAAATTCCACATGTTGTCCAAATATTGTTTGTAGATATCACGGTTCGTAGAGGAAGGGAGTGCTACGTTTCCTCTACGGTCAACGAAATAGCCTACGACTAGGAATTTTATTAGGTAGTTAGGACTGCACACGGTACCGTGCGGTTAGCAAGCTCAGCTGTTGCATTGTTTCGCAGAATTAAATTGATGTATTTCTTTATAGTTTCAATTTGTGTGAAGATCAGATACATAATATCGCAATAAGAAAAAAAAACATAGCATCACCTACATTTTTTTTTCGCAATAAGATATATAAAATCACAATATTAAATAGACAAATATTAAACATTCCTTTAGGAGCTAAATATAGTGCTAGTGTCCCACTCCAGAGGTGCTGTAAGACTAAGGTTGTAATAATTGTCACACAGCGATTGTGAGGAATGGGCATCTAAATGTTAATCATGGCCAGGCAGAACCTTTATAGTGGGCACGAACGAAATTACTTTCCTTTCAAATGCAAAAGTCATATTATAATAGCAGTAGCCCTGATGAACTATGTACCGTCTCAGAATAATAAAAAAATCTTATAACTTTATTTGCTGATATGAGTAAATTATTGTTATAATTACAGCATAAAATATTTTTTATCATTTTAATAACTCCAAACATAGCATAGCATCACGCCTGTATTCCCCGAAGGGGTAGGCAGAGGTGTATTACAGACCCCTGATTAGCAGTCTAAAGAAACCCGCCGTGCGCTATCTCTCAGCCTTTATTGGCGGGCCATTGGAACTATGTTACATTCCTTCGGTGGTCCGCCGGCGGCTTACCCTTTCGGGTACCCTCTACTGAGCGACGCATCCGCACACGGAGCGTATTATTGACGTTGTAATTATTATTGACATCGTAATTATTATTTAGCCGTGTCGCTTTAGAATTGTCCCACCCCTCTCCACCCATGGGAGTCGTAAGAGCCGACTGAGGAAATAGCGGGGAGTAGGCAGCAGCACTCCTTCGAATATTAACAAGATCCACTGCGATCGCCAACCCACCTGCCAAGCGTGGCGATTACGGCAATATCCCAAATTCTTGGGGAGGTCTATGTCCAGTGGTGGACTTTAAAATGCTGATGGATGGATGGATGGAATTATTATTTATTGTTATTATTATAGACATTGCAATCTATCTCTTCTAATATGTTTATATTGAGTACTTACATGTTATTGAAATGTTAATAATCGAATTTGATTGCTTAGTGACTATCAAAATTTGCTGTGCCTGAGAAAGGTGACAAAATTTTAAAATATACGAGTATTAACAACTTTTGTACCCTTGTCTTGCAAATAAATGTTATGATTTTGAGTTTAAAAATATTATTAATAAGAAAGAAAACTTTGCATACATATAGTCTGAATCCAAAAAAGGACAAGCTGTTTCATTTGGAAAAATTGACGTTTCTGTGCGATAGCTGTTTTGACAAAGAGAAAGAGATTATATTATGCTATATAGTGAAATTCAAATTAAGTCCACGAGGAATTTGGTGGTATATATTTTTTTTATTCATATACTTTTCATACAACGTCCTCTGGTCCCAAACTAAGCTTAACGCTTGTGCTATGGGTACCAGATTACGGATATAATGCATATATTACTTTTTTTGTAAATACATACATAGAATAGATAGAAAACACCCAGATGCAGTAAAAATATCTATGTTCATCACACAAATAATTGTCCTGAGTGGGAATCGAACCCACGACCTCGTGCACGGAAGTCGGTTACACTACCGACTACGCCACGAGGCCCGTCAAATAATCTAGACTAGTGACAAATTAAATTATAATATTTTATTATCAAGTGAATATTGGACGAGAAGAATACTGTGGTGTTGTAATATAATGTTAATTTATTCGGTCTACAAGCTCAAGGCGCAAACAAGGCCCTTAGTGATACTGAGAACCTCATTTTTCCTTCTAATTTAACGTTATAAATAGATGTTGCTCTTACATTATTTATATTTTGGGATTTGATTCCATCGTGACAAATAAATTATTAATTTTGCTCGTTTTTATTTGGATATTTTTTTCAATAGATACATCTGTCTATACTATTATAAAGCTGTAACAGAGCTGTGTATGTACAGACATTTTAGATATTTGTGAAAAAAAAATTGTGTATCAGGCTATATAGGCGTGTCTGAACACAAATAGAGTTTTTTTTTAATTTTTTATTTGTTTGTTTGTTCGCGCATCACGCAAATACTACAGAACGGATTTCAATACAACTTTTTTTTATTTTATAGTTATTAATTAAATTTAAAACCTGGTATACATTTTATCCCGCTCCTATATCGGGAACCTGAGATATAACCCAAAAACTAGCTTTTGGCTGTGGTGGAGCCGCGGGCAAAGGCTAGTTAATAATATTTCCATGTATACAAATAAATAAAATTAAAGTGTCTCTTTGAAATGTCTACATAGCAGCTGTTTACTAAATTCATTTGAAAGTATATATCTATAAAAAAAATACATAAAAACATAGCGTCACGCCTATATTCCTCAAAGGGGTAAGCAGAGATACATCTCTCTCAACCGTGGGTGTGTAATACATTACACACCCACGGTTCGCCAGCTATGTTAACAAAATACTAACCATGTATCTGTCTGACTATTTGTTATCAAAACAGATTTTCCATGGCAAATAACTAATGTTATAAATAGTAGAAAGAAGAAAGAAACAAATCCATTTATTTTGATCTCTACAATATTATTTAGATATAATTTTAGCATTTGGCATGATTCACTTTGTGTTTAATACTCTACAATATGTATAAACAAAAATAAATATATTTATTAACTAAACCCTTAATAATAAATAATGGTGTGGAAGCCAAAAAAGGTCTTGCTTCAGCTTATGCTGCTGCGAAAACGCCGCAGCGTTGGTTTTCAAGCAGAACCATTGAAGTGCGAATACGAGCCGCCACCGAGCCAAGCCACGCACAAGTGGCTTAGGCTACTTTTATTTTAGAAAAATCATTAGTGTTCCGTACAAAAAATTAAAATAACTATATTCCTCGCGGACGACGCGGGTAGCAAGCAGCTGGTATATAATGTAAACTACTTCGGGGTTAACATCTGCCAGGCGTTCTATGACTCTAGCTTAGGTTATTAATAGGTAGTAGAGATTACAGCTTGAATGGATCAGCAACACCTTGAGAAAATAATCCTCTTACGAATAATCACTGTAAAATAACGTAAATTTTCCTGCTGTTGCTTTTTATTAGTTGAGTGAGAATGCCAGAGGACCTAACAGATATTTTTTAACATACATGCTTGTCCTTAAGGTATGCAACGCACGAGTGATCCCCAAGGTGTTGCGAGGTGACAAATGCTTGTTGTCATCTTTGTAATATAAATAAAAAATACTTACCTTTTTAATATGTAGAAATACCGTCCTATTACTCGGTATTACACTGACTAAACATAGAATAAAAATCATAGCCGCGTGCCTTGAATGCAAACTTGTGTTTTACACAAATTTAATCATAATCTGGAACAGGTTTTATGAAATACGTTATATTAAAACCTAAATAGCAGTTGGGATAAAATTACCACAAAATTAGGATTTACAAAAAGCGATTACACTAGACGTGAGTTGAAATACTTTATGAAAATTGGTCTATGTTGACTGAATTGAGAAATTAACACGATGTGCCGCAGAATTTTATTAATAGTAAAATATATGCTATGTGGTTTATAATCTATAGAAATAAAATTAAAGTGTTTGTTTGTAATGTCTAAATAAAAGATTTTTACTAAACGTATATGAAAGTCTATAGATACGTTACAAAACACTAGTTTAAAAAAAAGGTCGGTCTATCTCTCTGTTTGCTCCTGCTAATCTCTGAAACGGCTGGACTGATTTAGATAGGACTTTCACTGGCAGATAGCTGATGCTATAAAGAATAAATTAGCCTACTTTTATATGGAAAAAAATGGCTGTCTATATCTCTGTTTGCTCCTGCTAAAATTCGAAACGGGTGGACTTATTTAGATAGGACTAATGCTATAAGGAATCAATTAGTCTCCTTTTATTTGGAAAACATAATTGAGGTTTGGCACAAAAAAGAAAATAACTAGATTTTACTCTTAGTTCGATGGGACGGTATTTCTACACCACCGGAGACAGATCAGGTACACATGCATGTAAATGCTTCCGATAGATGGCGTTGGTCGTAAAGACAAATGTGATAAGGAGATTGGAATGATCGAAAGATCTGTACTATAGCTCAGTGGCTTAGAGCACATCCCCGGATTGGAAAAGACGCGGGTTCGATGCCCGCTATTGCAAAAAATTTCTTTTTCCTTATTCACAAATAATTTGTACTTTAAAAAGCGGCGGAGCCTGTCAAATGCTAAAAAATATAGATCAAAAATGTTGAAAAAATTGCGCCATCAAATAGTATGAATTTTAATTGCAAAATTAAACTTACTATATTGGTTTAATGCATTTAAATGCTTCCGATAGATGGCGTTGGCCATAAAGACAAATGTGATAAGGAGATTGGGATGATCGAGAGATCTGTACTATAGCTCAGTGGCCTAGAGCACTTCCCTGGATTGGAAAACACGCGGGTTCGATTCCCGTTAGTACAAAAATCTCTTTTTCCTTATACACAAATAATTTGTAGGTACTTTAAAAAATAGGCATATTTAAAAAATATTATTAGTATCCAGAAGACATTTTTATCCAAGAACACATTTTTATCGTAGCTGGTCTTTTCGCGTTAAGCAACGCTGAATCAGTACTTAAGCATTATTAACATATTATGCGGGTAATTACTCGTATATAAATCTTTCTACATGATTAAATTTCTAATCCACAGACTACATTTTCATAAAGAAAGGGTTAAAATAAAGAGGCTTCACGAAGCTTCATACGTCAGTGACGAATGACCTCCAGACGCCCTTAAGGCCTGTTCCATTTACATGTTTACTGACCTTTATATATGATCCTCTGGATCCACTTTACTAAATAAAGTGTATCCTTTAAACTATCCTATTTTTATACTTATATGAAATAATATAAAAATAGTAATACCTATGTGATATTATCACGCATTTTGTCCGTGTGGTGACGGACTAAGAATATAAGGGGTGGTGACACCCCATTCTTTCCCACGGGTGTCTTATGAGGCGACTAAGGGAAGTAAGCAATTATCATCCATTGCATGACTGGTGGTAGGGCTGGGTACCAAGTGGGAGTACTCACTTGGTATCGGGCCCGAGCGGGTTGGTACTACCATCTCTTCTGTGACCGGCCACGAAGCACATCGTTGCGTTTTGGCTGTAGCAGGAGATAACAGTTTATATTTTATTTAATATCTGTGAAATGAATTGGTGAGCAGCGGTTTGACAATACTCTCGGTATAGTCGAGTCCATGGGCGACGGTTACCATTTACCGTGGCTCGTCTGCAAATAAACGCAATAAAAAAAAATATAACTGTGCATAGTTCGAATGGTAACTGTATTGCTATAATTTTAACTCGGAGAGAAAATTAACTGGTCTCATTTTTAAGGGATTAAACTTATATTAATTAATTGAAACGCAGTTAAATCTGTCTTCAGATAAATGTCAGGAAATAGGAATCATAGAGTAAGAGATTATATTATGTTCAGACATCATCAGATGCTATCAACAGGCTTTGTTGTTCAGTTAATAATTTTAGTAATCCTTATATATAAGAAAATCCTATGTGCAGTTTGGTCCAACTTGAGAGATAGGATAGTTTTTATCCTGCTTATTTGGTTTTTTAATTTTATTTTCGGAGAGGGATTTCGAAGAGAGAATCAGAGGAACAATTACCCAACTAATGTTAAGTATTTTAAATTATAATTTAACGAATTATAAGTGTCCCATAACAAAGGTTGGCCGGGTCTGCTTGTTACTAAGTATTTTATTTCGAAATTCGCCTGTTTTTCTTTGAAAACTAAGCGGAATTTTAACAAAATGAAAAGTAGTTCAGCAAACAGTTCTAATTTTTCGAAAATTTACTGTTGGCAAATTCCTTTACAACAAACAGTATCTTCTATTTTACTAAATTCAGAAATGTGAATTGTCCATACAAATAATATACCGATAATTGTTATTTTAACCATCAATTATTATAAATAACAATATTTAAAAGGTTAACAAAAGTTGCGGAATTATTGAAAAAATTAAGGTAAGTAAAATATGTGTAACGTAGAGTTGCATAATTATTGAAGTCACAAATTGATTTGGTAACATTTAAAGATTCGCAAATTGTACACATATTTAAAGTAACATAAATATGTGTACAATTTTTATAAATATAAATATGTGGTATTTTTTCACGTATAACGCACGTCCCGTGACCACGGCTACTGAATTTTACATCCTTAAGAGAATTATACAAAAGGCAATACTGTGTTTTTTTTATCTACTATGCGAGTGGCAAACAAGCGTACCCCATCTTTTTTTTTGTTAAGGCGGGTAAAAATGTTCCTAACCGCACACTCCGTCATTCAGGGCAACGAACTAGGTAGTGTGGGGGCCCTCACCCACTAAATAAACCCACCGTGTGCCGTCTCTCCGCCTTTATTGGCGGGCCACCGGAACCATATTACATTCCTTCAGTGGTATACCAACTACACCTAGTAAAACTTCATTATGATGCAGTGCACAATTAATTACAAGATTCCCCGATCGCTGGTTTACTCCCACAATCACCATTGGCTACGATTAGCTGATTATAGATTAATATTCAATACCATTCTCTAGCGATCTAGCTTTTATTACCATATCTACCTTTGACTACTTGCTACTTACTATGCTCTGTCAATCATTTGAATGTTTGCATTCATAGATAACGGTGTGGTGACGGACTAAAAATACAAGTGTCACTACCCCATCCTTTCTCGCGGGTGTCGTTCGTACAAGACAACTAAGGGAACTAAGCTATTATTATTCATTACATTACTGGTGGTTGGGCTGGATATCAAGTGAGAGTACTCACTTGCTATCGGGCCCGAGCGTGTCGGTGCCACAGTCTTCTGCGAGAGCGGTCATGATGCACGTCAGTGTGTTTTGGCTGTAGCAGAAAACAGTTTATTCCTTCATTTCATATCTGAGAAATGAAATGGTGCGCAGTGGCTTAGCAATACTCTCGGTATAGTTGAGTCCATGAGCGACGGTTACCACTTACCATCAGTTGGGCCGTGACGCATCTGCCATCATGAGAAAAAAAACCATGATGATCGGTTGAATAGTTATGGTGTTAAGCAAACAAATATACAAATGCACTTTCGCATTTCACACGTCACACGTCACACGGTACATAGCCTAATTCAGTCATTTTTGTCTCAAAGCATAGATTAAGGATATTATCCCCTTTTGGTATATTTTATTTCAGATATTAATATGAACTTTTTTGTTTGATAGCAAGCATAGCATACTTTATAAATAGTTTTACATTGGCATTCTGACCACGTGCAAAGTATTAAAATTGACAAAGTTGGCCAAGAAGCGCGACTTCTCGTGCCACGAATACTAAGTTTGAACACTAGATGTAGTACTCGGCGTCTTCAAATTTCTCGTTCTGGTTTTATCGGTCTGTTTTGTGAAACCTGCAGCTGTAGTGCGAACGGTTTGATTAGCCGACATTTAATTATTTTTTTATTTATGTGTGTAACTTATGAAAAAATAGAATGAATACGTAAATTGGGATTAAACTAGGAAAGTTTTTTCTGGCTGACACAGGTGCCCTGGGGAATCGATGCTTTGAGAAGTACCTGTGTTGCATAGGCCGGGAAGAGTTTGCCCGATGCCATCAATACGAAATTGATAAAACAAAATGAATTTTAATCGTATAATTAAGCTTACCTGGATGCAATTATGTGTGCAAATACTTCCGACAGATGACGCAGGCGTCATACAAGACATTAAGAAAGATATGTTATCAAAATTCGCAGTCCCGAGCAATTGTCACGATGGCTGAATCAGCAAAGCATTTGTGACGGTATTCCAGGAGATGAAGGTTCAAATTCTGCTTGCGATTGTTATTTTTGATTTGTCATTTTCACACTTTGTATTAATTTATATGACTAAGCACTCAAAAAATATATCAAAATATGTGAGTTTTTATCTGTCATAGCTTTTAAATGCCTGAACAGATTTGGAGGAATGTATCATTAGAATCCTTACGATTGGCTAGATTTTTTGAAAAAATCGACATTTTAGTTGCATGAGTCAATTTCATATGTTTCTATACAGACAGGTCTGTTATATTTTTTTAATAGTTTCCATAGATTGGGACAATTCAAATGTATCACAGTAAAATATTCGCGAATAGCCAAGCGCGTCAAGTGATTAAAAAAGCAACTTATCAAAAAATTAAAAACCATGAAAATGTTATTTATCCTCCCCAGAGGGCATACCTTAGCGTTTTATAACTTGCTACATATCCATTAATTAACGGAACATGCGCGACGTGTCACGGTAGCAAAAATTTTATTTCACGTACACTAAGTGTTTTTTGAAGCGTTGTAATTAAAATCTCTTAGTTACCTCTCATCTGATTTACTGCTTTAATCATAAAAATATAAAAATCGACCACTGACTCTGTGGTGCTGCGGTAGTGTAAGCGATTACTGATCATGAGGTCTTGGGTTCGATTCCCGAATCGGGCAGTATTGTTGAGCTTTTTCGTAAAAAGAATAATTCTCAGTACCAGCCCGGAGTTTGGAAATGTGCCCGGCAGACGGCAATAGGCTCGAGCTCTATTACGTGGGGCTTAAACATAGCTGGCGAATCATGAGTGTGTAATACACCTGCTGCCTACCCCTTCGGGGAATACAGGCGTGAAGCTATGTTATGTAATATAATAAAATCAAAAACAGTTAAAATCTTTTTGTTGCTTATATTAAAATTATCTTAACTATGTATTTTGTAACTATACTTAATAAAGCTCTAACAGATAACAGAGCTATATCTAGGTATACATATAAGATATTTAAGAAAAGAATACTGTATTAGACTATTTAGCCATCTCTGAATACAATAGTTTTGTTAGAATTTTCGTCTTTTCTCTCTCTTCAGGGACACTGCGATAATGAGTACCCGTTGGTTGTTGCAATTGCAATTCATTTGCAGAAATTAAACCACATATTCAACAAAGTTAATATGGGGTAACAAGATCTCACAAATGAAAGTTATTCAATGGTTTTATAAACTTAACAATTCCAGCACGAATAGTCCAGTTAAAGCGAGAAGTAGGTACCAGCTTCTCACAAAATATTGACTTAAAGTAATGGTATTCGAAGTGCGCTACGGTGAGTGAGAATACCAGAGGCCTGAATCTTTTCCTTTTTTCTTCTCTACTTCTTGTCCACTTATTATTCTTTTACTTCTTCTTTTCTTAATTAGTTTGTACACATTGAAACAGTTTCAGTGGTAAGAGTTGGAAAAACGACACACTTTACTGTATTGGGTGAGAGCTGCACATTAATTTCTCTGCTCGTTTCCTCGAATGACATTTCACTTTAACAATAAAATATAATAAAGGTTTAGCCACACGCGAGTGACACTTGGTGTTGCTAGCTTCTTAGGCTATGGCCACTTACCATCAAGCGAACCATAATATGATTGTTTACCACTATACAGAAAAACTCTACACATTGAAAAGTACATATATCACACTTATATATGCTCACATTTATCCAACTAAGCATATTTGAAATGTTCATCAATAAAATGTTATATGCGCAATAAAACCCACTCATGGTTTAAAAAGAAAAATATACACACTCATATAAGTATGTTTATATACATCATTATTTAATGTTTATAGTCAATAAAAACTGTTTTATGGATATTCAAACTGTGCTTGGATTATAATTTAAGCAATATAATAATGCTTTCTCGTTCACTTAGAACTTTATTACCTATATAGGGGAACATAATATTAAATAGTGCGATATTCTATTAATATTAAAACTATGAAAATTTGTGTTTATTTATCACGTAAAATTGCTCCAAGCTAAACGCATATGTATGAATTTTTTATTTTTTTTATTGCATGTAGTGGTAGACGAGCCACGGTCCATCTGATGGTAAATGGTAACCGTCGCCCATGGACTCGACTATACCGAGAGTATTGTCAAGCCGCTGCTCACTAATTCATTTCACAGATGAAATGAAATATAAACGGCTATCTCCTGCTACAGCCAAAACGCAACAATGTGCTTCATGGCCGGTCACACGGGAGATGGTGGTACCAACCCGCTCGGGCCGGATACCAAGTGAGTACTTCCACTTGGTACCCAGACCTACCACCAGTCGTGCAATGGATGATAATTGCTAACTTCCCTTAGTCGCCTCATACGACACCCGTGGGAAAGAATGGGGTGGTGACACTTGTATTCTTAATCCAGTCACCACACGGATATCACGGATATAAATTGTAACATTGTAACATAGATAATCACCTTTCAATATAATGTATGTTGTATATAGACCTGGCTAGGCACGTTGAATTAGGTATAGAATCCCGTGCTCCTGCCCAAGCCGGGACGGCTTCCGGATAAAGTCATGGCCTTTCCAGCTCCTCACGGAACTTCGCCCCGACCTGTCGGATGACAAGCTCAGTTTTCGTTCGGGGCGTTCGACGGTCGACCTTGTCTGAAGGCCGAGGCCGTGAAGGCCGTCGCTCAGCGAGAAGTGCTGTTGGCGGTGTCTCTCGCACCTGCACTGCTTCAGTTACTAAAGATGGCTTAGGTCAGTAGAAGGATTGACTTTCCTATCCCTCTCTACCGCTACCTTCTGCGAGACAATTTTCTCACAGAAGGCAGTGACCGCAGCCCAATTCAGTAACGTTGGGCAGGCCAGGTTGGGAAAGAAAGGTTTTCGAATGGCGACGCATCGAATGACGCAGTGAAGGGCGGCCTCCCACCAGGTCAGGCAGCCGTTAGACAGGACCAACCTGGCGGCACAGGACCGTTTGTTGTGACGCTCTTTTTGGAAAGTACTTAGATACTGTGTCCAGCATTGGACAACGCGAAGGCTGAAAGACAGATAAGTAGATATATGAAATATAGACTTCGGCAGATTAATAATGATCGTAAGTGGGACCTAAGTAACTCAAAGAATGCTGAATCCTGGGGATTAAATTGTGAATGAGGTAAACTGCATATTACAAATAATAGAAAAAAACTGTAATAAATCCATTCGAGTCCAATCTCGCTGGAGTAAGCAGACGATATATTTGAATAAATAAATAAATATTCATTTCACACAACGTCTTCTGGTCCCAAATTAAGCTTAACGCTTGTGCTATGGATACCAGATTACGGATATAATACATACATAAAAAAGTAATATATATATATATATTTTCAAAAACATACATATAATAGATAGAAAACACCCAGACGCAGTACAATTATCTGTGTTCATCACACAAATAATTGTCCTGAGTGGGAATCGAACCCACGACCTCGTGCACATTCATTCAACTTCTCAGCGATAACGAGAAAATTTTATTATGCCACGAGGAGTAAACATTTCGTATTAATTTTTCGAGTTAATTAACTAAAGGGACAGATGAGGTCATCAATATTTTAAACACAAAGTGAAAAATGTGAAATCGAAAATAACAGTCAGGAGCAGGATTTGAACCTGCATCTCCTGGATACCGTCCATATGCTTTACCAATTCAGCCATCCTGACAATTGCTCCTGACTGCTAATTTCGATAACACATCACACCTAACGTCTTTGGGTGACGCCTGCGCCATCCGTCGGAAGTATTTTCATACATTATACCGACCAGGTAAACTTAATTTTACAATTAAGATTTTTACCTAATAATGACGCAAAGCCCATAAATATTTATATATTTTTTTAGCATTTGACATGCTTAGCACTATACATTAAACATGATATGAAAATACTTCCGACGGATGGCGCAGGCGTCACCCAAAGACGTTAGGTGTGATGTGTTATCGAAATTAGCAGTCAGGAGCAATTGTCAGGATGGCTGAATTGGTAAAGCATATGGACGGTATCCAGGAGATGCAGGTTCAAATCCTGCTCCTGACTGTTATTTTCGATTTCACATTTTTCACTTTGTGTTTAATGTATAGTGCTAAGCATGTCAAATGCTAAAAAAATATATAAATATCATCAATATTTACTTGCTATTCTAATTATTCTTGGAGATTATGTCTCTTTATAATTTAAGGTAAACAGTATCACGGGTTGGTATTGAGATAAGGCTGTTTTATATATATATATATATTTTTTAAAACATACATATAATACATAGAAAACACCCAGACGCAGTACAATTATCTGTGTTCATCACACAAATAATTGTCCTGAGTGGGAATCGAACCCACGACCTCGTGCACAAAAGTCGGTTACACTACCGACTTACACTTACACTACCCGTTCGCGCATAAAGGTGTGTATATTTTAATAAAAAGAAAATATAATAATTATTATTTGAATTATATATTATTCATTCAACTTCTCAGCGATAACGAGAAAATTTTATTATGCCACGAGGAGTAAACATTTCGTATTAATTTTTCGAGTTAATTAACTAAAGGGACAGATGAGGTCATCAATATTTACTTGCTATTCTAATTATTCTTGGAGATTATGTCTCTTTATAATTTAAGGTAAACAGTATCACGGGTTGGTATTGAGATAAGGCTGTTTTATCTCTAAGCTTTTGCTTTGAAATGTTACATTAAAATTAACTTATTATTAAATTATCATAATGATCTCCAGACTGCATTTTCGGTCACGCCGACCATAGTTTATTTTGTTTTGTTGTGAAACATCTGAGGAGGGAGGGTAAAATCGGCTGTTAGCGTGGCGACGCTTTTATTTTACTTGTCCCGTTCAATTATTGCAAGTTAATTTTGACACACTTTCCAGTTTCCGATTAAGCTGAAATTTTACACGCATATGTATATCGCGTGACAATGCAAAATTATGATGAAATTGAGCTGATCTGATGATGGAACTGGTAGGTGGACATAGGAACTTGTATAATGAACCGCGCAACCCCATTGAATTTGGGCTCGTATGATTGGTCTTGACGAGTACTTTACCTCTAGAGGTATCCAGGGTCTGATGATGGAGCTGGAAGGTGGCCACAGTAACTCTATAATGAATCGACGCAACCCCATCGAGTTTGTAATCGTTTGATTTGCCTTGACAAATACTTTGTCTTTAGATGGTATCCAGGGTCTGATGATGGAGCTAGAAGGCAGCTATAGGAACTCCGTTATAAAACGACATAACTCCATCGAGTTTGGGCTCGAATGATTTGTCTTGACGAGTACTTTGTCTCTAGATGGTATCCAGGGTCTGACGATGGAGCTGGAAGGTGGTCACAGTAACTCTGTAATGAAACAACGCAACCCTATCGAGTTTATACACGTTTAATTCGTCTTGAGGAGTACTTTGTCAAGTTACGATCATTTTATTTCTACAAAATAATTTCGACGTTTTCACATCTGGTAGACGTCCCGCGACGTCTAGTTTTTTTATTACATGTAGTAACAGACTTGCCACGGCCCATCTGATGGTAAATGGTAACCGTCGCTCATGGACTTAACTATACCGAGAATATTGTCAAGCCGCTGCTAACCATTTCATTTCACGAATATGAAATGAAAGAAAAAACGGCTATCTCCTGCTACAGCCAAACAACGCAACGATGTGCTTCATGGCTGGTCACACGGGAGATAGTGGTACCAACCCGCTCAGGCCCAATACCAAGTGAGTACTCTCATTTGGTACCCAGCCCTACCACCAGTCATGCAATGGATGATAATTGCTTACTTCCCTTAGTCGCCTCATACGACACCCGTGGGAAAGAATGGGGTGGTGACACATGTATTTTTAGTCGGTCACCACACGGTCAACAGACACTTGTCATATATGCAGGAGATATTAAGTGTACTAGTGGGTGCGCAAACACAAGTTCACTCTTTAAAGTATAAATTAGTATTTGTGAATAAGGAAAAAGAGATTTTAGTAGGAACGGGAAACGAACCCACGTCTTTTCCAATCCGGGGAAGTGCTCTAAGCCACTGAGCTATCCTACCGATCTTTCGATCATCCCAATCTCCTTATGACATTTATCTTATGACCAACGCCCTCTATCGGCAAGCATTTATATGCATCCAATATAGTAAGTTTAATTTTGCAATTAAAATTCAAACCATTTGATGGCACGATTTTTGAAATATTTTAGATCTATATTTTTTAGCAATTGACATGCTCCGCTACTTTTTAATGTGTGCGTATACAAAAGTGCACTCTATGGTTTCTCACTATCATAGTCCGATGGTACGGCTTTCCGACACGAACAGTCAGAGATCAAGCGCAGGAGCAATGGCTTTACGTCTTTTCTGAGGCACGAGGGTGAAATACCGTGAACTTCCTAACTCCGGGCTGCTATTGAGAATTTCTTGACTGAAAATCCCAATATTTTTGTGTAGCTCAGACTCGGGATTTAAACCCGAGACCTCATGATCGGCAGTCTTATACACTACCGCTAGATCACTGAAGTCTGCCTCCATAATAGATATCTTCTATTGGAAAATTTTGAGTTATGCAGACATGACAGCTTATTTACTAAATGATAGTCCAAGCTTACGGAAATTTGTTTTGAATAAACTTGAAATTTTACTAAACATAGAAAAAGAAAATAAAGAGCTTAGTAAAAAAGAGAATGAGTTTATTTGTTTTTTCTGATTGCTTTTCATGAAAATAAAAAGCTTCTGGAGCAGATTTTTCATCACCATGTAAACTATGTACGTTAATGGAATATTTCATTAACAGAAATGTTGGATTTCTGTGAATTTCATTAAATTTATAAAATAGAGTATGTAAAGGGATTTCAACGACTAACTATGACGTCTTACCAAAACCTCTTATTCAGTATTAACTGTTTTGCACAGAGTATAAAGCCTAATGCAAGTTATGCTACATAATTCACTAATAACCCAGAAACACTTCAACCAAAATACCCGCAACAAATCTCCACCGTACATCCCTAGCACTTACGTTCACATTATGTAATACATCCTCCGTAAATGGCACCCGAAAGTCGCTCAACTTAAGGACTCCAGCAATTAAGCTAATTGTCTTTATTACAACGTTCAACGCTTTTATCAAAATGCGAAATATTAACGGTAAAAGGCAGAGCGGCGATGTAGAAATTGTGATAATGTTTTTTTGAACAACATTTGCTTCATGTTAAATGTTTAAAGGAACAAATTGTGTTGAAGGCATTTTATTTTCCAAATAATTTTTTAATATAAAAAATATCTTAAGGCTCGTCTCCACTACCTCGGCGAGGAAGAGCGGAGCGTAAATTCACGTAGTTTTGAGAGTCCCGAACAACGTCTTTGTTCGCGTGATGATGCACTGAAAATATACTACCCTCGTAATGGTAGCTGCTTGTTCGTGCTCCTAGTATTGCCAAGTTCATAGGTGGGTTTCTATGCCATCAACAATAAAAAAAAACAATCTTTAATTCAGAGACATCAATCTGGTATTTAGTTCTATGATAAATTGCATTTGAAGTTCTGTCAAATTAAATACTAGTTAAGGTACAATTTAAAGATATTTTATTTATTTAAAGTACCATTTTAATGCGTGTTATGAGGTAGGTGTTATACTCTCGGTATAGTTGAGTCCATGAGCGACGGTTTTTCGTGTGGTGACGGACTAAGAATACAAGTTTCACCACCCCGTTCTTTCCCACGGGTGTCGTATGAGGCGACTAAGGGAAGTAAGCATTTATCATCCATTGCATGACTGGTGATAGGGCTGGGTACCAAGTGGGAGTACTCACTTGGTATTGGGGCCGAGCGGGTTGGTACCACCATCTCCCATGTGACCGGCCATGAAGCATATCGTTGCGTTTTGGCTGTAGCAGGAGATAGCCGTTTATTCTTTTATTTCATATCGGTGAAATGATATGGTGAGCAGCGGCTTTGACAATACTCTCGGTATAGTCGAGTCCATGAGTGACGGTTACCATTTACCATCAGATGGGCCGTGGCTCGTCTGCCACTACATGCAATAAAAAAAAAAGGGTAGGCCTTGGCTAGTCTGCCACCATAAGCAAAAAATAAATAAGCGGCCCATGAGTTTCTTGCCGGGTTTCCATAAAAGACTTTCCTACGAAATCCGGCTGTTTATTGGCGATTGTAATCGCTATTTTACTTTTGCACTTGCTTCATGGGCCTACGTTAGTTATTAGTGAATTCTTGACAATTTTTTGTAATATTTACATTAAGCATAAGAAATAAAGATAATTAATATTAATTTCGAATTTGAATATGGCATCCCCAGTGAACGATATTATTATAAAGGATATTACAAATTTGTAACTTGGGATATTATAACATAAATTTGCTTGACCAACTCCATTGAAACATAAGCTTTGAACAAGTCAAATTTATTGCTTCGATCTTAGCTCCAATTTCTTAGACATTCAATACTCTTCTTACACATTAGAATTTCAGATCAAAGAGATTTGTGTATACTTTTGTCCCAATCGAGAATCTGTATAAATTCACTTGTTAACAAAATAACATAGCATCACGCCTGTATTCCCCGAAGGGGTAGGCAGAGGTGTATTATACACCCACGACTCGCCAGCTATGTTTAAGTGTCACGTAATAGGGGGCGAGCCTATTGACGTCTACCGGGCACATTTCCAAACTCCGGGCTGCTACTGAGAATTTTTCTTATTTTTTTTTTTACGAAAAATCTCAATAGCACTGGCCGACCCGGGGATCGAACCCGAGACCTCATTATCAGCAGTCGCTTACACTACCGCTGCACCACGGAGTCAGATAAAAAATACTCGCTGAATAAGATTTTGTATTTTTATTAAAACATTTAATACAGGGACACTATTGCTACTTTCCCACGGGAAACGAACACTGTGGTATAAAGTTCGATCTCCAGTCTTGATACCGCAAGACACATTACATTTGCACGACAAAAATAGGTCCATCAGATGGGCCGTATACTTTTTTGCTACCCACGTAATGTATAAAGATGTATGGGTTATAAATGATCACTGCGCGCTGAAAGAAAACATGAGGAACAAGCTTGTGAATTGGACTAACGCTTAAATCGCTCTCACCGTGAGAGCAGACCTATGCCTAACAGTGATAAAGGAAAATCAACAAAAATTTGGTTTGTATTTACTTTTTGATATATATTTTTAGCACTTGACTTGCTCAGCTACTCTTAAAGTACAAATTATAATTTGTGAATAAGGAAAAAGAGTATTTTAGGACAGGCGGGAAACGAATTAAAAAAAAATCACGCTATCAAATAGTATGAATTTTAATTGCAAAGTTAAACTTATTATATTGGATGAATGCATGTAAATGCGTTCCGATAGAGGACGTTGGTCGTTAAGACAAATGTGATAAGGAGATTGGGTATTTCTAAAAGATAGTATTGTAGCTCAGTAGATTAGAGCACTTCCCCGGATAGGAAGGGACGCAGGTTCGATTCCCGCTAGTACTAAAATACTCCTTTTCTTTATTCACAAATTATAATTTGTACTTTGTATTTACTTCTTTAGTAGTCGACTTTTACGGACTCATGACAAAGAATTTGGTGGTGACATTGTGTTCTCTTAGGCTGGTCCCACAGACCACCAAAGGAATGTTACATAGTGGAATGTAGTCCAGTGGGCCGCTAATAAAGGCGGAGACACGGCACACGGCGGGTTTTTTTAGTGGGTCTCACACTACCCTATTCGTTGCTCCGAACGACGGGGTGTGTGGTTAGGTACATTTTATCCCGCCAAAACAAAAAATAAAGAGGCTGGTCCCACAGAAACTAATGGTTCTTAAAAATAAACAAAACAAGCGACCAACCAGCTGTAACACCATAAAAAAGTCTTTTATCATTTAAAAAAGAAACATTGCCACATCGTTGCGAGTAGTAAGCCTCCCAGTATTAAATTAGACGGAAACTCAATAAAGATAACTCTAGGACTATGTACTTAGGTAAGCGTAGCGTGCAGCGGAGCGTTTTTATATGTAACTTAGTTACAATTAAGCCAACAACCTGTGTGTTGACTTTGTATTCGTTTTTGTTTATCTACATCTCTACCTACACATTAGTAAGTTCGATTCCAATACATTTTTTGTGCAATCCCCTAGAAGTTGTTTTGTTGTACCTATATGTGTTCTTTTAATAATATGTAGGTAGTATTATAATACCTACTCGAGAATATTTAATTGCCTTGCCCGCGGCTTTGCCACAGACAAAAGCTAGTTTTTTTTAGGTTATATCTCAGATTCCCGTTATAGTAGCGGGATAAAATGTATACTAGCTTTTAAGTCTAATCAAGAGCTATCAAATAAAAATTGCATCAAAATCCATTCAGTAGTTTTTGCGTGATGCACGAACATACAAACAGCCAAACAGACAAAATATCAAAAAAAAACGTAATACATTCTAATATTATGTAAAAAAACTAGACGTCGCGGGACGTCTACCAGATGTGAAAACATCGAAATTATTTTGTGGAAATAAAATGATGATAACTTGACAAAGTACTCGTCAAGACGAATCAAACGAGTATAAACTCGATAGAGTTGCGTCATTTCATTACAGAGTTACTGTGACCACCTTCCAGCTCCATCGTCAGACCCTGGATACCATCTAGAGACAAAGTACTCGTCAAGACAAATCATACGAGCCCAAACTCGATGTAGTTATGTCGTTTTATAATGAAGTTCCCACGGCCATCTTCTAGCTTCATCATCAGACTCTGGATACATCTAAAGACAAAGTACTTGTCAAGTCAAATCAAACGATTTCAAACGCGATGGGGTTGCGTCGTTTCATTACAGTGTTACTGTGACCACCTTGCAGGTCCATCGTCAGACCCTGGATACCATCTAGAGACAATGTACTCGTCAAGACTAATCATACGAGCCCAAACTCGATGGAGTTATGCCATTTTATAACGGAGTTCCTATGGCCACCTTCTAGCTCCATCATCAGACCCTGGATACCATCTAAAGACAAAGTATTCGTCAAGACGAATCAAACGATTCCAAACTCGATGGGGTTGTGTCGTTTCATTATAGAGTTATTATGGCCACCTTCCGGCTTCATCATCAGCCCCTGGATAAAATCTAGAGGCAAAGTACTCATCAAGACAAATCATATGAGCCCAAATTCGATGGGGTTGCGCCATTTCATTATAGAGTTCCTATTATCCACCTTCTAAATCCATCATCAGATCAGCTCCATGTCATCATAATATTGCATTATCACGCGATATACACATGCGTGTAAAATTTCAGCTCAATCGGAAACCGGGAAGTGTGTCAAATTTAACTTGCAAGATTTGAACGGGACAAGTACAATAAAAGCGTCGCCACGCTAACAGCCGATTTTACCCTCCCTCCGCATTAGATGTTTTACATCAAAAAATTAAATTAAATTATTTCAAAAATGTAAAAAAAATCGTTTTGTGTTTAGACACGCCTATATAACCTAATAAAGTAATTGTTTCTCAAATATATTAAATGTACAGACACAGCTCTGTTACAGCTTTATAATAGTATTATATAGATATAGCATGTATATTGTAATACCTATTCGAGAATATTTAATATTTTAAACATTTTGCTCGTTAAATGAAACAAACAGCCTATAAGTTTCACATCGCGCTAGGCGCATCTTTATTCACGGCCTAACGTTGGTTTGTAAGTAAAAAAAACAATTCCTTTGTAACAGTGGCTGATAGAAAATTGAAATTCGCATAATATTGGAAATGTTGCTTTGTAAATATACATTGAGAGAGTATTGTTTATTTGGTAATCCTCTGAATTTACTCTGAAGAAAAATGTTGTTTTACAAGACTACTAGTTGTTTATTTAAATAAACACGTAATATCAGCTATATTGCGTATTACCTATATTTTAACTAACAGTGGTAGAATATTAACCGCTAAACATATACCAAGTTATCATGAAGAATCGTACCAACGCTTGAGAATGAATTAGTTTTCATCGTTTATCATCGCCCTTTAGAAAATATATATACAAGTGCGTGTATTTAAGCGAGAACAAAAAAGCCTCAAGTTTTAGCAAGCCCTACTGAGCGAAATATATCCAATTTTCAAGAACAAATTATTTGAAAAAGTGAAATAGAGGGCTTTACTGCGAGCAGGAATCAAACCTGTACAGTCCGGGGAAGTGCTCTGGACCACTTAGCTAACCTTTTTTTTGTTAAGGCGGGAAAAAATGTTCCTAACCGCACGCCCCGTCGTTCGGGGCAACGAACAGAGTAGTGTGGGGCCCTCACCCACTAAAGAAACCCGCCGTGTGCCGTGCTCGTCTCTCGCCTTTATTGGCGGGCCACTGGAAATATGTTACATTCCTTCGGTGGTCCACTAAGCTAATGGGTAACCTAATATCCACTTCACGTTTGTTTTAGATGTATTTACGACTCACGCCACCTATCGGATGCATTTATATATATTTTAGTATTTAGATTTGAAGTATCGGAATCCTAGCGTGACATAACTTCTTTCCACCAAGAATCCGAGTTGCGGCTTAAGAAGTTTTGCTTCAAAAAACACTAGATACTCCATAGTTATTTTAATCAAAAATTTCTGTGGTATCTATTCATTTTCAGTTTCAGTCAAACTTTTCAGCTAGTATTACCACTATTACGATTGTCTTTCAAATTTTCTTCTAACCTACCCATTTTAAAACCCTTTAGTCCATGAGCTGACAAGCCACCGCCCCACTAGTTCCGGATATTTAGCCTTCAGAAAAGAACGAGCCATCAAAATTCGAGACGGTACGTTTTCAGGCAGTATTGAGCAGCGCAGTATACTAGATTACATCTTCAGTCTTTAGGACTGAAACAGAAGATTGGTCAATCCCTGCTCTTTTTATAAAAGTATTAACGGATAATCTGTCTATGTAGCAGCTTGACTGGCCATCTAATAATATAAGATTGCATCTTAATGATTATGTATATAGCTCTACATCACGCATTCATTCCAATCCATCTCTAATCCGTTAATATAACTATAGAATCAAACGTCCTCCAATAACCGTTACTATAGCACCAAAAATTCAATTAAATAAAGACGCAACCCTTTGTAATACCCTGTATTAAGCTTCTTTACTGCAAACACGTTCACATTTCTTTAGAATCACGCGCTAAATCCCTTCACTAAGGATTCACCGGGCGCCAAACTTCGTCAGTTGTATCTACAATACGACACCTCCACGCAATAAGCAGAACTCATTTTGTCACGGGTATAAAGAAGATGGTCTTTATTCGAAATTCAAACACAATAGGTTGACTTTGGATAACGAATATGTAAGCGGAGCCACGAGACAAGGCAAATCCGCTATGACGTCAAATGAGACTTATTGGATTACCGTATTAGGGCATCAATGTTATAACAGATTACGACAAAGAATGGACTTTGTCCTATACCAACATATTATAATACATAATAATAAGTACATATGTTGCAACGGCCTCGGTGGTCTATCGGTAGTGTACTGCAGATCGCGAAGTCTGGGGTTCCCAGGTCGAGCCAATAAACATTAATTTAGTTTTTTATCTGTATTTTAGCACTAATGCTCAGCTACTTTAATGAACAAATTATTTCGGAAATGTGAAAAAAAAAATTTGTGCGAGCGGTAATCGAACCTGCGTCCCTTCCAATCCGGGGAAGTGGGTCGTAAAGACAAATGTGATGTGAAGATTGGGAATGGACGTTGGTCAGTGCGATTGCTTGGCGGTTAGAGTACACTAAAGTTATTTTTTTCACATTTCACAAAAATTTGTTCTTTAAAGTAATTTAGTTTTGAAAAAAATCTTAATTGCTGCATGGAGTTAGGATATTGGCGATGTTTCACTCCGTAATGCCGAAAACATGTACATCATTTGGTCCTGCCCTTCACGTCTTTTTGGACTAAGAGAATGAGGGGACATAGAGTAGACTTGTATTTGCGTACACATATATGTGCAATATCTTTAGCGCAGTTGGCTAGCGTCTGTTGATTATATTAAATACGTTATACTTTTATGTACGTTTTAGTTGAAGATAACTTTTTCCTTGACATGAAATAAGGAAAGGAATTTAAGTAAAATAATTCGTATGCTCCAAGCTAAGCTGTGTCTACCAACATGGAAAATCTATCCAGTAAATTCAGAGACAGGCGAAAGTTAAATTAAAAATCGTTTCTGTGTGTTCTAATATTGTCGTGTTGAATACCATCCTTATCTGGAACAAAAGACCACGGCGCCTAGTTGATAAAGAATTTAATATTGTAACCAAAAACCTATGTATCCAGTTATTTAAATAAACATCTAAAATACTGTAAGGCCTTTTTTTTTGTTAAGGCGGGAGAAAATGTTCCTAACCGCACACCCCGTCGTTCGGGGCAACGAACAGGGTAGTGTGGGGCCTGCACCCACTAAAGAGACCCGCCGTGTGCCGTCTCTCCGCCTTTATTGGCGGGCCACTGGAACTGTGTTACATTCCTTCGGTAGTCCGCCAGCGGCTTACCCTTTCGGGTACCCTCTACTGAGCGACGCATCCGCAGAGGAGCGTCGCACCTTCGCGGGAGGCATTGCGGGTGGCGGACGTTCCCCGGTCCATCCACCCGCAGCCTCAGCTAGGGCGGCATGAGGCGCAAGTACCTGCGCCTGCACCGCCCCGGTCGCTGGCGGCGGCTTGGGTCAGCGGAAGAATCTTCCTCCCTAGCCCTCTCCGCCGCTTCCTTCCGCTAGATAACCTCCTCGAAGAAGGCAGTTACCGCGGCCCAATTCCTGTCACTGCCAAGCATCGCTCTGACGACGCTCGGCAGCGAGAGGTCCCCCCGTATTTCCGCGACGAGTTCATGGCGCTGCTCGGCCCAAGCCTGGCACGACTCGAGCGTGTGGCGCGCCGTGTCCTCGTCACAGCGGCAGTGGTGACAGCCCGGAGTCGCTTCCCTCCTTGCGACTATGTGCAGGTATCTGCCGAAGCAACCGTGCCCCGAAAGCACCTGCACCAGTCGGAAGGTAAGGGCTCCGTGCCGTCGCCCCGCCCCCTCCTCCAGCACCGGCTGGAGAGCCCCTACAGTCCAAAGACCGGCCCGGGGCGCCTGCAACCGTGCCCTTCATCTGACCATGGCAGCTCGGCGTGCGTCGCCCTGCCACCTGGCCACCTCCCTGAGGAGGGGGCGTCGGCTCCCCTCTCGTAAAATGATAGCCACGAGATGGGTCAGAATCTCCATCTTCTGGATTGCATGGAAATTGATAACTTCTAGTGAATGTCACGTTAGCTTAATTGCTAGAGCATTTGAAACTATAATCCTTAAGACTTGGGTTCAAACCTAACTTGTGGCAATTTTATTGTATTTCAGATTTTCGCAGTTAGTGTACTGATTTTTATACCTTATAAGTTCACACTTTGCATCACCGGCTAAGGTTATTTTTCCTAAGTGCTAGATATTAATGTTAATAGAAATCTTATTACAATTTTATCTATTTTTTATCAGAAGTCTTAATATCATCTGAATATTACTAAGAACTTTTTTAGATATTTTTTTCTTTTTTTATATATATTTTTAGCATTTGACATGCTTAGCACTATACATTAAACACAAAGTGAAAAATGTGAAATCGAAAATAACAGTCAGGAGCAGGATTTGAACCTGCATCTTCTGGATACCGTCCAGATGCTTTACCAATTCAGCCATCCTGACAATTGCTCCTGACTGCTAATTTCGACAACACATCATACTTAACGTCTTTGGATGACGCCGTATTTTCGATTTCACATTTTTCACTTTGTGTTTAATGTATAGTGCTAAGCATGTCAAATGCTAAAAATATATATAAAAATATCTAAATATTTAAAGGGTTTGCGTCATTATTAGGTAAAATCTTAATTGTAAAATTAAGTTTACCTGGTCGGTATAATGTATGAAAATACGTCCGACAGATGGCGCAGGCGTCATCCAAAGACGTTAAGTATGATGTGTTATCGAAATTAGCAGTCAGGAGCAATTGTCAGGATGGCTGAATTGGTAAAGCATCTGGACGGTATCCAGAAGATGCAGGTTCAAATCCTGCTCCTGACTGTTATTTTCGATTTCACATTTTTCACTTTGTGTTTACTAAGAACTCCTGACTGATGAGTTCGGTATACAAATATTTATTCTCAATTTTACCTTGTATTTTTTTCCAGCATACAATCCATCACAGCGAAATAAAAAGGAAAATAGTAAAAGATACTTCCTCAGTAAGGATTTATTAGTTGCGAGATACTAACGATATTACACATTTATTAAATCTGTAATGAGCACTGCATAAAAAATATGTGCGAATAATTAATCGTAAATACACTTGCATAACTGGAAGATTATTCTCCTCGACGGGTTGCAAACCAAGTCTCGTATATTATTACAACTTATATTTCATTTTGTTTATTTTATTTATTTCAAAGGATGCATTATATAGAATTAATGTACAAATATAAATATCACAAATTCTATACAAAATTTTATTGTAATATATTTATATCTGTAATATTCTCTTCGTAAAATTCTCTCTCTAGTCATCATAGTGTGAACAACATTAGCCTTCTCTAACCAGTTGGGCCGGCAGTTAGTAAAATATTTATTCTGAAATGGTATTAATAATAACTTAATTGGTATTTAGTTACGATTTCCGTGCTAGACACCTACTGATGTGTTTGAAGCCGGTGCCAAGTCCAAAAGTATCAAAAACAATTCATAATAAATACCTACTTAGATAAAATTAAAAACATTTTTGGCACCGGCTTCAAACACATCAGTAGGTGTCTAGCACGGAAATCGTATCTAAATACCAATTATTTATTGCTTTTTATTTCCTGGGTGCATTTGAAGGCGGTTTTCTTTATTTTTTAAATGTTTTATATGAAACGAAAAGTTGTAACGAACAAAAATATAGAAAAACAGGGTATTGATGCCTCAGAAATCCCTTATGTGCGGTATCAGCGTGCATGGATAGAAAAACCCTACATGGTGGTGTGAGAAACTAGAAGGCTCTCTATAGAAAAATGTGAAAATAACTTTAAAAATTTATTAAAATATTACCGAAAATGGACTTATTCGAAAACATTAGGAAAACAGACATGTCAATGGAAATTGTCCGCTGGAAACTTGCAGCTATTATAAACTTGATGAGCAATTATTCGACAAACTAAAGTTACCACCTTAACCGTGGCTACAAATACTTATAAAAGCCGCATTCCGATGCGGTATAAGACAATTATAATAATATGGGACGGAATGGTAAATGAGAAACCAAGGTCAGAAAACGACACATTCTGGCTTGATGGCCAGTAGAGTGAAGTCGCATGGAAGAGAGCTAGTTGCTCCTGCTATGTTGGATAGCGAGTAGACCGTAGCTATAGTACTCAAATATAATTATTGATAATGTAGTAAATTATAACAGTCAAGCAAATATACGATATTAACTGTAGATGTTTCCTTTTATTATATAATAAACCTTACATTTATCCTAATAATCCTGATACTCTACATCCATCTCAATCTCTCGTAGTTATTTAAGACCCTCTGAGTAAGTGACGTCACGCATACGGAGATTTTTCAAGCATTAAGCCGCAGAAACCCTATAGAAATGAAGCTACGGGGCAAGTTAGTACACAGTTAGTTAATATACCCGACTACACAGATGATGAAGTCGTTATCTAACTGATCGACCGTATCCAGTCATAGGTTCGGTTCCTACACAGGATAATTCTTTGATATCCACAAATAGTAGTTCCTAGTCTGAAAGGTGTACTTTGTATCTGTCAATTATATATTTGCGATAGTCTAGTGCACAGTTTTGTTTTAAAATATATCAACTAGATATTTTTAACCTAATGAGAAGTTAAATTGAATATTTATATATATTTTTAGCATTTGACATGCTTAGCACTATACATTAAACTTAAATTGAATGATAAAAAGTTTCATGATCGTAACGCATAAAATTAATTCTTAATTAATTTGGCGATGCTGGCGATTGCATAATAATTAAATTCAGAAATCATGCAATGTATGCTTGAAGCGTTACATAACAATTATCTTAAGATTCCCTTGATAGCCTAGCATATTTTAATAGTTTTTAACACTCATATACATAATTAAGCCGTGTGGGGCCGGCTTTAGAATTGTAATGGGGGAGTGGGCAGCAGCACTCCTTCGAGTATTAACAATATCCACTGCGATCGCCAACCCGCCTGCCAAGCGTGGCGATTACGGCACTATCCCCCATTCTTGGGGAGGCCTATGTCCAGCAGTGGACGTTAAAAGGCTGATGGATGGATGGATACATAATTAATCTAGAAAACACTAATGTAACCTTTCATGCTTCGATCATCAATACTAACAAGATACAGTGTCCCGAACAATATCCACCTAAAAACTGTACGTGTGAATATATACTTATACAGCTACATCGATTTACTAACGAACTGAGACAAAACATCTTACATTTATGGTCATTCGTCACAAAAAACGAGTAAAGCAATAATTACAAGTGAAGTGAAAAGACAAATAACATTTACTGTGAAATCAAGCTTAAATAGCAACAATAAAGAACTTTTAGAAAATAAACAAAATAAGAGCTCACTTCTCAAGTGAGTTTTTATTTACTGAGACGTATTTTTCGGGTTGACGCGAAATCTACAGCATTTTTGATCGAAGCTTTCATGGAACAAGATTTGCTCAAGAAATGAAAATATCACACAACGACTGCGCGTTTCAATCTAATCATGTTTATACTCTCTTCTCATTCAATGTTATTAGTTCACCACTTGGCTTATTATTATTCACCTCGACCCTTGTCAGGTTTGCATATAAATATGAACATATAAGGTTTTCATCCAGTTGCGATACAAATATTGGTGTAGGGTATGTATTGGAAACAGGAATTTCATTTTCACGTGTTTTGGGACATACAGGTAGTTTGTTTGGAAAACATTCGCGTGGATATTTTTTTTAATAAAATTTGATATCCAATTTAAAGTGATTTATATTCTTTCTAGGTTCTTCTTTTCAACAGTCAATATCCTATTTAATATATAGATATTATTTACAAAGGTAGATAAACATAAGATCTTATTACTATTATGAAAAGGAATTACTTTTATCATGCCGTTCATCGGTTGTGGCGTTCTCTTGGGGAGGTCTATGTCCAGCAGTGGACGTTGAAAGTCTGATGGATGGATGGATGGATGTTCATCGGTTGTGTAAAAGAATAGATATTCATCACATTTATTTTACTGCTTTGAACACTTCTTAAACCTCTTAGCATCATGCATTAGTACGTATGTACCTAACACAGTACAAAACCTTGTCAATCGAAGGATATTGTGTGGAATACCTATGTCCGACATTACGACACTAATCTCAGGTCATTTATTTACATCTGTTGAGCATAATTTTTTTTCATAATTAGGCAGATTTTTACCATAATCAACAAATACACTCAAAATATTCACTATTTCTCTAAAACTTACATTATTCCCCCATCCTAAACATAACCTGTAGGATTAAAGTATCACTGATTTTGTTTGAAGAACAGAGTAGCCATGTTTAACCGCTCAAAATAGTTTTTTTTTCAATTGGCTTGACTGCGGTTTTAGTACTATATTATAGTCAATGAATTTTTATAACGATTTTAAGTGAGTCAAGGCTGCCTCCATCAGACTTACACGATTAATTTTCCGGAATTGTACGGCAGGTGAATTATCTAAATTTTATGTATTTAGATCTCCACAAACCCCGGGGAAATCAGTTGGGGTTGTTCAACTCATCGACACTGAAACATAATTGAAAAGAGGCAAATTTTATCACTCAGAAAGATAATAAAATTTATACTCATGCATTATATTAAACTGAATAATATATTCCTCTTCCTTATGAAATAATATAAATACCAATGTCTAAAATAACCGTCAACTAGCTGGTTTATTTGATTGAGTACTAGTGCTGACTCAATACGCTCATGTTAAGAATCAATTAATTAATAGTTTAAATGCGTCCACTCTATGGCAAATATATTATCACCATGGAAAAATACCTATTCCAAAAACACTGGAATTTTTTTCTTTATAAAAGTAACCTGTGTTTTAACAATTTTTTTTTGTAACTTGTGTGTTTCGAACTATAATATGTATGTATTATATACATTTCATGATGTTGAGTAGTTACAGTGTGGAAGCCTTTCAAACAAACATACTCATTTTCATATTTATAATAATAATAAGGATTGCGTTGTCAGCTGCAAAGACGAAAAAGTCTTCAAAATCCCAACGGCAATCAAAAGAGATTGTAACGGGCCGATAAGATTCCAATTTGGCTTCCAGCAATTTGATTCGAAAACATCAATTAGCGTTTCGTGAGCAACGCAATTAGATTTACAGATAATATTCCATTATCAGCTCAGATATCTAATGATGGCTCTCGATATCATTGACTTGATCATCAAAACGACATTTTATCGCATTTTGATCGTAAATATTAAATCCAATAAAGGGTTACGCTGCTTAAATTATAATGACCGGCAATTTTCATGGGTAAATTGAATTTATTTCCTTGACCCGTTTTTATACTGGTATTTATATTTAATTAGGTATTCTTACAGTTTAACTTGTTACGTTTTATTCAGTGGATGAGAATGCCAGAGCCATGAAGTTCTTCGACATCTTTAACTTAATTCAGATTTTACAGACATTAAATTCGACGCCATTACGTCAAGGGCAGTCATAAAAGTAAGTTTTTGGAGACATGTTGCTTTTATTCGTTGACATGAACAAGAACAACAAAATAATATGTTTTTTTCCAACGTATTACAGTCCCAAAGTTGCCCAGAAGTCTTCTCTAATCTGAGAAGCACTTAGTGGTTAGCAGACATACTAGGCATGCCTTTTAAGTTCTGTCGTTTCCATATTTCCCGGCAATTTTGAATTTGGAACTGTTCTATATTCGAATGTGTTTTAATTTTGAATCTCAAAACAGTTGAAAGTATAAGAATTAATGCTATTGTTTAGTCACAGCGTCGATTGGAATCTGTCACGTACGAAAATGAATCTTTCTAAGGAAAATGTTCGTGCAATAATTTTCTACAACTTTAGGAGAGGCCTGACACGGCTTCAGTGTTTTGAAGAGCTAACATCTGTATTCAGTGATGAAGCCCCATGCCAGCGGACTGTCGAACGCTGGTATTTAGAATTCCAGCGTGGACATACTAGTGTTAGTAACAAATCTCGCGAAGGACGCCCAAAATCCACCTTCACTAAAGATAACATCATTGATGTGAGATAATTAATTGTCGAAGATCGTCATGAGACATATCGAGAGATAGAGGCTCTATTAGGCATCTCAGGGACAACCATTCAGAAGATCTTGCATGAAGGGCTTGGTGTGAGAAAGCTAGTTTGCCGTTGGATACCGCATCTGCTTTCCGACGATCACAAGGCGGCCCGCGTCGGATGGTGTAATAAAACTCTGCAAAGGTTCAACCGATGAGAGTCAAATCACGTCTACGACATCATCAGTGGTGACGAATCTTGGATCTATGCCTACGATCCTGATTCCAAACAACAATCTACAATCTGGGTCTTTCAAGAAGAGCCAAAGCCGACTAAATTTGTTCGTTCTCGAAGCATTTCAAAGAAGATGGTGGCCACGTTCGTTGGAAAAACCGGCCATGTTGCGACTATTGCACTTGAAGATCGTAGCACGGTTAACGCAGAGTGGTATACCACAATTTGTTTACCGCAAGTCATCGCCGAGCTTCGAAAATCTAACTCAAATCCTGCACCACGACAACGCAAGCTCACACAGCGCTCGTCAAACGATTGAGTATTTGAAGCAGAAAAAGGTAGAAATTCTTGACCATCAATATAGTCCTGACCTAAGCCCTAACGATTTTTTTACATTTCCTAAAATAAGAAAAGTCTTCGTGGTCAAAGGTTCCAGTCCGGTGAAGAAGCAGTCGACGTTTTTTCGAGCCATTTTGAATACCCCCACTTTAGGGTGGAATAAATGTTATAATAACTGGTTTGAGCGAATGGAAAAGTGTATTAAGCTACTAAACTAAAGTATTCACACTTTGAAAAGCAATAAAAAGTACTATAAGGTTCTAGTTGCGTGTGTGTGTTTTTTCTTCAAACGACAAAACTTAAAAGGCATGCCTCGTTATCAAAAAGTCGAAAACATCTCTCTAGGATGCAGGACCTCTCACGGTGTATTTACCGGAAAATACCAAAATCGTATTTGTCAGAGGTAACTACGCGCAAGTTCTCAACCTCTAATTAGGGACTGAACTCGATATCTCTGTATGTAGAGTAAGACTTAGTTAGTCAGTGATAGTTGGTTATTCGGTGATAGCTTTTATACAGTTTATAGTGGAGTTACTTGTATCTTTGAAGCTTACTGTTCATATTAGATAGATGGCGCATATTGTGTTTAGTTTGATAACTTTTAAAAAGTTTCCGAACGACGCGTATGAAATTAACAATAATGACATTTCGCTTGGACTGGCGATTCAAACCGGTTCACGGGCTTTTGTTGGATTACTGTTTTGACTTATTTTATTTAATATTGAAATAGAAAATATGTATAAAATATATAAAAAAAAGGATTGTCTCTGAAAAGTATTTGAACTACATTTCCATATTTTGTTGTGTATTGTATAATTTTGTTTTGATATCGAAACTCCTTAAGTCTGTGTCGTGAAAAATAGTGTTGTTTAGTATCAAAAAAAAAAATTGACTTCACAACAAATACTCTACAAACATTTTATTGCATTACTTTTTGACTATTTTTAGCTTATAAACAGTTTCCTTAGTTTAATTTTTGATCGTAAGACACTCCTGACAAGAAGAGGAAACCATTGAAGAAGGCAGCTATGGAGTACAGTGCTTCTTCGTTAAACGCTGCCGTTCAAGTCAGTACATGAACAGCTATATATAAGGCTGCAACGGGTACGCGATTCCTTGGAGCACACTCAAATAATATTATGACCATTGGTACCATGTTCTAATTGTGAACTATCTATTGCATAACGCTGATCACACCGGTAATTTTAAATTATTTCAATTAATGAGAGTCACCCATAGTAATATTAAAATAAATGATTTCAATTAATGAGAATTAAATAAGAATTTGAAGATAAAATATGGTCCTTATTAAGAATATCTTATTATTTTATTTTTGATGAATGTTGATTTTATGGAATAATAAAGAAATAGTTATAATAAATAGGATGTTTTTCATATTATTGCCATATTTAACTGTTTCAGGAATCTCACATACTTACCTAATCCATATCACATATTCGCCAAGCTTATGTCACATAATATGTCTATTATCACACAATTACCTGACATTTTAATACACTAGGCTTGCCCGCGGCTTCACCGCAGCCAAAAGCTAGTTTTTTGGTTATATCTCTGGTTCCCAATATATTAGCGGGATAAATGTATACCAGTTTTTAAGTCTAATCCAGAGCTATCAAATAAAAAAATATGTAAAATCCATGGAAATCCGTTCTGTAGATTTTGCGTGATGCTCGAACAAACAAACAGATAAACAGACAAACAGACAAAAAATTGTTTTGTGTTTAGACACGCCTATATAGCCTATTATAGTATTTTTTTCTCAAATATCTTAAATGTACAGACACAGCTCTGTTACAGCTTTATGATAGTATAGATAGATAGATAGAGAGCCGTGTGGGGCCGGCTTTAGAATTGTCCCACCCCTCTCTACTCACGGGAGTCGTAAGAGCCTTCTGAGGGAATACCTGAGGAGTGGGCAGCAGCAATCCCTCGAGTATTAACAACAACCACTACGATCGCCAACCCGCCTGCCAAGCGTGGCGATTACGGCATTATCCTCCATGACGGGACCGCTCGTTTGGCATTCTTTTGGGGAGGCCTATGTCCAGCAGTGGACGTTGAAAGGCTGATGGATGAATGGAGATAGATAGATAAATATAGGCAAGTTATTTCTTATATTACTTAGGCTCCTATATAGGTAATTATCTTTTCTTGCACCTGTAAAATAATCAAAATAGTAGTACAAGAAATAAGAATTAATGCCTAAACTATAGTGATAGTCAATGGATTAACCAAGTTTTACCCTAGTCATTGGTCTAAGCACTACGCAATATTCTCGTGAACATATCGTTGAAATAGTTTCAAATTAAAGTAGACACTAAAGTCCTCAGAAAAGAATCAAATAAAGAATAATAAAAGTCCGTTACAGAGTAATGGGCTTTTAAAACCGCTTCACAAATACCTAATTGCTGCATCTTTGAGAAATTAACCATTTGGCACAAGTTTGTTTAAGCAAAGTAATTGATATTCTTTTGCTTTGAAATCTTTAGCTTAGCCGAATAGAGTAAAACTGAATTGTTTGCAAATACTAAAACAACGATAATTTATTATTTAAAATACAAGAGTTTGCCGGCGTCTTACTTCAGAATATAAAAAAAAGAATATAAATACGTCAACTCTGTGGTACACTATTGATCTCTATAAAAATATTGCTATCTCACAGGAACTATTCATGTCTCCGAGATAAAAAAATATCCAAAGTTTTCTGATATTAATGGGAATAAATTATTTGTGAATAAGGAAAAAGCCGTGTGGGGCCGGCTTTAGAATTGTCCCACCCCTCTCCACCCATGGGAGTCGTAAGAGCCGACTAAGGGAATACCGCGGGAGTGGGCAGCAGCACTCCTTCGAGTATTAACAATATCCACTGCGATCGCCAACCCGCCTGCCAAGCGTGGCGATTACGGCACTATCCCCCATTCTTGGGGAGGCCTATGTCCAGCAGTGGACGTTAAAAGGCTGATGGATGAATGGATGGAAGGAAAAAGAGATTTTTAGTAGGAGCGGGAATCGAACCTGCGTCTTTTCCAATCTGGGGAAGTGCTCTAAGCCACTGAGCTATCCTACCGATCTTTCGATCATCCCAATTTCCTCACCACATTTGTCTTACGACCAACCGTCAGTGGCTTAGAGCATTTCCCCGGATTGGAAAAGACGCGGGTTCGATTCCCGCTCCTGAAAAATATAGATCTAAAATGTTTATTAATGGGAATGTTAGGTACATAATGAATGTTGTAAAGTATTCAAAACTATTTATGTCAGTATCGTAGAAAATACAGTAAACGCGGTAGATTCCGTAAACGTAGTTTTATTTCATAATAGTATTTCAAGTCCTTACCTGGGCTCAGAACTATATATATTATGTAAGATAATTTCATGATGATTAGGGTATAAATGTGTAAATGGCTTACAAGATCTTATAACACATTGATATACTCATAAAATACAGCTTCGTATGGAAGTTACGTTTAGGTTTAACAATGGTAATATATTAACTTTTACTTAGTAAAAACCTGAAACCTCCACCAACCACCAAACATTTTTATTTTTAAGCAGAAAAAAAATTTATAGTAACCGTGTTTAATACATATTACAGCAGCCTTAAATATTGTATTCAAAAAAAAAATTATAATAAAATACAAAAATTATTTGGATATCGTACCACAAAAGAGACATTTTTATTTAAGATTTCAAGAAAATTAAAAGCAAAGTAGTAAAGCAGTGACAGCCTAGGACAAACCCCAGAATTGTTATGAATAATGGAATGGATTTTTATTACCAGTTTTATCAGAGATAGCTCGCTAACAGCTGGACAATGATGGGAATATAAATAATTTAAAAAATAACAACATCCTCATCAGGAAAGCCCAAAACAAAAAACATCCGCTCCAGGAAAATCCATAAATAATAAATATCACAAATTCTATACAAAATTTTATTATAATATATTTATATCTGTAATATTCTCTTTGTAAAATTCTGTCTCTAGTCATCACAGTGTGAACAACATTAGCCTTCTCTAACCAGTTGGGCCGGCAGTTAGTAAAATATTTATTCTGAAATGGTATTAATAATAACTTAATTGGTATTTAGTTACGATTTCCGTGCTAGACACCTACTGATGTGTTTGAAGCCGGTGCCAAGTCCAAAAGTATCAAAAACAATTCATAATAAATATCTACTTAGATAAAATTAAAAACATATTTGGCACCGGCTTCAAACACATCAGTAGGTGTCTAGCACGGAAATCGTATCTAAATACCAATTATTTATTGCTTTTTATTTCCTGGGTGCATTTGAAGGCGGTATTCTTTTTTTTTAAATGTGTTATATGAAACGAAAAGTTGTAACGAACAAAAATATAGAAAAACAGGGTATTGATGCCTCAGAAATCCCTTAAGTGCGGTATCAGCGTGCATGGATAGAAAAACCCTACATGGTAGTGTGAGAAACTAGAAGGATCTCTATAGAAAAATGTGAAAATAACTTTAAAAATTTATTAAAAAATTACCGAAAATGGACTTATTCGAAAACACTAGGAAAACAGACATGTCAATGGAAATTGTCCGCTGGAAACTTGCAGCTATTATAAACTTGATGAGCAATTATTCGAAAAACTAAAGTTACCACCTTAACCGTGACAGATACTTATAAAAGCCGCATTCCGATGCGGTATAAGACAATTATAATAATATGGGACGGAATGGTAAATGAGAAACCAAGGTTTTTGATCTATATTTTTTAGCATTTGACATGCTTCGCCACTTTTAAAGTATAAATTATTTGAGAATAAGGAAACCAAGACCAAGGTCTCAGAAAACGACACATTCTGGCTTGATGGCCAGTAGAGTGAAGTCGCATGGAAGAGAGCTAGTTGCTCCTGCTATGTTGGATAGCGAGTAGACCGTAGCTATAGTACTCAAATATAATTATTGATAATGTAGTAAATTATAACAGTCAAGCAAATATACGATATTAACTGTAGATGTTTCCTTTTATTATATAATAAACCTTACATTTATCCTAATAATCCTGATACTCTATATCCATCTCAATCTCTCGTAGTTATTTAAGACCCTCTGAGTAAGTGACGTCACGCATAGGGAGATTTTTTTTGCCGCAGAAACCCTATAGAAATGAAGCTACGGGGCAAGTTAGTACACAGTTAGTTAATATACCCGACTACACAGATGATGAAGTCGGTATCTAACTGATCGACCGTATCCAGTCATAGGTTAATAACACAGGATAATTCTTTGATATCCACAAATAGTAGTTCCTAGTCTGAAAGGTGTACTTTGTATCGACAGATACAATTATATATTTGCGATAGTCTAGTGCACAGTTTTGTTTTAAAATATATCAACTAGATATTTTTAACCTAATGAGAAGTTAAATTGAATGTTAAAAAGTTTCATGATCGTAACGCATAAAATTAATTCTTAATTAATTTGGCGATGCTGGCGATTGCATAATAATTAAATTCAGAAATCATGCAATGTGTGCTTGAAGCATTACATAACAATTATCTTAAGATTCCCTTGATAGCCTAGCATATTTTAATAGTTTTTAACACTCATATACATAATTAAGCCGTGTGGGGCCGGCTTTAGAATTGTAATGGGAGTCGTAAGAGCCGACTAAGGGAACACAGGGGGAGTGGGCAGCAGCACTCCTTCGAGTATTAACAATATCCACTGCGATCGCCAACCCGCCTGCCAAGCGTGGCGATTACGGCACTATCCCCCATTCTTGGGGAGCCCTATGTCCAGCAGTGGACGTTAAAAGGCTCACTTCTCAAGTGAGCTCTTATTTACTGAGACGTATTATCCGGGTTGACGCGAAATCTACAGCATTTTTGATGGAAGCTTCCATGGAACAAGATTTGCTCAAGAAATGAAAATATCACACAACGACTGCGCGTTTCAATCTAATCATGTTTATACTCTCTTCTCATTCAATGTTATTAGTTCACCACTTGGCTTATTATTATTCACCTCGACCCTTGTCAGGTTTGCATATAAATATGAACATATAAGGTTTTCATCCAGTTGCGATACAAATATTGGTGTAGGGTATGTATTGGAAACAAGAATTTCATTTTCACGTGTTTTGGGACATACAGGTAGTTTGTTTGGAAAACATTCGCGTGGATATTTTTTTTAATAAAATTTGATATCCAATTTAAAGTGATTTATATTCTTTCTAGGTTCTTCTTTTCAACAGTCAATATCCTATTTAATATATAGATATTATTTACAAAGGTAGATGAACATAAGATCTTATTACTATTATAAAAAGGAATTACTTTTATCATGCCGTTCATCGGTTGTGGCGTTCTCTTGGGGAGGTCTATGTCCAGCAGTGGACGTTGAAAGTCTGATGGATGGATGGATGGATGTTCATCGGTTGTGTAAAAGAATAGATATTCATCACATTTATTTTACTGCTTTGAACACTTCTTAAACCTCTTAGCATCATGCATTAGTACGTATGTACCTAACACAGTACAAAACCTTGTCAATCGAAGGATATTGTGTGGAATACCTATGTCCGACATTACGACACTAATCTCAGGTCATTTATTTACATCTGTTGAGCATAATTTTTTTTCATAATTAGGCAGATTTTTACCATAATCAACAAATACACTCAAAATATTCACTATTTCTCTAAAACTTACATTATTCCCCCATCCTAAACATAACCTGTAGGATTAAAGTATCACTGATTTTGTTTGAAGAACAGAGTAGCCATGTTTATCCGCTCAAAATAGTTTTTTTTTCAATTGGCTTGACTGCGGTTTTAGTACTATATTATAGTCAATGAATTTTTATAACGATTTTAAGTGAGTCAAGGCTGCCTCCATCAGACTTACACGATTAATTTTCCGGAATTGTACGGCAGGTGAATTATCTAAATTTTATGTATTTAGATCTCCACAAAACCCCGGGGAAATCAGTTGGGGTTGTTCAACTCATCGACACTGAAACATAATTGAAAAGAGGCAAATTTTATCACTCAGAAAGATAATAAAATTTATACTCATGCATTATATTAAACTGAATAATATATTCCTCTTCCTTATGAAATAATATAAATACCAATGTCTAAAATAACCGTCAACTAGCTGGTTTATTTGATTGAGTACTAGTGCTGACTCAATACGCTCATGTTAAGAATCAATTAATTAATAGTTTAAATGCGTCCACTCTATAGCAAATATATTATCACCATGGAAAAATACCTATTCCAAAAACACTGGAATTTTTTTCTTTATAAAAGTAACCTGTGTTTTAACAATTTTTTTTTGTAACTTGTGTGTTTCGAACTATAATATGTATGTATTATATACATTTCATGATGTTGAGTAGTTACAGTGTGGAAGCCTTTCAAACAAACATACTCATTTTCATATTTATAATAATAATAAGGATTGCGTTGTCAGCTGCAAAGACGAAAAAGTCTTCAAAATCCCAACGGCAATCAAAAGAGATTGTAACGGGCCGATAAGATTCCAATTTGGCTTCCAGCAATTTGATTCGAAAACATCAATTAGCGTTTCGTGAGCAACGCAATTAGATTTACAGATAATATTCCATTATCAGCTCAGATATCTAATGATGGCTCTCGATATCATTGACTTGATCATCAAAACGACATTTTATCGCATTTTGATCGTAAATATTAAATCCAATAAAGGGTTACGCTGCTTAAATTATAATGACCGGCAATTTTCATGGGTAAATTGAATTTATTTCCTTGACCCGTTTTTATACTGGTATTTATATTTAATTAGGTATTCTTACAGTTTAACTTGTTACGTTTTATTCAGTGGATGAGAATGCCAGAGCCATGAAGTTCTTCGACATCTTTAACTTAATTCAGATTTTACAGACATTAAATTAGACGCCATTACGTCAAGGGCAGTCATAAAAGAAAGGAGACATGTTGCTTTTATTCGTTGACATGAACAAGAACAACAAAATAATATGTTTTTTTCCAACGTATTACAGTCCCAAAGTTGCCCAGAAGTCTTCTCTAATCTGAGAAGCACTTAGTGGTTAGCAGACATACTAGGCATGCCTTTTAAGTTCTGTCGTTTCCATATTTCCCGGCAATTTTGAATTTGGAACTGTTCTATATTCGAATGTGTTTTAATTTTGAATCTCAAAACAGTTGAAAGTATAAGAATTAATGCTATTGTTTAGTCACAGCGTCGATTGGAATCTGTCACGTACGAAAATGAATCTTTCTAAGGAAAATGTTCGTGCAATAATTTTCTACAACTTTAGGAGAGGCCTGACACGGCTTCAGTGTTTTGAAGAGCTAACATCTGTATTCAGTGATGAAGCCCCATGCCAGCGGACTGTCGAACGCTGGTATTTAGAATTCCAGCGTGGACATACTAGTGTTAGTAACAAATCTCGCGAAGGACGCCCAAAATCCACCTTCACTAAAGATAACATCATTGATGTGAGATAATTAATTGTCGAAGATCGTCATGAGACATATCGAGAGATAGAGGCTCTATTAGGCATCTCAGGGACAACCATTCAGAAGATCTTGCATGAAGGGCTTGGTGTGAGAAAGCTAGTTTGCCGTTGGATACCGCATCTGCTTTCCGACGATCACAAGGCGGCCCGCGTCGGATGGTGTAATAAAACTCTGCAAAGGTTCAACCGATGAGAGTCAAATCACGTCTACGACATCATCAGTGGTGACGAATCTTGGATCTATGCCTACGACCCTGATTCCAAACAACAATCTACAATCTGGGTCTTTCAAGAAGAGCCAAAGCCGACTAAATTTGTTCGTTCTCGAAGCATTTCAAAGAAGATGGTGGCCACGTTCGTTGGAAAAACCGGCCATGTTGCGACTATTGCACTTGAAGATCGTAGCACGGTTAACGCAGAGTGGTATACCACAATTTGTTTACCGCAAGTCATCGCCGAGCTTTGAAAATCTAACTCAAATCCTGCACCACGACAACGCAAGCTCACACAGCGCTCGTCAAACGATTGAGTATTTGAAGCAGGAAAAGGTAGAAATTCTTGACCATCCTCCATATAGTCCTGACCTAAGCCCTAACATTTTTTTTACATTTCCTAAAATAAGAAAAGTCTTCGTGGTCAAAGGTTCCAGTCCGGTGAAGAAGCAGTCGACGTTTTTTCGAGCCATTTTGAATACCCCCACTTTAGAGTGGAATAAATGTTATAATAACTGGTTTGAGCGAATGGAAAAGTGTATTAAGCTACTAAACTAAAGTATTCACACTTTGAAAAGCAATAAAAAGTACTATAAGGTTCTAGTTGCGTGTGTGTGTTTTTTCTTCAAACGACAAAACCTAAAAGGCATGCCTCGTTATCAAAAAGTCGAAAACATCTCTCTAGGATGCAGGACCTCTCACGGTGTATTTACCGGAAAATACCAAAATCGTATTTGTCAGAGGTAACTACGCGCAAGTTCTCAACCTCTAATTAGGGACTGAACTCGATATCTCTGTATGTAGAGTAAGACTTAGTTAGTCAGTGATAGTTGGTTATTCGGTGATAGTTTTTATACAGTTTATAGTTGAGTTACTTGTATCTTTGAAGCTTACTGTTCATATTAGATAGATGGCGCATATTGTGTTTAGATTGATAACTTTTAAAAAGTTTCTTTTTAAAAGAACGACGCGTATGAAATTAACAATAATGACATTTCGCTTGGACTGGCGATTCAAACCGGTTCACGGGCTTTTGTTGGATTACTGTTTTGACTTATTTTATTTAATATTGAAATAGAAAATATGTATAAAATATATAATAAAAGGATTGTCTCTGAAAGATATTTGAACTACATTTCCATATTTTGTTGTGTATTGTATAATTTTGTTTTGATATCGAAACTCCTTAAGTCTGTGTCGTGAAAAATAGTGTTGTTTGGTATCAAAAAAAAAATTGACTTCACAACAAATACTCTACAAACATTTTATTGCATTACTTTTTGACTATTTTTAGCTTATAAACAGTTTCCTTAGTTTAATTTTTGATCGTAAGACACTCCTGACAAGAAGAGGAAACCATTGTAGAAGGCAGCTATGGAGTACAGTGCTTCTTCGTTAAACGCTGCCGTTCAAGTCAGTACATGAACAGCTATATATAAGGCTGCAACGGGTACGCGATTCCTTGGAGCACACTCAAATAATATTATGACCATTGGTACCGTGTTCTAATTGTGAACTATCTATTGCATAACGCTGATCACACCGGTAATTTTAAATTATTTCAATTAATGAGAGTCACCCATAGTAATATTAAAATAAATGATTTCAATTAATGAGAATTAAATAAGAATTTGAAGATAAAATATGGTCCTTATTAGGAATATCTTATTATTTTATTTTTGATGAATGTTGATTTTATGGAATAATAAAGAAATAGTTATAATAAATAGGATGTTTTTCATATTATTGCCATATTTAACTGTTTCAGGAATCTCACATACTTACCTAATCCATATCACATATTCGCCAAGCTTATGTCACATAATATGTCTATTATCACACAATTACCTGACATTTTAATACACTAGGCTTGCCCGCGGATTCACCGCAGCCAAAGCTAGTTTTTTGGTTATATCTCTGGTTCCCAATATATTAGCGGGATAAATGTATACCAGTTTTTAAGTCTAATCCAGAGCTATCAAATAAAAAAATATGTAAAATCCATGGAAATCCGTTCTGTAGATTTTGCGTGATGCTCGAACAAACAAACAGATAAACAGACAAACAGACAAAAAATTGTTTTGTGTTTAGACACGCCTATATAGCCTATTATAGTATTTTTTTTCTCAAATATCTTAAATGTACAGACACAGCTCTGTTACAGCTTTATGATAGTATAGATAGATAGATAGAGAGCCGTGTGGGGCCGGCTTTAGAATTGTCCCACCCCTCTCTACTCACGGGAGTCGTAAGAGCCTTCTGAGGGAATACCTGGGGAGTGGGCAGCAGCAATCCCTCGAGTATTAACAACAACCACTACGATCGCCAACCCGCCTGCCAAGCGTGGCGATTACGGCATTATCCTCCATGACGGGACCGCTCGTTTGGCATTCTTTTGGGGAGGCCTATGTCCAGCAGTGGACGTTGAAAGGCTGATGGATGAATGGAGATAGATAGATAAATATAGGCAAGTTATTTCTTATATTAGTTAGGCTCCTATATAGGTAATTATCTTTTCTTGCACCTGTAAAATAATCAAAATAGTAGTACAAGAAATAAGAATTAATAGCTAAAATATTTTGTTAGTCAGTGGATTAACCAAGTTTTACCCTAGTCATTGGTCTAAGCACTACGGTATATTCTCGTGAACATATCGTTGCAATAGTTTCAAATTAAAGTAGACACTAAAGTCCTCAGAAAAGAATCAAATAAAGAATAATAAAAGTCCGTTACAGAGTAATGGGCTTTTAAAACCGCTTCACAAATACCTAATTGCTGCATCTTTGAGAAATTAACCATTTGGCACAAGTTTGTTTAAGCAAAGTAATTGATATTCTTTTGCTTTGAAATCTTTAGCTTAGCTGAATAGAGTAAAACTGAATTGTTTGCAAATACTAAAACAACGATAATTTATTATTTAAAATACAAGAGTTTATATTTATATATATTTGTAGCATTTGACATGCTTAGCACTATACATTAAACACAAAGTGAAAAATGTGAAATCGAAAATAACAGTCAGGAGCAGGATTTGAACCTGCATCTTCTGGATACCGTCCAGATGCTTTACCAATTCAGCCATCCCGACAATTGCTCCTGACTGCTAATTTCGATAACACATCATACTTAACGTCTTTGGGTGACGCCTGCGCCATCAGAGTTTGCCGGCGTCTTACTTCAGAATATAAAAAAAAGAATATAAATACGTCAACTCTGTGGTACACTATTGATTTCTATAAAAATATTGCTATCTCACAGGAACTATTCATGTCTCCGAGATAAAAAAATATCCAAAGTTTTCTGATATTAATGGGAATAAATTATTTGTGAATAAGGAAAAAGCCGTGTGGGGCCGGCTTTAGAATTGTCCCACCCCTCTCCACCCATGGGAGTCGTAAGAGCCGACTAAGGGAATACCGCGGGAGTGGGCAGCAGCACTCCTTCGAGTATTAACAATATCTACTGCGATCGCCAACCCGCCTGCCAAGCGTGGCGATTACGGCACTATCCCCCATTCTTGGGGAGGCCTATGTCCAGCAGTGGACGTTAAAAGGCTGATGGATGGATGGATGGAAGGAAAAAGAGATTTTTAGTAGGAGCGGGAATCGAACCTGCGTCTTTTCCAATCTGGGGAAGTGCTCTAAGCCACTGAGCTATCCTACCGATCTTTCGATCATCCCAATTTCCTCACCACATTTGTCTTACGACCAACCGTCAGTGGCTTAGAGCATTTCCCCGGATTGGAAAAGACGCGGGTTCGATTCCCGCTCCTGAAAAATATAGATCTAAAATGTTTATTAATGGGAATGTTAGGTACATAATGAATGTTGTAAAGTATTCAAAACTATTTATGTCAGTATCGTAGAAAATACAGTAAACGCGGTAGATTCCGTAAACGTAGTTTTATTTCATAATAGTATTTCAAGTCCTTACCTGGGCTCAGAACTATATATGTAAGATAATTTCATGATGATTGGTGTATAAATGTGTAAATGGCTTACAAGATCTCATAATACATTGATATACTCATAAAATACAGCTTCGTATGGAAGTTACGTTTAGTTTTAACAATGGTAATAAATTAACGAAGAATAATGTTTCACTTAGCAAAAACCTGAAACCTCCACCAACCACCAAACATTTTTATTTTTAAGCAGAAAAAAAATTAATAGTAACCGTGTTTAATACATATTACAGCAGCGTTAAATATTGTATTAAAAAAAAAATTATAATAAAATACAAAAATTATTTGGATATCGTACCACAAAAGAGACATTTTTATTTAAGATTTCAAGAAAATTAAAAGCAAAGTAGTAAAGCAGTGACAGCCTAGGACAAACCCAAGAATTGTTATGAATAATGGAATGGATTTTTATTACCAGTTTTATCAGAGATAGCTCGCTAACAGCTGGACAATGATGGGAATATAAATAAATTAAAAAAAACATCATCCTCTTCTGGAAAGCCCAAAACAAAAAACATCCCCTCCAGGAAAATCCATAAGAAGGTAACGCAAATATTATAATGACGCTGACTCACTGCCATCCATAAGTAGCGTAGCTCAGTAATCGGCTGAATAAGTGAATTATTATAAGGCGTTAACCACTAAATCGATGACCTAATTCGGTGGTGCTGTAATTGCGAGCGGACAGAGGTTATAAATATTATTAGTATTTTGCAAATATAGCCAGAGGAGTTAGCGATCCAAATTGATAGTAAGCCTAATACTGGAGGCAATAACTTTCGCTGCTCGTTAAAAATGTTCTAGAATTGGGTATACATAATAACGACATGATAAGGTAGGATGCATGTTTCTTAAATTAGTATTATGTAATATAAACAACGAATTTTCTTCTAGAAATTGTAGTGTGTCATATTGTGCTGTAAAATATTATTGTTAAAACGATATAAAGCATTATTAAGTAAGCAATTATCACCCATTGTATTACTAGTGGTAAAATTGCGTACCAAGTGGGAGTACTCTACTTGTTACACCACCCGTGTGGGTTGAGACCACCGTCTTCTGAGTGACCGCCATTGAACCACCTTAATGCGTTTTAGTTGTAACGTGAGATAGCTGGGAATTCTTTCATTTTATACCCACCAAATGTAATGCTGAGCAGAGGTCTGTGTGTCTGTGTCTGTCTATCTGTGTGTCACAAAGTGTGAAATTATAAGATCGAAGATAAAAGTCACGAGCAGGTTTTGAACCTGCACCTTCTGGAAAATGATTCCAGATTATGCACATTTTCGCACATTGTGTTCTGGTAAAATTTAAATAAAATTATCAAAACACTTGGCATAGTTTAGTCTATGAGCTATGAGTAGATAGTAGTAGATTACTATTTACAATCAGGTAGATTGTAGCTCTTCTGCTACCATAAGCAATAAAAATAATATCGCTAGCAGTACGACCACCGCCTATAAATAATTCTACAGTAAACTCCACGTGCGTACGGCGTTATGTGATAAATCGCCACAAGCTCTCACGTTATTGTCTAAAATTTACGAAACATATATTATGTTATATACATAAAAGTACACGATTCAAACACAAACATTACAATGGTTAAACATAATTACGCTGATATGGGTTGGAACTTGAAGAGTTAGGTAACTTGAACCGAAGATTTCCCAAAATTAACTTGTGCTTTACAAGTAAACTTTTACACAGTGTGAAAACTTTTGAGACGCAGAAACAGGTAATGTTATATCATGAAATAATTTTGATACCCGTAGAAGAAAATAACTACAGATGAATTTTGTATTGCTGACGTCGGCAGACCTGCTACTGTCCACTTGATGGTAAGTGTATTTAGAAATACCAGAAAACCAGCCAAGCCAGTACATACCACGAAGAAACACAAATGCACTCAAGAGCTAAGTGCAAAGATCGTTCTTCTCTCATTCATCTTTCCTACAGCTGACTAACTCGTGCAAAACGCTCATTACAGGTAACAGTTTGGCTGTACATATGATATGGCTCAATTTAAGATGTTTAGTTATAAATTACTATAAAACATTTTTTTTTATTTTGTGTTTTTATTTGTTCGCGCATCACGTTAAAACTTCTGAACGGATTTTGATGCAACTGTTTTATTTGATAGCTATTGATATTTAGATATTTTTATATATATTTTTAGCATTTGACATGCTTAGCACTATACATTAAACACAAAGTGAAAAATGTGAAATCGAAAATAACAGTCAGGAGCAGGATTTGAACCTGCATCTCCTGGATACCGTCCAGATGCTTTACCAATTCAGCAATCCTGACAATTGCTCCTGACTGCTAATTTCGATAACACATCATACTTAACGTCTTTGGGTGACGCCGCTGAATTGGTAAAGCATCTGGACGGTATCCAGGAGATGCAGGTTCAAATCCTGCTCCTGACTGTTATTTTCGATTTCACATTTTACACTTTGTGTTTAATGATAGCTATTGATTTAAAAACTGGTATACGATTTATCTCGCTACTACATCGGTAATCAGAGATAGTTATAACTGAATATGAAAAGTAGCTTATGGCTTTGGCAAAGCAAAGGCATAGTATTGACTAATATAAGGAGTATATTACAAACTCAAAGCAAAGAAAAAATAGCAGTCTGCGTTATCCAGTAATGTACGAGTATGTAAAAGTCAACGTTAAGCAGCTTACTGTGACGCCCCGGGGCAACGATGGGTTAAACCTTTGTCATAATCGTTTACAATTATTGTGGTTTTAAGTCCTAACAAGCCGGCCAAAATATGTCAAGAATTTGTGATATATCAAAAAGAAATTATATTTGAGTGACCTGAAAAGCTCGCAGGCAAAACGCTACAGTGGGTCTCCGTTTTTGCTTGCTTTAAATAAGGTTATCATTTATTTAGATTCATTATATAAATCGTTTGCAGCAATTTCAATTGTGTTCTTTTGTGCCATTGTTGCGAATTTGCTAAGGTGAGTGCGAGAAGTTGCGGGTTGTCAGACTTCATCTATCTGAACAGAGTACTATAACAGCTGACCAATTTCCTACGCTAGAGCATCCTATCTAGTAGCCAACAGGAGAAGATGTATAACCTAAAAAATAACATTTTCCTGTGGCCTGTCAAAGGCTAGTAAAATATACAGGATGTAAATATACTTATAATAAATTAATATTATGGGTTCAATACTCGATTCAGAACCCCCACGGTGATGGAAATTTTCAGCAGTCTTCTCATGAAAATTGCAATTTATTTTTCATTATTTTAAATTGAATCGTTATATTGTTATATTGTTTATAATTAAATATTATTAATAATTAAATAAAAAAAAAAAAAATCGTTATATTGTTTATAATTAAATTCGATTCTAGGTAATAAACCCCATTAACCGCCCGATTTACTCCAAAAAACAACAATGTATTGAAACCTTCGTCATGTTTTTTAGTCTCATTGTTAATCATTCGATAGCAGCTACAAACTTTGTGACCCGTCGTTGTCGACGAGAATGGTATGGCATATTATTACAATTTTATTATTTGGTGACATCTCTGCCTAGAGTTATCGGTACCTATAATGTAATTTACACTTTGTATATTAACAATGTTTCATTCTCCGTTTTAGAAAAAACTTCAAATATTAAAGTACAAGGATATCCACCTTAGACCTGGCAACTTGAACTAAGATTAAGAACACGTTGGAAAATGAAGCCGAAACATAGAAGCCTGTGTAATCCCAACGCGGTTGAGAAAGCCGACAGTAATCGGCTTACTTTGACGCCCGGGACTATGATGAGCTAGTCTTTTAGAAGTGCTCGTTAGCAATTACTATGTTTTAAGTCGCTATGATCTGGACAATATTTTACGGTACATAATATTTAGGCAATAATAATACAACAACAACATTTAATATGTACTAATAATAAAACGACCCAAAGTCTATAAATTAGAAACGAAAAGATTATCAGGTTTGGAAATTAAAGTACTTGAGTAAAGTCTGTGGTAGTTTAGCGGCTAGTGTTTCCTTCGGATCGGGATAACACGCGGATTTGAATACAGCTCGCAGATATTCTTTTCCCGCAAAATATTTATGTAATTAGATAAGCATATCGAATTCTAATTTATTGATGATAGGGGAGGGATAGGGGTAGGACAGTCTGGGAGCGGGATAGCACCAGCATCGCCCGTGTGGAAGACCTTGACTTTTAAAAATAATAATTTTATTAAAAAAAAATTTAAAAAAAATTCTGGATCCCGGACTATACAAGGTGCAAATTTGACTATGATGGGTTGAGTACTTGAGTAGTTATGGCGCGAAATCATAAAAAACAAAAAAGAGGCACGTATTTCGTATTTTTATTGTAGTAAGGATACGAGATTATATTAATAATCTCTTCATTTCAGATATTATTGACAGATACTTTAGTTTTAAGCATTTTTGGACTGAAATAAAAACATATTGGATCATATTTAGATATTTTTATATATATTTTTAGCATTTGGCATGCTTAGCACTATACATTAAACACAAAGTGAAAATTTTGAAATCGATAATAACAGTCACGAGCAGGATATAAACCTGCATCTCCTGAAAATATGAAAATAATTTCGACAGATGGCGCAGGCGTCACCCAAAGACGTTAGGCATGAATGTGTTATCGAAATTAGTTGTCGGGAGCAATTGTCACGATGGCTGAATTGGCAAAGCATCTGGACGGTATCCAGGAGATGCAGGTTCATATCCTGCTTGTGACAGTTATTTTCGAATTCACATTTTTCACTTTGTGTTTAACATTTTGGATCGCTTAAAATTCCCTCCGCACATAAAAAAATTAACATTTACTGCCATTTTATACCTGTGGCTTCGAACGGGTTGAAACCAGAAGCGGTATAACGGACTCTACGTTTCGTCATTAAATATTTTAAGTGTCACAAATGGGAACTTAATTTATTTATTTTTCAGAGGACCAACAGCTTATAACAGTATGAAATACACAATTATTGTAAGAAACATAAAGCCAATAATAGGTCTTCGCTGATAAGTATCACATTAAACAATTAAAAGAAACAGACTCAGCGCAGGAGCCACACTATAACAGAAAATCATTGAGAAAAAAGAAAACAAAAGAAAAATAATTATATAAAACTATCGACAACATTTCTTTGAAAAAAGTCCAGACTAAGTTCACGTCGTATCTGTTCCATATCAACAATAAAAATATAAAATTTGTGCATTTTGTATTGTTTGTTTAGTGTATTGCTCACTCGCCACACAAACGCATTCTGCCGGTAATTGGTAGTTACTGTGGGGAGATTCAACAGAGTATAGTTTCTAGTAGTTCTAGACGGTATGTTAAAGCCTATTTTTGATAGAAGAATAGGACAGTCGACAGATCCGTTTACAATGTTTAACAGGTAAGAGACATCTGCTATATTTATCTCGCCTTGTCACTAGCGGGAGGATGTGAAATTTAGCGCAAAGTATCAAATAGTCTACAGAGTTGTAATTGTAGTTTAGGCGATAGCATAGATATATTTGATGAATTTACGCTGAACATTTTCGAGTCTTGAAATATATATGTCATAACGAGGGTTCCACACTTGACTAGCGTATTCCAAAATACTGCATACGAATGTACAATACAATTATTTAAAGGTTTTCACCTCTTTAAAGACGTTTGACATACGCATCACGAAACCTAACGACTGCGGCGAGGCTTTGGTCACAATGTTGTTGATGTGTTTGTCAAAATGTAACTTAGAATCATGTGTGACACCTAGGTCCCTTATATCATTGCAAATCTGGACTTTATGGCCTTGCAAAAAATAATCAGACTTAACTATTTTAGATTTTCTACTGAATGTTATCACTGAACACTTCGAGGGATTTAAATCTAATTTTTACAAAGTACAGTAGTTGTCTAATCGATCCAAGTCATATTGAATTGCTTGAGCTTCGGCTTTCATCGAGATAGCTGAGAAAATTTTCATATCGTCCGCGAAACACAGTAATTGCGATGTATGTAAGCAACTGTCAATATCGTTAATAAAGATTACAAATAATAATGGCCCAAGAAGTGAACCCTGAGGCAAGCTGCTGGGTACTGTATCCCATCTGGATATGTAGTTATATATTACTACTGCCTGGGAACGATTAAATATATAAAATTTGAACCATCGTAATAAGTCGCCCTTAATACCCATAGTCGATAATTTATATATAAGCGTCATGTGATCAATCCTATCGAAACATTTACTGTAGTCCGTGTAAATGACATCCACCTGTTTACCATTACTCATAGCCTCCGTTATATAGTCATTCAGAATTATCAAGTTAGACGTGGTTGAGCGACTTTTAAGAAAACCATGTTTTGTACTACTAAAGCTGTGCTCAAGATGGCGTACATTTGATTGTATATAATTTTCTCAAATACCTTACTCAACACATATAATTTCGAAATAGGTCTATAATTAGTTACATCTGTTTTAGAGCTATTTTTGTATATCGGGGTAATGAAGGCCGACTTCTAAATCGATGGTACGGTATGTTCTAATAAAGATTTATTAAATAATTTCGCGATAGGGATCGAAATAGCGTCAGCACATTTATTGAAAAAAGTAGAAGGCACCTCGTCGGGTCCCGCAAACTTTGTGGTATCAAGAGCTTTTAGTATTTTGACTAATTCCGGAATAGACACAATAATGTGAGAAATATTTGATACGTTATCTGAGTGGGTTAGTGAATTGCTCGTCGATGACGTTTGAGAGGTTTGACGATATGTGGAGTAGAAGTAATCGGAGAATATGTCACCTATAGCATCACCAGTACTGCCTATTATATTGCCATATTTCATAATACTTGGGATGCCAGCAGAATTATTTCGAGACTTCTGAATTTGAATTTGAATTTGAAACTTCACAAAGGACCAGAAATATTTAGGGTTATCCCTAATTGATCATTCTACGGACGCTATGTAATTTTGGTAGCAAGCCAGTTCTAGTCTTTTAACTCTCTCTCTTAACAATTTATAAGTCTAAAGATCCGATCGATTACCATAAGTCTTAAATTTACGATGGAATTTGTGTTTTTCTTTTATTAATTTCTTAAGCGCTGGTGTATACCATACAGGAAATGTATTATTATGGTTGGTCTTGGAAAGCGGTATGTATTTATCAATTAAAACTCTTATCAAGGAATATAAATATTCCGTCGCTTCATCCATAGATTTATTTGACATTTCCGTGTACCAATCAATACTATTTATTTCCTCGCAAATTGCGTTATAGTCACCGCATAGGAATTTACGTTTAGTACGTACACCGGGTTTTAGGTATAATAATTCTAAAGATTTTATTTGGATAAAAAGAACCTCGTGGTGAGGATCAATGGGTACCAGGGAGTCTGTGCACTTTGAGACATTTAGAAACTCGTTTGATAATGCTAAATCTAGTATTCTACCATATATGTTAGTTATATGATTATATTGACATAAATTGTGGGTATGCAAGGCGTTGACAAGCGCACATTCGTCGATACTACACATATTATTCGGTAATAGAGCACCATTATTCACCGAAGTCTGCCATAATATACCACTTAAGTTAAAATCTCCTAGTACCATATATATATCATTGGGATTATTTAATACTACGTCGTCTAGTTTACTCAAATAATTTTTTAGTTGACTAGAAAAGGGCAAGCCCTTGTTCTGTCTACATAAATAAATTACACATAAGTGTATATGCGTTTTTATATTGACGTGTGATTTCTGGATAGGTAATGTAAGCCATAAATCCTCCGCCGTAGACGCAAATTGCGGTTGTAACATAGCAGCAATGTTCTTACGTACCGCAACGAGCACTCTACCACCGCGAGTTTGGTTGGTGAGGATGTAGTTCTGTCCCGGCGCCACACTATGTAAATGTTATCGAACAACTCAGAATCGCTTACACTATTAGTCAACCAGGTCTCAGTCAATACTACGATATCATATGAACTTAGACATAAGTTTCTATAAAATGTACTTTTTTTTTTTTTTTTTTACCCCGCACTTTCTTATAATAAATATTCAACTCTAAATTACTACCTTTATTCATACTATTTGTAGCCATTTGGTTTTATATAAGTAGATAGAATCACCATTAGCATCAATTATATAGAGAAAATTTAAATAGTTGTTATAATTTACAATCGTTAAGTAAGCACAATAGCTGTATGCAGACACAACATGAAATTGATTTATAAAATAATTGCTGGCAGTTATTGAATGTTTCATACTACGACAGAGCAAGCCAATTACTATGCGTTGCAGTGCGAGCGAGACAATATGTTTTACATTTATTAGTATGTTATTAAAGATATGACAGTTGATCGAAAAAAAATGGTATTACGTTCCATTCGACAGGGGTACTCAATCCAAAGCTATGTTTACAGATAATATTAAAATGAAATAAATTAAAATAAAGATGTTCATCGCATGAATAATGAATTGTTTGTGAACATATTTTTGACTAACCATGGACATATCGGATACGTTATATATTAAGTAATCTTGTTTAAATCTTGTAACTTGTTAATTATAAATCTACGATAAGAATCATCCTTACGAACATGGATTTTACTAAATTTGACCCAAACATATTAAATTTGTAGTTGTTAGAATGAGCTCTTTCTCTAGTCTTATTCAGTAGTAACTTTATTTCCGAATTGAGGCAATCATTGAAGTAAACTCGGTGTGACATAGGTATAATGAAAACCGAGGTCTTGGGCATTTAATGTTTTTTGTGCCCTTGCCGCTGCTATGAAATCTTCTTTCACGTAGCGATTTATGAAGCTGATTATTATAGGTTTCTCTTTAGAATTATACGAGGGAACTCTAGATATGTAGTTTACTTACGTTCGTAATAAGTCGCCCTTAATACCCATAGTCGATAATTTATATATAAGCGTCATGTGATCAATCCTATCGAAACATTTACTGTAGTCCGTGTAAATGACATCCACCTGTTTACCATTACTCATAGCCTCCGTTATATAGTCATTCAGAATTATCAAGTTAGACGTGGTTGAGCGACTTTTAAGAAAACCATGTTTTGTACTACTAAAGCTGTGCTCAAGATGGCGTACATTTGATTGTATATAATTTTCTCAAATACCTTACTCAACACATATAATTTCGAAATAGGTCTATAATTAGTTACATCTGTTTTAGAGCTATTTTTGTATATCGGGGTAATGAAGGCCGACTTCTAAATCGATGGTACGGTATGTTCTAATAAAGATTTATTAAATAATTTCGCGATAGGGATCGAAATAGCGTCAGCACATTTATTGAAAAAAGTAGAAGGCACCTCGTCGGGTCCCGCAAACTTTGTGGTATCAAGAGCTTTTAGTATTTTGACTAATTCCGGAATAGACACAATAATGTGAGAAATATTTGATACGTTATCTGAGTGGGTTAGTGAATTGCTCGTCGATGACGTTTGAGAGGTTTGACGATATGTGGAGTAGAAGTAATCGGAGAATATGTCACCTATAGCATCACCAGTACTGCCTATTATATTGCCATATTTCATAATACTTGGGATGCCAGCAGAATTATTTCGAGACTTCTGAATTTGAATTTGAATTTGAAACTTCACAAAGGACCAGAAATATTTAGGGTTATCCCTAATTGATCATTCTACGGACGCTATGTAATTTTGGTAGCAAGCCAGTTCTAGTCTTTTAACTCTCTCTCTTAACAATTTATAAGTCTAAAGATCCGATCGATTACCATAAGTCTTAAATTTACGATGGAATTTGTGTTTTTCTTTTATTAATTTCTTAAGCGCTGGTGTATACCATACAGGAAATGTATTATTATGGTTGGTCTTGGAAAGCGGTATGTATTTATCAATTAAAACTCTTATCAAGGAATATAAATATTCCGTCGCTTCATCCATAGATTTATTTGACATTTCCGTGTACCAATCAATACTATTTATTTCCTCGCAAATTGCGTTATAGTCACCGCATAGGAATTTACGTTTAGTACGTACACCGGGTTTTAGGTATAATAATTCTAAAGATTTTATTTGGATAAAAAGAACCTCGTGGTGAGGATCAATGGGTACCAGGGAGTCTGTGCACTTTGAGACATTTAGAAACTCGTTTGATAATGCTAAATCTAGTATTCTACCATATATGTTAGTTATATGATTATATTGACATAAATTGTGGGTATGCAAGGCGTTGACAAGCGCACATTCGTCGATACTACACATATTATTCGGTAATAGAGCACCATTATTCACCGAAGTCTGCCATAATATACCACTTAAGTTAAAATCTCCTAGTACCATATATATATCATTGGGATTATTTAATACTACGTCGTCTAGTTTACTCAAATAATTTTTTAGTTGACTAGAAAAGGGCAAGCCCTTGTTCTGTCTACATAAATAAATTACACATAAGTGTATATGCGTTTTTATATTGACGTGTGATTTCTGGATAGGTAATGTAAGCCATAAATCCTCCGCCGTAGACGCAAATTGCGGTTGTAACATAGCAGCAATGTTCTTACGTACCGCAACGAGCACTCTACCACCGCGAGTTTGGTTGGTGAGGATGTAGTTCTGTCCCGGCGCCACACTATGTAAATGTTATCGAACAACTCAGAATCGCTTACACTATTAGTCAACCAGGTCTCAGTCAATACTACGATATCATATGAACTTAGACATAAGTTTCTATAAAATGTACTTTTTTTTTTTTTTTTTTACCCCGCACTTTCTTATAATAAATATTCAACTCTAAATTACTACCTTTATTCATACTATTTGTAGCCATTTGGTTTTATATAAGTAGATAGAATCACCATTAGCATCAATTATATAGAGAAAATTTAAATAGTTGTTATAATTTACAATCGTTAAGTAAGCACAATAGCTGTATGCAGACACAACATGAAATTGATTTATAAAATAATTGCTGGCAGTTATTGAATGTTTCATACTACGACAGAGCAAGCCAATTACTATGCGTTGCAGTGCGAGCGAGACAATATGTTTTACATTTATTAGTATGTTATTAAAGATATGACAGTTGATCGAAAAAAAATGGTATTACGTTCCATTCGACAGGGGTACTCAATCCAAAGCTATGTTTACAGATAATATTAAAATGAAATAAATTAAAATAAAGATGTTCATCGCATGAATAATGAATTGTTTGTGAACATATTTTTGACTAACCATGGACATATCGGATACGTTATATATTAAGTAATCTTGTTTAAATCTTGTAACTTGTTAATTATAAATCTACGATAAGAATCATCCTTACGAACATGGATTTTACTAAATTTGACCCAAACATATTAAATTTGTAGTTGTTAGAATGAGCTCTTTCTCTAGTCTTATTCAGTAGTAACTTTATTTCCGAATTGAGGCAATCATTGAAGTAAACTCGGTGTGACATAGGTATAATGAAAACCGAGGTCTTGGGCATTTAATGTTTTTTGTGCCCTTGCCGCTGCTATGAAATCTTCTTTCACGTAGCGATTTATGAAGCTGATTATTATAGGTTTCTCTTTAGAATTATACGAGGGAACTCTAGATATGTAGTTTACTTACGTTTTTTGAATTTGATATCCAACTTTGATGCTTATAGAGTCCAAAATTTGGAATAAGTTTTCATTTCTTTTGTGAGGTATTCCTTTGATTTCTATATTATTAAGGCGTGATCTGTCCTCGTTGTTAGATACCTGGGTCTTAATAACGTTTAGACTAGATTCCAATATTGAATGATGTAGCTCAAGGTCTCCCACTCGCCGTTCCATAGTGGTCAACCTCGTTTCAAAATCATCTATTTTTTCTGAGACAAACTGACATGACGCTTTCAGTACACCAAACTCTTCTCGTATGCACTTAATATCTTCCAGCACAGAGGGAAACCCAGTAAGTTGAAGTTTGATATCCTGAATTTCCTTCATAACACTTTCTAGCGTTACTTGATCTTTAGTAGGTTTTGGGCTTGGAGATACTGCTTTGCATGATGAACATTTTCAAGCAGACCGACGTTCCGCTTCTAGACGCTTCCACCCGGACTCAGAAATATTTGCACAAGCAAAATCTAAGTACTTTCCGCAGGTACTACACTGAACACCCGGGCCATCAGCAAAACTGTTATGACATATTATACAATTCATGACTATAAAATAATTTTAAATGGTTGACGATCTATGAAACTGCTGTAGCCTGCTACGTGCGGCTCGCAACACTGTCTCCGGTCGATTCATTTGATTCATTTAATGAAAGCACTAATTTTGTATGCTATTTATGCGCAGTGTATCTTAGTCTTCATGTAGTTTGTATAACAGATTATATAAACTGTAACCTAGACAAGTAGAGTACTCCTTAAACCTTCGCCTATTCTGTAAGTTTTTAGGTTATATCTCAGTTTCCCGATATAATTATGTACAGGCAGTTTTTAAGTCTAATCAAAAGCTATCAAATAAAAAAAGTTACATCAAAATCCATTTAGTAGTTTTTGCGTGATGCGCGAACGAACAAACAGATAAACATACAAACAGACAAAAATCTAAAAAATAGCCCGTCACAGTATTTTTTTCTCAATAACTTAAATGTACAGACACAGCTCTATTACAGCTTTATAATATAGATAACAGCTCGTTTCCTACTTCTCAAAAGATCAAAGAATAGCTCCGATCGAGGCTTAGCGCAAATAGTTTTGATAAATATGAAGTGTGTAGAGACTAGTTTATATATACTACGAGGGCGGCAAACAAGCATTATGCCTGGTCTCATGGCAAGCGGTTACCGTAGCCTGTAGAAGATGCTAGTAACATATAAGGCATTAATCGTATCAACTCCAGGAAAAGGATAGGAGGTGGAAAGTTAATGATAATAGGAAGGTGGAGGCTTAGATTTGATATCTTTCTAGGAATATACGCTGCAAAAAATTACTAAGACCAAATAAAAATATTTATCCTTACCAGTATTCATTTCTACAAATACTACATAAATGGCGTAATGGTTTAGATACTGGCCTTCCGCCCGAGTATTGTGGGCTCGATTCCCATACAGGACAACTCTTTGTGTGATCCACAAATGGTTGTTCTGAGTCTGGGTGGACTTTGTGTCCGAGAAATAGTATGTTTATAAAGTCCCCCGCGATATAAGGGTTATTCCTAAGTAAAAGAAAGAAAGGAAATATATTTTATTTTTGATTACACACGGCAAGTTATGTAAAACCATGTAAGCAGAACAAATCAATTAGTAAATGCGTGAGGACAAAAATACCCATCTCAGCTTGTTCTGCAACACCTTGATGCTCCAGCGTTGATATTCTCATGGGCCCACGATAGGGTAACGAATGCCAAGCACGTAGCTATGTCTCAGCAATTACCCAAGTATGTATACAGGATTTATAAAACAATGTATATTAATAAACATAAAAAGAAAAAATAGAAAAAATTAATGAGTAGTAAGAAATAATGTAAATTAAATATATTATACTTACGAAATAATGTAGATATATAGATACGCCTTTGCTCGCGGCTTCGCCGCAGCCAAAAGCTAGTTTTTCGGTTATATCTCAGGTTCCCGATATAGTAGCGGGATAAAATGAATACTAATTATATGTCTAATCAACCCCTTTCAAATAAAAAAGTTGCATCAAAATCCATCGAGTAGTTCTTTTTTATAATTTCTACAAAAAAATCTAGTTTAAACAATTTTCTAGTTTTTCTGTTATATCTCAGGTTCCCGATATAGTATCGGGATAAAATATATACCAGTTTTTAAGTTTAATCAAGGCCTTTCAAATAAAAAAAGTTGCATCAAAATCCATTCAGTGGTTTTTGCGTGATGCGCGAACAAACAAACAGATAAACAGACAGACAAATATTCTAAAAAAAATTGTTTTGGGTTTAGATACGTCTATATAGCCTATTACAGCCATTTTTTCTCAAATATCTTGAATATACAGACACAGCTCTATTACAGCTTTATAGTAGCATAGATATAATAGTATAGATAGAATAGATATAATAGGAATATAAGTAGGTACTTAGTAAGAACAACAGAACAACAACACAACAGTAGTAAAAGATATTGTCTTTAAAAAAAGTGAAAGTTTCTTTGTTTATTATGCTTTCACGCTATAACTAAAAAATTAATCATCATAAAACTCTACATACTTATAGTCTGGAGCTGAGAAAAGGAGGAAAGGAGCTTTTATCCCGGAAATATGAATAGTTCCCGTTGGATTTAAATTTCTACGTAGAAATAATTAGCGCCGTAGAATTATGGATTTATATTATTAAATCTATGGAGGGTATCGCGGGAAAAATCTAGAAATATATAAAACGACCTGATAAGTTACGTTACCGTCATTGTTACTTACCGATCTTATATGTAGCGCCTCTTAAAATTCCACCGCGCTCATTTCAAGCCGCCATGATCCCAGCCTCGGGGTGTACTAACTAAACTCATTTGTTTCCGATATCGGGTGTAAAAGCTCGACTACATTTTCCTCACTTCATTCCCTTCACGGGAAATGGTTTTCGTGAGATACGTTCGGGCATAGATTAATAATATTAACAGATGATTCCAATAAAAGTAAATAAAATTTTAAATCCATGATTTTCCTATCTAGATCAGTCAGTTAGTCGTGAATGCAACATGAGCTTCTTTGAAAGGAGGTCATTATTGCACGTAAGTTACTGTCTGTACCTATACAAATAAATTTAATTCACAACTAACGCTCTACCATACACGCACAAAAGCAATCTCTAACATTAGGATTTTATGATAAACATAGTATTTTGATCTGTATTTTAGCACTCATACTCAGCTACTTAAAAAAGCAAATTATTTGTGAATGTGGAAAAAGATAAGTTTAGTGCGAGCAGGCTAAGCGGTCTAAAGCACTTTTCTGGATTGGAAGAGACTCAGGTTCGTCCCGGTCAACTTCTCTATTTCCCCATTCACTAATAATTTGTTCTATAAACATAGTAGATGACTTCATGTAATATTTGTATATGTATTTGTCTGTATTTAGATATTTTTATATATATTTTTAGCATTTGACATGCTTAGCAACATACATTAAACACAAAGTGAAAAATGTGAAATCGAAAATAACAGTCACGAGCAGGATTCGAACCTGCATCTCCTGGATACCGTCCAGATGCTTTGCCAATTCAGCCATCGTGACCCTTGCTCACCTAGGATGCGCCCAGCAGCGTGTCACATACTGATCTATAATAAACATTCAAGCGTTTACTTGCGGAGTGAGTTCCATAACATTTATTGTACATTTGTGCACTAGTCAGAATTTTTTTGATGTGAAAACATCTAATGTGCAGGTAGGGTAAAACCAGCTGTTAGGGTGGTGACGTCACTATCCATCCATCTATCCATTCATCAGCCTTTCAACGTCCACTGCCGGACATAGGCCTCCCCAAGAGAACACCACAACGGGCGGTCCCGTCATGGGGGATAATGCCGTAATCGTCACGCTTGGCAGGCGGGTTGGCGATCGCAGTGAATGTTGTAAATATTCGAGGGAGTGCTGCTGCCCACTCCCGCGGTATTCCCTCAGTCGGCTCTTACGACTCCTGTGGGTAGAGAGGGGTGGGACAATTCTAAAGCCGGCCCTACACGACATCAGTATCCATCCATCCATCAGCCTTTTAACGTCCACTGCTGGACATAGGCCTCCCCAAGAATGGGGGATAGTGTCGTAATCGCCACGCTTGGCAGGCGGGTTGGCGATCGCAGTGGATGTTGTTAATACTCGAAGGAGTGCTGCTGCCCACTGCCTCGGTATTCCCCCAGTCGGCTCTTACGACTCCCATGGGTGGAGAGGGGTGGGCGCTTACTAATAATTATATAATATTCAAACAATTTTCTTATTTATTATAATAGGATACATTCACACTTAGTTTATTGCCTTTATGGCCATTCCCGTTATTTATTTTACACATTTTGATCTGTATTTTTAGCACTTGACATGCTCAGCTACTTTTAAAGTACAAATTATTATTTGTGAATGAGGAAAAAGAGAACTTTAGTGCGAGCGAGAACTGAACCACTGAGCAATGCTGACGTCACTTTCATCAATACTGTTTTCACTATTCATTATGACGTAGTAAAATAAAAACGATGTTACTCAGTTATCCCTTTAATGTACTCTGCTCTGTTCCGTTCGACAGCTCGAACACAACTGAGCTCCGAACCGTTTGCCTTGTGTATTTATAGTAAAAACATCAGTGGGGATGTTATATGCGAATCTTACAAAAACTATTTTATTACTTGCTTACAAGAACTCCATGTAATTTTAACCTTAATAATTAGAGATTACAACGTAATAAACAATTATAATTACTTAAAAACTTAGTAAGTTAGTTGATATTAATGCTGTTGCGCCGATACGGCCATTCTGACAGGCAGTGCGCGCTTTGCACCAGCCGTGTCCAATTTGACGTTTATCTGAAACATTTAGTTTGCATAGTACCTAAAGTGTATTAGGGTACACTGTGGTACTTTATTGTAGCGTACACTGTGGTACTTTTTGTAGCGTACACTGTGGTACTTTATTGTAGCGTACACTGTGGTACTTTATTGTAGCGTACACTGTGGTACTTTATTGTAGCGTACACTGTGGTACTTTATTGTAGCGTACACTGTGGTACTTTATTGTAGCGTACACTGTGGTACTTTATTGTAGCGTACACTGTGGTACTTGATATCTGAATATAAAAATAAACTTATGCAAGCAAAAAGCATACCATTCGTTGTGATGCTGTGTTTAATCACAGATTTCTTGTGATTGTGACTCGGTCATTCCAGCTCACGAAGTCGATGGTATGGGTGCATTATTCGGTGTTGGACTCGCCGGATCTTCTGCCGATACGGTCATCTGATTCCCCGGTTGGGGTGCTTGACGGAGTTGGTCATGAGTGACTTTTCTAGGATGCCCTGCACCTACTACCCTTTTTACCAGATAGCGGTCGTTGTCTAAAACTCTTGTAATCTCGTATGGTTCACTAAATTTAACATCTAATGAAGTTTGATTACGCGGGTTATTTTTTATGAGGACATAGTTTTGCTTTGCGTGAATTAAAGCGCTGCCTGTCGCGCTCCGCACTTTGTGACATCTTTAGTTGGACATGACTAGATAGTGCTTCAATGTCAATTGTTTGTTCATCAATATTTAGAAGGTTAAGTAATTCTGGAGGAGCGCAATGCTTCCGCTGAGTGAGCAGAGTAAGAGGTGCTACGCCTGTGACACGATGAGGAGTGCAGTTTATCGCAAGCTGAAGTTCTTCGAGCGTTGTGTGCCACTCTTCTGTCTCATAATTTTTTATTATGGTTAATCCATTCTTAAGTGTACCCATAATGCGTTCTACTTGTCCATTCGCTCGGCTTATTCCTGGTGCTATAGAATGGACATCTATTCCAACGCGATCGCAATAAGTCTTGAACTCACCCAAGAACTCTCTTCCGCCGTCTACTATGATTTGCACTGGAGTACCAAATAAGTGAATTGTATATTTCAGGGCAGCTAAAGTACTATGGGGATTCTTATTGGTTGCATAATAAAATAGCACATATTTTGTAAATGAATCAATCGTGACAATCACATATTGCTGGTCGTTAGATGTTCCCATTTTACCTGTTATGTCTATGTGAATCACTTGAAAGGCCGCCGTTGGCTTTTGAATTGGGTGCATTTGAGCTTGTATGGCACCGGATGCTCCATTGGATATTCTGCAGATTATGCAGTTTTCAACAAACCTACGGGTAATAGTGTTCATTTTGTCAAACTAGCTGTCCTTGATTTTTTGCAGAGTTTTCTCCCATCCTGGATGTTTCAATGCTGTGTGAAATTGAGTTTATTAGACTCCACTGAAAGGACCTAGGAACCACAATACATATTTTATCTCCAAAGGTAGGATCCTGTACGAGGCTTTTGAGGACGTTGTTTTCTAGCCATTCATAGCGTTGTTATCTCTTAAAGCGTCCATTATAGGTCGCAGAGTTTTGTCACGTGTTTGTTCAACCTTAAGCCAGTCTAGATCTTTAGTCATTATATTTACTGTAAGCTCAATCGGGTTCCTACTGAAGTAGTCAGCATGTTGAAGCTGTTGGCCTTTCCTGTATTCTACGTCAAAATCATAGTTCTGTAAGAATGCCCACCAGCGATGGATTCTAGGGAGCAAGTCCTTTTTGTGTTTAGAAGCCTTTAGTGCATTACAGTCCGTAATGACCGTGAATTTTCGATCGTAAAGATATTGGTGGAAGTACTTTATAGCCCTTACTACGGCCAAGGTTTCCAATTCGTAAGAATTGATAGCGGCTTTCAGTTTCAGTTATCCTCATACTCATAAAGGCGACTGCATGTTGTCTTCCTGCAATCACTTGCACTAGTACTGCTCCAAATCCAAGACTACTTGCGTCTGTGTACAATAAAGCTGGTGCGCCTTCTTGGAGGAGTGTAAGTACTGGAGCTGATGTTAAACACTGTATGACCTTCTCTCTTGATTTCTCGTGGCGTTCATTCCAGTGCCATTTGACACCCTGCTTGGTTAATTCATACAGTGTTACCATAATACGTGAGAAATCTGGTATGAATTTCCTGAAGTATCCTGCCAATCCGTTAAATTGTCTTACTTGTTTCGCTATTGTAGGTACTGGTGCTTTTACGAGGGCATCTACTTTTCTTGGACTTGGGCGAACTTGTCCGTTTGATATTACGTTGCCCAAATATTCAATGGAGCATTTAAAAAAACTGCATTTATCAGCATTAATTGAAAAGCCAGCCTCCTGCAGGGCTATAAGAATACGTTCGATGTTTGATAATCCTTCTGCAAACTCTGTACACTTACTTAGAACGTCATAAACGTAAACTTGAGCTGCATCTCCTATTAGAGAACTCAGAGCTCTGTTAATGCATCGTTGATAGACTGAACAAGCGTTGCTAAGTCCAAACGGCATAGTTAAATATTCATACAGACCATCTGGCGTGACGAATGCTGTCTCTTCAATTGATGATGAGGAAATCGGAATTTGGTGGAAACCAGCCGCCATATCAAAGGTTGTGAAGAATTTACCTTTAGCTAGTTGATCTATCTGATCAGAAATTAGTGGTAAAGGGTAGTGGTCACGTAACGTATTGGAGTTGAGTTCACGGTAGTCCACACACATACGGTCATCTCCGTTTTTCTTTTCCCTAGACCAAGATTATAGGACTGGAATATGGAGACCTACTTTCACGTATAATGTTATGTTCCATCAAATCTTTCACGATAGTTTGAACTTTTTCTTGTTCTATTGGACAAAATCTATATGGTCTTCGTTCTACAAATTTATCTGGATTCTTCAATCGGATTTCCAATTCACGGATTTTAACACGAGTCGTTGGATAGCCTTTAATGAATAAGTGTTGGTATTTATTTAAGAGTGTGCGCAGTCTTATCATATCTTCTTCATTTGTAACGTCACAATCTAATTTGTCGAAGATAGGGTTTTTACATGGGATGTGGCTTACATTCAGCTGTCGAGTTAGTCTTGTTCCATTTGAAGTGATAGTTAAGTTTGTATTGTTTATTAAATTCATACCTATTAAGATATCTGTACTCATCTCATAATCTGCCACCAGATGAAACTGAAGTTCCACATTTATGTTGTCAATGATGCTGATTGTATCAAGTGTAGTTATTGATAGCACAGGAAATTGTCCGATTCCCTTTAGGTAGTTGACCGATTGTAGTCTTCGTCCTGGTAATGCGGTTGCTATCGATTCTTGCATCAGAGAGCACTCTGCACCACTATCGAAGACTGCCTGAAATGTTTTTGATGCAATCTTTAATTTTATTGGAGCTAATTTTGACCCATCGACGCAGTTGATGTTTGAGGTCATTGAACGTTGGCGCTTGAAGCATGTCTCAAACGTATGTCCCGGAATTTTACAAAATGTACAGTTTGTTGTTTTATTGTTCTGGTTTGCTTTTATTCGGAGTCGTTCATCATTCACGCAACCATTCACTGCTTCAACTGCATCTTCATTTGGTAGCTTGTCTTTGGTGATCCTCCTCCAGAGGACCCAAGATCGTGATAAAAACTCCGTGATATCTTTGGATGTATCATAGACATGTTCTCTGAAACGTACCATATCCCGAGAATAACGATTTTCTGGTTCAAATGTGGTAATCAGGTTTCTGCGCAATTCTACCCATGAAGACGTGGTCACCATCCAATCGTCTACCCACATCTTTGTCCTTCCTTTCAGGAGACTGCCTACCTTCATACGGACATCAAAATCCTTAAGCTGATATGTCTCTATTGCTTTGTCAATGTGTTGGCACCATTCTCGTACTCCCACGTTAGTGTCAGGGTCGAATGACGGTAAGTACACATCGTTAATGTGAACTTTAGCTTGGGTAGGTGCGTTTAAACGTTTTGACATTTGTTGCATTATGCCCATCATTTGCATCATAAATTGCGGTGATAGGCAGTTAACCGATAAATCACCAGAAGGTGATGGCATTTGTTGTTGCTGAAAGTAAGTCCTTTCATCGAGTCTAGTATTACTTCCTTGTTTACGTGTTGCTCGTGGTGAAGCATCAGGTTGTGCCTGTGCGGAAGTAGTATCCAATCCCACTTCTGATTACGGGGGTCCCGGCGCCGGGACGTTTTTAAAAATAGTGGCGTCAGCAATGCTGACGTCAATTTCATCAATACTGTTTTCACTATTCATTATGACGTAGTAAAATAAAAACGATGTTACTCAGTTTCCCTTTAATGTACGAACATTAATAGGAGCTCTGTTCCGTTCGACAGCTCGAACACAACTGAGCTCCGAACCGTTTGCCTTGTGTATTTATAGTAAAAACATCAGTGGGGATGTTATATGCGAATCTTACAAAAACTATTTTATTACTTGCTTACCAGAACTCCATGTAATTTTAACCTTAATAATTAGAGATTACAACGTAATAAACAATTATAATTATTTAAAAACTTAGTAAGTTAGTTGATATTAATGCTGTTGCGCCGATATATACAATACAGACTATTCTGCGATCATAATCTATGTTTAAGCGTTCCGCATTACCGAATTGTCGCTATGCGCTGTAATATACACGCGTAATGGGTAACTCAGTGAGAAACTGCGAGTATGTAAATGATGCGTGTATTTTGTACTTTGTGATATTAAATAAGCTTGTATTCATATATAGCACAAACAGATTTATTTACAATGAAAATATTTTAGTTCCATCCAGTCCCTATTTCTTGAGCCTAGTGTGGATCTTCACCGTTTTCAGCGCATTGGTATATGGTGGTCCTAATATTGATAAAATCATTAGTGACAACCATTCACTATCAGGTACACTGGAGGCTATTGGCCTTCATAAACAATAATAGAAATGAATTGGTCCAAACTAACTGATTAAGTCCAGAGTTTGAAAAAAATAAGTGACCTTATAATTTAACTGACTCACAAAAATCTACTTACTAATAAAAAAAAATGTTATGGAGTACATTAAAAAATATAACTGAGTAGAACGCACAAGATGCGGAAAACTGCTATCAGATTGCGAAATGTTATATTCAACACCTACATTTATACGCAAAATCCAAATTAGTAAGTAGGTATTAAAACAAAAATAAAATGTTTTTGATGTATATTTTAGCACTTGACAGCTACACTTGAAATACCAGTTATAATTTGTGAATAAGGAAAAAGAGTATTTTAGTACGAGTGGGAATCGAACCTGCGTCCCTTCCTGTCCGGGAAAGTGCTCAACGCTACAACGGTAGGTACACTTACTACGTGTTTCGTATGGTGAGTGAGAGCACAGGAGGCACAAATCCCCTCCTTCCTATCCACATCCTATCCCTTTTCCTGGATATGAGGACGTACGAGTGATGCCCCTGGTGTTACAGCAACCACTTACCATGAGGTGCGCCGTGTGCTTGCTTGCCACGCACGTAGTTTAAATTTAAAAAAAAAATACTTAAATTCCACGTGGACGATGTCGCTATTCTAATTTAAATGTTTTTATTTACTAACACTCTTATATCGCATTTCCCAAATAAATATTTATGCGATCCACAAATTACTGTTCAGACTTTGGGTTTGTTTTATGCCCGTCAATAATTACAACTCAAACAATAATATAATATTTGAGTTTACTCGCCTATTACATAACTCCAATATTGTGGATAGAAAGTTGCCCAAAGTGCCTTCGGTAATAAGTCAGAAGTCTATTATAACCGCTAATTCAATATTCCCTGACAAAATATCTGATAATGACAAAAATGCATTAAGTATCTAAATGTTCGTTTGTTTTTTTCTAAATGATTCTCGAATAAAAATAAATAATAAATATTTACGGACATTTCACACAACGTCCTCTGGTCCCAAACTAAGCTTAACGCTTGTGCTATGTGTACCAGATTACGGATATAATACATATTATATTACTTTTTTTTGTAAATACATACATATAATAGATAGAAAACACCCAAACGCAGTACAAATATCTGTGTTCATCACACAAATAATTGTCCTGAGTGGGAATAGAACCCACAACCTCGTGCACGTTAATCGATTACATTACCGACTACGCCACGAGGCCCGTCGAATGTATGCATCGACCTGATGGTGGGCATAGCTTGGCTTATTTTTTTATGCGGCGGCAAACATGCACTCGAACCAATTAAGTAAGATGTAAGTAAGAAGTTTCCGTGGCCTATAGATGCTGGTATCACTAAGTTATTACTCACGCTCAGAAGAAGTGTTTTTAGGGGTACGGGGGTGAAACACCACCACATTCTTAACTCCAAGCTGCTATTGAGAAAAAATACAATAACTTTTGTTTGTTAGTTTTGTGGTGCTTCTTGTGGGGATGATAATAAAACGTCAGTGAGCACTGGCTTTAGAATTTTCCCACCCCTCTCTACCCATGGGAGTCGTAAGAGCCGACTGAGGACCGGGGGGAGTGGGCAGCAGCACTCCCTCGAGTATTAACAACATCCACTGCGATCGCCAACCCGCGTGCCAAGCGTGGCGATTACGGCACTATACCCCCAATTTGGGGAGGCCTATGTCTAGCAGTGGACGTCAAAAGGCTGATGGATGGATGGATGGATGAGCACTGGTTATATTCGTATATTATACATTAGTACATATGTGATTGCGACATTACAATATGCAATTCGCAGAATCCCCACAGTTTGATCCGGGAATGGAACATGAAACCTCGTGATCCGCGGTCGCATCTACCGCTGGATCACCAAGGCAGTTAAACAATATCCATCTTAGAATTATCTAGCATTGACTAAACAAAAAAAAACTACACAACTAAAAACTCATCCACAAAATTATATGAGATTTGTAACAGACTAGTTTATATAACATCAGTAAATGCACCAATTACGAATCAAGCTTAAAATCTGATGCAAGATGTTACATTTCAATGCACAAGAACATTATACGTTTACCACCCCACAAAACATGGACACTTCAAACTTTGCCAGTGATTTCTTCGGCTTAATGGCGTCCGTAAAACAATTGTCCGTCCATCTTTTATTGCTCGCTTTACAGCAGAACAGGCAATGAATGTTACTTTGAAATATGTCGGAAATATTTCTCTTTTGTTTCGAGATATAATGCAAGTATGTCAGTTACAGTTAACTTACCATTTGCCAATTTTAGCTTTTTTGCATTTTTGTTATTTGATTGTAGAGAAGAGCACAGCAGATGTGGATTTATACTAGAAGTTGCCTAGGCCGGTGAAATTCAAGGCAGTCTGTGTGGCGAAGGACTAAGAACACAAGTCCACCCCATTCTTTCCCACGGGTGTCGTACGATACCACTAAGGGATGTATGCAATTATCACCCTTTGCATTACTGGTGGTAGGGCTGGTTACCAAGCGGGAGTACTCACTTGGTATCGGGCCCGAGCAGGTTGGTACCACCATCTCCCGTGTGACCGGCCATGAAGCACATCGGTGTGTTTTGGTTGTAGCAGAAGATAGCTGTTCATTCTTTATTTTTATATAAATCTGTGAAATGAAATGGTGAGCAGCGGCTTGACAATACTCTCTATATAGTTGAGTACATGAGCGACGGTTACTACTTACCACTAGGTGGGCCGTAGCTCGTACGTCGTATCTCTAAAAATTATCCAGCAAAAGTTTTTTTTCCATTTTTTTTTCTTTAGAGTTAGATCTGGCACTTGTAGATAGTCACAGTTTTTATGGAATTTACTAAATACAAATTATTTGTGAATGAGGAAAAAGAGAACTTTAGTGCGAGTGGGAACCGAACCTGCGTCTCTTCCAATTTGGGGAAGTGCTCTAAGCCACTGAGCTACCGCAATGACCTTTCGGCCATACTCAATCTTCTCATCACATTTGTCTTTACGACCCCAGCCATCCCCGGATTGGAAGATACGGAGGTTCGATTCCCGCTCGCACTAAAGTTCTCTTTTTCCTCATTCACAAATAATTAGTATTTGAAAGTAGCTGAGCATATCAAATGCTAAAATATAGATCAAAAAGAATTTACTGAATATTTTATTGAATGTCTTAATAATTTAAAAAGCTAATATTCAATTACCAGATCTAAGCATTCAATTCTTATTTTAAAGTGTCATTTATGTATTCCAATAGACGTTAAATTATAAAGCTTACGAAGAATAATGTTGATCTTGGACGGGCTTCGTGGCGTAGTCGGTAATGTAACCGACTTCCGTGCATGAAGTCGTGGGTTCGATTCCCACTCAGGACAATTATTTGTGTGGTGAACACAGGTATTTGTACTGCGTCTGGGTGTTTTAAATCTATTATACAAAAAAAAAGTAGTATATGTATTATATCTGTAATCTGGTACCCATAGCACAAGCGTTAAGCTTAGTTTAGGACCAGAGGACGTTGTGTGAAAATGTTCGTGAATATTTATTTATTTATTATTTATTTATCTTCGATTTCAATCACAGCAGCCGATGTTAAGCGCTAGCTAACTAAGCAGGAGATCTGGAGGTGCACGAGTGTGCGCGCAAAGTGTACTTTATTCCCCCACTCTCACAGTCATATGGGTTAGCATTCCAACACGGCTGGAGTGAGATCAAGACCCACCAAGTTCCTAACTCCAAGCTGGTATTGAGAATTTCTTGACGACGACACGCAATAACCTTTTGCCTGGTCAGGGATTTAAACTCAAGACATCATGACCCTCAGTCGCTTACACTACCGCTATACCATCGAGGAGATCAATATACATTTTTAGCATCTTAGCGTCTGATAGCTTTTACATTGTTTAAGCATTTGTCTTGCTTGGCGATATCAATTAACACAGTGCAAAAATGTAAAATTGAAAATGACAAGCACGATTTGAACCTGCATCTCCTGGAATGCCGTCCCAGATGCGTTGCCAATTTAGCTATCATGACAATTGCTCGGGGCTACAAATTTCGATAACATGTTTTTTCTTAATGTCTGGCGCCTGTGCTGCTGTAATTTGTCGGATGTATTTGCATACATTATTCTGCCCAGGTAATCATTATTATTTCAGTTAAGATTCATACCAAATAAGCTTTTACATAGCATCACGCCTGTATTCTCCGAAGGGGTAGGCAGAGGTGTATTACACACCCACGATTCGCCAGCTATGTTTGAGTCCCACTTAATAGGGGGCGAGCCTATTGCCGTGGAACCGGTCCATACCGGGAACATTTCCACACTCCGGGCTGCTAATGAGAATTTATCTTTTTTTTTACGAAAATGCTCAATAACATTGCTCGACCCGGGGATCGAACCCGAAACCTTATGATTAGCAGTCGCTTACACTACCGCTGCACCAAAGTTAAGTTATAAGCTTTTATATTGTACTATTCGCTTATTAAAAGGATAGTACAGTAAACACAAAGTGAAAAATGTGAAATCAAAAATAACAGTCTCAAGCAGGATTCGAACCTGCATCTCCTGGATACCGTCCAGATGCTTTGCCAATTCAGCCATCGTGACCCTTGCTCCCGACTGCTAATCTCGATAACACATTCATACTTAACGTCTTTGGGTGATGCTTGCACCATCTGTCGGAAGTATTTTCATACATTATACCGACCAGGTAAACTTAATTTTACAATTAAGATTTTACCTAATAATGACGCAAACCCTATAAATATTTAGATATTTTTATATATATTTTTAGCATTTGACATGCTTAGCAACATACATTAAACACAAAGTGAAAAATGTGAAATCGAAAATAATAACAGGATAGTACAGTTTATTTTGATATTTTTATAAATATATATACATATATATTTAAGTACTTGATATGCATTTACTGAAAGTGCCGAAATGTGAAATATTTGCGCTGCGTCACTTGAGGCATTAAGAAGGAATGTGTTATCGAAATTATTAGCCCCGAGTGGATGTCATAATGGCTCCATTGACAAAGCATCTCGAACGGTTTTCCAGGATGAATGATGAAAATTCAAATCCTGCTTGTGACTATTATTTTCGATATTACATTTTCAAACTTTGTGCTCAGGTACAGTATAACTAAAAGCGCTTACTTAAAGCAAATTTGAAAACAGAAGAATTAATTTCGCAGACGCTTACAATCGACAACAAACCTACTGAAAGTCCAAAACAGGCCTAAAAGACAATTAATTCCCAATCCCTACTACTTTGGCGAAGTTACAAATCAGGGATCCGCCGGCACTTGCCTAATGTCATTTGCCGGGATTCCACGGAAACTTTGGCCGTTCTGTCGTCCCCGGACAGATATAAGGTATTTGATGAATATTTAAACTTCGATAGTTTGCTTCATTGTCTCTTGAGAATCATTATTGTGAATGACTTTGCCTGTTCTACTTCAGGGTTTTGAATTTTTGGGCGTTTTTTGATGAATTGTCGAAATTCAGCTTTTTTGGTAACAGGTTCTTTTTTTTAAATTCTTTATTAGAGCCGTTCATAGACCAGTTAGGTTGGCTATAAATAAAACAAAATAAACTAAATATAATTGAAAAAAAAGTTAAACATAAAACTAAACAAAAATCTCAAGAAAACTAACACGCGCGTTCACTGCACTACTACTTTGGCGCTCTCTGTGTGCTCTATCGACTCTTCAACGGGGAGTGCTTTTTTCTTTTTGCAACAGTACACAAAACTTTTAAAGATAAAATTTATAAATTACACGTACAACTATCACAGTGGCTTATTTACATCTCTAAAGCCTGCTGGATTTAATTTATTTACCAATTTTTGCAATATCAATACATTTAAAGGTTTTCTGGTTTTTTACTATTATACTATATATATTTTTAAGATAAGCTTCTAGTTTTTATAGGGATACACGTTAGTTGTTAGTTCCCAATTTTTGTTTGTATATAACATACGAAATGTTAGCTATATATCTGCATACTGGTGGTAAGTTTAAGTACCAAGCGAGATACTCACTTATTATCGGGCTTGAGTAGGTCGTTACCACCATCTCCCGTATGACCGACTGCTGAAGAACCTCTCGGCGTTTTCTTTCAAATGGGTGATAGCCATTTATGTCTTTGAAAAGTTTGCCAGTACTCTTATTGTAAAGTCCATGAGTGATGGTTTTTGGTTACCATCAGCCAGCGTTACCAAAACAAAGATTAATACCATTAAACCAATTTAAAAAAATACTGTCTTTCTCATTGTTCTGGCTTAATTTCAAAATGGCTGAATTGATGTTGACGAGAATTTCACTACCAGATAGCTAATATTATAAGGAACATTTTAGGGTACCTATTTTTATTATGTAAAACTTGCTCGCGGATTCGCCTGAGTGACCTTTTTTTTTCTTGTTAAGGTGGGAAAAAATGTTCCTAACCGCACACCCCGTCGTTCGGGGCAACGAACAGGGTAGTGTAGGGCCCTCACCCACTAAAGAAACCCGCCGCGCGCCGTCTCTCCGCCTCTATTGGCGGGCCAACGGAACTATATTACATTCCTTCTATGGTCCGCTGGCGGCTTACCCTTTCGGGTACCCTCAACTGAGCGACATCGGTCGCACCTTCACGGGAGGCCTTGAGGGTGGCGGTCGTTCCCCGGTCCATCCACCTGCAGCCTCAGCTAGGGCGGCATTAGGCGCAAATACTCGCGCCTGCGCCGCCCCAGTCGCTGGCGGCGGTTAGGGTCCGTGGAAAGATCAGCCTCCCTAGCCCTCTTCGCCGCTTCCTTCCGCGAGATGACTTCCTTGCAGAAGGCAGCGAACGCGGCCCTATTCCTGTCGCTGCCAAGCATCGCTCTGACGACGCTCGGCAGCGAGAGGTCCCTCCCTATTGCCGCAACGAGTTCACGGCGCTGCTCGGCCCAAGCCGGGCATGACTCGAGCGTATGCTGCGCCGTGTCCTCGTCGCAGCCGCAATGGTGACAGCCCGGAGTCGCTTCCCTCCTTGCGACTATGTGAAGATATCTGCCGAAGCAACCGTGCCCCGACAGCACTTGCAGCAGTCGGAAGGTAAGGACTCCGTGCCGTCGCTACGCCCACTCTCCCGGAGCGCCCCTACTGTCTGAAGACCGGCCCGGGGCGCCTCCAGCCGCGCCCTCCAGCTGGCCATGGCAGCTCGGCGGGCGTCGCCCTGCCATCTGGCCACCACGCTGGGTGTGGGATGACCAACCCCCTCCCACTCTTACGACGCCCGCCGGTACACCTCGGCGAGCACCTCCGCCTCCAAGTCCCACGGAGGGGTTCCGGTAAGGCTAAGGTGGCCAGGAACGCCGCTTCCTCGAAGTTTCCACCCTGGGCCATGACCAGCGTGTCATCCGCATAGCAGATAATTGCCAGCCCGGGGGGGAGCCGACAGCGCAGCACCCAGTCGTAACCGATGTCCCACAGGAGTGGCCCTAGAACCGAACCCTGTGGGATCGCCTGAGTGACCTACAGAAAACAAATAAAACATTTTTCTTCAGAAACAAACATTATAATCGATCACACTCCTTTTCACCCCGAGAATTAAAAAAAACACACTATGAGGGTTCCTTGTTTGCTACGGAACCCTAAACCAAATAAACTTTTCAAATTATTAAATTATCATCATTCCTGGATATGTGTGCAAAGTTATCCAAGTTAGTCAAAACTACGTTCCATCCATCCATCCATCAGCCTTTCAACGTCCACTGCTGGACATAGGCCTCCCCAAGAGAACGCCACAACGACCGCTCGTTCGGGACCGCTCCGTCATGGGGGATAATGCCGTAATCGCCACGCTTGGCAGGCGGGTTGGCGATCGCAGTGGATGTTATTAATACTCGAGGGAGTGCTGCTGCCCACTCCCACGGTATTCCCTCAGTCGGCTCTTACGACTCCCGTGGGTAGAGAGGAATGGGACAATTCTAAAGCCGGCCCCACATGGCAAAAACTACGTTCATAGATTACATATATACGAGTACATAGAAGTTAATATACGAGTACATAACAGGTTACATTTCAAGAAGTGGCAACTCTTCCACTAATGTCCATTAAGATATATTTCAGCAGATTTTAGCGTTTTTTAATAAATGATTTATTAAAAACGTTAAAATCTGATGAAATATAAATGATTTTCTGCATCTATATATCATATTAGCAAGAATAATAATAATAGTATATTTTAAATTAACTTTATTTTACTGTGAGTGTTTTTGTAATAGTGTATTTGAGTTTGTGTTTGTTTTCTTTTATAATCTGTTTAAAAATATATAAAATAAGATGTTAGAAAAGTAATATTAAAAACCGGCCAAGTGCGAGTCAAACTCGTGCATGAAGGGTTCCGTAACATTGACTAGGTAAACAACATTACACTATACATTAAACACAAAGTGAAAAATGTGAAATCGAAAATAACAGTCAGGAGCAGGACATGAACCTGCATCTTCTGGATACCGTCCAGATGCTTTACCAATTCAGCCATCCTGACAATTGCTCCTGACTGCTAATTTCGATAACACATCATACTTAACGTCTTTGGGTGACGCCTGCTCCTGACTGTTATTTTCGATTTCACATTTTTCACTTTGTGTTTAATGTATAGTGCTAAGCATGTCAAATGCTAAAAATATATATAAAAATATCTAAATAACATTACACTATTGTAACTTCTACCTGTTGCCGTTATCAATAGCGAGCAAAAAAGGGCAAAAAAATCACGTTTGTTGTTCCCATACATATTGTTTTTTTTTTGTTTTTAGTATTTGTTGTTATAGCGGCAACAGAAATATATAATTTATGAAAATTTCAACTGTCTAGCTATCGCCGTTCTTGAGATACAGCCTGGAGACAAACGGACGGACAGACAAGACGTTGTATGGAGCCCCCCTTAAATATTATTATTTTTTTGTTTTTAGTATTTATTGTTATAGCGGCAACAGAAATATATCTTTTGTGAAAATTTCAACTGTCTAGCTATCGCCGTTCTTGAGATACAGCCTGGAGACAGACGGGCGGACAGACAGTCAGCGAAGTCTTAGTAATAGGGTCCCGTTTTGACCGTTCGGGTACGGAACCCTAAAAAAAAAATGCTTTATAAACAAAGTTTTATATATTTATCATTGAGGCTCTGAATACGAGTGATTTTGTATGTTACGATTTATGTTCTTTTTTGTATGTTTGTTACGCGATTATTCCTCCGAAAATAAAAAAAAATCTAAAAAATTGTAAACATGGATGATATTTTTTCGTTTACTTCGAAACCTCTCTGGCTCATTGGAGCAGTGCGTTTAGTTAGCGTATCCATATTAAACATGGGTACGCCAACCTTTCTTCACGGTCTTCGGAAGACTCGCTGTGCGTTATTTCTTTCTCTACTGCACTTTAGGCGCTCATATTTGTCATTTTCAGAATCCTGTCCTCGGCGCTTTCTCATACGAGATACACCCCAAGAAAGGTGTCCCCATCATGTACCACCTACTCTAACCTACGTACCTATTTTATAAAAAATCCACTAAAAATCAAAATATAAATTATTTTTAAATAAAATAAAAACATTCAAATGGACAGCTTTTTTTTTTTGGCGGGAAAAAATGTATCTAACCGCACACCCCGTCGTTCGGGGCAACGAACAGGGTAGTGTGGGGTCTTCACCCACTAAAGAAATCCGCCGTGTGCCGTCTCTCCGCCTTTATTGGTGGGCCACTATGCTACATTCCTTCGGTGGTACATTCAAAAGACACCTAAGAACTAAAAAGCAAAAAATAATTGATATTTACATTACGAGTGCTAGACATCTAACTGATGTGTTTGAAGTCGATTTATATATTTTAATATTATCAACGCGTATATTTTTTGAACCTTAAAGATGTCAAGATAGCTCGTTTCTGAATGTATGTCAATGTGCCATAGCGCCGCGCGTTGACGAGCACTGAATTTTTAATACGCTGTTTTTTCTCTATGACACATAGGTATGCATTTTTTAGAAAGGTAAAAAATGTTTCTCAGGAAGAAATGTAAAAATGTTGATTTCTAAAAAATTTGGTTACCAAAAATGTTCCAGCATTTTAAAATTTTTAAATCTGTACTTTTAGAAAATTTGAGATTTCGCACTATCATATTAATTATGAATTTACTACAAAATTAAACTTACTGTATTGGCAAAAAATGTATGTAAATGCATCCAATAGGTAGCTTGGCTAGTAAAGACTTCTAAAAGAAATGTGAAGTGAAGTAGTGGAGAGTACTCACTTGTTATGAGTGATTCACGTAACATGAGTGATTGAAAGATTGGGTATCACCATTAGGTGACTGTGATAGCTTATCGGTCCAGAGCACTTCACCGGATTAGATGGGACGTGGGTTTGAATCCTTTTCACAGTAAAGCTCTCTTTTTCCACTTTCATAAATAATTTGTTCTTTAATTTTCTTATAACTAGCAAACAGTTACGTTTATAATTTACGAAAGTATCCAATCCTCAGCGTCAGGAAAGCACTCAACGGCATTTCAGAGACCCCGGATACGGCCAGTACTGGGTCAAGGTAATAGGTGTAAATTACTGGCCAGTTATAAAATAAAAAAATTGCAAGTCATAACCTATTTGAAGAACGAGGACGGTCAATACAGTACAAGTAAATGGTGAAGAAAAACATCATAAAATATTTTCTCGGAGGTTTGCTGAGTACACCACTCCGCATTTTATTAACCAGAGTGGTTGACCATAGTCTAAATTGTCTCTTGTGCTGGGAGGAGACACATTGCCGGACAGTGACGGACTAAGAATACAAGTATCCACACCCCATCCGTTCCCGCGGGTGTCGTATAAGGCGACTAAGGTAAGTTAGCAATTATCACCCACTGCATTACTGGTGGTAGGGTTGGGTACTGTGAAGTCAAAGTCAAAGTCAAATTTCTTTATTTCGTAAAGTTTTTGCAAAATATTTGAAATCGTCAAGTTTATATTATAGATCAACACACGCATATTGTGCAGTTAGATTTTGCTCTAACCAAAATGACTAAATTATATTTAAAATACATTACATAATAAAATCTGTGTTGATCCATAATCGCCAGTTTCCAAAATATTAGGCTATGTGAGAAGAAACGGGCAAAGAAACTCACATACTCGCTGTGCTTTCCTAACAATATACTCTTGTGTCTAGTGTAAACGTTTCTTTTATTTAAAACACCTCAGATCTTATCACTATAGATTACCTATATAATAATAGTTGAAATAGCCTATCAACTCAATCCCAAGCGTTTTTATCATTTAAATAATCCGCCACTGTGTAATAGCCCTTGAGGCATAGATTGCGTTTAACTGTTACCTTAAATTTATTTAAACTTAAATCTTTAGTTTGACTTGCAATCTTATTGTATAGTAGTACACATTGGTCTTTAAAGGACTTGTTTATTTTCATGAGCCTAGATGTTGGAACAACAAGTTTATCTTTATTTCGAGTGTTGACACTGTGAATATCACTCTTCTTTAAAAAAACATTTATATTCTTATGTACATACATCAGATTTTCATATATGTATTGGCATGCCACTGTCATTATGTTTATCTCCTTAAATTTATTTCTTAATGAATGTCTATAGCCTAAGTTATAGATCGCTCGAATAGCCCTCTTCTACAGCACAAATATTGCTTGAATGTCGGCGGCATTTCCCCACAGCAAAATACCGTACGACATTACGCTATGAAAGTAACTATAATAGACTAACCTTGCAGTGTCTACATCAGTCAGTTCACGAATTTTCCTGACTGCAAAAGCTGCAGAACTAAGTCTATTCGCCAATCCGGCGATGTGTGGGCCCCACTGGAGCTTTGCGTCTAATGTAATACCTAGAAATTTAGTTGTGTCCACTAGGTCCAACTCATCTTCCTTAATTGTTACAACAGAATTTACAGGTCTGATGTTAGGCGTTATGAATCTAATACATTTTGTCTTCGCCCCATTAAGGAGTAAATTGTTAACTTTCTGATATTTACGCGAATGTTACACATTTTGAAATAAAACTTCGTTTACGGAATCTATCGCGTTTACTTAATTTTACTACTATCCCGACGTTTCGAATACTTTACAGCATTCATGATCACGGGTGGACTTAGATGATAGACGTCCAAAGCTGATATGTTATTTCAACGGTCTCGTCTACCCACAGTATATGATTTTACAAAATTTTTGGTTTATTTATTTTAACCCACCTAATATTCGTTTAGAAACACAATTAAAATATTTACTTTAAATTTTTTATGCTTACAATGTATGAGACTAAGTTAGTATATTAAAATGAGTATAATACTCCTCTTTAAACTAAAATTTTTTGTTTTTATTTAGTGCTCAAAAATTCTACCATAAACTACCAATTACTACCAGTAAGAAGACAATCTTGGTTATTAGTTTATATTATTAAATATATTGATTTTGCCAGAAGCTAAGTCTAAAAAGCTACCACCGGATCGGAACGCGGCCTGACTGAGAAAGATCCGGCCAGAAAACTCAGTAGGCAACAACTGTTATGGATTATTAAATTTTTGTACGGAATTACTGAAAGCTAATTAAGTTTAAATTTTTTTTTTTTTTTTTTTTTTTTTTAAAAGGCAATATATATAATACTAAAACTAATCACTACTGTGGGTTTTGTCTACACAATAAGCGCTAACTGTGTCTTGCAATCTTGTGGTGTGCCTTCTTGTGTTCTGTTTGGTGAGGCCTATCACAGGATTCCAGCTTGATTGTAAGACCCAGCCGTCTTCTCTATTGAAATTGGGATGTTTCTTAATTTCAATAGCCTCACGTATCATTCTAGGGCGATATCGATGTTCTTTTGCGAGGATTTGAGGTTTGTCAAACCTAATGTAATGGCGGGTGTGGTCCTGTGTGTGCTCACAAATTGCAGACTTTGTATAGCGACGGTGCTTCACATCAGCTATGTGTTCTTTGATCCGAGTTGTTATGGATCTCTTTGTTTGCCCAATGTAGGAGAGACCACAATCACAATCCAGCTTGTATACTCCTGCATCCTGTAAAGGTATATGGCACTTGACAGGTGGTAAAAATTGACTAATTCTTTTGAGTGGCTTATAGTAGGTTTTGATTGAAGCTTTTTTGAGAATGTAGCCAATCTTGTCAGTGACTCCTTTAACATAGGGCAGGACTGCAGGGAGGCGCTCAACTGTGGGTGGCTTCACTCGGTTTCTGTGACGGCGGCGTGGAACCTGCAGCTTATTAGCATGTAAAACTTTCTTTACATGCTGCAACTCCCCAGCCAGGTGTTCTTCATCACAGATTCCTTGTGCTCTCTGAAACAAAGATTTAGACACGGTAGCCAACTGTGAAGGATGGTGATGAGACTCTCCATTCAGGTACTTATCAGTATGGGTTTTCTTTCGATACACTGTATGACTCAAGGTGTTGTTAGGGTTACGGATTACCATAACATCTAAGAAAGCTAAAGAGTTATTTGACTCCATTTCCATAGTGAATTGAATTTTAGGATTGATGGAGTTCAGATGGTTTAGAAATACGGTTACTTTATCAGATGGTAATATAGTGAAAGTGTCATCTACGTACCGCTTGTAGAAACGGGGGACCACAGGTGAGGTTTTTAGGGCAGTCTCCTCGAAGTCTTCCATGAATATGTCGGCAACAACGGGAGAGACTGGCGAACCCATGGCCACTCCGTCCACTTGCTTGTAGAAGCCATCATTCCACATAATGTAGCCAGATGTGAGGCAGTACTTTAACAGTTCAGCGTATTCCATAGGTATGTTGTTCTCTGATAGTTTCTTAGATACAATTCTGATGCAGTCTTCCACAGGTAAGCAGGTAAAAAGGGACTGGACATCAAAACTCACCATAGTTTCATTGTTAGCGAGATGAAGGTGTTTAATCTCACTTACAAAATGGTATGAATCTTTTATGAACGCATCTGTGTGTCCTCGGAGTTGTGAGAGAACTTTGGCCAGTAACTGAGCGACTTTATAGGTAGGTGAGTCGATCTGACTTACAATAGGTCGTAGTGGTGCGTTCGGTTTGTGTATCTTAGGCAACCCATACAATTTAGGTGGCTTTGCGCAAGGTGGTATCAGGGTTTTTACATCTAGATTCAATGCTTCGGAGTGCTGGTTAAGTAACTTTTTCATGTTATTTAGTGTACAGTTGGTCGGGTCGGTTCTGACCTTTTCATAGGTAGACTCATCCGATAAAAGGTGTTCAATTTTAGCATTATAATCTGACGTGTCCATCACCACAGTAGCGTTACCTTTATCTGCGCGCAGGATAACGATGTCTGGTCTATTGCGTAGGTTCTTCAACGCCAAATATTGTGATTTGGACAAATTTGGTTTCGGCCGTTTGCTTCGACGTAACAGTGACGAAACGTCTTGGCGAATAGCCTCCATGTCGTCCGGTTTCATGACATTTTTGGCCAGCACGTCCTCAACAGCACAGATAATTTCCTCATAGGGAATTCGGTTTGGCGCTACAGCAAAATTTAAACCTTTGTTTAGTACCTGAAATGTAGGTTCGTCTAACGATTGTTTTGACAAATTTATGACAGCTAGATCTGCGCGAGAGTCTATGGTTGACGGGCGCGTTCCGTTTCCACAGTTGCCATGTTGCGTTCCAGTAAAATCATTTGATTTTTGCAAAAGTTTGTCAAATTTGATGAGATGTCTATTTTTGCATTCGTTATACGTATGTGTTTCGCGCTTGTTTAAGTTTTCGATGCAATTTTTTTTTTAAAGTAAATATTTTAATTGTGTTTCTAAACGAATATTAGGTGGGTTAAAATAAATAAACCAAAAATTTTGTAAAATCATATACTGTGGGTAGACGAGACCGTTGAAATAACATATCAGCTTTGGACGTCTATCATCTAAGTCCACCCGTGATCATGAATGCTGTAAAGTATTCGAAACGTCGGGATAGTAGTAAAATTAAGTAAACGCGATAGATTCCGTAAACGAAGTTTTATTTCAAAAAATAAATTGTTAACGTCAAATCAATGAACTACTTTCGGGATAGCATCGTTTACATAGTCAGTTACAGCTTGTTGTCGCCTTAATCTAAATAAAAGTGAAGTGTCATCAGCAAAGAGTACTATCTCGTGATGATCTCTCACAAAATGTGGTAAATCATTAATATAAATCAAAAACAAGAACGGTCCGAGAATCGAACCCTGTGGAACACCCATTTTGACAATGGAATCCGGAGATCTCTTTCCATTGATATCAACTCTCTGGATTCTGTTACTAAGGTATGATGTAAGAAAATCCAGCGCATTGTTCCCTAAGCCATAGTGACATAATTTCCTGATCAATGTTTCGTGACAAACGCAATCAAAAGCTTTGGATAAATCACAGAAAACACCTAAAACATCCTGTGAGTCCTCCCAAGCATCAAAAATATGGTTTACAAGCTCAACGCCAGCATCGGTCGTGGAGTGACCCCTTCTAAAACCAAATTGTTTACTATGCAACAAATTGTGTTTATTAAAGAAACTAAGCAACTGGTCATATGCAATTTTCTCAAACACTTTACTAAATGTGGGCAGTACCGAAATCGGTCTAAAGTTACTGGGGTCTGACGTACTGCCTGATTTGAACAATGATATAACTTTACTAGACTTCATTAAATCTGGAAACACACCACTATCTACGCCTTTATTAAATATAAGGGCTATTTGATTAGCGACCAAAGGCAATATGGCTTTTGTCATAACAATTGAGTTTCCCCACAGATCTGCAGTTTTTTTCATTTTTAAAGTGTTAAAAGCTTTTTCTACATCCAATAGTGTAACGTGTTGAAATTTAAATTCACTATCACATGCATGAACATTGTCTTTTAAAAGAGCTTCTGCAGCAGTGGGAGACGAATTCAAAGATTTAGTAGTATCAACAGGAATATTGGTAAAAAAATATTCAAAAGCAAATGCAACCTCTAAGTCTGATGTCACAGTATTTTTATCAATATTTAAACTTAATTCACTGTGGTTGAGATTTTTTACATTACCAGTTTCACTGTTAATAATACTCCAAGTAGTTTTAATCTTATCATCACTTGCTTCATTCCTTGAACTCAAGTAATGAGACTTAGCTATTTTACATATTTTTCGAAATGTCTTTGAGTACTCTTTAACATAGTAATGGAACTGTGGGCTATTATTATAATTTCTTTCTTCATATAGTTCATAAAGTCTCGTTCTACTTTTATGAAGGCCAATAGTAGCCCATTCAGTAAATGTGGCATTACCTTTTACCACAATCGCTTTGGGAGTGAATACTTTGTTAAATTCATTACAAAAAATGTTAAAGAAGTGATTAAATAAAAAATTTGGATCAGCATGTATAGTATCAGAGATAGAGAAAGAAGAAAGACCATAGGCACTGGATAGATTAATTTTAAAAGTCTTAATGCGATTTGTGGTCTTAGGTATTACCACTATTTTTCTTTTTTGTGTACATTCATTCTTATTGAAAAAGGAAATTTGCTAGCCGCTATGGTCTGAGTCAACTTTATAAATTAATTGCTTATGTTTAAATAAAATATCTGTAAAAATATTATCTAGGCAAGTAGCAGTAGTGGAAGTTATCCTTGTTGCCTCCAAAAACAAATTCTTCAAGTTATATGATTGAAAGAGCGTCTTAAATTTGGTTACCGTGCTAGAGTTTTCTAGTAAATTTATATTAAAGTCACCACAGGCTATCACTCTTTTCTTCGTTTTAGTTATTTTAGACAAAACTTCATCCATGGTCTGCTCAAAGCAATAATACATTCCTGAAGGAAGTCTGTATATACTCAATACAAAAAAAAATCTCAATTCTACGCAGGCTATTTCAATATTTCTTTCAACAGACAACATAACAATGTCATGACGCTCTTTAAATTTAAACTGTTTATTAATAAGTATCAATGAGCCCCCATTGAGCTCATTCAGTAGGACCCATTGAATGTGTCCTACTGAACGAGCTAGCCACCTGGTGATTTTTAAAATTGAATATGAACTGGCAGCTTTTCAACCAATGTTCAGTAATACAAAAAATATCAATAGCATTACAGTTCATAAACAATTCTATTTCTAACTCTTTGCTCATCAATCCCCTAATATTCTGATGCACCAAGTTAATTGTATTATAATTATTTTTGTGAACAGGAGCTAATTCATTAAGATGGCAAGAGGGATTCTCTATTGTCTTATTAATTAATTTAAATTACTATGAATAAAAGAAATGTGTTCTACTGACCTTTCAATCATCCCAAATTCTTAATCAGTTCTATTCTAGGTCAGTAGGGTAGCTCAGTGGCTTAAAGCACTTCCCCGGATTGGAAAAGATGCGTGGTTCGATTCCCGACCCTACTAAAAATCACTTTTTCTTTATTCACAAATAATTTGTACTTTAAAAAGTAGCGGAGCATGTCAATTGCTAAAAGAAATAGATCTAAAATGTTTGAAAAAATCACGCCATCAAATAGTATGAATTTTAATTGCAAAATTAAACTTACTATATTGGATGCATGTAATGCTTGCCGGTAGATGGCGTTAGTCGTAAGACAAATGTGATTAAGAATTTGGGATGATCAAAAGGTCAGTAGGGTAGCTCAGTAGCTTAGAGCACTTCCCCGGATTGGAAAAGATGCGTGGTTCGATTCCCGCCCCTACTAAAAATCTCTTTTTCTTTATTCACAAATAATTTGTACTTTAAAAAATTTCTTGGTTTTTATATATTTCCTTAATTTCTTCATGCTGCATTTGACAAGCCTTACAGATTTATTAAATTAAGGGGGCGCTTCATTATGGATAGGGTTGAAATAATTGACGGCTGAGTCCTGTCAACTACAGCAGAGTCTATGCCGGTAGCAACCAGCTCATCGAACAAACTTTGGTTTAAAATTTTTAGGCCTTGTTGCTTCTTGTCTTCCAATGCAGAGAGTTGGTTCCTAGCATCACATAATTGTCTCTCTAGCACACTAATACGGTTTAGAGCTTGCTCATTTTCATCTCTACATGTATCAAAGCTGTCAACGAGGAGCTGTAGCTTATCCCGTGCATTTATGGCATCAATTAATTGAGAATGCAACTCTGACAACTTCTTTCTTAGTTGATCATTGTCATCTAGCACACTTAAAAGTTCCTTTTCATTCTTATCTATTTCCTAAATGAGTTGATTATACTTCTCCTTGGTTGCTTGTAATTCCTTTAAAGTCAGTTGTAATTTTATCTGCTTCTCACGAGCCAGAGCCTTGCGAGTCTTAATCATTTTATAAAAGTATTTATATATAGTTAAATTTATCAAAATAGTAGTTACCCTGTACCAAAAAGAAGTTAACTACTCAATGAGCTAATGTTTTTTTTGTTTTTTGTAAGGAAATAAGTACTATAATATCAAAAAAGAAAACCTAATTAAAACCAACTGTATACTTACATAGGCTGGGTCACTGTATATGTCCAAATATCTTAAAAGAGATGAAAATAATAACAAAAAACAATTTATATTAAACTTAGGCCGTTAAACAACTGTCATTCACGAATGAGATAAGTAAATCAGTGTATCAGTATTTTACACAAATACTAGACGAGTTTTATATTTTCACACACAGAATACACGAATGTTTAGTGAATTATTGGCCATAAATAGGCACATAATAATTATTAAATATATTTTAAATCAAAAAAATAATTGAAACAAATTCAAATCCAAGTGCTTAATTACTATCGGACCCGAAAGGGTCGGTAGCGGTACCACCGTCTCCTGTGTGACCGGTCATGAAGCATGTCAGTGTGTTTTGGCTGTAAGAGAAGATAGCCGTTTATTCTTTCATTTCACATCTGAGAAATAAAATGGTGTCTTGACAATACTCTCGGTATAGTTGAGTCTACGACGGCGACGGTTACCACCAGGTGGCCAATACCATCAGGCGGGCCGTGGCTCGTCTGCCATCATAAGCAATAAAAAAAAGTATGATAAAATTAAGTTACAATCAAAACACGTGTTCAACTCACAATAACTTTAAAACGAAAATATTTGCTATAATATTTTATTAACTATAAATAAATATTCACGGACATTTCACACAACGTCCTCTGGTCCCAAACTAAGCTTAACGCTTGTGCTATGGGTACCAGACTACGGATATAAATACATAATATTACTTTTTTTGTGAAGACATACATATAATAGATAGAAAACGCCCCGCCCACCATCTATGGGACATAAAGATAGATCGTTACTAAATTTCTTTTTATATTGGCTATTTATAGGAGTTAAATGCTCATCAAAAAAGCAATCGTGCAAAATAAATACATAGAACGCGGTTAGGGATCGCAATAAAATTGGTTTCATTTAAATGTCCTGTTTTTGTCTCTAATGCGGAGCGATCAGATTTTCAAATTCGTTTTCTATCTAAAAGATTTCCATTGAGATGCTGTGCGCGACAATTTAATATAATCTTGAGCCTACTTTATTAAGATTTAGCAAGATTTATATTATTATTTTTTCAATAAAGTAGAAACCTAAGGGATTTTGCATAACGATTTTTATCGTCGAATTATGGTGATAGATGGGTATTTTCACGTAAAGTTTCATTCATTTCTACAATAGCTTAAACAATATAGTTTAAGTAATGAAATCATGATTGATAGCATGATGGTTTTTTGAAAACATCTCCAGGTCCAACTACTCATCGGAAAAAATGAATCTGCTCAATTTATCTATTAGCTAGTTTTAATATAATATTACGAGTGAAACAATTAAAACAGCTAAATTGATAATAGAGGTCGTACTCACAAGATACGAGTATTTCAATAAAACACCACTTACGTGTTCACAAAATTCCTCGAGCGAATGTGGCGTCGCAGCGGCTCACCATATCAATACAACACACGCCATATTTTGACATCGTATTGCCCACAATACGAGGTCAAAACATTTTTTATTTGTAGGTAACATTAATGAAAATTAATTCTTTTCACTATTTTAGCACTTAATTTTTAAAACTGAATTAATTTTCTAGTAATTAAAGCATTTTATATGCTTTAATTGCTTTTTATTTGCTTTCCGCTTAACCAACAATAGTTCAATCAATTATTTCCGTTGAAAATTAATTAACTAGAAACCATTTTTAACCTCATGCATATCGCCTATTAATCTCTTGGTTATTTATTAATTCCTTAATAATATCCATCCATCATCCATCCATCAGCCTTTTAACGTCCACTGCTGTAATTACCACGCTTGGCAGGCGGGTTGGCGATCGCAGCGGATGTTGTTAATACTCGAAGGAGTGCTGCTTCCCACTTCCCCAGTATTCCCTTAGTCGGCTCTTACGACTCCCATGGGTGGATAATGATATTAACAAATGATAACTGAACAAATTATTTGTAAAATGTGGAAAAAGAGAACTTTAGTGCGAACGGGAATCGCTTACCTTCCAGTTCGGGGTAGTGCTCTAACCACTAAGCCATCGCACTGACCAATGGTCATTCCCAATCTCCATCACATTTGTCTTTACGACCCACGCCACCTATCGGATGAATTTACATGCATTAATCCAAATATTATGTAACTTTCACGGTCCCTGCCCCAGGAGTTTGGGCTATACCTTGTATTTATGTTAGTCAGTCAGTCTATTATTCGTTTATATACGATTATATAGATTTTAGAAGAATATCATTAATTCTGAGTCATCAGTAATCGATGGTTTTTTATACTATCCCGATGAAACGTATTTCATGTTGTGATTGTTACGTGTGAGGTTCGAGACTCCCGTACGTGCGGGTTCTCATTTTGTAACTGAAATAGTATGATATAAAAGTGCCATTATTATTTGTTTTACGCGTTTGTAAAAACAAAGATGTCTAATCTAAAATATCTTACCTTTCTACTTAAGTTTTTTGTCCGTGTGGTGACGGACTAAGAATACAAGTGTCACCCCATCCTTTCTCGCGGGGGTCGTACTAGGCGACTAAGGGAAGTAAGCCATTTTCACCCATTGCATTACTGGTAGTAGGGCTGGGTACCAAGTGAGAGTACTCACTTACTATCGGGCCCGAATGGGTCGGTACCACCGGCTCCTGTGTGACCGGTCATGAAGCACGTCAGTGTGTTTTGGCTGTAGCAGGAGATAGCAGTTTATTCCTTCATTTCATATCTCAGAAATGAAATGAAGCACAGCGGCTTGACAATACTCTCAGTATTATTGAGCCCATGACCGACGGTTACCACTTACCATCAGGTGAACCCTGGCTCGCCTGCCATCCTTAGCAATAACAAAAAAGTGTTTTCTTTTTACATGGGTAACAAAAGGTTAACAAGGAATGGAGAAAGAAAATAGGGAGGGAGAAAATTATGTAGAGAATTTTCACATTCACGTAACACGAGTGACGTGTAGTTACTCAACCAATCACAATCACAGTGATCACGATACGATGTCGATTGTGAGATATGAGATTCTGTCTAACCCCCCAGATTCAGTTATAACTTAAATTTACTCACAGCCTTAAATCGTCCAGTTCCAGACAAAATATCGCCTTAAAAAGCATCTCCATTAGCAGCTACTACTTGCATCCAACTGCTCTCTGTTACTGTCAAAAAATAAGTTCAGATAGCTGAATTCTTTCCTCCGTTGCCTCGATCGATGCTACTCGAGAGCATTATATTTCTTTTCTAACAGTTGTCAAGGTCAGTTTAGTGTGCTTTTTGTTTATATCAGATACTCCCGTACTTCCAGGGATATCCGTATTGCCCGTTTTATCTAGTAGCTTAACTCTCGTAACTTACTTCATACCAAAACAGAATTTACAATAAAACTTTCAACTAGTCAGATTCTACCTGTATGAAATTTGGCAATTTCAAACTCCAAATCGGTTTAGTAGGTCAAAGTGAGTTTATGTGCCAAAAATTCGCTGCTATTTTAGTTGTTAACATTATATTAGAATGCACATCCTGTTTCAGAAAAGGCTTATAGTTAATATGATTATTAGCTTGAGTCAAAAGAGTATTGCTCGATGACATGCGAATAGTTATAATAAATAAATAAATATTCACGGACTTTTTCACACAACGTCCTCCCAAACTAAGCTTAACGCTTGTGCTATGGGTACCAGATTACGGATATAATACATATACTACTTTATTTTTGTAAATAGATATATCATAGATAAAAAATACCCAGACACAGTACAATTATCTATGTTCATCACACAAATAATTGTCCTGAGTGGGAATCCAACCCACGACCTCGTGCATGGAAGTCGGTTACACTACCGACCACGCCACGAGGCCCGTCACGGTGAACACTTTTCCTTCTTCTTCTTACTTTTTTTTCTACGGATGTAGTGTACGTCCCATGTTGCACACGGGACTTCTCCATGAATGGAACGAAAGTGGTTTAGGTATATACTACAGTGACCAGATTGTGTTACGCCTTCTCCACTATGCCACCTGATTTATTTTAGCTAAGTTCCTTGGCTAGACGTCATCCTTTACGTTATCCTGAATAAAATGGAGTGAAATTATAAATTCTTAATCTAACATAAGACGTGTTTTATTACTAGCACAGTAGTATACCTTCATATTTTATAAATAATTATTATTTTTATTAATAAACCAAAACTTAATTTTACTAGGATCTTGACAAACATAATATATAATTTTTTGATCTGTATTTTAGCTATTGACATGCTCAGCTACTTTAAAGTACAAATAGATTGGGTATGGCCAAAGGTCAGTGCGATAGCTCAGCGGCTTAGAACACTTCTCCGGATTGGAAGGAACGCAGGCTCGATTCCCGCTCACATTAAAGTTCTATTTTTCCACATTCATAATTTTGTACTATAAACATACCTATATAATTATTATCAGACTCAAAATGTAGTCTTCTAAAACAAATCCACATTCACTATAGAGGCGTTGCTGTCTATGGACTACAATTCACCACACAGGAATATAGGTCACTATAAAACCCTGGTACGGGTCAGCGGTGAGAACGTGTCAAAGCCTGTTAGGCCATGCTGCATTTTTCAACAAACGGTTTTACTCGCACTTCGGCACGTGTTACGTGTTTACTACGTGCCGGGAGATGGGGTCGTGCCTCTTTGGTATTTTATATTGCGATTTTATTATTAGTAATAGTTTGGTGTAATATTTATTCTGTGTGATTTTGACAATAGATTTAAACTCTTATTGGAAGATGAATAGGTATATCTCATGATCTCGTCATCAAAAAAGATGCATTTTGTTAGCTCTCATAGAAATGACAAATTGTTATTTTAATTATTATATTTATTTTACATATACATTTATCTGAAATATTTACATATTGGCACATTTGACTGCCTCGGTGGTGCAGCGGTAGTGTAAGAGACTACTGAACATGAGTCTCGAGTGCGATCCCCGGGTCGCGCAGTGTTATTGAGCTATTTCATAAAATGAAAAATTTTCTGTAGCAGCCCAGAGTTTGGAAATGTGCCCGGTGTATATAGCCTAATAGTCTCTAAAACCGGTGAGCGTGTATAAAGAGAATTATGAATGTTAAGGAAGCGAAGATGTATACAAGAATAGAGCCTCTTGGCACTCTGTTATGCCTACCTCGCAAGGGAAGTTGCGTGATGATAAGTATTATTAGAGTGACTTTTACTTAAATATATTAAATGTACAGATATAGCTCTGTTACAGCTTGTAATAGTAATATTTATACAATCTTAATTAATTTCACTTACATACCACTTATTTATATAAATAAAACAAAGCTTACAAAGAGGTTAAGTTTCTGTTATCTATGCTAAAAAATAACCAATTTTATTTACATATTAACATAAGTTGCAAATAATATGTAAGTGTTTGAGCCTGCCTGTAATCTCATAATAGTATTTTCGCCCTCACTATGTATGAGAGTTCATGTGTGGAATGCACGCTGATAATAAAACATAACATTACTTTAAAACCTTTTATGCATATTTAACGTTAATGAGATTAAATTCATTAAATAAAAAGGGTCACATTTATACAAATAAAAACAAAAAACATAGCATCACGCCTGTATTCCCCGAAGGGGTAGGCAGAGGTGTATATTACACATCCACGACTCGCCAGCTATGTTTAAGTCTCACGTAATAGGGGGCGAGCCTATTGACGTCTACCGGGCACATTTCCAAACTCCGGGCTGCTACTGAGAATTTTTCTTTTTAGGAAAAAGCTCAATAACATTGTCCGACCCAGGGATCGAACCCGAGGCCTCATGATTAGCAGTCGCATACACTACCGCTACACCACCGAGGCAGTTTTATACAAATAAAAACCTTGAAATCCGAGATGGCGCGTTTTACATGCAAAATATTTTTGTTAATTGGGCAAAATGCAAAATAATGCATTATGTAGATAACAAGCTCCTTATAATTCTTTTAATAAACGTTAATTCATAACTTTGAAGACTTATTCAAATAATTTATCTATGCGTAGTATAAGATCGCTAACTGCGTCTGTGTGATTGTTTCGCCTCTTCCTTCTTTTAAACCACGCGATGGATTTTTAAACGATTTTTACTACTGTTTAAAATATTTGTTTAAGAAAGTTAATTAATTTTAAGTAGAGAAAACGTCAAAAAGATTTACGACAGACATGCTTTTCGAAAATCCTAGAGATATTAGTAAATAGAACGCGTGTAGAACGAGGATGGATCGCTAGTCAAACATAAGTAATACTAATTACTTACATGTGTAAGTTTCGCTAACTAACAGTAAGTTGTCAATTAATCTTGCTTAACGTAAAAGTTTCAATTGCAAGCGCAGCAACTACTTGTTTGGCGATCGGTGTTTTTACAAGCTTGCATACTTCCGTGACGCTCATATAGGTATTTATGTATTATTAACTAGCTGTTGGCCAAGTATTAATCTGTGTCAAGTTTTTAAAGAAAAAAAAAATTTACATGATAAATATTAATTCTGGTCCAAGTCAAAATCTATCTATCCAATTCATACTCTTGAAATCATTGAAAATATCAATTCCCTGGCTACAAATACCGACATTTATTTGAAATAAAATCTCAAATGCTGTATTAATATAGCTATCACTCTCAAGACACTAGCAAATAGGCTTTTTGATATATTTGTACAAAATAAAATAGGCAATATCAACCTTCAAATATCAAGCTCACCTTTTCAATACTAGATGATTTATGTTCGAAATATATCAGGGAGGTAAAATAAAGGTAGCATTAAAAACGCCAACTCAATAAAACATCGGTACATCTTTTGGGTAAAACAAGCTGGTACACAATCCTTCCCCAGAATTCATTTGCGTTTTTATTTATTGCTAATTTTATATATATTATGATGACAATAATTAATTTCTGTCGGAGAATCGATGGCCATGAATTGGATGGCCACTGGCCGTTATACCGATGACCTGAAAATAGCGGCTAGAATAGACTGGATACGAAAAGCATGACCACGGATTTTTGATCGGAAGGAGAACCTTCAGGTTAAAAAAAAAATAAGATGGTTGACACCTTACTAACTGTGGTAAGTGGTGGTTTGTACCAATTTAAATCTGGTAATAATTTTGGCCGTGTGGGGCCGGCATTAGATTGTCCCACCCCTCTCTACCCACGGGAGTCGTAAGAGCCGACTGAGGGAATACCGGGAGAGTGGGCAGCAGCACTCCCTCGAGTATTAACAACATCCACTGCGATCGCCAACCCGCCTGCCAAGCGTTATCCCCCATGATGGGACCGCTCGTTGTGGCGTTCTCTTGGGGAGGCCTATGTCCAGTCTGTGTGGTGACGGACTAAGAATACAAGTGTCACCACCCCATTCTTTCCCACGGGTGTCGTATGAGGCGACTAAGGGAAGTAAGCAATTTTCATCCATTGCATGACTGGTGGTAGGGCTGGGTACCAAGTGGGAGTACTCACTTGGTATCGGGCCCGAGCAGGTTAGTACCACCAGCTCCCGTATGACAGGCCATGAAGCACATCGTTGCGTTTTGGCTGTAGCAGGAGATAACCGTTTATATTTAATTTCATATCTGTGAAATAAATTAGTAAGCAGCGGCTTGACAATACTCTCGGTATAGTCGAGTCCATGGGCAATGGTTACCATTTACCATCAGATGGACCGTGGCTAGTCTGCCACTACAAGCAATAAAAAAAAAAAAGTGGTCGTTGAAAGGCTGATGGATGGATGGATGGATGGAATAATTTAAGGGTCATATCTACTGATTAATAAAGTATATGTAAGTATTTACTGTAAGTTAGATGTCCTCGCAAAGACTTAGGTAAATATTTGTGTACTACTGAAGGAATCTAATATGGTTCCAGTGGCCTGCTAACAAAGGCGGAGAGACGGCACACGGCGGGTTTATTTAGTGAGTGAGTGCCTCACACTACCCTGCTCGTTGCCCCGAACGACGGGTATGTTGTTAGGAACATTTTTTCCTGCCTTAACAAAAAAAAAGGTAAATATTTGTGAGTGCATACAATGATCTAAAACCATACACTAAAACGAATATCTAATATATTTTTGTAATAAAAATAGATTCTGCCCGCGACTTCATCTGCTTTGACTTGAAACTAATACGTTACTCTATGACACATGAATTATTTCTATGTGTAAATAACTAAAATAAAATAGCTACCTATCCCATATGTAGCGTCAATCTTTCCGGGATATAGAGCAGCATATATTTTTTTCTGAGCTCAAGACTATGTTATATGAATCTCATGATATTCGTGTCAGTAGTTACAGCGTGATAGTGGAATAAACCAACAAACAAACTCGCTTTCGCCTTTATATTATAAATAAATAAATTTATTGGTTTTCGGTTTCATGAAATATGTAGTCTTCAGCTTTCATGTAAATGAGTTTGGTTGATATTGATGAACGCGATTTATTTTATAATAGTGCGCCATATATCATCCAGCCTTGTCTGTCTCATTATTGGGTACAGTCTGACCGGTTTTTTGTGCCTCTTGTGTTAGAATTTATAATCTAGGACCATTAAATAAATGAATAAATATTCACGGACATTTTCACACAACGTCCTCTGGTCCCAAACTAAGCTTAACGCTTGTGCTATGGGTACCAGGTTACGGATATAATACATATATTACTTTGTTTTGTAAATACATACATATAATATATAGAAAACACCCAAGTGCAGTACAAATATCTGTGTTCATCAGACAAATAATTGTCCTGAGTGAAAATAGAACCCAAGACCTCGTGTCAGTTACACTACCAACTATGCCACGAGGCCCGTCAATTGATCTATAAATTAAGAATACACAATTATTGTATATAGAAATTGTTTCGATTTTGATGTCCAATGTATCTCCAAATATGATTTCAAATTTTTAGAAATGTTTATTTTATTTTTTATTAGGGATAGCCTGAGCTGAAAAAAATAAATGGAGGAAAAACATAAAGAGGAGCCTTTTTTAAGTGAATGATTTTTTTTTCACAGAAAGTAGAACCCAGAACAGAAATTTATCGCCAATAGTTTAAATATTTGTAACACACAATTTTTTTTTTTATTTAATTTCATAAAACACAAAAAATAATACACTACTACGCGAATTGTTAGTAATAACAATAATAAACCGTAATACCCGTTTTACCTTCCTTCCTGAAAAAAACTTTAAAACGATACATAAAAAAATCAGTGACCTAGACGTCTGCCAACTTTTTTTCCTATTCTGGGAGTCCTAATGAATCGAAAAGACGCGACGAGAACGACGAACAAATGATTTATTAGTATAGCTTTTTTTTTACATTTTTGCACCTACGTCCCGTAATAAAACAGAGCCCTGCACGTCTGCCTCTTCGATGTTTATTGTTTTAAGGATGATTTTGACCATCAGTCCAAGATGCAGACGAGAACAAATGATTTAATATCTATTTTTTTTTTACATTTTTGAAGAGCTGTAACCCGAAAATGCAGGGACATACGAGCTTCATTTACAGGACTAAATCGATTTGTATTGACATAAACTTTCATCCCTATTGATATGAAAGACGAACAAATCATATAACAAAATGGCACCCAGCTCCCTAACCAAAACGAAATAAGTGCAGAAAAGTATAATCTGCACTCATTTGTAGTGGACGCTGTTAGTATCTCATTTTCAAATTCAAATTGATTTATATATATATTTGCAATATAGGTTATTTTTACATTGGTGTCACAAAGAAGTACACCTATAATTAGCATCTGGACGGTATCCAGGAGATGCAGGTTCAAATCCTGCTCGTAACTGTTATTTTCGATTTCACATTTTTCACTTTGTGTTTAAATTATTTATATTCAATTTCGAACGCGTATACAAGACTTTAAATATAATAAGCAATCGATCAAAACAGTTTCATCAAAATCTATTCATACGAGCATAAGTATATTATTTGTTTTTAGCTTATATCTCGAGTTTCCGAGTATTAACTAGAATAATAATAACATATTTTAGGGCCACAGAGGGAGGAACTAACCTTACTGTGTACTGTGACCGCATGCTGCTTCTGTTTCAGGGCCTGGAACCAGCCATCAACGTATCGGCTCAACGATTATCGGATCAAGTACGGGCGGTTCAAGGTTCTCACATGTTGGATGGTGCCGTGCTTGATCGGCTACGCTCAGAGTTTATACAGACTAGCCCTATTACCTCCGTTCCTGCGCAAACAGCAATTATAACAGCCGTTCAAGTCCCTGTTCTGCGAGGACCATATGCGGATGAGGGTGATGGGACTCTGTGGACACTCAGTACCGTGAGGATGTAAGAAGTGCTTTGGAGTATGCAATTCATGAGTTTCGATTCATACCTCTAGAGTTTAGGCCATATGATGACACTACTACATAAGAATGATAACACTATCTTTGCAGAACTCGATACCAATCTTATTCTGATAAGATCGAGTTCTGACTCGATACCACTGTCCTTCCAGAATGTGTCCTTGTTATCGAGATAACACTATCTTTGCAGAACATGATAACACCATCTTTCCAGAACTCGATAATACTATCTTTGCAGAACTCGATACCAGTCTTATCAGAAGTAAATATCACTGTCTTGTCAGAACTTGACAACACTATCTTTGCAGAACTTGATAACACTATCTTTGCAGAACTCGATAACACTATCTTTGCAGAACTCGATACCACTATTCTTTAGAACTCGATAACACTATATTTCCAAAACTCAATAAGTAATCTTTGCAGAAATCGATAACACTATCTTTCCAGAACTCGATACCACTGTCTTTTCAGAAATTGATAATATTACTATCTTTGCAGTCCTTGGTTTTACCCCTAGGTCCGCTAGGCTATCACTGCTGTTATATTTTCACGTGTAGTAAAAGGTGTTATTTAAACATTATAAACAGATACTTTTTTTTTTTTTTGGCCCTGTGGGGCCGTCTTTAGAATTGTCCAACCCCTCTACCCATGGGAGTTGTAAGAGCCGACTGAAGGAATACCGGGGAAGTGGGCAGCAGCACTTCCTCGAGTATTAACAACATCCATTGCGATCGCCAATCCACCTGCCAAGCATGGCGATTACGGCATTGTCCCCCATGACGGGACCGCTCGTTGTGACGTTCTCTTGGGGAGGCCTATGTCCAGCAGTGGATGTTGAAAGGCTGATGGATGGATCGATGGATGACTTAATTTTATTTATTTGCTTACGTAGGTAACTAAAGTACATATCCACCCAAACTTTGCAACGATACTTACTCACGCGAGCTTCATTGCAAGGAAATGTTATAAAAGGACGTATAATATCCGGATGCAGTAAAGGTGAGATTGCTTTACCCCCAACTATACGTGGCATGTTCACGTGCGAAGGATGCCACTAGCGATGTTCTTTTAGTCCAAGATAATCAGAATCCAAACATTGTAGGTATGTAAAAAGATTTTAAAGAGAGTTAATATGAAAAAGCCAAAAAGAACAAAAACAAAAATGAAAGGTGTAAAAACAGAATAAAGATATAAAATAAGAAGCATCGATTCGCAAAGAAGATGAATGCGATTAATCTTAGCTATATACCCTAGAAGTATACTCTTTCCGCTGGCGAACCACTGAAGCAATGTAACATAGTTACAGTGGCCCGCCAATAAATACGTAGAGGCGGCATACGGAGGGTTTATTTAGTGGGTGACGGCCCAATACTACCCAGTTCATTACCCCGAACGACGCGGTGTGCGGTTAGGATTTTTTTTCCCGCCTTAACAAAAAAAATGAGTAGGCTTCTTTACAAGGAAAGTTAATAATTTTGTATTATTCATTATTCACCTTTAGTTAGTTCTGCGAACAGAATCAACATTTGAGTTGAATTCTTCGCGGACGAAGTCACGGGTAGGAGTTAGTGTTTTAAATCATTTTTGAAGATCCAGAAGCCTAGAGGCATGGTAATAATAACCGCATATGGATCATCACCATTCAGATATTAGTAAGATTTTCTTCGATCTGGATTTGGCAGAATATCCAATTTTTTTCAGCGTTGCTGATACTGGACCTCTACAACCGAAAGGAATATTCTAAGGTAAGCTCAGATTTCAGAATTTTTTGAGCTGCCCTACCGTAATAATTATCATGAATGCTTGTAACAACTAGCATCAACATCTTCGGTGGTTCCCGAGGCGCCACTTTTAAAGATCAATCTCGTGATATACCCTATTATAATGTCCCTGAATAGTCTAAGCAAAAAAGTCTATGAAATTAGATTAGTAGACATGGCCAATTATTTTTATTCCTAATTTTCTAAAACTAATGTTTCTTTGCCGTGTGGGGCCGGATTTAGAATTGTCCCACCCCTCTCCAACCATAGGAGTCGTAAGAGCCGACTGAGGGAATACCGAGGGAGTGGGCAGCAGCACTCCTTCGAGTATTAACAACATCCACTGCGATCGCCAACCCGCCTGCCAAGCGTGGCGATTACGGCACTATCCCCCATTCTTGGGGAGGCCTATGTCCAGCAGTGGACTTTAAAAGGCTGATGGATGGATAGAATGTTCATCTATTATTTCGTAAGTAGATACAATCAAACGTCATGACTACTTTACTTTTGTATCAAAATGTGGATTCATATGCATAATGCAAATAGTATTCATAGTTGAGACGGAAAATATAAATTTCTTTGTGTAACAATCACGAAAACTTGGCAATTATCCAACAGTTCGAAGTCCTGGCTGGACCGAACAGAAATAATTCCTTTAATAGCATACAGTATAATTGTATACTCCTTTCGACGGAACATAGATTAAAATTGCAGATGTCACAAAAACCCAATTTATAATTTGCATTTGTTCGTTATAATATTAAATATTCCTCTATCTCTATCTTCCCATCTCACTCTATTTCAGTGTCTTCCTATTCTCTCTGTCTCACTCCCCTTTTCCCTCAATTTACAAGCATTTTTATTCCCTTCTGATTATAACGTGGATTTCAGTACGAGCGGGAATCGAATCTGCGTCCCTTCCAATCCGGGGAAGTGCAGCCACTGAGCTATCGTACTACCTTGCGGTCATACCCAATTTCCTCATCACATTTTTCTTAACGACCAACGCCATCTATCGGAACGCATTTACATGCATTACGCTCGTACTAGAGTTCTCTTTTTCCTCATTCACAAATAATAATTTGTACTCTAAAAGTAGCTGAGGATGTCAAGTGCTAAAAAATATAGATCAAAATGATTAAAATACTATACTAATATTAGCCTACCTAATATTATATTGTCAAGTCTGGAACGTATAATCTTTTATTTCGCAGTTTAAAGTTGTCTGTTGTTCGCAGCGTTCCATTGAGGACTATTAATGCCGACTGCGTCTATATGGACCTTTCTTATTATTTTTTATGTGCATAATTTTAGTTTGAATTGTTTGTTTTAGTAGTGTTTAACACCCTATTACGATTGCTTATAATTATGCATATACACAGTAGTTGTTTGACGATTTGCACCAGCATAACATTGTCTGGAGACCGTCTAAAGTAGAGTAATTAAATTATGATTCTTACCACGCTCTCCCACGGGATTTGTAGAACGGGACTACGGGTAAGAGTAAACTTATGTAGGACTATTAAATGATGGGGTCCTGTATGTTATAAAAGCCTGCCACGTCATGTTAATATTCACCTTCTCATTCCCTCTAGTTTAATAGTTTTCTGTAATATAATCCCTTTCCCTGGTAATGGTAATGCGTGAGTGGTGTCTCTGGTGCACTACTACGGTATCCACTTACCATTATGCAGTCAAAAATTGCTCTTGGACTCAGTCATACTAGAGTCTAACATAAGTCAGTAATAAGAGAATTTTTTTCTTGTAATGCCATCATGGTATTACATTTACTTAAACCGAAAACTAATAGAAACAAAGTGTACGAATTAATAGCCACGAGTAGAGTTTCAATGCGCGTTTTCCACGACTTCTCTACGAAATCCAATAGACGCGCGCCCGATTCCCGCTCATATTATGTATTTTTAATTCATATTTTCGCTAAACACAAAGTGAAAAATGTGAAATCGAAAATAACAGTCATGAGCAGGATTTGAACCTGCATCTTCTGGATACCGACAATTGTCAGGATGGCTGAATTGGTAAAGCATCTGGACTGTATCCAGAAGATGCAGGTTCAAATCCTGCTCCTGACTGTTATTTTCGATTTCACATTTTTCACTTTGTGTTTAATGTATAGTGCTAAGCATGTCAAATGCTAAATATATATATAAAAATATCTAAATATCATATTTTCGCATTCTTTTAAATGGCTAAAACTATCGAGTCCTTAAATTATATATAAAAATAACTACATTCAAATAAAATAACTGAAACAAAAATTATAAAACTAAACTAACTGCGTCTGTTTATGAGCTATAACATACCCCCACAAAATATTTGAAAATTAAACGCGTCGATGTTGAAACGATAAAATGAAATTGCTTATTACTTAGAACTGCACCGGTTCATACGTTTATTGCAAAAACGTCGTTTTAAATCAGATGTCTGAGACGGATATTAAACCACCGTCGCGGTTAGTTTCTCTTTTATGTTATTATTACTAGTGACCCACCCTGGCTTCACATAGGTTCAATTATTTCCATCCATCCATCCATCCATCAGACTTTTAGCGTCCACTGCTGGACATAGGCCTCCACAAGAATGGGGGATAGCGCCGTAATCGCCACGCTTGGCTGGGGAGGTTGGCGATCGCAGTGGATGTTGTTAATACTCGAATGAGTGCTGCTGCCCACTCCCTCGGTATTCCCCCAGTCGGGTCTTATGACTCCCATGGGTGGAGAGGGGTGGGACAATTATAAAGCCTTACACGGCATTATAAATTATTTTACAAAACAAAACAAACAAACATAACATCACGCCTGTATTCCCCGCAGGAGTGTATTACACACCCACGGTTCGCCATTTATGTTTAAGTCCCACGCAATATAGATTAGGGGGCGAGTCTATTGCCGTCCACCGGGCACATTTCCAAACTCCGGGATGCTATTGAGAATTTTTCTTTTTACGAAAAAGCTTAATAACATTGCCCGACCGATCGAAACCGAGACCTCATGATCAGCAGTCGCTCACACTACCGCTGTGCCACCGAGGCAGTTAGTTAGCTATAGGTGTATCTTAATGTTTGTTTCTGAGAAAAATATGTCATTTGTTGCCGCAGGCCATGCAGGTTTTTGCATTGTATAAATAAATATGTCCTAGTCCAGGTTGAAGTGAACTCATAACAGACATAAGATAAAGAGTATTTCAGCTCGCAATCACTTTTGTTGTATTCAGTATGAAAATTATATTATTTAAGAGCGAAGCAAAACTGATATTGAATACAATAAGAACTATGAATATTCAGACTTATTTCATGTCTAATTCAAAATAAACTTTTAAACATAATTAATAATGGAACGTATCGTGTTTCTTATGATAAAATATACCCATCTGGTTTCCAGCTTAAACACTTGTTATATTCTTAAATTTGATAATATACATTATTTTATTTTCTATTAGAAATACTGACATCATGATGCATAAAAACATTGAGGTACCAAAAACTGAAATCAAAACCGTACTTTTTGTAGACTATAATATTATTTTTGTTTGTTGCTAAAAACCGATGGTAAGTACCACAATGGCCGTTAATAGATTATTAGAGACATTTCAAATACACCTAGGTATTTCATGGTTGGACGCATGGAACACTGTGCTACCACACCGCTTGGGCGCGATTACGAGAGTACTCCCATTCGGTATCCAACCCTTTTTGATGTGAAACATCTAATACGGAGGGAGGGTAAAATCGACTGTTAGCGTGGCGACGCTTTTATTTTACTTGTCCCGTTCAAATCTTGTAAGTTAAATTTGATACACTTCCCGATTTCCGATTGAACTGAAATTTTACAAGTATATGTATATCGCGTGACAATGCAATATTATGATGACATGGAGCTGATCTGATCATCTTTCTTATAACAAATGGGCTTAATGTAACTGTCATAATATTTTTTTCTATTTTATTTACTTTGTACTAAATTGCACTTTACATCATGGTGACCTTTTTGCAATCTAAACTTTAACTCAAGAGGATATGAATCAATATTATAAAATGGTTCAACACGATCAATTTTTAAATTACTAGGTATTCTACATTGTTTGCCAAAAACAAGTTCAAAAGGTGTATATTTTGTGTGGGAATGCACTGTTGTATTATAGGAGAAACACCAGTACGGAAGCCAATCACTCCAAAAACGTGGATTGTTATCAGTTTGCATTCTCAGGAAAGCGTTTAAAGATTTGTGAGAATTTTCAAGAGAACCTATAGATTCATGATGATAGGCTGTAGAGGATAGTTGTTTTATATTTAGCAGTTTACATACCTCGGCCATTGTCGTCGAAATGAACTCCGTACCACGATCGGAAGCTATTTCTCGAGGAATACCGTATCTAAGTATAAAATTATTTACAAAAGCTTTCGCAATACTTACCGTTTCCTTATTTTCTAACGGATAAGCCTCTACATACTTGCTCAGCTCACATTGTAAGGTTAAAATATATGAATAATTATAATAGTCCTTATATAACGGTCCTACAATATCTAAATATATCTTATCCAAAGCCGACTCTGCAGTAGTCGTTATCGTCATAGGTTGTTTAGTTGGTAAAGAATGTTTCTGTGTTTGACACTTACTACATTTCTTTACGAACTGTTTAACGTCATATTCCATATTTGGCCAAAAATAGTCTTTTTTAATGTTGTTAAGCATTCTTCTAACACCTGCATGACCGCTTGTGGGCAGCAAATGAAAGTCATTAAGTACAACTTTTTTTTCATAATTATCGAAAATTCTAACATTTCCTTTAATTATATAAATGCGGGGTCCGGACCACATTTTATTAACTTTTATTTCACTGGTTAACCATTCAATATACTTTTTATTTATACTATTTTTTACTATAAACATTCGTCAATGTTTATTTCTTTGCAAAACATCACAAAATCTCTCACGAACGCGTCTCGCGCGGAACATGATCGAGATTAAGGATTTACTAAAATTAGGGATTTAGTTTCTACTAATGTAAAGGTATTATTATTATTTTTTAAATTATTTTTGTCACCATTTATAACTAACTCGACACAATTTTTTGGCTTTTTAAGTATCTCTACGACTTTCGGGTGATCAGTCCGATCGACAGTAGAAATATTATCTACCAAAAGAATGTTGTCGTGTTTATCATTCTGCTTTCGCATAATTCCTCTTGTCATAACATTCATAACTCTCACACTCGTCTCTTTTAACTTATCTGATATCATAACAATGCGAGATAACGCATCGACCGCCACGTTATCTGCACCCCTTACATACTCAACCGTATAGTCGTATTCTTCCATACATAATCTAAATTTTAAGAGTCTACTTGATGGGTCAGGTAAAATAAATAAATAAACTAACGGTTTATGGTCAGTCAGTATTCTGAACCTTTTACCATAAAGATAGGGCCTAAAATATTTAACCGACCAAACTATTGCTAACAATTCTTTTTCGATTGTCGGATAGTTCAGCTCCGATTTATTTAATGCACGACTAGTGTATGCAATTGGTAAATCATTTTTATTACATAACATCGCGCCTAAGGCAAGACCTGATGCATCAGTATGTAGTATGATCTCATTGTCTGTGGAAAATTCGGGATACTGTAATATCGGAGGGTTAATTAAGGCCTCTTTTAGCTGTATACACGAATTTTCACATTCATCTGACCATACGAATATAGTTCCTTTGCGACATAATTTATTAAGAGGTATTGTTATCTCAGCAAAATGTGGAATGAACTTCCTGTAATAATTAGCAAATGCGACGAATCGCCTAACTTCGTCTGGGTTTTTGGGCGTAGGATAATTTTTCAATGCCCTCGTTTTTTCAGGGTCTGGAAGTACACCATCTGATGACACAACATGGCCTAGGTACAAAAGCTCCTTTTTAGAAATTCACATTAATTGGGATTTATTTTTAAATTAATTTTGGGTAATCTCTCAAGAATGTCGATCAAATTTTTATTATGCGTTATTAAATTACGTTCAAAACAGATTAAATCGTCTAAATATATTAGGCATTTCTCGTAGTTAAGACCAGACATTGCTACAGTCATAAGCCTGCTAAATACACTAGGACTTGTCTTAAGACCCATGGGAAGTCGTTTCATTTGGTATTGCTTGTCTGTTGTGAAAGCTGTATATAGCTGCTAAGTATGAATGTGTTATCGAAATTAGCATTCAGGAGCAAGGGTCACGATGGCTGAATTGGCAAAGCATCTGGACGGTATCTAGGAGATGCAGGTTCAAACCCTGCTCGTGACTGTTATTTTCGATTTTCACATTTTTCACTTTTCTAAATATTTATAGGGTTTTCGTCATTGGTAAAATCTTAATTGTAAAATTAAGTTTGCCTGGTCGGTATAATGTATGAAAATACTTCCGACAGATGGTGCAGGCGTCACCCAAAGACGTTAAGTATGAATGTGTTATCGAAATTAGCAGTCAGGAGCAACGGTCACGATGGCTGAATTGGCAAAGCATCTGGAAGGTATCCAGGAGATGCAGGTTCAAACCCTGCTCGTGACTGTTATTATCGATTTTCACATTTTTCACTTTGTGTTCAAAAAGTCTTGTCCTAAAATACCTTCAGTTTGACATGGTAAGTTTTTATATACGTAAAACTTATGTTTAAATTCGTGATCATTAAAACATAGTTTCAAATATACAAATCCTTCCAAGATGACATCACCACCTATACCAGTAATTCTTATTCGATCAATATGGAATGGTATATCATAATTAATTAAATAATCGTGTCTAATTACAGATGATGCACCAGTGTCAACTAACCAACGCAGCTGCATGTTGTTTACAGTTAATGAAACCGAATTCATACTATAAGATGATTAGGATCGAAAAAACAAATTATGGTTTTTCCTATTTTCTGTACAGGACTCTCGTTGCGTATCACTATCATTATTTGTCTGTATCATATTTAAATGTTGATAATTATTTCTGCCCCGAAATTTACTGTTAAAAAATTTCGTGTGTGAGGGCGGTTACTACCTTGAAAACTATTATTTTCGAACCCACGGTCAATCGACACGCCACGACTATTACCACGATGTGGATGCGCCACATATGACCAGTGTCCTTGACCCCTGGGGTGACTCCCGAAAGAGCTATGACCCCTATACTGAAAATTTCCACACATCACTATCGGAATCGAACCCGCGCACGGGCCACGCGATCAAGGCACTTTAAACTTTACGCAATTTACACGCCAATTTCATCCGTTTTCGGCTCCCGGTGACGAGGAAAGCTCATGGACCTCCTCATAGCAAACTCGTTAAGTCGGCGAGTCATCCACGACTCGTGACACTTCTTGTAAATACGCCAGGTAAAAATCAATATTCCCAGCAGCAAAACTAGGCAGATGAAACCCAAGAAATATGTACGCGGTATGGTACTGTAATTGTTGCAATTCGGAATTATTATTTCCTCCAGCAGCTTGAGCGATTATGACCTCTTCGGTCCGTTTTACTGTAGATGCCCATACCCATCGTGAATATAGCAAGCACCTCCTGAACCAACACGTACTAGTCCCACTAATAATAGTGTAATCCATGATTGTTATATTCTTATGTACATATACATAAAACGCAAAGAATAACGTCCATGCTCCGTAAACGGTCAATGGAATGTGTAACTAACACTCTCGCGCCCGAAGCGACTGGCTGGGTCGCCATATGAGGATCGTACCAAGAAAGCGAGTATACCTTTGGACTATATGTTTATTACTGAATAATATTCCTAATACAGTGGATTATATATCTTATTAACTAAACACATGCGTACATATATTAGACTATACTACATATGCGGCAGCCATCTTGGAATTAAAAAAACTAACTTTAAGTACGAAGTACCCTTAAAAACCCCACAATCGACACCCATGCTGAAAAATTATACATAGTACGCGGCAGCCAAAGTGGAATAAAAAAAACAAAATTTGAACAAAGCACCCTTAAATACCCTACAATTGATGTTGAAATATTTCATGGAATTAAAAAAAAAATTCGAACGAAGCACCCTTTATAACCCCATAAGCGACACCCATGTTGAAAAATTGCACAAATTACGCGACTACCATTTTGGATTTAAAAAATAACAGAATTTTTGACTAGCACCCATCAAAATATAACAAAATTCAAGAATGTAGAAAGCCTCAAAACCCATATTAAAAAAAAATGTAAGGTACGCGGCGGCATGAGTTACCATAATATTATAAATTCCAAAATTGAAATAGTACACAAAATAAATTTCTCTTACCTTTCCTGTGTACGTGAAAAATGACGAAACTTTAATTCCTTATTTTAAATGAGACCCGCAGTTTGTAATCGCATACGTAGTGTGCACTATTTTTATTTAAAAATATTTTATTTCGATAGCCCTGAAAAATAGCTCCCGAACGAGTGAACGTAAATGTCCGGCCGTTCGGGAGCGCCCCGCCCGTGTCTCACCCCGCCTCGCACCTCACGATTGCTCTGTCTAGACGTCTTCGATAGCCGACTGTATGGTTCTTCGACTGTGGTATATAACTAACATATTATAATGGTTGTTTCTGAGAAAAATACGTAATTTACTGCCGCAGGTCACGTGGGTTTTTGTATTGTATACATAAAGAAGTGCATTCACAATAGACATGAGATGAAGAGTATTTTAGCTCGCAATCACTTATTGTATTCAATATGAAAATTATATTATTTAAGACTACATAATTTAAGACATATTTAAGAATACAAATTATATTATTTAAGACTATATTATTTAAAACTGATATTGAATTACAATAAGAACTTTGAATACTCAAACTTGTTTCATGTCTAATTGAAAATAAACTTTAAAACATAATTAATAATGGGAACGTATCGTGTTTCTTGTGATAAAATATGCTTATCTTGTTTTCAGCTTAATACTTGCTATATTCTTAAATTTGATATTATAAGTACATTATTTTATTTTCAATTAAAAATACCGACGTCATCATCATTGAGGTACCAAAACTAAAATCAAAAACCGTACTTTTTGTAGAATATAATATTATTTTTGTTTGTTGCTAAAAACCGATGGTAAGTACCATAATGGCCGTTAATAGATTATTAGAGACATATCAAATACACCTAGGTATTTCATGATCGATCGCATGGAATATGGTGCTACCACACCGCTTGGGTGCGATTACAAGAGTACGCCCATTCGGTATCCAACCCTACCACCAGTAATGCATTTTTCATAATTACCATAAACTGATGGTTTTACAGTACAGAATGGAACATAATGGAGCCCAGAAAAAAGTTGATCGCTTGAATGGACCGGACCTACTACCAGGGTATGAGTGCCGTAAATCATCTGAAATATCTAATATCCATTAATTTCTGAAAAAGTGGCTTTATTCTATAAAAATAACATCGCTGAATTTCTGGAACATAGCTGTATGTTTTCTTGATACTAACAATTCTTGAAGTAATAATTACTTTAGATTTATAATGCCTATTGCCACTCAGAAAATGCTCAGAACTTAACAAATTAACAAGTTTTATAGTTAAACATGTTTTATATATTTAAATTCTGTGCATGCTTGAGGCACTAGCTTTAAATCTCACTTTGACGACATTCATGAAAAAGTTTCATCTGAGCTATTTTTGTTACTTATTGTTAATACTATTGTCCAGATAATATAACTTTAACGTCTGATTAAGATTTTGGTCCAAGTCTTAAGCGTAAAGTATTTTTTATATATATGTGTAGTGTGAGTACCAGGTTTTTGATTACTTATATTTGTATTATAATTTTATTAAGTACATAATATATTAGATATTTTTATATATATTTTTAGTTTAATGTATAGTGCTAAGCATGTCAAATGCTAAAAATATATATAAAAATATCTAAAATATTTAAAGGGTTTGCGTCATTATTAGGTAAAATCTTAATTGTAAAATTAAGTTTACCTGGTCGGTATAATGTATGAAAATACTTCCGACAGATGGCGCAGGCGTCACCCAAAGACGTTAAGTATGATGTGTTATCGAAATTAGCAGTCAGGAGCAATTGTCAGGATGGCTGAATTGGTAAAGCATCTGGACGGTCTCCAGAAGATGCAGGTTCAAATCCTGCTCCTGACTGTTATTTTCGATTTCACATTTTTCACTTTGTGTTTAATACATAATATATAATATGGCTATGCATATACATCATAATTATTGTTTAGGACTTTTGATTGACAAGAAAGTTATATATAATGTAGAGGGTTTAAGCTAGCTATCACACTGGCTCAGTGTAGGTTGGTTGAACAAGCGTGATCATCTGAATTTCTATGATGATATAGAACAAGTGCAATGCATGAATTGCACATAATTTAATAAGAATATAATGGTATAGTTAATTATTTCACCACGGATACTAGACCACAACTATCTGATATAGCTGATCGCTTCACCGTTGATGCATTTTAAAATTCAATTAATGAACGAATTGGCACTTAAATTGCAACCAGACTCGTCTCTATGCATACATATAAAATACCTAGAACGAAAACGCAGCTCGCGTTTTATATAGATGGATAAAAACGTAATAAAATTCCTATAGGTACAGCTTCTACTGCGTGCAGTAAAACTAACTTTATTACTAATAAATATACACCATCCGTTTGGTGACGGATTAAAATACATACTGTCAATACCCTAAATCATCCCACCAGCGTATATATGTATACAATATATTATGGAAGAAAATCATTGAGATATACTCTTAGTAAAATCATTGAGATAAGATATGAAATCGTAGCACGGCTGTCACGTAGGTTAAGATGAGATTCCGAAGTTTATATGCACGCTAATGCAGTAAATATTATTAAGATAAGAGTATTATTAAGATTTTTCTGTTAGAAAGTCAAATATTTCTCTTGGACATGCATTTCCATACGATGTTTTCTTTCACTGAGCAGTGGTAATTTTGTAAAAACAAATACATACACATTCTCAAAAAATATTGACTTGACTTGGGGATCGAACTCGATACCATTGTCTTTACAGTCCGTGGTTTTATCAGTAGACTATTACTGAATCTATATATAGAATATGTTAATTAGACTGTTGTTACGGGGGAAATCCCTAACAATGAAATAAAACAAAGTGAAAAATGTGAAATCGAAAATAACAGTCACGAGTAGGATTTGAACCTGCATCTCCTGGATACCGTCCAGATGCTTTGCCAATTCAGCCATCGTGACAATTGCTCCTGACTGCTAATTTCGATAACACATCATACTTAACGTATTTGGGTGACGCCTGCGCCATCTGTCGGCAGTATTTTCATACATTATACCGACCAGGTAAACTAAGATTTTTACCTAATAATGACGCAAACCCTATAATTATTTAGATATTTTTATATATATTTTCAGCATTTGACATGCTTAGCACTATACATTAATCACAAAGTGAAAAATGTGAAATCGTGTCGATCGTGGAGTGTTCATATTAAATTATTAATAAGAACAACTATTCTCACAGAATGGGGGGGGGGGGGATATATCTGAAATATAAACATGGAGAAAGTATAATAAAAAAAAATCAGAACCCCCCTACATTCTGCAGGTATAAAGCATTGATATTGAAAAAAAAAATAGTTACCTAATAAATGACCGTGAGATGATATAGCAACATACAAACAGAATAATGTTTAACTACAATTAAACAAAAAATATATTTGCATAATATACCCCTAAAGGTGGCGGTGAGATGATATAGCAACATACAAACAGAATAATTGTATTTAAACAAACTACATTTAAACAAAAAAACCAGTTGCATAATATACTAGATGATAAGTAACATCTAACGATAAAACTGTTTTAAAATGCCTGTCTGCCCTATAAGGGCGACGGCGTGAAGATATATAACATTTAACAAAAAATAGTTTTAAAATGCCTGTCTGCCCTATAAGGGAGATGGCGTGATGATGTATAACATATCAAATAACCGTTTTAAAAGTGCCTGTCTGCCCCATAAGGGAGACAGCGTGATGTTAAGTAGCAAGTAGCAAAAAGCAATATTCTTAAATTATATACTGTATGCGAACTATAATATTTTACAGGTAGAAGCGAATAAAATTCTAAATGCGGTTGTATGTTACAATCTTAAATAATTAGTATTAACAAATATGGAATAAAAATTCTATGGAGTGACAACTATGTTATGAGTATTATTAGGTATTTTGCAAAGAATTTAAAGGTATAGATATTATAATAAGAATTCTATTGGAGGAGTTTCGGACAACTAAATTAGTGTAAAATATTTAGATATGTAAAATAAAATTATCTAACGTAATAAAATGACGAGTAGTAACAATAAAAAAATATATGTGCCAAAGGGTGAAATATTCCTCCATAAGAATCTTAACACACACGAAATTGTGCAGCAGACATGGGCTATTTTTAGAGGTTAATTTCGAATTGTAAAAGAAATGTACGTTACCTTTTATTCGGGTGTTAGTGACTAGTTATGGGGGGCGGTATATTTAAGACCGGCGCTCCTTCAGCTCAGTTCTGGAGGGAAAGTACTGTGTTAAAACTTTTAGGAATTCTACTTTTTTTTAACTTTAATAATTACATGGTGGGTACGAAATATTGTGTAGTACTAAATAAATAGGTAATAATCTCTGTACGAACAGTATAATGTTTTTTGATAATTATGTACCTTTGAAACAAATGATTGGTAGGTATATATTATACAATACGTCCAATCATCTCGTTAGAACAAACATTATAGAACAGTTACTTAACGTAAAATCTACTTTTCAATTATTATTATACTAATAAATCTCGTTAGATCAACTTTTTTTTCAAATATGGTTATACCATGGGCATATAAAAATATTCGGACATAGTCTCGCTAACACAACTTTGTGTCGCTCAGAGTGGGCCAGTTCGCTGTACGTACATGCCTACACATTTACACGTTAGTCAGCCATTGCCCGAGTAAACGTTATCACAGTCGGTACGTCTACGCTGCAAAAAAATATTAAAATACAGCATGTCTTGTATGGTGAAATGGTGTAAAAACCGTAGTGACCGAAAGAAAAAAAATCCAGGAGTCACATTTCATAGGTAAACGAATAATTTTATCACTTAGTTCCCTATTTTATACATTAAAATTAATAATTATTCACCAGAACAAAATAATTCAGTATTTCTAATATTCACTAGTGCAAATTACCCGAAATACGGGAGTTTTATAGTTCTATATTTATTACTTTTTTATACTCTGTTTTTTTCTTTTGTAGAGTAAAATCATATTTGATTGCCACGCATCGTTATAGTCTGGGTTGTCGAAAACACATATTATTCATATTTTTGTTATTTAAAGTAATCATACCTATTGTAATATGTTTTAACGTAATAAAATTGCATTTGCGAGTGTTATTTATGTTCATAAGAAATTCGCATTTAACGAAAGCGACATAAAATAAGGTAGTAGATGCCCACCGTATAATTATGTGTATTTGTCTGCTTATTAACATTTTAGTCAAAATGGAAAAAAAATAAAAGAGAACTTTCTTAATCACTATTTATTTCTGAATTATTATTTGAGAATCTGAGTATGTTACATTTACTAAGAATCATTTTGTTACAATCAATAAGGTGAACCAGTAGCATCATTATATTTCGTTAGTTTATTACATACTTGATATATCCCAACTACCATTGCAGTGTCAACAACTTTAGCCCGTCAGTAAATAATTATTTAATTACGGCCATTTTAAAACTTTTGTTCCTACTACCTACTCCCCTTTACCTGTGTCCATACACATTCGCCGGAACAGAACATAAAATAAGCCTAATTAAAAATATAGTGGAAAAATATTTAACAATTCGATTTCCCCACATTTCAAAATTAGAAGGAATTACAAGGATCTCTCAAAGTAAAGGACAACATCATATAAAAACTACTCAGCTTAAGGGATGTTAGACATTAGGTACTTATGTAAACAAACATCTTTTTCTTTTACCATATACCTACAGTAGTCACAACGGATTTTGTGTCTCTGAAGTTGGCTGTAAGACGCTGCGTAGTAGCCATTTTTGTGTCGCAAGGCATGTGCGTCTTCTACAATTTGCATTAATTGAAAAATGTTCGATTATAATTTAACAATTGTAATCGATAATTATATAATTCATCGATCGTAAGATGTGGACTCTTCTAAATCTAGATTAAAGCTTGCTTGCTAGCACTGAAATCGCTCGAATACCTACTTTTTATTGAATATAAAAAAAAATAGTACCTAAATACTTAGATATGAAAACATTATGATCTCATTCGATTGTTTTGTTAAATCAAGTAATAACATTTGAATTGGTCAGCACTTACCGTATGATTCTGTCAAAATTCCTACTTCGCGCACTGTGTCTAACATCAGAGACGCAAAGATTTGTTGTGACTACTTGTGACTACTACGAGTATACTCTTTCTTCATACAGATTTATGCAGTAAGTTTTATATAAATAAATACAGTAAGTGTTTTTTTTTGGCTACTATTAACCTTTTCAAATAGTACGGTATATTTTATATATATTTCCAATAAATTTGTCTGCCAATCTGTATTTGTTAAAGGGTAAATTTGAATAACATGGTATCCCTAAATTCACTCACACATAGATAGCCGCCGCCATTACCTTGCCTCAATTCTGTCTTAAGGAGACGCTGTCCGTTTCTTATACGTCCATGGGTTATACCAATAAAGTAAACGAAAGAAAATGAGTCCTACAATACAAATGATTATAAAACGTACCTTTGAGGTTTTCCAAGTCACACACTTTTACTTTTAAATGCCCTAAGCAAAAATAATGTTTTAAGTGTATAATTACTATAATAATTTACGCAGTGTTATCTGCCTTGACACACACGCTAATTCAGAGTCAGAGAGAAAAAATAAATCTACCTCCTGTTCCATATTTATATTTTTACTCTAATAATACCCCCTTCTATCCTTCTCTTATTGCTATCTCATTTTAGCGTTGTTACCCCGACTTACTCATTGGTGGATAGTTTTTTGTTCTAGAACTTTTCCTATCCATACGCTTGCGATTGGAGTAGCCATAGAACGTTCTCGAACCCTGGCGTACTCTGCTCGCATCCGGGATCGCATGCTGGCCATATATGGTAATAATATTTGATTCTGGCCTTTGTGGGAGTGAATTCATGCGACCCATTGGCGATAATCTAACTGGGTAAGGGGCCCAGGCAACCGCGCGTATTTTAAATTTGCGGGTATGGTATCCGGTATCAATTGAATGAGACTTTATAATTTATATAGTAATTTATTCGGTTACATCGTAACACTGTCTCTCAGTAAATAATCAAGTGATGAAAATATAAATATACATTTTGATCTGTATTTTTAGCACTTGACATGCTCAGCTACTTTAAAAGTACAAATTATTATTTGTGAATGAGGAAAAAGAGAAGTTTAGTGCGAGCGGGAATCGAACCTGCGGTAGCTCAGTGGCGTAGAGCACTTCCCCGGATTGGAAGGGACGCATGTATGTATTTACAAAAAAAAGTAATTATATGTATTATATCCGTAATCTGTTTGAGACCATAGGACGCTGTGTGAAATGTAATGAATATTTATTTATTTATATAGTATAATATAGTATGTCAAATGCTATAAAATAGATTAAAATATATGTCAAAAGAGTTGTAATACTACTAGAAATCTATAAATTCTGTCCATTAGTGAGTTACATCCAAGAGAAGCTAGAGTGGGCCACTCGAATGTTAACTTTTCTCATACATTAGGCACGGGTCTTTTATCAGAGTGAAAGGGATTTTGGCCTTAATCCATCACGCCGGCCCCAGTGCGGGTTAACATACTTCAAAACACATATCATTTTGTAGTGGTAGAGCCTTGCTTATCCCACCATGAATAGGCCGGCTCGATAGGGTAAATCCCACCCTCTCACAGAGGATAGGGTAAAACCTTGGCAGGTACTCCTGTACTCCTTGTGTTTCGTATGGTGAGAGAGCGGCGGAGGTTCAAACTCCCTATCCTTCTCCTTACTATCCTTCCTATCATCTCGCTATTATCCTAAATCCCACTGCCTATCCCTTTCTTGGAGATGGTGACGCGCGATTTATACCTCTGGTGTTGCTAGCGGATACAGCTTAACGTAACCGCTTACCATCAGGTGGGCTGTATGCTTGTTTACAACGTAGTAAAAAAAAAAATCGAAGTCTGAGGTATGTGCCATGAAAGTTCTGGACCCGACACTGAGATTCGAACTCGATACCGCTGTCTTTAAAGTCTTTAATTTTACTGCCACTAGGCTGACGACCGTACTATAGATCAAGAGGTTCGTAAAATTTTCATTCCATTAATTTTCATAAACAAATACAATAAACAGAATAAAGATCCGAGTTTGAAGACTAATATCCAAGTGACAGAGGTTAACAACCCATCTATTAGTTGACAATGAACTTTGTTACTTTACTGACACTATTACTTTATTTACGAGGCTGGAACGATAAAAATATTTTTATAAAGTCAACACGTTCATTTTCGTAACATTCTTTGGTTTATAATGATTATATAAGGCCGCGTAGCGATAAATTTATTTTCAGCATGAATGAGCCGGCTCGACTGGAAGTACCACCTTCTCACAGAAAGTCAACGTGAAACAACGGTAGGTAACTCCTACCGTTTCGTATAGTGAGCATCTAAGTCTGCTTCTTATCTTCTCTTTATTATCCTATCTTTCCACCTCCTATCCCTTTCTTAAGAGTTAGAAACCCGTGAGTGATGCCTCCGGTGTTGTTAGCGGCTTCGGTAATCGCGTGCTTTCAGGGCAAATAGTCTCGCTATCGCGTTTGTCTGCCTATCTGAACGTGAGAAACTTAAAGCTACTCAAAAGATGTTCATTCTGTTTCTAGCAATGCGCAATTGATGCAGTAAGATATAAGAAAACAATTAGCTTAAGCTAAAATTTAGTTAATATATAAGTATTGATGATGAGTAGGTAGAGGTGTGTCGCGTAATCACTTTATGCTTTACCCCTCTAGTCAAGATAGTGAGACAATTTCCATGACATATTCTAGTGGAAAGACATGTCATCATTAGAACACACGGGGGCGAAAATAATAGCCCAGTACGAAAAATAACCTTGCCGTGTGGGGCCGGCTTTAGAATTATCCCACCCCTCTCCACCCATGGGAGTCGTAAGAGCTAACTGAGGGAATACCGGGGGAGTGAGCAGCAGAACTCCTTCGAGTATAATATCATCCACTGCGATCGCCAACCCGCCTGCCGAGCGTGGCGATTACGGCACTAGCCCCCATTCTCGGGGAGGTCTATGTCCAGCAGTGGACTTAAGGCTTATGGATGGATGGATGGATGAATGGACGAAAAATAAATAAAAATATGTGGTGGGACGGCATTCAACCGATGAAGTAGCTATTATTTTACATCAGAATTAGGTTCTTACTAATGTAAATGCAAAAATGCGTAATTACTGAACAAATAATTATAAAACTTTGCATATAATATCATATAATCTGGAACCCAGTAAAAGACATAGGCAATACCTTGTTGCTGTAGGATAACTATTTTTGTAAATAAATAAATTCCTTTAGCGCTCGAGAAGAATTAAAAAATGTTTCACGTCGTTTCTCACTCGAGACATCTAATTGATTACTATTTTTATCACGTTTCGTTAAATCCTCTCGCGCGACAATCCTTTTAATTAAACATTAAACATACCTTGTCGCCTATTCCTGTTTCGAAACGTATTTAACGTAAAACTGTCTTAATTACACCTATTTTCTCCATAATTTACAACTGTGTAACACAATGGAAAATGTTGTAAAAAATAATCACTTGTTTACTTTAAGGGTTGCAATTGCGCACTACGGTCAAGGAATATTTTTATGGTGGTGACCGGGGTAAATCATGGTATATGGTAGGCGAGGGGAGGTGCGGTCGACGCAAACTCGCTGCCACAAGCTCTGTGGGTGCCGTGAGAGGCGATCGTGCCCTGTCTTGTGTACTCCGCATTCGATACGTGAAGTCGTTTCAAATTTTATGTTTTCGCCGTGACGTGTGTGCGTGATTTGTGACTGTGTCGATTGATATGGGGATCTGTGTTGTGTATTTTTAAGGAATCACGCGTTCCTTCCATGGTGAGTTTAATTTATTTTGTTATTTATTATTTAATTATCTGACTTATTGCAGTAATTAAACAGGCTATAAAAACGGATGTTTAAGGATTTTATTTTGCATATCGGTTTTGTAAAATATTATATGGTTATAATTTGAATGAGAGATGTCAACCGTACCATCTTTCAGGATATATTTTCGGTAGTTATTCGTCATCACAACTTCATCCATTATTGCAAAATATTATATGGTTATAATTTGAATGAGTACGTGCCTAAAGTAACTCTGAAAATATTATTAATTGGTGACATTCTCGCACTGGTTACGTGACAGATCTGAGCAAGGAAATTCGTTTGAGATGCGAAAATATTTTCATAATGAGGTTATATACGTTTAATACTCTTGGTATTAAAATAGAATATAGCTGTTGAAAGTACATAATTAAACTGTATCTTAGAATATTCATATGTGGTTTCTGCCGCATACAACATTTTATAATTTGTTACCGAAGTTATTTAAAAGTAAATTTTCTTAAAAACACTTATTGGGAATTATTAATGAAGTATCGTTGTGATAAGATAGAGTTGCTGAATACTATCGAATTTTAACTGGTTGGTTTCTTACCTTTTTTTACCAAGTGAGGAAAAACATTTTGACTAAACTTGTATGCCTGAGGGATTAGTCGATCGGCTTGTTAAGTTTTAGTTAAGGTGTAATACGTGGTTCACTACGGCCTAAATCTTTCTCAATATAATTCTTCAACTTATATAATGGGAGACTTTAATTATTATATTATTAGAAATTAAGATTTTTCATTCTCTGTCAAAGGACTGGATTTATTCGTCGCTTACTGCCTTTCATGGCTACCGTCTAATTCAAGATGATTTTGTTAGACAAGCAACAATTTAACATTTGCGTAAGTGACTTACAAATATTTGTTAAGTTTTAAGTCAGGTACCTAAATACATTTAGGTATACATACGTATTTAAATATCATACATAGACTTACGCCTGTTTTCCCTGCGAAACGTAAACCTATATAGGGGTAGGCAGAAACCGCAGCAGCAGTCACATGTCATAAAACGACCTTCTACTGCCCACTTTTCGTCCCCGCGGAAACGAGACGAGAGGGGTGACGAAACTACATAGCCACATAGCCATTTCAAACGAGACGTAAGAGGTGGCGAAACCATATAGCCGCTATTTCAATAATTGTTACTAAAATCTCCATTGAGCACGTCATAAATTAATTATTTTATTTTTACTTAATGCAGCAGGCGATCTAACCTTGAAACTAACAAATATAATGAAAAACGGTAAGAGATTAGCTGTTTTAAAATTTTTTCTACGAGCACAGTTAGTGAATATCATGAAAAAAGTCTAATTTGAAGAACATAATATAATTTATTGAACTCATTACTCTATTAAACACAAAGTGGAAAATGTGAAACCTAAAATAACAGTCACGAGCAGGATCACCCAAGACGTTAAATATGAATGTGTTATCGAAATTAGCAGTCAGGAGCAATTGTCACGATGGCTGAATTGGCAAAACATCTGGACGGTATCCAGAAGATGCAGGTTCATATCCTGCTCGTGACTGTTATTTTAGATTTTTCGATTTCACATTTTCCACTTTGTGTTTAATATATAAGGCTAAGCATGTCAAATGCTAAAAATATATATAAAAATATCTAAATACTCATTACTCTACTACTATTGGGAACAAGTCTCCTCTCTGATTGAGAGATATTAAGGCCATAGACCACCACCCTGGCGCAGCGTGGGTAGGCAGACTTAACAAATCGCCAAGAAAATTTCTCCGACATGAAGATTTTCTCAAAATGTTTTCCTTGCGATATTAATTTGTAAGCAAATACAAAAATAATTTCGAAACAACTCGTAAAGTCAAAGTTATGTACCATACGATAATCTCAAACTGGGAATTTAACTCAATACTTTTAGTCTTTGCAGTCCCCACTGCGCTATCACCGCTCTTCGCTCGGAAAATTGCGTTCGGAAAACACCGCAACAGGAAGCTCGTTCCAGAACTTGCACATGGGAAAAGAGCGCTGAAATGATGGCGCTGAATTAAGCGCATCTAAGTGAAACAGATGAATTTCGACTTAGAAACCATTGTAATATAACAATAATCAGCACATAGGTTCTATATATGTGATTATAGATCGTCTGTGTCTTTTTGTAAAAAGAACACACTATATTCTAGAATCATTATATCTTGTTTTACGATTGAAGATGCCAATTTGCTTATTTACGTTTTACTTAAAACTAGCCTTTACCAGCGGCTCCGCCGCAGCCAAAAGCTACTTTTTAGGTTATATCTCAGGTTCCCAATATAGTAGCGGAATAAAATGTATACCATTTTTTTAAGTTTAATCAAGAGATATCAAAAAAATAATTGCATCTAAATCCGTTGAGTAGTTTTTGCGTAATGCGCGAACAAACAAAAAGACAAACAGATAGACCGACAAAAAGTCTAAAAAAAATGTTTTTTGGTTTAGACATATGCATGTACGAGGAGGGATCAAAAAGTAGTGAGAATGAGATAGAATATAATGACTATTGATAACTTAATAATTTATTTTTCTACATAGTCTCCGATTCTCTCTACACACCGAGTCCAGCGATTTTCCAAGGATTCAATCCCTTTAAAAAAAAAGTTTTGTCTTGGTCCTGCCAAAAGCTCTCCACGGCATCCATCACCTCGTTATCGTCTTCGTACCTGTTTCCCCTTAAGTATTCTTTCAATTTAAGGAACAGATAAAAATTTCTAGGCGCCAGATCTGGTGAACAAGGGGGGTGGTCAACCAATTCGAAGCCAGCTTGCTGAATGGCAGCCATCGCAACTGCCGACCTGTGCGCGGGTGCGTTGTCGTGATCAGCACGCTTTTCTCTTTGATGGCATTCCTCAACTTGGGAACTAAAGCTGCATAATATTGGCCTGTAATAGTGGTTCCACGCTCTAGGTAATCAATCAAAAATATCCCTTCTGAGTCCCAAAATATTGAGGCCATAACCTTGCCAGCCGATGCCGCGGCACAAAACTTCTTCGAGGTCGGTGATGATGGTCGTTTCCATGCGAAGATTGCTGTTTTGTCTCGGGATCAAAATGATGGAGCCATGTTTCGTCCATTGTTACGAAACGAGACAAAAAGTTTTCAGAATCTTCTTCAAACTTGTCCAACGATATCTTCGAAATGTCAAGTCGATTTTGTTTCTGACTGTCGGTTAACATTCTCGGCACCCATCTTGCGGAGACTTTTCTCATATTCAAAGATTGTTTCAATATGGATTGAATACTTCCATATGAAATGCCCGTTTCTTGAATTAAGTATCGGATGGTAACTCTTCGATCGCTCAATACAATTTTCTCTACTTTCGCAACATTTTCTTGGCTGACTGACGTCGATGGACGGCCATAACGATGTTCGTCTTCCATGCTCGTTCTCCCTACTCGAAATTGAGAAGCCCACCTTGCAACAGTGGAATACGGCGGAGCAGACTCTCCTAATGTTGCCTCCAAATCGCAATTAATCTCTTGCGTCGTTAATTTTTTTAAACAGAGGTATTTAATAACGTCTCGTACTTCGTTTTTCTCTATTTTCGAGAATACGTTCCGACACGAAGCAAACAAATGACTACATTCAGAAAAAAACAAAAGAGAATCGAAGATTTTTTTCTTTATTATTCTTACAAATATGTATCTGAGCTATGCCTGCCAGTATTTATTTTTTTTCTTATCAAGGAGTATGTCGTTCTCACTACTTTTTGATCACTCCTCGTATTAAGGGGTCTCCTAGCACAGGTATTTCATACTTAAAAGGAGACCTTCAACAACTGTATTTAAATTGCATGTTTAGCTACTGAATAAAACATTTTGAATTTTTGAATTAATAAATAAATATTTACGGACATTTCATACAACGTCCTCTGGTCCCAAACTAAGCTTAACGCTTGTGCTATGGGTACCACATTATGGATATAATATATATATATATATATATATATATATATATATATATATATATATATATATATATATATATATATATATAAAAATCCGTCTATAAAAATTGGGCGCCCACAATTCTTCGACATATAATTTATAACTTACGAAGGCCCTACTGTCACAACACGCCGGGACGACATAATTTACATAAACACAGCTCTCTAGACTACAGAATGAAAGTGCCGAAATATTTCTTGGAGAAAATAAAGTAACGCATTGTCGCTGAGAAATTTGCCTAGTTCGTTTTATTTAAGATTTGATCTTATCTTTTATTATTATTACTTTTTTTTGTAAATATATACATATAATAGATAGAAAACACCCAGACGCAGTATAAATATCACTGTGCATGCATGTGTGCATCACACAAATAATTGTCCTGAGTGGGAATCGAACCCACGTTCCCCTTGTGCACGGAAGTCGGTTACACTACCGACTACGCCACGAGCTCCGTCATATTATATATAGCCTAGTACGGTCATTTTTTCTCAAATATTTTAAATGTACAGACACAGCTTTGTTATAGCTTTATAATAGTATAGAAGATTATGAACGTTTCAAATATTTCTCTGTTCATTTCCGGTTTGTCTCAGTAAGATCAAATCTTAAATAAAACGAACTAGGCAAATTTCTCAGCGACAATGCGTTACTTTATTTTCTCCAAGAAATATTTCGGCACTTTCATTCTGTAGTCTAGAGAGCTGTGTTTATGTAAATTATGTCGTCCCGGCGTGTTGTGACAGTAGGGCCTTCGTAAGTTATAAATTATATGTCAAAGAATTGTGGGCGCCCAATTTTTATAGACGGATTTTTTTTGCGTATGTCATTGGATTTGATTTTTTCTGATGATAACCAACTTGACTGTTTTATATAACAAAGCCACTTAGTAAACCGATTACGTGTGCTTTTAAACATATAAATTTTCTTTCCGTGTCTATGTAATTGAACTCCTAAAGGGTTTGACCGATTTCATTGATTTTATTTGTATATATTCAAGTGGATTCAAGGATGGATTTAGATTTACAATTGGGCCCGGTAGGTGGTTGCGATAGGGTTTTAGGGTTTTTTTTATACCTGGCAACAATTTTCACACATTAGTGGAATAATATCCTTAGTAGCTGAAATAAATTAGTCCATCAAAACGAAACTCGATGTTTGGACTGGAGAACGTTTGCCAAGTCCGCTAGTCTATTATAAATCAGTACTTGCCCCACACTAGCTACCCTGTTCGTTGCCCCGAACGGTGAGGTGTGCTGTTAGGAATATTTTTTCCCCCCTTAACAAACAAAAAAGGTATTATAACTTTGTAATTTACATTTTATCGTTTGACTTTCTTAGCCACTTTCTAGAAAGTTTTAACAATGGCATTATAGAATATCTATACATGTACAATAAAGCAGTCGAACTCAGTGTGATGTAGATTCAAGGTGGGTTCTAGAAATGGAGAAAAGGGGTAATAGAACACGGAACTAAGATTTAATTTTTTTGTCTCTCTGTTCGTTAGAGCATAGAGAATGGATTTTAGAGCAGCGTTCATCAATAGATATTAACTTAGCCCAGAGAAGAATATTATTTATTATACTGAAGTAGTATATTTTATTCCTAATTATATTGAAGTAGTGTAAGAGAAAAAAAAAGACTTGATTAGTAGATAAAGTATTTCGGTCGTTACCGTGATAACAAATATACAGGATCCGCACATACAGACACACGGACGTCCAAGACAGAACTTTTTTAAACAGTTGTTAAGTAGTTTAAATAACAAAAATGGCATCAAAAATATCATGAGTGTTAAAAATAGTGTTTTTTCTTGATATATGTGTGTGTATATATTATTTTACAAGTGCAAAATATGATAAATAGAGACATTTTCCATTCATCCATCAGCCTTTCGATGTCCACTGCTGGACATAGGCCTCCCCAAGAGGGGATATTGCCGTAATCGCCATGCTTGGCAGGCGGGTTTGCGATCGCAGTGGATGTTGTTAATACTCGAGGGAGTGCTGCTGCCCACTCCCCCGGTACACCCTCAGTCGGCTCTTACGACTCCCATGGGTGGATAGCGATGAGACAATTCTAAAGCCGGCCCCACACGGCAAAGAGACATTTTAAGTTTGAGAAATCAGTTGTTTGACGCGAAGTGACAGTAGTACCCACCTCAACGCTTCGCTTATGAGGCGTGCAATATACATTACTATGAAATCTCCTGCCAAACTGCAGTGCAATTTATCGGCAAAAATCTTAATTACATTGTTGTATTGTATAAAACGATTTTATTTCCAACACGTGGCGTCCATGTCATTTTTACGCGTCACTCCGAAAATATGCTTAGTTTACTTATAGACTATTTTTCAGAATGAAAAATATTATTATAATATATTTTATGGTTTATTACGTGAATTAGAAATGTTATTACTTTTACCAAAAATATAAACCGTTGATAACCGAATGACGACTACGTAAGAAAGCGAGTAGGTATGAAAGAGAGTATTGGTGTAAAGATGCAAAAGGGAATGTCTCGATGGTTCAGACATGTGGAAAGAATACCCGACGTGCGACTGGTTAAGAAGATAAACAATGCAAAAGTGGAAGGATGTAGGTACAGGGGGACACCGAAACTCACCTACCTAGACCAAACCAGTCATGTATGTTGAGGAAGCTAGCTATGTATGCAAGAATAGAACCTTTTGGCACTCTGTTCTCTCTGCCTACCGCGCAAGGGGAATGGCGTGATGATAAGTAAGTAAGTAAAATATAAACCGTCCGTAGTGGTTGAGCCTTGCTTGTCTCAGCATAAATTGGCCGGCTTAATCTGTAAAGTACCACGGTAGGGACTTACTCTTAAAGTTGTGTTTTGTATGGTGACTGAGAGACGGAAAGCTGCCTATCCCTTTTCATGAAGTTGGCGAAGCGCGAGTGATGCCTCTGGTATTTTAGTTTCAATAGTTTACGGTATATGTGTGTCGTATGATTGCTTGCCAACCGCGTATTACATAAAAAGAATAAAAAAAAGTATGTAAATCAATTATTACAATATTTTTATAAAAACTATCTACACTATTATAAAAAGCTAACAGAGCTATATCTGTACATGTATGATATTTAAGAAAAATAAATGAATTAGACTATTTAGGCTTAAGTTTAATAAATTTCATCCAAATTAGTCAATCCTTTTACGAGATATCATCAAAAAAGTAGTATCATACAAAATGTATCAGAAAATTAATATTTCTTATTTGTGAACTTTACCATTATTTTGGTAGTTACTCTGCTATTCAGGTGGAGAAAAATCCAAGAAATAAAAGATCTTAAAATTCAGTTCAGCCGTTCTAGAGAAACGATGTCACTAACATGACTTTGTGTCACCCATACATATAGTATATACTGACGTACAGTATATACTGTATCTATGGTTTTACCTATAATAATTATACATAGATTTTTATGATAACGGCGGCAGATGCACTGTTGGCATACATGTAAGAGTAGATATGTAGTTCCAGTGAAAGAAATAAAACTTCAAAGAATATAATGATACAAGGGAATGAAAACTCCCGGAAATTAATAGGATGGTCTTCAAATGACGTGAATTATTACACTACATGTTGTGACTAACCAAATAGTCTATATATAGGTACATAATAATATATTGATCACAGTGGCCACGATAAAATGTTATCCGATAGAAAACAGTATCGTCATTAATTAAAAAAGAGCTTCAACTTCCCACGCAGTCTCTCAAGAACAAACAAGGCGATGCTCAAACGAGGGCTTGTGAAGATCATGATGATACTAAAATAACAAGCCAATCATATCGCACAAAGCACGAAGATAATACAAGCCCACTCAAAACGCCACCACTCTGCAAAAGAACATGCTCATATATTATTTATCAAGTAACGAAGCATGAACATTCCATTTTGATAAACAATGTAATAATGTGTGTAGGCACTTTGTTCTACGTACATGCTCCTCGTATATTAGCGATAAATTAACACCACTGAGGAATATTGCTTTTCTCCTTTCCTTTTTTTTTTTGAAAAAGAATACATAGATATTATACTTTTACCCGTGACTTCGCCTTGGTTCACTTCAAAATTAAGTTCTGACATAAATTAACGACGTGTGAAATGAAACATCAAAAATTTACGGGATATAAAATTTTCCGTTATATCGCTTGTACAGCTTGTTTGCTACAAATAAAACTGCTGCAGTGTAAATCTAGTAAGAAAATTTAGTTCATAAATAGATATATATAATTACTATATTATTATAATGATGTTGAAAAGTTTATACATTTAAACATGCTAATCTCCGTAAGTACCAGTCGGAATCGGATTTAATAATAATTTTTGTATAAAAAATATTCGTGAATGTGCAGAAAGAGAAGTTTAGTGCAAGCGAAATTCGAAGCTGCGTCCCTTCCCTTCCCTAATAAGAAATATACTTAATATTAAATATACTTAATATTAAGACTGTGAAGTTTTTACGACATTTATAATAGTTGGCTCCTTTTTAGGAATGCCGATTGTTTAATTAATAGTGTTTTACTGAGTAACTAGTTAGTCACATTAAGTGGGAAATAAGCTCACATAAATATTTTTTACATAAAAGTATTTTAAAAAAGATCATAAAATGTTTACGATAATTTATAGAAACTAATCCTAAAGTTATAAAGCTGGCTGTTAGCTATCTATTAGCTCTTATTCTCTCTTTACTTTAAAATTAATTATATTATATAAAGCAATTAAAAAAAACAATCATTTTCCAAGGCCTAACGTCGTATTAGTATAATAAAGTAAATTTTAATCTACTTATTAAAAACGGTCCTAATATCTTCCTCAATAGTCTCTCGGGGACCGAACACACTTAATCGATTTTAAAACGATTCTCGAATTGATGATTTATTGATTCCGATAATCGGTTTAAATGGCACAATTATTTTTAAGAACGAATGTAAATTGATTTCTTGATCTGGACGGAGAAAAATTAATGTTACGGTTTGGTATTCAACCTAAGGATAATATATTTGGCCAAAGTTATTTCTTACTGGCAATTCAAACGCACTTTTGGAGTGTTTTTTATATGAATTCCTCCGTGTGGTGACGGACTAAAAACACAAAAAAAAAATTGGGAAATTATGCCAGCCATGCTTTTTTTTTTATTAAAGTGGGAAAAAATGTTCCTAACCGCACACCCCGTCGTTCGGGCCAACGAACAGAGAAATGTGGGGCCCTCACCCACTAAAGAAACCCGCCGTGTGCCTACTCCCGCCTTTGTTGGCGGCCCACCGCAACCATATTACATTCCTTCAGTGGTATGTCAGCCATGCCTATACGTATGCCAGGCCACACGCATTACTGCTGCAGTATAATGGAAAGTCATTAAGTGACTAAATTCAGAACTAAATCGGTAATTTTACTACAAACTTTTTTTGACAATAGTACGTAAGCTACGTCATTTATCGTGATAAAAATATTCTCCTCTCTTATCCTCTCATTAGGATCTTACCTATGCTCTCCTTAATATCCTTCCAATCCACCTCCTTACCCTTTCCTTGAAACGACGACGCGCGATTGATGCTTCTGGTGTTGTTAGCATCTATAAGCTACGGTAACCACTTACCATCATGTGGGCCGTATGATTCTTTGACACCCAATTAGTATAAAAAAAACTACATGTGTGCTAAATTTCATCCAAATTTGTCTAGCCGTAAACTGCGTGATGGAGTGAAAAAAAATCTAAACATGCTGAAAAGGTAAGCCTTCATATTTGTATTAATGGTAGAATGTCTAGTGAGGGTTGGTAGACCATAATAAGTTCATGAAATCATCACAGAATTTACGAAAGGCTTGGAAAGAAATTATTATTTCACGTTCTCGACGATAAATAGCGCACAGTTCTTGTCTTGTCTAAATGTTGTGGATTCCTGGCGAACATCATTCGTTATGGGCAATTCGGTTTAGCACTCCGGACGCACCATTAGGAGTTTTGAGTAAATATTTGTGTTTTTTCGCAAAGCTTTTAAGGTACCGGCACATAATGGCTGTGGGTTGTTAAATTAATTTTCTGGCGATTTTGGCGCGATTTAATTTAAGAAATTGTGTAGTTAAATAAGTCTTGGAGTAATGTCATTTTGTAGAAAAAACACTTTTTCAAGTTTATTTAATAATTAATTCTTTTGTTTCCGGAGTTTACAAGTTAATTTAATATTATTATTTCTTCCATCATCTCCCCTGGCATTATTCTAAACTTTGTTGCGGTCAGATTTTGACCTTTAGCCGATCCACCAGTATTTATACGGAGTGACTGCCTATCTGACCTCCATGACCCAACTAAGGGGACAAGGGGACTGGTGACCTTAGGTCAATTTTTTGGTAGCCTAGTAAAATTTGCTTAATCTCGTCGATCGAAGTGGCAATGGGCACCATCGCTCGACGAACCGACAACCGTTGGAGAAGAAAGGTTCTCGAGTGGCGACCACGTATCGGACGGCGCAGCGTAAGACGGACCCCACCAGATGGACCGACAATCTGGCCAAAGTCGCGGGGAGCCGTTGGATGCGGTCGGCGCAGGACCGCTCGTTGTGGCGTTCTCTTGGGGAGGCCTATGTCCAGCAGTGGATGTTGAAAGACTGATGGATGGATGGATGATGTCGATCGATTGAACTGCAGATGCAAAACTAGACTAAGGCCTTTTTCTTAATAATATTATTTAAGGGCAAAATAAACAGACCGGAATATCTCGGCGCCGTGAGACCTTTACCATCCCAAAAATTGCCAAGCATCAGCGCATTTGACATAATGCTGTTTTTAAAATTGTCAGCATTTTTTCTCAGAATTAGAGGGATTCAGGCCGTAGTCATTTCGCTGGCCCACTACGGGTTGGCAGACAAGGTCTTGTGCCGCGTTACTCTCAATGTTTTCCTTCACAGGACAATTATAATAATACACACATCATTTTAAAAAGTCACAATTGTCTTACATAGTCTAACAAGACAGATTTGATCGAACTCGATAACTTACTTACGTCTTACCAGTCCGTGGTTGTATTACTAGGCAATCCACTACTAAATGCACGAATCCTCACTGACCCGATTTATGATGTTAAGTTTTTTCACAAATCCATTCTCATGTAGATCTATGAACGATTTGCAATAACATTTTAGATCAAATAACCCATATTTCTTATAAAAAAATAATACGTTTTTAAATGTTAAACCACAATGTTCTTTTAATCGTTTTACGAAGATAATTCAAGTACCTTGATTTATATTTGCAAACACTTAGCGCTATTTCTAATTTCGGTATTAAACTTCATGGAACTTGATATGTTTTTGCGAAAATCAATCAGTCAGTTGAATGTCGTTTGAAGATTGAATGCAACGGTTATTTTAGTTTTAATATTTTAGCTAAATTTAAATAGTTATTAGAGTGACTGTTGGTTTCAGTGATGTAAAACAATATCTAGTGCTATAAAATAGTGATTATCAATGCAAGGTAAGTGTTTAATTAATAATTTAGGTGATTTTCGTTTTACGTTTGAATTCTTAGAACTGCTTGGCGCCTACTTAACAGAAATAAATAGTTGATTTGCAATAAATGGTATGTATTTTGATAGAAATTGTTGTATTTTGTAGATATTATGTATTAATTAAACATTTCGATCATTATTTTTGGTTGTTTTTGGTCAAAAGTTTAGTTAACTGGTTATTGCAAAAAGCTGAATCGGCTATCTAGGCCTAAGGTGTATGGTGTCAAGCTAAATAAATCATTTTTGCAAAATTATGTTCAACAAATATCAGCGCCTAATATGAGGATTTAAGGAACATAGCACGCCATTAAAAATGTGTATAACTAAGTAAAATTTTATTTGAATGAAGACTAAAAGCATATGTTTTACTCAATTACAGATATGTTTTAATATTATTTATTAGATTTTTGTTTGTACATATTTCTTTAGACTCACGAAATAATTAAAATTATTTTGTTTTAGATGTCTGCCGCTCAATGTAACCGTGCGAAGCAGTTAATTTCCAGCGTCACAGAAGAACAGTCTTCTGAAACTATGAATAAAAAATGTATTCCCCTTTTTACAATACCTGCAATTTCAGAACAAGAACTTGATGTAGCTATTCAGTCGATTTCTAGTGAGAAGAGTGAAGATCAAAGTTTCGATTTACCAAAAATGTTTGTAGTAGATTGTGATATTGACTACCCATTACAGGTATTGGAGTCAATTGATCAAATTGAGGCTAATAACAATAACAGCAGTTCTCTTTTTGATGAAGTCGCGATAAAAGATATCACGTCGCAGATAGTAAACATCTCATCAAGTTCTTCTAATTTACAAAAAAATCAACAATTAGATACTGATACTAACAATGAAAGTACATCCCATAGTGCTACTGAAGTTGAGACAGCTTTAATACAATATTCATCAAGCGGGTCACGTAAAAAACAGAGTATAATCAAGGTACCAATTACAATACAGATTTTAATATAGAAGGCGTTACACAATTAATTACTGATGAAGATGAACAACAGCTATCGAATCTGGTAAACGAAACAAATTCGAGCCAAAACTTAGAAGATCCTGATTATAGGATTTTTTTACGTATGGCTTGAACGTGAAGCGGGACGTGGAACTCAGGAAGTAGGGTCGTGTTTGCGAAAGCACATTAAAGAAAAACTGAAGCCTAATGTAACTCATTTCTTACTCTGGTCAGATTCATGTGGCGGTCAGAATTGGAGTATCAAGATGATTCTAATACTTTTACATATCCTTCAGAATCATCCCACTTTAGATAAAGTAACTCTTCGTTTTTTGCAACCTGGACATACCTATCTGCTTAATGACTCCGAATTCGGAGATGTGGAGTGTGCTCTTAAAACTAATTGCCGTCTTTACACTGATGAAGATTTTATATCTGTAATGAAGAATTGCCGGAGAAAAAATAGATTTGATATTACTAAGCTAACTAAAGATGATTTCTTGTCCATTGAACCGATTCAGAAAACGATAACAAATAGAAAATGTGATATAAATAAAATAAAAATTTCTTGGATTAACACGTTTGAAATAGAATTGAAGAAAAAATACTCAACAGTGTTATACATGAAGTCCAAACTTTCAGATGATCCTAAAACTGTAGATATCAGTAAAGGAACAAAAAAGCAAAAAAAAAGATATTGATTTTGATGTGGAACTACCTGTTTTACACCCTGATGGTCGTGAATTATCTGCAGCAAAGATAAAAGACCTCAAAGATATGCTCAAATTAGTACCGTCAGATGTTAAACCATTTTATAATTTTTTGAGAACTGTACGATCGGGTACTTTTATTGATGATACTGAAGGGCTTGGTTCTATCATTGATTTTTAAATAGAAGAACCTGAGGATTGAGTTACTACTTACTAAAAATATTTTATTTTTTCTTACGTTAAGATTTCAAATTACACATACCTACTGATCTCATTATTTTTAGAAATGTTAATAATTACTAAATTTTTGATATTACTTTATTATGTTTGTCTAATATTTGTCACTTTAATACAAAATACTTTTTTATTAAACTTTTATGAGACTGGTTAGAATATAGTGTTGTGCTTGATTATTATAATTTATATTTCTAATTGTAAAGAATATTTTTTAAATAGTATATTTTTGTGCCGTCTAAGAAACAAATGTTCCTAATTGAATATTTAATATTTTTAATTTGTAAGATTAATGTTTATCCTAAATTGTTTATTTTATTAAATGCTCGACTAAGTGTACTTAATTGACACTTTCTATTTGTGTAATAGGTGTTCCTATAATAATAATAAGTATGAATACCTATTGTTGTGATTTTATTATTGTTTTTTATAATTGCAAAGTTTATTGAAGTTAATCTCCTAAGACATGACTGTCTCTTAGAAGGCATGCATAGTTTTACAATAATATATTAAGCTTCTTAATACCAAATTCTAGAAGAATACCAAAGTATTCAGTCTTTTTCAATAATGTGTCAAAACATTTGAATTGTTTTATTTTATTAAACAAAAAACTCTTTTGATATTTGCAATAAAGATTTATGGCTCTTAAAATGTTTTTTTCTTTTATATAACCTATAGATAATTTCGCAAAACAATTATTTTCATTTTTCTTTTATACTAAAAAATATTTTAAGGTATTTTACATACAAAACGATAACTAAACGCATACTAATCTAAAATAGTCATTTATATCAATAAAAACCGTTTAATTTCTATCAAATTCAATATATTGACGTTTAAAAACTTTATCCTCAATTTTCTCAAAATGGCAGTTGTGTGGCTTGACACAGTATTGCATATTTGCATCCAGTTATTAATGTAACAATTATAGATAGACTATTGATGTTGTTGGATGTGTTCCACATGCTACATTATACAAGAATATGTCCACGACTCTCATTACTCTATGGCTTACTAATTATCTCTATTATTACTTACTTACTTATCATCACGCCATTTCCCTTGCAGGGTAGGCAGAGAGAACAGAGTGCCAAGAGGCTCTATTCTTGCATACATCTCTCGCTTCCTCAACATTCATAACTCTCTTCATACACGCTCGCCGGTTTCGGAGACTCCTGACTCCACCTTCCTTCAATACATGACCAATCTAGGGTCTAGGTAGGTAAGTCTCGGTCTCCCCCTGTACCTACATCCTTCCACTTTCGCATTGCATATCTTCTTAGCCAGTCGCTCGTCCGGCATTTTTTCCACATATCCGAACCATCGGAGCATTCCCTTTCGCATCTTTACACCAATACTCTCTTTCATACCTACTCGCTCTCTTACGTCATTGTTACGAATGCAGTCAGTCAGCCTCACTCCACAGATTTTCCGCAGAGATCGCATTTCGACCGCATTGATTTTACTCTCATGCTCCTTTTTACATACCCAACTCTCGCTTGCATATAATCCATCCATCCATCCATTAGCCTTTTAACGTCCACTGCTGGACATAGGCCTCCCCAAGAATGGGGGATAGTGTCTGCATATAACAGAGAGTTAACCACTGAGTCGCCCATCTGAACTCCCACATTCATTTTGTTCAACCTTTGTAAATATTTATCCAGATATATGATATAAAGAAAGAAAGAAAGATTTATTTATTTCCAAACCACTTATAAGTAAGTAAAACCTAATAATTAGACACGAAAAATAAAACAAATATGGCCTATAATAACAAACAAGAATAAAAAAATGAACAATTGTAAGTGGTAGAAAAAAGGGCATTGCTCAGCATACAGCAATCCTGATTTTCAGCAATGTCCTGCTGCTGACACCTGACATCGGCGCGTCCAGTGGTTTACAAAAATTGAAAAAAATAAAAATAAACCTAATTGTTACATGAGAGAAAAATCCAACTATACCTATATATAATGTACTACTAACAAAAGTCTGAATAAATAACATATACGCATATTAAGCAGACTGCCTAAATAGCAAAAAAAATAGAAAAATACAAACTCAAAACAATATTACCCATAGATTACAAACATAAGCTTATAAGATACTAATAGTCTATGCATATCACAGTGCCGTAATCGCCACGCTTGGCAGGTGGGTTGGCGATCGCAGCAGATGTTGGTAATACTCGAAGGAGTGCTGCTGCCCACTCCTCCGGTATTCCCTCAGCCGGCTCTTATGACAAAATCCTGCACTAAGGAATAATCCTTGTATTGCGGGGGACTTTATAAACGTACAATTTCATGGACACAAAGTATACCCAAACTCAGAAGAACCATTTGTCACCCACAACACTCGGGCGGGTGGCCAGTATCTAAACTAATCCGCCATCGGTAGTGTAACCGATTTCCGTGCTCGAGGTCGTGAGTTCGATTCCCACTCAGGACAATTATTTGTGTGAACACAGATATTTACACTGCGTCTAGGTGGTAGGATATCTATTATATGTATGTATTTACAAAAAAAATAATATACGTATTATATCCGTAATCTGGTACCAGCACAAGCGTTAAGCTTAGTTTGAGACCAGAGGACGTTGTGTGAAAAATGTCCGCGAATATTTATTTTATTTATTACTTATGCAGTTATATATAAATAAGCTAGGGGGGAAAATACAAAATATTAACAGTTAGTTTGGTTCTATCTTCCATTGCAAAATATTACTTAATATAATATTGAAGTCGGTTTAACCACGATGCAGGTGTTCTGTGAACGAAATTAAACGATTCAGCCGTTTTTACGATTGGCTCGCTCATAGCCGTATGTATTAACGTAAATTGATATGCACAAACACTTTTTTGGTGCTTCGGTGAAATGGCCGACATTTCATTCGTATCGTAGCCGTTGTAGATAGTCATGAATTGATGGGCTTTGTTCTGATTGAATTGAAGATTTTGCCGGATTAACACTGCCCAATTGGGTAGGCTAACTTAGTTAATTGGATTTCGAATTATATTTCAGGTAACAATAACGAAATATGACTATATATATGATAATGAGCAGGTGTTGGTATGGTTGTAACTCGGTATATTTTGGTGATAGCAGGAGGTAGCAATTATTTATATCACGTTACCTATGCACCACCACATTGGAAGATGACAATGGTACCAAAACCCTCCAGCAATCCTGCCATGACTACGATATCGTGGGCAAATTAAAGGCGAGTGATGTATTCGCCGTTGATATTGATGTTGAATTTAGTCCAGTCCAAAAGCTTGATTCCAATGCAGTGGTGGTGAGTTTTGGGCGCATAACGTCACAAGCAGCTGCTCTTGGGCTCCGGCGCTCTCACTGACCATATAAAAGACAACAGTACGTACTTCCTGGCGCTGGGCCGGCCCATTCATGTTGGAATAAGCAAGCTTTTACCTAGGTGAATACCTTATCGAGATCTGACCTCGGACTGGGGATTATGAAAGATAATTTGGCCATTTTACGGGATAAATTGGAGGATTGGAGCTTTTATTATTTACCCTGGGCAGGACCAATTAGTAATCTATAAATTCATTAGCGTATTTTTCTAATATAAGGTCGCAGAGAGATCGATAAGAAGATAAAAGGGTGTCTAATGAAACTGTGTAATGTACTTGCCTATTAACATTTGGTTTAAGGGTTTATGCTTTTATTGGGTCACATCACGTCATGTGCCATATTTGTAATTTTCATGAATCCTTATACCTACACATATGCCTATCTATATATCGCACATCGGTAACGACAGTGTCACAACACATAAAAATACGAAACTGAGATAAGTATCCTCTAAGAATCGCAAATGCAACCTTTATCTACTAAAAGAACGTCATAATTATAGTGTGATTCCTCACCGAGATATGGCATTTAATACCCTTTTTCACTGAGTTTTAGTTTATGAAATCTTTGAATAATTTGTCTAAAAAAGTGACACATTAGAGGAATTTAAAAGTAATAAATAAATATAAAATAGAAAAAAATTATTTAGATATTTATTTTCATAATAACATAATAGAGCATTAAACAGTATTCTTAAATATATCTTAAGTTCTCCGATACGTATTCCCAGAAACAAATAAATGGAGTTTTTAGTTACAAAAAAAATACAATCGTGATTTCCCAAAAAATGCATTTTTTGTGTTGTGACACTGTCCTTGCCGATGTGCGATATATCCATGTAGGTGCACATAATATGTGCACCTACATGGATATATGTGTCAGGTGTAACTCGCCGTTTTCCCGATACCTTAGTTGTTGCAACACTTTATTTACGTTATTTCATTTTGTACTTAGTAGTCATTTTATTTTTTAACTAGTCTTTGCCCGCGGCTCCGCTGCAGGCAAACGCTAGTTTTTGGGTTATGTCTCAGGTGCCCGATATAGTAGCGGGATAAAATGTATACCAGTTTTTAAGTCTAAGCAAGAGCTATCAAATGAAAAAGTTGCATCATAATCCGTTCAGTAGTTTCTGCGTGATGCGCTAACAAACAAAAAGACAAACAGATAAACAGACAAACAGACAAAAAATCTAAATAAAATCGTTTTGTGTTTAGACACACCTATATAGCCTAATAAAGACATTTTTTATCAAATATATTTAATGTACAAACACAGCTCTGTTACAGCTTTATTATAGTATAGATAGATTAGTGTACGTGTGACTGTACCGGTTAATTATAGATCATTGTGGACTTTATTTTTTATTGCTAAGGATGGCAGACGAGCCACGGCCCACCTGATGGTAAGTGGTAACCGTCGCCCATAGACTCAACTATTGTCAAGCCGCTGCGCAACCGTTCATTTCTCGGATATGAAATGAAATAATAAACGGCTATCTTCTGCTACAGCCCAAAACACACTGACGTGCTTCATGACCGGACACAGGAGACGGTGGTACCGACCCGTTCGGGCCCCATAGCAAGTGAGTACTCTCGCTTGGTATCCAGCCCTACCACCAGTCATGCAATGGGTGATAATTGCCTACATCCCTTAGTCGCCCGCGGAAAAGTATGGGGTGGTGACACTTGTATTTTTAGTCCGTCTCCACACGGATAAACTTCTTCCTATGGACTTCCTTATACTAAATCATTTTGCACTTATAACCATTTCCATCCATCCATCATCCATCAGCCTTTTAACGTCCACTGCTGGACATAGGCCTCCCCAAGAATAGGGGATAGTGCCGTAATCGCCACGCTTGGCTGGCGGGTTGGCGATCGCAGTGGATGTTGTCAATACTTGAAAGAGTACTCCTGCCCACTCCCTCGGTATTCCCCCAGTTGGCTCTTACGACTCTCATGGGTGGAGAGGGGTGGTACAATTGTAAAGCCGGCCCCACACGGCAAATTAAACTTTATACTACGACTAACTCGCGACTTCGTCCACTTGGACTTTAGAAATTATACATACTTCATTCCATGGGTCGTGTGGGGCCGGCTTTAGAATTGTCCCACCCCTCTCCACCCATGGGAGTCGTAAGAGCCGACTGAGAGAATATTAAGGGAGTGGGCAGCAGCACTCCCTCGGGTATTAACAACATCCACTGCGATCGCCAACCCACCTGCCAAGCGTGGCGATTACGGCATTATCCCCCATGACGGGACCGCTCATTGTGGCGTTCTCTTGAGGAGGTCTATGTCCAGCAGTGGATGTTGAAAGGCTGATGGATGGATGGATGGATTCATTCCATGGGACATTAATTATCTCTTTACAAAAATAGCTATACCACAGAAACACGTTTTCCTGGATTAAAAGTAGTCTGTCTTTTTCTGAGCTCCACAATATATTTATGCAAAATTTCAGTATATCCCTCCTACCCCCTTCTTATTGTCCTTATTTCCTATCCGATGTCTTGGAGATGGCGAGGCGCGAGGAAATCCTTTTGTGATAAGCTTCTACGCGACGATAACCGCTTACAATCAGGTGGACCGTATGCATATGCCACCCAATTAGTATAAAAAATATCCTACATTCTCAAATGGTAAATACGCTCGGGGAAGGAGAATCTCATGAGGAAACCTGCATGCCAGAGAGAGAGTTTTCTCAACGGTTGAGAAGTTTGCTGACTGGCCAGAAAGAGAAAGAACACCCTTGCTTAACACTGGCACAATAAGAGGTTGGAAAAAACCGCTCTTAAAAGAAGAAAGCAGAAGATAACCCAATGCTATCGCTAGTTTTTTTCCAGTTTGATTTCAACAAGTCTACCTGATGGTGAGCGGTTAACTAAGCTTATAGAGGCTGTCCACAGGAGACGCATCACTGTTTAACAGACTTCACAAACCACCGAAAAAACTCTTAAACAGTAAATGAATTTTATAAACTTTCTACGAGAAATATATTTTATAAATTATTTAATTTTAATATGTGGATAATTGAAGCAATCATTCATCATCACCCATCTATCAACCTTTTGACGTCCACTGCTAGACATAAACAAAAAAAGAAAAAAAAAGCCCGAAAGAGCGCCACGACGAGCGGTCCCATACTGACTGTATTAATCAAGGCATCTTTATTCTAGGAATTCTCTTTGTATATATGTTCACGACGTTAGCATTTTTGTAAGTATTAAAATGTTCATAAGTCTTTTCTCACGTCCAGTAACAGATTAAGCGCACACATCAAACTAGCAAGCTTACTATCGCTTTGCATGTTCTTTTCAAAAGGCTTAACCGTGTACAGATGCGTCCAATATTGAAGCGTAGTTCCTTTTAGGCTTATCTGTCCTATGTGTCTATAACGTGCGGTGGATTACCTACGTATACAGAAAATAAGGTATTTTTATGATTTGATTTCCCAATTTAGTCCGTGGTTCTAGTGGTAAAACCTTGCTTATCCTAGCACGAATGAAGGGAAGTACCACCCTCTTACAAATAATCAACGTGAAACGACAGTAGGTATTCATACCGTTTTGTTTCGTATGGTTAGTGAGAGCGCCGAAGGCTCAACCCTCTTCCTATCCCCTCCTAATTATCCTCCCTATTCTCTCTTTATTATCCTACCTATCCCCTCCTTAAAATACTTCATATTCACCTCCTATCTCTTTCCTTGGAGATCGCCACGCGCGGTGATGACTCTGGTGTTGCTAGCATCTATAGGCTACGGTAACCGCTTAACATCAGGTGGGCTGCATGCTCATTTGCCACCCATCGTATAAAAAATAGACACCATCAGAATGTACAAGCCATAATATATTATTTTTGCTGTTTTCACAAACAATTACCTACTTCTTTACTTAGTTAAGTTTGGGTTTATTTTCTCAGACTTAAAGGATTTTAGGTCAAGACAACGGATTACTAATTACCATAAAACCATCTGCCGCTGCCCACAACTTTACGCACATATGGACGTGATGTGTGGCGAACCACGTCGTGTCTATTCTGATGATTTATTACCAAAATCTCTATTGATGCTTATAAATAGTCTTTAGTCAAAACACTAAGCCAAAAACTGAAGCTCTTCTACTCTTCACTCTAGTTTAAACACAAAAAAACAATAAACTTTTATCTTTGCTTTGTTAATTTTCTAAACGCACTTAATTTTACACTGCCTTAAGAGCTCATAATTTTTATACAAAAGTTTCTTTACTGTAACAAGCGTTTTTAACCTGTGTGCAACTTTGGATTATTTTGAAACAATTTTGCATTTTCTTAGTTCTTTGGTCTTGTTTAATGGCCTCGGCCCAAACAATTACTTGATTGTACGGTAAAAACTCGCTATTGTTACTAAGTATTATATAAAAAGCTCTGAATTGTTCTTAAGATGTGACCACAACAACAATAAAATACAATGGTTCAAATATTTCAATAAAAGCTATACTCAAATATTTCTAAATAACTATTCTAAATCTTTACAAAATATTTTATAAAGTATTTTTCTAAGACAAACTAAACTGAGACTAAACTATTTAGATATTTTTATATATATTTTTAGCATTTGACATGCTTAGCCATATACATTAAACACAAAGTGAAAAGTGTGAAATCGAAAATAACACGTCACCCAAGACGTTAAGTATGAATATGTTATCGAAATTAGCAGTCAGGAGCAATTGTCACGATGGCTGTATTGGCAAAGCATCTGGATGGTATCCAGGAGATGCAGGTTCATATCCTGCTCGTGACTATTATTATCGATTTCAAATTTTCCACTTTATGTTTAATGAGACTAGACTGAGCTCTCTAGTCATTATTCTCTAATAATAATAAACACAAAATACGAAAATGTGAAATAATACACAACTTAAACGCACATAAACTAACAAACAAACTAACACAACAAATAAAGAGACAAATATTTAAAAAAAAAAAATTTGTAGTTTAGTTATACCTACACTTCTTTTTTTTTCATTTAGGTACCAAAAAGCTATTATTTAGACATTACAAACAGACCCTTCAGTTTTATTTCTTTGTATAATCTATACATAGACTTTACTATTTTATGAGTAACTGCATCCGTAAATATGATGGTAAGAATGTGTAAGTGATTCAAATTCACTTTTCTATTATTAAAACACTATTATTATTTTTACTGTTTTCTTTTAATCATTACCTATCACAGCCCGTAAAGTCTCCTAGACTGATAGTCTTTCATATTTTTTTTATTGATTATAATGGCAGACGAGCTACAGCCCCTCTTATGGTAAGTGGTAACCGTCGCTCAAGGACTCATCTATATCGAGTGTATAGTCAAGCCAATGCGCATCATTTCATTTCTCAGATATTAAATGAAATAATAAACAGCTATCTTCTGCTACAGCCAAAACACATTGACGTGCTTCATGACTGGTCACACAGGAGACGGTGGTACCGACTCGTTCGATCCCGATTGCAAGTAAGTACTCTCACTTAGTACCCAGCCCTACCACCAGTAATGCAATGGGTAATTGCTTACTTCTCTTAGTCACCTGTGACACCCGCGGGAAAGGTAGGGCTGGTGAAACTTGTATTCTTAGTCCATCACCACACGGACAGCTAACAACAAATAATGGCTTTTTATCGCTTATAGTGGTATATTACGATATTTACGATCTGGTCAAAGCTGCGGGGAGCCGTTGGATGCGGTCGGCGCAGGACCGCTCGTTGTGGCGTTCTCTTGGGGAAGCTTATGTCCAGCAGTGGACGTTGAAAGGCAGATGGATGGATGGATGATGACAGTGGTATATTATACTAAAAATACTGCCAAAGTGCTTCACGGTCAGTCACACGGCAGATGGTGGTACCGACCCGCTCAGCCCCCTGAGTACGTCCACAAGTTACCCCTTAAAGTAAACACTTATTTAATCTCCTAGAACACGGTTAAAGTATTAGTGTACATTTTCCTCATTCATAAAACAGGTTCTTATCGTATAAAATTTAATAAGGCGGTCGGTTTTGGTGTTTTATAAAGAATTTCAGCATGTTTTATAGGCGGTTAGTGGCTTCTCGGAACTGTTAGAAAGCCACAATTATGTTTCTAAGCTGCATTTCAGGAAAAATCATTATGTCCGAATATTTTTTTCCAATATACTTTATTATTTTGCGATAATATGTTCATATAAAAGTTTTTTTTTTACTTTGAAGACTACTTCACCAGGCTATGGTCATTTTAATTAATAGATTTTCACCAACATTACCCGTTTTTTTTTTGTTAAGGCGTGAAAATTGTTCCTAACCGCACCCCCAGTCATTTGGGGCAACGAAAAGGGTAATGTGGGGCCTTCACCCACTAAGTAAACCCGCCGTGTGCCATCTCTCCACCTGCATTGGCGGACCACTGGCACTATGTTACATTACTTCAGTGGTTCACCAACAATACCTAAAATCTTTTCAATATCTCGGGACAGTCCCATTTTTTTTTATTTGTTTAACACGACAATTGGATGCATCAAATACTGGTCATAATATGAAAACACATTAGCATAGACTCGCGGTGGGTAACAGATAGTATAAATACTAATTTTATGTTGTGAGTAACAGCTAGTCTGTAATGTAGCTTTTAACGTACAAATTATTTGTGAATAAGGAAAAAGAGATTTTTTTGTACGAGCGGGAAACGAACCCACGTCTTTTCCAATTCGGCGAAGTGCTCTAAGCCACTGAGCTATCCTATTGATCTTTCGATCATCCCAATTTCCTTATCACATTTGTCTTACGACAAACGCCATCTATCGGCAAGCATTACATGCATCCAATATAGTAAGTTTAATAAAAAAAAAAAGATAGTGTTATCGAGTACAGGAAAAACAGCGGTATCGATTTCTGGAAAGATACATAGTTATCAAATACTGAAAATATAGTGTTATCAGGTTCTGGAACGATAGTGTTATCGATTTCTGCAAAAAAAAAATCTCTTTCGTTATTCACAAATAATTTGTACTTTAAAAAGTAGCGGAGCATGTTAAATGCTTACAAAATATAGATCAAAAATGTAGCTTTTAGTCAAAAGGCAAATGTTTAATATAATTTATATAAAACACATATAAGTACATAGTATGATAATTCATAAGAGATAATCTAACGAAACATATCTCGCTACAAGGGCCCTGAAGCGATACAGACTATGTTAAGCCGAGTGGAGTAAAAATGTTGATATATAGGAAAGGCTTTCGGCATAGTTTATTATCGATTGCCTGTAAAGCGATGGATACTCAACGTTTTGAAATATATTTTGTGATTAATAAAGAAGTTTATTTTGTTCGTTTTTAGCACTTCACATGCTACTTTGGGGTTTTTTTTACGGAATATCTTTTATACGGGCTGTATAATTTAAGACTGTTAGTCCACCACTGGACTCTTGCACGTTAGCAGACCGTTGAGAAAATGTTTCAAACCTGATGTCTCCTCGTTATGTTTTCCTTCAATGACCGGTGATAATTTGTAAACAAACACAGATATAATTTCGAAAAGTCATAGGCAAGGACCTCGAACTGAGGATCAATCTCGATATATTTACAGTCCTTGGTTTTACCACAAAGCTTTCACTTGATTGATTTCCAATCACGATTTTTTATATATATCACTGGTCCCCATTAACTATCGGGCTCAAATGAATCGTTACCACTTTGTAACATTGCGATACCTTTATTTTAAAAATATTACGAAGTTAATAAAATCAAGCAAAGCTATCGCATGGTGATAGAAATAATACGCCTTTTCTATCACACAATGCATATATCTAAAAATATCCACACACGAAAATCGAGCTTTACACGCCAATAAAGCATTGCGTAATAAAATTCACATTCGTTAGTGATCCACCGTGATTAATTACGTAACTTTATGTACGCTGACGGGCAACCTTGTGACATTGCTGCCTAATTATTTTTCGAGTTTCTCGAAACTTCCTTGAGATTGTAAACCGAAATATTTGAGCTTCGGGTTATAAACTTTTGATCAAGACTTTGTGTAAATAATTAGCATGTTCATAAAATGTTCAGAGTTACCACTTGCGGGTACCTTCATTATTATACGTAACGCGTAGCGTATTCTACTTCTAAGCCTAGTCTTAGAAGAAAGGACTGCAAAGAGTATCGAGGTTGGTTCCCAGTCCGAGAACCAGACCTCCCACGGTACACACTTCTGAGATTATTTTTTTTTGTTTTTGCCGGGTGGCCGATATACAGACGTCATCGGGCGTAGTGAGGCGCGCATTCGCCAAGATTTGTCCTCTTCTCCAAGATGTGGTCAACACTGATACACCGGCGGAAGACCATTGAAAGCCACTGCTTCCAAGGCCGGGGGCATGTTCATACTTCTCACTCCATCAACATATATTCAATACGCTTTCGACATCTCGCGACAAGAAATGAAACTAAACGTAACGCCATATCTTTTTCTATCGGTCGCGATTGGTTAAGTTTAAATAATTGTACCCGCACCCCCTCTCCTTGAGCTATGTACATTTTACTTAACCGACATTACATGCAATTTTGGTTGTGAACTTAACGCATCTTTTATTTCTCAAACAACAATATCTTCGAAACTCATCATCACCTTTCATCCATCATCTTGGGTTCATCAACCCCTCACCGCTGCCGCTACAAGTTTATTGTTTGTTTTTAAATAGGCATGATGGCTGTTTTTCAAAATCTATTCTATGATATTCAGAAGTATCTAATAACTGAAAAATATGTCATATTTCTGTAAAAATATTTTATGCAAAAAAATTAATTTTAAATTTTAAACTCACGTCACGTCAAAACGCACGCCATTTGGCATGACGTCACGCATCAGTACGGCAACAGTTTAAACATTAGAGTCAAAGAGAATGTAAAGAGCGAATGACGTCACGTCTTAGCACGAGACGTCATTTCGATCTGATTGGTGTTTAAGCTATCATGGCGGATTGTTGTATTTTGTAGGTTTATTTTATCAAATATATTATTATTAATCTCACTATTAAAATAAGAATGAATACCTATATTTTTCGAAATCCTTGAATCCTATTTCATTAGATCACTTCAATATTTTGGTGATACTTTATTACTGTCATCAAGCCTATTATCTTTTTTAAATTACGTAGGTGGCAAACAAGCATACGGGCCCACCTGATGGTACCGTAGCTTATAGACGCTAGCAATACCAGAGGCATCACTCGCGCGTCACCATGTACAAGGAAAGGAGGTTGATAGGAAGGATAATAAGGAGATCACCCACGTGATGTAATGAAAATCAAGTTTGTTTTGTAGCAGTGAGAATAAAACTCTATGTTAATAGATAGAGCTATTACGTACAAAAACATGAGATGTATACATAATATCGTTTACACATAATATATTATGAAATAAACTAACATTTCAAACTCATATTTAGTATTCTATACTATTAATAAAGCTGTAACAGAGCTATATCTATACATTTAAGATATTTGTGAAAAAATACTGAATTAGGCTATACTCGTATAGGCGTGTCTAAACATAAAACGATTTTTTTCTAGATTTTTTGTCTATTTGTTCCTTTGGCGCATCACGCAAAAACTACTGAACAAAACTGGTATACATTTTATCCCGCTACTATATCGGGAACCTGAGATATAACTTTAAGACTAGCTTTTGGCTGCGGCGAAGCCACGGGCAAAGGCTAGTTATAAAGTAAAGTTCTGAATATGTGCATTTTTTACTTCATCAATCTGTCATGTGATGGTTAAACCTAATCGGATGATGTTTAGAGTAAAGATAAATCAAACCTAATCACCATGCCATTAGGCATGTCCTGAAACAAATTATGTCTGTTGCATTTTTATTTTATTCACTTATATTTTATTTACTTTTTAATAAAAAACATAGCAGGTCTGTATCCCCTAAGGGGGGATAGACACAGGTGTATTTTACACACCCACGGTTCGCCAGCTATGTTTAGGTCATACGTTATAGGGGGCGAGCCTATTGCCGTCTACACACGTTTCCAAACTCCGGGCTGCTACAGGGAATTTGTTTTGAGGAAATATCTCAATAGCAATGTCTGATCCGGGAATCGAACCCGAGACCTCAATATCGGTAGTCGTACACACTACCGCTGCACCACTGAGGCAGTTTTTAATAATCATTATTATATCATTTGTATAGACTTTTTATTATCTTTTATCTTAAACACAATCTTAACAGATGTTATTTCTGTGTTCGCTTTCACTTAATTCAAATTGTGTTTTACACAATTCATCACTTCCGGATTATGGTAGCAACACTTTCAGATTCCTTCTTAAAACTTTCTTCGTTTTAAGTTCAATGTTCAAACTTCGTTTGATCACTGCTTTGTATATTATATTTTTATGACACACACATTCATCTCGGCAACTGTATCTCTGCTACATGCACTCACTTATGATCCACCACCTTAACATAAAAAAAAACATGTTGGGTAACATAATATTTTATATATAAGTCCTAATTGGCTTTATATTCATGTGTATCTAGCATACCAAAAGCTTATTATGTTTAACAAGAACGTGTATTAAACACCTTTCAAGAAAATGTTTTAAATCTACCACAAATAGCATAGAAAGGCAGGCCCATTACGTTGGAATGATAAACTAATAATTTCTTTCCTTTATCAAATATTTAATTTCAGGAACAAAGGCACTGCCTTATTTGTTTTTTGTTTAACATCTTATTAAAGTTTATGATAAAAGCGCTTTGGTAGGTATTCGTAAATTAAATCATTGGAATTACCATTTGTATAAACCTAAATTAGAAAATACTATCTCCAACGCGTCTATCTGTCTGAAGACAATAAACTCAAAAACTATCTAAATCATTTTCATTTTTTTTGCCAATAGATGGACTGATTCAAAAGAAACATTTAGGTACATAATTAATGAATATATCTGTAAATCGGCTGAAGTTTGAGGCGATTGCTGGATTTTTGGAAATAAGTCATACCAACTTGAAGTGTGTCAACTAACAGAGTTATATGTAAACAATTAGCTATACCTGCACAAAAGCTGCCAGTTGAGCTGTAGAATATTTTATTCTGAATGCATTTTCACAACAACACCATATTTGTATTATGGGGTCTTTAATGTATGTATAACATTATGCATAATATAACATTATTTACTTACTTATCATCACGCCATATCCCTTGGTTAGGCAGAGAGAACAGAGTGTCAAAAGGCTCTATTCATGCATAGGTACATCGCTCTCTTCCTCAACATTCATAATTCTCACCTTTCTTCAATACATGATCGATTTGGTCTAAGTAGGTGAGTCTCGGTCTCCCCCTGTACCTACATCCTTCCACTTTCGAATTGTATATCTACTTAACCGGTCACACGTCTGGCATTTTTAATTTTATCGTATCATTATATTTAACAAACATATATCCAGCCTCAAAACAAATATTTGGGTATAACACAAATATTCACCCCATGTAGGAATATAAAACAATATCGCAGCAGGACACTGCTTAAACAGCTACACGTTTGTTATTTTTGCAGCTGCTCTTCACGTATTTGTGCATATAATAAATATCTTTCTTAATCTAAGAGCTCTTGGCTTATGTTACCTGGAGGATATCCAAGTATTGAGTATACTATAAGAAATAATTTGGTAGGAAGAGTTGGTACTGTAATTACCTGTTTGTGTTTACTATTAAATCGTCAATAATAATTATTGTTCCATGCAAGAAGATTTTAGCAGCGCTAGCTTGTTGCATATATATATGTTGTTTTTTAAGTTTTAAACATAGAACTGTTAAAAAATTAACCCAAGTGATAAGATTTTTTCTTTCCGGTGACAACATTTTCCCCTACACGTCTTTAAAAAGTTTCTTCACTTTGTAGTTGATAATGAGGTGTCTTTCGTCTTTTGTTAGTCTGAGGGTGATTATTTCCAAAGATTATATTAACCTTATATTATCTACTAGTAATTATTATATTAAACAGTTAAAATTAAAGTTATCTAAGAACGTAGCGTTTATAAATTCGCATTTAAACAACTTGAACAACAAATATAAATAGTAATTACATTAAACAATGTTGTTAAAACAAGTTTATTATTAAAGCTAAAACATAATTGAGTGCCTAATAAAGAGATAATAATGTGTTTTAGTGTCCTCGTGGGATTTATAAACTATCTCGGTATTTAAAACAGTTTTCGATCTGGAAAATTTTACAACTATGCCAGCATGAGCTTTTATATCAGTGAATACGTTCAAGGGTTGACTTAAAATCAAACAAATTCGAATCTACATAAATTACAGAATTCCGAATGTTTAGTTCATATTTACTTACAATGTAGTGTTTTTTCTTAAACTTTTTTTCTGTTGTACTATTGCGCACAGGTCTCCTTTCATGATGAGAGAGATTAGCACCATGCTGGCCCAGTGCGGCTTGGCAGACTTCACAAGCCGTCGAGAAAATCTCTCGGGCATGCACGTTTCTTCACCACGTTTTCCTAGTGCAGTGATAAATTGTAAATAAATACATACATCATTTTGAAAAATCTCGAAATTTCAGGGGTGTGTGCCATACGCGGTCTGAACCTTGGACTGGTGATCGAACTTTATATCACAGTATTTTTGGTCCTTGAGTTTATTGCTAGGCTATGTCTCCTACCGCCGGCGGATCACTGAAGGAATATGGTTCCGGTGGCCCGCCTATAAAGGTGGAGACGGAACACGGCGGGTTTCTTTAGTGTGTGAGGGCCTCATAGTACCCTGTGCGTTACCCCCAAAGACAGGGTGTGCGGTTAGGTATAATTTTTCCCGCCTTTAAAAACAAACAAAAAAAAAGCTATATCTCCTAACTTCTAAAATACACGACATATTTATAAGGTTTTTGCTTGTCTATAGATAGGTATATTTTTAAAAAAAGTTTGTTTGTGTATCCTTATTAATTTGTATAGTTCCTTTTAATAATTAGTTCAATGAATGGAACTCAGCTATGTTTTGTTTTTCGATATTAGGTTTATTAATGCATTAGAGAGTCATCGTTCTAAAAAAAAATAGGGATTTGATTGATGATATATTCTGATATTTAGATATTTTTATATATATTTTTAGCATTTGACATGTTTAACACTATACATTAAACACAAAGTGAAAAATGTGAAATCGAAAATAACAGTCACGAGCAGGATTTGCCCAAAGACGTTAAGTATGAATGTGTTATCGAAATTAGCAGTCAGGAGCAATTGTCACGGTGGCTGAATTGGCAAAGCATCTGAACGGTATCCAGGAGATGCAGGTTCAAATCCTGCTCGTGACTGTTATTTTCGATTTCACATTTTTCACTTTGTGTTTAATGTATAGTGCTAAGCATGTCAAATGCTAAAAATATCTAAATATTTATAGGGTTTGCGTCATTAATAGGTAAAATCTTAATTGTAAAATTAAGTTTACCTGTATCCAGGAGATGCAGGTTCAAATCCTGCTTGTGACTGTTATTTTCGATTTCACATTTTTCACTGCGTTTCAGATATATTCTGATGTAGAAAAAAACTACATAACGACATTACATTTTATTAAGTGTCATCGGTTAAAATGATCCACTTTATATAGAAATACTAATTATTATGGTTGTCCTTAAATACAAGGGCTGCGTTAATTAAAACTTTACAAAGGAAAAATTTAGACCCCGCACCGGCAATGTTGAATATTTTAAATTTATGAAAAAAGGAAAATGGTTTTGGTACAACATTGAGTTATTCAGACTGAGCCGGGACTATTACGTCAAAGCTCTATCTTGTTAGTCACAAAACTAATCTTGTTTTGTTATCAAAGTAAACATAATTTTATAATCATAAAATTTAAAAATAAACGATTTTGGTTTTCTGATTAGTGTCAATTTCTCTAATCATTTCTAATAATTGCATTAACAGCCAGGACTTTGTAGATTTCCAATAAAACTAATTTATATAAAAAAAACGTTCACTAGTGTTTTTTAAAGTTAGTTTTTGATTATATCTGGGGTTCCCCAGGTTATAGCAAAATTTATGCCAGCTATCAAAAAGTTTGATCATATCTATTAAGTACTTTTTACATAATACATGTTCACGTATTAAGAAATAAACAGATAAAAATTTGGCTTGTCCGCGCACAAACAAACAAACTAACTTATCACGCCATTTCCTTTGCGGGGCAGGCAGAGAGAACAGAGTGAAGAGGCTCTATTCTTGCATACATCTCTCACTTCCTCAACATTCATAATTAATTATCTTCATACACGCTCGCCGGTTTCGGAGACTCCTGACTCTACTTTCCTTCAATACATGACGGATTTGGTCTATCTCTCTTTCATACCTACTCGCTCTCTTACGTCGTTGTTACACATGCGGTCAGTCAGCCTCACTCCACAGTCTCTTCGCAGAGATTGCAGCATTGATTTTACTAAAACAGAAAAATAAAAAAAACAAATAGACAAAAATTAAAAAGAATATCTGTTGTTTAGACACGCCGCATCCGCATGCACTGTCATCCACATGAAATATAGTGCATACTTATGTTTTAGATATCGAGACATATTCATAAACATAATTCTTTATGCAAACTCATTTATGTAATTTTTAATTGCCAATAAGTTATTAATTTTTCAAAAAAATAATTGATGAGTTTATACAAACTCTTATGTATCTTTATTAAAATTTATTATAAATGGGAATGTGAGTTTGTTTATTTGTTACGCATGCACGCTACCTACTAATAAGCCAATTATCCTGAAATGTTTAATACATATTTATGGTCTGGAGTCCAGAAAAATACATGGGCGAACTTTTTATTTAATGTGTCGTCTAAGTACAAATCGTACATTCAAAAATCGAAGCGGACGAAATCGCGGTCAGAATTTAGTACTAAATATACCATATGCAATGTCTTGAACTGGCTTAAATTATACTAAAAAAAATATTGTCAGAGAGACTAACTAAACAGATATACACAGCATTGTAGCGATTGCTGTCTATCGTAAAATAAAATAAAAACAGCGGCGTGTCTATTTAGACGGCCACTCTTGGATATTCGCCAACGACGATGTACGGATGACGGATTAAACGAATTTAACTCTTGTCATATATAAGTCTATTAAAATAATTTATTTGGATTTTAAAACATTACACTATTTATTGTTTAAAAAACACGTGGCATAGCTTAATCGTAGGGGCAATAAAAATGATACATTATGTTACTGTTTACAGTTGTAGTCAGCTTGAGAGACATCCAGCGGTAATATTTGCGGGCGAAGTGTAATTTATCGATATAACTATACGTATGGGCTTTCGTATTTTATTTAATGTAAATATATTAATCCAAAATATTTATAAAAAATTAATATTTTTTATAAATATTTTGGATTAATATATTATTAATTAATTATATTATTAATTTAACATCTATGAGAGGAAATAATTACGGAGACACAAAATTATCGCATTAATAAAATTTGTGACTAGCACAATTTTTACATTATAAGGTAAAATTATGGACTTTTTAAGTCCATGGGTAAAATAGTATGATTCCTACAATCCTACTACGAAAGACAAATACGCATGAGGACTTTACTCATATCATCTAAAGAATATCTAACGCCTGTAGATTACAAAGACATAATGAATACGGACTTACGGTACGGCATAAAGAGATTTTATTTAAAATATTCCTCATGTGTTAACTGCCTTGGTGATGTAGCGGTAGTGTATGCAACTACTAATCATGAGGTCTCGGGTTCGATCCCCGGGTCGGGCAATGTTATTGAGCTTTTTCCTAAAAAGAAAAATTCTCAATAGCCGCCCGGAGTTTGGAAACGTGCCCGGTAGACGTCAATAGGCTCGCCCCCTATTACGTGGGACTTAAACATAGCTGGCGAGTCGTGGGTGTGTAATACACCTCTGCCTACCCCTTCGGGGAATACAGGCGTGATGCTATGTTTGTTATGTTTTTTATTGCATGTTGTGGCAGACGAGCCACAGCCCATCTGATGCTATGTGCACTTATTGTAGTAACAAAGCTACTATTACGAAATCTATGGCGCTTACTGATTTTCTAATATCCCGGCGTTTTATTTATAGTATATTCCATAAAGTATTACTTATTTCATACCATAGTTTTTTGCAGGTTTTTTCAGGAAGAAATAAATGATTTGATTTGGTTTTATATATAGTAGCAGTAGGTAATTTCTCAGGTGCTATATATAGCAGCGAGATAAAATTTATTTAAGTCTATTCAAAAGCTACTAAATAAAAAAAAAACATCAAAATCGTAGTTTATCCGTGTGGTGACGGATTAAGAATACGAGTGTCACCACCCTATTCTTTCCCACGGGTGTCGTATGAGGCGACTAAGGGAAGTAAGCAATTATCATCCATTACATGACTGGTGGTAGGGCTGGGTACCGAGGGGGAGTACTCACTTGGTATCGGGCCCGAGCGGGTTGGTACCACCATCTCCAGTGTGACCAGCCATGAAGCACATCGTTGCGTTTTGGCTGTAGCTGGAGATAGCCGTTTATTCTTTCATTTCATATTGGTGAAATGAAGTGGTGAGCAGCGGCTTGACAATGCTCTTAGTATAGTTGAGTCCATAAGCGACGGTTACCATTTACCATCAGATGGGCCGTGACTCGTCTGCCACTACAAGCAATAAATAAATAAAAAAAAGGTTCCTGATATAGTAGCGGGATAAAATGTACACCAGTTTTTAAGTCTAATTGAGATCTATCAAATAAAAAAAGTTTCATTAAAATCCGTTCAGTAGTTTTTGTGTGATGCGCGAACAAACAAATAGACTACCAGACAAACAGACTACCAGACAAACAGACTACCAGACAAACAGATAAACAGACAAAAAACTAACTAAAAATAGTAAAACATTATTACATCCTTACCAGCTACTGTCAAATATATTTCGTGCAAACAAACAACTTATGAGACACTTTCTCTTTATGTGAGATATAAACTATCAAAATTTAACGAGCACTTCATAAACGACAAACTTTAAATCTTAATTCATAAAAATAAAACAATGTATATATGTTTGTTAAAAACTTTGCCAATCCAACGGATTAACGGTTCGGGGAAGTTTTCGAATATACTAGAGTACGGGCAAAGCATTGTTTGTAAAATAGTGGTATTGCGAAATTGAAATTTCACGCTGGCAACAGCACGGGGAACTATTGCATGCCTTTAATTCTGTTGGAGTATACTTGTTTTACTTATCTCAAGGGTACTAGTAGTTTTATGTGAGCAGCAATCTTCAATGATTTTACAGCCAGAGTTACAACAAATATAAGTGTAAATAGATTAGTGCGTCGATAAATGACGTAGACTTTTTAAAGAGGATACATTGAAATAGTCATTAGAACAAATATCCAGAAGGTCGTAGTATCCTTAATTTTTCCATGTATTTTTGTTAAGGCGGGAAAAAATGTGCCTAACCACACACCCCGGTTTTCGGGGTAACGAACAGGGTAGTGTGGGGCCCTTACCCACTAAATAAATCCGCCGTGTGCCGTCCGTCCGCCTTTATTGCCGGGCCACTGGAACTATGTTTTATTATTTCATTGGTCAAGTTCGTAGTATCCTAGGCGTTTTAAATTATAAACCAAGGATAGGCATTTAAAATTAGACTTTAGCCTGAACAAATAGTCTGATAATAGTTACACAAGCTTTAAATAGTACTTAGGACAAAATCACTGACCTGTGAAGGAAAGCATCATGGGGCAACCTGCATAGCTGGGAGAATATTACAATGGGTAGTGTAATCTACTAACCCGCATTAAGCCAACTCTGTAGATTGGTCCGTTGGTAATCTTTTGACGTGACGACGTTTTATAAATCGGTGAACGTCGGCTGCACGCACGAAAACGTATCACGTTCCGAAAAATGTATGGAGACCGATACATTATTTGTGAAGCTCTCAGAAAACATATATTATATTATGACGTTATCACGTAAAATTATCGTCCATAAACAGACTTCACAGACAACCATAATTCGTTTTTTTTTTAGGAAATAGTACCCAAGACTTGTAGCACTTATATTATTAAATGTACGAGTCTCAAGAAACCCTATCTACAAAAATGTACTGTAGAGAGTACATCTTGACAAAACCCAATTGATACTGAGCTTTCACAAAGGCAATAAAAGATTAACCCATTACCACTAATTGGATTAAATTCGGGTGAATCAATCCAAAATAACATAGAAGTTTAAACGAAGAGCTTGCCGAAATATACTTACCCCAACTAACACTAAAACGATTAATTTACAACAACAAAAATGAGCTGTATAGCGTACCGCTGAGCCGTATTCGATTAGTGTCGTGCATTTATAAAGGCAATAAAAGATAAACAAAATAGTGTTAGCTAATCGAGTTAAATTTACGAGTCCCAAAAAAGACCATTACATATAGTTATAGTTAGTATTATGAATACGTTTACCTACATTTTTGATTTCGTATGCATGGACTTTTGTCCTGAATTAGGTATTATAAATACGTCATTCTACGGCTCATTATCTATGTGACAATTGCTAATGTTCATTTTTTACGGATAAAAAGCAACCCATGTTGTTTTCTATGTTCCGGAATATAACTACATAATAATGCCAAATTTTGTGATGTTCGGTTGAGCAGTTAGGGCGTGAAAGCGTAACAAACGCAATTTTACATTTTTATCATTAGTTAGGATAATCATTGTACCATGCAAGACAAACAGACAAAACTTCTAAAAAAATTGTTTTGTGTTTAGACACGCCTATATAGCCTATGCGGCCGTGTGGGGCCGGCTTTAGAATTGTCCCACCCCTCTCTACCCATGGGAGTCATAAGAGCTGACTGAGGGAATACCAGGGAAGTGGGCAGCAGCACTCCCTCGAGTATTAACAACATCCACTGCGATCGCCAACCAACCTGCCAAGCGTGGCGATTACGGCATTATCCCCCATGACGGGACCGCTCGTTGTGGCGTTCTCTTGGGGAGGCCTATGTCCAACAGTGGATGTTGAAAGGCTGATGGATGGATGGGATATAGCCTATTACACTAATTTTTTCTCAAATATCTTAAATATACAGACACAGCTCTGTTATTGCTTTATAATAGTATATATGAATTGCAATACAAATTGAAACAAAAATATCAACGTTATTTACTTAGACGTGGCTTAAAATAATAAAATTAACAGCATTTTTCAAATAATTCTCGGACAAAACGCTCACATTGTTACAATATTACGTAACGTAACAATAAATTTTGGACAGATGCCGGGAAATGATAAAATGAGTAGATCATTAGCAGTGTTTTATTGCGAGACTTAAAATACGTCGAATTATCTAACGGCCATGGCATAGGGTAAAACCGGGTAATACGCCTCAATTGACAAAACGCCCCTCTACTCTCTTACACTCACACAAACACAGTTAACTGCCTGCTACACGGTTGTAAGCCAACGCCTTATCAGAGGTGACCTTGGTTAGCGGCCTATTGTCTGTTCTCAAATTTGGTTGCAAACCACTGTCTATGCGGTTGTAATCTAGGAAGGTCATCTTTGTTAGTGTTGGTTTACAACCGTGTAGCAGGCACTTTAGGCGATGCTGCTGAAGCGCATTGCATACACGACAGTTGTTCGAAATCATGGCGGACGTTTGCGCGCGATCTCTGTGTCAGTGACAAAATTATTGGTTAATTTTGATTTCTGCAGCTTTGACATTTTGCGGTAAGTTTCAATCAAATTTGTATACCTAAAGTAATATGTTGTTTATATTAATTTCGTCTACAGGCTATGTAAAATATAAAATCACATTTCTTTTTCATAATAGTCAAGCGTTATAAACTTGAAACTGTAGTTAAAGACATAGTGGGGCATATTAAACTTGGATTTCTGCAAAATTCCCCACACGTTTTAATTTAAAATGCCCCACTTATATAACTGAATTTAAATTTCGATTGTATTATTTTTACTTCAGATGACGCCTCACGAGTATGAAAGAAAAACTTTACGCGCAGTATGGACAGCTGCAAACTTAGAAGAAGCTTCTGTAAAAAGTATAAAAATGGGAATTAACGAATTGTTAAGCACTATCAGTATACCATCCAGAAAATTGAAAAGACACCTTTTAATGGGAGGATCAAATTGGTCGTAGTCCTGTTTTCTGGAACAACTGTAAGAAAAAGCATGTTGCCCACGTAAAAAATTAGAGAAAGTAGGATTTGCTCTTGATCGAAAGGATGTAAAAGCAATGATTTATCGATAAGCGAAAAATCCATCCATCCATCCATCAGCCTTTCGACATCCACTGCTGGACATAGGCCTGCCCAAATTGGGGGTATAGTGCCGTAATTCCCTCAGTCAGCTCTTACGACTCCCATTACAATTCTAAAGCCGGCCCACACGGCCTAGCATTAGCATAAGTAAAAAAAACTGTATGAAAACCCGTTCGCTATTAAAACTGAATTAGCTGGTAATACATATTTAATGGATTTTTGGTGGATCCCTTAATTGAGTCAAAGTAAATCAGAAGGTCTGTCACACGCTCGAGCTCGAGTGTTAACCGAAAGTTAAAATTACCATTTCATTACAATTACTATCATAAGAAATTAAAATAACGGTTGATTTGTTAAATGTGATAATAGACAGACAGGTAGACGTCGTTAAATTTTCCTCATAATTTAAATTTATATAATTAGAAGTTAGTTATAAGTTTTAGTTAAAAGATTGATTGTAATTTTTTATTATTATTTGTGTTTGAATTATAGTCCATAATGATGATTTAAGCGGTTGGGCATTTTTTAAATTGTATGAGTCATTTTACCCAACAGTAGTCGGGCAAAAAGCCCCACTCCAGCATCTAGAAAAAACTATAAAATGTCTTGTTCATGTTATTTTTACCAAACTTTTTTTATGCCAGTTTGTTCCTAAAATATTAAATATTATTTCTAAATAAATGGTTGTTTCTTCAAGACTAAAAATGTTTTAATTTTGTGAAATGTAGGGTAACGAGAACATTGAGCGAGATTAGTACAGGACCAAATGAAAGGACTTACCGCCAGGGAAAACATGAGGGAAATGTTTAAATACAAACATAGATTTACGCCTGTTTTTCAGAGGGGTAGGTAGGTGGTAGGGTTAGGTGTAGACGGCCTAACAATACAAGTGTCACTACCCATTCTTTCTGGTGGGTATCGTATAAGGTAACTATGGGAAGTGAGCAATCATCACCCAATTATTAAGATAGGGAGAGTTACCGACAGTGAAACTACGTACGACCATCTGCCGCTAAAACCAAAACGGAGGTGTTTTTCTATCGGTATAGTACTTGAAACAAAACTAATAAGCTTTTTGTTTGACACTTTAATAGCAGCGAAAATTAACAGAAAGCGCGAAAATGTGTAATTGAAAAATAACAGTCACGAGCGGGATGCTTGCACTTTATATAGATAAGCATGTCAAATGCTTAAAAAATATACAAAACTATCAAAATATAGCTGCAACATTTTCAAAATATTTGAGAGATACAAAAGAATAAATACACAACTTTTATGTTTATTTTATGAAATTTCTTTGCTCGCTTCATGATAGTTTGGAGCGGTAAAAATATTGATTCGTTGATCATCATCATTGCTCAGTTAAGTGAAATGCGAAATAATGAGAAAATAAAACAAAATGTCTGCAAAGTCTATCACTAGGATACTTGTAGATACTTACTGATCTGCATTGGCCCAGATTCAATGCATAAAGTAGTCCCATTGCTTTCTGGTGCAGATATGTGCCTTTAAACATATTGTTATATATGTTATTCAATAAATGTACTAAGTTTCCATCCATCCATACATCAGCCTTTCATCGTCCACTGCTGGACATAGGCCTCCCCAAGAGAACGCCACAACGAGCGGTCCTGTCATGGGGGATAATGCCGTAATCGTCACGCTTGGCAGGCGGGTTGGCGATCGCAGTGGATATTGTTAATACTCGAGAGAGTGCTGCTGCCCTCGGTATTCCCTCAGTCAGCTCTTACGACTCCCGTGGGTAGAGAGGGGTGGGACATTTCTAAAGCGGGCCCCACACGGCCAAATAATCACCATATACAATTGTAATGGTGTATTGGAGAATCTTCAACAATCCGAATCCGAGTGTTGTGGGTTCGATTCCCCCACAGGAAAGCAAATCTTTGTGTGATCCACAAATGGTTGTTCAGTCTGGGTGTACTTTGTGTCCGTGAAATTGTATGTTTGCAAAGTCCCCGGCGATACAAGGATTATTCCTTAGTGAAGGATATTGTATTTTTAACAATAAAAATGAAACATTTAAAGGAACACGAAGAGCAAAAATGTGAAATAGACAATGATGGATTGGAGTCACCGGTTTATGTATGACATTTTTTCTTACCGTTTTTGACAAGTGACAAATGTGATCTCAGTGAATGTCGCGTAAGATCGGTTGGCACAGTATCTGGAACAGTACCTACCATGCCACCACTACCGTCGCATCGAAACCTCACTCGTGGCTATCTTTTTTATTCCAATATTTTTGCACTTTGTTTCCTGATAAATAGCCTTTTTTTTTGTTTAGGCGGGAAAAAATTTACCTAAACGCACACCCCGTCGTTTGGGGCAACGAACAGGGTAGTGTGGGGCCCTCACCTACTAAAGAAACCCGCCGTGTGCCGTCTCTCCGCCTTTATTGGCGGGCCACTGGAACTATGTTACATTCCTTCGTTGGTTTCTGATAAATAGCCTTACAAAAAGTTTACTAACTGAACGTTTTGAGCACTGAAATATTTCATGATCACGGGTTTCAATTAAATATCTCATTACTCCATTATAGTCTAGTGACTGCTGCATGTAATGGTTCATTACCGACATCTCAAGTGTCATTGGTTTAATTCCTAAAATGATTGTACGGAGTCTAGTTGTACTTTCTTTCCCTTATATGAGTGTTTATGAAGTGATTTAGTATGGTAATTATTTCCTAGTGCCGCATACTGTCTATAAAATATCATAATTGTGTAAACCTATTATATTTAATATGTATAATTAATTTACAAAGTAATTCGTGTAAGACTTGGGACCAATATCTTTATTATTTTAAACAATAGAAACATCAAAACTAATTTAGAACATTCTTTTGTTAGAGGCTTAATGAAATTAATCTCTTTGTCGTCAAAATTAAGCGCGGTGAGATCTGTCACAACTGTATTGCAGGTTTGCATGGTACAATCAAATAAAACAATGCTCTACGCAAAAGGCTTTAAGCCGAAGGAACGACTTACCCAAATGAATAAGTGGATTAGCAGCTTTATGTATTGATAATGCTGTTTCAGGTGGTAATAGAGACATATTCAAGATTCCATAAAATAATGACACAATATTTCATACCCCTAATTTACACTTGACTAAAAGAAGAAAGAAAATTTTGATTTTTACAATAGGATAACTTAAATCTATTAAACACAGAATAAAAAAATAAATAAAAAATAGAATATAGAAAACCAAGATAGGTTTCATCTCAGCATGTGCTGCAGCACTAAAGTACTACTGCACTGGTTTTAAGATAACCCTTAATTGTGAGTGCGGACCACCGCGATACTATGTATACTTTGTGTGAATAACTATATATATTTAAAACCATGAAGCCCAGACTCAATGAAAACAATTTTGTGCATCACAACAAAGAACCACCAAGAAATAATCCCATAACACTCGGTGACTAGTACTTATATTTCGTCTACACTGCAAACGTATTTCCCTATAGAGGTACGTGTAAATTTTCAGCTAGGCTTTACAGGTCCAAATTTGCAGAAACCTTTCAAGAATTTCACAACTATTACTATTTATCTTTTCTTAATTTGTTTTTACTATATACGTTGTTTTCTTTCATAAGCCAATTTGAAGCGTAAAGATCTGTCAGAAGCATATAATGTTTCATCAATCCCAAACATGACATCTTTGTATTGAAATTCGTACCATAAACTTATATGACAATCTAAACAAGATCGCTCAATTAGATATCATGGTACGAAATATAACAACACACCTATTCTGAATTGCGTCGGAGTTGAATCGCTAGCTAAGAGTTTATGGTAGGCCTGCTATTCTAGCTCCATAACGTTTTACACTAAACAAAGTAATTTTTGTTCCATCCACGCGAGATTTTAATTAGTTTTAACCGACTTCAAAGGTTCACTATTTGACCTGTATGTACGTTTGTGTATATTTTTGTATATTCACAATTTCCCTAAAAACTACTAAGTCGATTTGGAAGCGTTATTATTCTGAGTTTGGATGGGGATTAAATGCTTTTTTTTATAAAAACATAGATTTTAGTTTATAGTTTATCAGGATCTCTCTTTAAAGGGACGTAATTTTCTTTGAAAATTATAATTTAATCCTTAGGTCAGTTTAATTCTAAGAATCAGACAACTAGGGCACTCCAAAAGGACATTCGCCCTAAAACCATTTTTTTTTGTTAAGGCGGGATAAAAATTACCTAACCGCACTCCCCGTGAACGAGCAGGGTAGTGTGGGGCCCTCACCCACTAAATAAACCCGCCGTCTCTCCGCCTATGTTGGCGGGCTACTGGAACTATGTTGCATTACTTCAGCGGTCCACCGGCGCCTTACCCTTTCGGGTACTCTCTACTGAGTGACGCATCCACACACGGAGCGTCGCACCTTACGCGGGCGCCCTAATACCCTAAAAGTCTTATTATTATTTGATTTACTTACTTATCATCACGCCATATCCCTTGAGGGATAGGCAGAGAGAAAAGATTGCTAAAAGACTATTCTTGCATACATCTCTCTCTTCTTCTACATTAATAATTCTCTTCCTACAAGCTCGCCAGTTTCGGAACCAGTATCCTTCCACTTTCACATCATCACTTTATTTATTTTGGCTTCTCTAATTCGGCATTCTACAAAGCTATGGTGGCCAAGATTAATGACCTACACATAAAATGTAACAGCGTAGCAAAACCAACCATCGTTCTTATTTTAACACTTTAATTAACGTCATTAGAAGCGAAACACAATTATAGCCTCTTAATTTAAAGCACCATTGTACCAGCTATTTTAACGGCTTAATTATTGCGATGCGTAAATAATTTGCTGATTTTCTTGAAGACTTATGAAGCCTGCTAACTTGCATTTGGTCTAAGTGGTGATTTAAGTCTAGAGTCACTCATTTAGAGGACAAGCCTGTGACTTTTTACCATTGAAGTAATGTAACATAGTTCCAGTGGCCCGCCAATAAAGGCGGAGAGACGGCACACGGCGGGTTTATTTTGTGGATGAGGGCCCCGCACTACCCTGTTCTTTACCCCAAACGATGGGGTGCGGTTAGGAAGATATTTTCGCAATTTATCAAAAAAAAAGGCCTGTGACTGTTTGGATGTTTGTTACGATTTCACGCTGTAACCACTGGACTAATATCATTAAATTGATAATTAATGTACCGTCGAGTGTTGTGTTTATATTCTGAATTCTATGCGGATGGAGTCGAGAGCAGAATTTAGTTAAAAATAAATATCTGTGAGCAGGATGTAAATCTGTGTCTTCCCCTTTTCCGGTAGGAGTGCTCTGTACTACTAAGCTAATGCAGACACTACTCGCAGTGCTAATTTGCATTTCAAATTATTTAGTTTGCTTGCAGTAATTTCTTCTTCTATTTTCATTAAATATCACCTGAGACCGACTTTACCAAAGTGAAATTATAACACTGCTAGTAAATTAAGAGTCCTTTTAATATTTTGTTATTTTACTTGAGGGCATAGTCGCAAATGATCTAGGTAAATTAGCGCGTTGAGTAGAAATAATGTTCCAAAGACAACATTCTATCCATCGCCTTATACATTAAGGTGACCCATTTTGCTCAGTTGATTCGCGGAATTCACCCTCGGACTATAAACAACTGAAATATTCTGTTACTTCAGTATTCAGAGCATAACAAGCATTGTAATGAAAGAATTGTGTTATTTTTGTTTGTATGTGTTTAGTTAGGCGTCTCGCTGTCTTGTGAGTGTTTATAATCAAGTAACTGTTTCGCCTCAGCTTCGAGAGTTCTATTACCTAATAATTATGGAATGGTGCTCTCAACTGAGAGCGAAAGACTCACCCACGGAGTACTCTTTCCGTACTCCGTGGACTCACCCAACGTTCTCGGACCAAGTCGATAACGTTCTCGAGAATGGCCAGGGTCAGGGGGGTTAGGCAGAATCTCATATCTCACCATCGACATCATATCAACTCGCTTGTGATTGGTAGAGAAACCGACGCGTGATGTCACAATAATCCGTTGACCAATCACGGTGATGTCTCAACCAATCACAGTGATCACGATACGATTGACATGTGAGATATGAGATTCTGCCTAACCCCTCTGCCCCCTTAGGCAGAAACCATATCTCAAAATCGACATCATATCAACTCGCTTGTGATCGGTAGAGAAACCGACGCGTGATGTCGCAATAATCCGTTGGCCAATCACGGTGATCTCTCAACCAATCAAAGTGATCACGATACGATCGACATGTGAGATATGAGATTCTGCCTAACGCCCCTGGTGTACTTTAAATCGATGTGCATGTATGACGAATGTAACAAGAGCAAAAGAAGTCTTTTTAGCTGTATGTACTTACTCCTATTGGAAACAGGCGCGGGTCTAATGATGAGTAATAATGGAATGGAATTATAATTACTATAAACTAGCGTTAAAATAAAGGACTGCAACGAAATTATTGAGTTCGATCCTGCACTTCAGGTCCTCCTCTGCATTTTCGAGATATTTCGAAATGAAGTCTGTATATTTTTACAAAATCACTGCTTGGTAAAGGAAAACATCGTGAGGAAATCTGCATGCATATGATATTACTTATATGTTAAGTAAGTACCTGATGTTAAGTAGCATGGACTCAACAACATTGTGTATATTTCCAAGTCCCTACTCACCATGTCATATTGCAGATGGAAAATGAACGTAATTACTTACTTATCATCACGCCGTCTCCCTTGCGGGGAAGGCAGAGAGAACAGGGTCAAAAGGTTCTATTCTTGCATACATCTCTCGCTTGCTCAACATTCATAATTCTCTTCTTACACGCTCACCTGTTTCGGAGATTTGACCTGACTCCACCTTCCTTCAATACATGACCGATTACTAGGTAGGTATCTCGGTCTTCCCCTATACCTAAATCCTTCCACTTTCGCATTGTATATCTTCTTAACCAGTCGGTCGTGCGGCATTCTTTCCACATGTCCGAACCATCGAAGCATTCCATTTTGTATCTTTACATCAATACTCTCTTTCATACCTACTCACTCTCTTACGTCATAGTTACGAATGCAATCAGTGAGGCCCACTCCACAGATTCTCCGCCGAGATCGCATTTCGACCACATTGATTTTACTCTCATGCTCTTTTTTGCATACCCAACTCTCGCTTCCATATAATAACGTTGGGTCAAGCATTGCGTTGTGTAATAACGACATATGCTTCTACTTGCTTTCTGGCTGAGGTGGTGGCTGTCGAGAAGTTGTTGGAAATATGGGATATGAATAAATGAGCGAAATCACGGCAATGTGTTTCAGGGTCTGTTTGATGCCAAACGGTGGTCGCGAACCCCTGGGGCCGACAACAAATGAATACTACCACTTGATACAACCTACGACCAATAATGCGATGGGTGATATCTAATTACCTACTTCCCTTAGTCGCCTCATATAACACCTGCGGGTGGTACTGTGGTTTAGATGCCGGCCTCCCGCTCGAGTGCTGTAGGTTCGATTTCCATACAGGACAACTCTTTGTGTGATTCACGGTTGGTTAATCAGATTCTGGGTGTACTATGTATCCATGAAATTGTATATTTGTAAAGTCCCCCGCGATATAATAATTGTTCATAGTGTTATCTTTAAAAAAAAACAGATTGTTTCCACTATAACGGACATCAATAAGTATATACATTATATTCGATAGTAGATTTCAACTTAGACTCTGGCACAGTTTACTATGCTCGGATTTAACAACAGTGGGAACTGTTATTAGATACAAAATCAGTGAAATTATTTGCTATAACAGAAACAGCAGTTTTCTTCAGAAAAAGAAACTGTACAAACACAAAATACTCACATGTAATGTAACGGCAAATTGAAGAGGAACAGTTCAAGTAAATTTATTAACAGCATTTTCACAGTACGCACGAGCTTTGTGCGAGTTCAAACGTTGTTATGTGCTTTCTAAAGTAATTACATTAAAGCTGGCTTTCACAAGCGAATTCAAATACGTTTCACTTTTAATGCCAACGTTTTGTAAAGCCTATTTACAAAAACTTAGAACAATGTTCCATGACCAGACTAATTTCATTTGGGCTTTTATACTGTCTTTAAGGATTTACTGTCAATACTAGAAAGGAAATAAAATCTATAATCGTTTTACAGGATATAACGTAATAAGACTGAAAGGCTTGACCTGAAAGGTCTCATTCGTAGTTAGCAAGTCTTTAAATTAAGATAAACAGGGGACAAATTATGTAAAATAGGATCCACAAATAGTCTTATTACATCAACTGTTATAGTTGTCATGTGAACTATGTTGAAACTGTACACAATTAAATGTAAACTAGCCTTTGTCCGCAGCCAAAAGCTAGTTTTTAGGTTATATGTCAGGTTCCCGATATGGTAGCGTATAAAATGTATACCAATTTTTAAGTCTAATTGAGACCTATCAAATAAAAAAGTCGCATCAAAATCCGTTGGGTAGTTTTGCGTGATGTGCGAACGAACAAATAGACAAACAGATAAACAGACAAATAATCTTAAAAATATTGTTTTGTGTTTAAACACGCCTATATAGCCTACAGACATTATTCCTCAAATATCTTAAATGTACATACACAGCTCTGTTATAGTTCTATAATAGTTAGGATACATCCGATACTACTGAAGTAATGCAACATAGTTCCAGTGGCCCGCCAATAAAGGCGGAGAAACGGCACACGGCGGGTTTATTTAGTGGGTGAGGGCCCTACACTACCCTGTTGGTTGCCCTGAACGATGGGGTGTGCGGTTAGGTACATATTTTTCCGCCTTAACAAAAAAAAGGATACATCCGATAGTAGTTCCAGTGGCCCGCCAATAAAGGCGGAAAGACGGCACACGGCGGGTTTCTTTAGTGGGTGAGGGCCCCACACTACCCTGTTTGTTGCCCCTAACGACGGGGTGTGCGGTTAGGTACATTTTTTCCCGCCGTAACAAAAAAAAAAGGATACATCCAATAGATGGCCTACCCAAAGACATTAAGAGGAATGTCCTACCGACATTCGCATTCCCGAGCAGTAGTCACGATGACTGAATTGGCAAAGCATTTGGTACGGTATTTAGGAACGACAGGTTAAAATCCTGCTCGTATTTCTATTTTTGATTTCACATTTTTGTACTTTGTGTTATTTAGATATTTTTATATATTTTTAGCATCTGACATGCTTAGGCATACCTATACATTAAACACAAAGTGAAAAATGTGAAATCGAAAATAACAGTCACGAGCAGAATCAGCAGGATCCTGTTCGTGACTGTCATTTTCGATTTCATATTTTTCACTTTGTGTTTAATACTTTGTGTTAATTTACAATATCGTTAGTAATATTATAAAAGCGAAAGTGTGTATTGTTTGATTGTTTATTTGTTCGTTTGTTACACTTTCACGCCCTAACTACTGGTTCAGTCATGATAAAATTTTGCAAACATAATAAAGTCTGTAGCCCACAAAAGGACATAGACGTTTTATCCCGGAGGAATAAATGTTTCTTACGGGATAGGTATTTTACATAGAGATGGTTATTGTGCTGTAGAGCTCTGTAACTATTTTATATTCTGAGGTCCACGCGGAAGACATCATAGGCAGAATGTAGTTGTGTATAGATTTAGCCTCTAGTTTCCTGCTTCTTCAAGAAAAATAAATAGGTACAATGAAATTATGAGCTGGAAAAACATAAAATATTTTTGATTCCAGTTAAGAATTTCTGTGCAAAATAGTTAAATGACGTCAAAAACGTCGTCTATCCGTGTGGTGACGGATGAGGAATACAAGTGTCAGCACCCCATTCTTTCCCACGGGTGTCGTATGAGGCGACTAAATAATTATCATCCATTGCATGACTGGTAGTAGGGCTGGGTACCAAGTGGGAGTACTCACTTGGTATCGGGCCCGAGTGGGTTGGTAGTTGCGTTTTGGCTGTAGCAGGAGATAGCCGTTTATATTTCATTTCATATCTGAGAAATGAATTGGTGAGCAGTGGCTTGACAATACTTTTGGTATAGTCGAGTCCATGGGCAAGGGTTACCATTTACTATCAGATATGGATATGGACCGTGGCTCGTCTGCCACTACATGCAATAAAAAAAAAGTTCTCGATTCGACTGTATGTTTTTTTTTTCATTAGCGTCACGACGACATAAATTACACTTACACACTACTTGTAACTTATTAGGTAGATTCGTGTTACTTAATGTGTAACCAGCTCCGGTCTCTACAAACTGATCTTGTAAAAATAAGTTTCAAGTAAGTATTTATCTGATTTGTATACGTTCAAGTACAATTGCATACTAGTTTGATTACATGAGTGTCTTTAAAGGAATTTTGAGTTCGTAAACATTTTTTAAATGCCTCAGGAGAGGTTCTAATATTTAATTCTTGACGAATTCAATGTCTGTGAAACAATTATTAAATTATTCCACAATTCTGAGTAAAGTGAACGCTCACCTGCGTTTGTCCTACAGTGTGATGGTGCGAATAAATAGCGTTTACGAGTCTTTCTTAAAGGTCGGGAACGCTAGGTTAAAATCCTGCTCGTATTTCTATTTTTGATTTCACATTTTTGTACTTTGTGTTATTTAGATATTTTTATATATTTTTAGCATCTGACATGCTTAGGCATACCTATACATTAAACACAAAGTGAAAAATGTGAAATCGAAAATAACAGTCACGAGCAGAATCAGCAGGATCCTGTTCGTGACTGTCATTTTCGATTTCATATTTTTCACTTTGTGTTTAATACTTTGTGTTAATTTACAATATCGTTAGTAATATTATAAAAGCGAAAGTGTGTATTGTTTGATTGTTTATTTGTTCGTTTGTTACACTTTCACGCCCTAACTACTGGTTCAGTCATGATAAAATTTTGCAAACATAATAAAGTCTGTAGCCCACAAAAGGACATAGACGTTTTATCCCGGAGGAATAAATGTTTCTTACGGGATAGGTATTTTACATAGAGATAGTTATTGTGCTGTAGAGCTCTGTAACTATTTTATATTCTGAGGTCCACGCGGAAGACATCATAGGCAGAATGTAGTTGTGTATAGATTTAGCCTCTAGTTTCCTGCTTCTTCAAGAAAAATAAATAGGTACAATGAAATTATGAGCTGGAAAAACATAAAATATTTTTGATTCCAGTTAAGAATTTCTGTGCAAAATAGTTAAATGACGTCAAAAACGTCGTCTATCCGTGTGGTGACGGACTAAGAATACAAGTGTCAGCACCCCATTCTTTCCCACGGGTGTCGTATGAGGCGACTAAATAATTATCATCCATTGCATGACTGGTAGTAGGGCTGGGTACCAAGTGGGAGTACTCACTTGGTATCGGGCCCGAGTGGGTTGGTAGTTGCGTTTTGGCTGTAGCAGGAGATAGCCGTTTATATTTCATTTCATATCTGAGAAATGAATTGGTGAGCAGTGGCTTGACAATACTTTTGGTATAGTCGAGTCCATGGGCAAGGGTTACCATTTACTATCAGATATGGATATGGACCGTGGCTCGTCTGCCACTACATGCAATAAAAAAAAAGTTCTCGATTCGACTGTATGTTTTTTTTTTTCATTAGCGTCACGACGACATAAATTACACTTACACACTACTTGTAACTTATTAGGTAGATTCGTGTTACTTAATGTGTAACCAGCTCCGGTCTCTACAAACTGATCTTGTAAAAATAAGTTTCAAGTAAGTATTTATCTGATTTGTATACGTTCAAGTACAATTGCATACTAGTTTGATTACATGAGTGTCTTTAAAGGAATTTTGAGTTCGTAAACATTTTTTAAATGCCTCAGGAGAGGTTCTAATATTTAATTCTTGACGAATTCAATGTCTGTGAAACAATTATTAAATTATTCCACAATTCTGAGTAAAGTGAACGCTCACCTGCGTTTGTCCTACAGTGTGATGGTGCGAATAAATAGCGTTTACGAGTCTTTCTTAAAGGTCGGGAACGCTATGGTATGTGAATGTAAATTTGATTATTATAATCATTATGTTTTGCATAGAATGGATTTCAGACAGCGGGCATACTCAAGGTGAGGTCTGTTTTATAAAGGTGGAGATAGGATGCGGGTTTAAAAGGGAGACGGCCCTTACAATATAGATTTCGATTTGTTAATGCATGTACGTGTCTGTTGTGACTAGTAAAATGATATTCCGCATTACAATGATACTTTGCTACTCGCTAAAATCACTTGTCGTTTCACAAAACTTATTTTAATATATTTAGTTGTTTCTTTTCTTGTTTTGTTCTTTGTATTAGTAAGAACTACACGTAAAACCTATGTAAATAAAAACTTTCAAATTGACAGTCGTGTCACAATTTTGGTACCAATAATATATTTTTGCTTCAGTCAAATACTCCAGAAATATGTGTTGAAGATAGAAGCCAACAGTACACAGTCAGTACACGTACCGGTTAAGTGAGATATGATAGGTAGCTTCCCGGAATAAAAGGAAAATTGTCACATAACTTTATTGATGCAGGAAAATTGATTTCAGGGTCGTGACCCTCTTACGAGAGAGGTTCTGTTTCTAAGTGAATACAGTCAGATTGTTGATCCCAGTAGAATTACTTGCTATAGTTGGAAGTTTTGTTCATCGTTTGAAGTTTTTTCCCTTCATTACGGGAGAGTTTAGGTTTTTTCGACACTCCTTGAGACAAACAGCATATAACATTTTTTTCAATCTCAGTACGGCACAAAGCAGAAATCCTTTTTATACTATAAAGTACATATAACAGATACATAATTAAAGTATATGTAAGCGGCGCGATTACGGGTCATCAAGTCATGTAAGTAGTATCTCTTAGCTCTTAGCACTATACACATACAATGTAAGTTTTGCAAAAAGAAATTAATTAAGCTTTATTACATTTTTTTTGCATATGGTGCAGATGAGCCATAACCCACCTGATGGTAAATGGTAAACGTCGCTCATGGACTCAACTCCATCCATCCATCAGCCTTTCAACGTCCACTGCTGGACATAGGCCTCCCCAAGAGAACGCCACAACAAGCGGTCCCGTCATGGGGGATAATGCCGTAATCGCCATGCTTGGCAGGCGGGTTGGCGATCGCTTAATACTCGAAGGAGTCTGCCCACTCTCCCGGTATTCCTTCAGTCGGCAACTTCAACTATACCCGGTGTATTGTCAAGCCGCTGCTCACCATTTCATTTCACAGATATGAAATGAAAGAATAAACGGCAATCTCCTGCACAACCAAAACACACTAATATGCTTCAGGGCAGGTCACATGGGAGATAGTGGATGGTGGACCAATCCGTTCGGGCCCGATAGCAAGTGAACACTCCCACTTAGTACCTAGCCCTGCCACAGTAATGCAATAGATGATAATTGCTTACTACCCTTAGTCGCCTCATACGACACCCGTGGGAAAGAATGGGGTGGTGTCACTTGTATTCTTAGTCCGTCACCACACGGACAATCTATATAGTACCCGATCGAGATACGGAACGTCAACAAATAAATAAGTTTAAATCATCTGTGGACGGCGTCAACAAATTCGTTCCGTTCTATGTTACGTGAGTGATATTTTTAGGTATCACATCTCATACAATATTTACCTTACTATAAATGTAAAATGCATTTCATAAGGTTACCAAATATTGCATGCTAAGTCGAAATCTTATAGAAATGAAAATTTGGTTGGGATAAAATATTTGATTCTCTACATTTTGACTTTTCTTATTTAAATGACTTACAAGCACCTTTGGGATTCTATTGATGGACAAAGGGCCAATTTTTTTTTTTATTGCATTTAGTGGCAGACGAGCCACGGTCTATCTGATGGTAAATGGTAACCGTCGCTCATGGACTCGACTATACCGAGAGTATTGTCAGCCGCTGCTCACCAATTCATTTCACAGACACGAAATGAAATATAAACGGCTATCTCCTGCTACAGCCAAAACGCAACGATCTGCTTCATGGCCGGTCACACGGGAGATGGTGGTACCAACCCGCTTGGGCCCGATAACAAGTGAGTACTCCCAGTTGGTACCCAGTCCTATCACCAGTCATGCAATGGTTGTTAATTGCTTACTTCCCTTAGTCGCCTCATACGACACCCGTGGGAAAGAATGGGGTGGTGACATTTATATTTTTAGTCCGTCACCACACGGACAATTAATTAGAAAACGTATAATTTCGTTAAAACATGTACCGTAAAATTACTTTTAGAGATTTTTAGCGATTACACTTAGTCTTATTGTTTCCTAACAAAATGCTACGACGCTTACAAAATTTATCGCTTTTAATAATGATGGAATCCACCCTTAATGATAGATTTTTTTACAGTATATTCAAAACAGTAGAAAATCAAGTAAAGTCTTTTCCAAAGGCTCCACCGCAGACAAAAGCTAGTTTTTACGTTATATCTCAGGTTTTTGATATTGTAAAGGGATAAAATTAAACCAGTTATTAAGTTTAATCAAGAGTTATCAAGAAAAGATCCGCCAAGAGGTAGGGTACTCGTATAGTAAATACAAACATATATATATGTTAAAAAGTAAATTCTAGTTTTATATATATATATATATATATATATAAGGAGACGAGCGCCCTTGGGCGTCTAGCAGGTGCAGTTCTAGGTTGCAGGATTAGGGGAAAACCCATTTATTTTTATTCAGAAATGAATTATTCAGGATTCAAATCTGAAACTTCAGGACTAGAAATTGCAATGTATTACGTATGAGGCTAGCAATTTCTAAATCGAATTTACTTGTTATATTCGTGCCATTATTAGTCATTCACTTAATTTGCGTGGAACATGAACGATCGGTACACATCTTCGTATGTACCCTGAATAAATGTATACAGAGAATGTTGCTGTTGTAAGTATAGACAAATATTTACTAGCAAATATTCGTCTTCAATGCTTATCCGGATCAAATTTAAGGATGCAAAGTACAAGGGAAATCGCTCTTTAATCATTTCAAGAATGTTTTGAAAATAAAGTTTGAGTAATATTATTTCGAACATAAAATTGTCAATTTGGGCCAGATATTTTATAAAGCTTTTTTACTGACTAGATTATCAAGTACTTATTACTATTGTTAAAAAACATGTTTTTATAGCATTGTAATGAAATTTTGTTTACATACGAGTATAGTCTGTCGTCTGGCAAAGGACATATGCTACTTTATTCCCAAAAATGTGTTTGTCTATCTGTGTGAAAAATTTCAACCAAGTTCACCCGTTTTTGCGTGATTAAGTAACAAACATCCAAACATGCAAACTTTTACAAATATTATATAATACATATTACTAAGATAGTTGCCGTAAAGTATATTGTGGTAAAAATCGAATCATCCTAACTATTATAAAGCTTTAACAGAGCTGTGTCTGTATATTAAAGATATTTGTGAAAAAAATACTGTAAGAAGGTAGGTATATAGGCGTGTCTAAACACAAAACAATTGTTTTTAGAATTTTTGTCTGCTTGTCTGTTTGTCTGTTTCTCCGTTTTTTCATTCGCGCATCAAGCAAAAACTACTGAACGGATTTTGATGAAACTTTTTTTATTTGATAGCATTTGAATAGACTTAAAAACTGGTATACTTACATTTTATCCCAATACTATATCGGAAACCTAAGATATAACTTAAAAACTAGAATTTGGCTGCGGCGGAGCCGCGTGCAAAGACTAGTTATGTAATATAATTCATAAGATTAGTTTTATGTCATTCCATTAAAAACGAACGCCATTATACACGCCATGTTATAATTTATAATGACCAAAAATTCTATTGCCAGTTTTTATTTCTTAACAACAAGAGAACCTGATCCGTCTGGTGGTAAGCGATAACCACCGTTAATGGCCTTAGCAATACCAAAAGGAGTTCACCAGTGTATTCAACACAGGAGGGAATGAAATATCGTCTCTTACAAACGAACAACATTGAGATGCTTTACGGGCTGTTTGAAATAACGAAGATATTTTTCGTTTAGTAGCACACGGAACGATTTTCAGTCAACTTAGCCACATACCCTATCGTTTAGGGTACCGTGTGGGTCAACTAAAAAGCCTGCAGTGTGCCGTTTCTCCGGCTGTACCGGCGGATCACTGGACAGCATCTTAACCTTTCAGGTACCCTCTCTGAGTAACGCTTCTGCAAACCAGAGCGTCACAACTTCGTGGGTAGCATTGCAGGCGGCAGACGTTCCTTGATTCATGCACCTGCGGCACGGAGAACGGCAAAAGAGACCTAGACCTCCACCAGGGTGGCATCAGGCGCAAGTACTCACGCTTGCGCCACCCGTATCACTGGCGGTGGTTCAGGTCGGCGGAAGGATCTTCCTCCCTGGCCCTCTCCACCGCTTCGCTCTGAGAGAACGTGGCCCCTAGCCTTCTCCATGAGAAATACAATTAAATAAAGTACATTTGCACCAAATCACATTGATAAGAATAACTTACTGACTCACATATCAACGCACAGCTCAAATTTCTGGGTCTAGAATCGTGAAGATTTACATAATATGGGTTTCTTTGATACTGTAGGTGAGAACACTAAGAAAGCATTTATTCAAATCCTATCCAAAATAAATGTATCACTGTGGCGCGAGCGAATCCGCGGGTAATGCGCTAGTATAATATAAACTAGTTTCTTTTAACTTGTATCTATGTAACATTAGAATTGTTTTTGCATAATGCACAAACAAACAAACGGACAACAGGCAGACAAAAATTCTTATATAAAAATGTTGGATTCAGACACGTCTAATAGCCTAATACTCTCTTTATCAAATATCAGTCTGACATAGCTCTGTTACTGTTTTAGAATAGTGCATACTTACATAAAGAACTTTAAAAAACTTTTTTTAAACTGTTATCGTTATTAACAAAACTGACAAAGAACATCAAAATAAATTATATTTCAATTTAATATGGCAGTAAGCCAGCTTCAAATGCTAATCCTCGTTTCAAAATTAATATATTATAATGCCACACCATACACGTACATCCACGGCCTAAGTAAATGTCTTTAATAAAACAAATATGTACCACCATCTATAATTGAATTCACAACCCTTGTCATGGAGGGCAAGGGTGTTTTGTACAGTCCTTAACACGTTGTTGTTCTTGAAATAACATATTTTTAGGAGCTCTTAAAATCAAAGCTTTAAATTGTTAAATTGAGACATAGATCTCATTATTATTTTTTCGAACTTGTTTTCTTTGAAAACCTTGAATTGGGGAATAACATCCCATTTTTTTTAAAGACAACACCCTGCACTAAGGAATAATCCTTTTATGGCGAGGACTTTACAAGCAGACAATTTCACGGACGGAAAGTACACCCAGACTCAGAACAATCACTTGTGAATCACACAAAGAGTGGTCCTGTGTGGGAATCAAACCCACAGCGCTCGGGTGGGAGGCTGGTACCTAAACCACCATCTGTGCAAACGTAACCATAATGCATATCCATAAATCTGTAATCAGCATCAGTATGTGATGGTAATTGGTAGCCTCTACTCAACAATATCATGAGCCGCTTGCTGCTGAACCCCTCCCCCCCTTTTTCTTTGTTTTTTAATTGAAATACCTGACCCGGGAATCGAACCCAAGGATTCATGACCTGCAGTCAAATTGGTATATTACCGCTAGATCACCGAGACAGTGAACTTTCGTTAATTAAGCAGGTAGTATTCTTTACTGGTTGGTACACGTGTGACGATTGGTGATTTTTCAAACAATTTTAGGCAATAATTACTTACCAGAGGTTCTTTATTTATATTACAATGCAGACTAGGCACCTGTGCGAATACTTCGTGCTGATAGTGGTCGCTTACGTAATATATAAAAAGGTAAAAATAAGTAAATGTACATATTGAAAGGAAATGTTCTCTCTGCCTACCCCGCAAGGAAAATGGCGTGATGATAAGTAAGTAAGTAAGTAAGTAAGTTGAAAGGAAATCAGTCTTATATTAACATTATGTATGTATAGGCTTTATTTATTAATTTTACAATACTTCTTTAAAACTATATTGCTGGAAACGCCCATTATAATTATAGACAGAAAGTCACTGATCCCAATGATGTGCAAAGTGGGATTGCGGCGGTGTTATATAACAAGACAGAAGAACGATGACTTCTAAAATAATAGATTATATTAATCTACAAAGCTGTTATCACAGTAGGACAACTTTAACAGCCCGCTAACTTCAGTCTGTAATATTCCAAGTAGACATTTTAAACGAAATCGATGCGCACAATTGCCGAGTAGGATTGAATGTCAAACTTAATAACTGCGCTAGCAAATAGCCCTAAGTAAATATCCAATCATGGAATAAATATCTAGTAAGGGATTTGGGAGTTGCGACTTTATTGCACTGTGATTGGAGGCTCATGCCCAGTACCAGACAATTACCATAATCTGAAATACACGAATAATAGGAAACATAATTAACACTAAGAAATTAAGTTCTATTCATAGTAGCCTTGCTTGTCCCAGCATGAATGGCTTGATCGGAGAAGTACCTCTCACAGAAGATCAGCGTAAAACAACAATAGGTACTCCTACTGTGTATATGGTGAGTGAGAGCACCGGAGGCCTAAACCCCCTCCTTATCCTCTGCTTGTTATACTTTCTCTCCATCTTCTACCCGTTTGTTTGGAGACGGCAAGGTATGCTTGTGGTAAGTAAGCTAGTCGACATATTCACTTTTCTCGTGTTAATTCCGTTAAAAATTATCCTTGCTAAGCTACGCGTAAATGTTGATCATCGCATAAAAATACACATTTATTACAAATCAATATATAAGTATAGAATATATAAGCTATTTCTATCTCAAATTTTACTGATGTGTTAACATGTAAAAAATGTATCAAAAGCACTACTAATCTACCTCTCTATTCATTATTCGCCAAAATAAAACTATAAAACTGTGTATCACCGAACACTTCAATTTTTTCATAATTTAGCAGACTTCAAACTGTATACACAACAATATTTTCCGCTCAAAATGAAATTGGACGCTTATACAGCTCCTAAAAACAAATAAACAGTATCGTCGTGAATATTTTCTGGACTTTCCTTCATAGGACTTGTTTATTTGCTTTAGTATAATTTAAAAGCTCATTAATATTAAACTCCTTGCAATAGTAAGTTATAATACATACATTGTCATTATCCCCCATGAGGCATTATCCCCCATGACGGGACTGCTCGTTATGGCGTTCTCTTGGGGAGGCCTATGTCCAGCAGTGGACGTTGAAAGGCTGATGGATGGATGGATGGAATACGTACATTCTGTTGACTTTACATATTTGAAGGGCCTCGTGGCGTAGTCGGTAGTGTAACTGACATCCGTGCACGAGGTCGTGGGTTCGATTGCCACTCAGGACAATTATTTGTGTGGTGAACGCAGATATTTGTACTGCGTCTGGGTGTTTTATATCTATTAAATGTATGTATTTACAAAAAAAAAGTAATATAATGTATTATATCCGTAATCTGGTACGCACAAGCGTTAAGCTTAGTTTGGGACCAGAGGACGTTATGTGAAATATCCGTGAATATTTATTTATTTATTTATTATATTACATTCCGGCACATTCTTAAAAATAACAACGGAAATCGGATTTACATAATGTACATAAATATGTCCTTTCTTCATATGCATTATGAACAAATGCAGTCAGTAAGTTACTTACTGTAGTAAGCCATCAGAATAAAGCCAGTTATCTAGGAAATAGCCATATCCTGTGACGTATTTATTGAAAACAATTTAAAGCCAACCCTAGCAACAGTATTGTAATGGGTGATAATGGTTTAGTCGCCTCATACTACACCCCTGAGAAAGGTTTGGTGACTCGGAATAAAGTAGTAAGAATTTGAAATAAAGCTGTTTGGTATCTCAGATCAGTGTAATATTATAGGTAATTTTTTTCCACCTTGCAAAAGTTTTGTTCAAATGTGTCGAAATACTAGGTATAAGAGTTGTACAAAATAGCAAAACTAAAACCTAAAAAATATTTTAAACACAAAGTGAGAAATGTGAAATCGAAAATAACAGTCACGAGAAGAATTCGAACCTGCATCTCCTGGATACCGTCCAGATGCTTTGACAATTCAGCCATCGTGACGATTTCATTTCACATTTTTCACTTTGTGTTTAATGTATGTTGCTAAGCATGTCAAATGCTAAAAATATATATAAAAATATCTAAATATTTATAGGGTTTGCGTCATTATTAGGTAAAATCTTAATTGTAAAATTAAGTTTACCTGGTCGGTATAATGTACGAAAATACTTCCGACAGATGGTGCAGGCGTCACCCAAAGACGTTAAGTATGAATGTGTTATCGAGATTAGCAGTCAGGAGTAAGGGTCAAGATGGCTGAATTGGCGTCCAGATGGACGGTATCCAGGAGATTCAGGTTCGAATCCTGCTCGTGACTGTTATTTTCGATTTCACATTTTTCACTTTGTGTTTAATGTATGTTGCTAAGCATGTCAAATGCTAAAAATATATATAAAAATATCTAAATACTAAAAAATATTATCACACTTGTAATCAAAGTGTTACGAATTATACAAATGAAAATTAAATTAAAAATATCTTATATGAGACAACTTTTACATTGAAGCACTAATTAAGTAAAAAAATGAGTGTTCTTTAGACCACGCAACTGAAGTAAAACTTAACAATAAATATATATATTATCAATAAAAACTGAATATAGTTATGTGAAGAGACTATTTCGTTAATTTTATTTAAACTTTTGTGACAACTTGACGGGCCTCGTGGCGTAGTCGGTAGTGTAACCGACTTCCGTGCACGAATTCGTGGGTTCGATTCCCACTCGGGACAATTATTTTTGATGATGAACACAGATATTTGTACTGTGTCTGGATGTTTTCTATCCATTATATGTTTGTATTTACAAAAAAAATAATATATGTATGATATCCGTGATTTGGTATATCACAAGCGTTAAGCTTAGTTTGGGACTAGAGGACGTTGTGTGAAAAATGTCCGTGAATATTTATTTTATTTTTATTTTTCATCGACGTACGACCAATGAAAACATCGTCATTTACTTATCGTTTCCGAACATGTATTAACTAAACCCCACATTTGACATATAATATTTGGTAATGATTTGTTGGTCTTGGGGCATAAACATCTGGCTTCACTTCACTAACATCAAGATCGACCCTGAGATGCGCCAGTTGACTTTTTGAGAAATATTTAATCAAAATTGAATGCAATGAAAGAAATGAAAGAAAATGTGTGCTTGCACCTCTCTCTCTTGTGCCTGTAGTAACATACGAAACGTAATTCTCTCTCTTTCTGTCTTCACTAACTTATATCTCCCTCTCAACTTCCGTTCGTGTCACCCGATCAGCACTTTTCGTAACGCTCACGTCACGCATTCACCAGCTTACTCCCCAAGTCAAGCGCGCGTAAAGAAGTATTTACTTCAAAAAGATAACTCAGCGTCGCTAAGATAAAGAAAGACATGGCTGATTTAAAATTGACTTTGCAGACTTTTATAGGATAATTGAAACCTACATCAAAATGTTTAACTCCCACTTCTGATGGTGCCCCCATTGGAACTGAGAGTCCTAAATACAGAAAATTTATTGGGTGTATTCTCGGTGTAGCTCTACCGAAAGCAATAATAAAACTGTTGACTTAGAAATAAAATTATTTTTCTAAACATAACAGAAAAGCCCGACCTCACCTAAGTGTAATTTGTGCTCACAGCTAAGCCGTTGTCTTTTGCGCCGCTCGCTCTAGGAAGAAATGCTATTTGATATTTAGCTATTCAGATATTAGTTATAGTAAATTGCATTTAATAATGTTGGGAGATCTGCATCCTTAATATCTCTTTTATGTGTATTTATATCTCAGCTCCGTAAATGGAAAATTTTACGTTAGGATATTTAATTATAGTCAATTTGCTTCCAAACATAGCATAACTGCCTCGGTGGTGTAGCGGTAGTGTATGTGACTGCTGATCATGAGGTCTCGGGTTCGATCCCCGGGTCGGGAAATGTTATTGAGCTTTTTCCTAAAAAGAAAAAATCTCAATAGCAGCCCGGAGTTTGGAAATGTGCCCGGTAGACGTCAATAAGCTCGCCCCCTATTACGTGGGACTTAAACATAGCTGGCGAATCATGGGTGTGTAATACACCTCTGCCTACCCCTTCAGGGAATACAGGCGTCATGCTATGTTTCTTGTTTGCATCTGTATATTTAATGAACTATAGCATCTATAATGCATGAAGTCTCATGTTGTCTTTGGTTTATTTCGCAAAGAAATAAATATGTTATTAACGTTAAAATAAATTTCCACTAGAAATTAATGTGCAAGCGGAAAATTTTCTAATCTTTGAATTCCAAATTTTAGATGATCCACTAGAAATCCCTTTAGAGCTCATCTGGATCACTAAATTATCATTCGGTTAATTACACACACACAGCCTGTAACCAACAGCTGGGTATGTAGACCTCATTCAAAGTGTTTCTTGCTGGAATACTCACTAAAACTAAAAACGACCATTGCCACGTCTTTGTGGGGAAGCTCGAAGGTCAATTTATTACTGACACTCCAAAAACTACTGTAGACAGTACTCAGAGTAATTATTTTCTACGTCACATACTTAACGTCCCTGAGAGACACTGTAAACTGTCAGTACTTTTTCAAAGTCAAACTTCTCTATCGAATAATATTTGAGAGGTAATTTAACGATAGTGAATAGTATTGCCAACGTATTGGTCGAGACACAGGCTCACAATGTAAACTGTTTACTCGACCGTATATTGATCGTCCGTGCAGGTTGTTAGTACTTCAAATATCACTTGAACGTGATATTGGCGTTTTATTTACCGAATTAACGGCTATTTTCTATTCATCTACCGTATCACCACATCTACCGTATATGTAATACGATTTTTTATTAAAAATATTTTTATTTTCTAACCCGTGGTACGCCTAAAAGATATAATACATCTCTAACATACACAATACATACGTCCCATCGCAAAACATTTCCCAAAAACCAATGTAATTTGTCCGACTTTACGTTGCATTATCTATACTATTAAAAGGCTCTAACAATGTCTGTATATTTAAGATTTTTGAGGAAAAAGTGGCTGTATTAGACTATATAGTCTGAATACAAAACAATTTTTTAAGATTTTTTGTCTGTTTGTCTGTTTATCTGTTTGTATGTTCGTGCATCACGCAAAAACTACTGAACAAATATGATGCAACTTTTTCTGTGTGATAGCTCTCGACTAGACTTAACAACTGGTATAAATTTTACCCCGCTACTATATCGGGAACCTGAGATATAAGCTAAAAACTAGCTTTTGGCTGCGTCGGAGCCGCAGGCAAAGGCTAATATATTGATAAAATCGTTATTGCAGAATTTCGAACCTAATGCCTCTGGTTCGAGAGTTAAGTTGAAATTTCATTGCTAAAGTAAAAAGCAATTGTTATCTTATATAGGATTTTACCGTAACAAGAAAATTGCAGAGAATAACAAAATATTAGAAACGTGCAAAGGTGAATCGTTACGTTTTCTTTCGTTACCTCTTACAGTCAAGAAAATCTTACATTTTGCCCCTAACACAGACACATTATATATAACTTGTGTAACGTGTTCCGAATAAGGGTGTTTTCAGTGTTACAAGTTGAATTATTTTAAGAGTGAATAAAAGATTTAAGTTTACAGCACTTTTAAATTAGAGTACCATAGTAATTTGGTTAATAAGATGTTAGAATATACATAGACGCATGAATTTGTCCGATGTGAGTTCACGATTTCTATTTTTAACATATATAAGGTTTCAAACTTGATAAGCGGTTGCAGTAACCCAACACTAGCAATACCAACAGTCGCACGTTCGGTCCCAGTGGTCTACCAATACAGGCGGAGAGATGGCACACGGCGTAATGATTTTGTGGGTGAGAGCTCTACACTACCATATCCGTTACCTCAAACGACATTTTTCCTCACAAAACAAAAAATACAGTCGCACGTTGCTGTCTCCAGGGTAAAGCATTGGAGATAGAGAGGCGATGAGGAGGTGTAGAGGAACAACGATAGAGAGGGAAGAAGAGATTAAGGTGTCTGGCACGTTTACTCACCGAACGAAAATATCTACCAGTACTGACGTTGGTATTTTGTAGGAGAATCCAGCCTTTTTATTTATTTTAATACAACGGCAATCATCTGATTGTAAGCGGCTGCCGTTGCCTATTGACGCCTAGCAACACCAGAGGTATAACTCGTGAGTTGCCAACTCCAAGGAAAGGGGTAGGATGTAGAAAGGATAATAGGGAGAGAATGCAGGATAAGGACGGGCTGGAGGCCTCCGGCGCTCTTACTCACCATACTACATGCAACAGTACTGACTTAAGTTGTCTTCTGTGAGAGGGTCTGTGCTCCCCCGATGAGGTTGGCCCATTCATCCCGTGACAACAAGCCTCACTAAAGAAATTGTGCTAGAAACAGAAATCTATGTCATTTTGATTTCACATACCTAGTGTGAATTAGTACCGTGGGGTATATTTTACGTGACTTTACAAGGTTAAAATGGTGATTCCAGGTTAATTATTTTTAAAAATTTAATAAGGACTAAGACCATACCCTCATCCAGCTTCTGTGTCTTATTATCGTGCTGTTGACTACAAAACCCCAAAATCGTGTGTGGATACGTTACTTTCATTTACATTGGCAGATGACTGAAATACGGCAAAAATTATATTAATTAAGAATTACACATGCTCCCATCCATCCATTCATCAGCCTTTCATGGTCCACTGCTGGAAATAGGCCTCCCCAAAATGGGGGTTTAACCATAATCGCCACCCTTTTCAGGCGGGTTGGCGATCGTAGTGGATGTTTTTAGTACACAGGGGAACACTGCTGCCCGGTCCCCCGGTAATCCCTTAGTCGGCTTTTACGAAATGCATAACTTCTTTTATGAAATGCATACCTTCAATATAAGTTGGATATCAGAATATATTGATGTGAAAGCTTGATTTTAGGAACTACTAAAGTGTTACGCACTCGAATAACAAAAGTTGTCAACACATTTTATTAACGCTGATTGAAGTCCTTGATTTTTCGCTTTACAGAATGAAGATAGGAAGTAATGGGCAAATTGGCTCCCGTACTCACAAAAAATAGAAAGGACTCGTAAGGTCTGTAAAACAAGATTTTTAACTTCAATGTCACACACACACACGTCAAATAAGATAGTTAATTACTTTTCGAGCGGCGACGGTGATGGGCTTTATTTCAGTAATCTTGTTTGAAGACTTAAATGAACAATTTTATTTTTGCATTGTAGTATTGTTGCAGTGTGGGGCCGGCACCAAGAATAGCTCCACCCCGTCTCTTCCTATGGGAGTCGTAAAAGCCAACTAAGGGACAACCGGGGGACCGGACAGCGGCGTTCCCCTGTGTACTGGGGAACGCTGCTGTCCTGTACTAAAAACATCTGCTGCGATCGCCATGCTGCTGTGTACTAAAAACATCCACTGCGATCGCCAACCCGCCTGCCGAGCGTGGCGATTATGGTTAAACCCCCATTTTGGGGAGGCCCAGCAGTGGACGATGAAAGGCTGATTGATGGGATGGATGGATGATTACCATGCATATGTGATGTGACACAATAAGTTGCGTTATTTTGATAAAATTAATACACCGCACTTAAAAATTGATCCATGTATCGCAATTTACTATTCAACAATCAATAGTCACAAAGTTCACTCGGGCTTAGAACAATATTTTTTTTAGATTATTCTATTAATTTTATTGTCATGGAAGCAAATACTTATCACTTGGGACGGCAGACCAGTATCTAAACTACCAAGCCATCAATTTATCTGGCAAAGAGTAAATAACTGTACAGCTCGATCCAATACGAGCCCCCATGGATTTACAACAATGATTACTCCTTTTTGATGCCATGTTGGTAATCCCATGAGTCAGATAATGTATAGGGGTAAGTTTTTAGTGCAATAATTAAGGGCAATAACAGAAAATCGAAGTGAAGGATTTAGAAACACTTCTGTATTTGATTATAATAGTATTGTACGACATTCGTACGTATATGCAGTTGACTGTATAGTGACCATGGCTGCATCATTCGTGCGCTACCAAACCCGCGATACAGCATCATGTTTACCAAAAATAAACTAAATCAAGGCGTTCGATTAATAACAGAAAAATATTTCTACATTTCAGTATACTCGTAGTATGAATCCATTGATGAGTCAGGCTAATGAATTATTTATTGGAATTAAGTAAGCCAATACATTCCAAAAGGAAAAACTAAACTTGTCACTTAACGTTATTGAAGCTATAGAATCTATTTAGAAAGGAAGTAAACAATTGAGGAAGGAATAAGAGATAAATGGAGGTACAAAAACACTCTCAATAACGATAAATAATATTCTTTACTTGCCGCTACGACCCACTCCATGGCATGTGCTTTGCTTGTGTGGTGAAGGAATAATGGCTCATGAACTATCAATAATAATAGGTGGAATCAAAACTGGAAATGCTTTACTTGTAACTTTTTACCTTACTTCAAACGAGTATATACCACCGACTTCTTGCCGCCTGGGAACAACCGAATAGTGAGTTGAGTTGTGGTAGAGCCATGGTTGTCAAAGTTAAATAAAGATAGGTACAATACAATGCTCCTACAGTTGTGTCTTGTATGTTTAGTGAGAGCGCCTGACGCTGATACTTCCCCCCTTATTATCTATTCTTTCTTTATTAACCTTCATATCAACCTCCCCTTCCTTGGAGTTTGCGACGTGTGAATGAAATCGCAGGCAGAAGTCTAGTGTAAAATAATTCCTATTCCAATTTTTTATTCTACATTTTGCCCTAACGACAAAGATAAGCATACAAATAAAATTATACGCACATTACTGAATAACACAAAAATAAATTGGAGTAATTCTAAAACAATTTTTCTCCTAAAAGAAGTCGAAAGTCAACGATATCATAGTAATAGAGTCACAATTGTAAATCCTACCGTTTTTACTTAAAGGTTGGCTTATTGTGAACAACTTACAAAGTGATACAAAATTTGTTTTACTTTCACATTTTTTTCCTTTTTCGGCAATTGGATTAAGTATTTTTATTGTATGAAAGAACAGAATATTGTCAGACAGAGTTTCGCAATATTGGCATTTTGTTGTATTTGTTTGATTTGTATTCCATGAACTATGGCCTATTTCTGGATTCCGTCCAGATGCTTTACCAATTCAGCCATCCTGACACTTGCTCCTGACTGCTAATTTCGATAACACATCATACTTAACGTCTTTGGGTGACGCCTGCGCCGTCTGTCGGACGTATTTTCATACATTATACCGACCAGGTAAACTTAATTTTACAATTAAGATTTTACCTAATAATGACGCAAACCCTTTAAATATTTAGATATTTTTATATATATTTTTGCATTTGACATGCTTAGCACTATATATTAAACACAAAGTGAAAAATGTGAAATCGAAAATAACAGTCAGGAGCAGGATTTGAACCTGCATCTTCTGGATTCCGTCCAGATGCTTTACCAATTCAGCCATCCTGACACTTGCTCCTGACTGCTAATTTCGATAACACATCATACTTAACGTCTTTGGGTGACGCCTGCGCCGTCTGTCGGACGTATTTTCATACATTATACCGACCAGGTAAACTTAATTTTACAATTAAGATTTTACCTAATAATGACGCAAACCCTTTAAATATTTAGATATTTTTATATATATTTTTGCATTTGACATGCTTAGCACTATACATTAAACACAAAGTGAAAAATGTGAAATCGAAAATCATCATCTGCAAGCATCTGGACGGAATCCAGAAGATGCAGGTTCAAATCCTGCTCCTGACTGTTATTTTCGATTTCACATTTTTCACTTTGTGTTTAATGTATAGTGCTAAGCATGTCAAATGCAAAAATATATATAAAAAAATCTAAATATTTAAAGGGTTTGCGTCATTATTAGGTAAAATCTTAATTGTAAAATTAAGTTTACCTGGTCGGTATAATGTATGAAAATACGTCCGACAGACGGCGCAGGCGTCACCCAAAGACGTTAAGTATGATGTGTTATCGAAATTAGCAGTCAGGAGCAAGTGTCAGGATGGCTGAATTGGTAAAGCATCTGGACGGAATCCAGAAGATGCAGGTTCAAATCCTGCTCCTGACTGTTATTTTCGATTTCACATTTTTCACTTTGTGTTTAATATATAGTGCTAAGCATGTCAAATGCAAAAATATATATAAAAATATCTAAATATTTAAAGGGTTTGCGTCATTATTAGGTAAAATCTTAATTGTAAAATTAAGTTTACCTGGTCGGTATAATGTATGAAAATACGTCCGACAGACGGCGCAGGCGTCACCCAAAGACGTTAAGTATGATGTGTTATCGAAATTAGCAGTCAGGAGCAAGTGTCAGGATGGCTGAATTGGTAAAGCATCTGGACGGAATCCAGAAGATGCAGGTTCAAATCCTGCTCCTGACTGTTATTTTCGATTTCACATTTTTCACTTTGTGTTTAATGTATAGTGCTAAGCATGTCAAATGCAAAAATATATATAAAAAAATCTAAATATTTAAAGGGTTTGCGTCATTATTAGGTAAAATCTTAATTGTAAAATTAAGTTTACCTGGTCGGTATAATGTATGAAAATACGTCCGACAGACGGCGCAGGCGTCACCCAAAGACGTTAAGTATGATGTGTTATCGAAATTAGCAGTCAGGAGCAAGTGTCAGGATGGCTGAATTGGTAAAGCATCTGGACGGAATCCAGAAGATGCAGGTTCAAATCCTGCTCCTGACTGTTATTTTCGATTTCACATTTTTCACTTTGTGTTTAATGTATAGTGCTAAGCATGTCAAATGCAAAAATATATATAAAAATATCTAAATATGGCCTATTTTTTTTTCATTTACTATTTTTTATTTCACTGACGTTATAAGGTTTCATTGTCAACCTATTATCGTTCTCTTGTAAGGCACAAATTTCTTTCCAGAATACGAATAGATTTAGCTTATAACTACTATGCTGGTAAAATATGATTAAGCTTATGAATTCTGAATAATATTTATATTACAAAACATTTATATTCTGAATTCATCAGTCCGGCAAATTAATTTTTTCTTCTGAAATAAAATTATCTAGATACATTTCATGAAAAAATTAAAAAAAACATTCAGCGCAACACATAAGTTTTCTTCACAGTCCCCATGACAGTTAAATGGTTTTTCTTCGGGCTACGTTAGATACGTCACCTGACAGAGCTAACAGCCATTCATTATGTAGGCAAAAAGGATTACACGAGACTGACGCCGAGCGACCTTTGCCAAGCCTACGTCATATGTGATGACTAAATTATTGAAGTCAGAATTAGTAGTTAAAATTCTATAATACTTTGAAAACACGGGCTTTTTATTTAAATAAAGACTAAACCTGTAAAACAAGATAAACTGCCCGTGAATTTGTCTGTGAGAACTTCAGAATACAAAATAATAATATGTCACTTTATGGCTTATATGGGTTTATGTAAAACAATTTTTACCCACAGAAATAATCTATTATTCTGGGTTTTCAACTCATAGGAGCTCAGTCACGCAAAATCACTTAAATCGTTTTAGCGTGATTGAGTAACACACCGAAATATACAAACTTTAACATTTATAATATTATTAGTAAGATATTGGTCAAGATTTCATGTGTTATCATTTCTTTCCAATACTTCAAGGTTGTAGAATAAAACCACTCAATACTTATAATTTGGTATATTACTTTTAAAAGTTTATAATTACTTTACAGGCAAGTACCTAGCAATGCCTCGCCTAAGCGTACTTGCCTTCACCGAGTATTGCAGTCGAATGAATGTCCCAGCTATCGTCAGTTTTCTCGTAACATCATCACCCCACTCCATATTGACTTTTACGAAACGGATATGAGGTGCCATTAGCGCCAAAACGATATCAATCATATTATTTATTACCTTAACGAAAATATTGAATATAATTCATTTATATAAATAAATCTTAATTTAGTACTTAATATAAAATAATTCGAGATAGATAATAGACCGTTCACTGTGGCGTTCCCTTGGGGAGGCCTATGCCCAGCAGTGGATGATGAAAGGCTGATGGATGGATGGATGGATAAAATAATTACTACATTTAGGAATTTGAATTAACAAATTTATCAATTGACTAACAAATAGCTTACAAATGAGAGTAAGGTGAGAGGAACTGAGGCCGGAGAAGAGAGTGTACCTTTAGAGCTCTCACTCCCCGAATGAATATTAGGATAAGCTACTATTAATTTACGCCAACGTTCTTACAGAAGATAGTATTTCCCCGGTATAATACTTTCTTGATTTTTATGCTATCCCGACGTTTCGAATACCTTACAGCATTTATGATCACGGGTGGACTTAGATGCTAGATGTCCAAAGCCGATATGCCTCTTCAATGGTTTCATCCACCCACAGTAATATGATTCTACAAATACCTGGTTTATTTATTTCAACCCACATAATATTCGCTTAAAAAACACAATTCAAAATATCTACTCCAAGTTCCATGCCTACAATGTATGAGATTTTAAGCTAGCATAATAAAACCAGCATAACACTCCTTTAAGTTTTAAAATTTTGTTAATATTTAGTGCTTAAAAATTCTACCACAAACTAACAATTAAAATTTATAAGTTATCAAAAAACTACCATTAAGAAGAAAATATTGATTATTAGTTTCCATTATTAAATATATTGATTTTAATAGAAGCTAAGACTAAAAAAAAGCTACCACCGGATCGGAACGCGGCCTGACTGAGAAAGATCCGGCCAGAAAACTCAGTAGGCAACAACTTGTTATAGATTATTAAATTTATGCGGAAAATAAATAAAATAAATAAATATTTACGGACATTTTCACACAACGTCCTCTGATCCCAAACTAAGCTTAACGCTTGTGCTATGGGTACCAGATTACGAATATAATACATATACTACTTTTTTTTTGTAAATACATACATATCATAGATAGAAAACACCCAGACGCAGTATAACTATCTGTGTTCATCACATAAATAGTTGTCCTGAGTGGGAATCGAACCCACGACCTCTTGCACGGAAGTCGGTTAGACTACCGACCACGCCACGAGGCCCATAAAATACTAACTAATCACTACTGCGGGTTTTATCTACACAATAAGCGCTAACTGTGTCTTGCAATCTTGTGGTGTGCCTTCTTGTATTATGTTTGGTGAGGCCTATCACAGGATTCTAGCTTGATGGTAAGACCCAGCCGTCTTCTCTATTGAAATTGGAATGTTTCTTAATTTCAATAGCCTCACGTATCATTCTAGGACGATATCGATGTTCTTTTGCGAGGAATTGAGGTTTGTCAAACCTGATGTAATAGTGGGTGTGGTCCTGTGTGTGCTCACAAATTGCTGACTTTGTATAGCGACGGTGCTTCACATCAGCTGTGTTCTTTGATCCGAGTTCTTATGGATCTCTTTATTTGCCCAATGTAGGAGAGACCACAATCACAATCCAGCTTGTACACTCCTGCATCCTGTAAGGGTATATGGCACTTGACTGGTGGTAAAAATTGACTAATTCTGTTGAGTGGCTTATAGTAGGTTTTAATAGAAGCTTTCTTGAGAATGTAGCCAATCTTGTCAGTGACTCCCTTAACATTGGGCAGGACAGCAGTGAGGCGCTCAACTGTGGGTGGCTTCACTCGGTGCCGCGGCGTGGAACCTGCAGCTTATTAGCATGTAAAATTTTCTTTACATGCTGCAACTCCCCAGCCAGGTGTTCTTCATCACAAATTCCTTGTGCTCTCTGAAACGTCGGGATAGCATAAAAATCAAGTAAACGCGATAGATTCCGTAAACGTAGTTTTATTTCAAAAATTTTCCCGGTAATCACTTAACCTTATAAAGATCGATCTATTTGTCCCCTATCTATCTATCTATCTATCAGCCTTTTAACGTCTACTGCTGGACATAGGCCTCCCCAAGAGAACGCCACAACGAGCGGTCCTGTGCCGACCGCATCCAACGGCTCCCCACAGCTTTGACCAGATCATCGGTCCATCTGGTGGGGGGCCGTCCTACGCTGCGCCGTCCGATACGTGGCCGCCACTCGAGAACCTTTCGTCCCCAACGGTTATCGGTACGTCGAGTGATGTGGCCTGCCCATTGCCACTTCAGCATGGCAACCCGGCGGGCTATGTCGGTCACTCTCGTTCTCCTACGGATCTCCGTATTACGGATTTGATCACGTAGGGAAATACCAAGCATAGCCCACTCCATGGCCCGCTGAGCGACTTTGAGCCTTGATATGAGGCCAACATTCAGAGACCACGTCTCTGTTCCGTATGTCATCACTGGTAACACACACTGGTCGTAGACCTTCGTTTTCAGACACTGCGGAATATTGGACGAGAAGATCTTCCTTAGCTTCCCGAACGCTGCCCAGCCGAGTTGGATTCGTCGATTGACCTCTTTCTCGAAGTTGTGCCTACCTAACTGGACTGTTTGTCCCAGGAAGACATAATGGTCGACAACTTCGAGAAGCGCACTCCCGACTAGGACCGGTGCTGAAATGACATGGACATTAGACATGACTTTCGTCTTGTCCATGTTCATTTTGAGACCCACTAGTCGGGAAACCCTGCTGAGATCATTGAGCATGGTGCCAAGGTCCTCCAGAGATTCTGCCATGACTACGATGTCGTCGGCATATCGAAGGTGAGTGATGTATTCGCCATTGATGTTGATGCCGAATCCGGTCCAGTCCAAGAGCTTGAAGACATCTTCCAATGCAGCGGTGAAGAGTTTCGGGGACATAACGTCTCCCTGTCTAACACCTCTCTGCAGTTGGATCGGTCCCGTACTCTTGTCCTGAACACGGACTGACATGGTGGCGCTTCTATACAAGCACTTCATCACTTCGATGTACCGATTGTCAATTTGGCACCGCTGAAGGGACTGCAGCACCGCCCAAGTTTCGATCGAATCGAAGGCTTTCTCATAGTCCACAAACGCCAGACACAGAGGCCGATTGTATTCTTCGGTTTTCTGTATAATCTGGCGTAGCGTGTGAATGTGGTCTATGGTACTATAGCCTTTTCGGAAACCGGCTTGTTCGGGAGGCTGGAAGTCGTCAAGCCTGCGCGTGAGTCGATTTGTAATGACCCTCGAAAACAACTTATAGACGTGGCTCAAGAGCGAGATGGGTCTATAGTTCTTCAAGAGGGTTCTGTCACCTTTCTTGAAGAACAGCACCACCACGCTTCTGTTCCACGACTCTGGAACGTCGCCCCCGAGAACGACGGAATTGAACAGCCTCTGAAGAGCTTTTAAGACCGGCTTTCCACCTGCTCTCAGAAGCTCTGTGGTGATTCCGTCGTCTCCCGGTGCCTTTCCGTTCTTTAGTTGTTTGAGAGCCATTCTGATCTCGTACAGGCTGACGTCCGGGATATCTTCGGTAAAGTGCCGAGTTAGCTTGGATCTGGGGTCTTGGACCAAGCCAACAGCAGGGCTCTGGGATCTGTACAACTGTCCATAGAACTGCTGGACCTCTCCCAAGATCTCATCTCGAGAAGAAATGATAGTGCCGTTGTTGGTCCTCAGTTTAGTCAACTGACTTTGGCCAACAGACAGATCTCTTGCGAACACTTTCGAGCCTTGGTTCCGCTCTATCGCCTCTTTAATACGGGTAGTATTAAATTGGCGAATATCGTGCCGCACAGCCTTGGAGATCTGTCTGTTTAACCGCCTTAGGCAGGACCAATCGGCTGAGGACTGGACTAGCATTTCTTTTCTCCTCTCCATGAGTTTGAGAGTATGGTCCGAGAGTTTACGGTTCCTACTGACGCGACGGGCCTTGATGTAAGTCGACCCGACCGCGTGGACAGTTTGCACGAACCTGCTGTTCATATCGCTCGCTGATTCACACTCATCTAGACATTGGAAGTGATTTTGTAGTTCGAGCTGAAAGCTCTCGAGGTTCTGGTATTGGGCAGGTGTTGGTCGGAGCGTAGACTTCATCAAACGCGATCTCTCGACTTTTGTTCTAATATTCAAGATGCCCCTGACTAGTCGGTGATCACTCCCAGTTATTTGTCCCCTAGTCACCTCATAATACGAGGAGACCAAAGAAATCACGTGACCAAAAACCACGGGGGTCTTAACACCAGCCACCAAACCAAACGTTATCTATTACTAAGATATTAGTGCGATCATCATAGTACGAATCATTTTGGTCTATTAGATGTTTTTATTTTAACTATCATAACGTTTCATGGTGCACTTAGCTACTCGAAGCTTAAGCGTACATAAAAAGTTAATGGCCAAAGTATCAATAAAGTGTAGCGAAGTGCAAATCGTCATAAATTCTAATGAAATTCCGTGATTATAAGAGCACTTCAACAAGTTCATTGAATAACAAAATGGATCACTGTTATAAATTAAATCAGGGATTTCAGTCAATATAATATATTAAATAAATTCAAATGAGCGTTATTTGATTTGTATTTCCGATAGATTTAGAAAATATCTTTAAACACGTCACCCATTTGCTGTAAGACAGCCAGTCTTGTAATTAATAAAAGTTAACATATTAGTTACCTGTCTAATTGGTAAGGTATCCTTACAAACACTTATGTAAATAATTTTCAAAAATATTTCTAAACCTTCAATTCAAGTCATCCAGTTTTAAGAGCGCACACACTGTTTCTATTTCCAATTATTTAACTATTTGAAATTGTCTAAAAATAAGCATGAAAACATTTCATATTTTACATAATATTCTTTTACCGGGAATTTAAATTATTTAAACATATCCAGATTGTAATCGGGCGAAAACATCAACTGAACGCTGCCCGCAAATTAGTTTAGTATTCAGTTGGCCTATTATGAAAAATCTAGCAAAACGTTTAGGTTGATCTCTTGGGATATCCAGAGTGCCTATATATAACGTCTTATCGTTGGATAGGGAAAAGCAATTTACTCGTATGTAGCGTAGTCTATTCAAAGCGATCATCTAACTAAGTCCTTTTCCAGTATAATAAAGATTTAAAAAGATTTTTTTGAGTAAAATGATAATCCAACAGTATTTAAGGACTTTGAATATATTGTACCACCATTGCATTTAATTGAATGTCGTGAGAGAATACTATAACATGAGTATTACGGAAAAGGTAAATACACTAAAAAAACTTATTATTTGGTAGAGCCTTTCATGAATGGGGCGGCTCGATCGGGGAAGCACCACCTTCTCACAAAAGATCAGCGTGAAACAACGGGATGCAGGTACTCCTGCCCAAACTCCATCCATATCCTCTCCTTAGTATCCTTCCAATTCTCTCCAACTCCTATCCCTTTACATGGTGATGGCGAGGCGTATACGGTATACTTTTTTGCTGCTGTTGATAGGGAAAAATAGACTATTTTCAGTAGCACCCTGAAGATGGCATGCATCAAACTGTTGTTGTAAACTATAAAAAAAATAAACAAAATCTATGTTATCGACAAAACCTTATACGGAACTAACTTAAATTGTTCTATTGTGGAAAACATTTCTGGAACTTTCGTAATTTTGATTAAGTTCTCAATAAAACTATCGAGCCCTTAACAAAACTATTTGGTGTATACGACGTGATTTAGTTTTAGGACCATGCTCGTTTGCAGATTAGTTGGATATGTGATCGGGTCATGTGTGCAGGGGTTGGAAAGTAAAATTCCGATCACATGCCATAACATAAGATAAAATAGCCAAAGTTTCTATCAAACAGTTGACGAATCTGATTGATGTTTCTCAAACATTCACAATCAATTTCAAGTTTTCTGTCTTTATTATATAGCCAACTTCCTTTACTTCAAAGTCTTGTTAAGTTTTTGAAAGAATGCGTGATTTCGGGACTTATTCCATGATGGGTTAATAGAATAACTAAAAAAATAACTACATTGTATCGCAAAATAATAATATAATAAAAAAAAAAATATGATTAACGTAAATATACGAAAGCTGAGTTGTACTTCCTATATTGGTACTGACTCGTGATTATCACTTACAAACAGAGCAGTAATGGACTCACTCGCTAAACTACGAACTAAAATTCGGGCAAAAGAGTAAATAAAGTTTCAACATTGGAAACTATTTCAGGACAAGGCCATACATTTATAGAATAACAGCTGCTTTAGCAATAAAATTTTACTTGAGTAGTATTTGAGAAAAAATGAATGTATTAGGGCTATTTAGACGTACCACCGAAGGAATGTAACATAGTTCCAGTGGCCCGCCAATAAAGGCGGAGAGACGGTACACGGCGGGTTTCTTTAGTGGGTGAAGGCCCCACACTACCCTGTTCGTTGCCCCGAGCGACGGGGTGTGCGGTTAGGAACATTTTTTCCCGCCTAAACAAAAAAAAAAAAAGAAAAAAAAAAGGGCTATTTAGACGTCACACACAAAACATTTTTTTTTAGAATTTATGTTTGTTTTTCTGTTTGTTCCTTCGTGCATCATGTTAAAACTACTGATCGGATATTATGGAACTTTTTCTTTTTTTTTTTTATTGCTTTTGGTAAGACTTAAGAACTGGTATATATCCCGCTACTATACCTAGAACCTGAGATATAACCTAAAAATTAGCTTTTGACTGCGGCAGAGCGGCATAAGCACTAGTATTATATAAAATATACCATACCACGGGAATAATTGGTCTGTATTATGGTAAAGGATAGAAAAGTAAACTAATAACACTAACATAAAACAAAGAAATCTCAAAATTAATAGGATGGTAATAGGCTTAGGGTTTCATATTCGGGGTGACGAAATTCGGCACTGAATTATAGCTTTTGCTTATTCCTGGACCCAAATATTTCGTCGCAGAGTAAGATGTCTTATTCTATCTCCATTATTTCCCTGTTTATAAGTAAAGTAATGACCCATCTCAGCGGTTATCTGTTCCAGTATGGCCCTAGTGTTAACTAAATTTTGTCAACCATCCAACTACTTAACATCAAGTAGCATAATATTTTGCTTGATCTACAACTACTAGCATTTAAAATGCACCCTGTATATTAGATATTTCCTAAAAATATAAAGCCGGATCTACAATTCATAAATCCTTCGGACACCAAATCGTTTCACAGAGCATTTTCCGTAATTAGCTCCTAAATGCTCGAAACCGTAACACTGGGCACGGTATTAGTTACTTCACCACATAAGTAGTAAATATTTTTAACAGAGTACATCCTAAACATCAGCACGTCGTTATACTATTTTTTAAAACAAACTCCTATATTTACATCGTCGCTACGAATCGACTTGATGATCCTCCAAATATCCTATCATTTCAACCGGATCAAATTAATCTGTCATTAGGATTTTATTTTTATATTTGGACATCCATCCATCTATCCATCAGCCTCTCGACGTCCACTGCTGGACATAGACCTACCCAAATTGGGGGTATAGTGCCGTAATCGCCACGCTTGGCAGGCGGGTTGGCGATCGCAGTGGATGTTTTTAATACTCGAGGGAGTGCTGCTGCCCACTTCCCCCGGTATTTCCTCAGTCGGCTCTTACCACTCCCATTACCATTCTAAAGCTGGCCCCACACGGCCTACATTTGTACATACATATTCATATTTAGATATTTTTATATATATTTTTAGCATTTTACATGCTTAGCACTATACATTTAACACAAAGTGAAAAATGTGAAATCGAAAATAACAGTCACGAATCCTGCTCATGACTGTTATTTTCGATTTCACATTTTTCACTTTGTATTTAATACATATTCATAATTCAATGACAGCCTATTAGTAAGAACAAGGACTGCAAAGACAGTATAGATAACGCTTTATCGAATGAAATAAATGAAACATAACAATGACCTGTAATACAAATTATGTCATCATCATCTGCGTAGTGGACTACGACCTGAACCCTTTTTGATATGAGTAGAAACCCGTTTAAACAGTATCAGCTTGTGAAAAAAAAAATCATAATTCAATCTTGACAAATACATAGTTGTTATAAAACAAACGCGTTATGGTAACACATCTGTTTTTAGTCGATTAACAGTCACAGTGACAGCCATTCCAAATAAAACATGAAAGGTACTAGTGACATCAAAGATCAGGGTAAAAATAACTTAAGGTGTTTATTTAGAATATATACCAGTAGAATTAATGTCAGTTTGAAATAAAAACTGCAGTTTTGCGGTTGGTTTTCGAAAGTAGAACATAAATAATTAAAGCTAGCGAACATTTTGCTTTGAACTGATTATTACAATTTGTTCTGATCAAATTTATTTGTATTTTCTATTTAGACTTGAGATAACTTCCATCATATTTATCTTTTTATCAAAACACTTGCAATACTTAGCTACTACTTCAATTTATTATTGAAACTGAAAAAGTTCTACGTTGGGATGAAACGTTACGATTTCTGAATCCGTTACAAACTACTACCGCAAACAATAATTTAGTTTACTGTGTGCCAATCTAAGGGAAAGGGATGAAAGGTAGAGAAGAAGGAGCATAGAGGAAATAAATAGAAAGAAAGAAAGATAATAGGGTGGCAATGATATGTGTTTTAGGCCAACATCACTCTTAATCGCAACATGAAACACAATGCAAGATGTACCCACCATTGCTTTACGTCCATCTTCTGTAAGTGGGGAGTTTTCCTGTCGATCTAGTCTATTGATGCTGAGAAAGCTTCTGCTACTGTGTTTCCTGAGTGCTTCGACCTGTCCTTCTTAGCTTGACTTGGTTCATGGGCAGCGGCTACCGCTTACAATCAAGGGGCCACAACATCATCTTCCGACATAGGCAATAAAAATGTACCGAACTCGCCACTATGAGTCCTAATCTTATTCATTGCAATCTTTTTTTGTTTTTCCGACGATTTATTGTCTTTCAAAACAACAAAAATATTTGCAATAATCGCCCATACCAGGTTACCTCCTAAGATTATCAAAAGATCTTTGTGTTGGACTCCATAAAACGATAACCATTTACTAACAGCCTCATGGCTAGGTTTTCATACAACTACAAATTCAAATGACATCACTACTATAGACTAAGCTTTAGGGTTTAAAGCCAGCAAAAAGGGATTGTAATATCCCCAACAAAAATGGATGAAATTCGCAGTAGCAGCTTGGACTTAGGAATTTGGCGGTGTTTACGTGCCTCAGAAAGGACTTAAAGCTATTGATAATGCGCCTGATGTCACTTTGGCTAGGTTGATATACCGTCTATTTATCAGACTATGAGAAAAAACAGAGAGTACATTTATTACATTGTGTTTGTTGCACATTTTTCACATTATAATATCTTGTGCGTAATAGGCGGGATGATGACATTGGGCATGCATAAAAATTAATTAAAATGGTGACCTAGGTGAACTCGTTCTAAAGTAATATTTGCTCGAAAACTTATACATCATCGTTATAACACACAAACACAACACAATCTACTCGGCAACGAACTATTTTCTGTACTTTCACAATAATTAATTCAATTTCTGTACATGATTTGAAATACATTCATCTAGCTGATTCTGGCTACAAGTCAAGCAAACGTAAACAAACGTAGATATTTTTGAGATAGTTAACATTTAAGAAATGAGATGTAACGTCATAAGACGTGTATATTCGCATTGTTTTGAAGCAGCGATTTAAAGAGGTCGATGCCCGGAATAGCTCGGTCACATGGCGAGTTGCCAGTGGGAAGTTACATGATTCAGACGTTGCGTAATATACGCAATTGTAACATGCGGTACTGATAAAGTAAAGTTGTTGTCAATAAAATAAATATTATGTGTCTATATTTTTTGTTAATCTTACCAGAGTTGTATATTCTGTTGATAGTTGAATTCAAGTTTCGCGGAGTGGTGTAGATATGAAAGGAAAAAAGTGAAATAATGTAGGTACAGGGGGAGACCGAGACTCACTTACCTAGGCCAAATACATATTTGGCCGATACATATCGAAGGAAGGTGGAGTCAGGTGTCTCCGAAACCGGCGAGCGTGTATGAAGAGAATTACGAATATTGAGGAAGCTAGAGATGTGTGCAAGAATAGAGCCTTTTGGCACTCTGTTCTCTCTGCCTATACCGCAAGGGAAATGGCGTGATGATAAGTAGTAGTAGATACCGGCCATGCACCACCGAGTGTTTAGGGTTCGATTCCCACACAGTGATCCAACAAATGGTTGTCCTGGGTGAGCTTTGTGTCTGTGAATTTGCATGTTTGTAAAGTCCCCTGCGATACAAGGATTATACCTTAGTGCAAGGTGTTGTATTTAAAAAAAACTCTAATTAAATTATTTAGATATTTTTATATATATTTTTAGCATTTGACATGCTTAGCACTATACATTAATAATCTAATTAAATTAATTTATTATTTTAAAGTTTGTAAATAAAATGAAAATTTGTATGGCATAATAGGTCTATGCCAGGAGTCTCCGAAACAGGCAAGCGTATACAGAGTGTAAATGACATCGTGCCGAAAATTGATTAATTGCCCGGTATTCTGCCACCCCCGGACATACTAGAATGACGTGGGCGGCTGTTTTGTCTGCATGAGCAGAGCTTGCATGGAGGCAGACAAAACAGCCACCTACATCATTGAGAGACTGTCTGTAACACTTAGAGTAAATAGGTATTTGTTCCATACAGTATGTCCAGTAATGGCTCCCATTAGGAGCCGGAGCTGAGGCCTCGTCAAACGCCGTAGCTTTAGTGACAGTCCGGGGTAGATTGTCGAAAGGGCCTCTCTGGCTTGCCTGCTTGTACCTAAGTTAGACCAGTATTCTTAGTGTTCTACCTCGGTGTTTTGTCGTAGTAAGTTTCGGAGTCAAGTGAACGGCAGGGGTAGAATGGGCTCAGGTCCTTCCACTATCATCTCCGAGCCCCCTCTTACCTATTTATCGGAAGCGTCATTACCGCGTGAGTTGCTGTGTCCTTTGATCGACTGTAGGGTTATATCATTGTTAATACATAATAATAATCTTTTATTTTATCACCATAATACATAGGTTTATAATAGTAACATAAACATACTTAATTAAGGTTCATATTGTGGGAGACTGGTGCCTAAACTAGGCTCTAGGTCTGTATTTCAGGACACCAGATCTCCTCTCTTTCAGGCCACATGCCCTTTAGTGGAATTAATTGTTAATGAAATTAGTATATAATGGGTAAGTGCTTGTGTGTATATATGATTAATGATTATGTAGTGAGAATGTGTGTGTGTTTAGTATGTGTATGTGCGCGCGTGTGTGTGTGTGTGTGTGTATGTGTGCCCTGCCTAGCCCTACGACTATGAGGTCTTAGGGTCGTCGAATGATGAAGTTTATTCTCCACTGGTCAGAGGTGTGCGTGTTGGTGTGGTTTGGTATGTGGTAATGTTATTTGAGTTACCACTGAATTAAACCGGACAGGTAAGTAGTTTTTCAGTTTCGTGGTAGTTTAACATACATGTGACAGTGTTCAATGACACTCGTATATAAGACCCGAGGTTACAGTGTACCTTTGAAGGGCCTGTAGGACTGATCGGCTGTCAGAGAGTATGCGGATCTGATGGTCTTTTATCTTTCTAGAGTCGATTGCATGCGCTGCCATTAAGATGCCCAAACATTCTGCTTGGAAAACCGTGTTACGAGCTCCCAATGATGTAGATATTTGTATATTCAGGTTCTCGGAGAATACACCCGCGCCAGTACCTGACCTTCTTTTAGATCATTCTGTGAAGATACTCAGCTCTCGTGGATTAAGACCTTAAGAATCTAATTTATAAAATTATCGTGTCACAGTGTTTGTCGCCATTCTGCTCCGAAACGGCTTGACCGATTCTTATGAAGTTTTGTATAAATATTTAGTAGTTCTGAGAATAAGTTGTAAACTATTTTTCATATCCCTAAATGATAAGGGTGGTCCACCCCAAAAAAATATTTTTCTTGTTTTTGTATACAATTTTTAATTTTAATTTTCTTATGATTTGGCATTAAAAAATACACACAACCCTAAATTTTTACTCTTCTATTACCAACCCCTATTTTAGCGATATTAGTATTGTTATTTTTATAATCACACACACACGAATAATAAATTAGTTATTTTTTCTAGACTAGAAATTCTCTAAAAATACTCTACAAATCTCTGGCAAAACAACGTTTTCCGGGTCAGCTAGTTGTTCTGTATAAAATTGTTTTAGGTAGGTAATGAACCCATTAATTACCGATTTACTCAAAAAACTATAATGGATTGAACCTTCGTCATGTTTTTAGTAGCGTTGTTAATGATTCGATGGCAGCTAAAAAACTGCTAACTCTGTAACTCATCATTGTCGTCGAAAATGGTATAGGGCTTATTATTACAGTTATTTGGTGACATATTTGCCCGAAATTATCGGTATGATGTCATTAACACCTGTTATATTATGAAGAGAATTATGAATATTGAGGAAGCGAGAGATGTATGCAAGGCTAAAGCCTTTCGGCAGTCTGTCCTCTCTGTCCATCCCGGAAGGGAGATACCATAATGATAATAATAAAGCAAGTAAGTAAAATAATAACGTAAGAAATTATGTAAAAATCAATGTTTTGCGGTCACAGACCTTTATGAATTATTTTATTTTTGTCATCATTCTTATTATTTTAAGCAAAACAACAAAATTTTGATCTGTTGAATGCTGACGAACAGTTAAATGCTTTCACAGAATTTCACACATAAAATACTAATAGGATATCTATACATTTTGTATAAGCCTAGTAGCCTAGTGTACAGGTCGTAGAGCCTTGCTAATCCCAGCATGAATGTACCGACTCGATCGGGAAAATACCACACTCTCAGAAAAGATCACCGTGAAACAACGGAGGGTACTCCTTTTTTTTTGTTAAGGCGGGGAAAAATGTTCCTCACCGCACACCCCGTTGTTCGTTGTTCACCCACTAAAGAAACCCGCCGTGTGCCGTCTTTCCGCCTTTATTGGCGGGCCACCGGAACCATATTACGGGTACTCCTGCCGTTGTGTATCGTAGTAAGAGCACCGGAGGCCCAAAAACCCTCCCTATGCTCTCCTTATTATCCTTCCTATACTCTTCTTACAGAGCCGTGTGGGGCCGGCCCCACATAGCTCCACCCTCTCTCTTCCTATGGAAGTCGTAAAAGCTGACTAAGGGATTACTGGGGGACCGGGCAGCAGCGTTCCCCTGTGCACTAAAAACATCCACTGCGATCGCCAACCCGCCTGCCAAGCGTGGCATTATGGTAAAACCCATATTTTGGGGAGGTCTGTGTCCATCAGTGGACGAAAAAAGGCTGATGGATGGATGGACTCCTCTTAGTATCCTAGCTATCCTATCCTTATCATCCTTAGTATCTACCTCTTATCACTTTCCTTGGAGATGGCGACTTGCGAGTGATGCCTCTGGTATTGCTAGCGTCTATAGGCTTCGGTAACCGCTTACCATCCGGTGGGCCGTATTATTTGCCACCCACGTAGCATAAAAAAGCGAAGAGAGATTTTGTTAACATATATTTTTATATTGCTGATGATGGCAAACGAGCAACGGCCCATCTGAATCACTCATCTATACTAAGAGTATTATCTCCTTATCCTCCATTATTTCTTTACTACCTTCCTATCCACCTCCTATGCCTTTCCTTGGAGTTTGTATATAAATACTTATTTGCCACCAGCGTAGTATAAAAAAAAACCTAATACAAATAATTTGATTTAAAGGTATCGGTAATTATTGTACCACACAAAAATGGCATGGCCGAAATAGATGGTTATGCTAGCGACATTATAATAACTCATATTATATCTCCATTTCCCAAAATGAAACATGATGGCTCGTAAAGTTACTGACAATTATAAACCCATTATTTATATTCAAATATGTCTATGAACTATTATGAAACGGCTGTAACATAGTGTGTGAACGGATATTTAAGACAAAATACTGTATACTACTTAACCTTAGCTCTGAACCGAAAATATATATTTCTTTTTAATTTTATACTATTTGGCAGTTGTTCACATATCACGCAAAAACTGCTTAACCAATTAAGATGTTATTTTTGATAGGTCTTGGTTAGAATTGAATTTTGCCAAACATTTTATCCCTCTACTATGTCGGCAACCTCAATACGAGTATAATAAAGAAACTAGCGAGCAAAGGCTAGTTAAATATAATCTATAAACAATTTGAAAGGCAATTATTTCAGAACCTGAAGATTTTATCACACAGTTCAGTATAATCGTGCCTACCATCATTCAACGCTCGCCAAGGCTCTGAAATTTCAAAGTACTACATTTATAAAAAAATACACACCTGGGTCTTACTCAGACAAAAATAACAACATATTTAACTTAAATTCGAGTCGGTCTATCTTTAGAAGCGGGTATACAAATCCCGAAGGCGAGGCTACATAGGTTCTGCGGTATGTACTGCCTAAATAAACATGATTCAGAAGCCCCTCAACAACGATTTGAGTATTTTGATGAAGGCTGCCGTTGAAATAGTTTGTGACTGAGAACCCTCTTGAGAATACATGAGAGAAATTTCTAGAAAATTCTCGAATTTTATGTCAATATAGGAATATTATTATGCTGATATATAAAGTAAGGATTATGTGTGAGTGTAAGTGGAATGATTGTGAGTTATTGTCGGAATGGGAATAGAATGAAAATCTTGTTTTTTTGCCTCTTTTTTCTGCACATCTCATAGTATATGTACCTAAATATTATTACTGTGAATGAAACCTTTGAGTGAAGTACATAAATTATAGCGCTACTACATCTATCTATTACTATGTATTATAAAGCTGTAACAGAGCTGTGTCTGTACATTTAAGATATTTGAGAAAAAATGACTTTATTAGTCTTCTAAATACAAAACATTTTTTTTCTATTTGTCTGTTTATCTCTTTGTCTGTTTGTTCTTTCACGCCTCACGCAAAAACTACTAAACGGATTTTGATGCAACTTTTTTTATTTGGTAGCTCTTGATTAGACTTAAAAACTGGTATAGGTACATTTTATCCTGCTACTATATCGAGAACTTGAGATATAACCTGAAACTATTTATGTATATGGAATAAACCTAATGGATGTACCTACAATAAGATGTAGGCCCCCTAACCACAAGTGCAAATAGATCACTAATCAGTATGCCATGGCACACTGTTATTCTGCAGCATCCTATATACCTCTAAGTACGGCTCTCTGTCTGTCATCGACGCAGGCACAAATTTTACTTTTTAAGTTATAAGAACATAGATTCAGTTGCGCGTCACCTACTCTAAAGAAAGAGATAGGTGGTGGAGTGGGTAGATAATAAGAAGAAGATGTGGAAAATCTTTATTTGTATTGGACGCGATTCTGCTCGCGACTTAGTCCGCGTGCACTTCTGAATGTGGTCATAAATACGTCACACTACAGCACATAAAATATGTCATTGCTGAAATATCATCATCTTACTGGAACTACCCAATTTTATTTGAAAAATCCTGTCTTTTTCTGGGCTTCCGACCGTATAAAACATTTCATGATGACTTATTCAGTACCTAGTTAACTTCAGACGCTTTGTCAACTAAGCTATCGTGACATTCGTTTGGGACTATCAATTTCGATTACACATTACTTTTTAACGTCTCAGTGACGTCTGCGACATCTAATGTTTGCATATATTGTTCCGACCGATTGTCGGTCATAAATTTCCTATGATAATTCATAAATAAAATGAATTATCTTAGGAAATTATGACGCAGCCCTATAAAATAAGTATGGTAGTCGAAAATATTTACATCATGGTTTGTCTAGAATGAAAAACATTGTAAAAAAACCTGCATACCTGAAAGATTTTCTTGAAGGATTGTAAAGTCTACAATCCAACATGGGGCTAGTACGGTGGAATATAGCCTAAGTTTTTCTCACTGTGAAAGAAGAGCACATGCATAACAGCGGACAGCGACGGATCATAAAAAATACTATAGTACGTGCTATTCCCATAAACTTAAAGTTATAATTTTTTTAAACACAAAGTGAAAAATGTGAAATCGAAAATAATAGTCAGGAGAAATATCTAAATATTTTAATATATATAAAAATATCTAAATATTTAAAGGGTTTGCGTCATTATTAGGTAAAATCTTAATTGTAAAATTAAGTTTACCTGGTCGGTATAATGTATGAAAATACGTCCGACAGATGGCGCAGGCGTCACCCAAAGACGTTAAGTATGATGTGTTATCGAAATTAGCAGTCAAGAGCAATTGTCAGGATGGCTGAATTGGTAAAGCATCTGGACGGTATCCAGAAGTTGCAGGTTCAAATCCTGCTCCTGACTGTTATTTTCGATTTCACATTTTTCACTTTGTGTTTAATGTATAGTGCTAAGCATGTCAAATACTAAAAATATATATAAAAATATCTAAATATTTAAAGGGTTTGCGTCATTATTAGGTAAAATCTTAATTGTAAAATTAAGTTTACCTGGTCGGTATAATGTATGAAAATACGTCCGACAGATGGCGCAGGCGTCACCCAAAGACGTTAAGTATGATGTGTTATCGAAATTAGCAGTCAGGAGCAATTGTCAGGATGGCTGAATTGGTAAAGCATCTGGACGGTATCCAGAAGATGCAGGTTCAAATCCTGCTCCTGACTGTTATTTTCGATTTCACATTTTTCACTTTGTGTTTAATGTATAGTGCTAAGCATGTCAAATGCTAAAAATATATATAAAAATATCTAAATATTTAAAGGGTTTGCGTCATTATTAGGTAAAATCTTAATTGTAAAATTAAGTTTACCTGGCCGGTATAATGTATGAAAATACGTCCGACAGATGGCGCAGGCGTCACCCAAAGACGTTAAGTATGATGTGTTATCGAAATTAGCAGTCAGGAGCAATTGTCAGGATGGCTGAATTGGTAAAGCATCTGGACGGTATCCAGAAGATGCAGGTTCAAATCCTGCTCCTGACTGTTATTTTCGATTTCACATTTTTCACTTTGTGTTTAATGTATAGTGCTAAGCATGTCAAATGCTAAAAATATATATAAAAATATCTAAATATTTAAAGGGATTGCGTCATTATTAGGTAAAATCTTAATTGTAAAATTAAGTTTACCTGGTCGGTATAATGTATGAAAATACGTCCGACAGATGGCGCAGGCGTCACCCAAAGACGTTAAGTATGATGTGTTATCGAAATTAGCAGTCAGGAGCAATTGTCAGGATGGCTGAATTGGTAAAGCATCTGGACGGTATCCAGAAGATGCAGGTTCAAATCCTGCTCCTGACTGTTATTTTCGATTTCACATTTTTCACTTTGTGTTTAATGTATAGTGCTATGCATGTCAAATGCTAAAAATATATATAAAAATATCTAAATATATAATTTTTTTTTTTAATTACACCCAATTTCATGGAGAAAAAGTACACCCAGACTAAAAACAACTGCTTGTGGATCACGCAAAAAGTTGTCTTGTGTTGGAACCGAACCAACACTCCAACGGGTTGCCGGTATCTAAACCGCGCAACCAAACATCTTTGCAGAGAGTCAGAACAAATTCATCAAGCATATTTACTAAGGGTTGAAGTCGTTAAAAATATAATTATCTCAAGCTTGTTTCCTCACGATAGTTTACTTGCATTGCAAGTGAAAACCCTTACTAATATTATAGTATTGAAAGTGGCTTTGTTACGCTTTTACGGCAGAACTATTCAATCGATCATCATGAAATTTAGCACAGATTATAGTTCAGGACCCAATAAAAGGAGTACTACTAAATAGTCCAAATGGACCCCTTTTGTTACGGAAACACAAATAATTTCAATCCGATACCATGATGAAAGGTTTATGTGGCTTTAGCGCAATTATGGGGCACATTTGGGTCCGTGTGGCGACGGACTAAGAATGCAAGTGTCACCACCCCATTCTTTCCCACGGGTGTCGTACGAGGCGACTAAGGTAAGTAAGCAATTATCACCCTTTGCATTACTGGTGGTAGGGCTGGGTATCGAGTGGGAGTTCTCACTTGCTATCGGGCCCGAGTGGGTTGGTACCACCATCTCCGGTGTAACCGGCCATGAAGCACATCGATGTATTTTGGTTGTAGCAGGAGACAGCCGTTTATTTTTTCATTTCATGGGTATAGTTGAGTCCATGCAAGACACGACACGCAATAAAAAACAAAAAAAAATTGTACGATAACAATGTTTGTACAGAGATATTGACCGTAGTATGGGATATTTTTTTATTCTAAATTCTACCTAGACGAATTCCCGATAAAAGTTTAATTAATAATAAAGATTATTTACGTGAACATTAATTACACACGAACGTCTTTAATTTTGAAATGTCAGCAGTGCATTCATTCGTACGTCCTATTTTAAGTTCTAAAACAAACTAAGAAAGTAGTTTTCTAATTAGAGGAAAACTTTACTAGTTAAAACAACATAGGAAGAAAAAGGCTTAAGAGTTATCTGGTATATGTATTGTTGTACAATGTGATTTTTTAGTCGGGCTGTAAACGTCAACACTGTACAAACCATGTATTGGTTAAGATACCGGCTTTCTATGGCGAATATTGTGAATTTGATTCCGATGCAGGGGAGTTCTTCCACAAATGCTTGTTTTGAGTTTTCATATTTGAATGTTATTTCTTTGGAAGAGATTTACTTCAACATGAAAATATTTATAGCATGGGGTTACAGTATTATATATTTTGTTCCATTGCCATACAAACAAAAGCTTTTACTTAATTATTGCATTTGCTACTATTTAATGAATCATTACATACTGCTCTATGATAAGCAGAAAAAAAACAAATAACGCGAAATTATATTTTTTATATAATATTTTATATTAGGTATCTGTGTTAATTATTTGCCGTGTGGGGCCGGCTTTAGAATTGACCCACCCCTCTCCACCCATGGGAGTCGTAAGAGCCGACTGAGGGAATACCATGGGAGTGGGCAGCAGCACTCTTTCGAGTATTAACAACATCCACTGCGATCGCCAACCCGCCTGCCAAGCGTGGCGATTACGGCATTATCCCCCATTCTCGGGGAGGCCTATGTCCAGCAGTGGACGTTAAAAGGCTGATGGATGGATGGATGGATAATTATTCAGGCCAAAGTTTATTTATATATCGTCGGCCTAATTTGTTAACCTGCTAAGTCAATTTTTTCATAGTTTACAGGACGAAGAAAACACTGAATAATATCTTTATTTATCTACCAATCAAAATTCTGAAAATCCCGTTGGTTTCTATAATATTTCTTAATATTTTAAAAATATAATTAATAGAATAACTTGCACACATTTCAGAAAATTCTCGAAAACAATTATATGGCAGCTTTTCGAAGTGAAGGTTAAATTTGCTTGAGGACTTAGCAGTTTTTGACTTAAGTTTAGTATGGTTTATAGATTATAGTAAAACAAATTCAATTAGAAATCAAAATCTATTATATATTATTAAAAATTAAACAATCAGTCTTCTTTATTAGGAAACAGTGTTAAAATATCTAAGATAGACCATTTTCAGGTCTATCCTGTAAGTTACGTGCCTTAGAAAGCAAAGCCACAATTTTTTTTCCTCGATACATTCTGAAAATATCGAAAAAACATTAAATACAAAGTGAAAATATAAAAATTTCTAAATATCGAAAAAATTATTTAACATTATGACAAAATAAATTAAATTTAAATATAATGTATAACTATTTATATATATTTGTAGCATTTGACATGCTTAGCACTATACATTAAACACAAAGTGAAAAATGTGAAATCGAAAATAACAGTCAGGAGCAGGATTTGAACCTGCATCTTCTGGATACCGTCCAGATGCTTTACCAATTCAGCCATCCTGACAATTGCTCCTGACTGCTAATTTCGATAACACATCATACTTAACGTCTTTGGGTGACGCCTGCGCCATCTGCCGGACGTATTTTCATACATTATACCGGCAATTGTCAGGATGGCTGAATTGGTAAAGCATCTGGACGGTATCCAGAAGATGCAGGTTCAAATCCTGCTCCTGACTGTTATTTTCGATTTCACATTTTTCACTTTGTGTTTAATAATGTATAACCCTAAAACAGATTTTAACAAGTGTTTATTTGTACATATATTATATACTTTGTTTTATAATTTACTAAAGCCAGTTTGTCAGGAACCTGAAATATACTCAGGTTCCCGACAAAGTAGCGGGATAAAATATACACCAGTTTTTAAGTTTCATCAAGAGCTACCAAATAAAAAAGTTGCATCAAAATCCGTTCAGTAGTTTTTGCGTCAAACGAACAAACAGACAAAAATCTAAAACAAAAATTGTTTGTGTTCAGACACGCCTATATAGCCAAAACAGTTATTATTTTCTCAAATATCTTAAATGTACAGACACAGCTCTGTTACTGCTTTTTAATAGTATAGATTTCATGAGTTACGTCTTTGCAATTATATTTAATAAGCAATAAATTAATAGAAAATAATTAATTGATAAAATGCTTAATCCGTGTCCAAATAAAATATAATAGTGCGTAAATCTGCTAAGTCCCTAATGGTTAGGTAAGGAGTTGAAAGTGATTAAAAACATTAAATTAAAACACTAAATGACAAAAAAACTTACAGATAAATCAATACAAACTTACCTAGTTTATAATTAGTTGCTTAATTGCCTCAAACATTTGAATAAAACAACACAAAACTTGACGCATCACAAATGGCACGTGGGTTTGGGAACATTGTCAGTGCAAAATTGAGGCCCCAATAGGATTTAGCAGGTTTGCATTGTGGAGATTAGCTGGTCGTAAGAAAGCAGTTTTTCGGGCATATTTGTTACCTTTTTAGGCTAATATTGCCGTTATTCTTTTAACGATACGGTAGATAATGTGCTGAACTGTGTGACTGGTATAAAAAGTAAATTTGGCCAAAAAATGGACTTAGCAGGTTAACAACTTAGGCCAACGATATGCCTAAAATTGCTATCATACACCATATCATATTTTATTTATTCATCATGAAGATTGACTGTAAATCCAGTTTCTCATCTATCTACGTATAATAAACATCCAAATCCTTTAAGTTGTTTAGGCGTGATTTACGAATAAACGTCCATAATATTTAAACTACTAAATAACCATCAACATTTTCACAAACTTTCGCATTTATAAGGTTACTACCCTTTCCCCGCGGCTCCGCTGCAGACACAAACTAGTTTTTAGGTTATATCTCAGGCTGATATAGTAGCGGGATAAGTAATGTATACCAGTATGTAAGTCTCATCAAAAGCTATCAAAAAAAATGTTGCATCAAAATCCGTTCAGTAGCTTTTACGTGATACGCGAACGAATAAACAGACAAAAATTTAAGAAAGAAAATATACAGTGTTCATGCACGCCTATACAGCCTAATACAGTCATTTTTTTCTGAAATATCTTAAATGTACAGATACAGCTCTGTTACAGCTTTATAATAGTATAGATTAAAATCAATCAGTTAACTCGCAAGCAGTTCTCATCAGTATATATTGTATCATATTGTCTTCCCTAAAAGCACTCCCTAAAAACAAATTAATATAATGCTATCCGATATCCGGTAGGACCGTAAGAAAGTTCAAAAGAAATCTCTTTTGTACACACAAACTGGTAGAATCAAATTAAGAATTCAATACAAAAGACACATTTTGTGGGATTAACATCTTTTAACATACAATTGATTAGCATTCTAGTGTTTTCTTAATTTTTCAAATTTATTTTAATACATTTTTGTATTTAAAATTTTGTGAATTAAAACATAATAGCTGGAATGGGATTTCTTCTCGAAGGTGGGTCTTATCTTTCCGCTGTTTACAGCCCTTATTTTTAATATTAATTTTGCATATACATCTCATAAAGTTTTTTTCAAAAGCTTTTAGTTTCTGTGATAAGACATCGATTTTCCGTAAAATTTGCACCCTTGTATTCAAGATGGCGGCAAACGCCATGGGGGCTTAGCCCGAAAACTTGATATTAGCCTGTCAGGACATATAAAAATTGGCTTCCTCAATTCATTTTACAGTCCAGGGCCTATTTCCGGACAGAATAACTGAATTTAAGCTACTGCAGATTACACCCACTGCAATCGATTTATATGTCACGGTTGTTAATGTTTTATTTGAAGATACCACGCCATATAGAATGCATTTGCATTATATTGTTCAAGGCAAATAAGCCAAAAAAGTTATTGATAAATTTCAAATCCGGCGATGGCTCTTCAATTCAGATTATGGTTACCTGACTATGATGTCGAAAATTCCATTTGGAAGCAAATGGAAATGGTTTATAAGCGAAGAGAAATAGCTGCCTTGACTTACCTATAAAGTATTGTAAATGGCACTGTTGACTTTCCTGAACTACTTGAACAGATGGGACTGCGTACACATCTAGGGCAGTCTGTCGCCCTAGCAGAAGCAGGCACGGGTCGGCGGCGCACGTGTTCCGCGAGCGGCTGTCGTTGAGGCTTGACCCTCCAAAACAGCCGGGAGCACCAGAAATGAAAACCATACCATACCTGCTAGGGGCGGAGTAACTCGTGCGTAAAGCGTATAACTCACCCCTGGTTAAAGAACGTCAGAAGGAACACCGCGTAGTTTTAGCAGGTAGAGTAGTTCCACTGGGAGTCCGGCATAACCCCTCCGTCTGCCCGGCAGACGGGTATCCATAGACGATATACACGCGTAAAAAGAGGACTGCATTACACTTACAGCGGCGCTGAGGAATCCAAAGGTTCTTTATATTCCCTTTGTAAGAATTAACTAAAGGCAAAATTAATTTATTTTAAGAGCTTCTACGTCGTTTCACAATTTAGCTAAGAAAAACTTTGATATATATATTTATTTAACACTTCTGTAAATAAACTTATAAGTTTACTGAGCAACACTTATTTCAATTGTATTTACTAAACGTGTGTACTTCCTTTTCTGTTTTTACTTCGAATGTATCTTTTGTTTTAATTACTATAACTTTTGTCCTCTGCAATCTTCAACTATAAATTTTTTTTTGTACCTCTCTGCGGGAACTTACAATTGGCCTTCATACATATGTATCTCCGCTGCATATATTTATATTTTCTGATACATGATAGCCCATAGAGACCCAATAGTAATTAATAGTAGTAGGTACATCAGATTCCAAGTTCGTCTTCACATATTTCAACGAGAAAAAATTGAGTTACACTATCAAACTAGATGTTTCATTGTGGTTGAGAGCTGTATAGCATAATATATTACTACAAGTACAGATATATACTACATATGTAGTACCTTACACTTTTTTAAAATTTCCGAATAGCGAATACGTAATATAAACTATCTAAATAAATTTCTCAGTCAGACGGTCATCCAAGTCTGTACAATTTACATAAAGACGTACACCGCCAACAGTCCCAAGTCTGTTCATCCCTCTTCATATATTTTCCATTGTTTATCACTTTCCTTAATATAGGCAATACGAAAGGTATCCCTAGGTGCCTAGGTATATGCTACGGCTAACCTTGATTATCAGAAGCCTCTGGTTGTTTTCACCTTTGTAGTAAAGGCTATCACTAAGATAAATTACAAGTACACTTTCGTATTCATTTATTTATTCATACTGCACATTAACTTAACGTCTCTGATCCCCTTAGGCCTAAGTCGTAAAAATAAATCTACTAATCCATCAAGGACTCTTACCACTCGACGATTCTTTTCATTCAACACTAAGAATGTAAACATTAGCTACATGTTTGTATTTACAGTTGAATAATTTGGAAGGTCCTAAATTATTTTTTACTTGTTAAAATACCTTTAAATTTATTGTGCTTTTATAAAATGAACACAATGTGTGAAAATGTAATATCAAAAACGATGGCCACAAGCAGGATTTCTATGTCTCCTGCATGTGCAATTTATGTCTTAGAAATGCTTATTCAATTATGCCGTGTGGGGCCGGCTTTAGAATTGTCCCACCCCTCTCCACCCATGGGAGTCGTAAGAGCCGACTGAGGGAGTACCGAGGGAGTGGGCAGCAGCACTCCTTCGAATATTAACAACATTCTCTGCGATCGCTAACCCGCCTGCCAAGCGTGGCGATTACGGCACTATCCCCCATTCTTGGGGAGGTCTATATCCAGCAACTTACCTTAGTACCGAAACATATGGCGCCTATCTAACTCCCACCAGCTAATATATTCATGAAATCAAATATCTGTTTCAATAGTCACCTTGAGTGATGCACAAGAGAACAGGTTTGTGATACATTATATTATTTATCCACACCACATTACGTAGAAGCAGCTAGAGCTAAATAGAGCGGATCAGTGACTATATCTGTGCTCCTTATTTATACATATATGCACCACACGGGCCAAATCCAGATTGATAGATTTAAGAACCCGTCCAGAAAATTGTTATACGTCCATTCCACTCTTAGACGTTTACTGCTGGACATAGGCATCACCAATAAATCGCCATAATAAGCAGCCCTGCGCTAATTGCATCCAAATACCCTCTATAATTTTGACCAGATCTTCGGTTTATCCGGAGGGAAATCATCCTACACTACGCCATACGTCCGATACGTAATCACATCTCAAGAACCTTTTTTCCCTAACTGTTGTCGATACCTCGAGCGATGTGACCTGCGAAACATCAAAAAAATATGAGATCGTAGCCTAGTTGCGCACTTACAGTTTGAACGATTAGTAAGGTTTAGCAACTATTGTAGTAGTGTGGGTCCCTCACGCATTAAATTAACCCGCCGTGTGCCGTCTCTCCGCCTGTATTGGCCGGAACTACGTTACATTACTTATGTGGTAATTATACATACACCTAGCTTCGAAAAATCTGAAGCATGTATTCTGCAAAGTCGAGACCAATTGCACTAATTGCATACCTATGTCTTACAAGCTATTACCTGCTGCGTTTTGATTTACAAAAGATTTCTTCTAGAACAATATTCTTGAAACAGGAAAATAAATTAAATATTATTTATATCTTTGGGTAATCTACTCGAACTCTGAGCCAAGTTGAAATCCGTAAGATAAGTCTTAAAGATTATATTATCTGTTTGTGTTCGAAGTATTTAAAGTTTGTGCGTTATTTGCGAGAGAGCCCGTATCTCGTGTTCATCTCTATACAATACTCTGGCGCCAACTCCTAGAATCCAAAACTTTACTTATCGAAGCAAATTGGACGGGACTCACAAATCGACTGGTATAATTTTATGTGGGCCTGCTTTTACCTCAATATGTATATGTAAAGATCTCATCAAAAAATATCGAAGCACCTCGCGAGTTTATGTTTTGTAAAGAAAAATGTGTTTGTAGGAATAAATACTTTGGAAAACCAAAACTGCACGCCTCATAATCTTCATTTTTCACAATAAAATTGATTATTTGAAAAGTAACTAATATTGTATTGGTCTTACTAAGTAGTTTTCAATAAATTATATAGCGCTAATTTCAAAAAGTACTAACGTGGGTTTCATGTCTTATACGCCATCTAGCGCAAATTTTTGTGTCAAGAGAGTAAATATTCAGTATTTTTTTGTTTGTTGAATAATAATTAACCACATCGAATCAGGCCGTGAAAAGTAATAGGGCTCTATTTGTAGTAATACTCTAGTTAAAATGAAAAAAAAAGACTCGATTAGTAAAGTATTTGGGCTGTTATCGTGTTAACATACATTACCTACATCAAACGGACGTCCAAGACAGAACTTTTTTAAATAGTTTTTTAACTAGTTTAAATAACAAAAATGACATAAAAAATATCATGAGTGTCAAAAATAGTATTTTTCTTGATATGTGTGCGTATATAATATTTTACAAGTGCAATATATGATAAATAGAGACATTTTAAGTTTGAAAAATCAGTTTTTCTGTGTAAAACGAGAATAGTACCCACCTCAACGCTTTGCTTATGAGACGTGCAATATTAAATGTCATTTAATAGTTGATCCATCCATCCATCCATCCATCAGCCTTTCAAAGTCCACTGCTGGACATAGGCCTTCCCAAGAGAACGCCACAACAAGCGGTCCCGTCATGGGGATAATGCCATAATCGCCACGCTTGGCAGGCGGGTTGGCGATCGCAGTGGATGTTGTTAATACTCGAGGGAGTGCTGCTGCTCACTCCCCCGGTATTCCCTCAGTCGGCTCTTACGACTCCCGTGGGTAGAGAGGGGTAGGGCAATTCTAAGGCCGGCCCCACACGGCCAATAGTTGATACTATGAGGTTTTCAATTCCTAATGTTAATGTTCCAAATTTGAATTAAATTATCATAGCGTTCTGGGGGGTTAGGCAGAATCTCATATCTCACATGTCGATCGTATCGTGATTTCTGGGATTGGTTGAGAAACCGACGCGTTATGTCACAATAATCCGTTGGCCAATCACGGTGGTCTCTCAACCAATCACAGTGATACGATCGACATGTGAGATATGAGATTCTGCCTAAACAGGGCGGCTGTTTAGTTTTATGTGACTGTTATTTTCGATTTCATTTACGTGACTGTTGTTTTCGATTTCACATTTTTCACTTTGTGTTTAATATATCTATTAAAAATTAAAACTCTAAAAAGTGATATATTACGGATGCCGGATGATTTTAGGATTTCACCATTGTAAAGCCTTCTCTTCCCAGCATAAAAGGGCTGGCTCGGCTGAAGTACCACCTCATCACAGAAAACCAGCGTGGAACAACGTAGGTACACCAACAGCTGTGTTTCGTATATTGAGTGAGAGTGCCGCATATCTTCCTCTTATAAATTTTCCTCTGCACCTTCTATCTATTTTCTCAAATTAGGTGACGCGAGATGCCTCTGGTGTTGTTAGGCTACCGTAACCGCCTACCATCTGGTCGGCCTATTTTTTTTTTTTGTTAATACGCGTTCCTAACCGTTCCGTTCCGTTCGTTGCCCCGAACGACGGGGCAACGAACAGGGTAGTGTGGGGACCATCTGGTAGGCCTAATGCTCATTGTTGTTTTCCAAACGTGTAGTATAAAAAACCTAGATATTCAATAGTTTTTCTGTATAATAATATAATAATATGCTTATGCACAAATACATAATATGCTATTTAACTCCCGCAATACCTGACGACATCACAGCGTAACAATGAAATTCCCCGTACAATTGATCACATTCGAAACAAGTAGATAACAATAGAATATGGTAATAGTATTCCATAACGGATATTGAATCGTAGACCCCTAACATTAAAATGGTGAAGGTTCTACCACACATTTAGGCTGTGAAATCTGGTTAAATAATGTAAGCTCCATGACTGGGTGCCTATCGTAATCAGGTTAATTTTATAGTAAGCACTTTACTCGTTACTTCTACTGTTTATGTGTATCATCTATCAGTAGAGTCTATAGATGCCCTTAAAACATAGCTTGTTTATTGACATTTTGAAGATGATCTGGTACGAATTGAAAAAAAAATTAAAGGAGTTGCAGTAAGTGTATTCTTTTCAAGTTGCAGTAAGACGTCCTCATGCAGTTATTCAATATTATAGTAAGTAACCTACAGATCTAAAAATTATTGAAAAATAAAAGATTTTAAAATAAACTAAAGAAGTTGTTAATAAAGAACTACTACATGACATACATGTAATTTGTTTTGTTTTAGGTATATAATTTAATTTCGATACAAAATAGTTTGTTCAAGATATAAATAAATATTTGTTCAAGATATAAATAAATATCAATAGTGCTCAATCAATGTTTACTTTATAGTTATACAGATGTTGGCATTGCCCGATGGTAGTAACAAAAAAATCGTGTGGTATTCTTGTGTTCGTGTAAGAATCTCTCCACCTTTAGACCATATTTTATTCATTCTGAAGGCTGACCAACCACTCCGAGATTTCGTCACCTTCCTCCAAAAGAGTTTGGTGTTGCTCTTGAAGTTTCTGGTCAGCCTATCTTCTGCAATCATATTTGCTCTGTTACGCTTCTCTTTCACTAAGGCTTTGGTAGCATTCTAACATTGGCAATATATTTCTTTCTTCTGTTCGGTCATACCTTTCACGGCCCTATGTTTCTTTGAGCTTCCATATACTTATTTTTCCATACATTATCATATGTGGGGCCGGCTTTAGAATTGTCCCATCCCTCTCTAACCACGAGAGTCGTAAGAGCCGACTGAGGGAATACCGGAGGAGTGGGCAGCAGCACTCCCTCGAGTATAAACAACATCCACTGCGATCGCGATTAAGGACACTCCAGGTGAATGGGCAGCAGCATACTCCTGGGAAACGTTTAACACCATTCTGCAATCGCCAACCCGCCTGCTAAGCGTGGTGATTATGGCATTTCCCCCCCTTCGTGGGGAAGCCCATGTCCAGCAGTGGACGTTTATGGGCTGATGGATGGATGGATGGAGGATACTTATTTAGCTGTATCTATCTTTAAAACTCTCCAGCATTCTTCTATGTCCGATCCCGGTCAACTTGCCACCGTCAGCCGTTCACAAGCACCCTTTGCATACTTTGCTCTTACACTCTCTTCTTGCAACTTTTCAATCTTTATTCCTTCAAGGCCTCCGGAGTGGACACGCTCTCGCCAATGTCTCCACTTTCTGAACAAACCACTAAACCTTGCAATAACGAGACAGTGGTCCGTATAAACAGTGAGGCCCCTGTAGATTCTTGTATGTAGTAATTTGCTTCGGAGGCGACTGTCTACCAGAATTAAATCTATCATACTCCTATGTTCATTCCTTCTCCATGTATACATATGGATGTCTTTATGTTGAAAAAATGTGTTTGACACAACAGGTTTTCTCTCCATACATACATCCGCAATGAGCCTACCTGCATCGTTCACTCTCTTATCACCAAATGAACCAAGCACATCCTCGAAATTTGGACGCTTGGTTCCTACCCATCCATTCAAGTCTCCGCATACTATCACGCGTCCACTGGCTTCTGCCAAATCCAGAACTTCCCTAACATTATCCCAGAACTTTTCCAGATCCGATGCCATCGAAGAGCCTACCGGGAGCATAAGCTACTACCATAAAGACCCTGATGACACCCAGTTTTATTCGGATCCATAGAAGTCTGGGATCAAACATTCCGTAGTCTAGTACCTGAGGCCAAGCGGGCGGACAGCAACACCCTCACCCCCATGCTAGCCCGACCGCTCTGCGGTATACCGGACCACGGAGCTATACTGCCACCAGGCTGCCTTTCGCTTGGTCTTTGTTACACAGAGCATGTCAATCTGTCTATTCAACAAGATGGATAGCAGCTCATGTAACTTAAATTACTGTATTAGGCTATTTATTAGGTAAAAACTATAAAGCCGACTTTGATGAAACTTTTTTCTTGGTAGCTCTTGATTATACTTAAAAATTATTTAGGTTTCATCGCATTACTATTTCAGGAACCTGAGATATAAACTAAAAACTAATGATAGAGTCGCAGGGAAAGGCTAGTTTAACATAAAAGTAAATATTTACGCAATCTATTGCGTCAATTGTTTTTTAACTATTTTACACATAGGACAGATCATTCGTAACTGTGAATGCTCTAAAGTATTTGGAATATCGGGTCCTAATTGCTACTATGTTTACAAAACCAAAAATATCTTTATTTAATAGGCCTTTAATATAGCACTGAACTCGTCAGAATTCACTAATAAGAATAAACACGAGTGCCAGAGCACAAAATAAACAGGTACCTTTTTATTTTGTGGCCTGAGGCAAGTGGTAATGAGAAGAAGTTTAATATAATTCTTATAACTAGGTGACATGGAAAAATTATGCAACCAAGATGACAAGACATGACATCCATCCATCCATCCATCCATCAGACTTTTAACGTCCACTGCTGGACATAGGCCTCCCCAAGAATGAGGGATAGTGCCATAAGCGCCACGCTTGGCAGGCGGGTTGGCGATCGCAGTGGATGTTGTTAATACTCGAAGGAGTGCCGCTGCCCACTCCCCCGTTATACCCTCAGTCGGCTCTTACGACACCCATTACAATTCTTAAGCCGGCCCCTCACTCTCCTTAATATCCTTTCTATACTTTCTTTATTATTTTTCCTATGGCAAAGACATGACATCACATAAACAAAATTAGAAAATGATGAATGAGTAGCACCTCAAACCCATTTCGTTTGTCTCAAGATAATCCGAAACTGTATAACCTTTATTACAAAGTCTGATTTTTTATAGCTTTCTTAAACTCATTTGGATATTGTCAAGAATTTTATTGAACAAGCATAATATATTGAAATCCCGTGAAAGATCTACTAATTCTGTGGAGACGAGTATTGTGTGAATAAGATTGCCTTTGTTCCTAGTGATAAACGTCGCTATACTTAACAAAGCTATTAATATTTTTTCTTGATAACTAATAACCTTGTAAATAATCTCAAATCATTATCTTAATTTGTTTTATCTCTGTATGTAATCATAGAACCTTTTCTCAGAGGTTCTATGGACACTATATTCAATAATACATAATAGTAAGGAAATCTCCGCTCACCAAGACAGCTTTATTGCATTCTATTTCAGCGGGAAAGAATCTCGAATGCTTGCGTGCAACCAATTGCCGTTCCATACAATCCTTCCAGACTTGTAATGGGTAAAACTAAATAGCTAAGGTTATGAAACGATTCGCATAGCTATTTTATCTTTTCATCTCGGATGAAAATTTCAAAAAAATAATTTTGTTAGTAATTGTATTTATTTATAATTATGTGTTGAGGGCGCTCTGGAAGGACAAGAAGGATAGGTTGGAAAACTCACCTGACTTCCTAGAGGTTTACCAGAGCTGCTTACACCACTGACGCTGCTGAGGTGATGGAAAAACGATTACCACCAATACCAATTCCTTTGAGCTGAATGGGACGTGTAAGACACAAAGACCCACGCGATGCCCTGACCAAATTCAGAGTTCGGTATTGATCATGGCTTATGAGCGGCTTCACTCTTGATGGTCATACAACACTTAGGCAATAGATACCTACTAACACCCACTTAATACTTTTAATGGGTTTTGCATGGATTTTTAACCGACTTCAAAAAAGGAGGAGGTTCTCAATTCGAATGTTTATATATATTTTTTAGGTATGTTCGGGCATAACTCCGTCATACTCGTATATTAACGGATTTGCAAAATTCTTTTTAGTTCGAAAGGGGTTTATCAAAAAATGGTCTCATTTAAATTTTATCCCTGACCACCGATCCACCGACTTCAAATACATCAGTAAGTGTCTAGCACGGAAATCGTGTGTAAATATCAATAATTTATTGCTTTTTAGTTCCTTGGTAATTTTCGAAGGTTTTTTCCTGTTTTTTAATAGTTTATTTTTCTAATTTTAATGTCCCACCGTCTCTACTCACTCATTCATTCGTCCTGCCTTTGGCGGGAACAATAAGTGAATTCTTCCGACTGGCGTAGGTTCTGTGGGGTTGTTTCGGCAGGTACCTGCACATAGTTGCAAGGAGGAAAGCGACTCCATGCTGTAACCATTACGGCTGCGATGAAAACGAGTAGTGCCTGCTTGGACCGAGCAGCGTCATGAACTCATCGCGGCAATAGAAGGGGACCTCTCGCTGCCGAGCGTCATCAGAGCGATGCTTGGTGGCGACAGGAATTGCCGGAGAGGGCCAGGGAGGAGGATCCTTCCAGTGACCCAAACCGCCGCCAGCGACTAGAATGATGCTGATACAGCACTAGCTGAGGCTGCGGGTGGATGGACCGGGCAATGTTCGCCACCCGCAAGACCTCCCGCGAAGTTGCGGCGCTCCATGTGCGGATGCGTCGCTCAGTAGAGGATACGTGAGACAGAGAGGTGGCACATGGTGAATATATTTAGTGGGTGAGGGGCCCACACTACCCTGTTCGTTGCCCAGAATGACTAGATGTGCTGTTATGTACATTTTTCACGCAAAAATATCAAATGCATTTTTTTTAGTACCAGAGATAATATTTATGATGATTTTTTTTTGTAAACAAAGGTAAGTTTGAAAAGACCTTTTTTCACATAACTTTGCCAATTTTTCATAATATTCTCGTGATACCCAAGTTTGTTCTTAAAAAGAACATTATCGTTTGAAACGACACTTAAACTTTTATAAAGCTCTTTATTAAATATTATCACTGGCTCATGTAAATTAGGATGCTACCCAAGGTGGTAATTGAGCAGAATTTATAAGTTCATTGAGCGAACATGTTTATAGATGTTTTTTATTATTATCAACCACCACGGCAACACCGTAACTCCTCTGTAATGAAAACTAGAAAACAAAAACCACTAAAAATAAGAATTGGTAATCTGTGTATAGAAATTGCTATGCATGCCATTTGGCAAAACGTAATCTACTCTAGAATAAGTTAAAAATATGTTCTCCTCGTTTCTAGCAAATAAATAATTTGAATTTTGAATAACCCAGTACTGTTCCATTTCTGGGCCACGAGTTCTCTCTTAGATTGAGAGGGTTTAGGCCGTAATCCTCGCTGGCCTAAAATCTCCGGGTGTGCATTCATATCCAGGTACATTTTTCGCCGCCTTAACAAAAAAAAGGCATGCAAGTTTACTTAAGATGCTTTCCTTTACTGAGCAATGATATAAATCTGAAAAGTCAGAGGTGTGTACCGCGTGAGGATCTCAATCTGGGGATCGAGTTCGATTCGAGAATAGATAGTTCTTGTAAATAGAAGAAAAAAAAAGTAAGCCGAAGTTGCCTAAAGTCGAACAAAGATTGCACAAGAGTAACTCAGACTCAAGTATCCCCGCATTATTGTTCCGGGAGTTTTAAAGGCAAATGCACTTGCAACTTATTTTCTTTGAATCCTAAATAGGTTTGTTGGGCAATTCGGTAGCATTTTTATACTCTTGCAGTTATCCAAGTTTAGTTTCTACACATTTTATTTGAATTTACAGTTTTTTTTTTTCACGGTATTTCTAGTTAATACTAAAGTTATTTAAGTTTAATTAACAACGATCTGGTACTTATTTATTGTAAACAAAGTAAATCTACCTTTTAATACAAGCGATGGATTGAAATCATTTGGAGTTTCACTAAATGCTGTTCAAACAAACATACACGATACGACTGAAGTAGGCATTTCTGTAAATCTTTAACCTAGTATTCAAAACTGTTAAGAAAAGGCTATCCTCTAGACAGCTTAATTTTTTTTTTTTTGCTTGTAGTGGCAGACGTGCCACGGCCCATCTGATGGTAAATGGTAACCGTCGCTCATGGACTCAACTATACTGAGAGTATTGTCAAGCCGCTGCTCACCATTTCATTTCATCAATATGAAATGAAAGAATAAACGGCTATCTCCTGCTACAGCCAAAACGTCGGTCGGCCACACTAGAGATGGTGGTACCAACCCGCTCGGGCTCGACACCAAGTGAGTACTCCCACTCGGTACCCAGCCCTACCACCAGTCATGCAATGGATGATAATTGCTTACTTCCCTTAGTCGCCTCATACGACACCCGTGGGAAAGAATGGGGTGGTGACACTTGTATTCTTAGTCCGTTACCACACGGAAATTTATATTACAAAAATGATTTTATACATACATATATCTTTATACACTTCAAACGGATTTTATACTACATGGTTCGAAAACAAGCATACAACCCTCCTGATGGTAAGCGGTTACTGTAGCCTAGAAATAGACGCAAGCAATAACAATGGTATCACTTGCGTGTCACTATCTCCAAGGAAAGGGTTATAAGGTGGATAGAAAGTTTAATAAGGAGATGATAAGTAGGATACTTAGGAGAGGATAGGAAGGATAATAATAAGGACAGGATAGGGAGGGGGTTTGGGCCTCCAGGGCTCACAATCACCAAAAAGTAGGTACCGTTGTGATTTTTACTCATGCCGAGATAAGCAAGGCTCTACACTCTCCACTAGATTTTTTTTAAATATCTAAACAACTGAAAAGCCGAATTAAAGTGCATAGCGTAGTTTAGATGATCTAAGCGGAGGAACAGACAGATTGGACAAGATGATCATAAGGTCTCGGGTTCGACCCCCGGGTCGTTTCGTGCTATTGGCTTTTTCAAAAAAAAATTCTCAGTAGCAGCCTGTAGTTTGAAAATCTGCCCGTTAGACGGTAATAGGCTCGCCCCCTATTACGTGGGACTTAAACATTGTTGGTGAATAGTGGGTGAGTAATACACCTCTGCCTACCCCTTCGGAAATACAGGCGTGATGCTATGTACTTTGCTTTATACTATTTGGATTTGCCTCAGAATACAAGACTTTATATCCATTAATAATTGTAAATTTAAATTAGAAGTCTTGCAGAATAGCAGATCACTCTAATTTGTTCAATTTCATGCATTCGTGCTCTGGTGCTCATGTCGTATTTAAACAGGCCCTCGGTCCTTCTTTGGTCTTTAACTGAATAAGTAAATTTGTTTTCGACTCAATCCCTTGACACCAAACTTTAATAAGGCCAAAGGGTCTTTGATAGATATTATCGGAATTATTTAAAGTTAGCCATAGTAACACTGTGTTATTTAGGAACAGGGCTCCAGAAACTTGGCAAAGGGTTTCGATTTATATGTAAGTTTGTTAGCAACAGTTCATTGCTTAAAATTTATTCAGAATCTATTCCATGAGCATATAACCTGTTTTTTTTTGAGAAAAATATACAGTATTATTATGTATATTATTGAAATTAAAGATAATCAATGTCTTTAAGCAAGATTTGGAAAAAAAAAATCCATATCTTGTTTAAAATAAAGAAAGAAAGACAGAAAGAAAATAAAAAAAACTTATTTTTATTTTTTATTTTCTTTCTTTATTTTAAACAAGATTTGGATTTTTTTGTTGCAAAATTCGAAATAAATTATAATAACTCGTTATGTGGAATCAGTTTTTATTTAAAAGCCAGTCTTGAATTGCAGCTTTTTTCCAGCTCATTTTTGGTGCCGTTTCCAATTTTCGGGAGTGGTAAGGTGCATTATCCATCACCACAATTGAGTTTGGTCTTAATTTTGGTAAGACTCCAGCGAACCACTCCTCAAAACAAACTGCATTCATCCTCATCATGGTAATCTTCACAATTTTTCTTCCAGGCCCCAGCCCCTCTTCCAGGAAGCCTTCTTCACTACCTATATTATGAGACGTTTGCCTTTTCCAGATGGATTTTTTAATCCAGTGATCAGTCCCTCCAAAAACGCTTGCCGAGATGATGTGACTTTCTTATCCACCCAAGTTTTTTTTACAGTATGACCCAAAAATAAATATAGTACATGAACATTCAATATTACTATTAAATTTAATGTAAAATTTATATAAATTCAAAATGTTAGCCTTACCTGCGTTAACCCAAGTTTCATCTTGATAATATATATGTCTTCCTTCTTGTCGAAACTGACATATAGATCGTAAGTAACGCTGGCGCCATGTTATTATATCATTTCGATCAATAAGTGTGCTCTTGCGTGACCGTGCAACAAATTTAAAATTAAGATGCTTCAAAATTTTTCTGAGGGTGTTTTTGGAAACCTTGGGCATTTCTGGATCATCGTTCATCACTTGTAAAATCTAAAATAGTAAATTTTATAATAGTTGTGAATCATTAGTTATATATAAAAGATGTAGGTATAAAATAATACTGTCTTACTGATTGACTAACTTTTGCAATGGTTGCAGGTTCATTTCGGTAAAAGAACTGATGAACAATTCTTCGTATTGCGGAGAATGTAAATTCATCAATTTTATCTTTGAAACTTGGTCCAGTTTTTTTAGGAGGAGTTGGCGGCGCACCTTTATGTACTTCCTTCAAAACGTTACAAACATAGCGTGAGGTTATTCCCAATATGTCAGCAACTTTGCTCATACATTCATTTTCTTCCACAACTTCAAAGGCCTTCAATTGCGTAGAAATCTCATTTTTCACGTACTTGTAGGCGTTGCGGATCATTACTTTTTCAGAAACAGTGAAAGCTTTTCGTGGACGTTTTTTTCTTGGAAACAAGAAAACATCCACGTCTTTTTGTGATGTACTTGGCTGAGGATCCATTTTGATGGAAAACCAAAACAAATAGATTCACTCAAAGTTCAAAAAAAACTATAAACGTAACAACAAACACAACGTAACAAAACTTTAACAAAAACCCAACAAAATAACAAAATATCGATTCGCAATGAAACAAGATATTTGTGCAGTTAGACTGGGAGAATGAAGCCGAATGACAAGATAAATAAAATGGCGCTAGCTGCACGAGCGCGCACGGGTTGCCAATACAGAAAACTATCTAGGCTCTTTTATTATAAGTTTTGTTTTTAATACAAAAAACAAAAATATTAACTTTTTATAAAATAAAGCAGCGGTTACTAATTAATAAATAATTATTATGAATAATTATGTATTTATTTAAATAAAAATCAATAATTTAGTCTTTAATTGCCACACCAATATTATGATTACATAAACATAAATCGCGATTGTTTATCGATTTTTGTGTTCATCACTACACTATTAATATGTGGTATCATTATTTTACAAAATGACAGTAGCTAATGTCAAATGTGGAATCGAATTATAATTTCGACTATAGATTATTAATAAGTTAAGATTAAGATGAATAATTATTAAATTAGATTATTAATAAGTTAAGATTAATAATCATTAATTCATCTATCCATTTATAATCTTTTGTCGTCCACGGCTGGACATAAATTTGGATGGTAAAAATGTTCGATGGAGATACGATGATTTTTATATAGTGGCAAACTAGCGGTTACCACAGCCTATAGATGCTATCCATCCATCTATCACACACATACATAAGACATAGGCCTCCCCAAGAAATGGGGAATAGTGCCGTAATCACCACGCTTGGCAGGCGGGTTGGCGATCGCAGTGGATGTTGTTAATACTCGAGGGAGTGCTGCTGCCCACTCCCCCGGTATTCCGTCAGTCGGCTCTTACGACTCCCGTGGGTAGAGAGGGGTGGAACAATTCTGAAGCAGATCCCACACGGCGGAGCCGGCCCCACACGGCTATAGATGCTAACAAGATAATAACAATGTTATATTTAACATGTTGACCGTATCGAGATCACAGTGATTGGTTGAGAAACCGACGTGTGATATCACATTAATCCGTTGGCCAATCACGTTGATCTCTCAACCAATCACAGTGATGACGATACGATCGACATGTGAGATATGAGATTCTGCCTGACCCCCCTGAATGCAGATAAAGAGGTAGAGAGAAAAATAATTTTTTACGTCGATATAATGAACATAAGCGTAGATAAATATTATAAAAATTTTGTGGGCATCATATTATATATTTTGTATATGTATATTCATCTGTACCGCGGAGGACTTTACAAATATATTCAATTTTTTATTCAACCCTTTTTCTGCTCCAATAATAGGCCCCGGTCTCCTCTCATAGTGAGAAGGGTCTAGTATAACATGCTAGTAGTCCAGTGTGAGTTGGCAGACTTCGGAAGTTGAGAGAATCTCTCAGGCATGCAGGTATTCCTCACGATATTTTTCTTCTCCAAGTAGTGAGTCAGTTGTAAACAAATACACACATCATTTGTGTGGTGACGGACTAAAAATACAATTGTCACCACCCCATTCTTTACCACGAGTATCGTATGAGGCGACTAAGGGAAGTAAGCAATTATCATCCATTGCATGACTGGTGGTAGGGCTGGGTACCAAGTGGGAGTACTCACTCCCTCAGTCGGCTCTTACAACTTCCATGGGTGGAGAGGGGTGGGACAATTCTAAAGCCGGCCCTACATGGCTAATATACAATTTAGCCGACGTAAAATATACCCATACTCAGAACAAGCCTTAAAAAGCCTTTAAAGAACGATTTTTTTATTCTGTGTGGGCAACGAAATAACACTCTGTATGGGAAGATCGTATAAACCACTCCATCATTTTATTGGAATAAAAATGATTAAAATCATGTTCCACAATAGAAATACATTTAGCAAATTACACTGAATAACGCACAGGTGTCTTTCATTTACATCGCAAACAAAAAATCTTTTCACTTCTTCTACGAGCCGTGATCATGAATCATCCCGCCTCTTGCGTCCATTGACTAGTGCGTCCAGACAAGACAAATATCCTGCTCCGTGCCATTAATCCTTCTAATCTTGACACAGAACCTCCGGAGTATTATACAGATACAACTGAGAACGTATCTATCAAAACCTTGAGTTCTCGTGTGCAAACATAATTGCTTAATGATATGAAAACTGTCATTTTCGGTAAGAAGGTAGATAACCTTTTTAGAGGCTTTAATAATAATCAATATACGTGAGAATCCTTGGCAATACGTTTTTAGAACAAGCTAGCCTATGTCCACGGCTCCACCGCACGGAAAACCTACTTTTTAGATTTTAACTCATGAGTCATTATCATATTAGATAAAACTTGTACCAGTATTTAAGTTTAATTAAGACCTATCAAGAAAAACCATCAAAATACATTTAGTAGCTTTTGCGTGATGTGCAAACAAACATATAGAGAGATTAACAGAAAAAATCCTAAAAAAGTGTTTGGAGTTCCAAGATGCCTATACAGACATTTTCACTTAAATATCTTAAATGTACAGACACAGCTCTGTTACAGCTTTATCTATCTTCTCTTACTTACTTATCATCACGCTATTTCCCTTGCGGGCTAGGCAGAGAGAACAGAGTGCCAAGAGGCTCTATTCTTGCATACATCTCTCGCTTCCTCAACATTCATAGCTCTCTTCATACATGCTCGCCGGTTTCGGAGACTCCTGACTCCACCTTCCTTCAATACATGACCAATTTGGTCTAGATAGGTAAGTCTCGGTCTCCCCTGTACCTACATCCTTCCACTTTCGCATTGTATATCTTCTTAACCAGTCGGTCGTCCGGCATTCTTTTCACATGTCCGAATCATCGGAGCATTCTCTTTCGCATCTTTGCACCAATACTCTCTTTCATACCTACTCGCTCTCTTACGTCATTGTTACGAATGCAGTCGGTCAGCCTCACTCCACAGATTCTCCGCAGAGATCGCATTTCGACCACATTGATTTGACTCTCATGCTCCTTTTTACATACCCAACTCTCGCTTACATATAATATCGTTGGGACAAGCACTGCGTTGTGTATTGCGACACGTGCCTTCTGACTGAGGTGGTGGCTACCGAGAAGTTGTCCCAATGCTCCGTTCACTCTATTTCCCGCATTCACTTTTCACTCTACATCAGTGGTGTACCTTCCATCCTGACTGAATCCACATCCAAGATATACAAATTCATCCACTTGTTCTAGCACACCATTTCCTATTGCTTCTCTAACATCTGTTCTGGCTTCTTCTCTTTCAAAAACCATTACTTTGGTTTTGCTCACATTCACACGTAGGCCCCTTTTCTTACTCTATTTATCTATCTTCTCTCTATCTATATAAAAGAATAACTGTCTGACTGACTGACATATTAACGGACAGCCAACAATTTCTGAGACCATGAAAATTCACATATGGGATACTTCGATACGCAAATCCTATCCAAAAAGGATTTTTTGTCGACAGCACCATGACGCGAGCCAAGCCACGGTTTTTGTGCTAGTACATGGGACACTCCGAAAGTTTTGAGAAACTAAAAAACTAACTTCAATGGATAAAATATTTTAATTAAATCTTTTTAAAGAACTCTCCACCAGCCTCTATACAAAGTTTCATGCGTCTGAAGCATTAAACACAAAGTGAAAAATGCGTCTGAACCAATTCTAAAAACATTTTTACCAGTTCGCCGTAGACACCTCTTCCACGGCCTTCTCAAACGCTGCTAGCGCATCTTTCAGCGATGTAAACTGTATCCCTTGCAGCAGATTTTTTATTTTAGGGAATAAAAAGAAGTCACACTGTGCCAGACCAGGACTGTAAGGAGTTGACCCAAGATTCTGACCAGTATGGTGTCCAGGAAGTCCCTCGTTTTGAGCACTGAGTGCGCGGGCGCTTTGTCATGGTGAAGCAGTACCCCGCGGAGCCCAGTGTTCGGTCGCTTGTTGCTCATTGCAGACAAAACTTTTGGCAGGCATTTTATGGTATACCATTCGGCGTTGATGCTGCTTTGGCCGCGTAATAGAATTGAAACTAGATGCCCCGTCAAAGTGAAGAAACTAGTGATCAAAATTTACCCTGCTCTTCTCGATCGCTTCACTTTCGTAAGCGTTGATTTGTTCTGAAACAGCCAAACTGTCGACTGACGCTTTGTTTCTGGATCGTATTGATAAATCCCAGGATTCGTCTACTATCACATTGTCGTAAACGCACCAAGACGAGCCTGCTTCAATTTTTTTAATCATATCACGTCACCACTCTACACGGGCCTGCTTCTGAGCTTCGGTGAGGTTGTGCGGCACTCAGCAAAAACTATCCTCCTCACGCGAACGTGCTTATGTAGAATCTTGTGAACGCTTCCCGAACCAATCTGCAGTGTATGCTGAATCTTTTCGTACGTAAGTCGCCTGTTCTCTTGAATTAAATTTTTTATTGCCAGCACACCTTCTTCCATGACAGCCGTCGTAGGACGGCAACTCCTTTGTTCATCGCCCAAAGTAAGGCCACCGCGCTTGAACTCGCTATTCCTACAGTAGATGGTTGCTTTTGACCTTAATCACTATTTACAGATACAAAGAAATGCTTACTTTAAATTATTACTCACTACCACACAACAAATAAATGAAAAATTTAAAAGTTACAAAATAAAATCACTATAGATACTAAACCGACTGCAAAGATGGTCGAGCGATTTAGATACCGGCCTCCCGCCTGAGTGTCGTGGGTTCGATTCCCAGACGTAGGACAACTCTTTGTGCGCCAAATAGTTGTTCTGAGTCTGGGTGTAGGTACTTTGTGTCCGAGAAATTGTATATTTGTAAAGTCCCCGCGTTACAAGGATTATTCTTTAGAGCAGGGTGCTATCTCTTTTAAACAAAAAAAAATAAAGCCGCAGTCGGCAACGCTGATGGCCGCTGGATTCGGTGGCGATCTATGATATGTGTTTTCATCCTGTGGAGAAGTGAAGGAGAAAGGAAGTCTCTTCTACCTCTTCCAAATATAATAAGCAACGGAGGCGAAATTGCGGGTCTCTGCAATTTTTTTTATTGCATTTAGTGGCAGACGACACACGGCCCATCTGATGATAAATGGTAAGCGTCGCTCATGGACTCAACTATACCTCTCGGAATTATTGTCAAGCCGCTGCTCACTATTTCATTTGACAGATATGAACTGAAAGAATAAACGGCAATATAGTTGTGTTTTGGCTGTAAAAAACACAACGATGTGATTCATGGCCGGTCACAAGGGTGGCACCAACCCACTCGGGCCCAATTCCAAGTGAGTACTCCCACTTGGTACCCAGCCCTACCACCAGTCATACAATGGATGATAATTGCTTACTTCCCTTAGTCGCCTCATACGACACCTATAGGAAAGAATGGGGTGGTGAAACTTGTATTATTAGTCCATCCGTATTAGTAAATTTATCTTTCCTCCTACTGATATCGAAACTGTAAAAATTTGTGAAAGTGGTATACAGACCTAACGATCGTATGAACAAAAAATAATAAACAAATAAATTATGGCTTGGATAATAATTAATTTGAATTTTTATAATGTTGATAGTACAACAAAATAATGTATTATTTATATGCATTAACATTATTGTAACAGTTACAAATGACAACTTAATAGTTGAAGCTACATATGTAACACTTAGAAAATGACGTAAGATATATTATATTCACGAATGATATCGGTCGTTAAACGCTTATTTACCTACTTTTTCACGTTCTGAAAGAAAACATTAGGTAATAGTGGAATTTATATTTTTTGCCTCTAAAAGAAGAGAAGAGAAGAGTTGATAACCCTTTTTATATTTTTTGTTTAGGCGGGAAAAAATGTTCCTAACCGCACCCCCTATCGTTCGGGGCAACGACCAGTAGTAGTAGTAGTGTGGGGCCTGCACCCACTAAAGAAACCCGCCGTGTGCCGTCTCTCCGCCTTTATTGGTGGGCCACTGGAACTATGTTACATTCCTTCGGTGGTATACTACGACGTGCCTAAGATTTGTAAAATCTATTTAATTCAAATAAGTAACTTCCTAGCTATCAGCGAAACTTATTTAAACCATTGAGTGTACATAAAATACATGATTACTATAATTATGAACTTCACTATCTACAAGCACTTTCAGGTAGTAACCACTAGGTTATTTTATGTTTATTAAACATGACAAATTAATAAATTTTGACTTTTATTAGATTACTTCATAATCATTTATTGTGTATTGAATCTGAGAAAAAATAATACATTAAAATTATTCTATATCGGTAGTATTACAAAAATAATAGAACATAAAACAGATGCAGAACGCAAGCTACATACAACACGCGCTCAAGCAACGCACACATAGACATCGCTCACGGACACGATATTTCGGCATGGTTAGGTACAATGCGAGAGCGAGTGCCGTCCGCTTCATTAGTTTTTTAGCATTTTGTGATCTTTTTCGTGCAAAGATGGAATAACAAAAAAATATTTATTACAACTCAGTTGATGTTTAAATTCTATAAACAGTAAGTTCTCGCTTTTTAAACCCTTGCAGCGTCCATCGCGCAACGCGACGATTCTCACTGCCTTGCAAGTTAGTGTTTTCCACTATAGTTGCGGCACGCTATGATGGCCGTTTTGACATAATATTACAATAGTTATGTGAAATGTCAATTTATAGAATTTCAAACTTTCATGGTCACTTATAATTCTAAACGTTTTTTTAGTTTTTACGGGATTTATACCATGTAAATCACGTGTCCCCTACCATGATGCAAAGTCACAAAACACTCGAACTGTTTTTAATCTATCGGACAAAGAGTTGACTGAACCTATGATGAACGTTCTTGAGAGAGGGTTGAATTTTGCTCCTGCTCCAAATCGCATCCCTTACGAACAAATTATTGGAACCGTTGAGGAAGTTATCCGAAAAAATAATTTACCGCCAGCCGACGCGGAGGTTTTAAGACAAGACATCGCTGTAACTATACGCAGTGCAAAATGTCCTAAGCCCAACATCATTGCCGCTGAGATGTCCGCATTACAAGAGCTTAAGAACGATCAAGAAATACTGGACTTAAGAGCGGATAAGGGAAATGCGACGGTTGTTATGAGCACTAATGAATACGAACAAAAAGTACGAGATTTATTAGCCGATGAAAAAACGTACATGAAAGTTAAATACGACCCCACTGCCAGGACAAATTGAAAGATTCGAGAGCTTATTAATAAATGCAAATATGCGATTGGCGAAGAAACAGTGAATCATTTATTAAGACCTAGGAACCTCCACCCACCCAGCTATATGGCCTACCTAAGATTCACAAACAGAACGCCCCTCTACGACCAATTGTGAGTCAAATGGATTCCCCGACATATGAGTTAGCTAAACATATAACTAGCATCATAAATCCACTAGCAGAAGGAACTGGATCTTCCGTCAAAGATTCTCGTCATTTCATTGAGACCCTTCAGCACAACAACTTAGAGCCGGACGAAGTGATGGTCAGTTTTGACGTGGAATCACTTTTCACAAATGTCCCAATAGCTGATTGTATGAAGGTAATCGCAGATAAAATATAACAACAAAAGATCCCCGCAGCATATGTTGATCTGGTGAAACATTGTCTGACGACTAATTATTTCGTGTACAAGGGCGAATACTACATACAACTCGACGGTGTGGCAATGGGCCCTAATCGTCGCCAACATATGGATGGAACATTTTGAAAAGATAGCCATCACCGCCGCCCCACGCCAAATTAAACTTTGGAAAAGATATGTCGACGACGTATTCTCTATAATAAAAGGCGATGAAGGAGTCGTTAAAGAATATGTCACACACTTGAACAACATACACTACAAAATGCGGTTCACGTATGAAATAGAGAAAAACCGCAGCATAGCATTTCTCGATATCAAAGTAGGAGTCCGAGAGGACGGTTCATTCAGTCACTCAGTATTTAGGAAACCAACTCACACAGACCACTATTTGCACGCTGACTCGTATCACCACCATCGACACCTAAACTCTGTAGACGTCTCTCACCAACCGTGCATATAATTTGTGTGACAAGGAACATGTCACGGATGAACTACAACATGTAAGCGCAGTTCTACGGAGGAATGGTTACAAAGGACAGCTCCCTCCAATATGACAAAAAACGAAGGCAAGACCCATTCAGGTAGAACGACAGCCGGCTTATTTACCATATTATGTTAAAGGAGTGATAGATAAGGTCGCAAATATTTTAAATAAGTATTCAGTAAAAACTATCTTCACTCCTTTAAAAAAGATTTCCTAGCTATTGCGCACACCGAAAGATTATTTCCCATTAGAAAGACTAGGCGTACTGTAGCATGTCGGATGAAAGAACACATTAGGGCTTATAAAAACAATGAATGAATGAATGAAAATCGGCGATAGCACAACCTTTTGGAGGCAGGAACGAATCATACATCGAGAATTTACACAATCCTCAGATACTTTCGACAGAACGCCACTATATACCCAGATTGGTGAGAGAAGCCATTGAAATCACGAAATACAAAAATTTCAACCGTGAAGATGGTTTTCTATTATCTAGCACCTGGCGTCCCGTGATTCGTCTATGTACAAAGGAGAAAAACACCTCAGAAACCAGTGGTAGTGGTTCCATAGATTGTTTTGCGTGTCATAAACGAGTGAGAAAGCGGGTAGACAGATATTTCTAACCGCAGAATAATAAAAACTATTCCCACCCGCAAGGACTTCAGTTGCTCCGTGATCATGGCGCTTGCAACAGTGCCAAAATATCGGAAATTCGTAAGTAAAAATTTAGATGGTATAAATCCCGTAAAAAGGTTTAGAATGTCAATTTATTCTCGAAAAAAATATAATCAAATCTATAAGTTTTTATTGCAAGTAGTACCTGATTAAAAAGGCTTAATAAAAAAATATAAATGTTTACTTATATTTGAACGAACTAAATATTCTTCGGTGGTAGAGTTGATAACCCTAGCGCGACTGCTGAGCGTAGTTATGAAAAGTGAGGTATATACATGAGCTTGCCTTCTGTACCTATTTATTTTGTGCCCCCGTGGTAATGCGCTATTCCCTTATAAACAGACTTTTGTAATCAACATAAGAAAAAATCTAAAACTAAGGCACCTTGAATTTACTCACCGACGCTGCTTTGTACATTTTATTAACATATTTACTAAATTGTTTTCAGTTATAATGGATTAGTCACGAAAAATAACAACTTAGTAACTCATTTCTAAAGTCCATCAGTTTCAGGTGAGACTTGAAACCGCTTCCGTTAGCATAGGAGTAATTAATTCCTGTCAGGCCTATACTGTGTTGACTTCCCGTCGTCTAGTGGGCAAGTGGATCCCTAACGGAATAAGGATAAATTAATTAGTTAATTTTGTAACCTAGGTTCATTAGGATGTATTATTTAATGAATTCTTGTAGCAATATCCAATGGTTCCATCCACGCATCCATTAGCCTTTTGTCGTCCACTGCTGGATAGGTTAAGAAAGCATAACGCTAAAAAGCATCCAACAATCTATTTGTTGTTTTTTTATATAAATGTTAAGAAAAGACTTATGGTCCTCCTTATTATATACACTTATTTTACATGAATTGTTATAGAAAGCACGCGCTTTAAAATAATTAGGCTTCTCGGAACACAAACCATTCTTAGTTGGATGGCTATAAAAGCAAGTTGGGGGTAAAGTCTGGCTGATTCCCGCATTAAAGGCAGCATCAGCTTGACAATGGCAGCATCACCCTCGTATAGAACATCAGCGTGAAGCAATTATAGGTTATTGTGTTTCAATCCTTCTCCTCCGCCTCAGCATCCCTGATATGTCATCTCATGTTCTAATGCATTTGATGGTAATCACTATATAGAAATAAAGAGCTATAATGAATAATTACATTTATATATATTTTAAGCACTTAGCACCGTTTACCAAAACACGAATCTAGTGTGTGTTAAAATATGCAAGGAGTTTTACTTAAGTAATCAAAGTTGATATCAATCAATCGATGTCAAAGTTACACAGTTACAGCTATGCCTACACCTATATTAAAGGGATTTTCTCACACCTTTAAAAAATGACACATGACATATTGGAGAAACGTGTCACGTATGCCTATAAAGCACTATCGCTGCAAAACTCGATAGTATAACGATATTTTATTGTTCTATATTTACGTTTCAATGTAGTTTAGAGGTAGAAGATCGGAGTGAAAAAATGGTAGATACTTCCATGACTGTATTGCGTATCGTGAGTGAGTGCACTGGAAGCCTAAAATTCCCTTTTAATCCCTCCCTTATTATACTTTCTCTCCACTGTCACTATCGTATTATAAAAAAAGTTATCTTAAATAATACTTTGACGTCATTAAATAACTGAAACAATGTATGTTGGAAGTATCATCAATTTAATTTGCCTCCCCGTAGCTGATCCCGTAACAAACCGACCAAACCCATTATAAACCTCGACCGTACCCAATTAATCTCATCGCTAATTAAATTAGTTTTACGCTTATATGCGGTGATAGGAAATGTTAACATTATCCTGCATAATTTAAAATATATCTTTTTCTTCTTCTTTTTTTATTATGGCAATCAGCCTAAGCTATTGATGCCAGTGTCGAGTTTTATGTTATGTTTATGTAGGTTAGTTTATAGTAAGTTTAATTCATCAAAAACTTCAAAGTTATATAAATCAAACAATAGTCATAGTCAAGTCAGTCAGTAAAATAGCCGCAAACTTTACTCGAAGCCTTTATGGAGATTTGGAGGCAACACAAAAAAACACTTTACGCCGCATTATAACTTACCATTGTCTTATGCACGTAAACAAATAGTTAATTCGTAAATTGTCACCCGTTTTTACATTTTTGAAAGGATTTTTTCATGGGCCCGCCAAAACTCAAATATATCTTAAATATTATGGTGTGTTCACACGCTTGCATTCAAAGCGACATTTAACGGGCACGAGCATGGGCACAAGCGTGTGAACGGGCTGCCCGTGGCTGCCCGGCTGCTTACGCGCTCGCGAGAATTAGTAGATCTTTCATGGGGCAATGTATATGCTTCTACAATAAAATTTCTGAAAATGTCCGAAACATGCCACTAAATAAGTTTAAAAAAGCCATAAAATTTAGACTTTGTAATCAAGGTTATTACACTGTTTCGGATTATCTTGAGGATAAAACTAAATGGGCTTGAGCTGCTCCTCATTCACTAATTTTCAAAATTGTTTTATAAGATATAATATAATTTTAGTTATAAAGATTATATTAAATTGTAATAAATTGGCAATTTAAAAAAGTGGCCCATGAGTTTCTTGCTGGGTTCTTCTCATGAAAGGCTCTCATTTTACTACGGAATCCGGCCGCTTGTGGCGATTGCAATCGCCACTTTGTTATTGCGGATGCACTCGTCTCAGTCGATGGTGTTTATTATTTTAATTATTAGTGTATTATTGACGATTTTAAGTGCTACCTAATAGGCCTATGAAATTAAGATATTTTTGAATTTGAATTTGAATTCGCCGTTGAATGGAATCAGTATTTGTTTTTTTTTTGGCAAAGTTCAAAGTATGAATGTGCTTGCGCCCGTGGTCCTGTTCACATGTGTGCGGTAGCTTTATTATCTCGTGAGCACAAAGTACATTGAATATACGGAGACTAGTGAGCCTTCGCGACGACCGGGTGTACAGGCGTTACTAAAAAATACGATAACGAGATGTCGGTGTGGTCAAGCGACCAAATTTTATGTTTCCTCCAGTTTTATCAGCAAGAATTTTTGTCATCCACCACCTTATTCTCTGTAATAATCTTCTCCGTTCTATTCGTCATCGATAATTTTGTTTTTTTTTTCAATAAAAATAAGTGAGACCAGCGGTAATAGCTGCCACAATATTTACGTTTGCATTTTCCGCCATATTTGCTAGCAGCGCATGACAAGATGCGCGCCAAGGTGCATCCCGAGCTGCTTGCCGGGCTGAGCGGCGCGCGTGTAGACGCTCTTTTTGTAAAAATCCTTTGAATTTTGCAAAAATACCGACACTCACTCCGTTCAACGCCGAGCGCATGCACAAGCAGCCGGGCAGCCACGGGCAGCCGTTCACACGCTTGTGCTCGTGCGCGTGCCCATTGAATGTCGCTTTGAGTGCAAGCATGTAAACGGACAATTGTTGTAAATGGCGGGCCGCGCGTCGAGCTGCTTCCCGAGCTGCTTGCGGGGCTGCGCGCCGCGCGTGTCCACGCGCCGTTAGGGTCAAGAGCCATTAAACAAGAAGATAAATATTAGGTTACGGAAGTCCATTTGTCAGGCCATGGATTATCAACTCAGTTTATGACCTTTTTAAGCTCATGAAGCTATGAAGTTCAAAAACAGAAGATAAAGCCAATTCTCTGATTCTAATATTGTAAACTAGCGACCCGCCCATCAATGTTTTGCAAAAAATTTTTTTCAAAATAACATTGTTACGAGTAAATGTGGGTAAATGTGGTAGAGGCAAATTCAATAAACACCGTAAGAGACCTGAACCTCAGTATAAAACTAACGCGAATGTATAATTTCAAGAAAGAAACGCCACTAGGCTGGCCTACTTAAAGTTATTACTAGGAATTGCATTTTCCAGTAGATTATTTGCCGTATACCATAATTTATAATATATTCACAGCTTTTTATGAAGCTTACAGCACATGGATATTATGTATGGTTTCGTTTTATGGCGTTACTTGCCAGCGACCGTGTCACGAATTAATGGAATTTACGATACCGTACCCTTGACCAAAATTTGTTGATACAAAAAGCTTTATAGCCAGTATAACACAAGCACCACCTGTTAGTAAAACACAAATATGATTTCACAACGCGATGCCTACTCATTGTATTTTAGGTCACGCATTGTTTTGCTAATTTAGTTTGATTAACGAGATTGTATGTTGTTTCAGGCAGTCCGCCGCTGTAAGCACAGAGTCGAAATGAGATGAGTATGCGCGTGGCGTGGGCCAGGTGGTACTGGATCGTGATTCTAACGACGTGCGCCGCGAGGACTGCCAGTGACTGGCTCGACTGCGCTCATATTTCCACCTGTCGTTGCAAATGGTCCTCCGGAAAAAAAACTGCAACATGTGCCTCCAGTGACCTACGCCGCCCACCAGCTCTCTCGTCCGATATACAAGTGCTTGATTTACACGACAATCCTATACGAAACCTTCCTCGCGAGGTTTTTGCTAGTATAGGCCTACTTAATTTACAACGACTGAATCTTCGGGCGACGAATTTGAGGTCGATAAATGTCGATGCATTTTTAGAATTAAGAATATTAATAGAAGTGGATTTAGGGGACAACGACCTATCCCATTTGCCAAGAGACATATTTAGAGGCAACGAAAGATTACGATTAGTAGTACTTAGTAATAACCCTTTGATGACGCTGGTTGCAGATCAGTTTCCGCCTTTACCGCATTTACGAATGCTTTTATTTGATGGTTGCAGATTAAGGTCAATACATACAAACGCTTTCAGGAATTTAAAATCTCTTGAAACGATAGATTTGCGTAGGAATCAGCTTACATTCCTCCGTTTGATAGCATTTTCTCTACCTGCTTTGAAAACCGTATCTTTGTCCGGCAACCCCTGGAAATGTGATTGTAGACTAAGAGAATTCAAGGATTGGTTTTTAGAAAGCAAATTAGGTACTGAGGATTTACTTTGCGTAGAACCCTCCACACAAGCCGGAAATAAGTGGCGAAATGTTCCAAGTGAGAATATGACGTGTCCACCTGAAGTTAAATCTAGTACTCTAATTGTGCGAGCTGAAATTGGTTTGCCGACTTCATTTGGCTGCTGGGTCCATGGAGTTCCAAAACCTCTTGTAACATGGCTCTTTGATGGTGTGGATGTACATAATAGCTCTGTGGATTGTGATATGGAGGAGGTAGATACGAACATTGAAGATGAATCCGATGATAAAGTGCCGGGTAGTGTTAGATGGGTTAATGTGACTCTTCTCAATGTGACTTCAAGTGCAGCAGGAGAATGGACGTGCGTTGCTAAAAGTATAGCGGGTGAAGCAAGAGCTATCATAAGCCTAGTCTTACCAAGATCACAGACAGCTACAGCTAGAACAGCACCAGGGATTCCTCATTTATTGGGTGTCGTTTTTGGTGCTCTCGGGATATTAGCAACGCTTGGATTTATAGCTGCTGTAGCCTGCTGGCATTTACGAAGATCAAGCGTTCAACCAAGTAGGAGCTTTACTGATCAGGAAAAACGACTTATAGATGCGTCAGTTGTTGTTAGCTGTGACCGATCTATAGGTGATATGGCTTCACCTTGTGATTTTGAACTCACTGAACGAATGTCGGAGGACCCTCCTCGAGGTTGCGGATTTGAGCCAGTTCATATTACAATAGAAGGTACTCCAGGCGCATTTCCACCACCACCAGCAGAATTTGCAGTGCCAGTTCCATACGGAAATATATTTATATCTGTCCAAGTATCCGGTAGAGGAGAACCCGGGAAATACCCAGATTTACTTAGCGGAGGAGCAACATTGCCACGAAGAAATCGAACATGTTGTAGTGCCGGGCCAGCTTATGACAATATGGGTCCTAGAGTAACAGCCACAGGTAGTTCAACTTGGTCATTACCAGGAGCCAGTACAGAAAACGCTGAGATATCAGAAACGCCAGTGTTAACACTACCGCCACCCCCGCCTGAGTTCGTATCGCTTTAGCCCAGGTCCCTGGTACTAGATCCCTCTACTCTGAGGTGACCTGGTACCGCCCATTCCTAGTCAATTAGACTATTCCCTAATTTAATTAAAATAATTTCAACGTCTATTAATTTAAATGTAAATAGTTTCTGTGCTAAGATAAGATCGATGTGAGACATCTATGAGATAAATACGTAAGATTGTTATCAATATTGTAATATTGCATTTAAAGTGAACTTGTTAATACATTGAGTAATGAAGTGAGAGCATTAGTCTCTTTTATTTTGTTCCCTAGATATTCAGTTTTATATTTCGAATAAGCGTCTTCCTAATTGTTGGAATATATGGATATAGTTATGTTGCTCATATCTGAAATACAGTTAATTTATTATATTATGTACTAGCCTTTGTCCGCCGTTCCGCTGCAGCCAAACGCTAGTTTTTAGTATCTTAGTTTCCTGATGTAGTAGGGAGATAAAACTTAAATATCAGTCTTAAAGTCTAATCACGAGCTATCACAAAAATCAATTTAGTAGCTTTTATGTAAGTATTTTTTGAACAAACAAACGGACAAACAAACGGACAAACAAACGGACAAACAATCAAAAAACTTAAAAAATGTTTTCAGTTCCGGGACATCCTCGTAGAAAAAAAACGCTATTTTTTGTTTCAAATATATTCAATGAGTAGACACAACTCTGTTACAGCTTTATAATAGCACAGATTATCCATATCGTTTGTTATATAAATACCTACTATTTTATAGTATCTAGGTATTTTTTTGGCGTTTTTGAATACCCTAAGTTTATTAGCGTTCAGTATTTTACACAGATCACCTTTATAATTTGCATAAATTCAAAGCAATCACTAAGATTACTTTATTTCTTTTATTGACTCAAATTATTTTATTAATTTCTTTGGTAAATAAATAAATATGAAATCGTGACATCAAAAGAATTGAAGACATTAAAACTCCAATCTTATTACCTTCCATATATTCCAAAAAAACTTTTGTAAATATCTATTGTTTGTTATACAAACTTCCCAAACATAAGACTGACCCTTATTCTTGTTTTTCACGTCTTTAAAACTTTAACTATAATGTAACGCTGTAAGTAATTACAACAACTAGTAAAGCAGAGTAGCTTGATACTTTTTTCTTTAAAACTGATAATATATAATGTAAAGAAAAATAAACCGATTACGTGAAATAATGAAGTTTTATTGGTTTTGTCTATAGAAATGATTTTTGATCAAAGAGGTTTAGAGGGTTTGAGGTCTCGGGTTCGATCCCCGGGTCGGGCAGTGTTATTGAGCTTTTTCGTAAAAAGAAAAATTCTCAGTAGCAGCCCCGAGTTTTCTAATGTAAAGAAAAATAAACTCATTACGTGAAATAATAAAGTTTTATTGCTTTTGTCTATAGAATTGATTTTTGATCATGAGGTCTCGGGTTCGATCCCTGGGTCCAAGAAAAATTCTCAGTAGCAGCCCCGAGTTTGGAAATGTGCCCGGTAGACGGCAATAGGCTCGCCCCCTATTACCTGGGAATGAAACATAGCATGGGTATGTAATATACCTATGCCAACCCCTTCGGGGAATACAGGCGAGATACTATGTTTTTTGTCTATAGAATACTTGAGATACTATAATGCACTTTGAAGGTTGCTACCTAAGTATAGGGCTCGCCTGATGGTAAACAGTGGCCGTGGTCTAAAGACGCTATCAGCTGAAACTCCGTGGTGAAGAACTAAAAGTATAGGTAACACCCTATTGCTTCCAGCGGGTATCACGCGAGGCGATTAAGGAAAATAAGCAATTATCACCCATTGCATTATTGGGGGTAGACTTAAATATGAGTACACACTTATTATCTGGCCTAAGGGCGTCAGTATTACCATACTCGAAATGATAAGGTGAGCAATAGCTTACCAGTCTTCCCTGTATCGGTGGGTCCATGAACGACGGTTACCTCTTACAATCAGGTCAGCCAGGGTCAGGATCAGGGTTCAGGGTTGACTGCCACCTAATGCAGCAAAAAAGCAGGTGCCAGAGGCATCACTCAAGCGTTTTTAACCTCAGTGAGAAAGAGGGGGAAGAATTATGGGAGATTGGAGGTGAGGACGTGGAAATTAATAATAATAAAAATGGGATCGGAAGTGGAGGGGATAGATTTGTTTATAGTACACGGGTAGCAAACAAGCATACGACCCATCTGATGGTAAGCGGAAGGCACCGCTTATAGGCTACCTGTAGCCTATAGACGCTAGTTATACCAGTGGCATCACTCGCACGTCATCATCTTCAAGGAAAGGGATAGGCGATGGAGAAAAAGGATAACAAGGGGATGATAAGGAGGTTAGGTACTGCCTCCGGCGCTCTCACTCACTATACGATACAAAACAGTAGTATATATCCACCTTTACGCCGGTATTTTATGAGGGGGTGGTAATTTTACTGTGGAGGAGCCGGCCAATTCTTGCTGGTTGTAAGTATCTACCTTCTCTTACAATTTTTTTTTATTGCATATAGTGGCAGACGAGCCACGGCCCATCTGATGGTAAATGGTAACCGTCGCTCATGGACTCAACTATACCGAGAGTATTGTCAAGCCGCTGGTCACATTTCATTTCACCGATATGAAATTTAATGAAAGAATAAACGGCTATTACCTGCTATAGCCAAAACGCAACGATGTTCAGTTCTTCAGTGCCGGTCACACGGGAGATGGTGGTACCAACCCGCTCAAGCCTGATACCAAGTAAGTACTCCCACTTGGTACCCAACCCTACCACCAGTCATGCAATGGATGATAATAAGTCGCCTCATACGACACCCGTGGGAAAGAATGAGGTGGTGACACTTGTATTCTTAGTCCGTCACGTGGTGGTAATGCTGGGTACCAAGTGGGAGTCATCCATCCATCAGCCTTTTAACGTCCACTGCTGGACATAAGCCTCCCCATGAATGGGGAATAGTGCTGTAATCGCCACGCTAGGCAGGCGGGTTGGCGATCGCAGTGGATGTTGTTAATACTCGAAGGAGTGCTGCTGCCCACTCCCTTGGTATTCCCTCAGACGGCTCTTACGACTCCCATGGGTGGAGAGGGGTGGGATAATTCTAAAGCCGGCCCCACACTGCGCGCTCCCTGGTGGGAGTACTCACTTAGTATTGGGCCCGAGCGGGTTGGTACCACCATCTCCCGTGTGACCGGCCATGAAGAACATCGTTGCGTTTTGGCTGTAGTAGGAGATAGCCGTTTATACTCTTATTTCATTTCATATCTGTGAAATAAAATGGTGAGCAGCGGATAGACAATACTCTTGGTATAGTTGAGTTCATGAGCGACGGCTTCTATTTACCATCAGATGGACCGTGGCTAGTCTGCCAATACATGCAATAAAAAAAAAAAATGTCGATGTGGTGATTACTATGTACTTATTGATATAATATAAATAATAGGTATTATATCAGTATGCAGTTATCTATATGGTGTCACCATAGGTTCACAAAGTGAATATTTTGCTTGAATATTACGACTACCTGTCTGACATCAACCGTACCTCTCTAACTTTCATCAGAAAATATTTGATGCAACCAGCCTTAAAAAGTGACGATTCTTTTGACAACCCATCTCTGTCCCCAATTGCGGGCACGAAGAAAGCTGGCCCATTGTAGGTACGCTAATATCAAAAGCCAAGGAGATAATCTCTTCGTGAGAAAAAGTGTTTTCCTTCGCTGAACAGTAATAATTCGCCAGTAATTAAGACATAATTTCAATATGTTTGGTTGTACACTGCCGCTCCAATGATCGGTAGGGTTTTTAATTAATTTTAACTTATAAATAAAAAATATTTGAGATTCATGTTCGTAGTTCTGAATAGGAGATGTTTGGGTATATAAACGTTTAGCTATCTAAAGGTTAAATTAATGAAATAATTAGCTATTGGATCAATTAAGCGTCTTAGTCAATTTTGCTTAAAAGCATATTTCAGACCAATAAGATAAAAGTACAATAATTATAGTCTTTTAATACGGAATGTATTAAAAATATTGTTTTTTGTTAAGACGGGAAAAATGTACTTAACATACTCTATAATTTGGGACAACCCGTTCCCTGATCCATCCACCCGCGGCCTCCGCTAGGGCGGCATCAGGTATAGGTACCTACTCGCGTTTGTGTCGCGGCAGTTCCTGGCAGTGGTTCGGGTCAGCGGAAGATTCCTCGTAGAAGGTTGCGACCGCGGCCTTATTTATGTTGCTGCCGAGCATCGCATTGACAACACTTGGCAGCGAGAGGTTCTATTGCCGCGACGAATGCGGGACTGCTCGGCCCAAGTAAACCTGACTGATGACTTTAGCGTATGTCATGTCGTATTCTTATTGCAACCGCACTGGTGACAGCATGGAGTCAATTCCCTCCTAGCAACTATGTGCAGGTGTCTGCCGAAGTAACTGTGGCCCGAAAGCACCTGCACTAATCGGAAAGTAAGGACTCTGAGAATCACCCTACCTACATCTCCGGCACCGACTGGAGCGCCCCTACGATCCAAAGAAAGGCCCAGTGCATCTCAAGCCATGCCCTTTAACGGGCCATAGCAGCTCGGCGGGCGTCGCTCTGCCATCTGGCGCCTTCACACATTCAAAATAACCTAACACAAAATAAATTATGAATTTGATTCTGCTCGCGACTTCGCGAAATATCAGAATTGGGTAAATATTATACAAATACGTCACTGTTAAATAAATTTAGAAATTATTGCACATTAATCTCGTAGAAAACGTGCATTTTACTGGGATAAAAAATATTCTATATTTTCTTAGGTCAGGGCTGTGCAATTCATGATGGTCGGTGAAGCAGTTACGACGTGAAAGCGTAACAAATACACTTGCATGTAAATATTAATGTGAATTTAGGTTTAGAAATGCCCATCATAGTGTTTAAACCTCCTTCCTAATAAAACGCGTAACGCATTAAGCTGTTAATGGCTTCTATCGCAGCAAAATAAAACAAATATAAACTAATTTCAAATTCATAACAAAACACAATAAAAAGTCCGTCCAAATTTCAAATTTTCTCCCTTGTTTTCATATCTCTACGTAATATGTATCAAATTCCACGAGTTTATTCAATTAAACTTTCCATATTAGCATGGTAATTTCACAGCGTATGTACATTTAATAATAAAAAATAATTGACAAAAGCAAAAAATAATAAAAACAATGCTCATATATTTCACCAAAGCGCTTTTTTACGAATTGTAAATTGCTTAATCGTTTATTGGCTAAACAAATATTCATTACTTGGTGTAAACGCCAAAACAATATTCGTTGTCTATTATCTCTTCGACCCATTTTCAATTTGGAGCAATCAATTTGAGAAATGAATTATTATTCACGGTATGATATTTGAATAAAGGATTTGGATATTATATTGTGTTTTTGCTAGATATTATACATAAAGGTATTTTTTGTCGAATATTTGTTTATTTGACTATAGTAAATATTTCTTAGTAATTATTTTTTAAATTATTTATTTTTTTAAATTATATTATCACTCGACGAACCGACATCCGTTGGGGAAGAAAGGTTCTCGAGTGGCGACCGCGTATCGGACGGCGCAGCGTAGGACGGCCTCCCACCAGGTGGACCGATGCCCCGGTCAAAGTTACAGGCATTCGTTGGATGCTGGCGGCACAGTACCATTCGCTGTAGCGTTCTCTTGGGGAGGATGCCTATGCCCAGCAGTGGACGATGAAAGGCTGGGGATGGATGGATTATTTTTTCGTATTAAAACTTTGTTGTCAAATCTTTTATTGCTAATAACAGGTTTGCACTCACAATAATATAGATTTAGTCCATTGTCCGCACTGCCAAATGCGAGTTAGCAGACTTCATAAGCTGTAGAGAAAATAACTTAGACGTGTAGGTTATTGTAGTATCATTATGTTCAATGGGTATACTTACCTAGCGATAATTTTTAAATGTAGATATAAGTCTGAAAATTAAAATGATGCTTGCTTTGTGGAGTCTTATCTCTGACTAGAATTCAAATACGGTAACTTTTGGCAGTGTACCCTCTTATCACTGGACTATCGCAACTTGCAATATTTTTGCAGTCAAGACTTTATCAAACCAATAATCAATCAAAGCATACAAAGAAACCTTTTTTCTCATTCACTGTTCGATATTTAATCCACCAAATAACGAATTTTTTGGACCAATTCTGTGTCAATACGGGTTGAAGAATTATTATCCAATTCCCTTTCAGAATTAGATCGTAAGTTGAAAATTCTTATTTAATTGAAATCATTACCAGACAGCGGTCGTTGATTCTCTAAAATGGAGTCAATTTAAGGGATTTTTGAGGCGAGAGTACTCTCCCCCTACCTCATTAATGTACTTTCCTACTTGTTTAAGTTTGAAGTAATTCCTTGGCAACGTCCAATAATAATGTTATTGAGGTTTTTTTTTCATAATTATCATAAACCATTTGCCTGTATTCCACTTGATGGCGGTGAGATACCATCAGGTCGTAAATCATTACTTTACATTAGTTGAAATATATGTGCAGATTTCTTAATTACTACTGTACAGCCGCCTAGTACCCTAATAAGGAGCGTACTTAATAGCCGGTGGTTTACGTATAAGTTAACTCATGTTGTAGATTACCTAAATCTACGATGAACACAAGCGCCTAGCTGAATTGTTTTAGCTAAACGCCCGTGGTAATTATGGCTAGCGACCCTAGTTTAGTATACTTACATAAATAGATTAGATGACCCGATGAATTTCGTATCAGGTACATAATTTATTTTATCAGCGACTATCAATCTTAATCAATCTGCATCGTCTAAGATTTGGATTTAGATAAGTTATTAATTCAACTGAATTGGAAAGAATGACAGTAGATGTAATTTTTTCGTCTGTTGTCAGATCCATAATCCAAAAAGGCGATTCCCATACACAATTTAAATTTTGAATTTAAAAATTGTCATTTATTTTTACTGATTTTCCCTATTTTTGTATCTTTTAAACCACCCCGCTTAAGAACGAACAAAATAAAAAAAAACAATTATTGAACTCGGCAGAGCCTTTTTTTAATTTTAGCGAGACTTAGAGCCATTTATTGTTATATACATAGATTACTAGCCTACGGCGGAGCCGCGGGCAAAAGCTAGTTTTAAGGTTATATCTCAAGTTTCCGATATAGTAGCGGGATAAAATATAAAACAGTCTTTAATCATGGACTATCAAATAAAGAAAGTTTCATCAAAATCTGTTCCTTAGTTTTTGCGTGATGCGTGAACGAAAAAGCGGATAAACAGACAAACATTCTAAAAAAAATGTTTTGTGTTTAGACACGTTTATATAGCCTATTACAGTATTTTTTTTAGCAAATATCTTAAATGTACAGACACAGCTCTGTTTTATAGTTAGGATAGAAGATACAAAAATAAATAAGTGCGGGACGTCTGTTAGCATGAGACCTAAGGCAACAGAGGGAAGATAAGTAGGAAAAGGATATGTGTACCTACGGCATGCCATGTACCCAAACTGTATATAGGTACTAATTACACTCATAATACACAAAGATCTTACAAACTAGTGTGCTGTGCGTGTTTCATCGATCATATCGATATCACTGGGCCACCTTCGCTTCACCATCAGCTCTTCCGCATTGACCTTGTCGTGGTGATACGTTACAAGTCCAGGATCCAAGTTGGTCAGTGTTAATTTAGTTTTTATTTAGGCTAATTGGTACATGTTCACAACATGAACAGCTACCAAATACTCGGAGGTACAATACACCATCGGCATATCTAAAACAATAGTTAAAAAAATATTTAGATATTTAATAATCAAATAGGCATATCATAGGCAGGTATGCCTATGATATGCCTATTTGATTATATATTTGAAATTTTGACCAGCCTTGTGTAGGTAGTATTGTAGGCAGAAATTACACGACCACCATACTCCGTTTATGGTTACTTAAGATGACTGCACAGCAGTAATGCTATTCTGTAAAAACACAATTTGATACCGAGCTTCACCTGAGTGACAAAGCTCACTTCGCAACCGAACTCGCTTGAACTTGATTTGGAATTCTGTAAACATCTGGTACGCACATGCGAAGTGAAGTGAGTATCAAATCGAAGAGCGTTTGGCTAGAGCTGGGTTAAAAATAACAAAATTAACTGTGATATTATGTATTTGCTTATTAGATGTCAACATTGATGACGGTATTTTAGGTAAGTCTACAGCAATCTACCCCTACTGTTATTGCAGATACAAACATACCTGTTATAGAGGTAAGAATTAATATTTTTGGTGTATGTAAGTACCTACTCATATTTACAAATCTAGTTAAATATATTTTATTATCTCTTTTTCAGACACCACATTTCATTTGTGTGCCTGGAACCTCTGGCCCATCTTCAAGGCCCAGTGTTGTCCGCATGGTTTGTATTCTAAATGTATATCTTTATAAAAGACTAGCTTCTGTCCGCGACTTCGTCCGCGTGGAATAGTTACTTTGGGCTAACGCTAAATTCAGTACTTGATCATTATTTTGCTGCAATGTTATTTTAAAACTGCGTAAGTAATCTCTTAAGATATTCATTGAAATCGAATGATGTACAGGGAAATTTTGTTTTAAATAAAATACTCGTTATGAATAAGATACTTATTTGGATAAATATTAATATCATGTCTATAAAAACGCCTTCGCAAATAACGCATTATTTTAGAACAAGTTAATTATAGTGAGCCAATCTTAAAAGATAGACATAAGCTTTTGCGGACTTTTTTTTAGAAATTTTAAAGGGGAACAATTCTGTCATACAAGATTTTTGCGAAACTTTAACCGTTTACGCAACGCACGCAGTGGAAGCTGTCAAAAGGAAAAAAACCCGATTTTGAAATATTCTTCATTGTTTCTCCGCTCCTATTAGTCTTAGCGTGATGATATATAGCTTATAATCTTCTTCGATAAATGGGCTATCTAACACTGAAAGAATTTTTCAAATCGGGTCAGTTGTTCCTGAGATTAGCGCGTTCAAGCAAACAAACAAACAAACTCTTCAGCTTTATATATTAGTATAGAGTATAGATATTCCCTATAATATACTTAATATTCTGATTTTAGAGATCGCTAAGCTCTTTACCACTCCAGCCTGCACAACGTACGCCACCAAGAATACGTCCTGCAAGTCCAGATCCACCCCTAACACCCTCATGCTCTGGCAGCCACCCACAACGACGTGTAGGAGACACTCTTCGTCAATTAATTAGATCTCCTGGGGGCAATCGTCCACTACCTAATATCAGTAATTATTGATTGCTTTTCATTTGTTTTACAATTTATTATATCTAACTTTTTCTGTTTTACTTTACTTCTATACATTCTTTTTAATTGAAAAAAATATGGTATTTTAACAATATTTAATATAATTAATTAACGTTTAATGGACTACTCATTTAAATAAATGAAATAATGTTACTTAATTAGCTTTTGATTTTAAATGTTTAATTTAATATTTATGTTTTTATAGCAACTTCAAGAGTCCATCGCCGTCATCGATCTCTGCGTCACCTCCATCACAGCGGCGATCGCAATTCACAGGCCAAGTTTTTTGGAGATAGAAAAACAACGTATATAAATAGATCGCCGAAATTCGCAAATCTTGGAGATGCTTGCTAATCATCATGTGGAAAGAGATCGCGCCACAAGCCAAGCACTGCAGGCTATTGGAGATGCGTTTAAATTATTAGGAGAGGCGTTAAAAAAATGAGTGTTTTATTGAAATATATATATAATTATTATAAAATAAATCATGGACTGTATTTTAATGCATTCGTGCACGCCATAATGTATTTATCAGCTCTTGTCGTCTTGATTGTCCAATTACAGTTTCTCGAGATGATACATCACCCATAGAAGTTTGTGTATGCATGGCTGTATGAAAGCGTATCTCCTCTTGATTGTCGTAGTCTTAAATCTAGCGCTACACGATTAGAAATGTTATGCAGAACACAACATGCCACCACCATTTTTGCTATCATATCAGGATGGTAATGCAGTACTTGGTGTACTAAAAGGCATCTAAACCTTCCTAGTCTGCCTATAGCTCTCTCCACGGTATTACGGGCAGTGGCATACAATTTATTGTAGTGTGCTGCAGGTGTTCCTTCTTCTGCATTAGGCACCGGTACCATCAGATACGCACGCTGTGCATACCCAGAATCACCTGTAATCATAAAAAATCATAAATCACTATCTGTTGCTTGTGAATGTGTCCGCGAGATTTAAGAGAATTTGATCAATACAATAATAAGAACGTAACTCTATTGCATATAAATTATTTCTTAGCGTAAATTTCTATCTCACAGAAACCTAACATTTTTCTGGAATAAAAATCCCATAGATACCTATGTGTTAAACCAGGTAATAAAATATATAGGTATGTGCCAAATTTCATCAAAATCTGTTTATCCGTTTTTGCGTGACTGAGCAACAAACATAGAAACTTTCATAATTACAGTAGAACTATAATAAAGCTGCATTTAAACTGTGGTATTGCAGCTGCACCTTATAATCTCATCATTTATTTTATTGTTGGACTAAAGCTTGGTGTCTCGGTAATTATTATGTTTACTAACAAAACTACTTACCGAGGTTTGTTAAAAAGTTTCCTAAATATCCATTTCATAGTTTTTGATTGATGTGCGACACAAACAAACAGACAATAGATATACATATATATATATATATATATATTATATTTTTTTTGTTTGTAAAGGCGTCGTCTTAAAAAAAAGATATTATTTACTAATAATTCATAACCTTTTACTTAAAGTATTTTTTTTTTTATTAAAGAAGGACATAATACTAAAGTATCTTCTCATTCTAAATGTTCTATGAGTACCTAATAAAATAAAATCACACCTAAAACAACCCTAGTATTTGTCTGACTTTAATAACGTACTAAATTACCAATAATTATACAATCACCATACGACTTAACTCCACTGGGCGTCAAGACCACATAACAATATTACTCAAGAGGTCAAGACCGACTGCCACGTTTTCAAATGTTTCTCCTTTACAATTGCCCACCTCCTACCTACAAGGCCTATGCCAGGGGACAGTCGTTAATAATACTGTCATTTTATTTTCAAAGTAATTACTAAAATAAAATTATAACATGTTACTATTTTATGATTAAATTACTAAAGTCATGACATAATGTCACAAAAAAGGTCTTAAGAATTTTGATGGCTGAATACTGACGGTAAGTTTAGTAGTTATCATTACTCAAATTTTACAACAAGCAAGAATGTGTAGCTCGTGATAAAATTATTAAGTTAACCACTAAGCCATTTGTCTATTGTGTTACTCGTGTATATTTTAGGTTAATCTGGATTAAATTATAGTTTCGACTCTAGGTCTTAAAGTTAGTTTACCTGTAAGATTAGTGTGCGGCTTTGTTTAGTTTGTATGGAATAACTTGGTAATCCTTAAAAATAGATGGTTATTTAAGTTGTTTCACACATATTATTCACATAACTTATTCGTCTTTCAATTAAATTTTATTTTATATCGTATAAATACAAATTCATAAATCACCATGTGGCGACTTGATTTCATAAATCCTTTCTTTCCTTTAAACTGCTCTTCTATTTCGATCTGCCGCGAGTGTCACTTATCACTTATCTTTCTCTTCTATCTTCCTATCATCAAAAAACGTTTTATCGTTTTAAGTTACCGTTTTATTTTTCCTACCATTACATACTAAATCAGACGATACTTTATGGTTCTAAATACTTGCCCAGCTTATGTAACTAAGTATTTATATTCAGTGGGATGCAACAGTATCTCAGTTTTTTCATTTAAAACCTCTATATTAGTTTTTGTCCTTTCAAGCTAATGCATGACATTCTGCAGTAACACCATATTACAAAGGATTTTTAAGTAAAACTTCATCCAATTTCCTGATTGTCTTAAACCTCTGTTGTGATTTCTTCCGAGCACAGAAAAAAAGGGATGAAAGAATTATTCGCTGTTAAACTCCAAGGCAGATTGTGTACCTACTTTGTTAATCTCCGAATGTTCTATGTTTATACTCACTGTATTAAATGATTAATTAAATTGCGTCACAAAAAACGCGCTTATAAATAGCAAACAAATAAAATCTACGTCCGAGCAATAAAAATGCAGAGTCATCGTTAATGTTGGTGGGTGCTCGACAGCTATTGTCCCAGTAACCCGCGAGCATTGTTGCGTAGGCAATTTAGAAGGATATATTTAAAAACTGCCTCTTTCAGATAACATAAATATGAGAGTATACTAATTTTGTTATCTATCATTGTGGGCTAAATGCCTAAATGTGAATGTCAGTTAGTGCATGAGAAATCTGAGCGTTAGCGATAATCTAGTTGTAAAGTTACCAAAGACAGGGGTAGTTTAAGGTCGCGACATTTTCGATCTGCAGTCTGGGGTTAAGACTTCACAAGGCATAAGGCTCTGATTTTCGAAATTATCTGTGTGGTTACAGATTGAGAACATATTAATAAGTGTACACCCAATACTTTCTCGCGGGTGTTATATGAGGCAACTAAGGGAAGTATGCATTTATTACTCATTGCATTACTGGTGGTAGGGTTGAGTACAAAGTGGGGCTCACTTATTATTGAACCCATGTGGTTAAGTACAACCTTCATCCGTAAGGTGGAGATAGCTGTGTATTAATTCATTTCCCATCTACATAATAAAAATGTTAGTAGCGGCTTGGCAGTATCGATATAGCTAAATGGTTGCAATTACCAATTAATTATTATTATGGTGATATCTTACTCGCCTGCCACCATAAATATGGTTACAAATCTTCACACCCCAGTAGAAGGGTACATGCGTCGTAGGAAACCTGCATGCCTGAGAGATCTCCTCAGCTTGTTGCCTTGCCATATATGCCATATTCTTCTTGCTCTTAGAAAAGAGTCGTGCCCAACAGTCGAACAGTAATGGGTTGTGAACAAAGAATGCCATTTATTCTGTGGAGTAATTATTAGTTTAGAAATGCAACTACAATAGATTTAAGATTTTAAACTATCGCATTTCATTACAATGTATTTAAAATGTTATTACGGGACTTAACGCGTACCAAATACCTTTTTACTCCCGACGTTTCGACTGGGTTTCACCAGCCGAGGGCACGGGTCGATCCGTAAAAAGGTACTTATTTGATACGCGTTAAGTCCCGTAATAACATTAAACATAAAGAGAAAAATGTGAAATCGGAAATAACAGTCATGAGCAGGATTTGAACCTGCATCTTCTGGATACCGTCCAGATGCTTTGCCAATTCAGCCATCGTAACAATTGCTCCTGACTACTAATTTCGATAACACATTCATACTTAACGTCTTTGGGTGACGCCTGCGCCATCTGTCGGAAGTAATTTCATACATTATACCGACCAGGTAAACTTAATTTTACAATTAAGATTTTTACCTAATAATGACACAAACCCTATAATTATTTAGATATTTTTATATATAATTTTAGCATTTGACATGCTTAGCACTATACATTAAACACAAAGTGAAAAATGTGAAATCGAAAATAACAGTCAGGAGCAGGATTTGAACCTGCATCTTCTGGATTTAACATTTTTCACTTTGTGTTTAATGTATAGTGCTAAGCATGTCAATTGCTAAAAAAATATATAAAAATATCTTGTAATAACATTTTAAATACCTACGTACAATAGATTTGTACTACTTTCTTGCCAAAACCAGCTATTTATTTTCATCAGTAATGAAAAATATTTGGTCCCCAAGTAGAAATAAGTGTCTCCTAAGTCTAATATCACAGTAAGTAATCTTCACAATTGACAACGGCTTCATTAGTAGAAGCAATCCTTGGTCATCCTTGATGTGGTTGGTATATGGTATCCATTGGTAGTACTGTTTTTACTAGTAGCTAATTATCAACATAAAGCGACAAACTAAATAATTGAAAATAACCAACTAGAAGCAACCCTTGTAAGGGAATTGGGACTCAATAAATTTGGTTTCGTTAATCCAAATGTCGCAATCATTTAAAAGATTACTGTCGGTTCATTGATTTGGCGATAGAATTGCCATTTTAAATCCTTTATGTTGCAAATGACTTATTACATTAGCTTCGATAAAGTTGTTTTAATTACTTTTCTATTTCATTGTATACTACTAGAATCACATACGTACAAGCGCCCCATAAATGCTAGAAACACCAGGACAACACCAATCACTGTAGATAAGGCTAGGGAAAGGGCTAAGAAGTGGATAGAAACTTGAGGGGATGAAGAGTGAGCTTAGATCTTAAACGCAATTGTAGGAGTAGATACTTATCACTCGAAGTCATGCGAAGAGCGTATACCTCACCTCTGGCTAAAGGACGTTTCAAGGAACAAAGCGGGGTTTTAGCTGGTATTAAATTGGGGTTCTGACATAACCTCCTCACTTGCCATGTAAAAGATAATTATTTACACTAATGGTAAAACCTTGCTTGTCCCAGCATAAATGGACTGGCCCGATCGGGGAAGTACCACCCTCTCACATAAGATCAGCGTAAAACAACGGTAGATACTTCTGCTGTTGTATTTCGTACGGTGAGTCAGAGTGCCGGAGACCAAAACCCCTTCATTAGCCTTTCTCATTATTCCTTCGCTCCGCCGCTATTCCTCTTTATATAACTTTCCTTGGAGCCGATGACGTGCTAATAATATCCCTGATGTCGCTAACCTATAAAGTCTATAGAGACTACCTACTAGATTCTGCCTACTACTCAACACGCGTGGATTTCAGAATATAAATTCTCGAAGCGGTCTTCCTCTGCCCACTTTTAAGCCCAGTGTGAAAGAGACGCGACGGGTGGTGACCCAGGAACCATTCATTTTTACGTGATAAAAGTAGGCTATATTCGCTTTATGTATGTGAAATTTCATAATGATCGGTGCAGTAGTTACAGCGTGAAAGCATTACAAGCAAACAAACTCACTTTCGCATTTATAATATTAGTAAGGATGTTAAACCTTGCCATCAGGTGTTTCATAAGCAAGTTTGCCATCCACATAGTATAACAAAAAAGCTTCCCTGTTTCAGCTGTTCCAAGATCAACATCTTTGCATCTGCAAGGCTATATTATAGTATTTTTATTCAGGGAAGTATTTTTTTTTTATTAATACTCTGGTCCCAAACTGAGATTCACGCTTATGCTATGGGTACTAGATTACGGATATAATACATATATTACTTTGTTTTTTGTAAATACATACATATAATAGATAGAAAACACCCAGACACAGTACAAATATCTGTGTTTATCACACAAATAATTGTCCTGACTGGGCATTGAAACCACGACCTCGTGCACTTAAGACAGTTACACTACCGACTACGCCACGAGGCCCGTCTTCAAATATTGATACTATAAACATAGAAGCTGAAGGGACAGACCTCATTGCTGGTGGACCTGGTGATCCTTACTCTCTGTCTCGATTACTTGTTAGCAAGAAACTTGTCGTCTTGAAAACGAAAACTAATTACTTTTAAAACAAAGTGCTGGTACCTAATGTAAGAAACCTGATTAAGAAATATAGGCACTTTAAACTTTCTCTACTGAATACTTTTATATTAAGACAGATCCTCATTTTTGTTGGCCCGGTGAATTTCATTTGAAACTTGAGTTACCTGCTTATTCAATGAGCAAATGGAAAAACTGTGTGGCCGGAGTAATTTGATGAAGATTTCGTGGTAGAGTATTATGTTATGAATACTGAGATAACGAAAATGGACCACAAATTGGATGTAATTAGATATGAAATATACTTGCAAGTTGAATTTATACAAACCCTGTTTGTAACTCATTATTTTTGTATTTAGATGTATCTTTAATTCATACTGTAGTGCTAAAGCCTTGGTCGTCTCAGAATGAATGGGCCGACTCGAATGGCGAAGTACTCCCCTACTGTTATGTTTCATTATGGTGAGAGTTCCGAAGGCCTAAATACCTTCATCATTCTATTATTATTAACTTTTTCCTTTATCTACTATCTTACTTATCATCACGCCATCTCCCTTGCGAGGTAGGCAGAGAGAATAAAAAGGCTTTATTCTTGAATACATTTCTAGCTTCCTCAACATTCATTTTCTCTTTAAATAAATAAATGTTCGCGGGCATTTCACACAACGTCCTCTGGTCCCAAACTAAGCTTAACGCTTGTGCTATGGGTACCAGATTACGGATATAATACATATATTACTTTTTTTTTGTAAATACAAACATATAATAGATAGAAAACACCCAGACGCAGTACAAATATCTGTGTTCATCACACAAATAATTGTCATGGGTGGGAATCGAACCCACGACCTCGTGCACGGAAGTCGGTTACACTACCGACTACGCCACGAGACCCGTCTTTATACACGCTCGCTGGTTTCGGAGACTCCTGACTCCACCTTCCTTCAATACATGACCGATTTGGTCTAGGTAGGCGAGTCTCGATCTCCCCCTGTACCTACATCCTTCAACTTTCGCATTGTATTATTCACATTACACATCATCTACTATCCATCTCATCCATCCATCAGCCTTTCGAAGTCCAGTGCTGGACATAGGCCTCCCCAATAGTACGCCACAACATGTGTTTCGCTCATATGGGGGATAGTGCCGTAATCGCCACGCTTGGCAGGCGGGTTGGTGATCGCAGTGAATGTTGTTAATATTCGAGGGAGTGCTTCTGCCTACTCCCTCGGTATTCCCTCAGCCGGATCTTACGACTCCCATGGGTGGAGAGGGGTGGGACAATTCTAAAGCCGGCCCCACACGGCAATCTACTATCCCTTTACTTAAATTGGTGACGCGCTAGTGGTACCTCTGATGTAGCTAGCTTCTATTGGCTTAACCGCTTATCATCAGGTGAGCCGTATACTTGTTTCCCAGCCATGTGGTATAAAAAAATTAGATTCTGTCTGTGACTTCGTACACGTGGACTTCAGAAAATAAATATGATCTCTACGCTAAGATTGTTGTCCAACAGGAACTAACCATTTTTCCGTTAATACTGAACTACATGTGCAACTTTATGGTAAGCGGTTGAGTAGTTATGGCGTGAAAGTACAAATTATGTGAATTATGTCGATGATCAACGAAGACGTCGAATCACATCATGTCGACTGATTTCAAATAATAATATTACATTCAACATTTTGATCTGTATTTTAGCACTTGACATGCTCAGCTACTTTAAAGAACAAATTATGTGTCAATGTGGAAAAAGAGAAGAGGACGCAGGTTCGAATCCCGTCCGTACTAAAGTTCTCTTTTTCCACATTCACATATAATTTGTTCTTTAAATTTGCATTCTTATTGGTAGGTACTAAGGTCTTGTTTATTGAACTTCTCCATCCAGCCGATTTTATTGAACTCCTGTCCGCAGGTCTGGGTAGCGGTTTGGTTGTGGGGCTGGTATAATGAATCCATGTCGGGGATATTCTGTTACCAATAAGAAGATTAATTAGTATTATAAGAAATGCAAATTCTTGGCATGTTTGAGGAGTGGCCTGCAAAATATAAACGGTTTTTTTTAATGTATTAATTTGCAAAGGAATCCCACTTTATATACCTAAGTGAGATTGCTTTCTTTTATTTTATTTTAATTTTTTATAACCTCATGTACTGCCTCTGTAGTGCAGCGGTAGTGGAAGCGACTGCCGATCATGAGGTCTCGGGTTCGATCCCCAGGTCGGGCGGAGCTATTGAATTTTTCGCAAAAAAAAATCTGTAGCAGCCCGGAGCTTGGAAATGTGCCCGGTAGACGGCAGTAGGATCGCCCCCTATTACATGGGACTTAAAAAAAACTAGCGGCTGTGGGTATGTAACACACCTCTGCCTACCCCTTTAGGGAATACAGGCGTGATGCTACGCCTTTACATAATAAGAATAAGAAAGAGACCAAGGTCATTTACATTTCTCAACTATAACTTCAGACATTATACCTGACTAGTTACTGAAAATAAAAAACGTAGGCCATGTTGAGTCTGTTTCTTCGTGTCTGACATCAGCAGAAAACTATATAAGATAACACTCAAGAATTTACAGTGCATCTATTTTACTTCTTGCTGACATAAATGAGATTAGCAGTCTGTTTAGGGACCGTCGTAAATCATTTTATATCTTGTGGTCAGGCCAGTAGTTAAATACCGCCGACGTGCGTTTATCAAGCATAAACTTCTGGTTCTCAATCAAATATAGGTAACACACATACATAGCATGATGCCTGTATTCCCCGAAGAGGTAGGCAGAGGTGTATTACACACCCACGGTTCGCCTGCTATGTTAAAGTCCCACGCAATAGGGGGCGAGCCTATTGCCGTCTACCGGGCACATTTCCAAACTCTGGGCTGCTACTGCGAATTTTTCTTTTTACGAAAAAGCTCAATAACACTGCCCGACCCGGAGATCGAAACCGATACCTCATAATCAGCAGTCGCTTACACTACCGCTGCACCACAGAGACAGTTCTTTTTACATTCAGTCAAGAAATTATTGGGAATGGATGATTTGTTTGTGGTTCCAAATTCAAATGTTTTTTTTTTGTTGTTGTTAGATTGGCACAACTGTTATCCATTTTGGCGCGGAGTTTGAGTTGCAACTGTTATTTACATTAAATATAGTGCTGTTTTTAGTTATATCATATCTAGTGTGTATTGCTAATTTCATAATGGACAAAAACATCGAACAAAGAGTTTGTCTTAAATTTTGCATCGCTAATGGAATTTTGTGTTCGGAGTCACTGAAAATGTTACAGAAGGCTTAGGTACGGTGAATAGACTTTATCAAAAACACGTGCTTATGAGTTGTACAAAGCGCTTAAAAGCGGTTGAGATGTGATGGAAGATTTGCTCTGGTAGGCCATCAACTTCTGCAACTGAAGTTAACATTGCAAAAGTGAAGAAAATAGTGACTGAAAATCCTCATTCAACTTTGAGAGAGATAGCCGCCGAACTTTATGTGTCTCACGAGTCGATCCGTACCATTTTAAATAACCACTTGGGTATGAAACATGTTTCCGCTCGGCTAGTCCCAAAAGACCTGAATTTTCTCCAAAAACTCAATCGCATGAGAGTCGTTGAGGACATGCTAGAACGAGTCAATTCTGACCCAACATTCATGAAACGCATTGTTACTGGTGACGAAACGTGGGTTTACGAGTTTGACATGCAAACTAGTCACCAAGCTTCGAAGTGGCGACTTCCAACTGAACCGAAACCGAAAAAACCACGCCAAAGTCGATCAAAAGTCAAAGTCATGTTGATTGTTTTCTTTGACTATCGCGGTGTTGTGCACTCGGAAATCTTGCCAGAAGGTCAAACGGTAAATAAAGAATAGTATTAGAGCGTTATGCGGCGTTTAAGAGAGCAAATTCGACGGAAAAGGCCGAATTTGTGGAAAGAAAATTCTTGGATTTTGCACCACGATAATGCGCCTTCGCACATAGCCATCATTGTGAATGAATTTTTGTCCAAACACTCAACAAAAACCATCGAGCAACCACCATATTCACCAGATATGGCTCCAGCCGACTTCTTTCTTTTCCTAAACTCAAATTACCACTTGGTGGCACCCGTTTTCAATCGGTAGAAGACATAAAGGAGAAATCGCGGCGAGAACTGAACTCAATTCCGGAAACAGCGTTTAAAAAATGTTTTGATGATTGGATTATTCGTTGGCGTAAGTCTATCGTTTCTGAAGGAGCATACTTTGAAGGTGATAAAATAAATTTGGATGAATAACAAAAAAATTGTGTATTATTGATCTTTTCCCGGTACTTTCTTGACAGAGTAGTAGTTACTGTAGCCATCTTCCAGCTCCATGATCAGACCCCGGATACCACCTAGATACCAACTACTCGTCAAGACGAATCATACGAGTCTAAACTCCATGGGGTTATGTCGTGTTATATTGGAGTTCCTATGGCCACCTTTTAGCTCCATCATCAGACCCTGGATACCATCTAGATACAAAGTACTCGTCAAGCCGAATCATACGAGCCCAAACTCTATGGGGTTAAGTAGTTTTATATTGGTGTTATTTTGTAAAAAAAAATTGTATTTTTATACTATAATGTTTTATTTTGATAGCCCTGACAAATGGCTCCCGAACGACTGAGCGTAGATGTTCGGCCGTTCAGGAGCGCCCCGCCCGCGTCTCATCCTGCACTGCACCTTACGATTGCTCTGTCTAGACGTCTCCGATGGCCGACTGTATGGTTTAATAAATAGGTAAAAAGCGAGAAAAAAATGTTAACCTATATATAACAATAGACGGCTTTGTCACTAAAAGTAATTTCTTGTAGGCAACCTTATTTAAATTTACTTTAATTTAATATTTTTTTAATCTTTATTATTATAAATTTAGTTAGGGTCTCTGCTCGCGTTATTTCCACCGGCAGACCATTCCACAGACTAATAGCAGTGACAGTAAAAGATTCGCCATAAAAGTTCGTAAAATGTAAAGGTATTTTCAATTTCATATTTTCCTATGACCTTGAACATCGCCTATGTGTGTCATGAAGGTATTCAAAACGACCTTTGAGATAGGAAGGAAATGAAGGGTTAAACAGTACATTATATGGTAAAAAAAGAATATGAGTATTCCGGCGAAGTCGTGTAGGTAACCACTTAAGGAGAGATAGAAATTGTGAAACATGATCATAATTGGGAAGACCAAATATGAAACTTATATAGAAATTTTGGAGGCGCTCAAGTTTATCTAGTTGGTTTATGGTGACATCAGGATAGCTGGTATCAGCGTAGTCAAGGATAGGCAGTTGCAGTGAAGTTGCAAACGTAATTTTGCTGGATGTGTGCCCAAGCAATTCTTGAGATAATTCTAGAGCTGCCTACAATTGTCAACTGTTTTTTAAAGGATTCACAGTAAGGCCGTGAGATTTACTCCACGCACAAATTTTGTCAAAGTCGTCATTGAGTAATTCCATAGTTTTCGGTAGTTATGTTAATGGTACTTGTAAGTAAATTTGTAGATCATCTGCAAAAAGGTGGTAGGAAGAAAGTAGGTTATTTGAGATGGAATTAGTAAAAATTGCGAAAAGTAGCGGGGATAAAACGCCACCCTGGGGTACGCCATTCATGGGTTTTATTGTTTATGCGCGGAACCCTAATTATTTTTCCAAAATTAAAATAACCTAAGTTACTCCTTGTAACAACAGCTATCTGTTAGTGAAAGTCTTGTCCAAATCGGTCCACCCATTCCGGAGATTTTATGCATTCACGATTTCATGGGTTTTTTCACGGAACCCTAATTGTTTTTCCAAAATAATAGTATCCTAAGTTACGCGCTGTAACAACAGCTATCTGATAGTGAAAGTCCCGTCTAAATCGGTCCAGCCGTTCCGGAGATTAGCCGGAACAAACAGTCGGATAGGCAGACAGACAAACAAAAGCTTTAAAAATTAGTAATTTGTTATAGGTAACGTATATACTCTCGTATACATTTAGTAAAAAGTTGTTATTTAGACTGTACAAACAGACACTTCAATTTTATTTATTTGTATATATATATAAGCTAAATTATTTATTAAATCCTTACTAATATTATAAATTCGAAAGTACTTTTGTATACTATTCAACTGACTATCATGTATACTATACTTATCGTTTAGAACCTAGAAAATGACATAAGTTTTTATCCCAGAAAAAGGACAGTTCCTAGGGAACAGTACATTTGAGACTATGACTATGATCATACATGTGCCGTATAGTGACATATTTATATTATAATTCTAAAGTCCACGCGGGTTAATCTAATTTCAAAATAACTTAATATGAGGTTTATTCTCGACTCAAATTAATTAGATTTGTAGACTCGTTGGTCTCTGGGTACTAATATTTGTGTTTCGGTCAGAGCGGGTATTGACTTGAATGTAAGAAAACAAATAACAGTTTGAAGCTTCAAAGATATAATTTTTGCACGAGTATACTACAAACACAGTGTTCCAATTCTCTAATTAGGCAGTTCACTATATTTTATTGAAATATTTAAAATAAAACAATACATTGAATTATAATTTTCTTGAAAAATGTATGATCCCTGCTTTATTTTTACTTTTAGGACAGACATGCTTAGGATATGCTGTTCTCCGAAAATATTTGTCTGAACAGAAGGAGCGGATTTTGTTGAAAATAAATATAAATAACTAGTATTTACCCACGGCTCCGCTGCAAGTGAAAGCTCGTTTTTAAATTATTTCTCAAGCTTCCTATAAAGTAGCGGGAAAAACCAAATTCAAGAGCTATCAAACCAAAGTTTCATCAAAATCTGTGGATTAGTTTTAGCGTGATCGCACATCAAATAGACAGCTTTTCACCGGCGGCTCTACCGCATATAAAAACTAGTATTTTGATTATATCCCAATTTTCCATATAGTAACGTAATAAAATGTACCAGCTTTTAATTAAAATCACGAAAGGAAGAAAAAGTTGCATTGAAATCCATTCAGTAGTTATCCATTCAGTAGTTTTTGGGTGATATGTAAACAGACAAACTGACAAAAATACTTCAATTCCAACTGTTTTTTTGTGTTGAGCTGAGACGTCTCTCAACGTCACAAGCATCCTTAAATAGTCTAATATAGTATTTTTTCTTAATACCTATAACTAGGTTCCGCCCGTGACTTCGTACAGCGGACACTCTAAGACAAATTAATTATCTCCATGCAAAAATAGATATTCCATGGAAACCCTCCATTTAAACGGTATAAAAATAGCCTATGTCCTTTTCACGTCTCCAGACAAAATTACATGATAATCGGTTCAGTAGTTACAGCGTGAATACGTAACACACAACCAAGCAAACAAACATACTTTCGCATGTAACATATTCTTATTAACTAGATTCAGCGAGTCTATCCCCGTGGACTTCAGTTATATGTATTACAAGCCTTTGCCCGCGGCTTCGCCGCTGCCAAAAGCTAGTTTTTCAGTTATATCCCAGGTTCTCGATATAGTAGCGGGATAAAATGTAGGTATACCAGTTTTTAAGTCTAATCGAGAGCTATCAAATAAAAACAAGTTGCATTAAAATCCGTTCTGTAGTTTTTGCGTGATGCGCGAATAAACAAACAGATAAACAGACAAACAGACAAAAAATCTAAAAAACATCGTTTTGTGTTTATACACGACTATATAGACTTATTTAGTAATTTTCTCTCAAATATCTTAAATGTACAGACACAGCTCTGTTACAGCTTTATAATAGTATAGATACAGATAAAACGTTGGTTATCATTATAATCCTATCATTTTTGAGCTAAAAAGTAGATGTACTTATTTTATTTTAATTCACAATTTCTGTGCCAAATTTAATCTGAATTCGTTCATCTCTTTTTACATTTGTGTTATTAGTAGTATACGGACATACTTTTCTCGTGGATGTGGTAGTCTTGCTTATGCTAACATGAATGGGCCAGCCAAATCAGGTCCTACCCTCTTACAAAATACCAGCGTGAAACAACGGTAGATAAACCTACTGTTGTGTTACGTATGGTGAGTGAGAGCACCAGAGGCCCAATCCCTATGCTCTCCTTATTATCTTCCTTTCCACTTCCCATCCTATCCCATCCTTGGCGGGCCTCGTGGCGTAGTCGGTAGTGCAACTGACTTCCGTGCGCGAGGTCGTGGGTTCTATTTTGCGTGATGAACACAGATATTTGTACTGCGTCTGGGTGTTTTCTATCTATTATATGTATGTATTTACAAAAAAAAAGTAGTATATGTATTATATCCGTAATCTGGTACCCATAGCACAAGCGTTAAGCTTAGTTTGGGACCAAAGGACGTTTTGTGAAAAATGTCCGAGAATATTTATTTATTTATTATCCTTTTCCTTGGAAATGACGACGCGCAAAATATGCCATTGGTATTACTTACTGTAGGAGTGCCTAACTATCTTGTTTCACGCGGATCTTTTGTGAAAGGGTAGTACTTCCCAGATTGAGCTGGTGCTTTCATGCTGGCATAAGCAATTCTCTACGACTGTTATGCGTTATTTCATAATATATTGGCTAAAATACTATACGTGTTTTTTTATTGCATTGAGTGGCAGGCGAGGCACGGTCCATCCGATGGTAAATGGTAACCGTCGCTCATGGACTCAACTATACCTCTCGGTATTATTGTGAAGCCGCTGCTCACTATTTCATTTCACAGATATGAAATAAAAGAATAAACGGCTATCTCCTGCTACAGCCAAAACGCAACGATGTGCTTCATGGCCGGTCAAACGGGAGATGGTGGTACCAACCCGCTCGGGTCCGACCAGCTACTACCAGTCATGCAATGGATGATAATTACAAATGTGTTTTCTTTAAAAACGCGTCTAGCAGTTCACCCGCCAGCATAGCGAAAGTTCTGAATGACCAAACAGTTATGACCAAACAGTTAATTTACGTTTAACTCCACAGATAACTTTAAAGAACAAATTATTTGTGAAATGTGGAAAAAGAGAACTTTAGTGCGAGTAGGAATCGAGCCAATCCGGGGAAGTGCTCTAACTACTAAGCCATCGCACTGACCAACGGCCATTCCCAAATTCCACATCACATTTGTCTTTACGACCCACGCCACCTATCGGATGCATTTACATGCATTAATATGTTGGTCAGTGCGATGGCTTAGCAGTTAGAGCACTTACCCGGATTGGAAGGGACGCTGGTTCAATTCCCGCTCGCACTAAATTTCTTCTTTTTTCAAATTTCACAAATATTTTTTTTTCTTTAAATTAACTAAGCATGTCAAGTGCTAAAATACAGATCAAAAATGTGTCCACAGATAACTGCACAAATGGCGTAGTGGTTACATACCGATCTACCGCCTTTGTTTTTTGTTAAGGCGGGAAAAAATATTCCTAACCGCACACCCCGTCGTTCGGGGCAACGAACAGGGTAGTAGTGTGGGGCCCGCACCCACTAAAGAAACCCGCCGTGTGCCGTCTCTCCACCTTTATTGGCGGGCCACTATGTTACATTCTTTCGGTGGTCCGTCGGCGGCTAGCTCTTGAGTGTTATAGCTTTGATTAGCACACAGGACTCTTTGTGTAATCCACAAATAGTTGACCTGAGGCTGGGTGTATCTTGTGTCTGTTAAACAGTATATTTGTAACGTCTCTCGCGATAAGGCTTATGCCTTAGTGGAGGGTCTCATTAAAAAAACTCCAACATCATCATAGTACCATGTTTGAATAGTACTGCTGATTCCATGAACTTTTTGTTATCAGTAGGCCCCGATAAAAGCCTCTCCAACTTATTAGCTGAGCTAAGTGGGTACTCAGCGCTGAGTCATGCCAAAAATAAAGTCTTATGTCGTGATTAGTTTTACAAAATACACTTAACGCTAAAAGCTTACGTATTATATATCGTTATGTAGCTATTTCCGAGAAAGGGAGAAATAATTGCCTTAACGTTTGGTGACTAACATGTCATTAATTCAATTGGTTTTATTTGAAAGTATAAAAAATGCATTAGAAATACAGAAAGCTCTGTTTTGATAATTAATAAAACAGCGCAAAGAATCTTGAATATTTTACGCCCATGGCAAAGGAGCCGGGCGCAGATAAAATGATGAAGATTCGTTATCCAATTAATGAAGATCACTGTATAATTTCGTCTACCTGTACATAAGAGGGAGACCAAATATGGAATGGAATGACGTGATCAAAAAAAAATCATATCGAGCTGCAATATTCCCAAGGTGACGCGATGCCGTGTGGGGCCGGCTTTAGAATTGTCCCGCCTCTCTCTACCCACGGGAGTCGTAAGAGCCGACTGAGGAAATACCGGGGGAGTGGGCAGCAGCCTCGAGTATTAACAACATCCACTGCGATCGCCAACCCGCCTGCCAAGCGTGGCGATTATGGGACTGCTCGTTGTGGCGTTCTCTTGGGGAGGCCTATGTCCAGCAGTGGACGTTGAAAAGCTGATGGATGGATGATAATGACGCGATAGATAGAGCAAAGGGGAATGAAAAGATGACGAAAGCAGACCCCTCCATCAGGTGGGAATAATAATGGTAAGGACAGAGAGAGACCTGTATATAAAAGTTTAAATAAATAAACTGATTTATTCTTATTATTAGTAATCCAGTCCATGTAAATGCGGACCACGGACAAAGAGGTTGATTAGGCCGTTTTACGGACTATGATTGTATTGCTCAGATGGCAGAGCAGTTTCGATACCGACCTCCCGTTCGATTCCCACATATTTCAAATATTTGTATGATCCACAACAAAGTCTTGGAATGTTGTGATTATTATGTTGTAATATGTGAAAAATAATGTTGTTTTCTATTAACCGCCTCTGTGGTGCAGCGGTAGTGTAAGCGACTATTGATCATGAGGTCTCGGGTTCGATCCCCGGGTCATGCAGAGTTACTGAGCTTTTTTGCAAAAAAACAATTCTTAGTAGCAGCCTGAAGTTTGGAAATGTGCCCGGTAGGTAGCAATAGGCTCGCCCCCTATTACGTGGAACCGTGGCCTACCCCTTTGGGGAATACAGGCGTGATGTTATGTTTTCTTTTAACAAGAGACAATGAGACTTATGATCTCACATGATTCTAAGCGGCCACCATATCTTATATACACTGTTCTTCTGCAAAAGGGCGTACCTACTTTCACGTGAATAAAAAGTCCTGGTGGTCCAGAAATATAATCGCAGCGCCATCTACTCTGACCTACTCAAACACAAAAAAAAATATCAATACGGTCAAGCCGTTAAAAAGGATCTCAGTGACGAACACACGTGTAGTTATATAGTACTCTTAGAATTTGCTACGGAAGCCATTGTTATTTACCAACACATTATTATGGAAACTTTATAAGGGTGTCTAAAGAAAATTCTAAAAGGCAGGTTCTTCAGACGGCATCGACGCTTAGTTTAAAGTAGACTGGTATACTAACAGCTATTTTACTTCAGTCACTACTAGTGATTTAGAATAGGTAATGTCACTACATTACCTATTCTAAATCACTCGGGCGTCATAATGCGAGTAGATGTGCTCGTACCGCAATACAAAAATCGAATGCGAGACGCTCTAGGATTTAATCCATACACGGACATGTAAGCTCAATAAAATTATCTGTAAGCCCGTGTTTTTATTATTCCTAGAGTATGTACATAATCCCTGAGTATAACAAGGAAGAGTACTTAATTTTATCCGTTCACGAGATACATAAACGTATGCAAACAAAACGCTCTCAAACTTAATATCTTTAACAACATTGTAGGCTCAATGTTAACGTTGAATTCTAATATAATAGGTAGGTATATATAATATTGTATCTCTTGTAATATAATGAAAACAGTTTGTCAGTTTTTTACGTATTTTTATTCCATGTGGTGATGGACTAAGAATATAAGTGTTAACACAAAGTGTGAAAATGATCAATTGTCACAATTGCTGAATTGGCTAAGCATCTGAGACAGTATCCAGGAGATGCTAGTTCAAATCCTCCTCGTGACTGTTATTTTTGATCTTCATTTTCACACTTTGTGTTAATTTATATGGCTAAGCAAGTCAAATGCTAAAAAAATATATAAAAATATTAATCCACCCCATTCTTTACCGTGGGTATCGTACGTGGCGAATAAGGAAGGCAATTTATCACCCATTGCCGATACATGTTATCGGTTGTTAACACCGTCTTCCGTAACCGGCAGTGAAACACCTCAGTGTGTTTTGGTCGTAGCGGTAGATAGACATTCATTCACTTTGGAATCATCATTTCGTTAGGAAAATCCAAAAGTGCACGCCTCATAATCTTCATTTTTCACAATAAAATTGATTATTTGATAAGTAACTAATAATGTATTGGTCTTACTAAGTAGTTTTCAATAAATCACATAGATAGCGCTAATTTCAAAAAGTACCTTCTCATGTCTTATACGTCATCTAGCGCTAATTTTAACAAGTACTTCTACATTGGTCTATAGAAATAGTTTCACGAAATAAGGATAACACTGATTTTAGTGTCGCGTCGAGCGTATATAGTCACTATTTTTTTTTGTTTATACAATAACAATTAAACCACATCGAATCAGACCGTGAAAAGTGATAGGGCTCTATTCGTAATCATAATAATTCGTAAACGAAAAAAAGACTCGATTAGTAAAGTATTTTGGTCGTTGTCGTGTTAACATACATTACCTACAACAAACGGACGTCCAAGATAGAATTTTTTCAAAAAATTTTTTAACTATACATTAAACACAAAGTGAAAATATGTCAAATGCTAAAATATATATAAAAATATCTTAATCGTTTTTTAACTAGTTTAAATAACAAAAATGGTATCAAAAATATCATGAGTGTTAAAAATAGTGTTTGTTCTTTTTATGTGTGTGTAGATATTATTTTACAAGTGCAATATATGATAAATAGAGACATTCTAAGTTTGAAAAATTTATTGTTCTCTGTAAAACGAGAACAGTCAAGGCTTCGCTTATGAGGCATGCAATAGCTTGACAGTACTCTTAGTATTGTTGTTTCAGCAGCGAAATTATTTATCATCAGGATAACTAACGCTCATGGAATTACCAATACTTAGAACACATCTAAATTATTGCTCACAGTATACATCAATCAGACACTACGCTTGAAACGACGTGTGGTATACGAAACACATCGGATGCTTTACGGCTCCTTAAAACAAAGGTTGTGGCACTATAACTAAACCCATTTCTTCCACAACCCATTCATAAACTGTTGAAAACGTCTCTAAAGCTTGCAGATTTCCATACTACTGAAATAATGTCATATCCATCCATCCATCCATCAGCCTCTTAAAGTCCACTGCTGGACATAGGCCTCCCCAAGAATGGAGGATAGTGCCGTAATCGCCACGCTTGGCAGGCGGGTTGGCGATCGCAGTGGATGTTGTTAATACTCGAAGGAGTGCTGCTGCCCATTCCCCCGGTATTCCCTCAGTCGGCTCTTACGACTCCCATGGGTGGAGAGGGGTGGTACAATTCTAAAGCCGGCCCCACACAGCCATATAGCCCGCCAATATAGCCAAAGAGAAAGCACGCGGCGGGTTTATTTAGTGGATGAACACCCCATACTATCTTACTTGTTGCCCCGAACTACAGGGTGTGCAGTTAGGTACATTTATTCCCGCTTGTAAAAAAGAAAAAGGCAGTTTTCTCACGATGTCACACATATTTTTGAAGTGAAAACTTCTATAGGAAGTTTTGGATAGGGAGTAAATTCATGTAAGTCGTCATCGACATGTTCCTATTAGTATAAGTTATTGCACTGGGCCAGCTGTGAATGTAGATATATCTATAATATACTTAGTGGTGCAAGTTTTTTTTTTATAATTTTATGTTTTCACTTCTGTCGGCAGTCCTCATGACCCTCCTCCTTTTTTTTAAATATTATGACGTTGGCAAATGAGCATAATATTACCCGCGTGATTTTAATCAGTTGCCGGGGTCTGTAGAGGCTTTATTTTTGCTTTCCCAATCCCAGGGAAAGGTAAAGGAGAAAAAAAGGGTGACAGAGGGGAAGAGAGGCATCATACCAAACACCACAGTAGACGTACCTAACGTTGCTTTACACTAATCTTCCGTGATTACTACCACCGTCTTGACTTTACCAAGAGCTGGGCATTGAGAGAAAATCGCCCATCGCACTTAGTATTAAACCACCATTTAATAGTACGGATAACTATAATGCGGCCCAGTGCACTTACCGGATTGGAAGGGACGCAGGTTCGAATCCTGCTCGCATTAAAGCTCTCTTTTTCCACTTTCACAAATAATTTGTTCTTAAGTACAATAATTTTTCAGTTAAGTCCCACTTTTGGGCACGAGCCTTCTTTACAATAGAAGCAAAATTGCTGTAATGTACTTATACTTTATATTTCAATATATACAGGGTCTGTCGTAAATAATAGATAACCCGTTAATAGGAGATAGCCCTGATGTCAGGCAACAAGAAAATCGACTCTTTATTTTAGGATTGCCATCGGTGTGAAAACGGTAGACAAATATGTATTTTTTTTTAGTTTTCCTTCTTTGCTCATTCATTCGGTCACCATTTCAACAAAATAACTTATTTTAATGTATTTATTTTTGTATCTGACTTCTGGATACTTGTTTTATTATATTAGATTACTATATTAGACTTTATTAATGTAAAATACTGTCAAATTTTACATTTTAAGCACTTTGTAAGTAATTTTTTTGCTTTATGTCAAAATTTTAACATTAACTGTGAAAAAAAATGTACTATGCTATAGCTGCCCATTATCTTTCAAACATGCTTAGTTTATGTAGATTTTAAAAAGGTATATATGCGTACTTTATAAGCAATATTAGTTACACAAGAGAAATAACTTAGCAAGGTCAACATTTTGGTTTCAAGAAATTTTATTAAATATTAAATTTTATTCAATAAGAATTCGCTATTAGAGCATGTCAAGTGCTAAAATATAGATCGAAACGTTTAAAACATATTGTGCTTTTCTAAAAAAAGGGTGAAAGTTATTTATTTCCTACATTAAGAGTACCTATAATATTTATTAGATACAACGTATTTATTTTCTTTTATCCCTGGCTGGTATTAATTAAACCTCTTTGAACATCATTTGCGAACATGACATTCCAATTTTGAAATTATTTATAAAACAAAAATTTTAATCAAGATGGTCATGACGTGTCGTGTTTGGTGACTAATAAATCACAAAATATATTATAAAATATAAGAATGCATTGCTCGATAAATAATGACATAATTATATTAGGTTTATAAGTTGAAATGTAAAACAACGAGGTTTATAAGGTGTTTGTTGGAAAAAGTGTGTCGGCGTCGTTCTATTTCCATAATTTTATAAGGAGTTTGTTGTAGTGCAATGTATAGTTAGTATTATTTTGTTAAATGATATGAATTGCTTGATACGGTGTTGTAAGTAAAGTATGGTATATACGCAGCTCTTATGATTCATTAAGAGACTAAATTTTCCTTTGTGTTTGGTTATCATTGTTTTCGTACATCCTTATTTTGTTCTTGTTGTGGTAAACCTCTATTGTGTTTGATGAATATCAGCAGTCCCGAAATATTAAAAGAATTTTGTAGACAGTTGAATAGGTATTTTCGTGAGAATGTCCTAATAATATCGTATATCAAACATTTTTAGATACGTATTGATGTAAACGTTGAATGTTGTATATACATGTTATGTCCTGCGTTGTAGATATTTATTGATACTTAGCGCATATATAATACGACCGCGCGCCTCCACTTCTTTGTCTATTCAGCCCACAGCCCAAGGTAACCTATAGAAACTTTGTGGGGGAGAGAGCGGTTGGTTGGAGCGATTTTATACGTGATTTGTCTATAGATACAATACCCGCTAAATATTTTGTTTTATAAAGCTAATAGAGTATTAAATAAATAAATTTATTATATTGTATATTAAGCATAAAAGAAGTAGGGGTATGGTTTGTAGTTCTTTGTCATTACGGTATCATTTATGGATCGATTTCAAATATATATTGGATGTTACTAGTAGACAATTATTTTAATGGCAACCTGTATTTCGTTAGTTTTCTGTAACGACTGTCGTTGGTATATTCAATTTTCTAAAAATGGCTCAATCAGGTTGTTCAATTCTCATAAGCGTCGTGGCTTAATAATAGGGTACCTCGTCTTACTTTTGAAAGTTTAAACAAAAACGTAACAACATAGCATCACGCCTGTATTCCCCGAAGGGGTAGGCAGAGGTGTATTACACACCCACGACTCGCCAGCTATGTTTAAGTCCCACGTAATAGGGGGCGAGCCTATTGACGTCTACCGGGCACATTACCAAACTCCGGGCTGCTACTGAGAATTTTTCTTTTTAGGAAAAAGATCAATAACATTGCCCGATCCGGGGATCGAACCCGAGACCTCATGATTAGTAGTCGCATACACTACCGCTACACCACCGAAGCAGTTGAAAGTTTGAAAGTTTTGCTAATTATATTGTTTTAAAAGTGGTTAATATGTAGCTATGCAGTCAGATCTAGCTCTGGTACTAAGCCATAACTAGCCTTTCCCCCCCGGCTCCGCCGCAGCCAAAATCTAGTTTTAAGGTTATATCTCAAGTTCCCGATATAGTAGCTGCATAAAATGTATACCAGATTTAAAGTCTAATCAAAAGCTATCAAATACAAAAAGTTTCATCAAAGTCTGTTCAGTAGTTTTTGCGTGATGCGTGAACGAATAAACAGAAAAAAGGTAAACAGACAAAAAATCTAAAAAAAATCGTTTTGTGTTTAGACACGCCATTATATTCAGTATTTTTTTCTCAAATATTTTAAATGTACAGACATAGCTCCGTAACAGCTATATAATAGTATAGATGAGATAAAGAAGATTCAAAGTAATATTAAACATTAGAGCTTAATTTAATAACATACGCTGCCATTTATAAAATATCGCAAATATTGTATTGGGATTAATTGACAATATCATTAACTAAATTTGTCTCATTCATTTTGTCCCGTTATTACGCTAAAATTTTCTAAAAGGCATATAATTTTTGATTGACGGTATTTCGACAAGTTGCATTTTTCAATCAACGTCTTCAAACTTATTACACTTTATTTTAGTTTTGGCTTTGTCTCCTTAACTATTTTATACATAAACTAGCCTTTGCCCGCGGCTCCGCCGCAGCTCAAATCTAGTTATTAGGTTATATATCAGGTTCTCGATATAATAGCGGGATAAAATGTATACTTACCAGTTTTTAAATCTAATCAAGAGCTACTAAATAAAAAAATAATGCATCAAAATCCGTTCAGTAGTTTTTGCGTGATGAGCGAACGAACAAACAGATAAACAGACAAAAAATCTAAAAAAAAATGTTTTGTTTAGACACGACCATGTAGCCTAATAGCGAGCGAACATTGAGCCACTAGAGGCGGCCCACTAGAACGACTAGTGGCTGCCACAAGTTGCGGATGCGTTTCTCCATACATTTTGTTTAGCATCGGCGCACAGCGAGCGTTTGAGTAGCCGCGTCCAAGCCACAAGCTGCGGGAGTCGACCGCGCTCGCTACTTGTGGCCGCGTTTTGTCGTTCGACTCGCGCGCACACACAGCCACAGTCGCCGGCTTGGCCTCTGACGAGTACACTTGAACAACTGCCGCAAGTGGCAGCCACTGAAAGCCGCATCCAGCCACCAGTGGCTGCCTTTATTGGCGGCGTGAGTGGTCTGACTGAACCACTGGTGGTCGCGTTTAGTAGCGGTGACTGGTGGCCATAATGTGCGGGGGCTCATATACAGTATTTTTTTCTCAAATATCTTAAATATACCACAGACACAGCTCAGTTTTATAATAGTATAGAAATAGCGCGCAGCTCCACTGCGTTTTTATGCTATATCTCAGGTATATTAGCGAAATAAAATGTATATCATATAGGTACCAGTTTTTAAGTCTAATCAAGAGCTATCAAACAAAATGGGTTTCATCAAAATCTGTTGGTAGTTTTCGTGATATGTCCAAACAGACAAGAATTCTATAAAAAAATTTTTGTATTCTATAAACAATGTTATGTGTGAGAGTTATCACTTACGACCAGACGGGCCCAGGCTCGTCTGCCACCATAAGCAATAAAAAAAACAAAAAACAATTTATTTATGATGTTTATTCCTAAACACTATATATTAATACAGTTTTGTAAATACGAGCTTTTCAACTAAGACTTAAAATGCAGCTCCGGAGCATACTTGAAGATGCATGTTGTGATCTCATTTCCAAGCTGACAAGGTGTTTCATGTTTGTGGTTCACCTGAAAAAACATTAATCAAAATAGTACCTATAGTTCCGTTTAAAATATAATATAAATCTCTTCAGCCATTTTAGAGTTTATCTCAAAAAAATATGGCTCATGACTGTGTGAATATTCATTAGAGAGGTTAGCTAATGCAGTTTTTCGGAATCACAAACTTCCGTTTTATTTAATTAGGCAGATATTGGATTATAGAAAACCTACACATAATATTGGAAATTTTAAGCAGCGATCTTTCTGAGCCCAGTGTTATATATTTAATTCGTGTATAAAATGGCCAAGCATTTGCGCAATTGCAACTTGCCTTGTTCAAAAATGTAATTTTGATACCTACCAATATAGCATTTTAATCGAGTACATTTGGCGGACGCTTAGTTACATAACTATAACGTAACCGTTTAGGTATTAATGTACATACTAAATAAATATCATTTTTTTTCTTAGGTTCCTTATAAAACTTGTTTTCATCATAAATATTTACCTCCCTGTCGCAATTCTCGGAGACTGTTTTCATGTGTTCCAATTTCTTTTTGTTTGCGAAGACTAGCGGAGTCACAGCGGTCATGAAACCAATCTTGGAATATTTGTTGCTTTTCACTATGCCTATCTGTTGGAATAGAAAGTAAAAAATGTTGTTATCAAGTTCAGTCCTTGCATAAGCAAGTTTTACTACAAAAAAGTATGAATTAACTCTTGTATAAATAATTTATGCCTATGCAGATTGTTATGAACATAAATTACTTTTTAATTAAATTATCATTGTATAGAAATGACTTTTAGAAAAATAATTACTTGTCAATTTAAATAAACTAAGTAAAATATATTTATAATATCACAGATATAACGCAAATAACGAGTGTTTTTCAACCTGTAAAAGATGTTCTTTATAACTAATAATAATGGCATTTCAATTTCGGATGCGTAATAAGACACAGATTGTTTGAAGTATCTAATCTCTCTACGATGCTATTGCATAGCTTTATTTTAGGGTTTATAGAAACAATTATGTAATTGTTACGATTTGCCGTTTCCCGTTTATGATTAAAATAGTTTTATGCATTTCAAATTAAAAAGTTAGATTCCGGCCAGTTCCCAATTCTCTGAATATCATCAGTTTTGAAAAAATAATAATGCTTATCACCATCTATTTGGTACTTTATACTCTTATCTTCAGCTAATTATATCAGCTGCTATTTATATCTGCACTGTGTAATATAAACAGGAGTTTATAAATCCTTGTCGAACGCTTCTTTTGATTGACCGTAGTTGCAAAAACAATGCAGGGCTCAATAAATTTGACCAAAATACAACTATGATGGTCTTTTTTCCCAAGGGTACGTTATTTTGTAGTTTTAACACAATTGGTTTATTGATGACTGATGTAATGACCTTAATGACCTTTATAGATGTAGATTTTCAGTCTGATCCTCCGTCTGCGTTAGTTTTAATATGTTTGATGACTTTTAATATTACTACTTGGCTAACTGGCTTTAGAGATAATATATTTGTGCTGTGTCTATTAAATTCGTAGTTATTAAAAAAATGGCGCTGTTTTTCTAGGGGATATCATAATTTACTGGTTCAGGGTGTCAAATCCGAACCACGGGGTGAGCGGTTAGGTACATTTTTGCCCGCCTTGGATATTATGTTTTCTATTTTATATGTTTATTAAAGCAAATTTTTCATTCTTGAGCCCTAAAGTAGCTAGTTTTCTCAAGTCTATATAATCTATTATATATATTTCCTGTGTCCGTGTGTTAGTAATTGAAGTCCTCCTAAACCGTTGAACCGACCTGATGAATTTTTTTGTGTATATTTGCGTAAGTACCGGCTTGGTTTAGATTCACCTTTGGACCCGGTAGATGGTGTCACGATAGGTTTTCAAGACCTACCTAACAACTAAATTTCCCCCATTTTTTATGAAAATAATAATTAGTAGCTAATTTAAAATGCTCCATCCAAACGAAACGTCAATGTTCGGACAGGACAACGTTTCTTGGTCCGCTAGTATAATATAAAATTCTCGTGTCACAGTGTTTGTCGCCATTCTCCTCCGAAACGGCTTGATCGATTCTTATGAAATTTTGTGTGTATATTCAGTAGTTCTGAGGTGTAAGCTAGTTTTATACCCCTAAGTGATAAGGGTAGTCCATAATTTTTTTTCTGTTTTTATGATTCGGCATATACTTAAGTTAGTTATTTTTTCTACGCTAGAAATTCCCTAAAAATTCCCGAGAAATAATTTATAAAGCAAAACAACATTTGCCGGGTCAGCTAGTATTATATATTTTGCGAACTTCTAGGGGTTTTCTCAAACCACCGAAAGAATGTAACATAGTTCCAGTGGCCCGCCAATAAAGGCGGAGAGACGGCACAGGGCGGGTTTCTTTAGTGGGTGAGGGCCCCACACTACCCTGTTCGTTGCCCCGAACGACGGGGTGTGCGGTTAGGTACATTTTTTCCCGCCTAAACAAAAAAAAAGCAAGGGGTTTTCTCAAGGCTATATTATATATTTTGCGTACACCCGTTGATCGATCCGTTTGTCCGTGCGTTGGTCTCTTAATTTTTTTGTAGTGTCTGGTATCCCTTGGATCTTTGATAACGGATATTAACAGTTATTTTCAACGGACAGTAAGTTATTCGTATGTAGAGCGAATAACGGCATCATTTAAATGTTAAACATCTTTTAAATCTTTATCATCAAATAAGTTTTGCAACAATTTGTTCACTGCTATCTACCTCACCAGACTGACCTGACCGACCTCCCCACACTGTTACGCAATTTCTGATCATTTTGAGAAGGCTTAGGCGTACGCCATACTTATAATTTTAATAGTTTATATATTTTTTTAAGCATCTGACATACTTATAAATTAACACAAAGTGCGAAAATTTTAATTAAGAATAACAGTTATGAGCAGGATTTGAACCTGCATCTCTTGGAATACCGTCCCAGATGCTTTGCCAATTGAGCAATCGTGACAATTGCTCGGTACTGTAACTTTCGATAACACATTAAAGACAGTAATTTAATTGAGAGTTCATACTTTTGTGAATAATGGCCATGTTTAATTTTTTCTTTTTACCCTTTCCAAAAGACATTTGATGACACATGCCGACGTTTCTGGATACGGAGGTTCATCACGTAGTTTCTCCAAATCCTCTAGAGTGGCGTTGACGTGGTCCATGCATGTATGTGCTGTTGCTTCTATGGTTCTTCTCACTACGTCATTGAAATGACTTTCTATAATAAATTCATTTATTAAAAACAATTTTATTTTGTGGCATAAATGTTATAGTGTAATCCTGGATGGTGAACTTATAATAGAAACAAGATTGTGTTCGGTAGATGTCAATATGATCGAGTTTGATTGATGTGAGAATAAGGGTCAAATATTAGTATGTTAGACCTTCCGTACCGTTTCAAGGATGAATAAATAAATTAAGGACAAGAAAAAGAAAATGCGTTGGATTTTTAAATTATTTCAAACTTATTTATTATTTTTATTGGGGTCGGCTTACGATCTTTTTGGTTTTAGCTGATCAACTAGTATTTACACGGAGGGAACTGCCTATCTGACCTCCATAACCCAACTAAAATGGATAACTGGCGACCTTAGAACAAAACCAGAGTATTTTTTAGTTATGACTGACAACTTGTAATTACAGCCAGGATGTTATGACAGCCTTAACATACCTTGAACGGCAATAAAAGAAAATAAAAAGATATATAATACTACAACAGTCCAATAATAGGGCAAATATAATGCTGTCTCAGATTTCCATTCGACATAAAACATTCCATGTGACCAAAAATACGGATTTCAAACGTAATCTAAACGGCAACATAATTGTAGCGAATAATAAATAAAAATGATTGCTATAAAATATAATCCCACAAAGTAAATAAAAATATAGAGTAAGCTTTATCGATACCATTTAAATTTATGAGTCACATAGATGTAATACAGATAATACTGGAAGGTGCATAAGAAGAAGAAAGAAAAAAGGTTGTAAATGTTGAAAAAATTCACCCAAATGCGACAAAATATTTATAAATTTTATAAAAAGAATTTTAGTACATACACATCGCAAGAGACAAGAGATCGCGAATTCCATTTTTAAATCTGATTTAGAATATTTAGCGGATTCCATTTTTAAAACTTATTTAGAAATTTTTAAATTGCCGTTTTTCAAAACTTTGCTAGCAGATAAATAAGTTAATAAGAAAAAATATATATAATTATTAATTATTTTTCTTGATATAATTTTTATATCAAGAAAAAAACTGACTGACTTACATATCAATCACAACCCAAACTCCTGGGGGTAGAACTGTGAAAATTTACATAACGTTTTCTGTGATAATAGCGAAGACGGATAAATTACTATGATGAAACGATTATTATAATGATAATGATGATTATGATTAAACGATTATTATAATGAATTAGAAGGGGTTTTACGGGCGGGTAGAGTGCTAGCCAACTTACAATCTGATAAACTATATTCCACATTATATCGAAAATTTATATCATTATTTTTGTCTGTGTGGTGACGGACTAAGAATACAAGTGTCACCACCCCATTCTTTCCCACGGGTGTCGTATAAGGCGACTAAGGGAAGTAAGCAATTATCATCCATTGCATGACTGGTGGTCGGGCTGGGTACCAAGTGGGAGTACTCACTTGGTATCGGGCCCGAACGGGTTGGTACCACCATCTCCCGTGTGACCGGCCATGAAGCACATCGTTGTGTTTTGGCTGTAGCAGGAGATAGCCGTTTATATTTCATTTCATATCTTTGAAATGAATTGGTGAGCAGCGGCTTGACAATACTCTCGGTATAGTCGAGTCCATGGGCGACGGTTACCATTTACCATCATATGGACCGTGGCTCGTCTGCCAAAATATGCAATAAAAAAAAAAAACTAAAATCTAAGGGCCCATTATAATACTATTTTGAAATGAAACTACGTTTAGGGAATCTGTGGTGTTTATTTGATTTTACATCATTCTGTCCGTCCGCGACCATGATTGCTGTAATATTCGAAACGTCGTAATAATGCGTAACATTCGTATAGAGATCTGAAAGTATTATTATACATATTTTTATAAATTTGAGGAGACATCACTGTAATATGTCTGTATTTGGATTATTTCTCAACTAAATATTTGTCTACTTTCTACAAAACAATATCGCAAAACTTAGGGTCAAATTAATCTAATAGATTTTTTATAAGTGTAATGGAGATATCGCTTTAAAACTACCTAACAGACACGTTATCTATCATACTTCGTTCCGCATCAATTCATCATGGATGTAGTTTAAAAAATCATATAACTTATTTTTATAAGTTTACTGCATTTTTGCAGTTATAAAATTAATGTAAAATAACACTATTACAGCGAGGATTTCTTGAGATTTGTTCTTGTAAGCTAATTCATCTGTTCAATTTTAACAACATTGATTGATTGAATATCATATTAAAATGTTAACCATAAACACCATTAGATATATGTATTTTGTAATTAGAATACCTACTATAACTAACCTCTTGTTTCATGTGCCCCAATCAAAATATTCACAACGCTGACAATATAAAACTGTATCATGTATCTAGACGCGTACATTTTGGACGGCTTGTCCAAATAAATCAACTCAGAGTAATGAGGGAATAATTTTGCAGTGTTTAACCACACTGGTGACAGATAACATCTTTCCGGTTGTAGGATTTCCCAATTCAATGGTCACAATGGTTTTATGTACTTTGTTTTTGTAATTTTGCTAAGCTGTAAGCGGCTTAGAGATTGGAAGTCGGTCGGTTCATCGCACATTTTTATTGTTTTTCTGGTAGGTATCTGGTCATTTATTGCTATTTATTGAATGGCTTATAGTATATATCATATAGATTTAATTCTATGATATACTGAGCAGTATATGAAGGGGATGAGGATGTAGGTGCATGTATAATAAATAAAGACTTAAATTTTCAGTTTCTATGATTATTTTTTTTGGGAAAAGTCTTATTTGGCAATTTTAAGTTTTGTAGTAAAACGTAAATGACGGAAAAAGATCCTAACATAAAATCAGCAATATGTCAATAGAAAATAAAAAAAAAAAATCTCTTCGGAACTTCAAGTTTCTGATATGTAAATAACGTTGGCAAAAGTGAATTTTATTGTAACAACTGACCGGATCGGTAGTTTAAATTCTTCATATAATACTGTTTGATTCTTCATACAAGTCATTAAAATTGTGTTCAATTAGAATAAATTGAACAATAAACCTCAAGCAACTGGTAAGTGTTAATTTTTTAAGCGAGTTCTTGGGATATTGCTGTCTCCAGTTTCATTAGGAATTTAAAGTGCCCTTAAAGCAGATTCAATATCCATCTTAAAGATTGCAAACTCAAATCGAGGATTGACTATTAGCTCGCTTATTAGTAAATATGGATTAAAATTTATTTATTAAAAGGCCTTTTTCTGATAAGTGCCAATCCATTGTATCTGCCTATCCCTCTAGGAAACAGTTATGAGTCTATGAAAAGGTCATATTTATCTTAGACTAGACGCCCCGGTGAACATCGAATCACCCACAATTCATTTTATAAGCGATTATCAACCGTAATCAATCTGCATCTTCTAAGGTCTGAATCTAGATTGGTAATAAAAAAAATAACATTCAAATGAATATGAAGGAATGACAGTTGCTGTTGTTTTGTCGTCTGGTAGCCAAAATACAGTAGGACTTATGGTCCTACTGTCCTTAGGCTAACAGACAGGATTATCCAGAGAGGCAATTCCCATACAAAATTACCAATTTTGAATATTGAAATTTTTCAACTGAAACTTAAAACCATCCTTTTCTTTATACCGATTAAACCGAAAAAACAATATTGAAATCGGTCAAGCCGTTTTTTAAGCGAGTTTCACAAACAGCAGTTGATTTTTATAGGTACCTATATATCGATAATGTTTAGTACCTACCTGAAAAAGGAAATCTTAAATTTCACGTGTAAGTTACAACTCACACGTGTAATATTCTCTCGTCCTTCTCTCATCTCATCTTTTTAGTTTTATAGGTTATCGATCCTATAATACCTATTATAATTTTCATGAACTTGTTGGTTCAATGTTTAAAAAAAATACATTGTATTTTATTCTTTTGTGAATTTTCATCTGAAGATGTACCGAAAAACATGAGGCACGTTATTAATGCATTTGCATATGGAGCACATATTTTTTGCTTTATACTCGTATATCAAAGGTATAGTTTCGCTAATTTTAAAGGGCATACTAAAATAATATAGCATTGGAACGGCGCTTTGAACAATAAATTAATTAAATTCTTTGCTATATATAGCAGTTTTGGTCGCACAGCTAGTGGAAGAGCGTTGCGTCCTTTTTGGGAATCATCGTGTAACGGGGAAAACCAAGAATTGAGTACTGAATGACTAAACTGTTTTACTACAAAAGAGTTGGTGTTTCGGTGCCGATAATAATTATTAAACATATCCCCCCATTCTATATAATAAATCTATCTGGCTCTTTTCCAGAACATTGCTAGATATAGACTTCTTTTAATTTTCTCAATTTGAGCCAAATCTGTGATATCCGCATTCAGTGCACTCAGCTCTGCCTTGTTTAGGTAAATTGTCTATTGTGATAAAAGGTCGTATCTTCGTTGTGCACTTACTGCTTCAGCAATCGGTAAGGATGAGCAACTAACATCAGACAGGTGACTAAAACGTCTTCGTAACTCTTTACGCTTCCCTTAGGGGTCACTCCTCAGTTAAAAGATTTACATTGGTCTAATACAGTGGACAGACTTTACAAGCAATCAGTAACAAAGTGACAAACTAACTTAAACTCTTCGAAAACTCTAAACCAATTTAAAAAAAAGTCATTTTGGCTTATACCTACAGAGTTGAACAATTCCACTGCAAACATTGAATACGTAAAATCTTTTATGAATATCCATCAATCTCACAGAATACTGCTACATTGAACACCCGTATTTTAATTAAGGTACGATTGAAAAATCGTTTCATTTTCATTTCATGCAATGCTAAAGACCATTTTGATGATTTCGATAAGATTATAATCATTTCAAATGAATAGTTTATAAAATCGGTTTACAGACACATTCTTAAATGCATAAGGCAATTTTGGAGGAGTTTCAAGGAAGACCGTCACGGAACAAAGACGCATATTTTTGAATGTTAGTCCCCTATCTATAATTGCCTTTCGTTGTTCTTACGAAGCATTTCATGGTTGTTGTTAAGATATTCACAAGCTGTGATGATATTTTTCCGGTGTTACTTACAATTCCTTTTTTTCTATGTTTTCGAAAAATACAGAATCAAACCATTGGAAACAATGAATCCACTGAAATAGGTTAACTGTAGCCGCTTGATTGTATGCACGTGATAACGAGTCCTGTTTGATTTGCGCATGTGTCCTGTTTGATTTGCGCATGTGTCCTGTTTGATTTGCGCATGTGTCCTGTTTGAATTGGTAAAGTTATTTTGGTATCTTGGTTAATTCATTAGATGATTCTTGTTATCTGAAACACCTGCCTACTTAATGCCTCCGTAGTGGTCCCCTTTGTACATTCTATAAATACTGTGGAAAACGATTTGTGATCCTTTTTTTCTTGCATTTTTCCACATATTGTAAATGTTTTTGGATGGTTAGATGCAATTTTGTAAGTGTTCCATCCTTCTGCTACTGTACAGTTTATACAAGTTTTTTATCACTATCTGTATTCCAGAAATCAGAAAACATAGTGATCGGAAAGAACATTCGTGTCGATTTCTGCAATTAAAGTGGTTATAATACGATGTCTGAAGCCACTGTCTCGCTGTTTTGGTAAGTTCTATTATGTTGTAAGCACAGGGGATGTGAGACATTGCCCACTTTACAGTAGCAGCGTACTTTTTTCTGTACACCCATTCGATATTCAGCATACAAATCCAAGCAGTCATAGGCTCCCTAACTCTGAACAATTGAAGACTTTCTTTCTGGTGGAAAGGAGGCTCCTTCTAACAACACATGGTGTGTCTCAGAAATACTATAACCGGGAAAGCTATCCTGCACCATACCCTGTTTTGTTATCAGTATGTTATTGTGTTTGAGAGTTATGGATCTGTTATACCATACCAATTGTCATTTCTGTTGGCAGGGATTTGCGCTCTGTATTCCTACCCAGTGTTTACTTCATCTGTAGGAATCATATAATCACGTCTTTTTTATTAAAACTTGGATGATATTATGCAGTTTTTTTCATCATGTTTGTGTCTACTCCTTTGACTGCTTGCCTAGAAATATTATGGAGTGTAAATATTATGCTTTTAATATTCTTTCTAATTTTAATTATTCTTGATGCTCCTTCGGACAAAGGTTTCAAGTCAGAAGAATTGACTTCCATCTTCGCGCTTTTACATGCTCTGGTCTCTTAAGGCATCTTTAATCGGGTAAATGTGTACATGGCCACAATTTCATATATTCATTTGAATATTCTATCTGTATCTGGTCTATCTTAGGTCTTTTAATATACTCAAGTTGTTGAAGGCTATCTGGAACAACTCGGATATCCTCTGCCTTTCTTTTCAACGAGTTATTAGGTCCAGCTGAAGCGAATTTGCCTCCAAGTGAGCAGACTTTACTGTATGAAAATGGGGATCCTATACAAATAAACTTCACCAATGCGGCAGTCGTATACGTTTCCTTCAAAGGTATGGAACCTTGGGTGTGTGAGTTTTACGCGCTCTTGGCCGGTTTTTTCAGCATGTACGAGGAGGTATCAAAAAGTAGTGAGAATGAGATAGAATATAATAAAATATATATAAAAATATCTAAATATTTATAGGGTTTGCGTCATTATTAGATAAAAATCTTAATTGTAAAATTAAGTTTACCTGGTCGGTATAATGTATGAAAATACTTCCGACAGATGGTGCAGGTGTCACCCAAAAACGTTAAGTATGAATGTGTTATCGAAATTAGCAGTCAGGAGCAAGTGTCACGATAAATGAATTGGCAAAGCATCTGGACGGTATCCAGGAGATGCAGGTTTAAATCCTGCTCGTGACTGTTATTTTCGATTTCACATTTTTCACGTTGTGTTTAATGTACGTTGCTAAGCATGTCAAATGCTAAAAATATATATAAAAATATCTAAATATTTATAGGGTATGCGTCATTATTAGGTAAAATCTTAATTGTAAAATTAAGTTTACCTGGTCGGTATAATGTATGAAAATACTTCCGACAGATGGTGCAGGCGTCACCCAAAGACGTTAAGTATGAATGTGTTATCGAAATTAGCAGTCAGGAGCAAGGGTCACGATGACTGAATTGGCAAAGCATCTGGACGGCATCCAGGAGATGCAGGTTCAAATCCTGCTCGTGACTGTAATTTTCGATTACACATTTTTTTCACACAGTTTGTGTTTAATGTATGTTGCTAAGCATGTCAAATGCTAAAAATATATATAAAAATATCTTAATATAATACGTTGTATTTATTAACAACGCTATTTAATTTATCTTTAATAAAACAGTAATTGGCATAGGAGGCCGATAACTATAACTTATTCGTATAATTGTGACAGCTATTGGCCACTATAAAATGGTAAGGTTATCAAGAAAATAGGATGTATATTTCATTTTAAATTTATTTTTATTGCATAAAAACCATATATTTTATAGGATTTCAATAACTGTACGACAATACATACTTTTTAAAATATTGCATCAAAAAGAACTGCAGTCGATAATTATTTAACAAACTTACCTACGTTTGTTCCTCCCGCCAAAAATTACACCATGTGACCCATAACTTACAATCACTAACGCATATTCAAAATTATTTTAACATCAACATCATCAACATCTAACTCCTCGAGCAATTATTTATCAAATCATAAATCAGAAACTGTATCCGGAACCACATCCGCTAGCATAGCAGCATGTATATAATATTCATAGATATTTACAATAGCACCCGAGACTGCAATAGATTAGACAATAATAATAATAGATACACAGACTAAGGTCAAGGCCGCTTATTCATACATAATGTGTAATTTGTCACCACCAAATCAGAAGTGAAGGACATCTTAATATTAGGGGAGAGAAAACTATGACATTTATTTCGTGGCAAATATAAAAAAATAATGACTAAATCGCGGAAAACGTGGCAGTCAGTCGTGGCAAGGTCTGGTAAGTGTAGAGTTTAAATCTAATTGCAGTTGTTGTTTTGTTAAATTCGCGAGCATTTTGAGCAATAATGAAGAAGACTGATTGAAGCGTCGAGGCTATTTTGCTACGTATTTCACCATCATTATTACTAGTTCTGTACAGTATTGAAAGAAATAGTATTGAAACTGTTATTGCTTGACAGGATCTTAGGAAGCTGTAGTGAATTATGCCTTTAAGTTACTACCAAACTACCAATTATTTGCCATCGCTTTTATGTGGGTAAGTTTCTCTTTTGGGGTGTTTAGGTGTAAGTTTATTTTTATTATTCTACAAAGTAAAGTTGGGTACCAACTGGGAACACACACTTGTTATTGGGCTCGAATGGGTCGATACCCGTATGCCGTATAACCAACTGTTAGCACGGCAGTATTCTTAGTATGATTGGTTCCATAAATCGTGGTTAATACAATACTTACATAAGCAATAAAAATATACATACATCAGACCTCCTCAACTCTAATATTTTATATTTATATTATAATTATTTTTTCTGATGTAGCATAAGACTGACAATTGTTATTTTTAAAAACAAAACCCATTATTTTAAGTCAAATAATTACATGTATTGACACTACTGTATTTTACTGTAATTTTAGATGTACACTAATCTAAACTTAGCCGCAATGCCTCTTCAAATGAACACATCGTACAAAATAATACGCTCTATTATTTTGGACAAGGCTTTTGTTTTCATTTGTTATAACCTCTAGAAGCTGTGTTTGTCTTAACAAACAAAGCTACTTCTTTTGCTTTTGTTCTCGCTAGTCTTTTTGTGCTGCAATTACATCACTGTGACTTGGTGGGGATTAATATTTTATTTAAATAGACAACACCCTGCGCTAGAGTATAATCCTCTTATCGTGGGGGACTTATACAACTTCACGAGAGACAAGAGTTGTCCTGTACGAGAACCGAACCCACACAACACTCGGGCGGGGGAGGCCGGTATCTAGACCACTCCACCATCTGTGCAGTTATTATATAACACACTCATGATGGACATATTCTTAACTAGAGGAACGGAACAAAAAGGAGACAGATTGAAAAAAAAAATGTATGTAGGTAAGTATAGAAATTATATTAAGCACTTTATTAATTTTAACATTTTGAATATAAATAATACTTCAGTAAAAAACACAAGATTAATGCACGAAAATCTCATAAGTGACGCTTTGATCACGCCTGCATATTATGGTGGGAGCAGTTGTCCCTAATTTTTGATCGGAAAGAAGTGGACTGTATTTAATTAATTGGTGTAGGATTAAAATGGGATGGGACAAAAAGGAATGTACTCACGGCCAATGTCCAGCAGCGGCAATCCACAGCAATCCACACACGCACTGTTTTGACGTGATCACGTTAATTTAATGCACAATGCATAGTCGTCCAGCTCAAGAAAAAGAAAAAAATGTTTTATGTTGGAGTTATGTATCATCTTCTTCTTTCTCTCTCGAGGCACACGTGCGGTAGGCATTTCGTTTTATTTTTGCTTTTTTCTTCTCACTGACAGCTTATAGCCAGAGTATATAGGTAGGGAAAGAAGATTATACCAGATTTAAATTTAATTAAAAAGAAATAACACACTGGTGTAGCCACCCTTCAATCATTATGTTGAAAATGTGATTGTGTATAATTTGACATTTCATGCAATTTCTCTAATATATTTGTTGTTAGGATATTCACAAGCTGAGATAATGCTTTCCCGGTGTTACATTTCTCTTATATATTTGTTGTTAAGATATTCACAAGCTGAGATAATGCTTTCCCGGTGTTACATTTCTCTTATATATTTGTTGTTAAGATATTCACAAGCTGAGATAATGCTTTCCCGGTGTTACTTACAATTTTTTTCTTTTCTATGTATTCGAAAAATGTGGAATCAAACCATTGGAAACAATGGATCCACTGAAACGAGAGTAGATAACTGTAGCTGCTTGATTGTATACACTTGAACGGAATCCTATTTTATTAACGCATGTGTGCTGTTTGAATTGGTATAATTATCTTGGCTAATTCATTAAATGATTTTTGCTATCTGAAACACGTACCTAATGCATCTCTAGTAAACGCACGTTTAGATGTCATTGACTTATGTCAATACGAAGAGGTTCTCTTTGTACATTCTATAAATACTGTGGAAACGATTTGTAAGGCTTTTTCTTCTTCCATTTTTCTACATATTGTAAAAATTCTTGGATGGATGTAGTTTTGTAAGTTGACTTCCATCTTCGCGCTTCTACTTGCTGTGGTTGCTTTTAAAGCATCTCTAATCAAGTGATTGTACATGGCCCGAATTTCAGATATATATATATTGTAGCGCAACGGTGAAGCCACGTCACAATGATTAAATACTTACCTAGAGTCTAAAAAATAAAGAAGAAACATTGGTACAAGTTTTAATCAATATAAGACAATGTTTTATATAAAATTACAAGCACTATAGGAGGTATAGTCCAGAAAAAATACGAGTTAATCACAGAATAAGTTAAGTAGTATTATATTATCTCTCATACCTCGAGGTAGCTTATGGTTACTTACTCACGGCTGCACTTCACTGGCAGTTGAATGATCGTTTTATCACCAGGATCCTCACTCTCAGTGGTCTCGGATCGTCTATAGATAATGGTCTCAGATAGTAGGAAATCACAGCACCTGGTGCATGGAGACTATGTCGGGGCATAGTGCTCCCTGAAAGTGGTCCTCTCGGCTATTGGGCAATGGCCAATCTTGAGAGTTGTCCTCATGCGGCTTTAGATCCCTCCGATTTTCACACCGCTGCGTCGGTCAGCCCGAGCCAGATGAGACCCCCGGTTTCCCCTGGGTCGGTCTAGCTCCGAGTGACTAGCGATGACAGCAGTGACTCAGCGGAAGGGGTCGCCTTTGATGTGAAAGTGGTGAATGGGAATGACGGATGCAGTTGTGGGATGATGATGGATCAATGAAGCGGGAGTCTACCTTGTATTATGACTGATACAGGGCGAAAGAGAGAACCAGGGATGGGTATTAGCCATCCCGTTTTGCCGTCCTGTAGAGGGGTATGACAATGAGGCAATAAGGGGAGAGCGGGGTAAGAATGGTAAATGGAAAATGGGGAAAAGCCGTAAAGGCGTTAGGATGTTAGGATATCGTGGGTATAAGGGAGTGGACAATCCTACCTCTATGTTTGGGATACCTGGCTAGGTACCACCGTCACTGGAAGCTTTTGGGTTGCGCGACAAGATTGCGTGGGAAGCGATTCTTTCGGGTGGTATAATAACAACAACTTATACTCAGTACATTACGTAGGTAATAATAACTAGCTTAAATTATTTTACAGTATTATTGAAAATAAATGGGCTCGTTTTTTATGTGCATCATATTATATGTTGTTAAACATTTATATCCATTTTATTTTATTTTATTAGGAGTCTTCATTGAATAATTGTAATATTGTGTAATTTAATATATTAAAATACTTAACACTGACAAAATACCTGCTTATCATGGGTGTCACCCATATATATTTAGTGCTATTACAATTTCACTACTTAAAACATGATTAGTTTTAGAAAACTTATAAATAGTAATGGCAATGTTTTTAGACTATTCCATCCATTTTATTATAATACTTTGTAATCCCGATTTAGTTATGAAAAAAAAACATTTGTAGGAGTTAATAATAGTTTTTACAAATTGCAGTTTGTATATAGTGCACTTAATAATTCTACAATAACTGATGTTACCGATGGAAAATAAATTGTATTTTCCATCAGTAACATCAGTCATCAGTTCTAAGAGATAAGACTTAGCAATTAGACAATTCCAAATTATTTTGGTCAGAGGCAAGTTGTGTGTATCCTTAATGAATGTGTCGTTCCGCGTGGTGACCAAGAATGCAAGTGTCACCACCCTATTCCTTCCCACGGGCGTCTTATGAAGCGACTAATGCCCGGTTCCTATATTCAACGAATCGTCATTGTATAACAGCTACCCATCCGTCAGTTGCAAACTGTCAGTCAATTCACTTACGACTCGTATTTTATAGGGACAGATTAAACTTACGCCTGGTAGAATATTCTACCAATCGCAAGTAAAACGATCCGTTTTATTATTATAGGAACCGGGCATATGGGAAGTAAGCAATTATCACCATGCAAAACTGGTGGTAGGGCTGGGTCCTAAGTGGGGGAACTCACTTGCTATCGGGGCTGAGCGGGTTTGTACCACCATTTCCCGTGTAAGCTATGAAGCACATCTGTGTGTTTTGGTTGTAGCAGGAGATAGCAGTCTTCTTTCGTTTCATGTCTGCGAAATGAAATGGTGAACAGCGGCTTGACAATACTCTCGTTATAAATGAGTCCATGAGCGATGGTTACTATTTACCATCAGGTGGGTTGTGACTCGACTGCTACCATACACAATACAAAAAAAATTGTCTCAATAATATAAAAACTGCATACATGTAAAAACACTTGAATTATAATGGTTGCGAAAATAATGGCTCTATCACGGCAAAATAATATTTTAGTAATAAAAGTAGTTGGTTTAACCATCCATCAATTGTATGAATCCTCTCCTTATCATCCTTCCTATCCTCTCCTTATCATCCTTCCTATCCTCTCCTTATTATCTTTCCTATCCTCTCCTTATCATCCTTCCTATCCTCTCCTTATTATCCTTTCTATCCACCACCTATTCCTTTCCTTGAAGATGGCGACGCGATGCCTTTGGTGTTGCTAAAGTCAATAGGCTACGGTAACCACTTACCATCAGATTGGCTGTATGCTAGTTCGCCACCCATGTAGTACAAAAAACTAAATAAAATATTGTTACATATTTGAAAAAAATGAGCCCATCTATTTTACTAATTATATCAATATTTATTAAAATATTTTTGGGCACATATTTTTAATTCATCATCACCATCATATAAAAGATTTCCTGCTAAAATCCGGTTCATTGACCTCCACCAACTATATACAATGACATTAATTGTTATATTGTTGTCTTCTTAAATTATTCTTTTTCATGCATTACAAAGCATTTTCTTTAATCAGACCTGCAAAAAGCAATTATTATGTCAGGACACAATCACCACCAATCTATTTTCTTTGAACGAGGGTGTTATCATAAAACTATCTAACTAACTAACTTATCATTACGCCATTTTCCTTGCGGGGTAGGCAAACAGAACAGAGTGAAAGCGAGTTTTCTGTCTGGAAACTATCTGGAAGTACCCCTGATGGTAAATGATGGGTCGCCCCGTCATGGGACTAAGTGGCATATACGCATTTTTCGTGGCCACTTATAACTTGAAGCCAAGCATTGCTCAGGGAGTTTGACTGGGTTTGAAAACACATGAAGTACATCCTCTGCAAAAATAAGTTTAGGTATAGGTTACCAGTCAGCTTAGCATTGTAAACAATTGAAGTTTTATTTTGTTGCTACCCACAACTTGGTCTACGTGAAATTTAGTTATTTTAAATGGCCTAATTTACTCCTTATAAGATGAAGCTATCTGTCAGTAAGACCCATCCAAATCTCAAAAATTTGGTATTTAGCTCTATGTGTGTATATACTCGTACTTTCATAAGTAAAAAGTTGTTATTTAACATTACGAACAGACACCTATTATTTATTTGTTTAGATATCTCGTATAGTATAAATAGCTGTTGCCGGTGCGCTGCACTTCACCTAAAAAAATCTACCATTTTTAATACGTACAATATTTCATATCAAATCAACCTATGGTTCAAAAGATAAAAATCATTGTCACCAGCGCCACCTATCCGATACTTACATAAACATAAAAAAAATAGTATCACGCCTGTATTCCCCGAAGGGGTAGGCAGAGGTGTATTACACACCCACGATTCGCCAGCTGATGGTAAAAGAAAAAAGGAAGAATATGGATTAATAAAGAAAAAAATAAACAATAATGGGAAACAGAATAATAGCATCACCCCATTGCTTACAGAGCAACAGAATAATGATACCACCCCATTTCGCAAAAAAGGTAAAGGACTAATGTCACCACTCCATTGCATGAACATGATTGATGTTAATATTTTATCAAATCAATATAAAAAATGTGAATACATACTTTCAGTATTATAAAATATGCGTTTATGTTCAGTCTTTGTTTATTGAATATTTTAAGGAGTAGACTTCAGTTATGGATCGGTGCAGACACACACAATGCTTTTTCTTTTAGACTTTATAAATCTCACTGTCGGATATGCCATGAGCTTTTTACCCCAAAGGAGTCTTATAATTCTGATATTATAGTACAACCCTGGCTACATGATATGGTAAAGGATATAGCTTCGAGTTTTCGCAGTAGTAAAATCTTCGTAATTCTTTACGCCTCGTGAGAAACCCTCGTAAAGAAAAGTGTGGTTTTTAATTTGTTTTTCAGTCACTCATCATATATAGTAACTTTACATTGTAAAAGTAATAATTACAGTAGAACTAGAAAACGATGCTTACTAGTTAGCGTACATACTATAGCACAATGGCTAGGTATAATAGTATAATTTATATAATATTTTGTATATATTGTAGCCATTTTCAATTTTGTGAAATTTCTTGTCACAATTATTTTGTCACAATTATTTTATTTTAGTTATAGCAACACCATATAATACTTGTAGTAATTTTAAATAGCGTGAATCATGTATAAGGATGCAGTCCAATCCTATTTCTAGTCTTTATTGAAAGAAAATATATTTTTAGCTGCTATATTTATGCGAGTACTCCAAATACACAAAAATCGATATGATCAGTATCGATCTCTTATTTTACTCCTGGCAAGTTTTGAAAGCATTTATTGCGTTTCGTTGTCAATTTATAAACGTTTAGTTATTAAGATTACAACTATTTTTCAAATCAAGATTTTTTGTTTTCCCAATGTTTATAAAATATAATAAATCCACAAAAATGTTTAGATTGGTTATATTTATAAATCCTACAAATCTCATTGCAAACCATTTATGGAAATACCGGTACGAAAACTGCCGTTGGTCGTTTTGCTTCAGCCAGACGCCGCCTTACTGTATTCGAACTCAGATTGTTTCCTCCAGCTCGTAAATTATGATTCTTTACTTTAACAGCCGTAAGAAAGCGATTTCTGAAAATTGTTGACATTATATAGCGATCCTCCCGCGCCGTCGTGCACTTTTTTCGGTCTGCTCCTGGTCTTCGAAGATTGGATCTAGTTTCATGGAAACTCTGGTGTACTTGCTGAACTGTAGAAAGAGTCACACCAACAGTTCTCGCTGTATTTCGCTGACTGTGCCCATCTTCAAGCATTGTCAGGATCCTGGTACATTCTTCAGCGACAACGATGACTTCAGAATAATACAATTTATAAGGCAGAGTCACCATATTTATATTTATTTTATATTTTAATTTTTTTATACAATTATCAAAAATATAAAAAGGTATTATATATTATTTTATTTATGTGGGATTAAATATTCCTTAATTTAGTCTTTATTTCATATAGGTAGGTCAGGTACTTTTGAAGATATTGAAGATTTTCTATTCTAACCCTTTTTCTTTGCGGTACATGGTATTTGCACCGTTAAAATTTAAACATCAACATTGAAATAACCTTCCAAAAATTAATCTTACATATAATACAGTTGACGATGCGCAAGCTTAGTAACTAAGGCACTGGTTTTATTTTAGTAAAAGGAAGGACGGCACAGAAAAGAAAAAATATTAAGAAACGACAACCGCTAAAACTTTGTCTGATATAGGTCCGCAAATGTCCGTATAAATTAAATCTAGTTTAGTCATGCTTAAAATCATAACCTTTAGAATGAGTATTAGGCCAATGGGTTTCTAAAATAAAAGAAGGATCTTACTTTCTTATAATATTATTATATAAGTACCATCCACATTTGATGCAGTTAAAGCACTCAATCCATTTCACATTGCTATTATAATTCTTGAAAACAAGAGATGTACTAGTATCAAAGCTTAGAATAAAACCTTCAGCGCGGCTTCAGCAATTAAATATAAGTCTCATTTTAAGCCCTGTATTCTCACATGTGCTGCTTTTAAATTATTTCAAGCTTCTGATGCTGTATTCAATTTTTTCACATGCAATCAGCCAGGTTGAACATTTAAGCATATTTTTGCGAAGGCATTTTCATCTTTTGAAGTATCTGTTGTAATCTTCAGGTGATATCATTTTTTTTTGTTAAGATGGGAAAAATTATTCCTAACCGCACACCCTACCATTCGGGGCAACGACCGACCAGGGTAGTGTGGGGCCTGCACCCACTAAAGAAACCCGCCGTGTACCGTCTCTCCGCCTTTATTGGCGGGCTACTGGAACTATGTTACATTCCATCGGTGGTATTCATGTGATATCCTGGGCTTAACTGGTTATGAACCGGTTAGAGGAAATAAATATTATATATTTATCCTAATTCTATGAGTAAAAGAAGTTCTTCAAAACAATATTATAATATAATATTTCATTAATTTACAAATAAATTATGTTTACATGAAAATTAAATATATATTTTGACAGTTAGTGATTTAATATGATTAAAAAGAGTTAGATGACAGATTTCCCTTTAAAACTCTTTTTCAGTTGGATAATTTGTAATTATGTTTATAATTTAATTTCCCTACTACACCAATCTGATTTATGGTTTCGTTTGGATTTGTGGTATTTCGTAATTACGATTCCGTTTGTGATATTGGGTGTGTGACTGCTAATAATTAGGAGTATAGTGTTCCAAATTTAACTTTGGATTACCTTATTTACATAGCTTCAACCTGTAGAATGCTACTTCAAGTAGGTGCTTCCTAAATATTTCTTTAAATATAATTTTCCTATTGCAGCATATTCACATTTAAGATCGCTTTAATTGTATTTTAATTATTGCAATACTTGTTTTTAATTACTGCAATACTTGTTCTTATTCTAATCATCAAAAACGAGTTTATTTATTTTTGCTTTAGATATAGGAGAATTATAAGATAGAAATGGGGCAGATGATACTTGAATTCACAGCACATACTCCTATTGTTTATTTAGGCACCATAACTTTTATTTCGATAATTTGTGCGTAATGCAAAGGATATCCGCGATGAAATGTAATATCACACAATTTATTTTATTACTTATCACATTATCGCTGCTTACAGATATGGCCAACATGTATACTAGCTTTAGGTTGGTAAGTGGAAATAGTGAACTCTATGAATGCGAGCCCTAAAAATAAAACTGCTTATCTTTTAATAACCAATAAAACATAAAAATTACAAAAAAATATTTTGTGATAATTATTTTAACATTATTGACATGCTTACAATACATATTTTCACAAATTTGTTTCTTATATGAATATTCTATTATGTTCAGTCGTTGATAATCATGCATGTTGATGAAGAATTCCCTTCTTATACTTAACCTATCGTGTTACCAAGAAAGAACCTTCATTATTTATGATAAAATACTTCCAATATATCTTGGGAGACAGAGGTGTAACTATTCGGTATCACTTACCGCTATCGACTTCCTACGCACCCGCTCTAGCATTAGTCTTTGTAATACGCAACTGTTTTTATAGGGACTTTTTTACTAGTGTATTGATATAATATTTTGATTTTTTACTAAATTAGTATTATGTACAATTATTAAGAGTTTCTAATAAGTTTTACTTCACAACACGTTATTAAAATAAAAGGACGATATATATTCAAGCCGTTATATCACCGTAGATATAATTATAATATATTAATGTTATTGCTGAGAATTATAAATTACACTACTTGAGTATCTGGTTTACATAAAGTACTTTTGATACTAGGACCAAATTTGTCCTTACAGGAATATCTTATGCATCCTGTACAAGACAACGAGCAGCAATATAATAATATATTTAATTCATTAACCATAATATTTTTTTTAGATAGAAGAATATTTATGATGCAACTCGTATCAATAGTTTTCTATCCTATGCTTTAGATAAGCAGGTTGAATAGAAATATTATTATTCCCACAGGCCTGTAGCTATTACTTATGGGTCTGTAGTTGTTAATATCTTATTTGTCTCCTTTTTTGTGCAGAAGAATAATATTGGAGTAGCAGAATTCTGCTAAAAATTTTCCTGAAGTTAGCATGTTGCTAAAAAGTTTGTTAAATTAGGAAAAAAGCTAGGATTCCCTCCTTAGTTTTAGAGATTCTGTACTTTTGATCTATTGATAATGTTTTTCTGCAGCGTTGAAACAGCAATAATTTTATCTATGTTGATATTTTCAGTTCACGGATTGGCATAGAGGTGTCACTTCACCTATAAGAACTAAAATCTTTATGAAACTCTGTCTGTGAGAGGAACAAAATGCTATAATAATATCTAACTGTGTATTTTAGTTCCTCTGTCTTAATTTCATAAATGAGCTGCACACCAGTAAAATGTTAAGTCAGCTGTTTGAAAAGCTATTTATAAAGTATAACACAGAGTTCATTTCATCTGAATGTTACTTGGTTTTATATTGTGGCGTCATTTTACAAATTACATGTCTAAATCACCATGGATTGAACTCATAAAAATGTCTTTAGTGTGTTTTTTTAAGATTTAAAATCATTAATCGTAATTTGGCAACTCAGCAGAGCTCGGCTTTAAACTAGTTTTAGCAATGAAGCCATGCAAGACGACTGCTTACATCTAGTTTGCAGAATTAAAACGCGATTGTATATATGATCGAAATAGGCATTTCACCTATTCTGAGATTTGGGCGTCTTTAGGCGTAGACATGAGTCAAATACAGATTTATACATTTGGGTGTGGATAAACTGTGCTCTTGGTGGACCCCACACAATTTGACCCCACATAGTAACAGGTAACGAAACATGGATTTGCTGCTACGATCCCAAAAAAAAAGCAGCAATTGCACTCATGTAATCTTATAAGACGAGTCGAAACCTAAAAAAGTGATGATTTTTTTTTAATAAAGGTGACTACATTTCCTTTGGAGATGGATCATCGTGCCGTGAAATAGTCATTGGTAAAATGGTAAATTACCATTTGTTTGCCAAAAGTACTTGACGAACTCTGTCAAAATAAATGTATCATCTTGCACCACGATAATGACAGATTTTATACGGAAAGCAGCCAGAAAGGCAACAAAAATGTAGAGCTTATGAGCCAACGTGCATATAGTCCCGACCTGTCACTTTGTGACTTTTTTGTCCCCAAAAATTAAAAAAAGACCTGAAGAGACTGTCAAAGAGTATAAAAATCGTGTTCCCAAGGTAACCGCGGCGGAATGTCCTTATTCGTATAAAAACATCTTCCTACGCTTATGGAAAATATTTTGAGAAACAATAAGTTCATTTCTAACTGATTATAGTATATTTTTTTCTGAAACTTTGCTATGACTAAATAAGATAAAATCATTGATGATAAACTTTTCACACGCAATCTAGAATTTCATTCAACAACTTACATTTTTGTTTCCATTATAAATGTACGATCATGCTGTAATTTAGCTCATGACCCACAAACTTTGTCACACGCATCATATTAACCTAAATTTTTAACGTTCTATTGAAATATTCAATTAGCTTTTACGCTTTAGGGGCGTACGAAAATAATCCCATAGAAATGCAAAAAATATAAGCAGAGTACATTTTGTTAGCCATATTATTGAGGATAAATTTGAGTCACAAAGCTAATTATTTTGTGACAGTTTTCATTGTTCAAAATATAGTTACTAACACATATGAGGACATTGTGAACATAAATATATTGGCTATGTGCCTGTGAATGTTTACGTTATATTGGCTGTGTATGAATGTTTGTCTGTCATACCTACGAATGGTAGACCCTTGCCTATGTGTAGTATAAATGGACTGGCCATACGGGGAAGTACCACCCTCTCGTAGAAAATCAACATGAAACAACGATAGTTAATCCTACTGTGGTTTCGTGTGGTGAATTATGGTGGTGAATGCAAACTTTTCCGAGCTGAACGCGTTGAACGAGTCGAACGAAACGAATTTAGGAATTCTTTATATGAAATCTCATGAAACCTCGCACACTTCCGCGCGATCCAGTTTCGGACGGTTCGACTCGTTCGACACGTTCGGCTCGGACAAGTGTGCGTTCACCATTAAGAGCGCTGGATGAACGCCCAAATCCCCTGCTTATCCTCTACTTATTATCCTTCTTCTCCACTTCCTTTAAGTTGGCGATGCGCAAGTGATGCCTCTGGTGTTGCAAGCATCTATAAGCTACGAGTACAGTAACCGCTTACCATTCAGGTTTTGCCACTCGTGTAGTATAAAAAAATATTAGCTTTCATCGAGAATTTCTTCGTAAAACTTGCGTTTTATTGACATTAATTGCATAAGTTTCTGAAGTTAATAAACATTATACACAAATATTAACGTACCGAGTCTTAATCGCATATATAATATTGAGGTTTATTATCTTAATTTCACGAGTCAACCCGTGACCACGGCCGATGCAATACTGTCGAAACGTCGGGAAATTAAAGTATTCAACCTCAACATTATATTATTATACGCGATTAAGACCCGATACGTTAATATTTGTGTATAATGTGTACAAATCGCGAAAGTTTAAAAGTTAATAAACATTAATGATCTTGCCTTAATAAGATTTAAAAAATATTTTTAGGTTATATCTCAGGTTCCCGATATAGTAGCGGGATAAAATGTATACCAGTTTATAAGTCTAATCAAGAGCTAGCAAATAAAAAAGAAAAGTAAGAAAAGTGTAAAGTTGCATCAAAATCCGTTTAATAGTTTTTGCGTGATGCACGAATGAACAAACAAACAAGCAGACAAACCGACAAAAATTCTAAAAAAAAAATGTTTTGGGTTAAGACACGCCTCTACTTAGTCATTTTTTCTCAAATATCTTAAATGTACAGACACAGTTCTGTTATAGCTTTAAAATAGTATATACCTGATAGATAATAATTAAAACCTAATACAGAATATTTTATTTGAAAATTGCAAAGAAAAGGGAAAAATAGGGGAAAGGGGAAGGGATTGGAAAAGACGCGGGTTCGATTCCCGCTGGCACAAAAATCTCTTTTTCCTTATTCACAAATAATTTGCACTTTAAAAAGTGGCGGAGCATGTCAAATGCTAAGAAATATAGATCAAAAAAATAAAGAGTTTTGGTTTCTGCGAATAACTGCGTGTTAACTTAATCGATGTTTGCGACTAAGTGCACGTTAACCGAAATGCTGTCAATACATCCCTGTTAGTGGTAAACTTTTTAATTGTGCCCCTCTAAAGAGTGAAGTAATTATTCAAGAGTGAGTTTACTGGTGGTAGGGCTGGATACCAAGTGGGAATACTTAATTTGTATTGGGCCCGAGCGGGTTGGTACCACCATCTCCCGTGTGACCGGCCATGAAGCACATCATTGCGTTTTGGCTGTAGCGGGAGATAGCCGTTTATTCTTTCATTTCAAATTGGTGAAATGAAATGGTGAGCAGCGGCTTGACTGTACTCTGGGTATAGTTGAGTCCATGAGCGATGGTTACTGTTTCCCATCAGATAGGCCGTGGCTCGTCTGCTACCACATGCAATAAAAAAAAGAAAAAAAAAGTGAAGAAACTATCGTTTAATAACTGAGTATCAACAGAACAGGGAAACAGCCACAAAGAAAGGATATTAAATTTAATAAAAAGAATTGAACATTTTCTCATTATTCGATAATATTTTTGTAGAAAGAAAAAATAAAGACCCTGTCTCAACTCATAATTACATCCTTTCACCGAAGGGCATCATTAAAAAATCGTAATACAGAGGGAGTAGGAATCAAAGGGTCGCAATAAGGCAACAATAACGCACGGTGCGAGACACAGCCTTTGTCCAGGAAATTGGAAAACGTGAGACGCTTACTTGTGTTCATGCAGACTGTCTTACCTGCGAAGAGTTGGGTTATTTTTCTGACATGTCTGATAGTACATTATTAGCTTACGTACATGTTAATTCCCTTCTTGCAATATTTGGCGTAATATTAAGAAAAAAATATTTATTACATTTTATTGTACCTATATAATATAACTAGGGCAATATTCAGTGTTGGGTAAGTATATAATGTACTGAAATATGAAATTGGCGTTATGTATGGAAACAGAAAAACGATTTTTAAAATGAAATTATTTTAATTAATCAATCAAAGTAAATATTTATCATTGTTATATCTATGTACTTTCGCCATTTTATCAGTAATTTGTGGATTCCTTTGCTGAAAAAAATTAGGGAGCGAAAATCAATAAAATCTTAGAAGGCGGTTTTGACAGCTTCATTGGATTTGAATTTCTTTCCTTGCCAGAAGTTGTCCGAATTCCGGAAAAAGTGGTAATCTGTTGGAGCATGGAAAGGAAGTACGGCGGGTGTTAGAGACATTGCAATCGCAGATCCTCTAATTTAGTGGCCGTCTATTGTGCAGTGTGTGGTCTAGCGTGGTTCTAAAGCAGCAGTGGGCAATTGACCATTATTTTCGGTTGTTTAACGGCTAGCTTTTCCATCATGGTTTGCAATTGTTGACAATACAGATCTGCCGTAATCGTCTGGCCAAGGTCTAAATTTTTGAGATTTAAGTGGCTAGTTTGACAAAACACTAATTTCATATGTAAGTACCTAGTATATAGGAATATAATTTTGATGCTATTAATTATTAAAAAATCATTGATAGATTTTTTTTTTTGGGATTAGGTTTTTTTTTGGGCGAGTATTTAAAAACATCGCCCATTGCCATTTCAGCGTACCAACCTGGTGGGCTATATCAGTCACTCTAGTTCTCCATTCGATTTTTTTGCTGCAGACTTAGAAATATGGCGCATAGTTCTGCTGCGCAAACTTTAGCATATTTAGGAGATCAACAAGTAAAGACCATATCTCTATTGCGTATCTCACTATATCACTGGTAACACAAACTGCTCAAAGATCTTCAGTTTTAGACACTGGAATGTTGGATAATAAGATCTTTCTCAGCTTCTTAAACATTGCTCAGCCGGATTCGTCAGTATATTGTATAATAAATATTGAGTGTATTTTGAGTCCCTTAAATTGTATGTTTGTAATGGCTCATTTGATAAAAGGATTTTCGGTAGTGCAGGGCGTTGACTCAAAAAATAAGTACACATTTGCGCACAATATACGGAAACATCAGCCCCATTACCTAACAAATCACTTAACTGTGAACAAAAGATATCTTCGAAGGTTACCGTCGTTTTATGTTTGGTATATAATGAGTAGAGATGTGATATGACGTTAAGCGTATCAAATTTTCTTCTAAGAATATGAGCCTTTCATACTTTTATTATTTCGAGACAATCTTACAACCCATTAACGTAATAAGTGCTTACTTTTTACTTTCATAACAAGCATAAGGTTGAATAAAGTTTATAATATAATCAGAATAAGTGCCTATAATTACAATTTAGTTAGAATTAATACGTTAATCCTAAACCTAAATATTAACTACTTATAATACTGCTTTTATTGTACTCTAGCATTTTAAAGATTTGGGCTCCTTCTTTTTATTGGGCATGATCTTAATACCAAAAGTGGAAAAAGTGAACTTCTTCTGATCTAATATATCCAACTGATTAGTTTTCTGAATGCATCATTCGTAATGTATTTGGAGAGCTGAAACATAGGTTTGAAAATCTTAATTTCATTTTCCCACCTAAAGCAGTAGCTCCGAGATAACCCTATTTCGATTTTATATTGTTGGTTTTCCACGTGCCTCTATTGTAATAGTATCTAGGAGAAAATCATGATTGCTTCTTCTGAAATGTGGTCACATAGTAACAATCATAGTGATATTTTTTATCAAATATGTTCAGGCGGCAAGTTGTAAGCAGGCATATACTGTGATAAATCGTAGATGGTGATCCATCCTTCCATCCATCAGCCTTTCAATGTCCACTGCTGGACATAGACCTCCCCAAGAGAACGCCGCAACGAGCGGTACCGTCATGGGGGATAATGTCGTAATCGTCACGCTTGGCAGGCGGCGGCGATTGCAGTGGATATTGTTAATACTCGAGGGAGTGCTACTGCCCACTCCTCCGGTATTCCCTCAGTCGGCTCTTACGGCTCCCGTGGGTAGAGAGGGGTGGGACAAATAGAAGATATATTTGGAGGTATAATTAATATTCCCAGCTAATACAAATACCCCCCGAAAGCAACTATGTCAGATAGTCCAAAAACTTTACGGAAACAAATATTATTACATTATCTGATGCCACTTGTAACATACACAATCACCATAATTACTAATTACTGCCAAGACTTAGACTATTATGGTAAGGTTCGAAACATGATGGGCACAATGGGGGTTTATCCAAGCATCACAGCGATAGCTCGTTTCTTTTCGAATATTTTTTTTTTGCACAAACTTTGCATTACAGAAAGGCAAACTTTTTGGCTGTACCGGGACGAGCTAACATTTGTTTTGGCCAGTGACCAGTCGTGTTCAGTAACAGAAACATGACCGACTGAAGAGCAGACAATGTACCTATTTAGCCGAAATCGTCTGTTATCGTAAATCCTGCTTTGATTGATCATGTATTTTCCTTTGATATTTAGATCATTATCCCAATCATCATCCTGATCAATTAATCTCGGTAATTTATATAATGATATATGAGCGCGTTGTTTTTTCTTATATTTTTTTTTTGGAAAGGGAAATAAGAATTCCATGGCACTATATCCAGCAAATGAAACAATACCATTTTATACCATCTTATATGATTTAATCGGACCTATGAATGCCGGACATGTACTTGTTATAAAGTTCTACTTCTGCAGTTTTGAGTCTTTTCTCAAATCTGTTCCTCACTTCCACAATTGAAGGATATTGAACAGTGGTTAATCATCATTACAGGACGTATAACCTTCCACTTTGATACATAAACCTTATTCTTGAGTGCCCATACGTGCTCGCCTCTCTTCAGCTTTTCTTTACGATTTACAGATTTTCTTTACGATTTACACGCAAGTTGCACTGGATTTTCAAGTCAATCAATTTCTGTGATAAATTCACAGAGTTATATAAATATGATGACCACGTAGCAGATATGGACGCATTAATTGCAATAGTAGTTTTTCAGTGTTAGACCCATTTTGACCCATATTTTGCTCAGTTGCTTCTTTTCTCAAGTACATTTTTATATTTAGTACTTAGCCATCTGAGCCCCAACTGCTAATTTTTCAAATTTGACCGATAGAATGCTATTGGCACCATAAGTTGGTATCATGCTAAATTGCCACCGGTATCGCAGTAGAATCGCAATAGAAAGGTGCTCGAGGTTGCAATTATAATAAAACCTGGCACCCTTATTTTTTCCGAGAAATTAACATCAAATAAAAATGTCTATATAAAGCAAAGTATGTGTTCTAAATATGTACAAACATTTTAAATATATCTTAAATATAACCTATGTAACCAAAGATCTCATACAAAGCCAAAAACATACATTTTATGTGTATACGTCCATGATTGTAACACAAAGAAATGTCCATAGTTTATTATCTGTACACGTCTAAGTGCAATGTTTGTATGTTGTCGTTGTGATCCCGTGAAAGTTATAGCAATAAAACTGCAACACTAAATTAAATAATGGTTCGTTTAGGGCAATTTACTAACCTAATCGGCTTTTAGAATTGGATAGGGAACTGACAGTCGTCATTATAACCGTACCTCCAAAGGGCGTAAGTTGATGAAAGGGCTTTGAGCGGAATGCGCAAATATCTTGATTTGGTATCTGCAGATTGCCCGAATAAGATGGTGATAGCATAGCGAATAGTAAGTAATAAAACCATCTATAATATAGATAATTCATTAACTTTCCAACCAATCGTTGCTTTTGTGCATGGATTATGCGCGTGTATTAGAACATGCTTAGTTTTGGCCTTATTGCAGCATGCTACAGATTATAGTTATGATAATATTTCCACAATATTAAAAAGGAAAAATGCATAAAAAGATGAATTAAAACCAAATAAAACTAAGATCAACTGATAAAAAGTCAGACATGTTTATTTGTAACAACGAGCAATATTATTATTAACTGATTAGATATAGCATAAATAAGATAGTAGATTTGATGTGGTAATTTTAATAACCCATCAATAAAATTGTATATTTAATTGAGTATAAGTAATTTACTTTCACAAACTAACAAGAAAAAAGAAAGTAATATGTAAAATAATAAGCTCAAAATACTACAAACTTTTCAACAGAAGAAATATTCAGAAAACTGTTCGTTATCGCAATCAATAAGATCGAAGAATTTATTGTTATAACAATAATACACATTGCTCCTTCCTTTGATAATCGATTTGAATTAAGTACGGGGCATTGGCAACGTTGTTTTTAGAAGGCTATCATAACTATTAATCAAGAACTGAATTATCACATTATATATAATAATAAATGCAAAAGCAAAATTCACATATTATACGATACTTCATCGATATCAACGGCAAAATAGCGGCGGCTATTGCTATACAAGGCCTTAATTTCATAAAATGGATATAATTTTAGAAGGCATGTTGTGAGATGTTGGCGAAATAAAGTTGTGAACGTATTAGTGCCTTCCTGCATACGTGATGTTTCCAATCAGTGACTTGCTTAACTTTTGTTTGTGAGACTTCATAGGTACTAATTAAGTTATGCTTAAACACAAAGTGAAAAATGTCAAATCGAAAATAACAGTCACGAGCAGGATTTGAACCTGCATCTCCTGGATACCATCCAGATGCTTTGCCAATTCAGTCATCGTGACAATTGCTTCCGACAGATGGCGCAGGCGTCACCCAAAGACGTAAAGTATGAATGTGTTATCGAAATTAGCTTTCAGGCGCAACCACAAACGCGCTAGCATGAAACACGTTAGATTGACAGTTTAAAACAGCTTCAAAACGGACCTAGCCGCGTTATGAAACTTTATACTTGTTTTTTCGTGGGTAGGTTTTAGAAACATTGACAAGATTTTCGATTCTTCTATTTCAAGTATATTAATTTTTACAGTATATGTTTAAACTTTTGGATTACAATTAATACAAATTAGTATAAATAAACAGAACTTACATTTGTGGCACAATTCATGTAAGCCTAGTTAAAAAACCGCACCACCACCCGCTAGCTTATATTGAATTCTCACTTTCGTGTTTAATTTTGTCATTATTGTTCATCAAACTAAACATTGTCACAACTAGAAGCTATTGAAGCTGCACAAAACAACTTGGAAGAATCCTTCTCTAAGAGAATGGCTGAGCTTGAATCACAACTTCAACTTGGTGTACCCAGCAAAGATACTGTAGCAAGACTCGGAGAAGAATTCCGCACATTTCGGGAGCTCATGTTCTCAATGCTTAAGATAATTTGCCAACAAATTTGTGAATGCTCAAAAACCATTGACACTATGGAGACTAGATACCGTAGGAAGGCCCTTATATTCTTGGGAGCTGCTGAAATTGAAAAGGAGAACTGCACTGCTGTTGTTCAGGATATAATCCGAACAAAGCTATCACTGCATGACATCTCAATCTCCAGTATCACCTCTTGTCATAGGATTGGGACCCCCAGCAAGGACCGCATCCGACCAATTCTTGTTTGGTTTACAAATCCGAATATTAGAGCTTCGGTTTGGAGAGTTAAGTCGAAATTGAAAGGTACAGCTATTTTCATGAAAGAGTTCCTCACCAAACCACGACAAGCAGTTTTTAGCAGAGCTCGACAGCACTTTGGAATGCGATCATGCTGGACCCTAGACGGGGTAGTCGTGGTTAAAACTGCTGATGAAAGTCGTCGCAAATTTTCCACCATGGCCGAGCTAAACCTGCTCATTGAGAAATACCCCAAAGCGCCAGGAGGTTCTCTGTCTGCGGTCAGCGGTACAATATCGCGTAAAAATTAGTGCCGTAACGTATTTACAGTAGTTCGGTAAACTCATAATCTTTGTTTATGTTATCAATGCATGCATGCCATTTTTGTTTTGTTTACGCGGACACATTGGATTATTTGTACCTTTTTTTTTTTTTTTTTTTTGTTTAGGCGGGAAAAAATGTACCTAACCGCACACCCCGTCGTTCGGGGCAACGAACAGGGTAGTGTGGGGCCCTCACCCACTAAAGAAACCCGCCGTGTGCCGTCTCTCCGCCTTTATTGGCGGGCCACTGGAACTATGTTACATTCCTTCGGTGGTCCGCCGACGGCTTACCCTTTCGGGTACCCTCTACTGACCGACGCACCCACACACGGAGCATCGCACCTTCGCGGGAGGCCTTGCGGGTGGCGGACGTTCCCCGGTCCAACCACCCGCAGCCTCAGCTAGGGCGGCATTAGGCGCAAATACTCACGCCTGCGCCGTCCCAGTCGCTGGCGGCGGTTCGGGTCTGCAGAAGGATCAGCCTCCCTGGCCCTTTCCGCCGCTTCCTTCCGCGAGATGACCTCGTCGCAGAAGGCAGCGACCGCGGCCCAATTCCTGTCACTGCCAAGCATCGCTCTAACGACGCTCGGCAGCGAGAGGTCCCCCCCTATTGCCGCGACGAGATCACGGCGCTGCCCGCCCCAAGCCGGGCACGACTCGAGCGTGTGCTGCGCCGCGTCCTCGTCGCAGCCACAATGGTGACAGCCCGGAGTCGCTTCCCTCCTTGCAACTATGTGCAGATATCTGCCGAAGCAACCGTGCCCCGACACCACCTGCACCAGTCGGAAGGTAAGGACTCCGTGCCGTCGCCCCGCCCACTCCTCCAGCACAGGCTGGAGCGCCCCTACGGTCCAGAGACCGGCTCGGGGCGCTTCCAGCCGTGTCCTCCATCTGGCCATGGCAGCACGGCGGGCATCGCCATGCCACCTGGCCACCTCCCTGGGTGGGGGACGACCACCCACCTCTCGCTCTTGCGACGTCCGCCGATACACTTCGGCGAGCACCTCCGCCTCCAAGTCCCACATGGGGGTTCCGGCCAACGCGCAGGCCGCTTCCGTCGACACCGTGCGGTATCCACGTATGAGCCTGGACGCGACGACTCTTTGTGGTCTCCACAGAAGAGCCCTGTTCGGCACGTCCAGGCACTCCGCCCACACAGGTGCACCGTACAGCGCCATCGACCGGACTACCCCCGCATAAAGCCGTCGGCACGCATTGTTGGGCCCGCCCATATTCGGCAGAAGCCGTGCAAGGGCGGACGCTGCGCCGACTAGCCTCGGGGACAGTTGGCGGAAGTGCTCGCGAAAGCGCCACCGCCCATCCAGCACCAGGCCCAGATACTTGATCTGGGCCTTCACCCCAATTTGGACCCCGTCCACCGTGATTGAGGCGCCAGCAGGTGGCCGACGTCGGGGCCCATGGAAAAGTAGGGCCTCCGACTTGTCCAGGGCCACCCTAAGCCCCAGCGCCCCGATCCTCCTGACCACCTCCGAGGTCCCTAAGGTGGCCAGGAACGCCGCTTCCTCGAAGTTTCCGCCCCGGGCCACGACCAGCGTGTCATCCGCATAGCAGATGACCGCCAGCCCAGGGGGGAGCCGACACCGTAGCACCCAGTCGTAACCGATGTCCCACAGGAGCGGCCCTAGAACCGAACCCTGCGGGACACCGCACGACATGGGTCTCCTCACAACGTCCCCTATGCGGCTCTCATAGAGAACGCTGCGGCCCTCAAGATAGTCCGCCACCAGCCGCCTCAGGTATGCAGGCACCCCGTGATACTGGAGCGCCTCCCTGATGCAGCTGAATGGCAGACTATTGAATGCGTTGGCGATGTCGAGCGACACCGCCAACAGCACTCCACCGCCAGCGACGACCGCCGCGGACGCGGCCCTCAGGCGCATAATCGCGCCGACCGTCGAACGACCAGCCCGAAAGCCGAACTGGGCATCCGACAAGTCGGGTCCGACGTCGCGCAGGTGCTGGACAATGCGGGCAGCGAGGATTCTCTCCAGCAGCTTACCTGCCTCGTCCAGCAGCACGATGGGCCTGAAGGCCCCGACCGAATCCGGCGTTCGCCCCGGCTTCGGCAGGAGTACCAGCCTCCCCTCCTTCCAGCAGTCAGGGAACCGTCCGGACGCCAGGCACGCGTTGAACAATCCCCTGAGGCGGGGCTCCAGGTCCAGAGCCAGGGCAAGCACCCGGGCGGGTATCCCGTCCGGGCCGGGGGCGGTGTTCTTCGAACGAATCCGCGAAACAGCCGCCCCCATTTCCGACGCAGTGACGGGCGGTACACTGAGGTTGGCCTCCCGATCGCTACCTGGCGATGCCATGACCGGGGGCGTGTGCTCCGCCCGTCGTGGGAATAGGCCCTCGACCACCTCGGTGAGGAGGCTGGGCTGAAGGGTCTGCGTGAGGGGGGGGCCCTGAGTGCGGAGCTTGTTCAGCGCCACACGGTACGGGCGACCCCAGGGGTCACGGTTGAGACCATCCAGCATCTCCTGCCTTTTCTCAGTTTTGGCGCGGCAGATGGCCAACTTGAACGCGGCTCGCGAAGTGCGGTACGCCTCGTACAGCTGGCCCTCCCGCTCCCCATCGCGGTTGCGCCGCCGACTGCGGGTGTAGGACCTCCGGGCACGAATGCACGCCGCACGGAGGTCCGCCAGCTCCTGGGACCACCAGTAGAGCCCCTTCCTCGGAGGAGGACGTTGCACTCGGGGCATGGCCAAGTCACACACCTGCATAATCGCAGCGCGAAATCGGCCAGCCTCAACGTCCAACCCCTCAGTTAGGGCTGGTGAGGACAGCCACGACTGAACGATAGCTGCCTCCACCAGTAGGTCCCTATCCAGCCTGCCCACAGCCCACCGCGGGAACGCGGTAGTTCTGCGCGCCGTGTGACCCCTACTGGAGCCCTGAAGGGACCGGGAGACCTCAATCCGGATGTACCGATGATCGGACAAGGTCTCAACCTCCTCCAGGACACGCCAGTTCCTCACTCGTGCTGCGACGTCGGGGCCAGCGAACGAAAGGTCCACTATCGACCCGCCCCGTTGCCGCACGCACGTGTTGACGGAGCCTCTGTTTAGCAAACAGAGGCCCGTTGACGCCGCCCACTCTACCACCGCCGTTCCACGGGCGTCCGTCGCAGGGGACCCCCACGCCGTAGATTTGGCGTTGAAGTCCCCCACGACCAGGACGTGGCTAGGTGCCAGTCGCCGTATCGAGGTCTCCAGGCTGTTAAGCCAGACCTCGAAATCAGCCAGACTCCGGTTGGGGGAGAAGTACACGCCATACAGCGTAACTCCCCCCCAGTCGGCTGCTACGTATCCCGTGCCCCTGTCTCTGATCGACAAGGGCGGGGAGCGCAGCGCCGTGGAGCTGACGATTGCCACGGAGCCATCGCGGCTGCCCGCCCAATGAGGACGGTCAGGAACGCAATAAGGCTCCGCAGCTACGGCTACACCAATCAACCGCTCCACCATGGTTTGCAGGAGAAGATCCTGCGCCCTGGCGGAGTGGTTGAGATTCGCCTGGAGGAGGACAGTGTCACGGTTGAATTTTAAGCCGTAACCATATCCTCCTCCACCCGAGACGGTGGCGAAGCCGCGCTAGGGGGGGCAGCCTGGGCCGATTGGCTGGTCCCCCCCTTTTTTGGGCCTGACGTCGGGGGTCTACATCCCTCCCGCCCCATGCAGTGCTTGGCAGGCCTATTGCCTGCCGCGCATGCGGGGCAGTGAGGGGCAGCGGTGCAGGTTGCCGCCCGATGCCCTGCCTGACCGCAGCGGAAACAGAGATCGCTGCAGTCAAAACAGTTAGTGCACGTCGGCCGGGTGTGTCCTACCGCCATACACTTATAGCACCTTGCGGGCCGGGGCTCCAGCACGGTGACCCGCGCAGAACTCCAACCCACAAGGAGCCTGCCTGCGGCAGCCAAGGTACTGGCCGCCGCGACAGGGCAACTCGCCCAGACGGCACCTACACCGCCGGGACCGGTCCTAATGGAGCCCACTCTGACGGCTTCCGAGCATCCGGTTTTGGAGGCAATGGCCTCCCGGACGTCATCAGCCGTCACCGAGTCGTCCAGACCGGAAATGCGCAGTTCAGCGCACTTCACGGGTCTGGCGATGCGGACTCCACTACCCTCGCCATACAGACCCTGTAGCCTTTCGGCTACCGTGTCGGCCATCTTGGGGCCCTCTGCCCCAGGGAACTCCAAAATGCGAGCCCCTGTCCGGGCTTGGCGGGTCCGGGCAGCGATAACTCCGAGGTCAGAGACGTCAATCTCGTCCCGGGCTCTCCTCAAGATGGCCTGATATGTCAGGCCTGTTTCCGCCTCCGGCAGCATGGTGATTACCACCGCTGCCGTTTTCGGCGCTCTAAGCTTGCGCGACTTTTTAGGGCCAGGCTTGCTCCCAGGCGCAGCGGGCTCCGCAGCCCGGGCAGCAGCCCCGGTCGCTACCCCCTTTTTTCTCTTGCCCCGGGACTTCTTCCTCCCGCCATCCACTGTCTGCCATCCCTCATCAGAGGGTGCAGGGTTAGACGGTGCGGGAGGTGAATTACGAGAGTCCTGGGGCAAGGTCACTGGGGCCCGCGAGGGCTGGCCAGCACACGAAAGAGGAGGGAATTCCTCTCTGGGCTGGCCCTTGGGGCGCTGCCCAGCCTTCTGCGCCGCTTTTACCTTAGGGCCAGTTTTACCCAGCCCCTTGGGCGGCGTGGTTGCAGCCGCGGAGTAGGTGGCCACGCGGCCGCCTTGGCAGGGCAGCGGTGTTGGGCCTGAAGGCGGCGCGACCTTCTTCCCATCCGCGGCCAGTGGCGGTCGGAGTCGTGGCTCCGGCGGCATCCTGGCATTTAGGGAGCCGGTGCGCGGGTCATAGACCGCACTGACGCGATCCATGATTTGGCGCATCTGCTTCTCCGTCAGGAGATCAGGGTCCGGAGGCCCCGCACCCGCCATTGAAGCAGAGGCTCCCGGCCCAGCCTTGGCGAGATCAGGCCTAGATCGCAGGCCAGCGAGCTCCTTCCGGAGCTCTGCCACCTCCGCCTCGAGGTGCTTGCAGCGGCAGGGCGCCTCCAGCTTGCCGATCCCCTCTGGCGCTGGGTTACGCCGGAGGGACTCCACCGCGCTAAAGGCTACCTTAGTAGCCTCCTTGAGGGCCTCCGCGAGGTCGCCCCGAAGGCCTCGCGACGCATTAGCCACCGTTGAAACGATGGCCAGAGCGTCGGAAACCCTCTGGGCAACCTGGTCCGCTGTAGGTGGACCATCCTCGTTCGGAGGCTCCTCTCGGAGCCTCGATGTGAGGAGGGTTACCCTCTCCTCCACCGAGAGCTCCGCTCCCAATGCCCTAACTGCGGCCTCGTCCGCTTGCGATGTGGATCGCGGCACCGAACCCAGGCCCCTACCAGCCCCTCGGCCTCTTTTAGCCGTTCTACTCGGTCTGCCCGGTGGGGGCATCGACGTAGAGCTGCCCTCGGACTCCGAAGCGTCGCCCTCGCGCGCAATCGAGCGCTTCAGGAGCCGCGAAGGCCGCTTCACCACACCGGCTGCGTCCGTACGGGACCCTGACGGCTCCGGCAGACAGACATCCGCGACCGCAGCAAGAGCGCTACTGGCGTCCGACGTCTCCACTGTGTCAGCGGCAGAACTGCTCCCCTTAGGACTTGCAGCGGGAGTGCTTTTTCTCCCACGGGTCCTCCTCTTTTTTGCTTTCTCCGTCTTTTTTTCTTCGTTGGCGTAGGTTGCCCCCCTCAGATACATGGGGCTGACGGAGCCGGTTTTGGTACGCGGCTCCGTGAGGGATTCTCCAGGTGCATTGCACCCGGTACCCTCCTGAGGAATAATTGTATTTATACTTTCCGCCATTTTTAAGCTTAGAGTCCTTCGACTATTGTGCCGCCCTCGTGACTGGATACCCTCCAGCCATTCATCCCTCGCCGGGCGGCAGAGCTTGGATTGGGGTGATTTTTTATAGGGGTTTTCTTCCCCGCGGTCCGAAGACCCCCGGTCCTGTCCGTTCAGGGTTACGGGTCGGGCCGAACGGTGGTCTGCATCAGACCGTGCCCACCGCTCGCAAAGCAAGCAGTGAGCCCGTCGCCCCTCAGGCTTAAAAGCCTCGTCTCCGTCTCCCAGGGCCAGGGGAGCCACTATGGCCCCGCTGGCCCTCCACGGCAGACGTTCGGCCCACTGTAAGCAGTGAGCCCGTCGCCACTTGGGCTATAAGCCCCGTCTCCTGGGACGGGGAGGTCACTGTGACCCCGCTGTCCCCCTCCCAGAGTCGGGGGGGCCACTATGGCCCCGCTGACCCTCCACGGCGGACGTCCGGCCTATCCACTGTGCCCTCTGCTAGTCAGAGGGACACGTGGAGACCCGTCCCCTGCCGGGATTCAGCCGCCGGCACCAGAGTGCCGACGTTGCCCGGGGTGCACCAACGCGGAGGTATCCCGACCCGCACCCCAGGATTATTTGTACCTATAGTATCTAAGATGTATACACAATCCACATAAAATATGTCGGGTAGGCGCATCACAAGTCACTTATGTTTTAACTTTTACTTTTTATGTTTTGTTTATTTTACTTTTCATTGTGTTGTGTATTTGTACCATTGATTTGTACTTTATATTAATGTCACTATTGTCACTGTCAACTTGATATTTCGCGGTACGTCAGTCTTTAGTCTTTTGACAGAGTAGACAGGAAAATTTTACTCTCTTGTAAAGAGTCACGTTCCGTTTCATTCATATGGTTTCAAGCATATAATAGTTAGTATGACTTCTCGACTTGTTTTAATATTAATTATGTTATGTAATCTGTTGTTGGCTGGCGGGTGGTGCAAAGATGAAACGCTAGGCTCATACTGCATTGCTCTTCGTATTTTATTATTTAATAGGTATCTTTATTTTAATATTTATTTTAAATCTTATTTATTTATTTTTATTATTTTATAATCATGAGTTCCGAAGATGATTCATTTTATTCTGCTAATTCGTCAGTTAGTGATGCTGATGACAGCCTCTGTTCTGTCTCCGGTACGCTCGGCGATCGCTTGCGACAAAAATTTTACCGTGATTCGCACCACACACTCAACGTTTGTCACATCAACGCCCAGAGTATTCCTAGTCACTACAGTGAATTTTACGATACTTTTTGTGACACTGATGCTCATGATATCTAATCACAAATATACAGGCTATAATATAAACCCTGTTGGAAAATTTAGGTATAGATACGTAATCATATAGGTGTTTTATATATGTAATTATGATTAAAATAAAATGTTAAATAGCCAGTTACAGTTGACAATCAAAATTATTTATAAAACAGACACAAGCAAAAAATATTATTAGCTCTCCTATATTTACAAGTACTTGTCGATCCATAACTAGATATAATTTATGCCGGCAGTCTTTGAAAAACTAAAAATAAGAAATCGGAAAAAATATCAAACGATGCCGCCGCCTGTCACACGATTACACCTGACACTGACATCTTTTATAAGCCGCCCCTTACCCCTTAGTCTCCCGCGCAGATTTCTTTCGAACGGCCGTCCGTATTTTCTCGTAATATATACCGTGAGTGACTTGTGTTTTACGAGATGTCGTATTCAATCGAGGAGTATTTTAATATGTTGATGTGTCTTGGAAAATGTGACTGCAATTATGCAGAGGTGCGCAGAATTTACGAGGAACACTTCAGTGTTCCACGGAACATTGCATTGCCGTTAGCGATGGCATTTCAGCGTTTACACGTACGCATGTACAATATTGGCAGTGTGCACGGTCATAAACAATAGCGTATTGACGCAGGAAGGCCAAGACTGCATGACAATGTCAAAGAACAAATCTTGGATATATTTGGGGAAGATCCCACGTAAAACACGCGTTCAGTAGGACGCCAGCTCGGCATAAACCACTTGCGCGTTTGGTAAGCACTCAAAGATGATGGCAAGCACCCATATCACTATTTTTGAGTTCAGTCTCTACTTCCTACCAACTACGAGCCTAGAATGGAGTACAGCAGATGGATCTTAGATAAAGTTCAAGAAGATAGAGATTTTTTGAACCACACACTGTTCACTGATGAGTGCTCCTTCGATAAAACAGGAATCTTTAATGCACACAATTAACACATATGGTCTACCATTAACCCTCATTGCATAAGTCACTTCCAACATCGATGGAAGATAAATGTTTAGGCGGGAATTATTGATAATAAGGTTTTCGGACCTTATTTTCTAGAAAGAACCATGAGTGGTAGCAACTACTTTCGTATCTTGCAAGAAGAACTCAGTGAAGAACTTGATGAGTTAAATCTTGATCTTGTGCGTCGTATGTGGTTTCAACACGACGGCGCGCCACCGCACTTTTCCCGGACTGTGAGAGACTATTTAAATACAGAATATGGGGAAAGGTGGATTGGCCGTGGTGGAACAGTTAATTGGTCAGCGCGGTCACCTAATCTCACTCCATTGGATTTTTTTCTCTAGGGAACCATCAAGCAGTCTGTATTTAGAAAAACATGCGATACTGAGGACGAACTGAGTTTACGGATAGTTTCGGCGTTTGACCAAATTAAATCCGATACATTAGTGCTACATGTTTGTGAAAACATTCGTAAACGATGCGAAAAATGCGTAGACTTACAAGGCGGACACATTGAACAACATCTCCGTAACCATCATGTTGATGTGATAATAAATTAGTATTAATGTGTGTGGTATTATCGGACGAACCAAATTAAAAGTTATAAATAACCGTCCAGTAAGGTGATGAAATTTAAAAATCTAGTTACACGTGACAAGGTCTTTGAAGTGTAGGCATAGTTGGTTCGCTGAAATCATAGCGGCGCTCTTTCCTCCCGAACACAAAGGAGCCGCGCGTGTAGGTATGCAACGCTGCACGCAGAATGTCAGGGGTAATAAACCGATTTAATTTTACAAATATTAATGAATTATTTAATATAATTTTGTTAATTGAATATTTTACAAAATTACTTATGCTGTTACATTTGGATATTGATAGCGATAACGCAGCTATGATATCAAACCGTTTGATATCATAGCTACGTTATCACTATAAGCGCCTTTCCGTGTGGTAACGGACTAAGAATACAAGTGTCACCACCCCATTCCTTCCCCACGGGTGTCGTATGAGGCGACTAAGGAAAGTAAGCAATTATCATCCATTGCATGACTGGTGGTAGGGCTGGGTGCCAAGTGGGAATACTCACTTGGTATCGGGCCCAAGCGAGTTGGTTCCACCATCTTTCGTGTGACCGGCCATGAAGCACGTCGTTGCGTTTTGGCTGTAGCAGGAGATAACCGTTTATTCTTTCATTTCATATCGGTGAAATGAAATGGTGAGCAGCGATTTGGCATTACTCTCAGTATAGTTGAATCCATGAGCGACGGTTACCATTTACCATCAGATGGGCCGTGGCTCGTCTATATGCAATAATAAAAAAAAAATGTAATTACGTAGTTATTTTTAAACGCTGTATAGACTTTTCCTAGTCTGTAAGTTAAAAATGTCAATTGTTTTTGCTATTTTATCGAACACAACTGTCAAATTAACAATTTCGATTGATAACTTATCGAGCCCTTGGGACTGCTCGAAATGCAGAAAAACTGTTGATAACATATACACTAAGTAGGTAGGTACCAACTATAATATTTTTGTCGAGAAGTTTTTTGTCCACCCTTCAAGGACAACGGCTTTAAGGATTTTCTTCGAAAACGCAGGTGAGTGGGATACAATACAATTTAAAATCAACTGGGTCCCAATAATAAGTTGGCTAACTCTCCCCATTATCGGTATATAAGCTTGTTTTTGTATTTGCGTAAAAAAAAGGTTCATCAATCACGTTATATACGCTAATATAACACGTTCTAATACATTTTAAGCAAAATAAAAGCATAAATGTAATTTATTTTGTAGTTATTCGGCTAAAATAGGGGGTGCATTTTTAGTGTACAAAGTTATAATCATAGTTATCTTCTAAAATTATTCCGGTTAATATATGGCCAACTATTACTATCTCCCACACTGCATACTCTTAGAACGTGTCTATTTTTTATATCCTCTGTCTATTCTACGGCTTACTTTGACTTTGAAACTGTCAACACTAGTGCTGCCATATTAATAAATTATTTTCCACGAATTACAAATTACGTCGGTGTTTAATAAAATTAACTAATCAAGCTAAATAAAAATAAATAAATGTTATTTTTGGAGATTATAGATCAATATCTAGTAAACGAACTATAGTAAATATGTAATAAGTACCTAGGAATCACTATTTTGATAAGATATTTTTCCCATTATCTACCTTGTATTTTTTTTTGACTGGTATTCATTTCGATATCATAACGCCAAGGTTTATCGATGTAGAGACTGCAGGCACTGTTCTCAGATTGTTTTTTTGATATTATAACTTGTTATTAGTTTAGTTTTCTGATTTTTATTTATTTATTTATAGACTCACGCCTTTTTCCCAGTAGGGTAGAGAAAACGGATTTCCACTTGCCACGATCCTTGCTCACCTTTTTTGACTCATTCACTGTCATTATATTCTGCATACATGCACGTCGGTTAAGGGTACTTCTGACCTGACCTTTCTCGAGAACTTCTCTGATTTGATCTGATAATTTTAGACAAGGTCTACCCCTCCCAATTGCACCATTCACACCCGCCATATGTATTTTTTTTGTTATCCTGCTTTCATCCATCCTCTCTACGTGTCCAACCCATCTTAACATTCCTTTCTCAATCTTTGTCACTATATCTTCTTTTAAACCACATCGTTCTCTCACTACACTGTTTCTTACTTTATCTTTCAAAGTTATACCACACATACTTCTTAGAGCTCTCATCTCCAATGCATTTATTCTACTCTCGTTCTTCTTCTGCCATACCCAACTTTCACTTCCGTACATTAGCGTTGGTACTAACACTCTATTGTGCACGCCGAGTCGTACCTTTTCAGACACTTTCTGACTACTTGTAAAGGAGTGTAGTGCCCCATTCATCTGATTACCTGCATTCACTCTCCTTTCAATGTCTTTTTCATACTTCCCATCTCTCGTAAACAATGTTCCCAGGTACACAAACTCTTTTACTTGTTGAACCTTCACTCCTTCAATCACTATGTCACGTGGGGTCATGCATTCACCTCTTTCTAGAACCATTACTTTCGTCTTCTCAACATTCACTTTCATTCCTTTCTTTTTCAAAGATTCATTCATTAATGTTACCATCTCCTGTAACTCAGTAGCCGATGACGCAAGTACAACTTGATCATCAGCGTAGAGAAGACATTTGATGAGTAACCCATTCATCTCTAACCCATACCCACTTTCTTTTAGCTCTTGCAAACAACTATCCATAAATAGATTAAACAGCCACGGAGACGCTACACATCCCTGTCTAACACCCTTTCCAATGTTAAATCACTCAGTGTACATACACTGAGTGATAGTACCGACCATAATTCATTCCTCACCACTCTGTCATAGGTCTTCTCTAGGTCTAGAAAGGCACAATAGACCTTCTGGTTTTTTTCTAAGTTCTTTTCAGCTATTCCTCAAAAAGAGAAGACCTGATCCGTACATCCCATTCCTTTTCGAAAACCTGCTTGAACATCCCATATTTTCTTATCGGTTTCTTTCACAACTCTTTCAATCAATACTTTCGCATATAACTTGCCAACAACACTGAGTAGGCTAATGCCTCTATAGCTATTACAGTTTTGTCGTGAGCCTTTCCCTTTGTAGACGGGTACAATGACGGCCTTGCACCAATCATTCGGCACTTTACCGGTTTTAAAACTAATGTTTAAAAGGCGGTACAACTGTCTCGCTATGATGCAATGTCCAGCCTTCAGCATTTCAGCAGTTATCTTGTCATAGCCCGCTGACTTTCCTAATTTCATACTTTTCATAGCTTTAATGATTTAATCCATACCTATATTATTATCACATTCATTCTCATTCCTATCTCCTATGGAAGTTGATTCATTACCACTCTCAAACAAACTTTCAAAATGTTCCTTCCATCTCTTTAATATGCATTGTGTCTCTTTCACGATATTTCCATTCTCGTCCCTGATCACGTTCAGTTCTGAGATTTGTATTCTTCCTCTAACTGAACCGACGGATTTCCAGAAAAACTTTGTTACTCCGAAAATCCTCAGATAACCTCCTATCAAAATCATCTTTCTGCTCATTCTTTTTCTTATTCACTAAATCTTTTACATTTCCTTTCACCTTTTTATACTTCTTCCACGCTTCATCTACGTCATCATTAGACGCTTTTTGCATTCTTGCGTTAGCTCTGGCGGCCAGCCAGTCTAACCAAGCTTTCTTCTTATATACATTTTTTTGTACATCTGTATCCCACCAAACATTCTTTACTTTTCTTTCTTTCCTCCTTTTGATAAGACCGCATACTTCACTACTACATTTACCACATTTTCCCTAAATAACTTCCATAGTTCTTCTAGTTCACATACATCATCAAGACCTTTAAACTTTTTAATCAGTTTACTTTTATACTCCTCTTTTACTTCATCTTCTTGCAGTTTCTCTACTTTTATCCTTTCTAGTATGCTTTTGGTCTCAGGGTCTCGGTGACGCCATTTATTGAATAAATCACTTATTCAGCTCATCACCAAAAAGTGATCTGAATGTATTCCGGTCCCCCGATAGACCCTTGTGTCCAATACATTCTTTCTCAATCTTTCGTCTACTATCACAAAGTCAATCATACTGCTTCTAACATTCTTCGCCTCCCGTGTAAAAGTATGGATACATTTGTATTTAAACATAGTGTTTGTAACACAAAGGTCCCATTCCAGACATATCTGTAATACATTATCTCCATTTAAATTAACCCTTTTATCTCCAAACTTACCTAATACTCTTTCAAAACCGTAACGCTTTACGCCAACCCAGCCATTAAAATCACCAAGCATGATCTTTTTTTTTATTGCATTTAGTGGCAGACGAGCCACGGTCCATCTGATGGTAAACGGTAACCGTCGCCCATGGACTCGACTATACCGAGAGTATTGTCAAGCCGCTGCTCACCAATTTATTTCACAGATGAAATAAAATATAAACGGCTATCTCCTGCTACAGCTGGGAGATGATGGTACCAACCCGCTCGGGTCGGATACCAAGTGAGTACTCCCACTTGGTATCCAGCCCTACCACCAGTCATGCAATGGATGACAATTGCTTACTTCCCTTATTCGCCTCATACGACACCCGTGGGAAAGAATGGGGTGGTGACACTTGTATTCTTAATCCGTCACCACACGGTCAACATTTTACACGTTCATTATATTTTTTATTATTCAACACATCCCTTAAATTCTCCCAAAACTCTTTTCTTTCTTCCTGCTCTTGCCGTATATACTAGTACCCAAATTGATAGGTGCGTACACTCCCACAATAAAAATGCGAGTTAGACCTACTTTCATTCTCAACCACATCAATCTTGCACTCACATATTCAAACTCTCACAAATTCAGTCATGCGTGCAGAAAGTATAAGACCCACTCCCTTGCAAGCTCTGGCGGTGTCCGGTGTCCGTTTTCTGATTTTTATAAAAATAATATATTTTTTCTATATTTTGATATAATATCTTCTTAACCAGTGTCTCATCCGGCATTCTTTCCACATGTCCGAACCATCGACGACTGCAAATTAAGAAAACTTACTTTCTTACTTATCATCACATCACCTCCTTTGCAGGGTAGGCAGAGAGAACAGAGTGCCAAAAGGCTTTATTCTTGCATACATCGCTCGCTTCCTCAACATTATAATTATCTGCATACACGCTCGCCGGTTTCGGAGACTCCTGACTCCACCTTCCTTCAATGCATGACCGATTTGGCCTAGGTAGGTGAGTCTCGGTCTTCCCATACTTTCACTTTCGCAATGCAGTCAGTCAGTCTCACTCTACAGATTTTCTGCGGAGATCACATTTCGACCGCATTGATTTTACTTCCATGCTCCTTTTAGCATACCCAACTCTTGCTTAGGTACAATAACGTTGGGACAAGCACTGCCTTGTGTATTGCGACAAGCACTGCATTGTGTATTGCGACAAGCACTGCATTGTGTATTGCGACAAGCACTGCGTTGTGTATTGCGACAAGCACTGCGTTGTGTATTGTGACAAGCACTGCGTTGTGTATTGTGACAAGCATTGCGTTGTGTATTGCGACAAGCACTGCGTTGTGTATTGCGATACGTGGCTTCTGGCTGAGGTGGTGATGGCTGCCGAGAATTTGTCACAATCCTCCGTTCACTCTTTTTCCCGCATTTACTCTTCTCTCTATATCAGTGGTGTACCTTCCATCCCGAGTGAATCCACATACAAGATAAACAAATTCATCCACTTTTTCTAGCACACCATTGCCTAATGATACTCTTACATCAATTCTGGCTTCTCCTCTTTCAAAAACCATTATTTTGGTTTTGCTCACATTTACTCGTAGGTCCATCTTCTGTCATTACGTCGACTTGGGTTTGCAGGTCCGCTGCGGCCTGCGCTAATAAGATCGCATAGTCTGCATATAGAGTTAACTACTGAGTCGCCTATCTGAACTCCCACATTCATTTCATTCAAGAAGGATTATGTAATTATTACAAGATATGAAATTAAAGAAAAAAGGTTCTCCTGCTACAACCTAAACAGCAATGTGCTTCATGGATGGTCACACGTCACACAGAAGATGATGGTACAGACCTACTCGGGCCCAATAACAAGTGAGTACTCCCACTTGGTACCCAGCCCTACCATCAGTAATGCAATGGGTGATAATTGCTTACTTCCCTTAGTCGTCTCGTACGACACCCGTGGGAAAGAATTGGGTAGTGAAATTTGTATTACACGGACGGAAGTCAAAATATATTAATGTAATATTATAAATAAATTTGACTTGAACTGCGTAGATTACTTATACCGGTAGCAACGGTATGTAACTTTAAATATAAGTAGAATCTTGAAATTGTCTACACAAATTGTATCACTGTCTAGTGAATAAAAACAGAAAAAAAAGCTGAAATAGTTGATCACCAGTGTGTTAACTGTTCTTTTGGTTTTGATTAATATGAATTGTCAAAATGCAATATTGCCTAAACATTTCTATTGATAAACATTCTCATAACGATTTAAGTCTCTTAGAAGCCAAGTAGTTTGTCAACTGTCATAATAAAATCAATAACTACGTTTTGGCACCATGCCAAACGGACTTAGAGAAATATGTTTCCCGCTCGAGACCTATGCGTCCTTATCAGTGTTTTTGTAATGTAATGAGATACATATTATGTAGATGAAAACAAGCAAACGATACGTGACAGTTTCTATAGTTTCACTGGAGCTACGAGGAACAAATCTAATCGTATTTATTTAATGTGTTAATAACTTATCATTGCTATTTCTTCATAGAGTATTTATTAGGAACTTTACCTATATAAAAAGAATTGCGTTCCTACCTGGATTACCCTGATGGATATTAGTAGTTCCTTGCAATTTCTATATAATATAATTGAAACTGTTTTATATCGTGTATTCTTGTATTTATTACTTCATAATTAATACAATTTAGTTTAAATATGAAAATCACTTGACACAACAATAATTATACATGCAGTTCTGCTGCACTACCAGAGGAATGCTGAGGGATGGTGCTCTCTTGACTTTATGGGAGTTGTGGTATTTATCAGGATACACTTATTGTCGAGTCACATATCTCGACTGCGTGTTCGGTAGCTAAATGATACAACGAACTCTGATACAACGAACTCTGCTCAGTTAGTTATTATTTATCGCACATTGAAATCACATCAATAAGAAAAAAAACACTATTAATATTAATATCTTTTTCTTACTTTACTTCGATTTCTATATAGAAAAACTGACAATAGCAACACATTAACTTGGTTACTAGAAACTTGCAAGTTATAACTTAGATACTTGGACCTTAAGGATCCCTAGGGAAAATCAGAGGCTTCCTACTACTCAAATACTGAGCAAAAATGGATATAAATATATCTTCTTATCTTCTTGTTTAGTCGATTTATATCAACAATATCAATTTTAAATCCTGACATTTATGTATTTTTTATGTCTCGATACTAGAATGCAAACTCTATCAACAAAGAGTTTTTGTTGACCTATTTTTACGTAAGGAGGTTGAGTGGGAAAAACTATAATTCCCACCACTTATTATAAAGAATATGATATTAATCCAACACACAGCACCACAATAATAAAAACATTACGACACGTCTTGATTAAAATTTCTCGGAATACTTTGTTGACAATTTAAAATGTTTTCTAGTTTGATATCAACGAATCCAACTCTGGTGGGCAGCGTTCGGAAAGCTAAGAAAGATCTTCTCGTCCAATATTCCGCAGTGTCTGAAAACGAAGGTCTACGACCAGTGTGTGTTACCAGTGATGACATATGGAACAGAGACGTGGTCTCTGAATGTTGGCCTCGTATCAAGGCTCAAAGTTGCTCAGCGGGCCATGGAGCTGGCTATGCTTGGTATTTCCTTACGTGATCGAATCCGTAATACGGAGATCTGTAGGAGAACGGGAGTGGTTGACATAGCCCACCGGGTTAGCATGCTGAAATGGAAATGGGCAGGCCACATCGCTCAACGAACCGACAACCGTTGGGGAAAAAAGGTTCTCGAGTGGCGACCACGTATCGGATGGCGCAGCGTAGGACGGCCCCCACCAGATGGACCGATGATCTAGTCAAAGCTGCGAGGAGCCGTTGCTGCGAGGAGTCTTTTTAATCTTCATCTTAACCCTATAATTATATCTGTAATTATCTTTAAAGTACAAATTATTTGTGAATGTGGAAAAAGAGAACTTTAGTGCGAGCGGGCACTAAAGTTCTCTTTTTCCTCATTCACAAATAATTTCTACTTTAAAGTAGCTGCTCAGCAAGTAAGCAGATAGCAAGTAAGTAGTTTCACTTGGTACCCAGCCCTAACATCAGTAGTGCAATGGGTGATAATTGCTTACTTCCCTTAGTCGCCTTGTACGATACCCGCGGGAAAGGATGTGGTGGTGACACTTGTATTCTTAGTCCATCACTACACGGAAAAATGGTAATGTAAGTTCCATTATCTACAGTTTAATTATTAATAAATTACAAATTTTGTCTAAGTTCCGTGTTTCTACTTAAATATCCCGTCGTTTTTCTATACAAATCTACTATTTATTACAATTTTCTATCAGAAAACTATATACGAGTATCGTGGTTTGGCAAAACTGGAATAGTGTGCCATTTTCCTCACTTTTTGGGGAAAATGTTTTTACTTGTATCATTGTTTGATCATATGTGTGGGTGCCGTTGAATGTAATTACGTGACGTTTACGCACACATTAATCGTTAAGTTGCTTCAAATTTGAGTAGAATTATAATGATTCTGAGCGTTATTATTCTAAGGTTGCAACTATATTAAAATAAAGTCATATAAAAAGCAAATTCTTTAATAAATACTTTATGTTATTTCAATTTTACATCGCACTGTAATTGACTGGCTGTACAGAAAATAGAACTTTTTTTTTTATATAATTACTCAGCTGTCAGTTGAAAGTAATTCTCCCTAGGGCTGAAAAGTATCACTTTCAACCCGCTCCTCAGGCAACTTCAGGCCTACTTTCAGAATATGAGTAATGAAAATGTAATTTTCTTCTTCGATAGAGGGTGGCTTGAATCTTGCGGTTACTGGTTAAAGGCTACTAAAATTGATCATTTCAATTGTCCTTTAAACAAGTAAAATATAAATTGTATTTCATTCCAGTGCCTTAAAATGAACCTTCTTTGTTGACATCTATTTCAGGTGGTATATATAAACCCTACTATGCGTTTCGTGCTTCGGTGGTAAAAAGACGATGAATGATACCACCTCAAAAGAGTCGATAGACCACACAGATAGACCTAGCCTCCACCGCCCCAAAGAATCCGGCCCATCCGTAAGATTGGGATAATCGACAATTCGAATAGCACAGCACGCCTTTGCAGTTAGTCAAGTCCTAGTGGATGGAGCTGATATTTTAAGTGCGCTGGCCCAGACATGTTAGCAAGCTCCTTGTGATGGACTTATGCTTATTATTATAGTACCAGCCTTTGCCCGCGGCTCCGCCGCAGGCAAAGGCTAGTTTTTAGGTTATATCTCAGGTTCCCGATATAGTAGCGGGATAAAATGTATATCAATTGTTAAGTCTAATCAAAAGCTATCAAATAAAAAAAATGAATCAAAATCCGTTCAACACTTTATGCATGATGCGCGAACGAAAAAACAGACAAAAAATCTAAAAACATCTTTTTGTGTTTAGACACGACTATATAACATAATACAGACTTTTTTTTCAAATCTATTAAATGTACATACATAGATCTATTATAGCTTTTTTTAATAGTATAGAAGATATAGACTAGTCGTTGCCTCAGTTCATACTGAAGTACCGTTTGACTTTGTCCAGTTCGTCTAGTTTTTTGCTAGCCAATTTGGCTTTATCCTCCAAATAGCTCTCGAACTGGACTTTGCTGGAAATTCCCATGCCATTAATAATAATAAGATAATAATTATTAGTAAGAAGGGCTTTGAAAATTTTTTTTGTTTTTTTTTTGTAAAAACTTAGTAATCTGTTAAACTTAACACGTGGATTAATTCATTATTTATCTATCAAACACTGCTGTGTGAAATACAGAAAAATGAATATGTTTACCAAAATGGCACAATGACACCAATAGGTAAGTATAAATGTATCGTCACAATATAACATTATTTAAGGATGCATATCACGAGAGCAGCCAACCATTATGTGCGGTGTTAGTGGCGGCCGCGAAACACAGATAAGATTCATTCTCATCGTGATGGTGGACCGGCGTCACAATTATGTTTTTCACTCATTTTTACACCGGGATGTAATAATAAGTGTTTTTGTAAATTATAATAGAAAAATAGCAAATCAACGAACACTCATAAGATGTTTGTAAAGTATGAGAATTATTAACTTAAACATTGCAGAGCTTTAGTTAGATTATTGGAGATTATCATTTTTGTGCAGTCTTTGTCACATTTGCGCCCTCTTTAATGTAAGTAACCTATTATTTTGGTAGCTAATGGATCGATGAAGCTGAACAGGAGGAGGCTTCTATCTGCGTTGCTATAATACAACACAAATGAGCGACTTATATATTCCTGGTATTTTTTTTCAAATAGAGTAGGGCTCATTCCTAAAAATAATAGTTCCTTTTTTTGGAATTTCTATGCTTAGTTTGATGGAATTAATTATCCCTTTCAGTGATAATGTCAAAAAAAAATGTATTATATTTGATTTCGATTAATAGTCTATTATGAAATCTTTAGCCTTGGACAGAGCGCAGGCTCTTTACCTAAGCAAAAGTTTTTTAGACATAGCTACTAAAAACGTGCTTGTCGAATCCTTCTTACCTTCCTTTCTCGACTTTGCAAGCATCTATCTCGACTTTACTAAGGAACAATTCGACACATTTAAATTGTTTATATCGTCCAACCAAAACTCAATCGCCCGAAATATAGCGTCAAATAAACTAATCGTAAGAAACCAACCATGGCCCATCTTATGGTAAGGGGTGGTAGTTACCTCATGGGCTCAGCATTATCAAAAGCACTATCAAGCCTCTGACTACTATAAAGTTTATCTACTTTGCTTGGGGGAATGGACCAGTTATTTTCGTCTAGACCCAAACATAACACCAAGGTCAAATATCGCACCTATCCATTTTGAATTATCCTGGCTATGTGCATAAGAACGACTCTACATTTATTAAATGTTGAATTATTCAATTAAGTGAAACGCACAATTCAGTTAGCTATATAATTATACTAACTTCTACCAGCAGCAGACACAAACTATTATTTTAGGTTATATCTCAGTTTCCTGACATAGTAGCGGGTTAGGTTTTTAAGTATAATCAAAGGCCATCAAACAAAAAACTTTTATAAAAATCTATTCGCTGGATATGCGAACAAACAAACTGACCGAAAAAATTGTAAAAAAATTGTTATGAGTCAAGAGACGCCTAAGTAGCCTTACACAATATTTTTTCCTCAAATATCTTAAATATAAAGACACAGCTCTATTACAGATTTATAATAGTACAAATAATCTAGGTACATTATAAAAGGACATCCTAGTGTCTGTTATAATTTTACGTCACATAATTAATGCCTTATACACATATTATGTTACAATAAATCATATTTTAGAACCAAAACAATAAAAAGGAAATAAAAAATAATGTTTTGCGGCCTACAAATAAATTATTTTCTCATATATTAATCATTCCAGATACCCCCTATAAATATCATGCAATTTGTTGATATATGAAAGATTTGTAAACGCGAATAAACATATACAAGTACGTATGAGAGTCTGCTCCTTTTTTATTATTAAAACTGTTAATGACGACCAGTTAACCATAATATAGCTTGAGTACTGCCAATTAATTAAACATATATAGTGCACGCTTATTTTGTAAGTTACAAAACGGTCTGATACTTTGCCACTGAAACATAAAAGTATCCATGGCCCTCGATTGTGGGACGCGGTGATGATATCATTACGGCTGAAAACGCTACCAAGCAATTTACCTTTTGTATACACGCAAAGATTACAAATTTGGGGATCGTGTGTGGCTAGCTATCGTTGAACCGACTTTAGTATTAGATTGCGAAATGATTATAAGCTTTTGTGAGCTGCTCGTTTGGTAGATTGACTATTATGGCGATTTTATAATGTTAAACGATTTGTTTTAATAACAACTTCTTTTGTAAAAATACCAGATGCAATATGTATTATGTTTGCAATGTTTATCCTTAAAATAAATAAAGGAGTTTCAGACATAATGCATTATTAATCATTACAAGGGAATGTGGTTCCTATTTGTGTATTTTGACATACATAATCATGTACATTCATGCATAGACTCCGCCTGTTTTATTAACCGATTTCTACTTCCATAGATCCTTGCTCAACTCTTTTGTCTCACTCAGATTCATTACATTCTTCATAATTATTCGTTCATTCTTTTCCTGTCACACCCAAATTTTACTTCTGTGCCTTAATGTTAGCATTATTACTTCACCGTGTACGACCATTTGTTACGGGGAAATCCTAAAAATTCAAATAAAGAGACAATATATAATTTAACAATTTAATAAAAAAAAACTGGACACAATTATTCAAAATTAAATATTTCAAATCCGGGAATGTATAAAAGAAAATATAGAGATGAGAAATCAGAAGGGAAGATTCGCAACTCAGAATAGTCCCTGGACCGTCACCTAGGGGGCACTCAACTTCGACGCGGTCTTTCCGCCGCGTGGACACGGAGTGATGAGATGCAGATGGTTCCGGAGGCACTTCTGCAGACCAGCGTATCTGACTAAAGAGCAGATCCCCATTGCTCGGGTACACTCGTAGAATGAACGGGATACTCGTAGGTGCGAAGGAAAATCCGGAACAAGAAAACGGAAAAGAAAAAAACCCAGGAGCTGGAAAATACAGAGGAGAACGTCTTAACTCCTGGGGACGCTACAGTGATTTCCCGCCGAGCCCGCGTACCCAAACTAGATTTGGGTCCGAGGGTGTGTGTTAAGTATGTATTATCAAGATTAGCAGTCGAGAGCAGTTGTCACGATTGCTGAGTCGGCAAAGCATCTGGACGGTATCCAGGAGATGCGGTTCAAATCCTGCTCGTGACTGTTATTTTTGATTTCACATTTTCGCACTTTGTGTTTAATATTTTATTTTTGTTGGTTACATCGTAACACAGTCCAGATTTTTTATAAACTTGTCCCGAGTAAAGGATAGTACCTATATCCATTTACCTGATTACTTACATTTACTCTCCCTTCAATATCTTTGGCTTAGTACAGCTATTTTAAAAATGTCACCTTCAAGTATAATGTACCTATATTAAATATTAAGTTTCCACCATTGATATATAAATTAAGGATACATAATTATGTTTAGAAATCGTGGCAAAACATATATATATAATAATTTTACTTAAATGTATAACATTCATTTCGCAATAATTTTATACCATGATAACAACTTTTAACTGTGTAGAGTGTGTGAGTGTAGTACATGAGAGTAATGACACAATGAGTTTTTAAAGAGCTTTTAGTATTATTAGGTATGTTGATAGGTTGCGGCTGCTCGCGCGTCGAAAAAACACTAAACGAAATGAGTACAGAAAACTTATTTATAGTGGACACTTTTAGTGCCTAATTATGAATCTTCTCTTTTTTATACATCAATGGTTTCCACGTTGCTTATATCACATTTGCTTTATATTGTCATTAACTTCATAAAAATAACTATTATAGTCATTGTAGTCCCAAATGCTCTGTAAAAAGTTGAGGAATTAATACCACCATTAAAGGGATGTTTTTATGGTCACCCTGAATAGGTTTTTTACAGTTCATGAATAATCGAGTCCCCGATTTAAAATGGTCAAATTGCCTGCCTAGCTTTACTTACTAAATACATATTTTTTCTTATAATGCCGTATTATTTATTGAATGCAAAATGTAAAATTCTTAGTTTTTTTGTAGTATGGTAATTTTTATTTTAAAAACTAACCCTAATAATAATAACCTAGTAACTCCTAAAATACACAAAAAAAAATGTGTTTCTGTTAAATATTATTACCATAGCGTTATTATGTTTTCGTTAAATATTATTACCATAGCATAAGTGTACTAAAATAGTTAGTATTATTATAGCGTTTGGTAGTAATTATTATAGCGTTTGGTAGTCATATGCCGTGTGGGGCCGGCTTTAGAATTGTCCCACCCCTCTCCGTTCATGGGAGTCGTAAGAGCCGACTGAGGGAATACCGGGGGAGTGGGCAGCAGCACTCCCTCGAGTATTAACAACATCCACTGCGATTGAAACAACGGTAGGTATCCTTGCCGTTCTGTTTCGTATGTTGAGAGCGCCGGAGGCCCGTACCAACTCCCTATCCTCTCCTTATTATCCTTCTTATCCTCTCCTTACTATCTCTTCTATCCTCTCCTTAGTATCTATCCTATCTTCTCCTTATTATCCATCCTCTCCACCTCCTAGCACTTTCCTTGGAGATGGCTACGCGCGAGTGATGTTTCTGGTGTTTGTTAGCGTTTACAGGCTCTGGTAACCGCTTAACATCGGATGGGTTTGCCACCCACGTAGTATAAAAAAAACAAATGAAATCCTGCAAACTATTTTGAAAGCATTACTCAAGTAACCAAAAGTAGTAGGTATTACTTGTCCTAAGAATTCTTAAGCTTTTGTCAGCGTATATTAATCATTTGACATATCTTGCTCAGCAAATTCTACTGCAGAACGAAAATCGATAATTTTTTGTACCTACCTACGTTATGTCTATTGCTCAATAGTCTTTGAAGTCGGTTTCTGTTTGTTTTTCCTAAAAAACAATTTTATATAATGCTTATACTTACTAGTCACTATATCTAATCTACTAACGTTTTCTAAGAAATCATAAGCTGGAATGAAGGTATTTTACTTTTGGTATTTTCTTAAGTCTGTGTCACATAGAAGCATGATGGTGATCTTTCCTATAACCCTGTGTCATATAGAAGTATGATGTGATTGTCTGTAATTTTTCTTTTTTTTATTGCATGTGGTGGCAGATGAGCCACGGTCCATCTGATGGTAAATGGTAACCGTCACTCGTAGACTCAACTATAACGAGAGTATTGTCAAGCCGCTGCTCACCATTCCAACTCACAGATATGAAATGAAAGAATAAACGGCTATCTCCTGCTACAACCATAACGCAACGATGTGTTTCATGGCCGGTCACACGGGAGATTATGGTATCAACCCGCTTGGGCCCGACAGCAAGTGAGCACTCCCACTTGGTACCCAGCCCTACCACCAGTAATGCATTGGGTGATCATTGCTTACTTCCCTTAGTCGCCTCATACAACACCCGTGGGAAAGAATAGGGTGGTGACATTTGTATTCTTAGTCTGTCACCACACGGACAAATACTGGAAATGTATCTATACCTAAGTATGTAATTTACTTTTATTGGTGTATGTAATATAGACAATCCTTTAAATAAATAAATTTACTAAAACACTTGAAAAATTTCACATTTTTGATTTCTCAATTTACCTACTTATGGCTGATAAAAAATTGTCTGCTGGTTATGACGGTGGCCATTTTTGATATTGAGAATTGCGTGTTGTTAAGTTTTTATGGAAAATTATAAAAAAATAGTTTAGGTTTAGGTTAGGTTTAGGTACTACTTAACTGATTTTAATCGGGCTTGCTATATTTGACCCATAAGCTAAATATTTATAGCTTGCATTTCTGTGCATTTTTTTGTCAACTGAACATAGAGTAAAAATTAAATTAAATGGATTTGCAGGACACTTACACTTACTAGATAAGTAAATTATTGCTTTTATAAAATCATAGAATATATCTCAATAAAAAGTTCTTGTGGAACAAAATTAAAAAAAAATGTTGGACTTCATTTTGAAGTCTATGCATAAAGTCGGGGGCAGAATCAAATACATATATAGGGTTTTTCAAAAAACCCTATATTAGTATAAACAAAATCGCATATCTATTAAAAATATAATGTAAGAATTATTGTAATCATTTAAATATGAATCTACTTTTACTCAACTAAATAATTTTTTAATTGTCCATCCCATGTTCCGTCGATGCTTTATCACACAACACGATTGATATACGAACGCAATTACACTCCGTTCTAATGAATAGTAAATTGGTCTAGACCATTACTGAAGTTGTACCAGCTAGACTAAAACTAAATTGAAACGCTGCATCGCCATTTGTATAATTTAGCTAAATTAATACGTTTCAGACTTGTAGACTTGGTGTTTCTATTTAAGGTAAGAGGGGAAATAAAATGTATCTTTATTTTGTAAAGTGTTATTGTGTTTGGCTTGTTTTATCTACATAAATGTAGTCAAATTCCAACCCAGTGCGCTTTATTATTTAACTGGGTGATTATAGAGTTTTCAGTTTTCTTTTTTCTTTTTATTTAGATTTTATTTTTATTTTACTTTGGAGCAGGAGCATCATATTGGCCTATAAGTGGTTGCTCGGGATGAAAACAATGGCAGTTTTCTATACAATGTTTTATCTTATTTTAATCCACATTTGGTCTAGAAATGAAAAAGAATACTAAAACTGTAGGGATTACATAACTTAAGTTTAACCAGAAAGATTTTTTGTGTGTGTATTTATTCACATTTTTATTTTATAACTAGCCATTGCTTGCGGCTCCACCGCACGTTCACGATCATGTGATTCACGATGGCTGAATTGGCAAAGCATCTGGACGGTATCCAGGAGATGCAGGTTCAAATCCTGCTCGTGACTGTTATTTTCGATTTCACATTTTTCAGTTTGTGTTTAATGTATAGTGCTAAGCATGTCAAATGCTAAAAATATCTAAATATTTCTAGGGTTTGCGTCACTATTAGGTAAAAATCTTAATTGTAAAATTCAGTTTACCTGGTCAGTATAATGTATGAAAATACTTCCGAAAGATGGCGCAGGCGTCACCCAAAGACGTTAAGTATGAATGTGTTATAGAAATTAGCAGTCAGGAGCAATTGTCACGATGGCTGAATTGGCAAAGCATCTGGACGGTATCCAGGAGATGCAGGTTCAAATCCTGCTCGTGACTGTTATTTTCAATTTCACATTTTTCACTTTGTGTTTAATGTATAGTGTTAAGCATGTCAAATGCTAATATATATATATATATATATATATATATATCTAAATATTAAGACTTTATTACGTCAAAAAGAAAATAACTAAATTCCACGCGGACGAAGCCGCGGGTAGCAGCGAGTGATTAATAATACAGTCAAGTGCTGGCTTACCACTATAACTATTAAAAAAATATTTAATTAATCCATACTATCAGTATTCTAAAATTATATTCTACTAGCTGACCCGGTGAAATTCGTTCCGCCATATTTATTTTTCATGAATATTTATCTTCTAAAACCCTGAAAGACACGTTTTGGCTGGCTGCACAATTGAACGTCAATATGTCAATAAGTATATTGCAGATCTCTCACAGTCTTCTATCCCATTCACTCACTCATTTTTCATATTATGAGTTATGAGCACAAAAAAGAAGAATTATTCAATTTGGTGCATTCGTTCGGAAGTTGCCATGCTGAAGTGGCAATGGGCAGGCCACATTGCTCGACGAACCGACAACCATTGGGGAAGAAAGGTTCTCGAGTGGCGACCACATATTGGACGGCGCAGCGTAGAACGGTCCTCCACCAGATGGACTGGTCAAAGCCGTGGGGAGCCGTTGGATGCGGTTGGCACAGGAATGCTTGTTGTGGCGTTCTCTTGGGTATTCCCTCAGTCGGCTCTTACGACTCCCGTGGTTAGAGAGGGGTGGGACAATTCTAAAGCCGGCCCCACACGGCCGCAAATAAAAGTTATTTATTATATTTGCAAACAACATTAACCATGGTCCAAAATATGAGATAGGTTTTACTTTAAATACTAGGTTCATTTCAAGTTATCTTTAAAATATTAAACTTCCAATAACAAGTTTATACCTCTCAATTATGTTGACAGTATGTAGAACTCGTGTTCGTAAGCACCGCGACATTACATTTCATACGTAACATTCCCATCCTATCTGATACACCGAACATTTAATTTGGAAAATGAGCATTCATTCCACATTGCACGACGAGGGTCGGCAGAATGGTTTAGTTGTGGTAATATGTTCGACTATGTTTAGTAATGAGCACGCATTTCGATAAATTGCAATATATATGTATCTACGTCACGTATATACAATTATTTAAAACCTTAGCAAAGGCAAATATAGCAAAATCTTGGCTTTAACCATTTTGCTAGTTATATCTGGTTCTCGATATAATAGTGAGATGATATAATTATATCCAGTATTTAATGTAATCAAGATCTGATTTCTGAATTAACCTAGGCCATTTAACCTACACTTTAAGATTGAAGTAGGTACGAAATTTCTATTTTAATTTAAGATAAAATCTATTAATATTATACAGCTGTATCCCTATATATCTTTATGTTTTATCCCTTGAAGGCCCTTTGTTGTCGTGTTTGTTAATTTTTATATGATGTTATTATCCTTTTGTTTTTGGAATACCTAGTATTGGGTGATCATAGTCCGGAGCGTGCTCGTTGCGATCCCTGCCAGCCTGTAATCCACAGGCTGCTATCCGGCTCGAATGCGTACCGCAGTGCGGGTTAAGGCGTGCCCCAGAGGCGACGAGTACCGACCCGCCCCCGTCAGTACGAACAACGGCATATGCGGCGATGGGGGCCGCCACCCATCACGCCTTGCCCAGTTTGGCGAGTCGAGGGGAGCAGAGTGTCGAGTAGGCACGTGGAATGTAAGAGGTGGTGTGGAAGGTAAGTTACACGAGCTGGTAAGCGTCATCTCGGACAGACAGCTTGATGTGCTCTGTGTAACGAGAGACCAAGCGAAAGGGTAGCGACGCCTGTGACCTTCCTGGTGGCGGGTTAGCTCTGTGGTCTGGTGTACCGCAGAGCGATCGGGCCAGCATGGGAGTGTTGCTGTCCGCTCGCTTGGCCTCAGGTGTGAAAGACTACTGAATGTTTGATCCCAGACTTGTATGGAAACTTTTATGGGTCTTTCTATAGAAGTATGATAGATTTAATTCTGGTAGACAGTCGCCTCCGAAGTAAAATTTTGGATACAAGAGCCTACAGAGGTCCCACTGTCGACACGGACCACTATCTCGTTATTGCGAGATTTAGTGGTCTGTTCAGAAAGTGGAGACACTGGCGAGAGCGTGTCCACTTCGGATGGCTTGAAAGAATAAAGATTGAAAAGTTGCGAGAAGAGAGTGTAAGAGCGAAGTATGTAGAGGGTGTCCATGAACGGCTGACAATGGCAAGTCAGCCGAGACCTGACATAGAAGAATACTGGAGAGTATTGAAAGATAGTATGGTAGATACAGCGAAAGAAGTATGTGGATGCTCAAAGAAGCATAGGAAAGTAAAAGGTGATGCATGGTGGGATACGGAAGTAGCAGCTTCCGTAGAGCAAAAGAAGAAAGCGGCACTGGACTATGTATCTTCTTTGAAGCTGAGTGCAAGTATGAAAGAACAGAAGAAAGAAATATACCGGCAACCTAAGAATGACACAATGCTTTAGTGAAAGAGAAGCGTGATAGAGCAAATATGATTGCAGAAGAAAGGCTGATCAAAAACCTCGAGAGTAACACCAAACTTTTCTGGAGGGAGGTGAAGAAATCTCGGAGTGGTTGGTCAGCTTTCAGAATAAATAAAATAAGGTCAAAAGGTGGAGACATTCTTACGCAAACACAAGATGTGTTAAGCCTATGGAGTGAATATTTTGGGGATATGTATGCGGATGTTCAGGGTGATGCTGGTGTCACATGTGGGCTAACTGATCAGCATTCGGTACCGGCATCCTCTGATGACATTAGTATGGATGAAGTTGAATGGGCGATTAGAAGTTTGAAAAATGGTAAGGCAGCGGGTATTGATATGGTGTCTGCTGAGATGATCAAGCTTGGAGGCTCATGTGTCTGGGAATCCTTCCTGATGCGTCTCAATTTATTTTGGAGCTCAGGGATGGTTCCCAAGGCTGGAGAAGCGCAGTCATCGTCCCCTTGTTTAGAAACAAGGGTTCACGTTATGACTGTGCAAACTACAGAGCCATAAAATTGACCAGTTTGGCAGCCAAAGTGTATGGTAAGATTATTGAAAGGAGAATGAGGATGGTGTCTGATGAATTTTTGTGTGAGGCACAAGGAGGTTTCAGGTGTGGACGAGAATGCATGGATCATGTGTTTTCTCAGCGCAATATTAAGGAGAAGCATCTGGCTGTTGGCCAGAGGGTTTTCTGCAGTTTTGTGGATTTGGAGAAAGCATTTGACACTGTTGTACGAAAGGAACTTTGGGATATTTGCCGGAGTATGGTATTAACGGTAGACTTCTACAAGCAGTGCAGTCCAACTACATGGACTGCAGAGCTTGTGTGCGGCTGGATGATGGAATGTCACCCAGTTTTGATGTCAATATCGGCGTTAAACAGGGCTGCGTTCTATCAGCCAGACTGTTTATCATATATCTGGATAAATGTCTACACAGGTTGAATGAAATGAATGTGGGAGTTCAGATGGGCGACTCAGTGGTTAACTCTCTATTATATACAGACGATGCGGTCTTACTAGCGCAATCTGCGACTGACCTGCAAACCCTAGTCGACGTAATGGCAGAAGATTGTAAGAAAAGGGGCCTACGTGTGAATGTGAGCAAAACCAAAGTAATGGTTTTTGAAAGAGAAGAAGCCAGAACAGATGTTAGAGTAGCAATAGGAAATGGTGTGCTAGAACAAGTGGATGAATTGGTATATCTTGGATGTGGATTCAGTCGGGATGGAAGGTACACCACTGATGTAGAGAGAAGAGTGAATGCGGGAAATAGAGTAAACGGAGCATTGTGATAACTTCTCGGCAGCCACCCCCTCAGCCAGAAGGCTCGTGTCGCAATATACAACGTAGTGTTTGTCCCAACGTTATTATATGGAAGCGAGAGTTGGGTATGTAAAAAGGAGCATAAGAGTAAAATCAATGCGGTCGAAATGCGATCTCTGCGGAGAATCTGTGGAGTGAGGCTGACTGACCGCATTCGTAACAATGACGTAAGAGAGTGAGTAGGTATGAAAGAGAGTATTAGTGTAAAGATGCGAAAGGGAATGCTCCGATGGTTCGGACATGTGGAAAGAATGCCGGACGAGCGACTGGCTAAGAAGATATACAATGCGAAAGTGGAAGAATGTAGGTACAGGGGGAGACCGAGACTTACCTATCTAGACCAAATTGGTCATGTATTGGAGGAAGGTGGAGTCAGGAGTCTCCGAAACTGGCGAGCGTGTATAAAGAGAATTATGAATGTTGAGGAAGCGAGAGATGTATGCAAGAATAGAGCCTCTTGGCACTCTGTTCTCTCTGCCTACACTGCAAGGGAAATGGCGTGATGATAAGTAAGTAAGAATACCTAGTTTATTTGAAATCGTTTAAATAATCTTGTAGTACTTGCTAGTCACATGCAATTTATAACTCTGAAAATAAAACATTTCTGTGGCACAGTCAACAAGTTAAATTGAGGAAAAAATAAAATCATGTTATGAAGTTTAGGAGCCTAAATCATTGTGATTTGAAACATTTCTCATCAAAATTTTGACCGGAAGGTTCTTTTACTCGTGTAACTGGTATTGCTTGCAAAATAGGCATGTATTATAATATATACCTTTTAACAATCTGCATAAACTAGGCATGATCATGTGCAGCTATGGCGTCGTACTCTTTTTTTTCACAGTCAATGTTTAAGTTTTGACATACCTTTTTTTTGTTAAGGTGGGATAAAATGTTCGTAACCGCATACCCCATCGTTCGAGGCAACGAACAGGGTATTGTGGGACCCTCACCCACTAAATAAACCCGCCGTGTACCGACTATCCGCCTTTATTGGCGGGACACCGGAACCATATAAGTTTTGACATACCTACCTAAAGAAAAATAATTACTTATAAAATGCTTAAAATGAAAATTTTAACAATAGTTTAATAATGCCTAGTATAGTAATCTAATAAATACAAGTATCCAGGAGTCAGATACAAAAAACTACATAAAAATAAGTTACATTATTAAAACGGTGACCGAATGAATGAGCAAAGTAGTAAAATTAAAAAAAAATACCATTTTCCCACCATTGGCAACCCTAAAATCAAAAGTCGATTTTCTTACAGCTTGATATCAGGGCTACCTCCGATTAATGGGTTATCCATTATTTACGACACATCCTGAATATTAATCATCTTTGCAATGTGGAAATAGGACATGCATTTTTTCTCTTATGCCGACAACACAGCTATGGTGTTCTCAGGTCTTCCTGGGCTGAAGCTTAGCTGAGTACAGGAATAGCGAGAGTAGCTAATTGGTTGAACATTAATTTGCTTTCACCTAACACTACTTAAACTAACTACACGGATTTTAGTATTAGTAACAGAGCGCAGCTAACTCAAGATTTAAATTTAGAAATACATGAATGTGGAGACACCCTTACTAAAAATTGTTGCTGCGCCTGTATAACCAAGTTATTCAGATTAAATATCTAGGTGTGATGGTTGATCAAGCATTAACTTGGTACCCGTAACTAGAGCAAGTTAGGATCAGGAAATTTGGCTGGACTTTAAAACACTTTTCCAGCTAAAATGATAACCTGTAAAAACCCAGAAATATTCTTAATAAAATATAATTGTCGCTCTAGTTTAATCTGTACTTGTTTGTTTATATTCCAATCTAGAGCGATGCATCTTGAGATTTACTAGCCTTAGGATTATATTCAACTAGCTATGATACCTGGCTTCGCTCGGGAGTTGATATGAGATTACGTGGTAGTTGAAATAAAAAAATAAACTATGACGTTAAAAAAGTAAAAAAAAATATTAAAGACATTTTTCTCATTATTTACACTACTTGTTTATAAACAACATTTTTCATTTTATTGTCCGGGATATATATATATATATATATATCAATTTTTCGAATTTCCTACTCTTAAGCAAGCTACGTATATATACGCAGTATATAGCTGACCGTGAGAGAAGCAGGATTCTTTGAGGTTGATGCCACAATATTGTAAAGTTTGCCCTTGCGCTTTTTTAATTATAAAAGTAAAGGCTTATTTAATTGGAAACTGCAATATTTTAAATTGAAGTGGCAATTCAGAAGCGATCAGTAGTATTAAACACAAAGTGAAAAATGTGAAATCGAAAATAACAGTCAGGAGCAGGATTTGAACTTGCATCTCCTGGATACCGTCCAGATGCTTTACCAATTCAGCCATCCTGACAATTGCTCTTGACTGCTAATTTCGATAACACATCACACTTAACGTCTTTGGGTGACGCCTGCGCCATCTGTCAGAAGTATTTTCATACATTATACCGACTAGGTACACTTAATTTTACAATTAAGATTTTTACCTAATAATGACGCAAACCCTATAAATATTTAGATATTTTTATATATATTTTTAGCATTTGACATGCTTAACACTATGCATTAAACACAAAGTGAAAAATGTTAAATCGAAAATAACAGCCAGGAGCAGGATTTGAACCTGCATCTCCTGGATACCGTCCAGATGCTTTACCAATTCAGCTATCCTGACAATTGCTCCTGACTGCTAATTTCGATAACACATCACACTTAACGTCTTTGGGTGACGCCTGCGCCATCTGTCGGAAATATTTTTATACATTATACCGACCAGGTAAACTTAATTTTACAATTAAGATTTTTACCTAATAATGACGCAAACCCTATAAATATTGAGATATTTTTATATATATTTTTAGCATTTGACATGCTTAGCACTATACATTAAACACAAAGTGAAAAATGTGAAATCGAAAATAACAGTCAAGAGCAGGATTTGTACAAATAACTAAATTGGAAACACAAATACGCAAGCCTAAATTGAAATATTCCTTTTTTAAATAAAATTTCAAATCATATTTGTTCATTCGAATCATTTTCTGATTCCGAGTCTGAGAAAGATTCGGATGATTTTTCATCTGACAACTGGATTATGAGGGTTGGTATATTTCATCGTAATTTTGATCGGCTCTACGATTTTTTTAAGGTAATTGTTTTCTTTTTTCTCATCACATTTGCCTTTATGACCAACGCCATCAATTGGAATGCATTAACACAAACAAAATGTGATGAGGAAATTGGGATGACCAAATAGGTCTGTACGATAGCTCAGTGGCTTAGAGCACTTCCCTGGATTGGAAAAGACGCGGGTTTGATTCCCGCACGTACAAAAAAATCTCTTTCCTTATTCACAAACAATTTATACTTTAAACATGATATTTGTTAAAAATACAAGTATTTAATTTTAAAATCATAAAACAGCAAATATAGCTTGTAATCTGAATCTGTGTACTTTTTGACATAGCTTTAAATTTCCATTGTTTTATATATTTTGCAACATTTAAAAACATAATTTTTTGCTTGTTAACTTTTTCATATGCAGAGGCAGGTTATCCATGTCGCAAGATAAATAGTACCGTGTGTAGCACGTGTTACAAAAATATCACGCGCGGACACACCGTAACGTCAGTCACTGCCGGAGGACAACGGTAAAACTAGCTAATTAACGTATGTAAGCCTAAGTTTGTCATTGCACGGAGCAATCAATCGCGCAGTATAAGATCTAATTTAAACTGTGTTTTTCTTTTACATCAATCTTATCGGGCACGTAGCCACGGGCAATGGCGATGTTTTACAACGATACCACAAGGCGGGTTTATTTATTGGTGAGAGACCAAACCCTGTTCGTCGCCCCGAACGACGGGGTGTGTAATTAGGGATTTTTTTTCCGCCTGTACAAAAAAAGTGTTAATTTTAAAAAAAGTAACACCGGCTTTAAAAGTATTTCACTTAAAAGAGAATATACCCAGGGTCATATTTTTTTCCGCAACGTCTGTTTCCAATACAAAATCCACAAGCAAATTGCCTCATCTACATCTATTCTCAAATTAATGTTGATGCCATACTGCCGCGTGACCATTAGCTGTCATGTGAACGCATATACCGTGCGATCATGTGAACTTAGTTTAATAGTCGAGTGCGCTCCCGCCCTGCGTCCCGCATACCATCAGGAGCACAGAACATTTTTATGATCAGGAGGGCCGCACTTAGGCGGTCGACCTATAGCGTAATGAAACTTTAATAAAAATAATAATGTATTATAAACATTTTTGATCTGTATTTTAGCACTTGACATGCTCAGCTATACTTTAAAGAACAAATTATTTGTGAAAATGTGGAAAAAGAGAACTTTATCCTGCTCGCATTAAAGTTCCCTTTTTCCACCTTTTCACAAATAATTTGTTTTTCAATGTATTATAAAAGTAAAAGATTACGCCACTAAAAGTCTATACTAACTTACTACTCTTTGTCAGACCATTATATATGTCCCAGACCATTCTCAAAAACGTAAAGCACCCATAATATATTTTTATTATTATGACATTACAATTAAATTGAAAATGAGAAAATACATTGCTGTGCTAATACATAAACAAAACAAAAAAAAACATAGCATCACGCCTGTATTCCCCGAAGGGGTCGTGGGTGTGCCACGAATCGCCAGCTATGTTTGAGTCCCACGTAATAGGGGGCGAGCCTATTGATGTCTACCGGGCACATTTCCAAACTCCGGGCTGCTACTGGGAATTTTTCTTTTTAGGAAAAAGCTCAATAGCTTTTTGCCCGACCAAGGGATCGAACCCGAGACCTCATGATTAGCAGTCACATACACTACCGCTACACCACCGAGGCAGTTGTGCTAATACCATGTTTTAAAACTAAATTTATTGCCTGCAAATTCATTCACTCGCTCTTCGGTATAATACAATCAACAAACAATTATATGTATTTCATAAAAACTATTATGAATTAAACACAAAGTGTGAAAATGTGAAATCGAAAATAACAGTCACGAGCAGGATTAGGTTATTTTCAATTTCACATTTTCGCACTTTGTGTTTAATGTATATGGCTAAGCATGTCAAATGCTAAAAATATATATAAAAATATCTAAATAACTATTATGAATGTAAAAAAAGCATAACTAACTAGATAAACATAGCATCACGCCTGTATTCCCCGAAGAGGTAGACAGAGGTGTACGAGGAGTGATCAAATAGTAGTGAGAACGACATACTCCTTGGTAAGAAAATACTGGCAGGCATAGCTCAGACACATATTTGTAATAAAAATAAAGAAAAACATTTTCGATTCTCTTTTGTTTTTTTCTGAATGTAGTCATTTGTTTGCTTCATGTCGGAACGTGTTCTGGAAAATGGAGAAAAACGAAGTACGAGCCGTTCTCTGTTTAAAAAAGTTAACGACGCAAGAGATTAATTGCGATTTGCAGGCAACATTAAGAGAGTCTGCTCCGCCGTATTCCACTGTTGCAAGGTGGGCTTTTCAATTTCGAGTAAGGAGAACGAGCACGGAAGACGAACATCGTTGCGGCCGTCCATCGACGTCAGTCACCCAAGAAAATGTTGCGAAAGTCGAGAAAATTGTATTGAGCGATCGAAGAATTACCATCCGATACTTAATTCAAGAAACGGGCATTTCATATGGAAGTATTCAATCCATATTGAAACAATCTTTGAATATGAGAAAAGTCTCCGCAAGATGGGTGCCGAGAATGTTAACCGACAGTCAGAAACAAAATCGACTTGACATGTCGAAGATATTGTTGGATAAGTTTCAAGAAGATTCTGAAAACTTTTTGTCTTGTTTCGTAACAATGGACGAAACATGGCTCCATCATTTTGATCCCGAGACAAAACAGCAATCTTCGCATGGAAACGACCATCATCACCGACCGCGAAGAAGTTTCGTGCCGTGGCATCGGCTGGCAAGGTTATGGCCTCAATATTTTGGGACTCAGAAGGGATATTGTTGATTGATTACCTAGAGCGTGGAACCTCTATTACAGGCCAATATTATGCAGCTTTAGTTCCCAAGTTGAGGAATGCCATCAAAGAGAAAAGGAGAGGGAAACTTCGAAGGGGCGTGCTGTTTCATCACGACGACGCACACGCGCACAGGTCGGCAGTTGCGATGGCTGCCATTCAGCAAGCTGGCTTCGAATTGGTGGACCACCCCCCTTGTTCACCAGATCTGGCGCCTAGCAATTTTTATCTGTTCCCCAAATTGAAAGAATACTTAAAGGGAAAAAGGTACGAAGACGATAACGAGGTGATGGATGCCGTGGAGAGCTTTTTGCAGAACTAAGACAGAAGAAAACGTTTTTTTTTTAAAGGGATTGAAGCCTTGTAAAATCGCTGGAGTCGGCGTGTAGAGAGACTCGGAGACTATGTAGAAAAATAAATTATTAAGTTATCAATAGTCATTATATTCTATCTCATTCTCACTATTTTAGATCTATTTCTTTTAGCAATTGACATGCTCCGCTACTTTTTAACACTTCCCCGGATTGGAAAAGACGCGGGTTCGATTCCTGCTAGTACAAAAAATCTCTTTTTCCTTATTCGCAAATAATTTGTACTTTAAAAAGTGGCGGAGCATGTCAAATGCTAAAAAATATAGATCAAAAATGTTCAAAAAATCGCGCCATCAAATAGTATGAATTTTAATTGCAAAATTAAACTTACTATATCGGTTTAATGCATGTAAATGCTTCCGATAGATGGCGTTGGTCGTAAAGACAAATGTGATAAGGAGATTGGGATGGTCGAAAGACCTGTACTATAGCTCAGTGGCTTAGAGCACTTCCCCGGATTGGAAAAGACGCGGGTTCGATTCCCGCTAGTACAAAATATCTCCTTTTCCTTATTCGCAAATAATTAATTTTCACTACTTTTTGATCCCTCCTCGTATTACACACCCACGACTCGCCAGCTATGCTTAAGTCCCACGAAATAGGGGGCGAGCCTATTGACGTCTACCGGGCACATTTCCAAACTCCGGGCTGCTACTGAGAACTTTTTCTTATTTTAGGAAAAAGCTCAATAACATTAAAAACAACAAAAAATCAACATAACAAAACAAAAACATTATCAACTAGATGAAATTACTTAACTATGAGGACACTCAACTAGATGAAATTACTTAACTATGAGGACACGGAAGGCAGTTTTATTCCGAGTCAGGCGGTGCTATGGAACTTTTTTGTAAAAAGAAAAATTCTCATTACCGGCCGGAGTTTTGAAATGTGCTGGTAGACGGCAATAGGCTCATCCGCTATTACGTGGGAGTATAGTCGGAGAACCGTGGGGTGTGTAATACACCTCTGCCTACCCCTTCGGGAATACAGGCGTGATGCTTATGTTTATGGTTTGCTATGTAGTAACTCACAGTTAGTATGAACACCACAACAATTCTATGGAACGGAGTCTCATAATATAGGTAATATTTGCTTAAAGTGTAATCGATGTGTTGTAAAAATAACCTATTTATTATAATTTTTAAGCATGATAGGGTTTTTTTTTTAGTAAAAATTAGTGACTGACTGATCATCTTAATATTTAGGAAGAGGAATAAAATAGATTTTCAAATGATCTAGGTTCCAGCCCCGTAAGGGATATTTAAAATTCTAATATTTAAAATTAAATTTAACCTTAATAAAATAGATCAACTATTTTTTTCATAGAACTAATAAATAAAATAATGTTGGTGACTCTTATTAAAACCCTAAATAAAATAGGAACAATTTGAAAATATTTATGATTCAATAAACTGTAACAAGACCTCAACCCGTATATTTCTTTTATTTTGATAGCTGTCCCTATGTCAAAACACAGCCTTCTATCGTGTTGTCATGCAATGGTCTTACAATGTTATCCGTTTGTAACTGGGGCCTAGGCTGGGCTTACAGGACCTGTCCTAAGTGATTGGCATTTTGTATAACGTTTTTAGCCCTTCATTACTTGGAAAACCTTACTAAAGATTTTGTATGGTTAAATCATTTAACATCTAAATAGTAAAACACACTGTCGTTATAGCTCTATTTATCAGATATAATGTTTGGGCATTTTCAATTTGGTTAACTAAAGTTATATCTATTATTATTATACCTTTATTTACATCTATTATTCCACTTAATACATTTATAAATATAAATATATTATTAAAAAAACTAGACAGAAAACTACTAAACTACTACTACTACTACTACTACTACTAAACTAGATAGAAGTTCTAGTCTGGACATTTTAAACGAGCCCTAACTCGATGGAGTTGCGCCATTTAATTTCAGAGTTTCGCATGGCCACATTCCAGCTACATCATCAGACCCTGAATACCATCTAAAGGCAAAGTACTCATCAAGACGAATCAAATGTGTCCAAACTCGACGGGGTTGCGTCATTTCATTATAGAGTTACTGTGGCCACCATCCAGCTTCATCATCAGCCCCTGGATACCATCTAGACACAAATTACTCGGCAAGACGAATCATACGAGCCCAAACTCGATGGGGTTTAGCCGTTTCATTATCGAGTTCCTATATCCACCTTCCAGCTCCACCATCAGATCAGCTCCATGTCATCATAATATTGCATTGTCACGTGATATCGGAAACCGGAAAGTGTGTCAAATTTAACTTGCAAGATTTGAACGGAACAAGTACAATAAAAGCGTCGCCACGCTAACAGCCAATTTTACCCTCCCTCCGCATTAGATGTATCTCATCAATAACAAAATATTTAAAAATATAAAAAGTGGGTAGGCCCAGCGGCAGCGAGTACAGGGACCAAACTTGCAGTGCTTAGGGTTCCAGAGACAACCACTGAAGGAATGTAATATAGTTCCGGTGGCTTGCCAATAAAGGCGGAGAGACGGCACACGGCGGGTTTATTTAGTGGGTGTGAGCCCCACTACCCTGTTCGTTGCCCCGAATGACGGGGTGTGCAGTCAGGTACATTTTTCCCGCATAAACCAAAAAAAAAAGGGTCCCACAGTCCAGTCCAGTCCAGACAGGAACTTCCTCACGATACGTGCCGTTTCCAGAAGTACCGCCTTCTGTATAGACCCTTACCGCAGCCATCCAACGCGAGCCTCTTGAGACGTTGATCGAAGCTTTTGGCTATTAGTCCGTTAACTGTAACAACTATCGGTACAATGATAGCCGAATCCACATGTCAACAATCTCGTGCGCTAAGTTCAGATATTTCATCTGTTTATCTTTTTCGGCCTTCAGGAGATTCTCGTCATATTGAATGGTGATATTAACAATCATTGCTCGGCGCTCAGCTCGATCAATCATCACAATATCAGGTTTGTTGGCCACAACAGTCCTGTCTGTGATAGTTGATCGATCCCAGTACAGCGCGATACGGCCGTTTTCAAGAACTGGCTCAGCTTTATACCTGTAACCTTGACGTCCATAAGCCTGTATTTCAGAGTAAGCTGTTGGTGCATGATCCTGGCTACACTTGGTTATATCTGTGCAAATACTCGCCGTTAGTAAGAAAGAACCCAAGACAATATGCGTAACTTTACCTGACCCGGGGATCGACCCCTCATGATTAGCAGTCGCATACACTACCGCTACACCACCGAGGTGTAAATAGTATGAATTTTAATTGCAAAATTAAACTTACTATATTGGGTGCATGTAATGCTTGCCGGATAGATGGCATTTGTCGTAAGACAAATGTGATTAGGAAATTGGGATGATCGAAAGATCAGTAGGATAGCTCAGTGGTTTAGAGCACTTCTCCGGATTGGAAAAGACGCGCTAACCCTGAACTCTCTAATAGTGTACTGGGAGGCTTCATGGCTAAATAAAACCACAAAGGACTCAGACTGACAACCTGGAATATACTCCGCTCAATCCTTATAAGCTCACTGCAGCAACCCAGAGTTTGCCGACACGCTAGATAGCTAAGAGCTATTTTCCAGTGCCCCATACATGATTTTAGGAAGGTGCATAAAGTAGAATGCTTGCTAACCTTTACTGCACAGGCTACGTCTTGTTGTTCTATTTAAATTTTGTCCATCGTTAGGATTTGTTCACAAGCTCGTTCAACATCTCAATCTAGTCGCCTTCAGTATGCATAATAGGCATCGACCAGACGCTACGCCAAAATGTATAAGTGGTTTCAGCATCCGGTAGGTGTACATCATACACACCTTCACGAGGACGTTCTCAGGTCCTATAAACTGAATTCAATTTTTTTTAAACATGCGATTCACAGTATAGCGTTCCATACGTTTCTTGTATCTACGAATTCGATTCGCCCATGCATAGAGTTTTTGCTTCAGGAGGTCGATGCGCTCTGTAACACGGGACATAGAATCTTGAGACCTAATTCCAGTCCCCAGGAATGCCCGCTTCACAAAGCGCATCACTCTTGGGCGTGTATTGTCCATCCTGAAGCAATTTAGTTTACCAATTAGCACCCTTATCTCGGCGATACGACACTCGATCCAGGCGGGTCAGACGGAATCTCATATCTCACAATCGACATCGTATCGTGATCACTGTGATTGGTTGAGAGATCACTGTGATTGTGATTTGTGATTATTGCGACATCACGCGTCGGCTTCTCTACCAATCACAAGCGAGTCGATACGATGTCGATTGTGAGATATGAGACTCCGTCTAACCTCTTTGCACTGCCATACAGGTTTTGCCTATAGAGGCTGCTTAGTGGACTCCTTTTTTAAAATAGTGAGCTATTTAGTATACCACACCGGCTGTGCAGTACAAGATGGGAATGTGTATCGTCAAGATTTTCACTAGTGTCTAAAGTAACTAGACAACAGCGAATCAAAGGTACTAATAAGAGATATTCCTCCTATGCATGGGTAATCGAGGTAGATAGGGCCTAAATTCTTTTGGTTTGAATCTATACTCACGAATTGCTTATTTTAAAGCGTCTTTTACCTCCTAGCGTACACTCTACTGAGCGTTAACAGCAATAGTCTCATTACCCACATCCTCGCATGACCTTTGTGGAACGGGGTCTTGAGTGGGAGTTATTGTTTGCGAAGTAGCGCATTGCCGTGTGGGGCCGGCACCAAGAATAGCTCCACCCTGTCTCTTCCTATGGGATTCGTAAAAACCGACTAAGGGATTACCGGGGGATGGGGCAGCAGCGTTCCCTGTGTACTAAAAACATCCACTGCGATCGCCAACCCGCCTACCAAGCGTGGCTATTATGGTAAAACCCCCATTTTGGGGAGGCCTATGTCCAGCAGTGGACGATGAAAGGCTGGATGGATGGATGAAGTAGCACATGTAACATGACTAGACCATATAAACCACAAGCGTAGCCGATCAAGCACGGTGTCGTCCAACATATGAGATCATTGAATGGCCCGTACTTGATCCGATAGCCGTTGAGCCGAGACGTTGATGGCTGGTTCCAGACCCTGAAACAGAAGTAGCATGTGTTCACGGTAGCGGTAAGGTTAGTTCCCCTCTCTGTGGCCCCAAATTATGTGCGCATGACATTTTCGTTTATATTCTTTGTCCATTTCATGTGCCGCACAACACCACTGGCAGTGATGACCCTGTTTAAAGCCGGTGGGCCTCGGGATCCCAATCTGTTCGGTGGCCGGCTTCTCTCTCGCCAACATACGGGTGGTGGCGACATCGGCGCAGAAAAATACTCGTCACTGGAACTTGAGCTCGACACGTACTGTGTGACCAGCTCCGTTGGTGCGGTCATCAGTAGCTGCGGCGTGGAGCTAAGTGACGAGACCGGGGGTGGAAGGTGTGAACTCTTGTCTTGGATCTTGTAATCATTTTATTACTTTATTCGTTGTTTCTTCATTTTGACATGTACGTCAAATGTCATAACGGTTTATTCGTATATTTTACTAGATTATAATAATAATAAAGCCTTTTATTTCTTGCAAAAAAGATTACATATTGGTTTTATATAGTATTAGCTTAACCTGCATAGTATTGTACTACTTATAACTACTATATTATTATTGTTTATTAGGGCTTACCCTACGTGCTCTGCAAGAACCCCTCTCCGGGTGAAGGCCTCCTCCAAAGAATTCCAGCGCTCTCTGTCTTGGTCTACACTTAGCCAGGATTGGCCAGTGCCTTCCTCTGCAACGCTTGCCCGATGGACCGGACCATTCCGTTATAGTTTTGGTCCATCTCGCGTCTTGCAGACGTGCTACATGTCCCGCCCATTTCCATTTCAGTTTCAGAGCATGTTTTAGAATGTCAGTCGCTTTGGTTTTTTGTCTAATTTATAGTATGTCTTATTTTTTGTACTTTTCTTATATTGAGCATACTGCGTTCCATTGCCCGCTGGCATGTGGTTATCTTATTTTTTATTCTTTTAGTATATTTCCACGTCTGGCAGGCATATGTTAAGATTGGTAAGAGACATGTCTTCATTATTTTAGTTTTAATTCGTACTGGCATATTACTTTTAAAAATTTCTTTTAGGCTCCAATATTTATTCCAGGTAAGTTATATACGTCGCTCTATTTCTAATCATTACTTTTACTTTCAAAGCTAATTAACTTGCCTAAATATATGTTTTTATCTGTATAGCTGAGGGTTTTGTTGTCAACTGAAATTGTTCTTCTCTCTACGCCATTTGTCATTAACATTATTTTTGTGAGATTGATTTCTAAGCCTATGTTTTTACTAGCGTCATTTATTGAGTGTAACATAAGCTGTAATTGTATGCTAGACTCTGATAAGAGCACCACATCGTCTGCAAAACGTAGATGACTCAGATATTTTCCGTCAATATTTAAGCCCATTTTCTTCCAATCTAGCTTTTTAATTACACATTCCAGGACAGAAATGAACAGTAACGGGGACGTGGAGTCACCCTGTCTGACACCTCTCTCGATAGCAAACCTTGGCCCGATTTTTTCTAATTTTACTCTACCTGTGCTATTGCTATACATTTTTTTGATCACCTATATATACTCTTTGTTCACTCCCTGTTCTTCTAATGCATTCCAAATACTTATGTGTGACACAGTGTCAAAAAAGCATTTTTGTAATATATGAAAGCAATATGTAGAGTTATCTGTTTTTCTTGGTATTTTTTAATTAGCAGGTTCAAAGTATGGATGTGATCGATAGTAGAAAAACTCTTTCTAAACCCTGCTTGTTCAATGGGTTCCAGTATCAACTTCATTCTTTTATTTATAAGAGATGAGAAAATTTTATATATACATGGCAATAAGCTGATCGGTCTGTAGTTTGCAATCTCGTATGGATTGCCCTTTTTGTAAATGTAAATTATGTTTGACTTAGACCATTGTTTAGGTATACTAGCTGATTCTAGTATGTGGTTGAACAGATGAGTTAGCGGTATAGATAGTAATGTATGGGCTGCTTTTATTGCTTCGTTTGTGATATGGTCTGGACCAGGGCTATTTTCAACTTTTTAAATCGCTCTTAGAATTTGCGTTACTGTTATTATCTTCGTGATTTTTGTCGCTGTAGAGAGTTTTATAGAATTCGGTCGCTATATTTATAGTGTCCTTGCGGTTGTTCAGTGTTTTATTTGTTTTGTTTAGACCTTCTATCCATGTTTTACTTGTGCTTAGTTCTTTAAAAGCCTTTTTTGAATTCCCAGTTTGTTCTAGATGTTATTCTATTGTATTCATTCTGTATTTTGCGTAATCATATTTTATGCATTTACTTATTAACTTGTTTAGAGCCGACATTTCATTTTTCATAGACCGCGTTTTATGTTTAGTTTTTTGTAGTACTTGTCTACGCAACATAAGTGCTCTAGTACTTTCAGATAATATTTGATGAGTTCTGCGTGTGTTTTCCTTTGATGTTCGTGCATTTTGAAGGCTCTGGGTGATGGAATCTACTATTTTATTGTAGTACATTTGCACTGAATTGTGTTCCTGAAAATTTTGTAGATCTGGTAAGTATGAAAAGATGTTCTCTCTGTATGTATTTATTTCTTCGTCGCACCCCAATGTATTTTTAACGGTTCTATATCCTTTTCTATTCCTTTTCAGCTTTGTTAAGGTTAATGTTGCTCTCACCGGTCGGTGGTCTGAGGAATAGTTGAGGTTTAGTACCTCAATGTTTTGTATCATGTCTGGTTTGTTCGATAAAATAAAATCAATTTCATTTTTATGTTCACCATTGGGCGACCTCCATGTCCATCTCAACTTAATTTTTTTTTTTAAGAAGGTATTCAAAATTGCGGTTTTGTTTTCAATAGCGAAATCAATCAATCTTTGTCCTCTATGATATATCTTTCGCCGTACCCGTTTTGTTTCATTATCAGATGTTCATCAGCTTTCGGTTGGCCAGTTTTCGCATTGAAATCCCCCATTATTACATAGTCTTTACATGCTAATTCAATAGCTTTATATATGTTTGTGTAGAAATTGTCAATTTCTTCATCTTTTGCAGATTCCGTAGATGCATACACTTGTATAAGGGATAGTTTTTTTCCTTTAAAATTTAAATTTAGTAGTGCGTCTCTATCGTTGATGCCTGTGTGTCTATGTTTTCTTTATGATTTATATTTATTAGGAAACCTACTCCATAAATTCCCTGAATAAATAATGTATAGCAGAATATAAAGTTATCATATTCTTCTATTTTTGATCCAATGCGGCGTATTTCGGACAGTCCAACTATATCAAATTTCACGTTATTCAGTGCTTCGCTCAGTTCAAGCAGACGTCCATAAGACGACAGCGTTCGTACGTTATATGTTGATATGTAGAGCTTGCTTAATGTCTCAGATATATATTTTAAATTTTCCTTGGAGGGTTGTAGTCGTGATCTTCCTCGGTGACTAGCCGTGTTGGAAGATGTTTTTTGTTGCTTGAACAAGTTTGCTTGTATAAAACATTCGTGCGGGAGGGGGGCGTTGACTGCTAGATATGTTTGTTAGTGGTATCGTTCTCTTTATCGTGCAGTGTGTAATTTATATTTTTGTTGACTAGAAAGTTTAGGATACCTGGTTTCAAAGCTCCTCCCGAAAGACTATTCGATCTACGTACCGATGTATTAGATTGCAGTATTTTGTTCTTTTTAATAACTTGTGTATTACTTGAACTCAGCGGTGGACTCTCGGAGGAGGTCGATAGAGTTCTTTTATTGTTGGATTTTAATAAAACAAGCTTATCGTATTTTATGACAACATTATTGCCTTTTTCATATTCTTGTTTAGCTTGTTCTTGTAGTATTTTCCTCTTTTCCAGAACATAATGTGGATAGTCCTCTTTAATATAGTAATCAGTATCTTTTAAAAGCCTTCTTTGCTTGAAGATACTAATCTTTAAGCCGAGCGTAGATAATGTAACGATTATTGGACGAGGTGTGCCTCCTTTTTTGCCCACTCTTTTAATCGCTTGTATATCCCTGTATTCTAAATTAATTGAGAAATATTCTTGTATAAATGATATTATATTATTTTCTAAGTTATTATACGATGATTCCTTTTCTTCAATGCCAAAGAAGACAATATTCCTTTGTCTTGCCTCTTTCTCCATAAAGTAAATTCTTTTTTCTTGGCTTTCCACTTTTTCTTTGAATTTTTGGTGTTTTTCTTCCCACATAACAATTTTTTCTTCTAGTATTTTATTAATATTTTGTGTTACTTGTTCAGTAACATTTGCTCCATTTTTCCGAATTTCTGTTTTTTGATTGTCCAGTTCCTTTTGAATGTTTTGAAGAGCTTTCAAAATTTCATCCATGATTAGTGGCTTTGCTTAGTATAATTGACGCCCTCTTGTAGATGTTTACGGTATTAATATGTTGCTGGTGCAAGTATCGATGCAGTTTTGCTGTAGTATACACTGTTTTCAGTAGATGGCGCTCTTATCAATATCTATTTGCCGTTGAATAGTAATAATTTGCAATTTTTTATCATGAGGGTACGTATATAAAAGTTAATAATTGTATTTTTTTTTTCAAATAAAAGATGATAACTTCACACTATTAAGTATAAATAAGTATTAGTTTTCTACTTTAATTAAGTAATATTAGTTATATGGTTAGGTAAATGACACAGGATATTTGAATCATCCTCTTTCGTCTTGACTTGCAAGTCTTGACTTGCAAGTCTGTGAACACTAGTGATTGTTTGCACTTGATTTTTATTGAATATTTACAAACTATATGGCTATGCCTTCAATATATGTTTATATTTACACTGTTCTGTGTTATATCACTTTTACTCGTTTTTAGGAAACGAACTCACTTATAAATATTTTTAAAACTTGTTCTTATACGGAGTATATGTTTACTGTAGCAAAGTGGCGCCCTCTCCTCTCATTTAACTAGATTAAATAAGTTTTATTATCTAAAACTCGTAATAGTTTAAATTATTAGAAATTTAGTTTCATTATTATATAACATATACTAAAAAAAAGGAATTTTTAAGAAAATGTGTTTGCAAACACAACTGTCTCTTTTAGTGTTGCCAGATCCTTATCCTTTTCTTTGTTACATAACAACATACAAAGCATTACATGTAACATACTCAGTCCTCTTTTTCTCTTCCACTCATATTGTACTATTTTGGATATCACTTGCCGAATTGCTCCATAACATCTAAAGAATATTAGAATTGGTTGCCTAATAACAATGTTGAGTAAGTATTCATAGTGAACACAAAGTGAAAAATGTGAAATCGAAAATAACAGTCAGGAGCAGGATTTGAACCTGCATCTTCTGGATACCGTCCAGATGCTTTTACCAATTCAGACATCCTGACAATTGCTCCTGACTGCTAATTTCGATAACACGTCATACTTAACGTCTTTGGGTGACGCCTGCGCCATCTGTCGGAAGTATTTTCATACATTATACCGACCAGGTAAACTTAATTTTACAATTAAGATTTTACCTAATAATGACGCAAACCCTTTAAATATTTAGATATTTTTATATATATTTTTAGCATTTGACATGCTTAGCACTATACTATAAACACAAAGTGAAAAATGTGAAATCGAAAATAACATTCAGGATGGCTGAATTGGTAAAAGCATCTGGACGGTATCCAGAAGATGCAGGTTCAAATTCTGCTCCTGACTGTTATTTTCGATTTCACATTTTTCACTTTGTGTTTATAGTATAGTGCTAAGCATGTCAAATGCTAAAAATATATATAAAAATATCTAAATATTCATAGTGACTTTCAGTATAAAGGATCTGTTCATACTTATTATTATTATACATATAATTATTAACTAAAACTCGAAAATCAAGCACAGTTAATCAAATTATCCAAAAATCTATATTCAAAACTGTTTCCTACAATGTTTTAGTGATGAAAAAGAGATATAATCACACTTTCAGTATAGACATATTGATTAATTTTCGTTTGGCTATATAGGTACTTACTCACTTACATAGAACAGAGTGCCAAAAAACTCTATTCACATACATCTCTCGCTTCCTTATCGTTCGTTATGCTTTTCATAGATGCTCGTCGGTTTTGGAGACTCAGAGAGCATTTGACTATATATATGATAATGTGTAAGCTATTTGCTTAGCAAGAATTCTCGGTAACAGTGACGGTGCAAGTGTTTTTATTCGAGTCAGATTATTATGTCGAGTTGTTGAGTTTAATACATTTATAATATATACATGACGGCATGTCCTAAAATTTCGTGAATTTAGAGTGAAATTATATTCACTCTGACGTACTACAGATCACTGGTGCTATATGGGTGGTTGTCATTATTTGTTCACTATGACAGATGTGAGAAACGTCACTTTCATTTTGACAGGTAGTTGATATAAATACTGAGCGCAGGGTGGCGGTCATCATTTGTCGTTGTCACTGGTCGCCCGGAGCTGGACCTCCCCCGGGTCAACCAGGGGTCTCATCCGGCTCGGGCTGACCGCCACGGTGGTGTGAAGACTCGGAGGGAGGCCGCCGAAGATACCCCAGGACCACCCATTCTCTAATGGGTGAGAAGCATTTTCCTCTGTCAGGGGGCAACCGCCCCGACACAGATTCCGCCCTCCATCCAAATGGAGGAGTGAAGAATACCGTGGTCATCATTTGGGTTGAGAGCCCTCTGCGCTCACCAATTGTCCGGGTAAGGTGTCATAGCCGTCTAGGCTAACAACCAACGTCACACACAAAAAAAAAGGCGGTCATCATTATCAGTTTGCATCGCGCCCGAGCACCACGTGTTCTGTAGAAAGCCCGTAGTTCCAAGTTACTGATCATTAGAAGGGACAATTAGTGATCGTATTTTTGTATCCGGTAATTGAGAAAATATATGGTGTGATTGAGGCGTAATCGAGTTGTTTTACTTCTTCGGCCGAATACCCATGTGCTTGTGTGTGTTGAAGTGGTGATGGAAAGCAATGACCAACAAGATGTCATCCATGCACCTATAAATAATATATATATATATATACAAATAAATGGATGGGTTTGCAGGTACGATAAAAAGGCACAAGTTGGATGGATATTTTAGAAAGTGAATCCACCGCACACCAAAAACCACAACTTCCAATATTATTTACGCAAAATTCTGAACACAATTTCTACAAGTGATTCGTTTTTCCACTTGTTCAGGTTTTGGGGTTCCTACCACATCACTTAGTTGCATCATATTTTTATTATTGTATACCTTGCTGTTATCATATTCAGCTCACTTCTAATTCTTCATTGTCAACAAGGGTCTCCACGTGGTATGTTCTGTAGGTCAAAATTTCCAGAACAAATTCGTTGGAGCCAAAAACATACTGTGTCATTTTCTTTTACAGTAGTTTTCCCATACACATAATTAATCCTTCGAGCTGTTTCTATGGCGCAGGAGGTGAGGTGGCACACCACTCGTATTCGTAAATAACCCGATGTTTTAAGTTTTCCATTTATAGTGAACAGAACGATGACAAAGAAAAATCATATGGTGCGAAAACAAATGAATCGCTAAATTGAAAACACAGACACATAAGCCTAAATTAGAATTTGGAATTTCTAGCCAAACGTAAAAATATTGTATGTTCCAAGTCTACACAGATTAAATAGCGGGCTTGTAGTATATAAGTGCACTAACAATGATACTGTAACAATGTATCCCCTATAATACCGCTTATTGATAATACATATAAGAAAAATACTATAATTATAGAAATAAAAGGTTCTGGTAAATATTGACCTTACAGCCTTAATATTGCCCTCAATAGGCAGTAATAGCCTTTATCTCGAATATCAGTATTTATTTAATCTCCCTCTCAAGGAAAATTACAGTTGTGTGCAGATATTACTTTTAGGTATTGTCTTTGCCTGACCAAATTTTGCACGGATAATAATATTTTGTGTTTAAAAATGTTCAAGGCGATCAAGGCGAAGACTTGTTGATCTAAAGATTATACACGTAGGTATAAGTCTGTATATAAATATGTAAGTAGTAATATGTAGTAGTATACATTATATATTATTATTTGCTTAATTTTACCAAACACATCGTGCATTGAAATTGGATTAAAATGTAGTGTGCGTAATGTTCATAAACATAGCATCACTCCTGTATTCCCCGAAGGGGTAGGCAGAGGTGTATTACACACCCACGACTCGCCAGCTATGTAATGTTCATCCTTTTTTTTTGTTAAGGCGGGAAAATATGTTCCTAACCGCACATCCGTGTGGTGACAGATTAAGAATACAAGTGTCACCACCCCATTCTTTCCCACGGGTGTTGTATGAGGCGACTAAGGGAAGTAAGCAATTATCATCCATTGCAGGACTGGTGGTAGGGCTGGGTACCAAGTGGAAATACTCACTTGGTATCCGGCCCGAGCGGGTTGGTACCACCATCTCCCGTGTGACCGGCCATGAAGCACATTGTTGCGTTTTGGCTGTAGCAGGAGATAGCCGTTTATATTTCATTTCATCTGTGAAAGGAATTGGTGAGCAGCGGCTTGACAATACTCTCGTATTGTCGAGCCCATGGGCGACGGTTACCATTTACCATCAGAAGGAACGTGGCTCGTCTGCCACTAATGCAATAAAAAAATAAAAAAAAAACCCCGTCGTTCGGGCCAACGAACTGTTGAACACGAGTGTGGGGCCTTCACCCACTAAAGAAACCCGCCGTGTGTCTCTCCGCCTTTATTGGCGGGCCACCGGAACTATGTTACATTCCTTCGGTGGTGCGTAATGTTCATCCTTCATATTTAATATTGTAAACAAGTCTGAGTAAATGCTAACGCACCTGTTGAGAGTCATTAGCTTATTAAAATACTTATAATTAATTTAAATACGAATTTATTGGAATTAGACTGGTATTAAGCTTTTAGAATACCGATGTTTAAATATATCTATTTTCTCTATCTTAAACGTGTGAGGCCGGCTTTAGAATTGTCCCAACCCTCTCCACCCATGGGAGTCGTAAGAGCCGACTAAGGGAATACCGGGGGAGTGGGCAGCAGCACTCCCTCGAGTATTAACAACATCCACTGCGATCGCCAACCCACCTGCCAAGCGTGGTGATTACGGCACAATCCCCCATATGAGCGAAACACATGTTGTGACGTTGACTTTGGGAGGCCTATGTTCAGCAGTGGACGTCGAAAGGCTGATGGATATGATAACATATTATCAAAGGCTTTTAATCTTACCGGCAGAGGGTACAGCGACCAAACTGCTAGTCGTGAAGGCTTTGAAGCCTTGTGTACTTATTAACTACTTAACTTTCATACAATCAGGGTCCAAAAACTACTTTAGTAACTGAATCTGGACCCGGCCAACCCTACACGAGCCTCTTAAGGGGACTAAGCTATCATTCACCGACCCTACTTCAGCAGTGTATAATACGACTGTATACGAAGACTAGCTCAGCTACATTCTCGTAGTAGGATACCTTGACATCCATAAGTCTGTAAGTCAAAGCAAGATGTTGTTGATTATACCGGATAGTTTGAATTGTGCATATATTCGCCTTTAGTAAGACGATATAGTACATCTATGAGACTCGCCTGAATGATTGCTAGCATAGCAGATGTCTGCTGTGAGGTCCCTAAAGATGACCTGTTTCCGGCAGTTTTTGTCAGCAATATTACATAGGTCGGTTCAGTTATCGGTATCGATTTATCCCATATATATATATATGAACACAGCGAACTTATCGTATTTCGCCTTTTAAAAAATGTATATATTTTTTTAAAAAAGTTTGAGAACACTAGCAAACAATCCTGTCTTTTTTAAATTTCACCCTATAAAAGAGAAGTGCTAACGTGATATCTTTTTTAAAAAAACTTTAATGAAATTAAAATATTAACTATTTTTAATTATTTTACAAATAAAAATTTGATTTGAAAATTTTAATGCAATAGTGACGAAATAAGTAAAAAAAAAATACGAAATAAGAAACATTATTAAAAATGTATTACCGAATTGTACAAGATAACTCCTCCCCTAGCTTGAACACAAGCAGCAATACTCCTGGACATGCTGACGAATCAAATTATTCAAGATTTCTTGCGGTAACCTGTCCCATTCTTCAATAGCAGCTTGCGTGATCTCTGGCACTGTCTGAAAAGGTGGCTGACTGTTCCAAACAGCTCGCTTTAGAGCATGCCAAGCGTGCTAGGTCGGGTTCAAGTCAGGCGAGCCAGCAGGCCAGTCTAACCTGGCAATGTTGTTATCACGGAGAGCAGCATTGACTCGTTGAACTCGATGTGCGTGTGCATTATCATCAACCAATACGAATTGGTGGCCATGATTTATTCTAAATGGTCTGACAATTCCTTCGATAACAACATTTTCGTACAAAGCTGCAGTCATCGAGCCCCGATACGGGATTAACGACGCTCTAGCTCCAATCATTATTCCACTCCAAAAGGACACCGATTTCCCGCCTTGTTGAACAGTACCAGTGGCAGTTCTTTGTCTCTCTGCATCCCCACGTCTTCTCCAGACACGGACACATCGGTTGTCTGGATGAGAGTATATTCTTGTTTCGTCAACGAAGAAGCAATTTTGCCAAATGTCTTCCTCGTTATCATCTTAATTTTGGCGGAGTCTAGCTGAATCTATCTAATAGCTAATCTGCGTTGCTGTCGTTGCCGTGAGTTCAGAGGTGCTCGCCATGATCTCCTTGCTTGTGATCCAGCCTGGTGTAAGCAATTCCTGATGGTGTGAAAGCTTACTCCTAGTCCAGTGGCAGCCCGCAACTCAGCTCTTATTTTAGTGGCATTGGTTGATGGGTCGCGGACAGTCAGCAGTCTGATGTAACGTTTCTGGGCAGCAGTTAGAACAGTTGGGCGACCACTACGAGGTTGATCAGAAAAGTTATCCATGCCGCGATACCTCCGCAACATGTTCACGACACAGGATTAGAATACAGCAACATTTCATTTCATACCAGTGAAATGATATGGTGAGCAGCGACTTGACAATACTCTCGGTATAGTACAGACCATGAGCGACGGTTACCATTTACCATCAGATGGGCCGTGGCTCGTCTGCCACTACATGCAACAAAAAAAAGACGTTTTTTCTTATCAGATATAAAATTAAATGAAGAACCATAGACATAAAATAAAAAAAAGTTTCACCATACTGCCAACAAAAATATTTCGTATTTTAAAAGTGATCTCAAACTTTTTTGATGTGTGTACATTCTTCGAAAAACAAAAACATAACATATAAATACAAAAGAGTTTTTATACGTCGGCAACGAGCTCTTTGCTCTGATATATTTCCCTACGATCATCAATACTGACATTGCATACTACAGGTATGTGCCAATTATTTCTGATTTAACAGGGTGGAGTAAATCCAGAACCTATAGCGATAAAATATGCTGAAAAATATTCTCTATGCTTCCTCAATTGGCATTTAAGTATCATCGACCTCCATTCACACTTTCATGTGTAACTTCACTATCGATGAACAAGAATAATGCATACGATTTATGTGATTGAGGTTATGGAATACCTACTTAGGTATATAGAAGGACTTAGATTCTCTTTCGTCGTTTTCTTCTCGTCGAGAATATGCCAAAGTACTTAAGTGTATGCCAAAAAACCTTTAAAGAAGAAGCATGATCTAACTATTGCAGACCTTGTTGATATATATTAGATAAAAATAAAAAAATAATTATTATTATTAATTTATTTACCTAAGTATATCGTGATTATGATAGAGTACCATCGAGTTAGAAAAAAGGTTAATAAAATAAAACCTTCGTTTGTTATCGATAATTCGGATATAGACAGAGATAAGAAGATATTTACGGTGCACTTATTCAATTTTTATGTTTGCTGCTGTCACTCTACTCTTTACCTACTTATATATAGGTAGTTATGATGAAAATATCTTTGTTGAAAATATTTGTGTAAAATTATTTTGATCGCTGGACCTACGTGTAAATGACTTTTTTGTCACGTTTTAATTTTTATGACAAGTCTTAAAACGAGTCACGCAAATGTTCCGTTACATTACTATAAGCAAATTTTTATCCTATAATTTATTAGTGATCAAAGGATATTTTAAGGTAAAGGGAATTCTGGGTGTTTATGGATAGTGAGTGACCCATGACAACTGTCATAAAATTGCAATACTACGGGGAATCGGGAATGATGGCTTAAAATATTTTCTTAGGCATATGGGGTATTAGGCCATGTGGGTACGCTACCTACTATAGTGGCTATGTCCGTGTGCCGTTGCAACAGTAGTTTGTTTGTGCATGTAGGTGGTCTGATTCTCCAGATTGAGTTGAGAGACTGCATGTTTTCTGGGTAATAATTAGAGGGCGAGGTATATAATATTCGCAAGTATATTGAGTGGTGATGTGTACCACTTGGTTGACGAGTGAGCTGTGTACTTTCGTTGGAATTTCGAATGAACTATGTCCGGTAGATAATGGTTAAGGGATGAAGTATGCATGCTCGCAAGCATAATTGTGTGGTGATGTGCACTGCTTGGTTGTCGAGTAAGTTGTATACTTTCCTTGTTTACTTGTTTTTTGTAAGTGTACGTAGCAGTAAAGGTAATAAATATTTCTGTATATCTTAACAATATACTAACGGCTAAATTGTATGGGATTAATTTCACAACATCATAGAGGTGTTTGCTAAAATAATGTACTGTAGCGTGCATTTTGTCACTGCAGAAACTATTTTATAGAAACTGAAAAACAATACGGTGGTTAGGCATGAGCCCCAAAAAAAAATGCACCGCTAGTTGTAGGTATTTTTGAACGCACCTGTTGCGTGTTAATAATACCTTATCTGTTTGTAAAAACAGCTATCCCGTGGGAATCAGCTCCAGACTGTCTGCAAAAATATTACGATGATTGGTTTAGTGGTTTCAGCGTGAGAGCGAAACTAACACTCACTTTTGCAGGGTCAGTGTCATTGCTTTAGGCGACTGAATAGCATCATGGTTTTTGATCATGCAAGTACCTGAGACGCGAGTTTTTCAAAAAAAATACATATATTTATCTACCATTAACATAGGAATATTTATGTTTTCGAATCAACGCCTAATGGTACGGTTGGTGATAAACTTCCAAAATTAATAAATTTAGCATATCTGTGTGCACGAATATTGTTTTTTTTCTAAACGCTTATTGATGATAAGCTGCTGATAATTATTCAACGTCGATAGTAACAAATCTATTACAATGGAAATTCACTGCCATGTTTAAGGATTACCGAACTTAACGAACTCTTTTGTGTATAATTTTTGTCAAAACCAGCCCAAAGGACTATTCCTTGTATGCTGTCTATCAGCCACATTTAAATCTAATCTTGCAAAACTGTAAAATCCTTGCTAATGGACGTTGTGTGACCTCTGAATAGTAATCGTTTATTGTTTTTTTTTTCTCTTCGGCCACTAATATGATACTGACACGAAAAGAAGCTTGAAGGTCCCTGTAAGATAATTGGGACATTGTGGAGTGACTGGTGTACCACATCTAATTTACCTAACCTTTTTATTTTCCACTGGTCCTTGCCCGCGGCTCCGCCGCTTGCGCGCGGGTTTTTAGGCTATATCTCAGGTTCCCGATATGGTGGCGGGATAAAATGTATACCGGTTTATAATATGGCCATATAATACAGCCATGATGCTTTCTGTAATAGGGCCACCCCTACTACAAAAATAAGTGTAAAAATAAGCTTGCTCTTTAAGCGATCGGCAACGTTGGGTAACTTCCCCTAGGCTGCCAATCGAATGGGTGATACCGGATTGTGGACGCATGAACTTCTTGCTTTGAATGGGCATTGACCTCGTATAAGTGCTGCTGGATTGGCCGGGACCAAACGGATCAGTAGTGGGCTACAGCAAAGTCTGGGCTGGGGCTAGGGAAATGATAATGATGTGTTTTTTTTTATTAATCTGAATGATTCATGGAATACTACTCGGTACCAAATGCTGTGCTCAGCTGTAGAGGGGTCCAGTGACCAGGGATTTTGGACTATAGAATTTATAACTATAAATACATGTGCTTGTGATGTGTATATGTACAGATTCTCACTATACACCAGTTTTGGGATTGACCCGGCGGTTCTTAATTTCGGAAGTTACTTGTCGACCTAAATGGAAATCTGAAAAATGCTACCTATTTGTCACTGGATTTGAGAAAGAGGTAATTACGGAGATAACTGGATGTGTCACAAAAGTAAGTGCGTATAGAACATACTTATAGACTAAACGATAATTTGTTGTGACACCACGCTCATTTGTAATTGTTTTTTGTATATTTATAATTATACATATGATGGGGAGAATTATATTATATATATATATATATACATATACGTACCGTCGTTATGTTGTTGTATAAAATAGCTATGAAAATAGAACTAGAAAAACAATACTAATAAATGATTGGTACGTCGATTATTCCTTTTGTTGCCGTGTGAATTATTGTTAGTGGGTGATACATAATTATGTGAATAGTTTGTTCCTTCGAGTGGACAAGAAGCATGAACATGATTCGACGGGCTTCGTGGCGTAGTCGGTAGTGTAACCGACTTCCGTACACGAGGTCGTGGGTTCGATTCCCACTCAGGACAAGTATTTGTGTGAATACATTGTGATTGATAGACACTGAACATACTTTAGGTACTGAAAGTGTATTTGTGATTTAAATTAAGGTGTAGGTATCTTAATGATTTTACAGAAAGCAATTAATAAGTACCTACATACATTAAATTTATAAATAAAATGTTTGGACTGATTTTAATACAAAATAACGTACCTACTACTACAATATGTATAAAAAAATAATAATGTGCTTACAGCCCTACCATGGGTGAGATCTGAATTGTGGGTTACATCTTGGGTGCTCCGTGTAGTGGCGGAGTGAGTCGTTTTCGAGCCCTGGTCGGAAGCTGTCAGGCAGAAAAAATATCAAGGGAAAACGGCCCAAAACGTGGCCCAGTCGCAGCTTTACAGCAATACAGATAAACTATTATTGACTGCCTCGGTGGTGTAGCGGTAGTGTATGCGACTGCTAATCATGATCTCGGGTTCGATCCCCGGGTCGGGCAATGTTATTGAGCTTTTTCCTAAAAAGAAATTCTCGGTAGCAGCCCGAACTTTGGAAATGTGCCCGGTAAACTTCAATAGGCTCGCCCCCTGTTACGTGGGACTTCAACATAGCTGGTGAATCGTGAGTGTGTAATACACCTCTGCCTACCCCTTCGGGAAAATACAGGCGTGATGCTATATTTATATTTGCACTCGGTGGTGCAACGGCAGTGTGAGTGACTGCTGATTATGAGGTCTCGGGTTCGATCCCCGCGGTCAGGCAGTGCTATTGAGCTTTTTCATAAAAGAAAAATTCTCAGTAGCAGCACGGGGTTGGGTTGTATGCCCGGTGGACAACAATAGACTTGCCCCTATTAAGTGGAACTAAAATATAGCTAGCGTACCGTGGGTGTGTAGTATACCTCTGCCTGCCCCTTCGGAGAGTGCAGGCGTGACGCTGTTTTTTAAATCATACTCACTAACTTAAATCCCCAGATTTATAATTATCACTTTAGCTTTCAGAGTCCGCTGGTGCACTTGCCTCAAGTTGACTCCGTATTGGGAGATGTTCCATGAAAGTACATACATACAGTAGCTATAGTACTCAAATATAATTATTGATAATGTAATAAGTTATAACAGTCAGGAAAATATACGATGTTAACCGGCTTAGTATTTTTCTTTATAGCAAGTCATAATTGATGACTTACGAAATAAGCGCATCAGAAAAATCTAATTAATTTTGAGTACGTATTTATTTTATCTTAATAAAATCTGCTAATAAGCCAAAACAAATTTCATTTCTTCTGAGGTGGCACGAAGATCACCGGGTCAGCTAGTACGTATATAATTTTGTCTTGGTGGTCTTGCGGTAGACTAGTATGCGGCCGCGGGATGAGGTCGAATTGGGATTTGACCTCATGATCTTCCTTCGCATATAATCTTCATAACGGACAGGCGTTAACTATCATCACCCGGGGAACCAAAAAAGTTACCCATATAGAGTTCGAGTGCACTTGTTTTTATGCACATACCAGTGCACTATAATATCTCCTGGCTAGTGTGACCACACGCAATCATTTTGAATGAAATATATTATGCTGGTATTTTATGAAAGAGAACCTAAAAACGACATACTTATTCTATTTCTGTTCAACAGCATTTAAGCAAGCGATTATTTTCTTAATTGAAACATGACCTTCACAAATATAATCAAAACGGACGGGCGTTAACTCTTAATTGGATTTAGGAGACCTTGAATTTATCGTAGTATCGAAAAGTATAGAAAATTGGTATTCTAAATTGAACAAAAGTTAGTGCAAAAACAGGTATTGTTAAAGTAACTTTTAAAGATTCGCGAATTGTGCACATATTTAAAGTTATGCTACTAACGGGTCTTTTTTAGCGTATAAAATAGGTGAAATTATTAACTACCTTTTACCCGACGTTTCAACTGCGTTGCAGCAGCCATGGTCACGGGATAACTGGAGAGGCGAGCTACTTTATTTTTCCTCGACAGTTTGTAGGGTAGATTGATCTACACCGATGTTTGTCCGACACACAACACTTACTGTATCGCGAGACGAATATGAAGATATATTAGGTAGTTTGCACTTATTAATCACTGGATTCCACGCTGATGATAGATTAAATCCGTCTCCTCTCTTCTGCGGGGAAGAAAACCCCTATAAAAAATTACCCCAATCCCGTTTTCTGCCGCCCGGCCAGGGGTTGCATGGCTGAGGGGAGCTCAGTCGCGAGGGTGGCCCGTCGAAGGACGTAAAACTTGACGTAAAAAATGGTGAAGAACAAAAAGTCTACAAGTCCCCAGGAGGGTCCCAGGTGCATCGCATCTGGGGAATCCCTCACAGAGCCGAGTATCAAAACCGGCTCTGTCAGCTCCGTATATATGGGGGGAGCACTCGACACCATGGTTGAAAAAAAGACGGAGAAAGTAAGGAAAAGGAGGACCCGTGGGAGGAAACCCACACCTGCGGGAAGTCGTACCGCAGGAAGCGGATCAGCTGCTACGTCGGGGATGGAGACGGACGGCGGTGGCGGCGGTATAGCGGCCATCGCATCGTTCGCGATCGCAGTGGATTTTGTTAATACTTGAGGGAGTGCTGCTGCCCACTCCCCCGGTCCCCCTCAGTCGGCTCTTTCGACTCCCATGGGTGGAGAGGGGTGGGACAATTCTAAAGCCGGGCCCACACGGCTAATGGAATACCGGGGGAGTGGGCAGCAGCCCAGCAGCACTCCCTCGAGTTTTTATATTATGAGGAATACATACGATTCTAATTTTAAAACGACACTGCTATACAAACGTTCACCATCCTTTTTCTTTCATTCAAATATGACAATCCAAAATACCTCAAACCACCATTATTTTTTATGATAGATGATAGATAGATAGATGTGATAGATTGATAGATACCGTTTTAATTTTAAAGTGCTATCTATAGTAAAACCATATAGATATTTCCATACAAAGTTGAACCCTCCCCCCGTTTCTCCCACGTAATATATTATGTCAATATGCAAAAAATGCGTCGCGTCGTTATTTGACGGGCCTCGTGACGTAGTGGGTAGTGTAACCGACTTTCGTGTACGAGGTCGCGGGTTCGAATCCCACTCAGAACGATTATTTGTGCGATGAACACAGATATTGTACTGCGTCTGGGTGTTTTCTCAAATCAAATCGAAAAAAAGTTTTCTATACATTATGTATGTAAGTATTTTCAAAGAAAAGTAATAAGTACGAGGAGTGATCAAAAAGTAGTGAGAACGACATACTCCTTGGTAAGAAAAAAAATAAATACTGGCAGGCATAGCTCAGATACATCCATCCATCCATCAGCCTTTTAACGTCCACTGCTGGACATAGGCCTCCCCAAGAATGGGGGATAGTGCCGTAATCGCCATGCTTGGCAGGCGGGTTGGCGATCGCAGTGGATGTTGTTAATACTCGAAGGAGTGCTGCTGCCCACTCCCTCGATATTCCCTTAGTCGGCTCTTACGACTCCCATGGGTGGAGAGGGGTGGGTCAATTCTAAAGCCGGCCCCACACGGCAGAGCTCAAATACATATTTGTAATAATAATAAAGAAAAAAAGCAAATTGTGTGGTTTTATGAAACCACGGTAAAAGTGAAACTTTTTTCACATTATAGACATTTAACTAAAATTTTTTGGAATAATATTCCATTAAGTAATAGTCTATACACTACACGGTCAGTTGCTGCGAACTATAGGCGCCGCCATATTGGCCTTGGCTGCTCTGGCGAGCGCCTTTCACTTTATCCCTACTCCGCGGCCAACCGTCACGCGACATGCAACACACAGACCAAAAATTTTGAGACGATCTAATAAAAGTTTCACTTTAAAAAGAAAAAATCTTCGATTCTCTTTTGTTTTTTTTCTGAATGTAGTCATTTGTTTGCTTCGTATCGGAACGTGTTCTCGAAAATGGAGAAAAACGAAGTACGAGCCGTTATTAAATACAAATATAGAAGAGTCTGCTCCGCCGTATTCCACTGTTGCAAGGTGGGCTTCTCAATTTCGAGTAGGGAGAACGAGCACGGAAGACGAACATCGTTGCGGCCGTCCATCGACGTCAGTCACCCAAGAAAATGTTGCGAAAGTCGAGAAAATTGTATTGAGCGATCGAAGAGTTACCATCCGATACTTAATTCAAGAAACGGGCATTTCATATGGAAGTATTCGATCCATATTGAAACAATCTTTGAATATGAGAAAAGTCTCCGCAAGATGGGTGCCGAGAATGTTAACCGACAGTCAGAAACAAAATCGACTTGACATTTCGAAGATATTGTTGGACAAGTTTCAAGAAGATTCTGAAAACTTTTTTGTCTTGTTTCGTAACAATGGACGAAACATGGCTCCATCATTTTGATCCCGAGGCAAAACAGCAATCTTCGCATGGAAACGACCATCATCACCGACCCCGAAGAAGTTTCGTGCCGTGACATCGGCTGGCAAGGTTATGGCCTCAATATTTTGGGACTCAGAAGGGATATTGTTGATTGATTACCTAGAGCGTGGAACCACTATTACAGGCCGATATTATGCAGCTTTTATTCCCAAGTTGAGGAATGCCATCAAAGAGAAAAGGAGAGGGAAACTTCGAAGGGGCGTGCTGTTTCATCATGACAACGCACCCGCGCACAGGTCGGCAGTTGCGATGGCTGCCATTCAGCAAGATGGCTTCGAATTGGTTGACCACCCCACTTGTTAAGCAGATCTGGCGCCTTTTTTTTTTTTTTTTTTTTTTGTTTAGGCGGGAAAAAATGTCCCTAACCGCACACCCCGTCGCTCGGGGCAACGAACAGGGTAGTGTGGGGCCTTCACCCACTAAAGAAACCCGCCGTGTACCGTCTCTCCGCCTTTATTGGCGGGCCACTGGAACTATGTTACATTCCTTCGGTGGTCCGCCGGCGGCACCAGATCTGGCGCCTAGCAATTTTTATCTGTTCCCCAAATTGAAAGAATACTTAAGGGGAAACAGGTACGAAGACGATAACGAGGTGATGGATGCTGTGGAGAGCTTTTTGCAGGACCAAGTTTCTGAAAGGTATTGAAGCCTTGGAAAATCGCTGGAGTCGGTGTGTAGAGAGACTCGGAGACTATGTAGAAAAAAAATTATTAAGTTATCAATAGTCATTATATTCTATCTCGTTCTCACTACTTTTTGATACCTCCTCGTATTATGTATTATATCCGTAATCTCTGTGTATTATACCCATAGCACAAACGTTAAGCTTAGTTTGGGACCACAGGACGTTGTGTGAAATGATGTCCGTGAATGTTTATTTATTTATACAGAGTAACTGTGATTCAAGTTTTGGAATCTATCGCGTAATCATCAATACTACAAAGTATTTGAGATATCGTAATAGTAGAAAATCCAGTAAATATATATCCAATAAAGATTTTGTAAAAATAGTTTTATTTCGTAACATTCGCGTAAATATCAGAAAGTATTTTTTGATTTGGTTTGATTATTTATTTATTTTGGTATACAAGATTACAGGTGGTAGGTGGTAGGCAAACTAGTCTATTTTATTCTAATCTTAACTTTTTGAAAATATATGAAATTGATGTTTAGAGTAAAAAAATAAGAAAAAGTCATAATTAGCCTCATTATTTGACCTATTAGCCTGTTTAACAATGTAAAACAATACAAAATATAACACAAACAATGTGCTGTGTTTCACAGCGACCCAAATACGTCATTTTGATATTATCCAGCCATTTTTTGTAACAATGTCTGCTTATTGTTGGCTAAATAACATTATGATATGGCTCATTCTGAGAATTTTCATAGGTACCTAGTAATTGTATGGAATCCAGTTGTAGGTAATACGTTTTGCCACTAGCTGATTATGCTCGATCTAGTCTTATGGGAAGTGGAGACCATCGCATACGACATAATAATATGTAACAATTTACCCGTTTTTTGGTAAGGCGGGAAATAATGTAGCTAACCGCACACCCCGTCATTCGGGGTAATGAGAAGGGTAGTGTGGGGCCCTCATCCACTAAATAAAGCCACTGTGTGACGTTCCTCCGCCTGTGTGGGCAGCCACAATTTAACAATTTACCCTAAGCTTCGAAAAGAATTGAGATAGGATTCGAATTTCTTGTAACTGTGTGATATTACTTCAATAGTGGTCTGGTGCATACTCGTTCAGGTGTACAATAAATAGACACTTTAATATGGTACCATATTAAATTGTAAAAATGAAATTTTGCAATATTGTACCATATTAAATTGTAAAAATGAAATTTTTGTAATATTGTTGAAGTCGAACCAAAGTAGCTTATTGCCACACATATAGACCTGATTCTCGACTAGAAAAGTTAGACGCGAATAGTAACTTTCAACTGTGTATACACGAAGTACATTGTTCTTGACATGAAACATAATCGTCAGTTGTTATTAACATGTAGTTTGTAAATAACTGTGACGCTTGATTCACCATTAGACGTTTGAAGTTGGAAGACAACCATAGTAAATTTACGATCTAAAGATATGTTATATGAGGAATCATATGAGATTTAATTGTAATACATGTTAAATAGGTTTTACATTACAAGTAACTTTTATAATTTTAAATATGTACAATTTATTGTAAAATAAATTATTAAATTATTTTCTATATTTATTGAAGTGAAAATTTCTATGGGAAGGTTTGGATAGGGAGTAAATCGTAATCGACATGGTCACGTGACATGTTAACGATAACACTATTATAACAATAGAAATATATTTATTAACGGTCACCATGGGTACATTGTCATATTAAACATAAACATTAATAAATTATAACTAATTAGTATAAACAAGTAAAGATAATAAATATTAAAAAATAACTAAAAACTTTGAAAGTTTGGAACAGTTTTATTAGTTACCCACGTGGGATTTTGGCTAAGATGCTGGCTGCGTTACCTCGCTGAATCGCTATTCCAATTCGTTGAGCGAGGAATGAGGTAGCTTTACTGTCACCTGAAAGCCAGACAAGCCTTTTTTTTTTAAGGCGGGAAAAAATGATCCTAACCGCACACCCTGTCGTTCGGGGCAAAGACCAGGGTAGTGTGGGGCCTGCACCCACTAAAGAAACCCCCCGTGTGCCGTCCTTTGTTGGTGGGCCACTGGAACTATGTTACATTCCTTCGGTGGTCTGCCAGCGGCTTACCCTTTCGGGTACCCTCTACTGAGCGACGCATCTGTACAAGGAGCGTCGCACCTTCGCGGGAGGCCTGGCGGGTGGTAGACGTTCCCCGGTCCATCCACCCGCAGCCTCAGCTAGGACGGCATGAGGCGCAAGTATCTGCGCCTGCGCCGCCCCGGTCGCTGGCGTCGGTTTGTGTCAGCGGAAGAATCCTCCTCCTTGGCCCTCTCCGCCGCTTCCTTCCGCGAGATAACCTTCTCGCAGAAGGCAGCGACCGCGGCCCAATTCCTGTCGCTGCCGAGATCGCTCTGACGACGCTCGGCAGCGAGAGGTCCCCCCCTATTTCCACGACGAGTTCACGGCGCTGCTCGGCCCAAGCCGGGCACGACTTGAGCGTGTGCCGCGCCGTGTCCTCGTCACAGCCGCAGTGGTGACAGCCCGGAGTCACTTCCCTCCTTGCGACTATATGCAGATATCTGCTGAAGCAACCGTGCCCGACAGCACCAGTCGGTAGGTAAGGACTCCGTGCCGTCGCCCCACCCACTCCTCCAGCATCGGCTGGAGCGCCCCTACGGTCCAAAGACCGGCTCGGGGCGCCTCCAACCGTGCCTTCCATCTGGCCATGGCAGCTCGGCGGGCGTCGCCCTGCCACCTGGCCACCTCCCTGGGTAGAGGGCGACCACCCCCCTCCCGCTCTTGCGACGCCCGCCGATACACCTCAGCGAGCACCTCCACCTCCAAGTCCCGGGGGATTCCGGCCAACGCGCAGGCCACCTCCGTTGACACCGTGCGGTATCCACGTATGACCCTGGACGCAACGACTCTCTGTGGTCTCCACAGAAGAGCCCTGTTCAGTGCATCCAGGGACCCCGCCCACACGGGAGGCGAGACCAGCCTAGGGCTTGTTTCTTTAAATATTTTATTTTTAAGGATGTATTCCACGCACCAAATGTTTCCCTTGCAAAGTACGTAGCTATTTGAGATGGCCATGATGTATTTGCACCGCTTCACAGTGGCTGGGCGTTCTGTTGCAGCTCCCATCGCAGACGCTGACTCGTTGATATGTGAGGGCACAAGGGTGTCCACACAAGTGGCATCCCAAACAAGTGCGCACCCGCGCTCCCAAGGGATCAGCGTCATGCCATCGGGTCTCTTGCCATCCTCGCGTAAAATGCCGGCTGGTTCCAGAATGGAGGGTACGTCTATGGAGGCAAGAGCCCTCTTTATGATGACATTGAGGGGCTGTGACGTGAAAACCTTCCTGCGCTTCTTTTTCAGGAAAGTCCGTGGAGACCAATCTGGTCTACCTCAATACTTAATATTTTATTGCACACCATAACGTATACAAAGATTTTTCAATAGGAACATATTGTTCTGTACAAATGTAATCATTATACGCCCTGACGGGCACGACAATGTTAGGAGGGTGAACTATTTTTTGATTCATTTTTTAAGTAAAAATAAATTATATACTAGTTTAGGATATTCTTATTCGGTAATTAGTAATTATGTTTATGTTTTAGTTACCCACACATATGTTGTTGTGTTTTTTATTGTGCCTTTTATTCTAGTATCCTAATATTAATGTAAGTAACAACATTTTTCGTTAAAATATTCATTAATTGTGTAATAAAATTTTTGTAGTAATATTTGCTATAATTTATTTATAAATGTGTTGTATTTCTGTTCATTTTTTATGTTTATGGGTAGCTTATTATATATTAAACACAAAGCGAAAAATGTGAAATCGAAAATAACAGTCATGAGCAGGATGACTGATATTTTCGATTTCACATTTTTCGCTTTGTGTAATGTATATTGCTAAGCATGTCAAATGCTAAAAATATATATAAAAATATCTAAATAGCTTATTATATATTTTTATCGACATGACTGGACTATTAGAATGTATGGTTAGCCGGGAATCAGTCTTTATTTTGATATCTTAAAGAATAATTAGTTTGTTTGTCTTCACGTTTGCTATAGAGTTTTGGGTGTTGTCTGACAAATTCGCATGTTTCTAATATGTATATGCTCGGGAGTGTTAATATTTTATGTTTGGAAGTGACGCTTGCAATCGTCCGTATTATCTATGTTTACAAGTATGCGAATGAGCTTTTTTGTAGCGTAAAAAGTGTATGTGCATCAGTGCTATTTCCCCACAGAGCGATACCGTAACTAATCCAAGCATGAGCGTATGCGTAGTATGTAACTAGTGCCGTCTGTAGATTGGTACTTTTCTTCAATATACTGAGGGCATAGAAAAACTTGGATAATTTTGATCTAATTTTCTTTATGTGTGATTTCCGATTCAGATGTGTGTCTATATTTAGTCCGAGAAGTGAAAATTCTTTTATTGTTTCAATGTGGATGTTATTAAAAGTAAAATTTATGTTAAGCGAGGGTTTTTGATGTGGATGATATGTCATGAGTTTAGTTTTATTATAATTTATCTCTACAATTATTTTGGTTCATCCCGTCTGTGGTTTTATTAAGAATGTTACCATTTTTATTTATATTGCCATTGTTCTGATATGGGATTAAGATGTATATATCATCAGCAAACAAGACACATTTATGCTGAATATTTTTGGCCAGATCGTTGATGTAGATGAGAAACAATAGACAATCTATTACACTTCCTGGTGGGATGGATGCGTTTATCACTTTTCGATTAGAACGAATACTCTCATCATTTTTATGCGAAATTAAAATATTCTATCTCTACCTGATGTTCTCTGTTATTTAAATATGACACAAACCACTCATACGCTTTTCCACGAATACCTATGTTGTATTATTTTTTCAAAAGTAACTGGTATTGAACCTTATCATTTATGCTTTTGACATATCTAACAATATGCCTACGGCGTATTGTTTTTTGTTAATAATATTCAGCGGCTTCCTGTATTTATTTGAAGACTGCGAGTGTAGTTGAACGATATTTACGAAATCCGTTTTGTGATTCATCAAATATTGTGTATTTTTCACAAAAGGAACCTACCTCTACCCCACATGGGCATATATGTATCGTAGTACACCGGAGCCCCCAAACGAATTGCCACAGCCACACGGAAACTCTCTGAATACAGGACCTATAGATGCACAAGGCAACGCCTGTAGCCAATGTCCAGATTCTCTTACTCCCAACGCTACAAGACGAGCACGATCACGGTTACTGTTATAATTTTGGAATAAATTTTCTGCAGTAGAGAGTCCCAATGGAAGGTCCCAGAGTTTTTGTACTTTGCTTCCTCTGGAATCTTCGCATTGGGACACATCAAACTCCAACTTTCTAGTGCCCCGACACCGCCCAAAATAAGAGGATTGTTCTTAAGTATACGACTGCAAATATCTTGGACACTGTGTACCGAGGATAAGAAAGCTGGAAGAACGACACTCGAAATTTTTCTTACGCTGATGGCACCTTTTCCAATGGGTAAAGTAGCCTGTATCCAAGAATTCTCTTTAAAATAAATGTTTAGATCTAAGGATTATTTTAGAGTGGCATCCATTCGATTGAGAAGGCCAGAACTTTTCCAGATTGGACAAGCGCGGAGAGCGTAAAAGTAAATTTTGGTATGAAAAGGCAGTATTTTAAAATTGTAAATGCAATGTGTGAATTTAGTTTACCCAATCTATGACAATTATCAGAAAAAAGGTTGAGTTTATTTTCTAAAAAAGGTTGAGTTTATTTTCTAAAAAAGGTTCTATACCTTCATGTAGTACTGGGGCACCTAGGTAACAGATTCAGATTTTAGAATTTTGATATTAGGAGCAACTTGTTTAAAGCGATAAAGTGTATAATTGATTTCAGACGGACAAAGAGTGTCTGAATTAAAAACTTCACATTTCGAAAAATTTAATTCGATGCCTTTAAATTTAAATGCATGACTTATCCTTATAAGGCCGGAATCGAAATACCACACATTCAATTTTGAATTTAGAGATGAGATGATGGAGTGAATAACTAGACTAAAGAGGGCAAGTCTAAGTCATACAGATAAGGTAAAAAGGAATCTGGTCTTCCTGCAAGCATAAGATTGTATAAATTAGTGATGCTTTCAAGAAGTTCTTTACCACCATCTCCAGCAGATACTGACCAGGTCTTTGAGATATTGAGGAGTAATACCATCAATACTGATTTATTGTATGAGATTCGGCCGAAAGGATATCTTCAGGTCGGGCGGAATGACTACAATTTTGTTTTAGTTGTTGAGTTAATGAGGTGGGTTTGAATTTGTCTGAATGAAAATGAGTATATGCAAAACAAAATAAGTCTTCCCAGAAATTATTTGAATTTTTCAGACAATTATTGATGGATTTAGATAAGGAATAAGCTAATAATATTCTTGCTCCTCTTGGAATCTGTTTGATCAGAGGAGTGCATGCATGACGCCGTGTAATTAAGTTATGAAACTGGGAATCAGTAGAAGGGTAAACTGCACAAGAAAGCGAGGACATAATGGCAGAAGGAGGGATGACTGAGGGAAAAGATGAATGTATGGATTGGCTGTGGCAGCGTGAAATGTGAATGTGAAGACCTTTTCTTCCTTTAAAGATTCTCCCATCATTACAGTGCATGCATGTTAAAAGGTCCGGTTGGGAAGCAGTGGTGGGCATATAAATTCAATTCAAAAGAAAGTATAATAAGCTTATTGCTACTTAATTATATAAGTTAGAATAAATTAACACTAGCGTTAATGAAATAAATACATAAAGCTTCATAAAATTATAAAAATAGTAGTTGAGAAAATTACAGGCAAAATATGAAAGAAGTCATTGAAAAATATATTATAAATCAACTTGCTGCTGGCAAAAAATGCGGTACTAAATAGTGACATTTTTATGAATTTGTTTACAGAATGTTATTCCTCCTTCGACACATATTTTTCCAATTCGTATTCATTCCAGCTGCCTTCTGCCTCCAGTTGTACCTTCTAGGCCACCCTGGGCGCAGCTTACCAAAGGAAGAATCGACCTCGATGTAAGATTTTGCAGTCCTTTTACAATTAATAAATTTTGATTGATTGCAGGCAAACTAAAAATGCAGCACTTAATTTAACGTTCATGGAGACAACCACTTGTATTTTAGTTTGAAGATTTTATATAATAGATATCACACTGAATTTATGCTGTATAATAACTAAGCCAACGCCTGGCTTATAATAATTAATTTGGATATCCAAAAATAACAAGTATTAGTTAATAGTTTTAAGGTTTCACTTCTGTCGGCAGTCGTTATGACTGTTTTTTTACATCATATTTTACACATTTTTAAAGATCTTATAAAAATACACAAACGCTCACACATACATTACATACCTATAAGTATTATTTATTATATTTATATTCTTTTATTTATATTGCGCATCGGTCTAGCGGACTATAAACAAAAGTGTTGCAGGATATTGGCCATCTGAAGGTCTTATCAGTTTACAGCTTTCCTTGGAATGAATAGCTGTTCTGGTGTCAGATTTCACGTCTTATGACAATTTGAATAAGTTGACGACTAATGAATATTTAATACATTCATTCGTTATATTTAGTCATTAACTTTAACAAAAAGAAAGATATGGGAAATAAAAATAAGTAATTTACATGGGATCGAAATGCGATCTCTGCGGTAAATCTGTGGAGTTAGGCTAATTGACCGCATTCGTAACGATGACGTAAGAAGATATACAATGCGAAAGTAGAAGGATCTAGGTACAGGGGGAGACTAAAACTCTTGCTGCTGTTGGCTTATGTCTGATCTGTGATCAGACCACATGTGACACCGGCATCACCCTGGACATCCGCATATATATCTCTAAAATATCGCAAGAAAACGGACTATATCATAATATTATGTATGTATAAATTAATAGATGTGTTCAGACTAAATACGACCTAGACAGAGCGAAGAAAATTCTTTGACATGTATGAGCGAGAACGTAAGATACAATTTACTGGTGCAAAAAACTGACAAAGTCATAGATTTTTGTCTTTGTCGCCGTGGCCAGTTTTTGGTATTGTCACGATGTCAAAATGCTTTATCTATCACGATCCAACTGACATAATCGAACATTTTGTATAAAAATTCGGGTTCTAATTAAAATTTAATGTTAATTTGTGTTTTGAGAAAAAGACTACGTGATAATAGTGGATGTAAAATAGTGTACTATGCTACAAAAGCTGCAGCGAGCGAAAAAATACAGGTATAACATTTCATTCATATGTAGTCGAAAATGAAAAAAAATAATGATTGAATGCTATAAAGTGATATAAAATGGGCTTTTTTACTCAAAGTTAATAATTGCTACTAAGATACACTCACAAAACACGTTTTAACTAACTTTCTATTACTGAGAATTGTTTCGGTGTTGCCTTATTGCGAATTTAATTTGCCCAGTTTTCACTTTACTAAAATTTATATGTAATTTATGAGATAATGATAAATATTTACTATTTTAGGTTTCCCTCTAATCCAGATGCGAGATCGAAATGAGTGTATGCTACGGGAAAACTAGGCAACCCATGAAATACCCAAAATATGTTCCACGACATTTTGTTGATGTTTCATTATACATAATAAGAAAATATAACTTTGGGAGCAAAATCATTGCCAGTGAATATGTTCATGTAAGTATAGCTTTTAAAGTCTTTTTAACTTCAAAAAACATAGCATCACAGGTATTCCCCGAAGGGGTAGGCAGAGGTGTATTACACACCCACGACTTGCCAGCTATGTATGCCGGGCATATTTACAAACTCTGGGCTGCTACTGAGAATTATTTTTTTGTTTTGAAAAATCTCAATAACACTGCCTGACCCGGGAACGAACCCGAGACCTCATGATCAGCAGTCGCTTACACTACCACTGCACCACAGAGGCAGTTGTAATTTCATCTTTGTAAGTAAATCTCAATTCAAGATTATGACTACCGCTGTAGTCATAATCTAGAATTTAGAGAAACTCATTTGCTAGTATAAGTAAATTCTTATTCAATTAGTTAAATTAGCGCTGGAAGGAAGATAATTATTTTCTTATTTGACCCAGAAAATAAAGAAAAGATAATTTAATTATATTCTTGTGTACTATTATTTTATTAAATATAACTTATTATTATTTACCAGATGAGATATCGAACAGAACGGCAATTTATGGAGCAGCAATACTTACCTTGCATCAAGGCTCAGTCTTGGTATTTCCCTACGTGATCGAATTCTTATTACGGATATCCGTATAACGTGAATATCCGACATAGCCTGCCAGGTATGCATGCTGAAGTGGCAATGGGCAGGCCATATCGCTTGACGAACTGACAACCGTTGGGGAAAAATATTTTCGAGTTGCGACCACGTATCGGACAGCGCAGCGTAATATGGCCTCCCATCAGATGGACTAAATATATGGTCGAAGCTGCAGGGAGCCGTTGGATGCAGTCAGCACAAGCTCGCTAGTTCAGGTGCTCTCTTGGGGAGGCCAATGTCCAGCAGTGGACGTTTAAAGACTGATGGTTGGACGAATAGAAGGGGTAGTAGATTTACTTTTAAACAATTATTTTGATAAACGCTGTGATTTTCAATTAAATATTTGTTACGAAGAGTTTCTTATTTACGATCAAGTTACAGATCTCATTCTAACGGGTAGTTCTCCAAATCCGCGCAGATTTGAGAAATTTTTGAAAATCTGAATTTTGCTTAAAATATTATTTTTTTATCTATGAAAAGGTAAGTGGAGTAGCTATACGTATTACTAAACTAATTTACATATCCCTAACGTAAATAATTATTATGTTATAAGACGAGAAGGTAATGAAGCAAACATGGTGATGAGAATCGCAGTTATGGCAATGAGGTAATATTAGAAGGTAATTATCTCAAATACAAGAATAGTATTTATTTTATTAATATGTAATTTATTAATACAACAAGTAATAATGTTGATAGCCAAAAGATTAAATGAGTAATTCTATATTGGCTAGTTGGGCTGTAAGAAATAAAATGAACTGAATTTATATTTGACGACAATTCTATGATATAAGATATCATTGGTACTATATGTACCCAGACAGTGGAGGCTTCATGTTGGGTGTACTCAATAACAGTGTAAGAACAGTATTTTTTTATCCCAAGTTCTGGATCAATCATGTAAATTACACATGTATGTAAAGATAATTGTTGTCTACTACCTCCAAAATAAAAACTTTGTATTACTTCGTTATAATTTACGCAGTAATTTTCACTTAAATCCATGTGTATTACAGCTTCATGTGGTGTTATACTTCCTTTTAATTGTTTAAGTGTTTGGTTTTTCACTATATATTTTTCTGTAGTTGTACACCATTGCTCATAGTTAATTTTCTTGTCGTTACTAAATATTATATAATTAATAGTCCTGTTTATATATTTATCACAACTCCTACTCATACAATTTTTATCATTTACATTACAGCACATGGTTTCTGAAACTCCTGTTCCATTGTTTTCCTTAATAATTTTATTTGTGTGCAAACATTTAAGTAAAAGATCCACATTAACATGAACTTTACATGCACACGTGTTTCTATTAGTCTTTGGGAAATAAAACCCATTTTTTGTCTAGATTTGCAAAATATCGAATAGCTTGCCTTGATATTTTGAGTAACCAGAAACTTTTTGTACAGATTGCGCAGTGAATCAGTGAGGTATCATTTCTATCATTTCACTTTTTCTGCGGTAATATATTCCTTCTTATCAGCTGCTATTCTACCTACACTATCATCTTCAAAAAAAATCTTTTACATGTTGTTTCATATTTATATAATCAAGTACTGGATGTTTCTATTTATTTCTCAGTGTAAATTGACTAACCCGTGTTAGTATTTCATATTTTTTGAAATATTATTTTCCTTTCATGATAACGTTACTAAACTTACGTTAATCTCGATTGCCTAAATCTTTAAAACATCATCCTTGACGCTTTTAATAATACTTCTCCGAAAATCAGCTTCTTTTTTACACAATCGCGATTTTTTTATATAAATATCTTTTAACATAAGATCTATTTTCTTAACGGTAGTCATTTTTTCAAATTTCAAGACTTTATTTTCGTGCATTACTCTTTTTAACAACATTGTTACAGCTTTTTTTCGTTTTTTAAGTTTTCAATTTGCCGTTTCAAGCATCCCACTACTTTTATGTGGCGACATCTATTATTGGTTTTTCCTTTTTGTAAGCGCTCACGACATGTTTTATTTTTATTTTCAGTCACAATATGTGATGTAGTTTCTAAGGGATTTTGTATATTATTTAGTATCCAGTGGGTAATCGTCTTTTATCTCAGAATGACGCTTAGCACTTTCCCTCCATTTTTTTCTTTGAGTTCTTAATTTCCGTGGTGTCATGTCTGCTGCTTATTTTATAGATTTTTGTTCTTTTCTTTTCAAATATCTAAATCTTTATTTTTATTTTTGAATTGCATATCTGTTTCAATACCTACAAAAATGTAAATTATAACTATTATTAGAGTAAGGAATAGTGAAACGTAATAGAAATTCCTCGGTAATCTGTATTTTGCAATAAATAAACAGGAAAATTTTCATTTTCATTACCTTCGTTTTAATTTCTTTACCTTCGTTGCAAAAATCCGAAGGTAAAGAAGGTAATTAAATCGCAAGTAGTGAGAAAAAAGAACAACACTATTTTTTAAAACTAAATTATTGAAAATAGATTGAACATTATATAATGCAACGTTACTTATAACTAACTTACATCAATAAAAAAATACTGTGTAATTTACTAATGGCTACTTACCGACTAACACTTTAGACAGTAATGAGACAATATTCGTGGTAAACTAGGCGCGAAACACTTTGTGGGACCATATTTTTTTTTAATTTGGCACGCTGGTTCCTCCTTTCTCGTTTCCGAGTAGACCGAGCAGCGTAGGGCAGGACGCGGTAAGAATAACCGCAAGCGATGCGAATTAGAAAGTTTTATGACAAAAACCGTTATCGCCGAAGGTAATTATAAAAAAACATTGATAAAATTTCAATTGTGTAGAAAACAAACAATAAATCATTTAAAAAATGTATTATAATTTGAACTAAAAATACAATATATTGCTATTACTTTAGCATATTCAGATTTTTGTTCTTATCATCAGTAATGATTCTTTAAAATAAAAGGCCGGTTAATGTTGCGGTGGGACATAGAAAGTAGTGAGAATTTGATATGTTATTTATGTTTTTTTCATGTAAAAACTTGGGTTGTATATAAACTACTTTGTGAACAAATGCTTTGGACTATATTGAACCATATTGCATTAAAGAAATTTAATAATAAATGCAGGAATTGACGTAAACTAGACGGACATGCGATTTGCACGGATTTGGAGAACTACCCTAACTATCGTTTATTTTGCCCAAATATGGTTAAATATTTGTCAACCTGGCAACATTTAAAAAAAAATATTGCTGTTTCAAGTGCGGCCACGCCGTGGCTCCGTCTAGTTAGTCTGAGTAGATGTGATAATTTTTATGGTTGCATAAATTTCACAGATGCTCAAATTTCATTGATGCACAGATTCTTATAAATTCATAACTTTCATAGATGTATAAGGTTCATAGGTGCATAAATTTCCGTCTTGAAACAAGAAAATTTGACAAGTTTATCCGTGTGGTGACGGACTAAGAATACAAGTGTCACCACCCCATCCATTCCCGCGGGTGTCGTACAAGGCGAATAAGGGAAGCAAGCAATTATCACCCATTGCATTACTGGTGGTAGGGCTGGGTACCAAGTGAGAGTACTCACTTGCTATCGTGCCTGGACGGGTCGTCACCACCGTCTCCATCATGAAGTACGTCAGTGTGTTTTGACTGTAGCAGCAGATAGCCGTTTATTCTTTTATTTTATATCTGAGAAATGACATGGTGCGCAGCGGCCTTGATAATACTCTCAGTATAGTTGAGTCCATGAGTGACGGTTACCACTTCCCATCAGGTGGGCCGTGACTCATCTGCCATCATTAGCTTAAAAAAAAACAAGAAATATCACTACTGCCATTTTGCAATGCTAACACTTTCAAACAGGATAACAAGACATACCTCTCGAGGCGGAATAAAACCGCCACACCTCCCTCAACTAGGTCTAGACGGGCATCACTACTTCTTCTACTGCTAACTACAGCGTCAACTCCTGTCGCTCGCCAGTTACTAGAATTCTGTCTGGATTGGCCAATCACAATACCCTTTGCTGGGGCCAAACCATAAATTACAAATCTATATCTTTATTAATTAAGAGTATCAAATACTCCATGTGTTATAATAACTTCCACAACTTTGTTAATCATAATCAATTAAGACCTGAAAGTATGCCATCTATTGCAACGACAATATATTTTTAGAGATCCAAATACCGTGTGAAGCTTCATTTGTACGCCGATAGGTGGGGAGATACGCCACTAAATTTGCAACTTTACAAGAAAGGCTGTCGACGTAAGGGCGTCCCATACCAGAAACCTACCCATCTTTTAAGGCATCAGAGTTATACCGTCTGGTCTCTTCCCATCATCGCGTAATAAATCGTTAGATTCACATACGGCAGGTACAGCGGCGGTAATAAACGGATTGTCTAATTTATGTAATTAGCATGACGTGGTATTGCCTGCACTTTTGCTGCATGATAGACCATGGTGTCCAAGTCTATCAAGAGCTTCCCTACAAGGACACGGGGTTCCTAAACGGAGACATGTTGCAGTTCGAAATGTTGTATCATCCAACAATGGATGATTTTTTCTAATAATCCTTAACAGCTCATCCTATTTGAGAAAGCATTTTTTTTGGTAAGTCAGTGTTTGGACACGTTATTTTCTAGGCATCTACGGCATCAGCCTTCAACGCTTCAGAATCAATTAGTGTGGAAGATTAGGTTTTCCTAATTAATTCTTCTGTGTAGTGAACTGAAGGAAGGCCGGTATACTTACATCAGACAATTTGCAAATACCGAGCCTATTTAAACGCACCGGTAAGGACGTTTGGAGCAAAGATTGGTTATTCGATTTTATGTTAAGAATTTTGATCATAGTTGATTTTAAGACTCCCGACTTCAACTTTAAGAAGATATATGAATGTGGATACAAGTGGAGATCGAAACTCATCTACCTAGACCAAATCAGTCTTCTTAAGCAATAGCTGGTCTTGCACCACAAGGAATTCTTTTTAAAACTAGAACAGAATCTTTCAATTGTGATAAAAAAATCTAAAACGGCACTTAGTTACTGCCTCAATCTAAAATTAAATTTGTGGATGTGTTGCTGGCGTGTGAACTACTAGAACTATGCCACAATACACCTGCAAGCCCTGGTCACCTTTAAAGAAACTAGCCAATAAAAAAGGCAGCGTACCAGGCTATGCTGCGATGTAGTATGTGGTACTCATTCCAGGATTGAGACTGGTCTGACGATGCAAATTCATAAAATAAATATAAATTACGTTTAAACACAAGAAATATACCTAAAAAATAACGCAAAGCAAACACATGAATGGGCTCACGTTTAGGACCGATTACGTCGACCCGGGTTTCGAGCATATCCGATGCTCATCTTCAAGACGAGTGCACAGCGACGTCTGCGAGCTCCCAGCGTGCACTGATTTCAATACATGAAAACAAATTTTGCAAAATAAAATGTTGCAATCGTCATGGCAACAAAACGCCGCCGTCGATGCCTTGACGCATAACATCCGGTCACAAATTTTGTTACTCACAGGCTCTCCGTAGTCAAGGACTGAGAAATAATGTACTCAAGCGTACTTAAATGTTTGATATGCAATAGACTAGATTGTGTTGGTTTTAATTTATACCTGCGCAAGTTATAACACTGTGGGTTGGAACAGCAATTTAGATCTTCATGATTTTATCGGAGATTCCTTTGGGACCTCTCTCCTACAATGCGAAACATTATGTTTAGAGACATTATCAAGTTAATTATAATAATTGAAGCCAATTATACAAAATAATTTACTGCAGTTTTTTTTTAATTCTTATTCGTTTTTTCATGTTTGCCAAAGAGATGAAACTGGTTGCCACCGAAACAAGGAACAGTAACTTGGTTGAAAATCCCTGATAAAACTTAACTGCCTCGGTGGTGTAGCGGTAGTGTATGCGACTGCTAATCATGAGGTCTCGGGCTCGATCCCCGGGTCGGGCAATGTTATTCAGCTTTTTCCTAAAAAGAAAAATTCTCAGTAGCAGCCCGAAGTTTGGAAATGTGCCCGGTAGACGTCAATAGGCTCGCCCCCTATTACGTGGGACTTAAACATAACTGGCGAATCGTGGGTGTATAAAACACCTCTGCCCACCCCTTCGAGAAATACAGGCGTGATGCTATGCTATGATCCCCGTTTCACTAGCACAAATATAACATGCCAACAACATTATTCAGTAATAAAACTCATACGTCAATGCGACATGAAAACACGGCCGATCGGTGGACGGATTGATTAAACTTTTTCAATCATAACTATGGGATACTTTGACATTGGAACACGGCAAAGTACTATGACATGTCGATTATTGAATTCAGGATTTTGTTTTACTCTTTCTCATGTTTGGTGTTCGTATTTAATTTTGTTTTTCGGGATTTCACTGTTTATCTTTTGTTTGATAACAAGTTATACAAAACTTGCTTCTCGTAATATTGATCTCACTGTCTTCATACCACCACATAGGGGGTGGGTGAAAACTCTATTATGGCACTATGTCTCCTTACAGTGGTGATCAACTCGGTTACTGGAAAGTTATTGGGAGCGTGGTTGGGCAGTTTTAGACACCTCCCAGTTTTACACCGCCGCGGCGGTCAGCCTGTGCCAGATGAGCCCTCCGGCTGATTTTTGTCAAGAGGCTCAGCGTGCAGAAGGGCCAGGTCTTGGATGTGGGCCCAAGACGTGGCACCGGAGCGGCGTTGGACCGTACAGAGATACACCAATGTATACAAACTGCAAAATCTTGGGATTCTGAGGTGAGTCATACACCAACCACGGTGAGCGCTTGGGGTACGACTCGCCTCTGGACGTATACTGCCAAACTCCAGTACCTCCGATTGAAGATACTGGATTTGTCCCTCCGATAAACGTGGAAAACCGGTAATGTTATTGTCTGTAGGACACAATTGCAAAGATGCATCTCACTTATCAGCTCCACGTTGATCTCTTATTTTTGCAGAAGAGGTCTTTCCTTGCAGAAGGAGGCACCTAAAAAATGTTTTAAACGATAACTATAATGTGCTAAATTTCATCTAAAATTTTTGCGTGATTAACTAACACACATCCAAACATACAAAACTCAACATTATAACATTAAGTAGGATTAATATATAAAGGGAAGTGGATCTAACTGAATTAAGATATAAAAAAGCATAAAATAAAATATTCCTTAAATGTGTAGAAATATAGCTATTTTAGAATTGACCTTTATAATCTCATGTAGCTTCTTGCTCACATTAGTGATAATTTCGATATTGTGGAGTTCCAGAAACTACACTGGTGTGCTATAAATTGAGTTAGTGTGCAGTAAAGTACACAAGTGAGCCCAGGTGTTTTACTCTTAACATTTATTATGATTAACTTCCACTTTTAACGTTGTCCATTATCCACCCACTGTGCCCGACACAAATTTTACCGCCTCATTTTTAAAATACTTTTAGGAAGTGCAGAGAAATACAATTTAATTATAAACTTGGATTATAAATATAAGAATTAAATGTAAAACTTAATTAGTATTTATATATAAAATAAGAGCAGTGAAAGTCCAGTGGTAAAATGAAGGACTACAAAGACAATGGTATCGAGCTCAGTCCGAGGTTCAAACTCAAAGGGTCTCCCTTCTCGACTTTTGCAATTACGATTGATTTAATGAAATTATCACTGCGCAGTAAATGAAAATATAGTGAGAAAACCATATAACTTCTCGCCCGAGTGCTGTAAGTTCGATTCCCACAAAGAAAAACTCTTAGGGCTTTTTTGATAATGTTGTAATTTTGTTATTCACATAAATCATAGAAACGTCGTAATCATTCGCCATACTGCACCACAAACATAAATATTCAGAATCAAGTCTTTAGCCAACATTTCTATAAAAAATGGGGCAATTACGAAGGCCCGTTGTTGAAGGCTTATGAATCTCGTCTTATAAATTTCGTTAATGTTTTCGTACTTAACTTATTATCTGAACATTAATTACCTCGAGAAAATAGGGATGACCCGGATATTAACGTTTCAAATTCTTTCATTGTAGAGAAATGGTTTTGTATCTCGGAAGTATTTATTATTTTAAAAGCACTTGAGTTTTATATACACGACTATTGTATTTCTTATTGTTTACATAATCATTGTTTTAAGAATTAAAAATTTAATCTATTGCACGCCTCATAAGCGAAGCGTTGAGGTGGGTACTATTCTCGTTTTATGCAGAACAACAGATTTTTCAAACTTAAAATGTCTCTATTTATCATATATTGCACTTTTAAAACAATATATATACACACATAACAAGAAAAAACACTATTTTTGATACTCATGATATTTTTTATGCCATTTCTGTGTTTTAAACTAGTTAAAAAACTGTTTAAAAAATTTATGTCTTGGACGTCCGTGTGTTGTAGGTAATGTATGTTAACACGATAACTACCGAAATACTTTACCAATCGAGTCTTTTTTTTTCTTTTTAACTTGAGTATAACTACGAATAGAGCCCTATTACTTTTCACGGTCTGATTCGATGTGGTTTAATTGTTATTAAATAAACAAAAAAATAGTGAATGTTTCCGCTCGACTCGATGGCACAGTGCTACACTAAAAGCAGCGCTATAGCCTATACCTTATTTCGTAGAACTACTTCTATAGACCAATATATTATTACTTCTTAAAATTAGCGCTAGAACCCCATCTAGCGCTAATTTTAAATAAGACATGAGAAACACGTTAGCATTTTTTTAAATTAGCGTAATCTATGTGATTTATTGAAAACTACTTAATAAGACCAATACATTATTAGTTACTTATCAAATTATCAATTTCATTGTGAAAAATGAAGATTATGAGGCGTGCTTTTTTGGATTTTCCAAAGTATTTATATTTTACTTAAAGTATATTATACGAGATATAAAATTATAGAATTTTACTGCCTTACGAAACAGTAAGTACTAGCCTTTGCCCGCGGGTCTGCCGCAGCCTAAAGCTAGTTTTTGGGTTATATCGCAGGTTTCCGGTATAGTAACGGGATAAAATATATACCAGTTGTTAAGTCTAATCAACAGCTATCAAACAAAAAAGTTATATCAAAACCCGTTCAGTGGATTTTGCGTGATGCGCGAACAAACAAACAGATAGACAAAAAATCTAAAAAAAAAAAGTTTTGTGTTTTGTTTGGTTGGGTTTAGACACGTTTAGACACGCCTATACCTATAGCCTAATTTAGTATTTTTACCCAAATATCTTAAATGTACAGACATAGCTCTGTTATAGCTTTATAATAGTATAGATAACTAAAATTACTAACTACTAATAATTATATACTTTAGTATCGATCGTATTTTGCGTTTACTGTTGCCAATTTTTATTTATTTAATTTGGACGTATCTACAAGTCGAATAGATTAATATTATCACATTTTATTTGGGAAGGATAGTAATAATCAAGATTTCATTTATATCTTGGAGAATATTAACATGGGACTTCATTTGATACTGAAACCAGTGTCAGTCCGAAGTTAGCACAAATACTCATATGGCAAGAGCACCGTTGTAGTGAGGTAACGGCCATTCTCTCTTGAGGCGCGGTCAAGTGTAAAAATTGTTTTAGGTTTCCGTTGAAAATTATTACTGTGGAGATTCAATACCTAAAAATTCCCTTCTGCGCATGCCTAGCTACGTCATACATAAATATCCCATTCTAATTTGCGCCACAACAACCGATCTTGCATCTTCTGTATCTAGTCTACTTTAACTGACTCACCTTGCATCGGTCCATGGGGTAAGAAATTATCTTACTAACTGATTCACTGTGTCCACTCGAGAAACAGAAGGATAAAAAGTAGGGATCTTGAATTGACAGGCGTGTGCCTTGCTAAGTCAAAACATCAGACAGTTCTAGTAAGTAATAAAAAAAAAAAAATAGTAACAACTATTAGACCTAAAACAAAAAATAAATCTTTTCCATGCCTCAAAAAAGCTTGAATAAAAGAGGGTTTCTCTTGACGCACCCCGACATTCTTCATGGGCGTAAATAAATTAAATAAGAAACCCTTGGTGTACCCTAATTTTAGGCAGGCAACGCAAATATGTCTCGGCTTAATCCCACAGCTGTAATTAAGCTTAGCCCGGGGCCGTTGTGGCGTGTTCTACGGTTTGGGCTTTCAACGGCCCACGGGATGGTCATCACTAGCTTACCGCTCGCATCTATATTAAAAATGTTGATGAAATATATTACTAAGGATGTAAATTTAATAGGTAATAGTACATTGTTACCCTAGGGATGAAAGCAATTCCCTCGGACTATTGGACTAATTAAGTCTTTATCCCGAGTTAAACACTGTGCTTTTCATTGCGAATACGAAGAAACTAAAAATAAAAATCATGATTTAGCTAAAGAAAAAATAGGAGACTTTAAAAAATTTAATTTGAATTCGCCGTTTTCCCGCTGATTTTGCTTTTATTCTGTGGCCTGTCAGCTATTCAGCCATTATTTTTCATTTTAATCATTGAAAAAATATAAATCTTCGTTATTTTAAAGATATAGTTGCAACTATATTAAAATAAAGTCATATAAAAAACAAATTCTTTAATAAATAGGTACTTAACTTTATGTTATTTCAATTTTACATCGCGCTGTAATTGACTGGCTGTACAGAAAATAGAACTGTTTTTTTTTTAATTACTCATCTGTCAGTTGAAAGTATTTCTCCTTAGGGCTGAAAAGTATTACTTTCAACCCGCTTCTCAGGCAACTTCAGGCCTACTTTCAGAGTATGAGTAATGAAAAATAAATAATTAACCCTTTACTTATATACAACTGGTAGACACGGTCTCAGAGTAACATCGCAATAGGCCCTAACCAGGCGTACATCATTCGCTCAAGGCCCCGAGTTAAATGCCTACCGCTTCGCGTACCGACCACGGTACAATCGAGCGAAGAGTGTAGCACGCGCGCCTAAGCGCTCGCGCTTGTAGTATTGATTAAAATAAAATTATTTACGCGATTTAGGGTACTTCGACAATAAAATTTTATAACCGAAAATTCAGAGCTAATACTCTAAATGTATGTGATCTACAAAAAAAAACAATTTATAAAAAAATAATCCGACTTGAAAATAACATTTAAAATGATATAAAATGTTTTCAAATAGAATGTACTAGAAAAATACATTTTTAAGTTTTATAAACGACAGCTTTGTTGCTGTCGGTGGAGTCAGGAGTCTCCGAAACCGGCGAGCGGAAACCAGAGAGTGCATGAAGAGAATTATGAACGTTGAGGAAGTGAGAGATGTATGCAAGAATAGAGCCTTTTGTCACTCTGTTCTCTCTGCCTACCCCGCAAGGGAGATAGCGTGATGACAAGTAAGTAAATAAAATCATCATAGGTGCAACCCTAGCGTATTCGTTGAATGACGCGGTTGCCCGAGGATCACGCGGCGGGCAAAACAATCTCAACTGTATTTCTCTGACTTACTCTTACTTTCTTTTCTTGACTGGTGGAAGGGCTGTGTACCAAGTGGGAGTAATCACTTGGAATCGGGCCCGAGCGGGTTGGCACCACCATTTCCCGTGTGACCGGCCATGAAGCACATCGTTACGTTTTGGCTGTAGCAGGAGATAGCGGTTTGTTCTTTCATTTCATATCGGTGAAATGAAATGGTAAGCAGCGGCTTGACAATCCTCTCGGTATAGTTGAGTCCATGAGCGACGATTACCATTTACCATAAGATGGGTCATGGCTCATCTGCCACTATGTGCAATAAAAATTTCTGTGAACATAAAGTAGATACATTTCTTCTCGATACGAACAATTGGTATTGTTATTAAGATTTTGTAGGCTATTATAGAGAGACTTTGGACAAGTTTTAATGCAAGTGATGGTTCTGTCCGTAGGACTAGTACTTATTCTGTGCCCTAACTATGGTCTCTAGTGCAAGCAATAAGTCAGTACATACTCATTAATACAGGTCACCTATATTTTGAATTTTTTTTTACCTTAAATCTTTAGTCGTATCTTTTGAAATTGTACTGTCCACTGCCGTAATAGTATTCTCTGCGTTGTTGCTGATTTTTACCTAATGTAGAGAGAATTTTAGCTCTATAAAACGATTAGTATGCCAACTACTCGGATAGTAATACTCTTATAGGTATAAAGATATTCTGGGTACCTAAAGCATACCATAATAGTAATTTTCGTTCTCTGTGAATCTGTATAGCTGATTTAACAATACTTTTATATAATACTTTCTGATATTTACGCGAAGGTTACACATTTTGAAATAAAACTTCGTTTACGGAATCTATCGCGTTTACTTAATTTTACTACTATCCCGACGTTTCGAATAATATAATAGTTTCGAGAATTGGTAGTTTATGATAGACATTTTGAGCACTAAATAAAACCAAAAATTTTAGTTTAAAGAGGAGTATTCTACTCATTTTAATATACTAACTTAAAGTCTCATACATTGTAAGCATAAAAAATTTGAAGTAAATATTTTAATTGTGTTTCTAAACGAATATTAGGTGTTTAGATATTTTTATATATATTTTTAGCATTTGACATGCTTAGCACTATACATTAAACACAAAGTGAAAAATGTGAAATCGAAAATAACAGTCAGGAGCAGGATTTGAACCTGCATCTTCTGGATACCGTCCAGATGCTTTACCAATTCAGCCATCCTGACAATTGCTCCTGACTGCTAATTTCGATAACACATCATACCTAACGTCTTTGGGTGACGCCTGCGCCATCTGTCGGAAGTATTTTCATACATTATACCGACCAGGTAAACTTAATTTTACAATTAAGATTTTACCTAATAATGACGCAAACCCTTTAAATATTTAGATATTTTTATATATATTTTTAGCATTTGACATGCTTAGCACTATACATTAAACACAAAGTGAAAAATGTGAAATCGAAAATAACAGTCAGGAGCAGGATTTGAACCTGCATCTTCTTAATGCTAAAAATATATATAAAAATATCTAAATATTTAAAGGGTTTGCGTCATTATTAGGTAAAATCTTAATTGTAAAATTAAGTTTACCTGGTCGGTATAATGTATGAAAATACTTCCGACAGATGGCGCAGGCGTCACCCAAAGACGTTAGGTATGATGTGTTATCGAAATTAGCAGTCAGGAGCAATTGTCAGGATGGCTGAATTGGTAAAGCATCTGGACGGTATCCAGAAGATGCAGGTTCAAATCCTGCTCCTGACTGTTATTTTCGATTTCACATTTTTCACTTTGTGTTTAATGTATAGTGCTAAGCATGTCAAATGCTAAAAATATATATAAAAATATCTAAATATTTAAAGGGTTTGCGTCATTATTAGGTAAAATCTTAATTGTAAAATTAAGTTTACCTGGTCGGTATAATGTATGAAAATACTTCCGACAGATGGCGCAGGCGTCACCCAAAGACGTTAGGTATGATGTGTTATCGAAATTAGCAGTCAGGAGCAATTGTCAGGATGGCTGAATTGGTAAAGCATCTGGACGGTATCCAGAAGATGCAGGTTCAAATCCTGCTCCTGACTGTTATTTTCGATTTCACATTTTTCACTTTGTGTTTAATGTATAGTGCTAAGCATGTCAAATGCTAAAAATATATATAAAAATATCTAAATATTTAAAGGGTTTGCGTCATTATTAGGTAAAATCTTAATTGTAAAATTAAGTTTACCTGGTCGGTATAATGTATGAAAATACTTCCGACAGATGGCGCAGGCGTCACCCAAAGACGTTAGGTATGATGTGTTATCGAAATTAGCAGTCAGGAGCAATTGTCAGGATGGCTGAATTGGTAAAGCATCTGGACGGTATCCAGAAGATGCAGGTTCAAATCCTGCTCCTGACTGTTATTTTCGATTTCACATTTTTCACTTTGTGTTTAATGTATAGTGCTAAGCATGTCAAATGCTAAAAATATATATAAAAATATCTAAATATTTAAAGGGTTTGCGTCATTATTAGGTAAAATCTTAATTGTAAAATTAAGTTTACCTGGTCGGTATAATGTATGAAAATACTTCCGACAGATGGCGCAGGCGTCACCCAAAGACGTTAGGTATGATGTGTTATCGAAATTAGCAGTCAGGAGCAATTGTCAGGATGGCTGAATTGGTAAAGCATCTGGACGGTATCCAGAAGATGCAGGTTCAAATCCTGCTCCTGACTGTTATTTTCGATTTCACATTTTTCACTTTGTGTTTAATGTATAGTGCTAAGCATGTCAAATGCTAAAAATATATATAAAAATATCTAAATATTTAAAGGGTTTGCGTCATTATTAGGTAAAATCTTAATTGTAAAATTAAGTTTACCTGGTCGGTATAATGTATGAAAATACTTCCGACAGATGGCGCAGGCGTCACCCAAAGACGTTAGGTATGATGTGTTATCGAAATTAGCAGTCAGGAGCAATTGTCAGGATGGCTGAATTGGTAAAGCATCTGGACGGTATCCAGAAGATGCAGGTTCAAATCCTGCTCCTGACTGTTATTTTCGATTTCACATTTTTCACTTTGTGTTTAATGTATAGTGCTAAGCATGTCAAATGCTAAAAATATATATAAAAATATCTAAATATTTAAAGGGTTTGCGTCATTATTAGGTAAAATCTTAATTGTAAAATTAAGTTTACCTGGTCGGTATAATGTATGAAAATACTTCCGACAGATGGCGCAGGCGTCACCCAAAGACGTTAGGTATGATGTGTTATCGAAATTAGCAGTCAGGAGCAATTGTCAGGATGGCTGAATTGGTAAAGCATCTGGACGGTATCCAGAAGATGCAGGTTCAAATCCTGCTCCTGACTGTTATTTTCGATTTCACATTTTTCACTTTGTGTTTAATGAATATTAGGTGGGTTAAAATAAATAAACCAAAAAATTTTTGTAAAATCATATTCTGTGGGTAGATGAGACCGTTGAAATAACATATCAGCCTTGGACGTCTATCATCTAAGTCCACCTGTGATCATGAATGCTGTAAAGTATTCGAAACGTCGGGATAGTAGTAAAATTAAGTAAACGCGATAGATTCCGTAAACGAAGTTTTATTTCTAAATACTTTTATACCATCATCAAAAAGATTCGTTATAATTTATTTAAATGCTTTCCACAGTTACATTGGGCTCTAAAACTTTTCGATTAAGTTCCATTTCTTAATTAACTTCTTTAATGACGTAAGTTTGGGATCGTTTTGCCCTTGGTTAAGGGCTATTACTTGTTTTTCTGTTATTCTTTGATTGAAAACAATTGGGCCGTTGTCAGGGATTTTAGCTAATAGTCTTGTATTTTACCGAACTAAATGGTTTTTGTTTTGTTTTTGACAGTAGTCTTGTTTTGTAATATAATATAAGAAGTTAGCGAAGTGCTACCGTTTTTTTAAATAAGGATCACTATTTTCTTATAGACCAGAATTAACATTTGTTATAAGTAAGCACATATTCATATACATCCGGTAGATGGCGAGGGTTTTATAATACTACAATGTGAAGGTGGAAATGGAGACTAAGCAGGCGTCTACGTAAGCTTAGCCGTCAATACATACTCCCAGATAGAACTTCCTCAACTTCTTCCGCAAGTAGAACATTTTTATTTATCCATTTTCACCAAAAATTATTTCTAGTAATATAATGTAATTTATAAAGCATTGTGGATATTCAGCAGGATGTTAACCGATTGCTTGAGTTCTGTCTGGAATCAAATCAATCCGGGTCATAAATTTGTTTGGCTTCTTGCGGCACGCGATACACTTTAGTTTTAATCCCCTTGACAGCAGACGTAGTGATTATTCAACTCTTCGATTAAATGCAATTTTCAGTAAGAAATACAAAAATAAATCTTTTTGAAGCGAAGCGTTGTCATAAGAATGGTTTCAATCCAGTTGGAGAGTATAATTATTGGAGTATTTAATTTGATGTTAGTCGACATAATATTGTCTAGCTATGTACTAATTATTCATGCCCTATCAGTAGTGACGATCAACTGATATGTTTTCGTTCGGGCATTTAATGTAAAATACATTTTTTAAACTATTTTCAGTTCCTACTAGGTAGTTAGACATTTTTTTGACTTTGCAATCAGTTTAAAATTGTTAACCACAACATATATTATTTTTACATATTAAGACGATCACTGTTATCTTGTAATATCGAATTCAGTTTCATAAAGAACTCTTGCGATTTAAACTAGAATGAATATTTTTGCAATGTTTCAACAAGCTCTACATAGATTTTAACTTAGTTTTAACTAAACAGGGCTCTGGACTGAAACTCCGATTTCCTTACTAAGTTTAACAATATACTAGTGTTTGCAACTAAAGTTTCGATCGAATGAAAGTTGTTTTCAAATTTTCGTCTGAAAACAAGGCAATGGTTGGGGTAGCATTTCACTGGTTCTCGAGTCTTATAGTTCATAGTCGAAAAGCTCGAAAAGTGGTTCTATCATAATTTTGCTGGAAGCTACTTAAAGCCTTCAGGATAAAAGCGTTGTTTACTAACTTAAGGACGGAGATCTTTCGAACAATTGAATTAATGTGAATATATTTTACTTTAAAGATTTTATTGAGTCTAAAGTTGAATAATTATTTATATTAAGATGTTTTTTTTAATACTACATGAGTGGCGAACAAGCGTACAGCCCACCTGATGGTAAGCGATTACCGTAGCCTGTAGATTCTAGCAACATCAACACCAGAGGCATCACTTGCGCGTTGCCACCTCCAAGGACAGGGATAGGAGGTGGATAAGAAGGATAATAAGGAAAGGAGAGGAGAGGCAGGCTAATAAGGAGAGGATAGAAATAATAATAAGGGAGATATATAACTGCCTCGGTGGTGTAGCGGTAGTGTATGCGACTGCTAATCATGAGGTCTCGGGTTCGATCCCCGGGTTGGGCATTGTTATCGAGCTTTTTCCCATTAAGAAAAATTCTCAGTAGCAGCCCGGAGTTTGCCTGGTAGACGTCAATAGACTTGCCCCCTATTACGTGGGACTTAAACATAGCTGGCGAATCGTGGGTGTGACCTCTGCCTATCCCTTCGGGGAATACAGGCGCGATGCTGTTTTTTTTTTTTGAGAAGTGCTATTATACTATACGGTATACGGGAGTGGATAGGGGGTTTGGCCTTTGGCGCTCTCACTCACCATATGATACACAACAATAGGAGTAACTACTGTTGTTACTCGCTGATCATTTGTGAGAGGGTGGTACTTCCCCGATCGAGCCAGCCTATTCATGCTGGGATAAGCAAGGTTACGCCATGAAAAGGAGTTTCAATTACACGTTTTATAAAATGATAGAGGTCTGCCGTTGGGCACACATCACGGAAAAACTACTGGATAGATATCAATTAAGCCTTCTAAGTTTTATTTCTCAAAAACTTGGCCCTTATCTAAAAAAGTAAAAAACAATAATTTTAACAAACAACGATTTTATAAGCAGTAAGTGTTCAGTGATGTGTGTTTTCTTACCGCAGAGAAGTGGCGAGAGGAGTAGTCACTTCTACCTCTGCCTCATGGTATAATAAGCTAGTACAATATTAGTTAGGACTAGATAATATTATTTTACCATGTTTTTAATCGAAATCTAAGATTCAATAACCAAAAGTATATTCCCAAAACTTCTCTTTAGAATTGGACAAAAAGTGGATGCCTACCGAAATATAGAATTACGTTTGATATGCTAAAATACTATCTCGATGATTTTATGTTCAGAATTTGAGTAGTAAACTTACAACTCTTACAAGCTGTTAAAAATCCTGTCTACAATATAATTAAGTACTTACACCATCACACTAAGAGCAAATTAGTAAACGTTTGTAGTCAAACACACTAGTTATATTAGCTATACACATCAAAAGCCGAACAGACTTACAGGCCATAAAGTGTCTAAAAATAATTTCACTTAGTGCGTTTACAAATATCTCTTCTTAAAAGTGTAAAGGGAATAACAGTTAGTAGGCATCTGACGGCTGTACTTTTCATGGAACGCATGCGCGTTGGGCTTCTGCAGCTAGAACTGATTAGGGTGATATACACGTATATGTCGTCTTTGATATTTTTTATTGCTTTTGGACGCAGAGTAGCCATGGCCCACGGACCACCTGATGATAAGTAGGAACTGAAGGTCATGGACATAATAATGCCAAGAATTTCATTTCACAAGTGGGAAAATCTTCCACTACAACCAAAACACACCGGGATTTGTCACTAGTGGTGGCACATGGCCGACGGTCTTAACGAGCTCGGGCCCGATAAAAAGTGAGTACCCCCACATGATACTCAAACCTACCATCAGTACTACAACGGGTGATTAGGACACTCTGATAGGTATGAAAGTAATTGTATTTTATGGAACAATCAGCTGCTCCTGCCAATTATGGATCAATCTATTTCTTACGCTATCGCCCCGTGATTACCCATCAGATTTGTGGGGTACACAACAACTACCTACATTTTTACAAGTTTTCCTTATAGTTTAGTTGATTTGCCGAATATTACACAACCAACTTTCATATTATTTATACAAGACTAACCTTAAAGTATCCACTATCGAATAAAAAAAATCATCGAAATTGGCTCAAGGATAGCGATCGGTAAACATTTATATTGATATTTTTTCCTTTTTCACAAATTATAATTTGTACTTTAAGAGTAGCTGAGCATGTCAAGTGCTAAAATATAGATCAAAATATTTATATTGAATTACGAACCTCCTCATTTTTTGAAGTTAGTTAACAATTTAGATATCTTTTAATAATAAAATTGGCTTCGACCAAATTATATCTCTTCTAATAATTTGCTTTGACAAACGTGTATCGCCCCTAAAGCGATTTTACGGTACTCTTTACTAAACGCACACTGAGTTCGTTTAATTTTAGACACACGAGCTTGTTCCTTTGACGATGAAAGCTCAACAACGCTGTATTTCCATTATAATCTGAGAGCGAGTAGACAAGCCATCTTTATGATGTACCCTAGGGCTTAGCCGCTTGGTTATTTTGTTATACCTATTTTGAAAACCTTGAAATAAATTTAAACGTTATTAATATAGCTATAGAATGTAATAGGTACAGATTGTTTAATTAAGACCGTGGTAGTGATAAAATTTGTTGGTAAATTCGTAATTGAATACGTCATTAAGTATATCACTAAAGTTATATAATTGTAAATAATGTGTCCATGTTTTTTATATTGTATATTCAGTTTTATGACATATCCAAACTTGCATAATTATTTATTTTATTGACGATTTATAAACACTGACTACAACTAAAAATATACGGCCAATAACCATGCAATCCATCCATTAGTAAATGGCTACTACTGTAGCCCATGTATAGATGCTAGCAATACCAGCATGACTCGCAAGTTGCCAACCCTAGGGAATCTATCCCGACAGAAGGTGGGGGGAAATATGATACAGAGGGGGTGAGGAGCGGGACTAAAACACATTTTATCAGAAAGCAAGAAAGAAAGACCATTCAAACTTTCTCATTTATAATATTAGTAAGAAGTAAGATATATTTTCAAGCCATGACTCATCGGGTAACTGACAACTCCCGCTCGGATACTTAGCAATACAAGACTACCAATAAATATGAGAGGATTGCTCGGGTGCAACGTCAAGAATATCTCTTGGTCTTTGGCTTTCACTTGGTATCAAATTTTACCACCTATTGTTTGAGATAAATACACGTTGTATCTTTTTTTCTCGAGACCAGAGTGGCAAGAATTAGGTACACTGGAGACTAGTAGCCTAACTAACCGTGTTAGTATTAAACACTTTCACGATACAAGGGAGCCTTAAATTATATTGTAAATTCAAAGCTTCCCATTATTATTTTTACCCATTTGTAGAGGTTGTTGGCAAGCGGCAGATGGACTCGGGCGTGCGCCGGGCACAGTCGTGTCGCACAGACGCCTAAAACGTATATTTCAGTGATTTCGCTGTGTGGTGTCATGTGAGCTTAGCTATTGTGATTTTTGCAGGCGCTTATAATTGTAAGTATGAAGCTGAATAATTACACTTACCTAATAAAATTTAATTTTAATATATTTGTTTTATGGGAACTTTTATACATGTTAAATTATGATGGGCTCTCATATGAGTCTACAAAGTATTTTATTAATTCAAAGGATATTTTTTTTTGTAATAAGATTCACAGTTAAACAAATAATAGGTACTTTGCTTTTGATACCTGGGTTATGCTTTTATTATTTTTATTTAAATAATGTATATGCAAAAGATCTATCCAAAATCTAATATATAATAAAATTTTTACGAAAAACTTCCTCTAGGATTATACAACAATATTATATTCATATGGATTACATTACATATATTACTAACCATTACTTACTACTATAGTGGTGCAGTAATATTTTAATATTATTAATTTTTTGGGTTATAATAATAATATATATCTGCAAAATGATAGGTTTTATATCGTAATAACGTAGATCAATTATATGTATCTACATGTTAATAAAAGTTGTGAATAGAAAACAAAAAATAATAAAATATAATTGCGCTTATAATCAAATTAGTTATGGAGTACGTACGATACCGATATATTTTAAACGAAGGATATAATGTAAGATTCGACACGCGTTTTTTTATCTGACCTTACAGGGCACATTCATGGATTTAGAATTTTTAAATGACTATTACCTAAGCATACATGATGGTATGCTTAGGTTGCTTACACAAGCAACACTTTTAAGTCTATGTGGCGACTATAGAGTCACTGTATTCCACTATATTGGTATCGTTAGAATCAATAATGAATATCATGTTAAATTTATCTTGACTTTTTGGCTCCTTACTAGAACTTTGTCAAAATAATAAATAAAAAGTAGTAGGTAGATAGCTTTCACTGTTAAGTCAATGGACAAGTGACATTAAGCGGACATATTCTTTACAATTTTTTTTCTATTTTGTGATTATGGAGAAGCGTTGTTATCACTGCGTAAATTAGGCTATAAGTATCAATTAACACAAAGTGTGAAAATTACAATCACGAGCAGGATAAAAACCTGCATCTTCTGAATTTATATGGCTAAGCATGTCAAATGCTCAAACAATATGTGTAAATATCAAAATACTATAAGTATCAAGATTAATTTCCAAATATATTTCTATAGGCATGTGAGGTTCAAAACTTCGTTCTTAGGTACTTAGTTCTTTATTAAATCGTTGTACTATTGAGAATATTCTCTATTCTCAATAGTACAACGATTTAATGCGAGGACATGCTTTTGGTCATGAATCCAAATTGTTATCTAGTAACCCCGTTATGGCAAAGTATTAAGTTCACAATTTCTATAGAAGCTTTTCAGAATGAGGATTGATAGGAACGTGTAATAGAAATATTTTTTTATCTATAGTTATAACGATGTTTTATATTTATTTGCGTGATAATAATAAATGATGAATTGATTAATAAGAGTACAAATATTGTGAGGAGCTATGCATCGTTGTAATACTTTCTCCATGACTTGTGTAGTCCACTTCCTTTTTTTTTCCATGTGGTTAAAATGTAAGTTGTAAGAAAACCCTCACCTTAATTAATTAAATATATAGGATGACTATTTTATTTTTATTTTTTTTACGCTTGGACATCCTTTATTGATACCCGTCCGCCGGGCTGACGGAGGGATTATGCCGGACTCCCACCTGCTAAAACCACGCGGTGTTCCTTCAGACGATCTTTAGCCAGGGGTGAGGTATACGCTCTATGCATGAGTTCCTCCACCCCTAGTAGATATGGGCCTCCATTTCTGGTGGCCCCGTCTGTTTTGGAAGGCCAGGCCCTCCTTCATCGAGAGGCGCTCGCGGAACACGTGCGCCGCCGTCTCGGGCCTGCTTCTGCTAGGGTGACAGGCTGCCCTAGGCCCGTCACCGTCAGGCCAGCGCCTATGGGAGCCGGAGATCGTTAAGCGCCCTCTGGCGCCCAGTGCGTCTTCTGCGGGAAGGGCGACTGCTGGTCCTCTCTCGTTCACGTTCTGCCGTCTCCTTTGCGTACATCACCTCCTCACAAAAAGAGACAGCGGCGTTCCACCCACTCTCGCTCCCAAGCATGGTCTGCACCATAGCCGGGAGTGAGAGGTCAACCACGCCAACTGCCACGACGAGTTCACGGCACTGCTCTGTCCATGCCGGACAGTTCACCGGCGTGTGCAGCGCCGTATCTTCAGGGCAGTCCCCGCAGTGATGTCACCGGGCTAACTCTTCACGGCCTATGCGACACAGGTACTTCCCAAAACAACCATGCCCAGAAAGCACCTGCGTCAGCCGGTAAGAGAGGGTGCCATGTCGTCTCTCCAGCCACTTATCCATAACGGGACTTATTGCCGTAATCGTGGCGTGCCCTGCGCTCGGTCGCACAAGCCGTTCCCTGCATTCCGCCAGTAGGATCCGGTAGAGCTCTGCCCGGTGCTCCTTAATTTCGCGGGTCACCGGTTCAGTTCCCCACTCTCGAGCCTCCTTATGCCAGTGGTATAGGGAAGCAAGGCATCTTACCTCCAGATCCCACGGCGGAGTTCCAGCGAGGAGGCCTACTGCCTCATAGGAGATCGTACGGTACCCTCTGATGACCCTGACGGCCATTATCCTTTGTGGCTGCCGCATGATTGCAGCATTTCGGGCCGTCAGGGATCTTGCCCAAACTGGGGCTCCATAGAGTGCCATGGACCGCACGATCCCCACATAGAGCCTCCTGCAGGAGGTGTCGGGTTCCCCCAGGTTTGGCAGTAGACGCGAAAGTGCAGCCGCGCTGCGTATTAGTCTGGGGACCAACCCTCGGAGATGAGGTCCGAAGGTCCATCGGCTATCAAGAACTAGGCCGAGATATTTCATGGTCTTTCCGATACCGATGCGAACGCCCCCTACTGTGATGCTGGACCCTGCCGGTGGCCTCTTCCGGTGCCCATGGAAACACAGGGCTTCAGTTTTATGTAAGGCCACCTCTAAGCCCAGCTGCTGAATTCTTTCGACGACTTGTGCGACCCCAGCCGCAGCTAAATCTGCTGTTTGCAGGTGTGTATTCCCTCGCGCCGTTACTAGTGTGTCGTCGGCGTAACATATCACAGCGATACCGCGAGGGAGCACACCGCGCAGAACCCAGTCGTATCCGATGTTCCACAGAATCGGCTCCAGGATCGAACCCTGTGGAACACCGCACGACATCTCCCGCCGACCCCAACTATTGTGACTCGGGTAGATTATGACCCTATCTGACAGATAAGCTCCGACAATACGGCGGAGGTAGGCTGGCACCCGATGGTAAAGGAGTGCCTCCTTAATACATTCCCAGGGCAGGCAGGGTATCAAAAGCGTTGGCGATATCAAGAGATACCGCCAAGACAACCTCTCCCTGTGAAACTGCACCCTCCGCCAGGGCTCTCACGCGCATGATTGCATCTATGGTAGAGCGCCCTCGACGAAACCCGAATTGGGAATCAGCAAAACTTGGCCCCACCCCTTCTAGATCTGCAACGAGGCGGTCAGCCATCACTCGTTCAAATAATTTGGCCACCTCGTCAAGCAACACAATGGGGCGGTAGGCAGATGGTGAGTCCGAAGGGCGCCACTCTTTCCTGATTTAGACCAGTTTCCCCGTTTTCCACAGTTTCAGAAACTGGCCCCGTTCAATGCATGCATTGAAGAGCCCCCTTAGCCGGGGTTCCAGGACTTTCAGGGCTATAACCGAAGCTTGGCCTGGTATGCCGTCAGGTCCTGGGGCGGTGTTTTTCACCTGGAGACGTTGCACCGCCGCCCCGAGTTCCACCTGAGTCACTTTGGGAATATCGTTGTCAAATACCGCGCTGGACACAGTTCCTGAGGGCAGATTCATGGACGGAGATGAGTGCTCTTCCCTATCGGGGAACAAAGTGCTTACCACCTCCTAGAGAAGCTCCGGCCGGAGGCTCTGCGTTAAAGGAGGCGCCCATGGACGCAGTTTACCTCTTACTTAGCGGTATGGGCGCCCCCACGGGTCATCTTCTAGAGCCTTCGTTAACTCCTGGCGGGTTTGGGCCTTGGCCCGCCAGATTGATGCTCTAAGGATCCTCCTAGCCACTCTGTACCCCTTGTATAACTCCGCCTCCCTGGCCGTCGCATCCACATCTGCGACGCCGCGACGCCTCCTGCGATGCCTAGCGTACATACATGCGTATCGCAGCGCTGCTATTTCCTGTGACCACCAGTACACCCTGACGTTTGGCAGTCCTGGGACGAACCCGAGGCATCGCTGTATCGTAGATATCTGACAGCGCCTCCCGGAAATATATAGGATGACTTGAAGAAACTTTATTACGTTGCTCTGTAAACAAGAAATAACAGTTAAACTTTAATCTTTATAATCACAAAACACAAAATTCTGTTGGAAAATAATCTCAATTTTCTTCTCTCTTGAATGTTTTAATTTTGAAGATACCATTTACGTTATTCCAACACAGGTACCTGTTTTTTTTAATGAGGCAAATATGTACCTATAATAACGAGTGGTATCGCTTCATCTGTATTGGCAGATTACTGATACTATTATGTAATCGTAACTGCCTCTGTGGTGCAGCGGTAGTATGAGCGATTGCTGATCATGAGGCCTTGGGTTCGATCGCTGGGTTAGGCAGTGATATTGACCTTTTTCGTAAAAAGAAAAATTCTCAGTAGCAGCCCGAGAATACAGGAATACATGATGCTATGCATGATGCTATATGTAGTTAATGATTTAGTACTTGATTATTAAGTTTTATGAGCTCATTAGCTGGTTTGGATCCAATAAAAATTTCAATTGCTTTTGCGTCTCATATATGGAGATTTGGGTAGCTAAGCCTTTTATTACGATATAGGTACAGGACCCGATCAGGCACTTGGCAAATAGCCCGGACGCTATTTCCTTTGAACTAGTGTATTGACTGAAATATCTTGTGAATCTCTGGGGATATTGGTAAATATACATTGCTTGGAGCTAAAGTAAGATTTGCTTGTTTTGGTATAGATAACTTATATTGGAGCTTTGTATCTACCATACAAAATCTAGATACAATACAATTATTGTTTATAGTAGATCCTCGAACTATTATAAAATTATAATTCCAAACATTATGGTGAAACCTGATTTTTTATAATTATTATATCAATACCTAAATTTTGGCCAAACCGTTGAGCGTACTTTTTTTAAGGTGGGGAATAATGTTCTACCTTAAGTGACTAATACCAAGCACAGAGTAGACGGCGCACATCGTTTTATGCTGTGATTATTCTATATGAGTGTTCTTTTTTTATTGCATATAGTGGCAGACGAACCACGGCCCATCTGATGGTAAATAGTAACCGTCGCTCATGAACTCAACTATACTGAGGATATTGTCAAGCCGCTGCTCACCATTTTCATTTCACAAAGAATAAACAGCTATCTCCTGCTACAGCCAAAACGCAACGACGTGCTTCATGGCCGGTCACACGGGAGATGGTGGTACCAACCCGCTCGGGCCCGATACCAAGTGAGTATTCCCACTTAGTACCCAGCCCTACCACCAGTCATGCAATGGAAAATAATTGCTTACTTCCCTTAGTCGCCTTATACGACACCCATGGGAAAGAATGGGGTGGTGACACTTGTATTCTTAGTCCGTCACCACACGGACAAAATGAGTGTGCTCTATATTTATTTATTACTAGATTCTACCCGTGACTCTGTTTGCGTGGACTTCAGAATATGAATACTACATCACTCTACGGCACATTAATTTATTATCTCTATGTAAAAATAGCCAGGTATCCCATGGGAACCATTCGTGTTTCTGGGATGAAGGCCTATGTCTTTTTCTGGGCTCCAGACTATAACGTGTGAAAAAATTCACGGTGATTGGTTAAGTAGTTATAGCGAGAAAGCGTAGCAAACAAACTGACTTTCGCATTGATTCAGTAATTATGGCGTGAAAGTATAGCGAACTAACAAATAAACTAACACTTTCGAATTTATAATATTAACAAGGATTTGCTTTTTTTTGCCGGATGCCCATTTTTTTTTTCAAAAATTTTATGTTGTCATATAGTAAATGACAAAATACTATTTGTTATGGTGCGTTCACACGCTAGCATTCAAAGCGACATTCAACAGGCACGAGCACGAGCACAAGCGTGTGAACGGTCTGCCCGTGGCTGCCCGGCTGCTACTTTGAATGGCGGGCTGCGCGCCGAGCTGCTTCCCGAGCTGCTTGCCGGGCTGCGCGGCGCGCGTGTAAACGCACCATTAGTATTTGAATTAAAATCAAAAGTGATCAACTAATTATTTAACAATTCTTATATGTTCTTCTTAATTGGATATAGGAACTAACGATGTTCAGAGGTAACAAAGAGAATTAATACAGACCTCAAGATACTTGATTATTTATTAGCTAACAATTCTTACAGTTTACATTGGAACAGCAAACTTATATAAAGTATAGTATTGTCTAGGCGTTATTGAAATAAGGTAAAAGTTTAGTATTTAACGAGGATCATTAAGAGTTAACAGTTTGATATTTTGATTGTTTTTATGTATATCATTGATATTTACGCGTAAAACAATCTATCAAATGATTATTGTAAAAATATTGTAAAACCCAGTACTGCATAAAGGCTATATAAAATGTATTATTTACTTTGCGAGTTTAGGCATATCCGACAAACCACTGAAGTAATGTAACATAGTTCCAGTGGCCCGCCAATAAAGACGGAGAGACGGCACACGGCGGGTTTATTTAGCGGGTGAGGGCCCCACACTAACCTGTTCGCTGCCCGAACGACGGGGTGTGTGGTTAGGAACATTTTCCCACCTTAAAAAAAAAAGGCATATCCGACAAAAACTTCATATATTAGGATAAAGTTACCAAATTTTATCCAAATCCTCATTAATGTAGATTGTCTGACAAATGTCCAAATTTCTTAACAAACTTTCGCATTTATAATATTAGTTTGCAGATTTGGGATAAGTAATGAAATATCTTTGACGTCTTTCTATTGGACTTTAGTAGATAATTAATGGTATGTTTAAAATTATAATTTAGAGTATATTTAGAACTGGTGTTAGTGAAATGAAAGATATCAATCACTTGCTGCCCGATCCGAATGGTACTACAGTTTCCTTAGTTTTATGTATAACTGTGAAATTGGGAAGATTATGTTTAGGTTACCTTTTCACGAGCTCATCATAGCTTTATTAATAGTATAGACTTATTCTATGTCTGTACATTCAAGATATTTGGCAAATAAATGTTTAGGCTATTTAGGCGTCTGTGAAAACATTTCTTTTTATATTTTGGCCTGCCTGTATATCTGTTTGTTTGTTCGGGCTTCACGCTAAAACTACTGAACGGATATTGATGAAACTTTTTATTTGAGAGTTCATTGTTAGTATTAAGAACTGGTATACATTTAACGGATTATGATTGTCGAATCCCTTGTTTGTCAAAGCGTTTTCGAATAAATTATACACGAATTGCTTGCTCAAAATCTATGTATTTTCTTGTTAAGTACAATTTCTTTATGAATAATAAATATTACATATCTAATAGGTGATGGACTAAGAATACAAGTGTCACCACCCCATTCTTTCCCACGGGTGTCGCATGAGGCGACTAAGGTAGGTAAGCAATTATCATCCATTGCATGACTGGTGGTAGGGCTGGATACCAAGTGGGAATACCCACTAGGTAAGGGGCCCGAGCGAGTTGGTACCACCATCTCCCGTGTGACCGGCCATGAAGCACATCATTGCGTTTTGGCTGAAGCGGGAGATAGCCGTTTATTATTTCATTTCAAATGAGTGAAATGAAATGGTGAGCAGCGGCTGGACAATACTCTGGGTATAGTTGAGTCCATGAGCGACGGTTATCATTTACCATCAGATGGGCAGTGGCTCATCTTCCAAAACATGTAATAAAAAAATTAAAAAAATGTCAATGTAGAAAATTCTGTAGACTGATATTTTACACGATATTATCTATAATCTTTATTACACTTTATCTTCCAAAATATTCCTGGTTGGCAGTCAAGTATTAAGATAGTAATCAAGTCAAAAGGGCGTTCTCCAAGTAACAACACTCACATATGCTTTCACCGATCAAAACTGAATGATTATTTATCACACTGAAAGTTTTTTTAATGATAGAACAAAGAATGCCCCTCAAAGGAATAATTATAAGATTAAACGAACTTACCGTAAGTGAAGTTCTATCTTTATTATACGAAGCTCCTTGTCCGAGACGGTTTTACGAGTAGTAACATTCCATCCATCCATCCATCAGGCTTTCATCGTCCGCTGCTGGACGTAGGCCTCCCCAAAATGGGGTTTTACCGTAGTCACCACGCTTCGCTGGCGGGTTGGCGATCGATTTTTAGTCAACAATGTTATAATCATAGATTCTTTTAAAATTATTCCGGTTATCATATGTAAAACTATTGCTATCTCGGCACTGCATACGCTAATAGCTTGTCTATAATATTCTTTGTCTAAGGTTCAATTGAACATTACGATATCCAACCTTATTACTTTTCTTATATTGACACAATTGAGCTTTTTTTCATTACGGTTTTCTTTTTTCAAATCCCTTTGAAAGTTTATGAAATTCGGTTCATGTGAACAAGGAAAAGAGAAATAGGGAAATAAAAATGGGAAAAAGGAAATACAAAAGCAAAGAAAGAGATGAAGAATATATAAGAAAGAAGATGGAAAAGCCAAAGAGTAAATTAATACTAAAGGAAAAGATAGACCACTTACGGGTGAATTTGACGCTTATCTTGAAGCGCCTTCTGGATTTCTACTCCGCAATTCACGCTGGTAGTGAATATATAACTATATACATTGCTAACATTGCAAATATTTTAAACACAAAGTGGAAAATATGAAATCGGAAAATGTATATGGCTAAGCATGTCAAATGCTAAATAATATATATAAAAATTTCAAAATACATATTGCAAATAGCTAGCTATACTGAAATATTTTAGATTTTAGTTTGTAGCGACATCTATCTCGCCACATACGAACTGACACATGAAAAACTGACGTATCCTACATCGCGATATTAAAGTTATCCGAGCGATTCAACATGAAGAACCCGACAAACAACCGTCGGGCAGTTAGCCCACCACACACAACACCCATCTCGTTGGAGGATCCTCCCTTTTCAATGGGGAATGAGGAACTTTACACCCTGTTCCTCTCCACCCCTCAAAAGTTCATTTAATTATTACATAACATTTATGTAAAAAAGATGCGTAACTGGACATAATAAAATTTCAGAAAATGATCAGGTCCCAGAAGAGTTTCTGTTAGCTCTTGGAACTAAAGGGGAGGATAATGCAGATGTTGGTGAACCTATAAGGCCAGAATTAACTCTCCGTTGGTCAAAACTAATGAGCGACGGTCTTGGAAGGGATCCAAGAAATTCTATATTCCAAAAATACCTTTTTTTTTTTTGTTTAGACGGGAAAAAATGTTCCTAACCGCACACCCCGTCGCTCGGGGCAACGAACAGGTTAGTGTGGGGCCTTCACCCACTAAAGAAACCCGCCGTGTACCGTCTCTCCGCCTTTATTGGCGGGCCACTGGAACTATGTTACATTCCTTCGGTGGTCCGCCGGCGGCTTATCCTTTCGGGTACCCTCATCTGAGCAACGCATCCGTACACGGAGCGTCGCACCTTCGCGGGAGGCCTTGCGGGTGGCGGACGTTCCCCGGTCCATCCACCCGCAGCCTCAGCTAGGGCGGCATTAGGCGCAAATATTCACGCCTGCGCCGCCCCAGTCGCTGGCGGCGGTTTGGGTCTGCGGAAGGATCAGCCTCCCTGGCCCTCCCCGCCGCTTCCTTCCGCGAGATGACCTCCTCGCAGAAGGCAGCGACCGCGGCCCAATTCCTGTCGCTGCCAAGCATCGCTCTGACGACGCTCGGCAGCGAGAGGTCCTCCCCTATTGCTGCGACAAGTTCACGACGCTGCTCGGCCCAAGCCGGGCACGACTCGAGCGTGTGCTACGCCATGTCCTCGTCGCAGCCGCAATGGTGACAGCCCGGAGTCGCTTCCCTCCTTGCGATAATGTGCAGAAAATGTGTTAAAAATATACTAGAGACAGTTTTACTTTCATTACTCTCACCAGAGAGGTCGGAAACAAGCTCCACCGAGGTCCAGGTCCAGACACCAACATTAAAAGAACAGGTGCATGCAGGTAGACTAAAGTACTTTAAGAAAAATTGGCTAGAGATAACTGGTGACCCAGTAGTGTTAGAGTGGATACAAGGTTACGAGATACCGTTTAGTATTACACTTCCACTTTATCAAATAAAACCAATCAAACAACACTGGCCTGAAGAAGATAAGATCATAATTAAGAGTGAAATTCAAACTTATGCATCTAGGGGCAGTCTCGAAATGCTCAAGCAGTTCAGACGAATCCACTTCACCAATTTTGTTTTTTAGTTCCAATACAGAATGGTTATGGGTTATAGATTTATACTAAATCTCAAAAAGTTAAATGAGTACATTAATACAGATCATTTTAAGTTAGAAGACATAAGAACAGCATGTAAACTTATGTCCAAAGACTATTATAAGGCCTCAAATGATTTGACATCAAGCTTATTTCTCTGTACCAATTTTCTTTAAGATTTTACTTTGATGGAACTTTATATCAATTTATATATAAACCTATTGTTTTTACAAAACTACTCAAAGCTAAGAAACCGTAATATAATATTATCAAGTTATTTAGATGACAGTTTATATCAATCTAATCAATAATATTTAATAATTTTTTTGATCTATATTTCTTAGTGTTTGACATGCTCCGCCACTTTTTAAAGTACAAATTATTTGTGACTAAGGAAAAATTAGTCGTTAAGACAAATGTGATAAGGAGATTCGGATGATAAAATATTTAATAATATTTAATCAATCTAAAAGTAAGTGTGAAGAGGATATGGAAGTAGCATGCAAACTATGTATTATAAGATTTGGGAGTCGTAATTATTCAAGAGAAAACTGTTTTTACACCTAACCAGACTTTAAAATATTCAGGTTTTATTTTAAATTCAACAGATTTATCATTGTCAGTTCTAAGTCAGAAACAAACTACTATATTAGAAAGGATTAACTCATTCACATTAAACAATACATAAATAAAAAGGGAGGAGTACAATTTCCACATCTTAATGGTGTTACAAGAGATATGTTTCTTGGAAAAGTGATCCAGAAGCATCTATTATAGATGCTTTACATTCAATTAGAAAGATAAGTTTTTCTATGCCTTTCCACCTTTTTCATTATTATTGAAATGTTTATTTAAAATACAAAGAGATGGAGCCACAGGAATCTTAGTTTTTCCTTATTGGCCATCCCAACCATGGTTCCCACAAATTAAATCCTTGTCTATTAATAATCTAATCATATTTGAGACTAAGAAAAGGTATTTTTCGTTCAAGACCTCCAATATGACATTAGATGGGATCCGGGAGTGTTACTAAACCACTTAACTGGGTTATACTCAAATGAAGATACGTCACTCGATATTGAATAATAAAAATGGTAACAATACTCCCGCTGACTTCTGTTCACAGAGTCCAAACCTTTTCCATGATATACATATCAGTTACTTCTTACATTCAAGAAACCACATAAAAATGCTGCATCAACACAAACTATAAGCCGTTGGATCAATCTCACATTAAAAGATGCTGAAATCGACGTCTCAGTCTTCACAGCTCACAGTACGAGACACGCATCAACGTCTGCAGCAAACAGGTCAGGAGTCAGCATTGATGCAATCAGAAAGGCTACTGGTTGGTCTCAAAATTTGACTATCTTTCCAAGACATTACAATAGACCCGTCTAACAAGATCCAACCCAATTCAGTAGTTCCATATGCAATACTATGCAATACTATAAGTACTTAAGTATTTAATTTTTATTATTTTTTGGTGTTTAGTTAATTTCTGTTTGTTATTATATGATTATTATATTCATTAAGTTGATTGATACTAGACGATTATTATAATTATTGTTTGAAAGTATTAAATAAATAAATGTTTTGTTCTATTTAACAAATTACCTTATTCACAGCTCAGCTTTAAACATCTACTCGCAAAACCATCTCGGACAAGGAGATAGTATAATTATAAGATTAAACGAACTTACCTTAAGTGAAGTTCTATCTTAATTATACGAAGCTCCTTGTCCGAGACGGGAGTCCCAATAACCCTCCCACAAATACTATTAAGTATTTTCCCAATACTTGGGTTTTTCATAACGGTTTAACTTTAAACATCATGACATCGTGTAATTAGAGTTGCCACAGGAAGGATTAAATATTTAAAATTTTTCAGCTTTAAAAATTGTGACAGTGTTGAAGGCAATCAGCGTTACTACTCGTAAAACCGTCTCGGACAAGGAGATAGTATAATATATTCTAAAATAGGTAGTTGTATAAAGCAAAACTGAAAATATCTCAAGACCAATTTACATTAATGAATGACATTATCTTTATATGTTGACATTTATTTCTTATGTTCAAGAATTTCATCATTCAAATTTTATCAACAAAGAGTTTCTTATCCTACGCTTAGCTAAAGAAAGTTTTTTTTTTATTGCTAATGATGGCAGACGAGCCGCGGCCCACCTGATGGTAAGTGATAACCGTCGCTCATGGACTCAACTATACCGAGAGTATTGTCAAGCCGCTGCGCACCATTTCATTTCTCAGATATGAAATAAAAGAATAAATCGCTATCTTTTGCTACAGCTAAAATACACTGACGTGCTTTATGATCCGTCACACGGAAGACAGTGGTACCGACCCGTCCGGGCCCGATAGCAAGTGAGTACTCTCACTTAGTACCCAGCCATACCACCAGTAATGCAATGAGTGATAAATGCTTACTTCCCTTAGTCGCCTTGTCGTCCTTATACTTCCCTTAGTCGCCTTGTACAACATCTGCGAGAAAAGATGGGGTGGTGTGTGACACTTGTATTCTTAGTCACTAAGTTGAAAGTTCAATAGGAACACTATTATTACAAAAATTTTATCCCACTACTCATATAGTAGGGACCTATGATATCTTTTATCGCTAAGTCGTCAAATGTTAATAATTTACGACTATCATGGGTTATAACTGTCCACCAATACAAATTAAGAAAAAACACTGCTTTAGAAAATCAAAACGTGTAAAACGCGTAATATGGAATGAACCAGACAATACCTCGACACGTTTGTTTTATTTCAGGTAGCTAAGAACCTCTTTGTTACTTACATTTTGCCGCAGAAACTCAATTATTGCGACTGGAAATATGTTCTTATTGTACAGAATATACACATATAAACAAAAGATAGAATTAAAGTGGGTTTATGTGCAATAGCAGATCTATTTTTATTTTGTTTACTAGCTTCTGCCTGCGTCTTTGTCGATGTAGTCCATAGGAAGCCTAAACCCCTCTTTTCATTCCTTCCTTTTTATCTTTCCTCTCCATCTCATATCCCTTTCATCGGAGTTGGAGACATGTGAGTGAAGCCTCTGGTGTTAGCAACACCCTGACGCTTCAAACGGATGCAATTTACTAAGTTCTGAAAATATCTTTAGGATTTTTAAATAACTACAACTCTCTATTAGTAGTATTTTAAAATATATCTTAAAGTATAGCCAGTGTGTGACGTAAATTAACCTAAATACATTTAATTTCTCTAATTAAAAAAAGTAATGACAAAAGTAATTAATTAATAAAGTAATACATCCTTATGTAGGAAGGACATAGGAAGACCTAACCTACCTAGACCAATTTGGTCATGTATTGAAAGAAGGAGTCTCAGAAACCGGTGAACATGTATGAAGAGAATTATAATGAATGTCGAGGAAGCGAGAAATGTATGCAAGAATTAGAGCTTTTTGGCACTCTTTTCTCTCTAACTACTCCGCAAGATAGATGGCGTGATACGTAAGTAAGCAAATAAAGTAATTAGAATGTACTATATATTATATAAAAAAGTATTCCTTTGGAAATTATTTGAAGAATAGTGAACCATTAGAAACCTTTTGATAGTTCATTCCATGGTTTAGAAGAGGAAGCCACTATACTATATACTATGTATAGGTAGAAAAGTATTTAAAGGCAGAGTTTCTTTGCCCACAATTTGTTCTTTTATAGAAATAAAAATCTTGAGTAGAAATTGAACATTCTTGTCACGGATTGTCGTAGCTAGGTGCAATTGGTCATGCAGCTAAAACAATATTAATGGAGGACCATCTGGCGAGCTGCCAATGCCGCATCGCCATGATTTAATTTCTGAGCACTGATGGAAGGCAGACGCTTAATATTGAATTAAATGTCAGCTGCTCATAAGCGGTAAGCTTGATTGTGCTATATACCTTTTTTTTTGTTAAGGCGGGATAAAATGTTCCTAACCGCACACTCTGTCGTTCGGGGCAACGACCAGTCGTTCCCTGGGGTAGTGTGGGGCCTGCACCCACTAAAGAAACCCGCCGTGTGTGATCTCTCCGCCTTTGTTGGCGGGCCACTGGAACTATGTTACATTCCTTCGGTGGTTCGCCGGCGGCTTACCCTTTCGGGTACCCTCTACTGAGCGACGCATCCGCACACGGAGCGTCGCACCTTCGCGGGAGGCCTTGTGGATGGTGGATGTTCCCCGGTCCATCCACCCGCAGCCTCAGCTAGGGCGGCATGAGGCGCAAGTACCTGCGCCTGCGCCGTCAGCGTAAGGATCCTGCTCCCTGGGCCCGACCGCCGCTTCCTTCCGCGAGATAACCTCCTCGCAGAAGGCAGCGACCGCGGCCCAATTCCTGTCGCTGCGCGAAAAGACCCACTGCTAGGTCCTTCAGTATGGCTTCATCCGCCAGGGATGAAGCTCGTGTTGCCATGCCCCTGTTGGCACCTCGGTCCCTCTTCACCGATCTTCCCGGCCTTCCCGGCGGGGGCATCTCTGTAGAGCTGCCCTCTGACTCCGATGATTCGCTCCTCCTTTTTGGGTTCGGGCGCTTCAGAGGGCGCGGTGGCTGCTCCACCGAAGCGGCTGGCTTCTCCTTTGGTGCAGCTGGCTGCTCCGTCAACATGGCCGCGCTCTGCTTAGACACCAGCATTTTGGCAGAACTGTTGCCACCGTCAGATGTGTCCATATCGGCGGTAGAGCCGCTGCCCATTGCTGAACTACCTACGGGTGTGGATTTCTTCCCACGGGTTTTTATCCTTTTTCTGCTTCTTTTTTATTATCGGCGTTAGTGCCCCCCCCCTCTGATACGCGGGGCTGACAGGGCCGGTCTTACTCGCCCTGTGAGGGATTCTCCGGACGCGTTGCGCCCGGTACCCTCCGGAGGTATACATGTAGTTTTTACATCCGCCATTTTGAGTTTATAGTCCTCCGACTGTGGTGGTGCCGCCGATGCGACCGATACCCTCTAGCCATTCATCCCTCGCCGGGCGGCAGAGCTTGGATTGGGGTATTTTTTATAGGGGTTTTCTTCGTGATCCGAAGATCCCCGGTCCTGTCCGTTCAGGATTACGGGTCAGGCCGAACGGTGGTCTGCATCAGACCGTGCCCACCGCTCGCAAAGCAAGCAAGCTGAGCCCGACGCCCCTCAGCCTAAAAAGCCCCGTCTCCGTCTCCCATCACTATGGCCCCGTGCCCTCCACGGCAGACGTTCGGCCCACTGCAAGCAGTGAGTCCGTCGCCACTCGGGCTAAAAGCCCCGCCTCCGGGGATGGGGGGGTCACTGTGACCCCACTGTCCACCACCCCACGGCAGACGTACGGCCTATCCACTGTGCCCTCTGCTAATCATAGGGACACGCGGAGACCCGTCCCCAGCCGGGAATCAGCCCGGGCAACGACGGCACTAGAGTGCCGTCGTTTGCACCAACGTATCCCGACCCGCACCCCTTGTGCTATATACCTTATTGGTGAAAATATGTTTTTCTAACCCATGACTGTACCATTATTGGGCTCAGATTAAGAAGGAACTATAGGCCGTAGTCCGCTACGTTAGCCGTTGTGAAGGTGGGCAAACTTAACAAGCCGTCGAAAATCTCTTGAGTTGCTGTTTTTCTACCACTGCAGTAATATTACACAGTTTCACTATCCTGCTTGTTGCTTGAAATGACAGGATGTCCCTGTGATGATGCCACATTTTATAGCACAAACAAAAAAAATAAAAAAGGTATGCTGGCCTCCAGATGTTTTGTTTCATCGAGGAATAGATATTTTTTTTAAACAAATACATACATTCGAAAAATCTCGAAATGAGAATCGAACTCGATACCACTGTCTTTGCAGTCCTTGGTTTTACTGCTAGCCTGTGAGATTTTGTTCTTACTTACGACCTTGTTTTTTATATTACATTCTTACTAATATGTTATAGTCATTTGCGACCTGTAGTGAAATATTGTGTGAAAAGGGATTTTTCAAAAGTACAAAATAAAAATAAATATAAAAGAATATAGGTACCTAAAAACAATTAATAATAAAAATACAGATTTACTTAAATTAATTTAGAATACAAAATGTCGTTAAAGAAAAAAAGAACCGCTTTTAGAAAAACACGAATTCAAAAGTGTATTTTATTCACTAAATTTTACATTTCACGTTCTCTTGATTCTCAAACAATAGTTTAGGACCCAAATACAAAACTCAAATATTTTTTTTTAATTAAGCAAATTAAAGAAAAATGCATTTTTGCAAAAATGCGTGAAAACACAAGCCAGAAAATAATATTTTAACCTTTACATATTATACATTTATTTATAATTATACTCCGACATTTAATCCTCATTATAATAGACATTGCATCAGTAAGTAGGTTCAAGCATATAAATAATATTACTTATATATTCTGTGTTCATACGCTTTCAGCGAAGGAAATTGCTTATTGTACTGGACGGACAGTAATGAGTTACAATTTACATACTATTTCCACTGGCATCGGGTGTATTACCGCTGCACCTGTTCTTTATTATATTTGAAGGATTTATGAAGCTTTTTAAAACGAACGTTTTAGCTATATTGGATTAAACTAAACTTTATTAAAGTTTAGTATAAAATCTATTAAGTACTCATACGTAGCATAGAAATGTTTAAACAGCCATCAGTGCGTGGCATAGGTCCACGTAAAATAAAACAATTTCTCCGATCTATAAATTAACAAAATTCTGCACGGGACTTCGTCTGCGTGGACTTCCGTATATAATATTACTCCTGTGGCATAATACTATTTATAAATTGCTTTCTTATTCATTTTTATAAATTGCTTTCTCAAATGAACCAAATTTTTTTCTGGGATATAAGCTAGCTTATGTCCTTTTCTGAATTCCAGACTATAGTTTGTATGAAGAATTTCATGATGACTGGTCCAGTACTTTTGACGTGAAAGCGTAAAAAAACAAAGGCAGTTTTGTGATCTTACACACTTAAATAGCATAATAGTCACTTTTTCTCAAAAACATTATAAGTACGGTCGTCGGGTCTTAACCGTAAATAAAATACAGAAAATTTATGTAACAAGAGTCACGTTTCTTTATCTGTATGGTTCTATAGTCGTCGTCTTAATAATGTCCTGTCTTGTCCACGATCGTCTTATTTTTCTTTCTATACCTATATATTTCTTTTTAGTCAGTCAAAAGAGATAATTCCAAAAAGTTTACTTAAAAGAGGCTGGACGCCCCGATAGTACCTATAGACACAGCTTAGCTGTAGATTTATATCTAATGGTACAGGCACGTAAGGATTTTAAGCCCTTGCATTTAAAAAGTCACTAGTTGTATTTACAAAGAATTACGAGTATTAAAAATGCAGTTATTAAAAATCTATATAAGCATTATATGTATTTGTTTCACGGATCATGATCATGTAGCCGACGTGGGATAGTATCCAATGAAACGTGCGACAAATAAACTATTGGGCTTCGAAAATAACGAACAGAAAAAGCAAAATATATTTCTTTTTTATGAAGAATTTCTATTCGTCTGTTATTCCTATAGCTGATTTCTGATTTGTCTATCCAAACATGTTCTCTTTTTTTATTACTTATGATGGCAGACAAGCCCAGCCCACTTGATGGTAAGTGGTAACCGTCGCTCATGGACTCAACTATACTGAGAGTATTGTCAAGCCGCTGCGCACCATTTCATTTCTCAGATATGAAATGAAAGAATAAAAGGTTATCTTGTGCTACAGCCAAAACACACTGACGTGCTTTATGACAGGTCACACAGCAGACGGTGGTACCAACCCGTTTGGGCCCGATAGGCAAGTGAATACTCTCACTTTGTACCCAGCCCTACCACCAGCAATGCAATGGGTGATAATTGCTTACTTCCCTTAGTCACCTTGTACGACACCCGCGGGAAAGGATGGGGTAGTGACACTTATATTCTTAGTCCGTCACCACACGGAAAAGCACTCTTTTATTGGTAATTTTAGAAGACGCAATCCTACATGGAAAGTATTAACTATTGTTTAGGGAAGCTTTCCTTTTGACCTGCTACCTCCACCCTTGGTGTTGGTGTCGCGCGAGTAATGCTGCTAGTGTAGTGTATAAAAAATCTAAATTTGTTTTAGTTAGGAACGTTTGGTAAAATTACTCTTCCGTTCGAGCATTCGGATACCTCGTCATGTGGATATTGATTGGCACGTAAAACGCTCTAGTGTAATATTCCTGTAAAATTTCATGTTGTAAAACACACAACTTAACCATTCGATTCCTTCCCCAAATTGCTCTTGAAGATGGCTTTGGGACCTTCATTGAAGGTAGTGGATAGTGATGAGATATATCAATTGTGTTCCAAATGTACAATAGTAAAATGAATGAGCAGACCAATACTAAAAACAAAGCATAAGGCTTAATATACATACATATATAGACTCACGCTGTTGAACTATCCGCAGCTCTTACTAAATCTGATACTTGAATTTGAGCAGAGTGAACTGACAGTTGTGACGTCAATATAGTAGTAAGAATTGATTGATCCAATATTTTGAACTTTTTTCTATGTACACAATTTATTCTACTATATTACATTTTGTGTATTATTTATCAATATATATTTTTTCAAAAGATGCGTTAAACATTAATATAAAATATATATTTTATAGAAAATGATTTTTTTTTGACAGATGATACCTACATGAAAAAACAATGAACAAGACTTAACTGAAAGTTGTATGTAGAAATATGATATAAATGTGTACTAGCTTAGGCAAAACACCTGTACCTAATATCAAAACATCTCTGGCGCAAAAATAATCTCTACACAAAATAGCAACATAGCTGTAACTGAAAATAAGGCTTTCATATATAAAATCCAGCGTAGCGGAATAAATCACGTCAAAACTACACCAAATACAAGAGAAAAACGTTGTTTTTTTTATTTAAACATAAAAACAAGTGTGGTTGTACTTTTTAAACCTCCAAGTTTTATATTCGTTATAACACATCTAACGGGTCAATAAGTGTGGTCTTGATTTTAGACTTGTGACAACAGCGGGTGCAACTCACGCGAACCTCGAGGTCAGTCAAAATAATAGTATTTTGAGAAGTTTAATACGCGTACAGACCAGTTTAGATAGATTATAACAAGTGTGATATCCAAAAAATAAATAAAGCAAGCTAAATAAGCACAGATCCTTAATATAAACTACCCCATGAATACAACTTTCTTTTTCCCTTTTCGACGAGGCGAAGATTTTTTTTGAACAAAAGTTCAAATGTATAATTTTAAATAATAACCATTATTATTATAAATAATATAAATTTGACACATAATTATAAAAAAAATAATATAATGAATATTAAAGAACAAATTATTTGTGAAAATGTGGAAAAAAATAATTTTACTGCTCCTATGCATTTAGTGGCATGTGTCGTAAAGACAAATGTCGCTAGCAGTAAAATTATCTTTTTCCACATTTTCACGAATAATTTGTTCTTTAAAGTAGCTGGGCATGTCATGTGCTAAAATACAAATCAAAATAATGAATATTATATAAATATTGAACATTAAACACTAAGTACGGATTTGTCACGGTGTTAGTTTTGGTTTGCTTATTAGCAGTGACTTACGTTTGCTCCTGGAATTGGTAATTAATCTGCATACCTCGTCATGTGTACATAACACATTTGCGACATTTAAGAATACTTTTTTTTTTGCACATCTGCTACATAAAATGAGGCAGTGATACAAAGAAATACATGTTTTGTGTCTAAAACGAAGTCCATTTTGGATATCTCGGATCGAAGAGCGACTGAGATCCACCTGATAAAGACTATTTCCTTTTGAATAGCGTCACACATCGTGGGCGTAATTTGAAAATAATACTGCCAGTTGATAGCAGAGAGAACAGAGTGCCAAAAGACTCTATTCTTGCATACACGCTCGCCGGTTTCGGAGACTCTTGACTCCACCTTCCTTCAATACATGACCGAGTTGGTCTAGGTAAGTAAGCACACAGGCGCAGAGATGGCACACGGCGGGTTTTTTTAGTGGGTGCTGGCCCCACACTACCCTGTTCGTTGCACCGGGCGACGGGGTGTGCGGTTAGGATCATTTTTTCCCGCCTAAACTAAAGCCTCGGTCTCCCCCTGTACCTACATCCTTCCACTTTCGCATTGTAGATCTTCTTAACCAGTCTCTCGTCCGGCATTCTTTCCACATGTCCGAACCATCGAAGCATTCCCTTTCGCATCTTTACACCAATACTCTCTTTCATACCAAATCGCTTTCTTACGTCCTTTACTAAAATTACAATTTTAAATCATAATAATAATATATGACTATTATAATTAAATATTATTTCTATGATTGCCTAACAATAAATTCTGCCTAAAGCTTATGTAAAAGTATTAGCTTGTAATGTAAACACTAACAGTTTAGATCTATATCTTTTTAGCATTTGACATGCTCCGCTACTTTTTAAAGTATAAATTATTTGTGAATAAGGAAAAAGAGATTTTTAGTAAAAGCGGGAAGTTGGTTGTAAGACAAATGTGATGAGGAGATTGGGCTGATCGAAAGATCGGTAGGATAGCTCAGTGGCTTAGAGCACTTCCCCGGATTGGAAAAGACGCGGGTTCGGTTCCCGCTCCTACTAAAAATCTCTTTTTCCTTATTCACAAATAATTTATACTTTATACACTAACAGTTTTACAAGAAATAAACATTTTACAAAGTTGTAAGAGTAAGTATGAAATAAACTAGGTCGTACGTAAAATGTAATATTATTATAAAATATTTGCTGCAGTATTTTCCGGCTTTTCTGATTTACGTACACAATAAGTATGCATCTCAGTAAGACATTAACTTTAAAGTTTTAATAATAAAATATGTTCAAACGTGACTCTCAGAGTTATATCTGTACCTTTAAGATATTTCAGAAAAAAAATAGTGTATTTAGCTATTTCAGCGTCTCTGAGTTAACTTTTTTTAGAATTCAGAATGTTTAGTCGCACATCCTGCAAAAACTATTAAACTGATTTTGATGAAACATTTTTGTTTGGTAGATATATATTAGACTAAAACTGATATACGTTTTATCATGCTTCTAGTATATCGCTGTAACTCGAAATTTAATTTAAAAAAACAATAAATAATGTATTATAATAATAATAATAATTCATTTTATTTATTCAAGTAACCATGACTCATTATTGTTAGTAATACATAAAACTTAACCTATGTTAGTGACACATTTACAAACATATTTTTTTATTTTACAATCACCTCACCATTCCGTGTGAGGTGGCGCAGCAGTGACCATAATACTCACAATCTAGCCTGTCTGAAATCATGGCCAGCGCGCTGTTTGAGCTAGCCCGCACTCTACGTACCAGGGATGCACACCGTTTTCGCATAGTGGTGTGAAAGCAGTCCACTCGCGCCTCTGCGAACATCCCGGATGCACTATAGAAGCGGGGCAGCCCCATCTCTAAACGCATTACTCTAAACGCATTATTGTATTGTATACGGAGGGATTTGTAAGCTTTTCGAGTATAGCTAGCCACAGGCTGCATGTATAAAATGACGTGCAGTAGGCTCTGAAAAGAGTAATTTTAACATTTTTGGAGCAATGTTTAAACCTGCGGGCCAGCATGTTCGCTCTCACCGACAACGCCCTCCGCTCTCTTTCCACGTCATCATCGTCTTTGTCCCCAGGCATACAGCTATGAGTCATACATAACGAATATAATAGTGCCAATACTCTTGGTAAATGGGGTCCCGCATACCGGAGATGCTCAACACTAAGACCGTCATGGTCGGGAGATTTGCCTTTAGTCATAGATTTAATAACTTTAGCAATGTCTTTGGCCTTAAAATGAATCCCCGGGTCCATGTCGACCTCCGTGCTGACCGTCATCCGGGGCGTCCCCAGTGTAGGTTTGACATAGAAATGATCCTTAAAGAGGTTGGCAATTTCTTTCGGATCCGTCACCCCGCTGACGCTCACAGGTAACCCCGACTTGTAACTCAGTTTGTTAGTATTTTTCCAGAAAGCGCGGAAATCATTGTTGGAATGATTAGATGCCAATATATGTAATTTAATTTGACGTTCGTGATCCTGGCACCATTTTAGACGAGATTTAAAGGTCTTTCTAGCCTCACACATTTCTAAATAAATTTTACCACTAGTGGGTTTGCCGTGCCAGTTCCAAATCAAAAATGATTGTTTAGCTTGTCTATGAGCTTCATCGACATGTTTATTCCAGTCTGTAACAATTTTATTTCATTTACGCTTGCTGCTTCCTCGACCCACCTTGGCCGCCTCTGTCAGAGCGGTCACAGTGTCAACATAAAGCTTATCAATAATATATCTATGAGTGATATCATTGCACGTTTTTTCACAACAGTTAGTGATTTCTTGCGGGAAATCTATATGTCTCAGTCTATTATTACATTCATTTTCATATATTTCTATTTCCTGTGCAGATCTTTCGCCCGACGCGGCCGGGTTTTGAGAAAAACTAACATTATAAATTTTTGATGTCAACATATTTAAATTACACTGTATGACAAGGGGATAGTGATCGGACCACAGAATATCGTACAATACCGATACGTTTTTAACTGTATTTACAGCGGCTTAAGTCACAATACAGTGGTCGAGCCATCGCTTAGAGCCGTGTGACTCACTTAAAAAAGTGTATGTGTCTGATAACAAACCTAACAAATCAATATGTATGCAAGACCATGTCTGTTCCGCACAAAAGTTTATAAGTTCATTATAAAACCGTTCGGTAGGATGTGCGTTAAAATCCCCCAACATATAAACACAATCGACGCCACAGTTATCTATGATAGCACTTACCGAACTAAGTATGTCCGTGAAATCCGCTAGGTTCACAGTTACATCGACAGGCATATATACACTCATCACTAAGAAAGCTTTATCTTTCGACATTATTTTCACAGCACAGATACGCGGGTTACTACACTGCACAACGGTTACTTCCTGAAAAACTTTCCGTCTCCATAACAGTGCAATACCCCCGTATGGACGTCCTTGTAAGATTCCTTTAGATAGGTCCATTGCAGATACTCCTGTCGTGCTGAAGTCTTCGCTAATGGTATCTAGGAAAGTAATTTCGTGTGGCAATAGCCAGGTTTCCTGTAACGCTATCAGATCGCAGCTTTTACATAGATCCCGTAAGTTCTGAACAGAACGCTTTACATTTTTACAATTAAATGTAATAAACTTGTAAATTAACAAATCTTCGGAAGACAATGCCCTGTGGCCATAGTTTTTCGTCAAGGTATAACGGCAACTTATTTAACTTTACGAAAGACTTATAAGCGTTATAATCACATTGGCGTTTAATAGATATTTTTTCTAGTACTACTTTTTCTTTTCAATATAATTAATAATATCTATTTCAGTGATACTTTTGCTAACATTTGTAATAAACATAGGCACTATCCTTTCCGCCGCTTTAAATTTATCCTCAAACTCGACAGTAGCCAAACCCTTTTTGCCTTGTAAACGGTAGTTAGGAGTTTTTCTATACCGTACCTCCGTCCATCCATTGTTTGCCATCTTTTTTAGTTGAGCGACACTCGCATGAGATCGGCTTTTTGATTCCATTATCAGCTGTTCGGCTAATACGGTATCAGTTCGGCCCCGCCTTCTCCACCTCCATCGGCGCACAGGCCGTCGGCCACGTTCGGCTGCGCTCAGTTACATTCGGCTACCTCGCAGCGATCCTCTTGAATCTGCAACGGCACCGATATATTTCTACCCTCAGCGTAATTTAAATTGGTGATATTTTTATGTGGCGTATTACTTTCTTCGTGAGTCAAAGTTTCATCACCACATTTATCTCCAACGGCCACATGCATGCTTGGTAAACATACGGGTGAGCGGTCACGGTATGCAACTCTCTTCATATTTATTCTTGCACCCGAAACTGACGGTGAAGGCAGTGTAATATTACGACACTCATTTTTAATGTCTTTTATTTGACTCTTTGTTACATATGACTCCTTAATCAGTCGGATCTCCCCTTGCACTGAGGCTAAATCTTTAAGGAGTTTGCTAACATCTAGGTGATCGACGTTTAGGGGTGGCAATTTTTCCAAATCGCGAGCTACAAAAACTGGCAATATTTTCATATCTGTTACTTTAAATACGCTTATTATATCGGACAATATGCGGTTCTCCTTGCCCTTTCCTTTTCTACTTGATTTCCTTATTTCAGACGGTATGAATTCCATAATTTTAGATCAGAATCTAGATAATCAATCAGCTTGTTTGATTTTTTCTATCTGTTCACTTGTAAACGTTGATACACATATTTTCACTATGGTGTCCTCGTCGGACACCGAGATTTTGTTCTGTATATAAGCCAAAAGCTCATCAATCACGATGTTACACACGTTACATTTCAACGTATTAATAATAATAATAATAATAATTTATTAACCAAATAATACATCCATGCGCCATCTTAAATGCTAAATTAATACATAATAACAGTATTTCGTTGAACACTGGTACCCATAGTAAGATTTAACTTGTGGCATGGGTACCAGGTCTCCCGCAGGTCAAATCTAGCTTATTTGTAAAATAGATGGATGTGTGTGTTTGTGTTTGTATGTGTGTGCGTGTTGTATGTGGGTACGTGTGTGTGTGTGAGTGGGTGTGGGTGTAATAGTGCGTGTGTTGATTTGGTAATGTGCAAATGGACATGTTTGATGTTACAGAACGCTTAATTTTAATAAGTTTTCAGTTTCCAGATAAGTTTTGTCGATGAGCCAACTTAATACTTTCTTTTTGCATTTGCTTCGAACTAGCGGGTATATATTACAATATCTATTGATAATATTATAAAGGTAGCAACTGAGTACACTATAATGCCTTGCAGCTAAAGAACTCTTGAAGTATTTTACCTCACATACTTTGTGACTACGGCGTTTATTTAAATTGTTAGGTTCATACTGCAGAGAAATGTGTTTTCTAGTAATAATTTCCAGCACGAACAGCTGCCTCACACTAAGTACCTTACAGTCCAAATATAATTGTGTAGTTGGATATCTGAAAGGCCTGAAACACATAACTTTAAGCACAGCCCTCTGTGCACGTTCCAGAGGTAGTAAATGTGTCTTATGTGCTCCACCCCAAACAACAATGCAATATCTCAATATAGATTGGCATAAAGAATAATATACAATTTTTAATATATCAGTGCTAGCAGAGTGCCGCAATTTTTTGAAAACTGATATCATTTTTCTCGTTCTGGAGGTAAGACAGACTAAATGATCCTTCCAACTCAATAAACAGTCTATGTATACTCCGAGATATTTTGTTTGAGTAGATCTACTTAGTGCCAAACAGTCACACGTTGCCATATTTTCAAAACATGTATGAGCTTTAAGAGTATATGCGTCTGATGTCGGTTGCGTCAGTTTCGATAGGGAGAACGTCAAATAAGTCGTTTTAACTAAATTAATAGTTAGCCGACTTTCTGAAAGCCACTGCATAACACGTTTTAACGCTTGGTTAGCTAGCATGAAAACATCAGCCCAGCTTTTGCCGTGAACCAACAAGGCGGTGTCATCGGCATATGAATATAAAGAGCAGCAAGGTAGATAGAGCTTACATAATGAGTTAATATAGAGAAGAAAGAGTGACGGCCCCAAAACTGAACCCTGAGGGATGCCAAAACTCAATGAAGCAGTGTCGCTAATGTAAGGACCAATCTTCACACATTGTGTTCTCTCAGATAAGTAGTCCTTAAATATTCGAAGTGCATAACCTCGTATTCCCATTCTCTCCATCCTCGTCAATAGAAGTGGAACAGAGACAGTGTCAAAAGCTTTTTTAATGTCAAGGAATATACCTAGACATTTTTGTCCATTATCTAGCCTATCAACTACTTCATTGACCAAGGAAGCTACTGCATCCTCTGTGGATTTACCAGCCCTAAAACCATACTGGTTTTCTGCAATTATATGGTTATGATTCAGGAAATTCATGAGGCGCATGTTAAGTAGTTTTTCCAGTACTTTAGAAAGTGCCGGCAAAATTGATATGGGTCTATAGTTACTCACACTGTCCCTGCTACCACTCTTGAAGATTGGATAAACAATAGCTCTTTTAAATGCTTTTGGGAATATACCTCTGAACATAGAGATATTACAAATATGAGTAATAACCGGCACTAAAGTGTCTGAGCACTTCTGTAAAAGTTTTGTGGTGATTTCATCCCATCCAGCTGCACTGTCACTACGCAGACTTCGAATAATTCTCTCTACCTCGTACTTGTCTGTTGGCAGTAGCACTAAGGAACCGACTGTCGTGCCATCGGCTGATTCCAGCTTAGAAGAGGACATTCTTGGACCAAATTGACTTGCCAGATCTTTACCAACACTAACATAATACTCGTTTACTTTATTGACAGAAGACATTTCATTTTTTTCTAAATTTAGAAGCTCTTTCGAAGAGTCTCTCAATTGGCTCATCCCGATAATTTTCTTAATAACATTCCATGTACTTTTAGGATTATTTTGTGCTTTTTCGAATTCATGTTTTTCATAAGAATGTTTAATGTTTTTTAATAATTTGTTACAAAAATTACGATATCTGACATATGTTAGCTTTAAGTTATAGTTTTCAGGATCACGCTTCAACCGGCGACATAATGCGTCTCGATTACGAATACACTTTAACAGTCCCTTCGTAATCCACGGCTTAAAAATTCTATGTTTTGAAGGAATAGGTTTATGAGAAGAGCTTGATTTAATAACTGTCCTGATCATTGTAATCAGCATCTCTGCTGCTGTGTTAGGATCTGAGTTATTCATGACTATGCTAAAATCAAGGCGCGATATTGTTTCATAAACAGCGCAATAGTCTACTTTAGAAAAGAAATTATTTTTGTGTTTAGGAAGTTCTGACTTTGTTTCAATATTAAGAAAGATAGGTGCATGATCAGTAATGTAAGTGTCGAATACCAACGTGGTGTTTTTTAAATCAGACTTTAATAATATATGATCTAAACAATTTTTATCTCGAGTCGGCAAGCAGTGTGTGGGTGTAAGACCATGGTGCGCAAAAAGATCAAGATATTCATTTGCTTGAGGATACAATTGTGTTGAAATAATGTTTATATTAGTGTCTCCGACAAGGACTATGTTCTTAAAATTAGAAAGAGACAAGAGAGTATTATCCAGGCATTCAAAGAAGTTATCCAAATTACGATTACATGGAGGCCGATATATAGCTATGACGGCAAGGCTAACAGATTCCATCCTATATATTAAGCAATTAAAACCTACTGCTTTAGGTTCTATAATCTTATATGACAGCGATGATTTAATGTACATTATAAGTCCATCGTTTTGGTTAATATTGTTTTCAGTTTTGTATCCACAGTAGCCGTTAATTGTTGGAATAATTGTTGTTTTACTTAACCAACACTCAGATAGCACTATAATTTCAGGTAATATTTTTATACTTTGTAAGAATACAATAAATTTGTCAAAGTTTCTATTGACACTGCGAATATTTACGTGCAAAATATTTATAGAGTAGGTACTATTGCTCAACATATCATGACTATCTTCCGGTTTACAAATATAAGCAGAACCAGAACCGAATTCATCTAGTTCATTAGATAATGATATTATATCTAACATTTATAATAGTAAAAAGCACTTATATAATAGTATACCCTCCTGGTTCAGAACTATATATATCATTAGACGCTTAGAGAACATAGAAACTGTTACATTACTGTGATCATTATTTATCCCTATAGTAAAGCATAACAATAACGCAACTATACCCGTAATTATTATGATATTCTTTGCAACTATAACTAATAAGGATATACGTCTGTGATAATCTAGAAATAGCATATTATAACTGCAGCATAAGTCCATACATTTTGATTGGTAAGAGAACTGTATTGTTAAAAATATAATTAATGTAGCAGTAATCTTATTGCAGTTATTACTGTATTGTATAAACTGCTGTGAATATTTTATGTGCATATTTGTTTTGTGTAGATAATTTTTATGAAGTGAAATTGTGTATATGCTGACATTAATTTTACATAAATGGATTTTAAAAAATAAGTTAAAATTCATATAAAATAGCTGGATTTCAGTTTTGTGGTTTGGAACAATGAAGCTTTTTAAGGCAGGATTTTTCCCTCTCGCTCCCGTAGAAATATGCGTCCATTTTTCGTCCAGCAGAATTTATAATTATTATTTTTTGAATAGATACGTGCATCATAGAACAATTGCCTGAGGGAACCTGTAAGATGTTCAGCGACAAAAATTGGTTTTTGTGGCCCACTTATACCAATATGAGTTGTGTTTAGTTTTTCATTTAAAGGTCGAGCTTTGTTAAAAACTCTCGAGGCGTCCAAGTCCTGATTCTTTAAATTGTATTCGATGACATTTTACACAATGAGAGACACACAACCAACGCGGGTGGGTGTGTAGTATTCACTGTGTGACAGACGTTATCCTATTCAATTACCCGGGGTCGTCAAATCCAACCATTTTTTTTTGTTTTGTAAAAGAATTCATACTAAACAAGAAATAACCTTATCTCCCGTTTGACCATCTGATCAGCATGTGGCATAGAATTCCAATTTGCCTTACACTGTGAAGCAATCTTGTATCTAACAATGTAGGAAGATTTTGAAAAGCCAACTTGTAGACAGAAAGTAGTATGAAGTAGATGGAAATGAATATACAGATTTAATATGTGCTGTGTATTAAAGACCTTCTGAACTCACGTTAAATACAACGGACAATAGAATTAAATTAACGCTGCTGCTAATCCGATTAGCTGCCGTCGTCGTGTCCTTATAATTACATAATAATATTATTTGTTTATATACTTGTGTGAGGGTCTGATTTCTTACGTAATGATTTGAAAATAATAACCCAGATTGCAATGCTATGTCAAGCTAAATCTGCTTATCAAGTTCTCAATATGTGCGGTGATATCTATATCTTCTAATACATAAAATTCTCGTGTTTGTCGCCATTCTCCTCCTTACGGCTTGACCGAAATTTTATGTGTATATTCAGTAGGTCTGAGAATAGGATGCAAACTATTTTTTACACCCCTAAGTGATAAGGGTGGTCCACCCCAACAATTTATTGTTTATTCTTTGGACAAAATATTTTATTTAATTTTTTTATGATTCGGCATTAAAAAGTACATACAACCCTAAATTGTCACCTATCTACTGCCAACCCCTATTTTTTAATAGCGATATTATTATTGTTATTTTTATAATCCGTCATTGTTCATAGCGCTCCATGCCTCTTTCACTCATACACTTACAATAAATTTATTTTTTTTACGAAATTCCCTAAAAATTCTCTAGAAATAATTTATATGGCAAAACAACGTTTGCCGGGTCAACTAGTCAGACAATAAAATTCCCCTTATAGTGAACATTTAACAAATTTTAAACTGTCTTTATGTTTTTCGTGACTTGTAGCCACCCTGATCTTCAGAGGCAACACTTTTTAAAGTGAAGAAACGTGAACAGATTAAAATGCAAAGTTGTCAGTTGTGTGTGAAGTGGAAAATAATGAAAGAAACACGAAGAAATTTGAAACAAGGGATTAAATGATAGTGATAAATTGCGCATTTGCAGAATAGGAAACCATTTTGATTTAGATAGTAAAATGAGTAAGCTTAATAAAAAATAAGTAAAGAAAATGCTGAAGGACCTGTGTAAAGCACAGGTTTTAGTTGTAGTAGTACAACATCATGTCGTTAAATTAGCTACCTTATCAAAATTGTAACTACAAAAACCTATTGAACACTGTGAAATCTAGGATTAACACGGTTTTTATCTTATATTAACAGTTTGTTTTATGTTCAACAGTGGACTTCAAGTCATCCGCAAAATTTTCTTTTTTTTTTTATAGATCTCAAAGAATGTTAGACATAAATAAAAAAATATTATAATAATAACAAGTTTTACAGTATAATAAGACATACACTATCGCCTCGCGCAAAAGCTAGTGAAGTTCTCGTCATAATCTTAATCCTCGCTCCTTCTAATATTATAAATTTCAAAGTTTGTTAAGATGTTTTTCTGTTTGTCTATGAATAATTCATAAACGACTAAAGAAAAGCAGCAAAAGAGCAGGAGCACTCTCGTGGTGCTATACTTTACTTTCGTTAACAGTATTTTGGAGTACAACTCTATAATCTAGGACCCACACGAGATCAAGTATACCATAATGATAGTAATAAACGGCTATCTCCTGCTACAGCCAAAATGAAACGATGTGTTTTATGGCCGGTCACACGGGAGATGGTGTGGTACCAACCCGCGACACTTGTATTCTTATTCCGTCACCACACGGATAAAAATTTAAATTACTGTAGAAACTTTATATTTTATTTGAGTTCGCTACTCCTAAAGCTTCTATAATTAATAATAATATTAAAAGAATATCCTCTATTTTTAATCGAGATGTTGAAGCCATATTTCATTTATTACTAAACAAAAAAATTTAAATTTTCGTAAAATTTTACTTTACTACAAACACGACATTGATAATGTAATGATATGATGGAGTTGAATTTTGAAGTGGGAACGGGCTTGGCAGTCTTCTTAGTTTCGCTCACTCTGTGAGCTTGGTGACCTACTAACATTAGATGGAATGTGACTCATCTGGCACACCAGGAACTAGTATCATATAAATACGTCAATTTACAACGAGTCAATTATTTCTATTTAAATCCCACAGAAGCTGTTCATTTTACCACGATAAAAAGTAGCCTGCCACTTTCTGTACTACGGAAATGTAAATATACGGCCTCGTGGCGTCGTGGTAGTGTAACTAACATCTATGCACGAGGTCGTGGGTTCGATTCCCTCTCAGGACAATTATTTGTGTGATGAACACAGATATTTGTACTGCGCCTGGGTGTTTTCTATCTATATTATGTATGTATTTACAAAAAAAAAGTAATATGTGTATTATATCTATAATCTGGTACCCATAGCACAAGCGTTAAGCTTAGTTTGGGACCAGAGGACGTTGTGTGAAAATATCCGTGAAATATATTATTGAATAAATAGTTACAGCGTAAAGGTGTAACAAAGAAAACAAACTATTTTCTAATATTAGTAAGGACTAGCCTTTGCCCGCGGCTCCGCCGCAGCCAAAAGCTAGTTTTTGTATTATATCTCAGATTTCCGATATAGTAGCGAGATAAAATATATACCAATAGTTAAGTCTAATCTGGATCTATCAAACAAAAAAAATTGCAATAAAATCCGTTTAGAAGTTTTTGCGTGATGCGTGAACAAACAAACAGAAAAAATCTAAAAAAATCGTTGTGTTTAGACACGCCTATATAGCCTAATTCAGTTATTTTTTCTTAAATATCTTAAATGTACAGACACGGCTCTGTTACAGCTTTATAATAAAGATAAAGAATACATTAACAGCTACATTAGTTAAGAAAAAGACACTGTGTCGTAGCTATTAACGCTAACCTAATTAAATGAAAAAATCCTAAACCTAAATGTGAAATTTATTATTTAAATACTAGTAATATAATAAATAATGAAATATTTTGTGTGTGTGGTGTGTGGTGTGTGTGTGTGTGTGTGGCGCGATAATATAGATGACATGCATTATAATTTCCTTCCGTAAATGAGGGCTGTTGCAGTTAGTGCAGCATAAACATTTATTACAATTTCACGGTATTCTCAGGACAGGGCTGCATAGAGATCTGTCGACACGTGACAGGAGTACTCGTTTTAATTGAGTGTCAGCACTGTCACTCGTAGCAATGATAACGCTATGGCATTTGACATTGAGTACGATCTATGCCTGCAACCGAAGTAGGCATCGTTTACACAGGAGAATAGATTACTTTCGAAGATTTCTTGTTAGTTTATTCGAGAAAACAGAAATCGTTACATAAAATTCCCTTGAGTAGATCCAATATCAACACAGAAACATGGTTGTCGTATTTCAATCGTCACAAAATTATAAACTGAAACATTTAGATAATAAATGATTATTGTATATGAATTTCCCATTTTTTATTCTAAAACATCGCACTGAGGATTTCTTTTCAAAAGGGTTTAATTCTTAATTTGGAAAAAAACGGTTTCCTTTAGTGCAATGGATGCCATCTCATTTTTCAATGATATGAATGATTTTATTTCCTATAGGAAAAATAGTATCTACATAAAGCATCCCGCTCACCATCAAATTAACTTACTTCTCATTGTGTTTGTCCATTTAATCAAGAGATATCAGACTAACAAAAAAGAAGGATGTAAACTGCAAAGTTAGGCCACTTATTTAAAAATGTGTGCGTGAAAGTGTTGTCACCGTAAAGAAAAAATGCTTATGATTTAGGTAAAAGAGGATATGCCACTAACGGTCTGGTAGCGGACATAATGTTTTCAATAGTTAAAATTGAACTAATAATTTATAAGATTCGTTGATAGAACTATAAAAGAAGATTATAGTTTAAAAAACTATTATTTTGAATTAGACTTTCCGATAATGGTGATTGGTGAACGATTGTTATCTGTTGACAACCAAAGAGGATATAAACCGCTACGCTGAATTAACAACATTCAAATATATTACAACACAATAATAGATAGTTATTTCTTAAATAATTTCGTTAGAACAGTAATATGCATATTTAATAAAATATTTTTTTTATTATTTGGTGAAAATCTATATTTTTTCTAATCAAAAGTAGAAATTTTGATTCAAAATATTGGCAAAACATCTTACATCTGTCATGTCATTCTACTGTTGTTGTAATTGCTGTTGTTGTGTATCGTGAATATTGTATTGTGATTTAATGAATATAAGTTAAGTATATATTTCGTGATATTAAGCCTTATTATTCGTTTATATATGTAGATATTATTTTATTTATCATTTAGACATTGATTTATTTTTAATTATGGTGGTATTTTTGATCAATTTAAATTTAAAAATCATAATCATCTTAGATGTCTTTTATCTCATCATCCCAAAGTTTAATATGAAAAGAAATACACAGGGCATTAGGGTAGTTATTTATCTTCAAAAATATATTGTTTTATGTATGTCCTCTCCAGGCCGAGAATGTATGGGCATTTGACACATCTGCTTTTAAAAGTTGTTTAAAGCATAAAGGAATAGCAAAATTTTTAAGTAAGTTTACAGCAAATCATATAAAGAATAATATGGCGCTGACCACGTATTGATGTTCATGATTTTACCGATTTCATTGATCTTTTTTTAAACTTTTCTAATGATATGTAGAAAGTTCTTGCAGAAAGAAAAATTAAGGAATTCCGTAGAAAATTGGAAAATGTCAAAAATTTAGCGATTATTTTATTGGACATTTCGCAAGGAATAAATATTCTGACAATACAAGTTAACGTCTATCAGGTCAACTAGTTATACATTATTCATGCATAATAATAATATGAACCGACTAGACTGGCCACGTCAATTTGTTTATGAATTACTCTGTGTTTAATTTTATTATTGTTCAAACAGCGATATGATTATTCATTACCTATAACTCTTATAAAGTTAATACGTTAATATATATTTTGATATTTTTATATAGTTTTTTAGCACTTGACATGCTTAGCCTATATAGATTAACATAAAGTGTGAAAATTTGAAATCGAAAATAACAATCCGGCTCGTGGCTGTTATTTTCGATTTCACATTTTCACACCTTGTGTTTACGTTAATTTATGCTCGTAGCTGTTATTTTCGATTTCACATTTTCACACCTTGTGTTTACGTTAATTTATGTTTGTTTAGAACTCAAGACTGTTGCTAAATGCAGTTTCAGCTGAATTTCTAATTTATGAAGTTATCTATACTTGTTTAGAGAGCGTTCAGGTATACTTATAATTCAGTTCTCGTCTTTGCTGCCAGTTTTAGACAGTCAGTTTTGAGACAGGCGACGAATTCTAAATACATCACGTAAAGTTTATAGGATCCTGGATATTTGTGTACGTTATTCAGTTCATTTTTTCAATCATAAATTGATATTTTTGGCACATAATTAATATGATAATATTTAAAATACGTGACAATACTCTCTATATACTCGTGTGTGTTGTTTAGTAATTTATGCGTTTTTAAATTTACATGCCATCACATATGACTGAATAAATAGCGTAGTGGCTTAGATACTGATCCCTCGTACCAAGTGTTGTGGATTCTATTCCCATACACACCATTTTTTATAAGGGGTTCTCTTTGCAATCCATAAGTAGTTTATATTAGTATCATTGTACGCGGTGTGCGTTAATTGGATGTTTGTAAAGTACCACGCGGTATATGCATTATTGCGATACCGGATACCGGATAAAACATCACGTCTCCAAAAACCCTATTATATTTTCTTTTGGAAGAATGACAACGTCACTTAACCTAGGCCAAAGCTATTAATTAAATAAATGGCAATACTGCGCAAATTTCAAAGCATTTGTTAAAAATTCACACAGAATAGTCCCTTAAAATTATAAATGCGCAAATGAGTTTGTTTGTACGCTCTCGCGCTAACTAAACCACTGAACCAGTCAACATGAAATTTTGCATAATTGTATTATTTTGGAACCCAGAAAGACTATTTATATCTTAGAAAAACTGATGGTTCGTATTGAATAGCTATTTTTGCATGGAGGTGAAATATAAGGAATGGCTTAAAATGACGTGTTTAAATTTTAGTTAAATATTTGTGTAAACTACAAATATTTTTTCTGAATTAAACTTTTATTTGAGCGTACTTTGTTTACCATATTGTGTTTATGAAGTCTCCTAAAACAGAGATTAGTTTTTAAACGAGTACTCTGTATAACGTGTAAATGCACCAACATAAAATTTAAAACAGTAATTGTTAGGTACAACAAAACGAGACAAAAGAGCAAATAAGAATACTTTTACCTAGAATAAAGTACTAGAATACATCCTAAGTAATAATAATAATGCTAAATGATAAAACGCAATCTCGCAAATTTATATTTAAAGAAACCATTCACGGCTTCTGTTAAATATCAGCAATTGATGCGTTTGAAACTATGAGGTACATACAGCTAGCTACTGTAATTAATAGAAAAATGTATACAATTTTCTTATTATTAACCATTTGTGGATCGAACTCATAAAACACGGAACGGAAGGTCAGTATAAAACCACAGCACCATCTGTACAGTCCAAGCTCGTATATTGCAATAATATCATAGCTTCTACCAAGTCACGTGATACCTACTTAGGTATACGAGCCCCGATGCAAAATAGTTCGTCTAGTGTGAAATTTTCTCTGTGAGATTTTTTCCAACTTCATTATTTTTGTATATCTATATAAAATATTAAGCTGTTCTACTATCACATGTCGCGTTACATATGCCATTTTTTAATTATGAAACAATAAACTATTTTAGCTTTTTAAATTTATACATATCCTGTTTTAAATTCGAAGAAGTTATAAGCAAAATAGTTCGTCTAATTGTTAATCGATGCAAAAGAGTTCGTCTATTAGTGAGTTAATTAAGATTATTCCTTCTTTGTACAATTATGTTGCATAATTGTAATTTTTAAAAGTAATTCTGTGTCATTTGTCAAGTGAGACAGTATAAATTCTGAAAATTTCAGTTTTTTTCATTAGTTTTCAAATAACAATGGGTCGTGGCAAACCCGTGTGTGAAGAGCTTCGAAAGCGAATAGTTTGTGGGGTCGATGCTGGCAAATCAAGTTATGAAATATCTAAAGACTTGATACTTCCCAGGTCTACAGTCCAATCTATCATTCAGCACTATAAAAAGAATAGAACGACTTCTTGTTTGAAGAAAACTGGTCGACCACGCATCACAAGTGCAGTAGAAAAAAGAATCCTGAAGAAAATTATCAAAAATAATCGTCGTGCTCGAGCTCGAGAACTCACGGTGCAAAAGAACATGATTCACAAAAACGTCTCAGTTGATACTTGCCAAAGAGTCCTAAAAATAATGGGTTATGGATTTTACACTGCTAAGGAGAAACCACTGTTGACTGCTGTACAAAAGAAAAATAGGTTGAAGTTTGCTCGTGATCATTTAAATTGGACTTCCGATCAGTGGCGTAGTATCATTTGGAGTGACGAGTCCAAATTTGAAGTGACAGTCGGCGATGAAAGGAAAAAAGTGATTCGGAACAAAAATGAGGCATTTCATACTGATTGTCACAAACGCAAAGTGAAGTTTCCGGCGTCTCTTATGATATGGGGCTGCATGTCTGCACAAGGTGTTGGTGGTATGCAGTTTGTGGATGGTTCTATCAATGCTGCAAGGTATCAAAACCTTTTGGAAGAGAATTTACTGCCCTCTATTCCGTCACTTAATCATCAAGATTCCTTCATTTTTCAACAGAATGGTGCTTCCTGCCATACTGCAAGGACAACAAAGACATGGCTACTGGCGAAAAGCATCCCTACAATCGAATGGCCATCTAACAGCCCGGACTTGTCGCCGGCTTGTCTGGGAGTCAATTACGCCTGAGGAGTGTGCAGCGTTGGTTGCAACCATGCCTCTTCGCATTAAAGCTGTCATTGAGAGCAAAGGCGACACAACTAGGTGGTAGACGAACTATTTTGCGTGAGTGACAAGGGTAGACGAATACTTTTGCGTTATGTTTTATTACAATATATTTTTTATTTTTTTTTGTTATGTAAAGTCATGAAAGAATTTCAGTTATGTTAAAATAAACTTTAAAATGTTCCTTAAACTGTGGTTTACTTTTTATTAAACGTTCTTAATTATTTTACCAATATTTGATATTTTAGGCTTCGCACTACTTTCCATACTAGACGAACTATTTTGCATCGGGGCTCGTATAATCTATATTATATACTATTACTAGCTCACCCGGCGAACTTCGTACCGCCATATTTTTTTTTTCATGAATATTTTGAGAGTAAACAAATATATTACATACGAGTAGAAATTATTACACATCCACTCACTAAACGACAAAAGTAACGTATTGACAGGCATTTTCAATAGTTTAATTACTTACTTACTTATCATCACGCCATCTCCCTTGTGGGGTAGGCAGAGAGAACAGAGTGCCAAAAGGCTCTATTCTTACACACATATCTCGCTTCCTCAACATTCATAATTCTCTTCATACACGCTCGCCGGTTTATTCGCCTTTACTAGATCCTTCCACTTTCACATTCTATATCTTATATAATTATTATATTATCTTTAAATTATTATAAATCTGAGACCACTATTAATGTATGTCAAAGTTATTATTATGTAATCTAATGTAAGTTGATCTATTCAGTAATTGCCCGCATGGGACTACGTCCTCTTTTAATCTAACTTTGCTAGTTGTCGTACAAAGTTAAAGTACGAACATATAATCTCAAATGATATTCAAATGTTTTAACAGCATAAATTAAGTGGGTAATTTGTGCAGACGTATCGATATCATGATAAGTTAATCTAATAAGTTGATGTACTACGGAGATCTCGTGGTAGTGCATATGAATGCGGATTATGATGTCTGAGTTTCGAATCATAAATTAATAAATTTTAATCCGTGTGGTGATGGACTAAGAATACAATTGTCACCACCCCATTCTTTCCCAAGGGTGTCGTATGAGGCGACTAAGGGAAGTAAGCATTTATCATCCATTGCATGACTGGTGGTAGGGCTAGGTACCAAGTGGGAGTACTCACTTGGTATCGGGCCCGAGTGGGTTGGTACCACCATCTCCCGTGTGACCGGCCATAAAGCACATTGTTGCGTTTTGGCTGTAGCAGGAGATAGCCGTTCTGTGAAATGAATTGGTGAGCAGCGGCTTAACAATACTCTCGGTATAGTCGAGTCCATGGGCGACGGTTACCATTTACCATCAGATAGACCGTGGCTCGTCTGCTTCTACATGGAATAAAAAAAAAAGAAGAATCCCGGGTCCAGTGCCAATGAATTTCCCGTCAAAATTAGTCCCAATTGTTTCGAAGATAAGCCGAATCAAAGAGATAACGTAAATCTTTTTTTTTTTTTATTTCAACATGTAATAAAATGCATTTCATTTAATAATATATTCTTGTTCACTTTGTGCTAGTTTATATCATTGTAGAGCCTGTCTTCCCGCATTTTAATGAACAATTTCTCATCCAAAAATAAAGAAATAATAAAACTATTTTCTTTTACAGATCACCAACATCTCCAGACTGATATGATTCGAGCGTGGAGTGGGTATCTTACATTACTCCTGCTCTTCACACAAGCTGGAAGCGATTGGTTAAACTGTGCGCATATCACAGAATGCCGCTGCAAATGGTCTTCAGGAAAGAAGACAGCAACTTGCGTCTCGGCAGGATTACAAAGATTACCAACTTTAGCTGCAGATATTCAAGTCCTAGATTTACACGGAAATCCTTTAAAGACATTAGAAGAAGACGATTTTGCAAACATAGACCTATTAAATCTCCAACGTTTAAATCTCAGCTCAACAAGTCTCCAATCTTTACACCCAAACGCCTTCAGGGAATTGCGAATACTGATAGAACTAGATCTGTCTCAAAATGATCTACATCACCTATCCCCTGATACGTTCAAAGGTGCAGATCGTTTAAGGTTGTTGATTCTAAACGACAACCCTTTGCGTTTTCTAGTAGCGGAGCAATTTCCACCGTTAAACCATTTGAAGAAACTGGAAATATCACGATGTAAGCTGAAGAACGTACACCCGTTTGCGTTTGTAAATCTTCAAGGGCTAGAAACAGTAAATATACATCAGAATCACTTAACTTTTCTTCATCAAGATACATTTAATCTACCTGTGCTAAAAACGTTAACTTTATCAGACAATCCTTGGAATTGCGATTGTAGACTCAGAGAGTTTCACGATTGGTTTTTAAACAGCAACCTTGGTAATGAGGAAGTATTTTGCAAAGGACCAGAAATAAAAGCAAATCTACCGTGGCGATCTTTAAAAAGAGATGACTTCGTATGCTTACCTTCAGCATTATCCATACCTACAGTTATAAGAACAGAAGCAGGAGCTGATATATCATTTGGTTGTTTCGTCAGGGGAGACCCAAAGCCGGTGGTATCGTGGTTGTTTCGTCACAAAGAAATAAGTAACAACACCAATAAAACTGGTGATATTATTATCAATAAGTACCATTTAGATCATTTTGATGAATATAACGATGACTTTTTGAACAAAAGTATACAGTGGGTGAATGTGACTATAACTAATGTAACTAGTGACTTTTCTGGGGAATGGAAATGTAGTGCAAAAAGTTCAGTGGGGGAAGCGAGTGCTTATCTTACATTATTTTTACCTAAAGCTAGAACTGCGACAGCCAGAATCGCACCAGATTACTCTAGTTTCTTCTTAATCGGTGGTTCAATGCTAGCGATGACCACAGCAGGGTTTATTGCAACCTGTGTTTGTTGGAAAACGAAACGTCGAAGAGTACCACCAAGCAGAAGTTTCACAGACCAAGAGAAGAAATTATTAGACACTTCCCTAGCCGTTAGCTGTGACAGAACGAGTGGTGATTTAGGCTCGTCTTACGGCTTTGAAATGTTAGACAGATCCATTTCTATGGAATCTGATGATGCAAGATGCTTAGAACCTGTACAAATCACCATAGAGAACCGGCCTGGCACTTTCCCTCCACCTCCAGCAGAATTTGCTTTACCAGCACCTTATGGGAATATTTTTATATCCGTACAAGTTGCTGGTCACAACAATGAGTACCCAGATCTTTTAGGGGGTGGATCAACGCTGCCGCGGCGAAGTAAGACTTGTTTCTTAAAATCTGATTATGATAACATGGGCCCTAGGATTACAGCGACTGGTAGTTCAACTTGGTCATTGCCAGGTGCTAATGTTGATAAAAATGTAGATAGTAAAGATCCTTTAAGCGTTCCCTTATCGACATTTTCTACTGAATTTACTGCTTTGTAATCTTCTTGGGACAAATTACCAATAATCAATAAATTAATGACTGTACTGATAGATTATATGGTTGTTAAACATTTTGAAATTAATTCTCTATTTTAATTATGATGATTTATCTGAATTAAAAAAAATATCAGTAGGTATTCATCAATCCAAATGTAGCCATTGTAACTTAATTTATTTTAATTCGATATTAGCTACATTATAAATAACTTATGTGTTCAAAAAATCTAGATAAACAATTATTTTATTATCGATCATCAAAAAAGAACTGTCTACTTCGAAATTTGAAATAAACTATACATAAAATACTACCTAGGTTTTATATAGTTTTTGCATCTACACGGGCATAAAGAACGACATATCAATATTTTAGCTGTAATTAAGTAAAATCCTTGTAATATTCTGCATACTTGGGTGTCTGGTGGGTGGTGTATACGATAAATAATGATTGTCGTTTCGAATATTGTCATGAATGAAATATAAAAATAAGAAATTAAATCGTAAAAATTCTGACCAAGCCTAAAATAAAAAAATGGTACTTGCAATCTTTGTCATAGATGTACATAAAAGAGTATAAATATGTAGTTATTTCTTTGTCTCGCAAATAAAAAATATGGGAATAGTTAGTCTCCAATCAGCTTTTATATTGTCTGTTTTCATAAATATTATTAAAAATGAGGTTGTGAATAAAACTTACGTGCATTAGATACATTTCATTTTTTTTGTATTTACAAGTAGTATAGACTGAGGCAATATTATAAACTGCAATTGTGAGCGTATTGCAAAAAAATGTTTTATTTCGAGTAAGTTATAGCATTCACAGGGGGAGTAATAGATGCATAATAGTATATTACAGATAATTTATTAAAAAACAAATAGACCAAAATCTAGCGAACCAAAATAGGATAGTACATCAATAATTTACATAATTCCTAAGAAGGTTTAAATTTAGTATTTTTATTCATAGTAAGTTCAATTTTACGCCAACTGGCAATTCGCTCTAACTCGTATGAGGTGATCCTTTGTAATAAAAACAATATTCACTAATAAATCATATGTTATGATTCTTTCGTCGCCACAAAATGAAAACAGACAATGTAATCGTAGCTATTTTTACAAATCTGTACAGTAATTAGATAGCCAATAAGTTTATATACGGATATCATAATTATAGAAGAAAATATTTGTAAAAACTTATTTGTGAATCGTTGCTTTAAGTCCATGGAATATAAAGTGCAACAATTAATATTGTCTTGACTTATTTAAATACCAAAAATGTTTTTAGTACCTATGTCATTATAGCTCCTTTCTGCCCTTACTACTTAATTTCTGATTTATCTAACTCTATACACATCTAGAAGAAAGAATGTTTTGTCTTTTGTAAGCCTTGCTTTACCCGGCTTGAAAGGGCTGACCCAATCAAGAAAATACTAAGTTAATGTTGTGTTTCGTATGGCAAGTGAGAGCGCCGGAGGCCCAAACTCCCTTATCCTCTTACCCTCTCCTATAGGATAATATCCTTCCTCTTCACGTCCTACCCCTTTTCTTGGAGTTGGCGACGTGCGCATGATTCCTCTGGTGTTGCTAGCGTCTATAAGCTATGATTGCAACTTACCATCAGATGGGTCGTATGCTTGTTTTTCACACGTAATATAAAGAAAGAAGAACATCTACCTCACTTTAACGCTGATAATCGCTAATCAGATATCGCTGTACTAACCTTGTTTGGTTTAGTCGGCCTTTACAGCACTTACGAGCACTCCATCCATCCATCCATCCATCCATCAGCCTTTTAAAGTACACTGCTGGACATAGGCCTCCCCAAGAATAGGGGATAGTGCTGTAATCGCTACGCTTGGGAGGCGGGTGAGAAAACCTAGGATTTTCTCGACAGCTTAAATAGTTTGCCAACCCATACAAGACAGAGTGGTTGACAATGGCCGAATCCCTCTCACCATGAGAGTAGACCCGTGCCAATAGCGGGACAGAAAAAGAGTTAAAACAAAAAACATTTCAAGCGCAACAGATATTAACAATACTTCCTAACATTTACGCGAATTTTACACATTTTGGAATAAAACTACTTTTATGGAATCTATCGCGTTTACTTGATTTTTATACTATCCCGACGTTTCGAATACTTTACAGCATTCATGATCACGGGTGGACTTAGATGGTAGGCGTCCAAAGCTGATATCAAATTTTTTTTGATTCCGTAAACGTAGTTTTATTTCAAGATATTAACAAACTTTAAATATCAATATTAATTTCTAATTAACTATGTAAATGGTCCTATGAAAACAATATATTCATTTAAATATATTGGTTTTATGAAGTATAACACTAATTCCTACCAAAACAAATTAAATCGAAATGTGGGACCAATAATTATGAATGAGGTTTCAGTGGTCGTAAATTTCGCCTACTACAATAGAGTATTTATGGCCTCCACGGTCCATGAAACATTTATTAGCAAAGTTATCATCATAGTAGATAGGTACTTGAGTTGGGCAAATATCGCAACCTTAGTACGAATTTAACCGAAATGTTGACTGTTCAATTCCAAATGTTACTAGTTTGTGTAACCCGTAAAATTGACTGTCTGATACTTACCTACTTAATATTACGCTATGTCCCTTGGGGGGAGTCAGAGAAAGTAGACTGCCAAAAGACTCCATTCTTTCATATAGTCCTCGCTTCCTCAACACTCATAATTATCAAAACGCGTGCCGGTTTCGGAGACTCTTGACTCCACCTTTCTTCAAACCAGGACCGATCTAGTCTAGGTAGGTTAGTCTCAGTCGAGTCGGTATTATATATATTTTTTTAACCAATCGTCTGTCTGACTTATCAGAAAAGAATTACCTACTTCCTTTAACCTTTCCATTTTATTTTCAAGTGTGCCTAAAGTATAAGCACTTTTTAAGTATACGAAACCATGGCCTCAATCAAAGGTTTTTTTCTAAATTAGGTATTTTTGTACAGGTATTCTTTGAGGTTATTTATATATTATAGTGGAATAAATAAATTTAATATAAAATTTTATTAAACATTAAAAAGCTATTCATCGTTTTAATTAAACTTACCCTTCTTAGGGTGGGTTGCACCATCCAAAGTTATCGTTAACGTATCTGCCAGTCCAACGGTTTTGCTAAAAATTAGTTGACTACTATTTAAAAAATAGTTAAAATGACGTTAAAATTTTTCGTTAACTATTACCGCCCATTACTGGCCAGTTAATGTTAAATGATATTCATCAACATAACGATACGATTACGAATGGTTCTCTAATGTTTTGAAAAGTGTATTATCTTTCTTTTTTTAGATAAGGTTTAAATAGGTGTTGATTGTGCTGCCTATACCTATAAAATAATGGCTCTATTAAGGGAAATCCTGTGTGTAAACTAGTTCTACCAACGGCGAAATTGATGAGGAGTATTTGAATAACGTACGTCGTAGAAAAATAAAAGTTTGTCTTCCTAGAATCGATAGGTTCAATAAATGGGATGAAAAATCGTTTTTGGAGAAATTTCGTATTACTAAAAATCTAGCGCGTGTGTTAACTTATTACATTTGTAACCATTGATAAAGACGCTAACGATGAAGTAGGTTAATTGATCAACTACATACAATTGCAATTATACATTTATGAAAAAAATGCCTTTTTTAGCAAACTACCAATGTCCTGCTCAATAATTTTTCTTTTTATTTCAGTAATTTTGCTATAACTCCGATACAGCAAGTGCTGATTGTATTAGAATACTATGCGTGTGGCTCATTCCAACGATGTATTGCAGATACTGCTGGTGTAAATAAATCAAGTGAATCCAGAATTATATAGAGTTAGCAAAGCTATCGTAAGGATGCGGTCAGAATGGGTATCAATGCCTCAGAATGCAGAACAAATGGAAAAATCCGCCACAAAATTCTATAATATAAGTGTTTTTTCAAAAGTAATTGGAACTATTGATTGCACACATATACCGATCTAGTAACCTGGTGTGCACTTATGGACTCATTGTTGGATTTATTAATAAGTAGTTGCATTCCGCATTTTTACTTACATGGACAATTAAACACAAAGTGAAAAAATGTGAAATCGAAAATAACAGTCAGGAGCAGGATTTGAACCTGCATCTTCTGGATACCGTCCAGATGCTTTACCAATTCAGCTATCCTGACAATTGCTCCTGACTGCTAATTTCGATAACACATCATACTTAACGTCTTTGGGTGACGCCTGCGCCATCTGTCGGATTTTCATACATTATACCGACCAGGTAAACTTAATTTTACAATTAAGATTTTACCTAATAATGACGCAAACCCTTTAAATACTTTAGATATTTTTATATATATTTTTAGCATTTGACATGCTAAGCACTATACATTAAACACAAAGTGAAAAAATGTGAAATCGAAAATAACAGTCAGGAGCAGGATTTGAACCTGCATCTTCTGGATACCGTCCAGATGCTTTACCAATTCAGCCATCCTGACAATTGCTCCTGACTGCTAATTTCGATAACACATCATACTTAACGTCTTTGGGTGACGCCTGCGCCATCTGTCGGATTTTCATACATTATACCGACCAGGTAAACTTAATTTTACAATTAAGATTTTACCTAATAATGACGCAAACCCTTTAAATACTTTAGATATTTTTATATATATTTTTAGCATTTGACATGCTCAGCACTATACATTAAACACAAAGTGAAAAAATGTGAAATCGAAAATAACAGTCAGGAGCAGGATTTGAACCTGCATCTTCTGGATACCGTCCAGATGCTTTACCAATTCAGCCATCCTGACAATTGCTCCTGACTGCTAATTTCGATAACACATCATACTTAACGTCTTTGGGTTTTCGATTTCACATTTTTTCACTTTGTGTTTAATGTATAGTGCTTAGCATGTCAAATGCTAAAAATATATATAAAAATATCTAAAGTATTTAAAGGGTTTGCGTCATTATTAGGTAAAATCTTAATTGTAAAATTAAGTTTACCTGGTCGGTATAATGTATGAAAATACGTCCGACAGATGGCGCAGGCGTCACCCAAAGACGTTAAGTATGATGTGTTATCGAAATTAGCAGTCAGGAGCAATTGTCAGGATGGCTGAATTGGTAAAGCATCTGGACGGTATCCAGAAGATGCAGGTTCAAATCCTGCTCCTGACTGTTATTTTCGATTTCACATTTTTTCACTTTGTGTTTAATGTATAGTGCTTAGCATGTCAAATGCTAAAAATATATATAAAAATATCTAAAGTATTTAAAGGGTTTGCGTCATTATTAGGTAAAATCTTAATTGTAAAATTAAGTTTACCTGGTCGGTATAATGTATGAAAATATGTCCGACAGATGGCGCAGGCGTCACCCAAAGACGTTAAGTATGATGTGTTATCGAAATTAGCAGTCAGGAGCAATTGTCAGGATGGCTGAATTGGTAAAGCATCTGGACGGTATCCAGAAGATGCAGGTTCAAATCCTGCTCCTGACTGTTATTTTCGATTTCACATTTTTTCACTTTGTGTTTAATGTATAGTGCTTAGCATGTCAAATGCTAAAAATATATATAAAAATATCTAAAGTATTACATGGACAATGTAGGTAAGTATTGTAAAAACGCGAAGTGTTAATGTTAACATAGGATATGTTTGCAAACGTGCCCTGTGTTATTCCAGGCCCTAAAGTATTCCTACAGGATAGATTATCAAAATCAGTTCTGCCGTTTCAGCGCTGATTGGTATCAGAAATATTTTCTTACATGCATACAAACATTGGCATTTATAATTTTATAATTACTATTCTACTTGTTGTTGTAGGCTACATCCTACATCTACATGTCATTCAACTTTACATCTGTATCTAAACTTGAATGACTCTCAGGTTAGATTAATTTATGTATAGGATACCTACAGGATGTAATACTATTATTTTTATCTTTGTTTTCTTTAAGGTGGCCCAGATGCAGAAAACTATAGAAATAGAAAATTGATATTTTCTATTAAGGTGCAAGTTATCTGCGATGCAGAATGTACATAACTAATATAGTTGCACGTTGGCCTGGTAGTAGTCATAACAGCCACGTTTTCAATTGCAGCGTAATAAAGAACAGACTAGAAGATGACCAATTTGCAGACTACTAGTTAATCGGAGACAAAGGCTATGCCATAAAATCTTAATTGATGATTCCTCTGCGTAACTCAATAACTGTAGAAGAAAAGCTCTATAATGACATTCAGATTAGCATAACATAAAACATAGCATCACGTCTATATTCCCCGCAGGGGTAGGCAGAGGTTTATTACACACCCACAGTTCGCCAGCTATGTTTAAGTCTCGCGTAATAGGGGGCGAGCCTATTGCCGTTTACCGGGCCCATTTCCGAACTCCGGGTTGCTAGTGAGAATTTTTCGTTACAAAAATCTCAATAACACTGCCTGGCCCGGGGATCGAACCCGAGACCTGATGATCAGCAGGCGCTCACACCACCTTTGCACAACAGAGGCAGATGATTCCTCTGCGTAACTATCTAAAAAGAACCCACCAATCATAGTGGCTGCAGCAGTGCAAATGCAAAAAAATGAGAGAACCTATACCAATTATTTGACATGATAACAGGGATTCATCATGATGAGGAAGACTCGGAATTTGGTGATAGATTAAATAGAAATGATGATATCAATAATTATTTTTATGTTAATCAATAGTTATTTTAATAGAATGCTTATGTGCATTTTCAATCAATCTATAAAAATATAAATCTATGTAATTATCAAATAGTAGGTGTAATTGAGCTCAAGTGAAGAAAAATATTCATGTAACAAATATTTAATCACTTTTATTTAAATCTTTTTTTTTATTTTGTAATATCTCCACTTCTAATTGTAATTTGAGCATTTCCATCCGGTGTTTTTCTTCCCCATGTTTTTATTTTTGCTCATTTAGGTAACTCCTTTTGCTGACTTATACTGTCCCTAATTTTCTCTAGCTCCAGGCTGTGGAGTTGATCCAACACAGTTAGGTTTTTTCTTGTAATGCTCTCTTTACTATGTTATATCGCCATCACTTTCTTTCCTCTTTCTAGACAGACTTGCGATAAAAAATAAATTTTGTATACAAGGTATAGCTAGCTTTAAATTTTATAATTAAACATTAATGGTTATATGATTAGTTACGTTTTAGTGGTGATGACATTTGTCTCTTCAGCAAACATGTTTTTATTGCGAATGCATTGTAGACGAGCCACGACCCACTTGACGGTAAATGATAATACGAGAGTATTAGCAAGCCACTGCTCAACATTTCATCTCACAGATATGAAATGAAAGAATAAACGATTATCTCCATAACACACCACGGCCGGTCCCACGAGAGAAGGGCCCGATAGCAAGTGAGTACTCCCAGTTGGTACCATGCCCTACTACCAGTAATTCAATGGGTGATGATTGCTTACTAGTACCTTAGTCGCCTCATACGACACCCGTAGGAAATAATGGGGTGGTAACCATTGTATTCTTAGTCCATCATCACACGGACTAAAATAACAGGCGAAGGTGTCAACCGTCCTCCTCCAGTTTTTATCATCCGCTGTCGCTCGTTGCTAGCTTCCTGCATTTAAACACAAGTTACGATTTTTACAATTGATTTTAAAATCAATAAACAAAGCATTTGACTAAATAAATTAATAAGCAAGTTAGTATCTACGTTTTTAAAGCCATTTCATGTTATCAAATTTGTGCTTAACTTGCTTTAATAGACCTACGTGGAGTTTCTCCATTAGCATTAAACTCTTTCTCGACGCTTTTCCAGGCATAATCCTTTTGCTTAGTACTGGTGCCATCTGTCTTCTTACAAAGCAATATACGAGTATGCTTGTATTTTCCTACAAGGGATGAATGATGACGGTGAAGTGTATCAACCTCGTTCTTGCTAAAATTTGTACTTCTTTCTCTTAACGCAATTGGTAACTTATTATGCTTTAATTTCAATAATACTTTGATAAAAAAATTACTTTAATTCATATTCTGTCCGGATTATGTAAAATTAATGTATGTAGGCATACAATTCCTTAAACGCCCGCCCAAGGCGGACGCTTGTAGAAGTGAAATGGTAATAAACGTCTCTACTTACTTGGCAAAAAAGTTTTCTAATACATTTGTACTATTTGTTCTTAAGTTATCCATTACCATTATTAATTAATAAAATCACGAAAGCAAACAAATCGATTTGACAGTGAGTGAAGTTTAAATTATTGACGACATGTGTTGATAGTTTAAATATAGTATTAAAATCAAATCAAATCAAATAGCCTTTATTACTGATAATAATTACATTTCTTTACAATATTACAACATTATAATATACATTACTTGTACAATATAATTTTTAAATATATTACAATACAATAAAATTTAAACTTATTATAATACCACTAAATTTCATGCACTTTAAATAGTTAATGTTTAATCTAATGCTTCTAATCTTCGAGATCGGTAACAGTATATCAGTTTGCCGTTTGTCATAGGCCTCCCCTAGGCTTTTCTATGTATCTCCGTTTGCGGCTTTTCTTTGCCATGTTAGTCCGGCTACCTTTCTGATATCGTCCTCCCATCTTATTTTTATCCGCCCTTTTTTTCTTTTTCCATCTCGAAGGTACCTTTCCGTAACGTATTTTGTCCATTTTTCCTTTTTGTTTCTTATGATATGACCTGCCCAGTTCGATTTAAGCTTTTTCACTGTGTAAGTGACGTCTATGACTTTTGTCTTGCTTCTTATATTTTTAAGTTTAATCTTATCTCTTAACTTGAGGTTTAAAATGCTCCTCTCCATTTTGTTTTGACACACCCTGAATGCTCCACTCTGTTCGCTAGTATAGGCCCAGGTTTATGCTCCGTTGGTTAAACATGGTAATATGCACGAGTTGAACACTGTAAGTCTTGTCTTTAAGGGGTATGTGCGGGTTCTTCATTACTTCTTTTAGGGACCAGAATCTTTTCCAAGCTTTATTTATTCTGACGTTTATTTCTTTCTGCATTAGATGTTTCGATGCAATGATTTGTCCTAAATATGCATGTTCTTCTACATATTCTATTTGATTACAGTCTAACAAAATAGGTATTTTTAAATCGTTTGTCATCAAACTTTTCGATATTTACGCGAATGTTACACATTTTGAAATAAAACTACGTTTACGGAATCTATCGCGTTTACTTGATTTTACTACTATCCCGACGTTTCGAATACTTTACAGCATTCATGATCACGGGTGGACTTAGATGATAGACGTCCAAGGCTGATATGTTATTTCAACGGTTTCATCTACCCACAGTATATGATTTTACAAAATTTTTGGTTTATTTATTTTAACCCACCTAATATTCGTTTAGAAACACAGTGGAAATATCTACTTCAAATGTTTATGCTAATAATGTATGAGACTTTAAGTTAGTATATTAAAATGAGTATAATACTCCTTAAACACAAAGTGAAAAATGTGAAATCGAAAATAACAGTCAGGAGCAGGATTTGAACCTGCATCTTCTGGATACCGTCCAGATGCTTTACCAATTCAGCCATCCTGACAATTGCTCCTGACTGCTAATTTCGATAACACATCATACTTAACGTCTTTGGGTGACGCCTGCGCCATCTGTCGGAAGTATTTTCATACATTATACCGACCAGGTAAACTTAATTTTACAATTAAGATTTTACCTAATAATGACGCAAACCCTTTAAATATTTAGATATTTTTATATATATTTTTAGCAGTTGACATGCTTAGCACTATACATTAAACACAAAGTGAAAAATGTGAAATCGAAAATAACAGTCAGGAGCAGGATTTGAACCTGCATCTTCTGGATACCGTCCAGATGCTTTACCAATTCAGCCATCCTGACAATTGCTCCTGACTGCTAATTTCGATAACACATCATACTTAACGTCTTTGGGTCTTTGGTATAATGTATGAAAATACTTCCGACAGATGGCGCAGGCGTCACCCAAAGACGTTAAGTATGATGTGTTATCGAAATTAGCAGTCAGGAGCAATTGATTTATTGTAAAAACTTCTCTACGAAATCGACGCCTTAATGCTTTTCAACAGCAGCAGCAGCAGCTTCATATTGTACGTAGGGTGGCTGTAAGTGACTCTAGAATTAGAAGAAGATTGAAGGGACGTGGACTAGTACTGCACAAGCCAGCAGATGAGCCGAAATTAACTGCAGACCATCGAAGAGCGCGCCTTAATTGCACGTGAGCACCTAAATTGGTCATATCTCCAGTGGAACAAAGTCCTCATTTTTGATGAGTGTAAAATTATGCTGTACGGTAACGACGGAAGGAACAAGGTCTACAAAAGAGATGGAGAACGCTTTGCACAATGCTGCATTGAAGAAAAGGTCAGCTATGGTGGCAGTTCGTGGACGGTTTGGGGAGAAATCAGCGCCGACGGTAAGACAGAGCTTGTCTTTGTGTCTGGGCCACGTCTGCCTGCACTAAACAGTCATCGGTGCATCGAACAGTGTCTTGAGCCTTATGTGATGCCCTATGCACATATTATTGGCAACGGTTTCATATACATGCACGACAATGCTAGGGCTCACACCGCGAGCATCGTACGAGATTATGTTGAAGTCGGTATCTCCATTATGGAATGGCCAGCAAGAAGCCCGGACATGAATCCGATTGAACATCTATGGGATGAATTAAAGAGACGAATTCGTGCAAGAGATCCTGCCCCAGAAATTCTTACCCAGCTGCAAAATGAAATCCAAGGGGAATGGAATGGAATGCCACAACATTTGATCGTGACTCTCATCCGTTTGATGAAGAACCGCATGGAAGCAGTAATAAGAGCTCGGGGAGGGAATACAAGTTTTTAAATAAACGCTTCTTAGCTTTTTTTCATTTACGTGTGTTGTTTTATCAATTTTCTTCATACTCCATACAGGGTAAAAATTACTTGTTAAACAAAATACGAAACCTATGAAAATTTAATTTGAATTTAGAACAACATTAGGATTTGAAAACCTCATATTATTCACTATTAAACGACATTTGACATATTATATTCCTAAATATACAGTTTTTTTTTGATAATCCTTACAAAACATAAACTTGCAAGGTGTTTTGATTTTTCTGATGAGAAATTTATTTTTACAACTCCGTGTGAGTGTAGGGCATCCCAAATGTGTGCATGTTTCAGAAAGACAAATGCCTTTCTGTAATCTACAAATGACAAGTATCATGTTTTCCCGAACTCATTGCTCTTTTGGATTTGTTTTACGACATGAATATGATCTATTGTTGAGAAATCGCTTCGGAATCCAGCCTGTTCTCTTGGCTGATTTTCGTTCAATACTGAGCTAATTCTGTTCAATATTACCTTCGCAAATATCTTATGTAGATTAAAGATCAGGCTGATTGGTCTATAGTTATTTACTTCTGCCCTGTCACCTTTCTTACGGAGAAATATAATGGTTGATGATGTCCATTGTTGTGGTATTATTTTCTTAGTTAGAATGTCATTGTATATATTTGTAATAGCATTTATTATGTAGTCTAGGCATCCTTTTAGAATTTCGTTTGTTATTCCATAATCTCCGGAGGCTTTGTAATTTTTCTGTGACTGTATTGCAGTTCTTACTTCGATATCTAATATTGGAAGAATACCCTCTTCGTCATCTTCCTGTGGGTTTTGAGTATTTATGTAATCTACGTCATCATATAATTTGCTATAAAATGTTGTTGTTATTTCCATAATTTCAGGTCGTTTCGTTTCTCTTCTATCATACGATGTCTTGCTTCTAATAGATGGAATCCAGCAGGTATTCTCTCTCAGTTTTTTCAGGACTTTCTTTATGCCTCCCAATTTTTCAATGTGGTATTGGATAGTCCTATTTCTAATTTGTTTCCTATGTGTCCTATTTTCTTCATTTATTTGTTTACTCAAATGCGTTATTTTTGTTCTATTTTGTTTTTATTTCTCAATAAAGTTTTCCTAATTTTAACCCTAGAATACTAATCATATTCTACCAGCGTAAATACTAATCATGAGTCATTTTGACTACGTAATTACGTATGTATCTAGTGCGTAAATAATAAAATAAAAACCTAGATAAAGGCATATATTTACTTTATTTATATACTTGTGTTAATTACACATGTATTTGTCTAAAAAATTAGGTTATTTTTTATAATATTTATTAAAATAAATCAGTTTAAGCCTCCTTACGTATTTTTCTAGAGAACAAAATCTTATATTTAAAAAAAATTTTCAACAAAAATAGGAATCTTCTACTTTACAGCTTAATTACTAAACGACAAGACCTTAAAAAGTAACATAAAATAAAATTTAGTCTTATTTGGCACCATTTACATATTTCTACCTATGTTCCCCCCATACTTTTTTGGTACTTTATAGTCATGCGATATTTTTTAGGGTAAAAAGTGAGCATCGTTTCCTTTCTATGGACACAGGTACTTTATTGTGTAGCCTGGAGGTATCCCCTGAATCTGAAGGTAGCCCAAAACATGCTTGTTTTTACTATGAAGTACCGTTTGAGGCAAATGAATAATACTTGTAAAACTTATCATACAAATGTTTGTATTCTGGCTACTCGTAAGCTCTTCAGCTACGGGCGGCGAATCCGTGTTAAATACACTGCTAGATGATACCTCTATTGGTTCCTCATCTTCATAACTTTGATTGAGATTCAATCTCCAAATGGTGTTCAATTTCACTGCCTTCAGGTTCTCCATCGCTATCACTGTTCACGCCATCATCGTTAAAATATTTCTTCAATTCTTTGTCCGTGAAGGTTCGAACACCAATGACCGAGAAGAAGTCATTTTTAATCTAAAAATAAAATAAAATAGTATATAAGAACAAACAAGAATTCAATACGCCACAAGCGTGTTATAATTCAAAAAGTTAGACAAATACTAATCATGAGTCATTTTGACTCTGAGGGACATCGTATTTACAAAATAACGGCACTTACCGGCACGGCGCTACTAGTCTTGCCATTGGCCTCCCGGCAACAGAGCTAATAGAAATATTGATTGGCTCAAAGTACTCCAAGCCCACAAAAGAAAAGGTTGGGGGGTAGGTATGTTTTGTGTTACTCTGGCAGCTGGTAAGTCGCCGACTGGAAGACTAACAGGCATAGCTTTTGTAATGCAATATAGCACAAATTTTTTAACAACACGTCGTACCGTCGGTCGGAGACTGAGACTATGGTATTGTCGACGTAACTCTTTGTTGGCGTTAGCAGCTTTGATGTGAAAATGGGTAATTAATAATGTCTTAATCTTATTTTTCCCGTCAAGCACGATTGGATTTATAGCTGGTAGAATGTTCTCCTAGCGTGACTCCTGTCCTTCTAGAAAGCCGTAACAGCTGTTTGTTACAACACAACAACAAACAATTTTTGTTCAGCAGCATAGTTATGTTTACCCCGCTGGAAACATTTATAACATATAATAAGGTGAAGAGTGAAGGTGAGCGCACTCTTTTCTCACCGCTAATCAATCAATAATCTACAGTACTGAGATTGTCTTTACAATATGTGCATTGCCCTCTTTCATTGTATTTAACACATGAACTTTTTTGAAACTGGTCTCATAGTCTTTATACTGTCATAGAAATCTGTTACTAAAACATATTTAACATTTAACGCGGCGTATATTATTTGTCCCACAATTTAGAAATTCGGGCCAAAGCTCTAACTTAAATTTTTAATTGAAAAATCAGCCATGTGTTTATCTTACTGATAATGAAGTTAAAAGGTTCAGGTGAAGCCAAATATTCGGATTGGCCAAGAAATCTTACTGTAAAAAAATCTTTACTTGACACCAAAAATTTATATGTAGAGGACGTCTTTAAAACACGAATCTTCAGAACTCACCGAAATGATTGTTATAAGCCTTTTTAAATGATAAACATTGTTGCAAATACAAAAACATAAAATATACCCCACTGATCCTTCGATCATGCCAAATTGGATGCATGTAATGCTTGCCGGTAGATGGCGTTAATCGTAAGACAAATGTGATTAAGAATTTGGGATGATCGAAGGATCAGTGGGGTAGCTTAGTGGTTTAGAGCACTTCCCTGGAAATATAAGAAAAAAAAGGCCGATGCTCGGGATACGTGATTCCTGGAAATATAAAAAAAAGGCCGATGCTCGGGATACGTGAAATATGACCCCGCGGGTATATAAAATATTTTATAAGAAATTTTATATCTGTTATATCAAAAATTAGTTCTAACACATAAGCAGAGTCTATTTATCATATTTCGATCATAATGTTTTATGTTACAATCAAAAAATAAAATAATGTGTTGAATTTGGAATATTTTTTTTTTGTACGAATACAGGTTATAATAAAAACAAAATAATGAAATACGGCTGCATGTAATACCGACATACCACCGTATTTTATATTTGTAATACATTATGTATTATGCTTATTATATAATGTATTACATTATAAATAAATATTACTTACCGAAATGTTGAATTCTTTGGTTGAGATGACCTAAATGGCGGCAGTCCTCGACAATCCCACAACACTTCACTTCACAAACAATTTATTGTTTTGCACACATCCAATTACGTAAACACCTTTATTATAAACATAACACTGTTTTATTCATTTATACAGCACATCACAGAGGTTTTAATTTGATAAACAACACTTTTTACGCCTCCGTAACTGACACATACAAAAAAAACATTGAGCAGAATGAGTACACTGATGATTTTTTAAATATTATTGACATAGATCCATAGAGATGTTAGTGTTGCAATAGAAAAAACTATTGTTTTACTTTTTATGGACTAACGCTCACCATGAAAACTTTGCCCAAAAAAATTGGAAAAAAATTTGAAAATTATGGAAAGTATAGGTATCCGAGTGCCAATATTGGCATCGCCGGCCGCTAAGGAACGTTGTTATGTTCTTAGACAGCTATTTGACAGTGCCAATATTGGCATCGCTGGGGGCGGAAGAGTGGAGCATGTCAATTGCTAAAAGAAATAGATCTAAAACATAAAATATAAATACAAAAGAATTTATAAAGCAGGCAGTAACCTTAATTAACACAGGTTACTTTTTATCTTGGTAAAATTTTTGGTTCCTGGGATAGCTATTTTTAAATACAAATAATTAGTTTGCCATATACTGACATACTTATATTCAGTTGGATACTACTAATGGACTACTAGATAGATACTACTGGATTTAAGATTCGAATATGTGAACATCAGAATTGGGCCAATGTAATTTATATACGTCACTCAATGGCACACCAATTATCTCTATGAAAAAATAGTTATCCCACAGGAACTATTAATTTTTCCAAAGAAATATGTAGTCTATGTCCCATTCTGCGCTCCAGACTACATGTGTACGTGTGTCTTTTAACTTGAGATTAGTGATTTAATAAGTAAGTCTTCAAAAATAAACTTAATATAGAACACAATACTAAACTGTGCAAAGGTATTTTATTATCTTTGTGGATTCAATGTGGCGTAATTAGCGTTAGGATTTTAGGAAGTCTGTGTTCTATATTATAACTTATAACTGCCCGCGACATAGTCTGCATGAACTTTGAATGAGTCCAAATAAATAAAAAGGTGATCAAACCTTGTAAATAATAAAAGAAGTTACTTTTTAATCATAAAAAAAATATGGGACAAAAAATGTAAGCCGTCAGATAGCTTAATTTGTCGTAGAAAATAATAGCTTCAGAATAAAATAGCGTCATATAATAGTGAAATCGTCAGTACTAAAGCCATGACGTGTCACGTTATGCGTGATTGAGTAATCAAAAAAACACATGTATACACTTATATTAATGACAATACGCCATCTACTTAATGGGTTACTAAACTTATTCATTGGTATAAAATCCTGTTAACGTCTTGGTACAGGAGTACGATTAATTCTTTCAAAATATATATGGCGTATCATTCTAGTTAAATGATTTCATGAATATGGCGCATTTACGTCAAGGTTTTATTTTACTTTTTTCCCATATAACGCCCATATTATAATTTGTTAATTTTAACAGTCGATGGTGATGACTGTAAATTAGAAGCTCATTTTCATTTTGTTTGATCATTAAATATACAAAACGATTCCCTTAGAAGTACATTTTGTGTCTACATATTCACTAAAGACCAAATATTCCCGTCATAAAAGTCCAACACAGGTCATATGAAACACAAACATCTTCAAAAATACAGACCATTAAAACCTCTTGAAATGTTCAATACGGTTCTCTCAAGGGAACCCTCAGCCAACATCAATGACTGAAAAATACGATAGTCAAATCAACTCGCTGACATTTCAATTTGTATAAAATAATGGATACAAAGTTGGGAGTCGTAAGGTGTCTAAGGACACTCGCCGTGCATACAAAGTAAATGCCCTTGATAAAAAAGATATATGGCAACTGGATGTGTCTTAGATTATTCGCTCAAAAATTATTATTATGAGTGATGGTTCCGAGCCGTAAGTATCTGTCGCGTAGCTAAATATATTGAGGTTCTTTCTTTCTCGTACCTAATACGTAACCTAAATATATCGAAAATTTACATCTAAGAACATCATTTATAATTGTCAAAGCTGACTCCATATAGTCAAAAGACCGTTTCATGATAAACATCCGCCACACCTTTTTACTACAATTAAAATTAATTTTGAGCGTCTCGATGGCGTTAAAGGATTTTTGTGAGCATTTTATGACCACACGTCACTGTTTTACTAGTGATACCGACCTATTCAGATCCACCAATAAGTGATAAGCCATTATTTATTATTAAGTATGTATTTTCTTCATTTGTATTGCATGCATATAAAGTAAGAACAGTGTTTACAAACTACAGTGAGCGGAATAGGATAGGTGAAAAAAAATACTATTGAGTGTCGTGGAACACTCGGTTGCAACCTCTTTTTCGGCGACACTGTGAACCTTAATCTGTGAACCTGTGACTTAAAATATTAGCTACATATCTGTAGTCCGTAAATATATGTTTACCAATGTCACAGCGATTTCTAAGCCCCTTTAAGAAACCACATCCAGGCATTTTAACTCAAAACACTCGAGTTACCGAATATTCGTTTTCAACGGACGATACGACAGGTGGGGCGTGTATTGAATAAATTATATTTTCTTTTGTGAAAACATTATTGATCCTTTCAATTTATTTTTCAGCTTCATTACCGAAAAATAATTGATAATTTAATAGCAACTGTGCTCAAATCTATGAAGAATATGAGGATAAAAGCAGCTTTAGAACAGTCTTCTATAGACAAATGATCAGTTGACATAGGTATTCGGTCTGAACATTACAAGAGCATGTTAAGGCTTCAGTCATGCCATTTTCTACGATATTTTCTTGCAGTGATTTGATTGCATTGAAACCTAATAGATAACGAACTAACAAACAACCCATCAGGCAAGTATTTTTTTGTTAATAAATTATAGCATAAGTAAAGATCAACAGAACATGGAACAATCGCGAATCGCTGACGTTAACAATGATTTAGCAGCCATCAAAGACTGGGCTGTGAGGTTTGGCCTAAATGTATATCCCGAAAAGTGTCAGTCCATGTTGGTTAGCAGTCCTCGTTTACTCGGGGGTATTGACGTCTCTGATTTACCACCTATTGTGTATAATAGATTTGTCATACCTTACTGTAAAGACGTCAAGAACCTCGGGCTAATTGTGGACAGCAAGCTCGAGTGGAGAACACAGGTTTCTACTATCTGCCAGGAAGTCACGGGAACCCTTCGCACTCTGTATCGCCTGAAAAACTTTTTACCAGCTGAAACTAAAGCAAAACTCATGCAGACCTTGGTTTTCCATGTCATCGATTATGCTGATGTGTGTTACCTTGACCTGAATGCAGATCTACTCAATAAACTCGACCGGCTTCTCAACAATTGCATTCGATTTGTTTTTAATCTTCGTAAATACGACCATGTATCTAAATTTCGTTCGCAACTAAAATGGCTGCCTGTACGACAAAGGCGCAGTTTACGAGCACTATCACTATTGTTCTCTATTTTAAACTCACCATATGCTCCTGTTTATTTAAAGCTTCATTTTCAACTTCTTTCCACTATTAAACACAAAGTGAAAAATGTGAAAACGAAAATAACAGTCAGGAGCAGGATTTGAACCTGCATCTTCTGGATACCGTCCAGATGCTTTACCAATTCAGCCATCCTGACAATTGCTCCTGACTGCTAATTTCGATAACACATCATACTTAACGTCTTTGGGTGACGCCTGCGCCATCTGTCGGGAGTATTTTCATACATTATACCGACCAGGTAAACTTAATTTTACAATTAAGATTTTACCTAATAATGACGCAAACCCTTTAAATATTTATATATTTTTATATATATTTTTAGCATTTGACATGCTTAGCACTATACATTAAACACAAAGTGAAAAATGTGAAAACGAAAATAACAGTCAGGAGCAGGATTTGAACCTGCATCTTCTGGATACCGTCCAGATGCTTTACCAATTCAGCCATCCTAACAATTGCTCCTGACTGTTATTTTCGTTTTCTAATTTTTCACTTTGTGTTTAATGTATAGTGCTAAGCATGTCAAATGCTAAAAATATATATAAAAATATCTAAATATTTAAAGGGTTTGCGTCATTATTAGGTAAAATCTTAATTGTAAAATTAAGTTTACCTGGTCGGTATAATGTATGAAAATACTCCCGACAGATGGCGCAGGCGTCACCCAAAGACGTTAAGTATGATGTGTTATCGAAATTAGCAGTCAGGAGCAATTGTCAGGATGGCTGAATTGGTAAAGCATCTGGACGGTATCCAGAAGATGCAGGTTCAAATCCTGCTCCTGACTGTTATTTTCGTTTTCACATTTTTCACTTTGTGTTTAATGTATAGTGCTAAGCATGTCAAGTGCTAAAAATATATATAAAAATATCTAAATATTTAAAGGGTTTGCGTCATTATTAGGTAAAATCTTAATTGTAAAATTAAGTTTACCTGGTCGGTATAATGTATGAAAATACTCCCGACAGATGGCGCAGGCGTCACTCAAAGACGTTAAGTATGATGTGTTATCGAAATTAGCAGTCAGGAGCAATTGTCAGGATGGCTGAATTGGTAAAGCATCTGGACGGTATCCAGAAGATGCAGGTTCAAATCCTGCTCCTGACTGTTATTTTCGTTTTCACATTTTTCACTTTGTGTTTAATGTATAGTGCTAAGCATGTCAAATGCTAAAAATATATATAAAAATATCTAAATATTTAAAGGGTTTGCGTCATTATTAGGTAAAATCTTAATTGTAAAATTAAGTTTAATTGGTCAGTATAATGTATGAAAATACTCCCAACAGATGGCGCAGGCGTCACCCAAAGACGTTAAGTATGATGTGTTATCGAAATTAGCAGTCAGGAGCAATTGTCAGGATGGCTGAATTGGTAAAGCATCTGGACGGTATCCAGAAGATGCAGGTTCAAATCCTGCTCCTGACTGCTATTTTCGTTTTCACATTTTTCACTTTGTGTTTAATGTATAGTGCTAAGCATGTCAAATGCTAAAAATATATATAAAAATATCTAAATATTTAAAGGGTTTGCGTCATTATTAGGTAAAATCTTAATTGTAAAATTAAGTTTACCTGGTCGGTATAATGTATGAAAATACTCCCGACAGATGGCGCAGGCGTCACCCAAAGACGTTAAGTATGATGTGTTATCGAAATTAGCAGTCAGGAGCAATTGTCAGGATGGCTGAATTGGTAAAGCATCTGGACGGTATCCAGAAGATGCAGGTTCAAATCCTGCTCCTGACTGTTATTTTCGTTTTCTAATTTTTCACTTTGTGTTTAATGTATAGTGCTAAGCATGTCAAATGCTAAAAATATATATAAAAATATCTAAATATTTAAAGGGTTTGCGTCATTATTAGGTAAAATCTTAATTGTAAAATTAAGTTTACCTGGTCGGTATAATGTATGAAAATACTCCCGACAGATGGCGCAGGCGTCACCCAAAGACGTTAAGTATGATGTGTTATCGAAATTAGCAGTCAGGAGCAATTGTCAGGATGGCTGAATTGGTAAAGCATCTGGACGGTATCCAGAAGATGCAGGTTCAAATCCTGCTCCTGATTGTTATTTTCGTTTTCACATTTTTCACTTTGTGTTTAATGTATAGTGCTAAGCATGTCAAATGCTAAAAATATATATAAAAATATCTAAATATTCTTTCCACTACTCATGACCGTCACCTTCGTTCTTCTAATAATCTTCGACTTCACTGTCCACCTCACTCTTCTAGTCTTGTACATTCTTCCTTTCATTTATTTATTTATTTGCTTATAATGTGGTAGGTACAAAGATGACATAATTTTAAAAGAACAAGACACATTATGCCATGTTATCATGGCATGCAAATGTTTAGCATAATATATAACAATTGACAATTATTAATTATATTCAGGCAACATAAAATATAGAATAATAAACCAAATTACAATAGATAAGAATTCATTAAGTACAATTAAATATTAAAGATAATATATTAATATCACAATGCATTTCTAATATAGTATGACTTATAAGCGAATTTTTTTAAAAATTCGTTAACCAAATAAAACCTTTGTTGAACTAACCATTTATGAAAAGTAGGGCAGAACTGATTAAAAGGCAGCTCAACTATATTATTAGGTATTGAATTATATATAAGGGGCGCCATGTATACACAACTCATCCTAAACATTTCCAGGCGAGGTACCGGTAATGTTAAAGGTTTGTGGGTAATTTTACGTCTATTCATATTATCTTTAGCTTCAAATAATTCATAATTAAGTTTTACAAATTTAGCTACTTCATATATGTAAATACTTGGGACAGTTAAAAGATTTTGCTTTATAAAGACTTGCTTACAAGATTCTGACCATTGTAAGTTATATATCGCTCGAATACACTTTTTTTGTGCTAAGAAAACACGCGAAATTTGAGACGAATAACCCCATACTAGGATGCTATACTGAATTATGGAACACACATATGCATGATACACCATTCGAGATACTCTTTGAGAAGTCACATCAGTTATTTTTCTAAAAGCATAAACAAACTTATTTATTTTTTTACAAAGAATATCTACATGTTCCTTCCAAGTCAGGTGTTGATCGATAATTATGCCTAAAAACTTTGTACTTTGTATTTGTTCTACTTTTTGATTGTCATAACATATATTAAGATTTTTATGTTTTGTTTTAACAGATCTAAAGTGTATCAGTTTAGTTTTTTGCATGTTTATTTTAAGGAAATTTAATTCAAGCCAATTTACAATGTCATATAGAGTATTATTTATATCATTTTCATAGGTATTTAAATTCTTACAACCTATTGTTACGCTTATAAAATCAGCAAACAGTATAACTTCATGATTCTGTATTGCTTGGGGCAGATCATTAATGTAGGTAAATTAGGAATAATAGCGGTCCTAAAATGGTACCTTGTCCTACACCAGTTTTATTATATCTTTGTTCAGAATTGAATTCTTCCAAACTATTTGTAATGCTATTATATATAGTTATACGAGTCATTTGTTTTCTGTCACTTAAAAACAATGAAAACCACTTAAGGGCTAGGCCTCTTATACCACATTTGTCCAATTTAGTAAGGAGTTTTTTATGATTAACAAAGTCAAAAGCTTTGCTCAAATCTAAAAAAAAGAACACTTGATGATGCTTTCTTATTTATATTATTAACTATAGACTTCACTAGTGTGTAGTTTGCAAGCTGAGTAGATCGGTTTTTTCTAAACCCAAATTGTTCGGTAGCTAATACTTTGTGTTTAGTTAAAAAATTTAGAATTCTTTTATGCATAACTCTTTCGAAAACCTTAGAAAGTACAGGTGATAATGCTATAGGCCTGTAGTTTGTTATGTCTGATTTCATACCTTTTTTATAAAGTTGTTTTATTAAAATTAGCTTTAATTTATCAGGGAAGTCACCATGTTCCATTGATAGATTCATGATATAAGCTAATGGTTCTGCTATATATCCAGATATCAATTTTAAAATGTCTGTGGTAATGTTGTCATAACCTGATGACCTACTATTTGCCAAAGCTTTAATTGTATTATGAATTTCAACTGCATCTGTAGGTTCCAGAAATATACTATGGAGTCTGATGTTAGTATTATTATTAATAGTTTTAACGTCTTTTATTTTTTGTTTACTGTTAACGGAGTCAATGAAATAGTTATTAAAAATGTTTGCAATATTATGTCCAGAAGTTATTTCAATGTCATGATCAATAATCCTGTCAATCCATATATTTGGAGGCTCATTGTCCATATTACGTTTTACCACATCCCATGTAGCCTTACATTTGTTATTAGAATTGGCTATATGTTTTAGATTGTTCAACGATTGATGCCTGTTTATACATTTTTTTAGAATATTAGAATACACTTTAAACTTAGTTTTATTTTCAGTTGTTCTACTACAATAATAATTATATCTTAGTCTCATTTTAGTTTTACTACTAGCTTTTAGACCTTTTGTTATCCACTTAAGTTTGGAAGACTTGTAGTTAAATTTAACTTTGATAACTGGAAAACAACTTATAAAATAATATTGCATAGTCATAGAAAATATTAAAAGCATCATTAACTTGATAAACTTCATAGATTTCTGAAAATGTCAATTTGCTAATGCAGTCAACATACTTTTTCATGTTTATCTTAGAGAGATCATTTTTTGTAACGAAATAATGTCTTATGATATATTTATTATGATATATAAATTGCAAAACTTGCGCAGTATTATGATCCGACAGACATAGGTTATGTGTTGTACCTCTAGCATTTGGGATGCTTGTGACAATATTATCAATGCAAGTTTGAAGACGTGTTGGCTCTTTAATATGGCGTTGCATGCCGTAATTTGATAAGATTTCATTAAATTGGTTTGTAGTATTGTTATGACAAAATAAATTAATATTAAAGTCTCCTGCAAGAACAATTTTACATTTCTTCCTAAACACACTAGTTAACAACCTTTGTAGATTATCAAAAAATGTTGTTATGTTGGAGTCTGGAGTTCTGTATATACACAGAATTATCAGATTAATGCTTTTAATTTCTATTCCGCATACTTCAAACTGTTTTGCTATACTCATATTTTTAACATCAATAAGTTCAGTGAATCGATAACTTTTTTTTGCATAGTATACACGTACCTCCCCGACGCTGATTCTGTGAAAAAATAGAAGCCATTTTAAAATCGTTGATATTATAATAATTTTCTTCCCCTTTAATGATGAAGTGTTCCGTAAGACACATCACATAAATGTCCACGCCAGATTCATACATACCTTGCAAAGCTAATTCTATGTCTGCCTGTTTGTTCAAAGCTCCTGCAATGTTTTGGTGACATACGAGTATAGTGAAATTAGTTTGTTTGTTCAAGAAAAAACTGGTTTATGTTATTATTAGTTTTCGCAGGGGGGGGAGGGTATATTAGGTTTTTTTACGGTCTGAAAATAATAAGGAATCATGTCCAGGCCATTCTTCTTTGGAACGCATTACCATTGGAGATCAGGATGGCTACAAATCGTGCAGCGTTTAGAGCTAGAGTGCGTGAACATTACTTAAGCTTGTTAGCAGAGTCTTCTCGTTAGCTGTTACTCACCTCTTTTGCTATTTTTATTATTATTTATATGTGTAGTATATTTATTTTAATTTATTTTTATTATGTATATTATTAGCAGTATATGTATTAAGGTATCGCTGTCTTTGTATATATGTATGTATGTATTTTGCTACTTTGCACCTACCACTATCTCTCTGCTCTGCCCCAGGTTGACTGGAAGAGAATGCCCATGGCATTAAGTCCGCCTTGTGCCACTTTTTGTGCTAAAGTAATAAATAAATAAATAAAATAAATAAACATGGGATCTCAAACACGACTTTTAGGAAATCCGCCTAGAAAGCCATTCAAATTAAGACAACATAGCATTTGCGATGGATTGAAGATTACTAGAGCAGAAAGGGTTTTCAGCAGTCATTGGCAAATCTAACAATACACGTCTACAATTACGATGGGTGGAAGGCCTGAGAATGAGTACTGGAGAAGACTGGATGAAGGAAACTCAAGACTAAATGTTAATGGCCGATATATAACTGGTAGAGTGCAATTATGTAAATTTGTTTTATTGTTTGTAAACCTATAGCTCTCCATTAGGCAGGGGTACAACTAAATTCCGGTCATACGAAAACAAGAAAAACTATTTTAATACATTAAAACTCTTCTGTATTATAGAATTCAATATCTATCATCTAGGACTGGCAACAATAGCAAGTTTTTAGTTGGACACCGGGATTCTGCCAAAGTTAAAGAGACTTCACGCTAGCCCAGTGCGAGCTTTTTTTTTATTCCTCTCCGGGCGCTTTGGCCCGGCCCGCGAGCCTTGGACAGAATCCAAGACCTATTTGCCCTATTCTTTCGCCTATCCTTTACTGTAGCTATGTCCCTAGTCCTCCAATATGGGAGGTAGCTCTTACACTATTTATTTATTTTATTATTATAATCTTACTGCCATTTACAGTTTAAGTTTACATTTAAACATTTTGTAAATTATCATTAAAGAAGCTTGTTTATACATTTTATATATACTATATCTTACTATATATAACAAATTGATACATTACAACACTATATTAAATTGATAAATTATATAAAATTACAGCATATTAAATAACATTACATATAACATAGCATCACGCCTGTATTCCCCGAAGGGGTAGCCAGAGGTGTATTACACACCTACGGCTCACCAGCTATGTTTAAGTCCCACGTAATAGGGGGCGAGCCTATTGACATCTACCGGGCACATTTCCAAACTCCGGGCTACTACTGAGATTTTTTCTTTTTAGGAAAAAGCTCAACAACATTGCCCGACCCGGGGATCGAACCTGAGACCTTATGATTAGCAGTCGCATACACTACCGCTACACCACCGAGGCAGTTCATATAGCAACATGGTCAACGATATTTTGCCCATACAAAATATCTGACCAAATACATAATAATCCTTATTATGATTTCCGGTCTAAGCCCTTTGATCCCAAAGTGGCAGACCATATTTAATATTTATAATATATACATTAATTATATTATTCATACTATATAGCAACATTTTATACATAACTATATTATTCATTACATTTCATTACAATATTATTATTAAGTTTAATTAATTATACAATTTATATTACAAATTACCTAATAACTATTAAACATAACGACATTACATTACATTATATAACATTAATAGTTGATTTTGTTTTTGCTCGGTCACAAGCTCTTTATCATCAAAGAGCTACTTAGACTTTGCGTTAAACACATACATATTTTAGATCTTACGCACTTTATATAATAAAGTACACTTTATATAATAAAGTGTGTGACCTCCAAGACAAGAAAGGAGGTGTTAGTACAGTTAGAACAGATTCAGATTAAGATGAGACAACACAATATGGCACAACAGAATAGTTAGTTAGTTAGTTCAAACACTTAATAAAAGATTCACAACAATTAAATTTAACAATATCAACAATACAATCAATAATTAATATAATCAACAACAGCTATTCAATAATAATTTACAAAAGTCATAATAATAATAACAAATTTAATTAAGATTTCAGATTTAAACAAAACGTTTCATAATTTCGATTTTAATTCCTAATTTCACATTTTAGTAATTTTTAAGTTGTATTTCTTTTAATAACTTTTTGGGCAACATTTGTACAGTAATGCAGGAAGGGTTCTCGTTTTTCTGGGTCTTTTAATATATTATGTAAACCTCCCAGACTTAACTTTCCACCAATTCTTTGCTCTATATTGTACCTTAAATTATAGTAGTAGTAATCTTCGCAAGCTGTAGAAAAATCTCTCAATGATCTAGTTAGTTCTCTTAACGATAACGATATCCTTTAATTTAATGGGATAGTGATATTATTATTCTTAGTTGTGAGGGAGAGTACGCAAACTAAACCTGTGTGTTATCATTTTTGAAGGCACTTTGATTATTTCATTTTTGTTTTCTACTTTTTTCCATCTATCGCTCTCGTATCATCTCCATTGTATCTAATGTTGAAAAAGCTAAACATACACTTATAAGTTATTTAATCACTCTATTTTCCTACTAAGAGCCTACGTATAGACTTCAAAGGAACTGTAGTTAATAGTTAAGTAGTTCCGACTTAGTTTGGCCACAAGAACCCTCTTTTTCGTCTTCAATAGTCGTCAAGTAACATTAAGCACAAACTAAGTATGTTTAAGTAGTTAACCAAGCACAAGTGAGAGAAATACTCTGCCATTTGTACCTTGTTTTTAAAGAATATGCGATTTTGATGTTCGCATAGATGTTAGAAACTTATGTATAAAAAATACATAGAATCTTGTTTCTCTAAATATTTTCACTGGCCACAAATCAGTTGCTAAGAGACAAAATAAAAAGGAATAGATTAATAATATAAGTAATATAATAGAGATCCCTCACTTGTAATACTTCTGATGCTCTTGTACTATGACTGATTCTGTAATAGTAGTTTTGTTACATAGTAATTTTTTTAATCGGGTCTTTGACAACCTGTGATGTCTGCTACCTGTGTACCACTTTTTTAGCACATTGTGCAGACCGGGTAATGTGAGATTTGACACAGTTAGGGCCACTTACGCGGAAATTTTGAGATAACTTAATACCTTTGCGTTTACTAACTTAGGTTACATGAATAACTATCTAATACAAAATTTATCTTCCTCGTAAGAAAATTCATCCAGGTTTTCCTAACCTCATTCTGCTTACATCCAGCCAAATACAAAGAAATGAATGATGAAGGACACAAGTATTCTTCACTCTCTCACACAACAGTTACTTGCATAAGTCTTTGTTTAATGTCAGATTTGAATTAACGCCAGGTGGTTTTGCCGTGTGGGGCCGGCTTTAGAATTGTCTCACCCCTCTCCACACATGGGAGTCGTAAGAGCCGACTGAGGGAATACCGAGGGAGTGGGCAGCAGCACTCCCTCGAGTATGAACAACATCCACTGCGATCGCCAACCCGCCAGCCAAGCGTGGCGATTACGGCACTATCCCCCATTCTTGGGGAGGCCCATGTCCAGCAGTGAACTTTAAAAGGCTGATGGATGGATGGATGATGTTTTTGGTAGTTTGTGTTGAATGGCGATATGTTATTATGTCAAATTGTTGTTTGTTTATTAACTCGAGTGTATTTTGTGACATTATATCTGTATTATTTTGTAAAATGTGAAAGAAATATTATATATATTATTACGTGGCCCTATTTTCACAAGTGGGAGCAGTTTACTTCTTTGTGATTATAATAACCAAATAAAGATAAACATGTTATTGAAAATAAATAAACTGTTGGTAGTAATCAATCTAATTAGAGATTTTTAATAGAAAAACAAAAAAAAACATAAAAGTATTTAAAACTACAGTCATTGGCACCATAAGTACAGTTATTAACACATTGTTATTGGCACCTAATAAAGTAAGATTGTAACAGAAAAATGGCCAAAAAAAGCACTCGTAGCGATTATTTACCTAAAAACTAAGCAAAATAATAAATAATATATGATTAAACAAACGTCACAAGTGAAGTTCAATCATTATTATATGAATAGCTCCATTCGAATATATAGGAAGTGTAGTAATTTTACTAGGTAGTAACTTATCCTACAAGGTAGTTTCGTACGCTTTTAGATCGATTAAATCGATATGTAATACCAAATCGATTCAAATTAATCGATGTCACCAACAGTGTCACACCCCTACCGCTCGTCTAGAATCTCCTCATTTCTTTAGAGTTTATCAAAACTTTAGCTGGGTTGAGGAGGGTGGGTTCCTATATATTCGAATGGAGCTATTCATATAATAATGATTGAACTTCATTTGTGAAGTTCATTTAATCATATATTATATTATCATAGCTCCATTCTTCATATATAGGAAGTGTAGTAATTTTACTAGGTAGATGTTTAGAAGAGTACTACCTATTTATTTATATTCTGTCTAAAGTTTTCGATAATATATTTCTAAGACTAAATGAATTGGTGTTGAATGCAATTAAACTTTTATTTAATTACTAATTATTTATTTATGTAAAATCGACATAACATTAATTTAGTGGGTATAATAATACAGAACCAATACCACCAACATAGTATGGAGAGAAGTTTACTAAACATTAAGAGAAGAGATAAGAAAAACCTAAGAGAAATAAGAAAAAAGACAAACATAGCAGACGTTTCATATACCATTAAACAACTTAACTGGCAATGGGCAGGATATATGATACGAAACAAACAAAGAAAATGGGCAAAAGTACTTACTTAGAGAAGGAAAAAGACTGCGAGGGAGACCATGTCGAAGATGGAGTGACGATTTTAAGAATGTTGCAGGAGTACTGTGGAGCAGACTATGTCACAACCGTGATCATTGGAAGAGCCTGGGAGAGGCCTATGCGAAAGCAAAACAATCTGTGTCGATGTCATCTGATAAATGTATCTAATTTTAAATTACTTTTGATTGTTATTAAAGGCTATTATTATTATCTCTTTATTACTTTTCCAATATCATATTTTATATATTTTTAAACAGATTATAAAAGAAAACAAACACACACTCAAATACACTATTACAAAAAACATTCAGAACAAAATATAATTAATTTAAAAATATATAAAATAGTGGACCACCGACATCGGGTGCAGGGATGCCGGTGGTTAGGGCTCCAGAGAAAGAAACTTCCCCACTATACGTGCCGTGTCGAGGAGTACCGCCTTTTGTATCAAGTCCTTAATCCAGCCGTCCAACGAGAGCCTCTTTAAGTGTTGTTCGAGACTCTTGGCAATCAGACCATTAACCGATATGACTATCGGAACAATAATTGTCGAGTCAACATCCCCACATGTCGGTAACCTCGTGAGCTAAATCCAAATATTTTATTTGTTTTTCTTTTTCAGCTTTCACGAGATTCTCGTCATGCGGAACAGTGACATCGACAATTAGTGCACGGCGCTCTGATCGGTCTATCACCACTATATCAGGTTTGTTAGCAACAATAGTCCTGTCAGTAATGATAGACCGATCCCAGTACAACGTGGCATGGTCATTTTCGAGAACTGGGTCGGGCAAATATCTATAGTATGGCACTTCCATTTCCACCAGATTATACTTCAGAGCAAGTTGCTGATGAATAATCCTGGCTACCTGGTTATGTCTGTGCAAGTAATCACCGTTGGCAAGACAAGTACAACCAGAAACAATATGCCTGAGTAATTCTCCGGGTTGGTGGCATGCCCCAAAGATGTCAACCGTACCATCTTTCAGGATATATTTCCGGTAATTATTCGTCATCACAACTTCGTCCATTATTGCAAAAACAAAACCTTCAGTTTCTCCGAAGAGATTACTGAACTGTAGCCAAGAGACAGATGATGCAAAGTCTACATCGGGCCCATGTAAGGCTCGATAAAAACGTCCATGCAGCTCCTTGCTCCTCCATACCTCTCGACGGTCCTCAGTGCTAAGGACCATAGGTTTGTGCCAGTTCTCTTTTGCCAAACCGAGCGGGGTTAGTCCCTGGTCCACTCTGACCACATCACGATGCACACCCGTGTCAGTGCTGAGAAAATATTCTCTAAGGTTGTATACCTCGCGGTTATGAAGGGTCTAGATGTTAAGAAAACCCCGACCTCCACATTTCCGCGGAATATACAACCTCATAACCGATGATCGCGGGTGGTGCATTCGGTATGTAGTCATAAGTGTACGAACCTTTCTGTCAAGGCCGTCCAGTTCAGACTGAGTCCATTTGAGTATGCCAAAGGAGTACATCAAGACAGGCATGACCCAACTGTTACAGGCGCGCACCTTATTGCCGCCAGAAAGTAAACTGTTGAATACTATATATTTATATATATTTGTAGCATTTGACATGCTTAGCACTATACATTAAACACAAAGTGAAAAATGTGAAATCGAAAATAACAGTCAGGAGCAGGATTTGAACCTGCATCTTCTGGATACCGTCCAGATGCTTTACCAATTCAGCAATCCTGACAATTGCTCCTGACTGCTAATTTCGATAACACATCATACTTAACGTCTTTGGGTGACGCCTGCGCCATCTGTCGGACGTATTTTCATACATTATACCGACCAGGTAAACTTAATTTTACAATTAAGATTTTTACCTAATAATGACGCAAACCCTATAAATATTTATATATATTTGTAGCATTTGACATGCTTAGCACTATACATTAAACACAAAGTGAAAAATGTGAAATCGAAAATAACAGTCAGGAGCAGGATTTGAACCTGCATCTTCTGGATACCGTCCAGATGCTTTACCAATTCAGCAATCCTGACAATTGCTCCTGACTGCTAATTTCGATAACACATCATACTTAACGTCTTTGGGTGACGCCTGCGCCATCTGTCGGACGTATTTTCATACATTATACCGACCAGGTAAACTTAATTTTACAATTAAGATTTTTACCTAATAATGACGCAAACCCTATAAATATTTATATATATTTGTAGCATTTGACATGCTTAGCACTATACATTAAACACAAAGTGAAAAATGTGAAATCGAAAATAACAGTCAGGAGCAGGATTTGAACCTGCATCTTCTGGATACCGTCCAGATACTTTTTCCAAGCGGCAAAAGAAACGCTCCTGTAATTTTTGTTTCATGTCTGTCTCAGAGATGCATAACGCCTGTGACATACCCAAATATTTGTATGTCTCGGTAGTAGATAGAGCACGGAGATGTGTTAAATCTGAAAGTTGCATTCCTTCACATTTCACAACGTCACCTCGCTTTACATGTAAGACAGCACATTTATCCACACCAAACTCCATCCTGATAGATTTACTAAAGGTTTCAATTACCTTTAGTAATGCCATCAGTTGAGGTCTGGTGTGGGCAAACAACTTTAAATCATCCATGTAAAAGAGGTGGGATATGCTCCGACTCTCTCTCCGCAACCGATAGCCTATCCCTGAATTCTCCAGTAGAGTACTAAGAGGATTCTGGGCCAGGCAAAACCACAATGGACTCAGGCTGTCCCCCTGGAATATACCCCACTCTATTTTGATGAGTCCACCGTCAACCTGAAGCCAGCGACCACCTGGGTAGTAAAGCATCGTTCTCCATTGCCTCATACACGTCTTCAAGAAGGTACGTACAGTTGTATCTATTTTATACAACTCTAGCACCCTCAAGAGCCATGTATGTGGAACAGAGTCGTAAGCTTTATTGTAGTCTATCCAGGCTGTCGCTAATGACCATGTAAATGGTAAGGAGTTCTTTAGTTCCACGTGCCCCACTCCTACATCCATTTTGAGATGTGGCCAAAATAGAATTTTTCACAATATGTGATGAGATTTTTAGTGTCAAAATGGATATGAGGAGCTTATATAGGGTTGGTAAGCATGTTATTCGTCTATAATTTTTAGGGTCCGTGGAATTATCAGATTTATAGATAAAGTAGGTCGTACCGATTGTTAAAAATTGTAGTAACGAACCTGATATTAAAGACAATTGAAATTGAGATGCCAAACGAGCATGTGAGCTGCGTAACCACTTGAGGCAAAAATTGTGCAGTCCGTGCGGCCCTGCTGTTTTCCAGTTGGCTAACGAACGGACTGCACTGGTTACGTCATTTTTTGTTATAGTTATTTGTTCCATGTCAGGAATATGTTTACATGATCGTTCGACATCCCTCATCCAGACATCCTCTTCATGAATGACAGGCTTCGACCAAATATTTTGCCAGAAAGCAGTAGTGGCATAAACATCTGGAAGATGCCTGTCATTCAGGTCTATATCAGGTCGTTTCCATTTACGGTAGACCTGCCTCTCCTCCTTTTGGAATGTGCGGTTTATAGTGTATCGATCCACTCTCCTTTTGTAAGGCCTAACGCGATTTGCCCACGCATAAATTTTCTGCTTCAGGAAGTCTATTTGCTCCGTGATGCGAGACATATATTCTCGAGGATTTATTTCAATCCCCAAGAATGCCCGATTCATAAAGCGCATAACCTTCGGGCGTGTGTTGCCTGACCTGAAGCAGATAAGCTTATGGATGAGTACCCTGGCTTCGGCTATACGTCGTTCAATCCTGCATTGCCAAGCCGGTGCAGCTGTATTTGACCGAGTAGCATGACCTTATAAAAATATCTAAATATTTAAAGGGTTTGCGTCATTATTAGGTAAAATCTTAATTGTAAAATTAAGTTTACCTGGTCGGTATAATGTATGAAAATACTTCCGACAGATGGCGCAGGCGTCACCCAAAGACGTTAAGTATGATGTGTTATCGAAATTAGCAGTCAGGAGCAATTGTCAGGATGGCTGAATTGGTAAAGCATCTGGACGGTATCCAGAAGATGCAGGTTCAAATCCTGCTCCTGACTGTTATTTTCGATTTCACATTTTTCACTTTGTGTTTAATGTATAGTGCTAAGCATGTCAAATGCTAAAAATATATATAAAAATATCTAAATATTTAAAGGGTTTGCGTCATTATTAGGTAAAATCTTAATTGTTAAATTAAGTTTACCTGGTCGGTATAATGTATGAAAATACTTCCGACAGATGGCGCAGGCGTCACCCAAAGACGTTAAGTATGATGTGTTATCGAAATTAGCAGTCAGGAGCAATTGTCAGGATGGCTGAATTGGTAAAGCATCTGGACGGTATCCAGAAGATGCAGGTTCAAATCCTGCTCCTGACTGTTATTTTCGATTTCACATTTTTCACTTTGTGTTTAATGTATAGTGCTAAGCATGTCAAATGCTAAAAATATTTATAAAAATATCTAAATTTTTGCTGCTTTCTATGTAAGCTGCTAACAGTAAATCCAGGACCTTCACCAGCGCTATATTCTTTTTATGGGTAGGCAAACGCGGCAGACGTGGTCTACACTCAGGAGACATGGATCGATACTCTTTTAAAGCACATTCCAAAGCACTCCTTAATTTATCGTTGTACTGGGTACTTATGGTTGATGTTCCATTGTTCTCCATTGCCTCAGCGGGGTTCAACTGCGGTATATTCCTCAAAATCGGCATAGTCTCCGCAGTTTGCGAGGGAATGGAAGTAACAATGCTACTCCGTACGTCTGAGCGAAGCCGTTCAAGTACGGTATCATCCAACAGGTGACAACGCTGAATGGCCCGCACTTGATCCGATAATCGCTGTGCCGTGACGTTGACAGCTGGCTCAAGCTCCTGAAACAAAGGCAGCATACGATCACGGTAAGCTGTAAGATTGATTCCTCCCTCTGTAGCCACATAATATGCCCGCATGACATTTTCATTCATCCTTTGAGACCATCTCATGCGGCGCACATCACCACCAGCAGCGGGGGCCCTATTTGAGATCTGTTGACCTCGGGGTCCCAAGCACGTTGGCGGAAGGCCTCTCCTCTTCCTATGCACAGGTGACGGCGACTTAGGTGGGGAGAAGTACTCGTCACTCGATGTTGAGCTCGACGCCTCGGCAGTAACCGATATCACGTGACGAGTCCGGGGTTGGTAGTAGTACGGTAGCGAGCCTGGCTTTTGCTCGTGTCAACATTTTTCTATTCTTCCATCTATTTTATAATGAAATTCGTGTTTTTCAAAACCATTTTTTTCTTGGTGACATCTGTCATTTTTCTATTTTTATTTAGTTATGGTTATATTCAGTAATATATTTATTTTTCATGTGTATTTCAAATTTGCTGTTCTTCAAATTGTAAATATTATTGTATAGTTATTATGTTAGGATAATTAAACATTAAATAAAATAAAAAATTGGAGAGCGGAAAAAATGCGACACTGCACGGACGGTGTTGCCAGTTTTATTATTATTATAATACAGAACACTTATTTAGATTTACTTATTTTAATTACAATCGCCAATCTTATTCTCAGATAGATCTTGCAAAGTTCTCTACGATAATCAGTCGATTGTAGAACTTGGCAAATGTCTGCGAGTTAGCAGTCCAACCGGCCGCCTTGCAGATAACGTCTACAGAGAGGCCGGCTGCGCGTGCTCTTGAGGTGGCAGCGTGCCGCGTGCTGTGCGCGCGAAACGTCGCCACGTCGATGCCGCTTGCCGCTAACACATCTTTGATCCATCGACTGATACGATTGTGTCGTTGCACGTTTGTGTGGACGTTTATGGGTTATAAGCAAGTAGTCTAAATCACTTCGAATATTTTTTGTCCTAGACAAATAATCTATTAAAGATTTTGCGGGACAAATATTAGGCTTATCACTAAAATAGGGTAGTATTAAGGTTGGCTGATCGCGACTTGTGGTTGATGTTTTGATCAGGTCGGAAATAGTGATGGTAATTTGATTTTGAGAAAAAACTAAATCAGCTATTTTTATAACAGAAATTGTTTGTACACGGTGGCCTGTACATAAAGCAAGAAGCATTGCTAATTTTTTAGTGATCTTATCTAGTGGCAAAACATCATTAGGATACTAGTCTGAAATAAAGTCAAGTACAGTTTAAGGATCCCAAATGAAACTGTATTTAGGTAAACTTGGTCTCTGTCTGTAAACCCCTTTTAGTAGGGTGGGAGATTGCCCGCCGCATAAACGCTTGCCTGAGACAATCGCGGCCGCCAGGATAATCTTCTGCGGCAGGTGTACTCTGGAAGTAGACCGTAAAGCATTGTTAAAGAATATAACTTCTGACACCAGTAGCTGATTCAGGAGGGGAAACCACGCCTGTGAAGGCCAGTGAGGAAACACGATAATTACAGTTGATTTTTCATTAATAATTTTATTTAGGCATTTAGTTGATCATTGACAGGGGGGGGGGGGGGGAACAGTAAAAATAATAATCGACATTGACTGCATCAGGGTCTGGCTTCCACGAAATGTATACATCACACTTGGCATTGGCACGGGACGCAAAGAGGTCTATGTCAGGCTAACCAAACTGTTCTACTATAGTCTGGAAAGCATCACAGCAAAGTTCTATCTCTGTGTCAGGGTCACTTTTTCTTGACTCTTCGTCAGCCTCTTTGTTGTCTTTCGTATTGATATATGAAACATACAACCATAAACCTCGTTGCTCGCACCATTGCCAAATTGATCTCGCTAGGTCATTAGAGTGTGGGAATTGAATCCCACCCATTCTATTGATATAGCTTATGGCTGTCGTGTTGTCGATCTGCATTAATATGTAACAATTACTAATATTTTTAGCAAAGAACTTAAGGCCTAGAAAAGCCGCTTGGAGTTCCAGATAGTTTATATGGAAATTAAGCTCACTTTCCTTCCAGGGTCCGTTTGCACGCCTATTGCAAAACGGCTCCCCAGCCTGACCTGCAAGCATCCGTAAAAATTTCTAGGGCATATGTTACAGGAATTATAAATTTCTTTGCGATCGGTATATTTGATTTCCACCAATATAAATCAGGTAATAATACTGTTGACAGTTTTATCTTTGTGTCATAATTAGCGTGATTTTTGAGAGCTAAAAACTTTTCTCTCTCAAAGATCTTAGTGTATAACCAGCCGTACTTTACGGCTGGGCAGGCTGTCAATATACCTATGAACTGAGAAAATTCTCGAATGGTGCATCGTGGTAACTTGATATATTTTTGTGTTAGCTGTAAAATAAGATTACGTTTGTTCTCGGGTAGAGATAAAGACATGTCTACTGTATCAAATACGAAGCCTAAAACCTTGCAATTCTGTTTAGGTTCTAGTACACTTTTTTCGTAATTAATTACGAATCCTAAGCATTCGAGAAGTTTGACAGTTTCTCTGACGTTAAGGAGACATTCTTCATAATTTTTACCTAAGTAAAGGGTATCATCTAAATATGATACTGAGCTAAAGCCCCGACTTCTTAAATAACTAAAAACTTCCTTCCTTATTTTAGTAAAGGTTCTGGGTGCGGTCGAAAGACCGTAGCTTGATTAAACTTAACAACTGGTATACATTTTATCCCGCTACTATATCGGGAACTTGAGATTTACCTAAAATAAGCTTTTGGCTGCGGCAGAGCCGCGGGCAAAGGCTAGTTATCAGGTAAAAATATCAATAGGGCTGCGTCATTATTTATTACGAATCTTAATCTTAATTATAAAGCTAAGTATTCAAATATATCCGATATATAGCGCAAACGTCACCCATGACGTAAAGAAGAAATGTGTTATCGAAATTCATAGTCCCGAGCTGATGTCACGATGGTTCAATTGAAAAAGCATCTGGAACGGTTTTCCAGGAGATGTACCTAGATTCAAACCCTGCTGGTGACTATTATTTTGGATTTCAGATTTTCTCACTTTGTGTTGTATTGTAATAGTAATTAGGATTTTTTAAATTTTCTAAGTTTTTCCATCTTAGGAACATCTGAGAAACGTACACAACCCACAAACTTATTACCGTTTAATTCCCCCTCGATTCACGCTTAATAGGTCACAATGACTACCATTTATACTGTGAGCTAATAAAAACAGGCTGATTTCCCCGGACAGTCTGGTTCGTTAGCGGTGTTGTGGGTAACCGGGTCTCGTTTACGAGCTATTGTCCTCATAAATAAACTTGGGCTTACCCTTAAGTAGGCCGAAGATGAAATTGAGATTATGATCATATTATTCAGTTTATTTACAAGCACAAAATTGAAATTCGCTACTTGAATAGCAAAGCCCACTCAGGAATATAAAATATGCAGAAAATAACAAAATGACTGTAAGCATTTTGAATAAAATTCAGTAGCATTCATGAAACTTTTGTACTAATAGAAAATAACAAAACCTCACTGTCGGACTCGAACCAAGTAACGAAAACTGAACTGGTGAGCATGACTTTCTTTGCTCCTGTAATCGCTGAAGGGATAGGCAGAGATATATTACACACCCATGGTTCGCCAGCTATGTTTAAGTCCCACGTAATAGGAGGCGAGCTTATTGCCGTCTACCAGGTACATTTCCAAACTCCGGGCTGCTACTGAGAATTTTTCTTTTTACGAAAAAGCTCATGATCAGCAGTCGCTCACACTACCACTGCACCACGGAGGCAGTTAATAAAGAATTAGGCTAAAAGAAATAAAGGCTATAGTCCCCAAGTTATTTTTTGTGGCGACGGGCCTCGTGGCGTTGTTGGTAGTGTAACCGACTTCTGTGCACGAGGTCGTGGGTTCGTGTCCCACTCAGAAAAATTATATGTGTGAGGTATTTGTACTGCGTCTGGGTGTTTTCTATCTATAATATATGTATGTATTCACAAAAAAAAAAGTAATACAAGTAATATGTATTATATCCGTAATCCTATAGCACAAGCGTTAAGCTTAGTTTGGGACCAGAGGACGTTGTGTGAAAATGTCCGTGAATATTTATTTATTTTTAATTATTTATTTGTGCCCATTTTCTGTACTAATATTGGGCACGGGTCTCCTCTCATAGCCAGAGCGATTAGGACATAGTCCACCATGCTGGTCCAGCGCGTGTTGGCAGATTTCAAACGTCGTTGAGAAAATCTCTCAGGCATGCAGGTTTACTCGCGAAACATCGTGTGTTTTTCACCGAACAGTGATAAATTGTAAGCAAATGCACTCATAATTTTGAAAAATTTGGAATACATAAGTGTGTGGCCATACGAGATCTTTTCGGGCTGGGGATCGAACTTGATACCACTGTCTTGTGTCTTTGCAGTCCTTAGTTTTACCACTACGCTAGCATTGTTGTGATAATCTAATAACATGGAAATGTAAAAAAACCTGAAAAATACGTGGAAACCCGGAAATTTTATTGTGTCTGCTGGTCCCGAATGTGTTTAGCTTATCAGTGACACGTCGATGTAATTTTTCTGCAGAAGAGAGCGAAGTAGAGCGACCTTACAAAGCAGGCCGCGATAAACGTTTATTATTTTTTTAAATGAAAACATATTTTAAGCACTTTACATATTTAGATATTTTTATATATATTTTTATCATTTTACATGCTTAGCACTATACATTAAACACAAAGTGAAAAATGTGAAATCGAAAATAATAGTCACAAGCAGGATTTGAACCTGCATCTCGTGGATACCATCCAGATGCTTTGCCAATTCAGCCATCGTAACAATTGCTCCTGACTGCTAATTTCGATAACACATTCATACTTAACGTCTTTGGGTGACGTCTGCGCCATCTGTCGGAAGTATTTTCATACATTATACTGCCTGCTCTGAGACCAAAATAAAAAGTAGAAAAATGGAAAATGAAAGCCACGCGCGTAGTTTAAGCCAGCGTCTCCTGGATTATCGTTCCAAACGTTCTGCCAAGAGCTATCATGACATTTGTTGGAGGCCATTAATTTCTAGATCACATACTTTTTGTTTGTTTCGACCTAATCATTTTCTATTTCATATTGCAAGGCAAGGCACAAGGCACAAGGCGGGTTTATTTAGTGGGTGAACGCCCCACACTACCCTTTTCGTTGCCCCGAACGACAGGGTGTGCGGTTAGGAATATTTTTTCCCGCCTAAACAAAAAGTAAAGGTACAGGGGGAGACCGAGACTCACCTATCTAGACCAAATCGGTCATGATTGAAGGCAGGTGGAGTCAGGAGTCTTCGAAACCGGCGAGCGTGTATGAAGAGAATTATGAATATTGAGGAAGCGAGTGATGTATGCAAGAATAGAGCCTCTTGGCACTCCGTTCTCTCTGCCTACCCCGCAAGGGAGATGGCATGATGATAAGTTAGTTTTTATATTCGGTTCATATATACTTATTCAGTATTTAATATCAGCCTTTAAAATATTAGAACACATAATCACACTCAATGTGTGAACTAAATTGTTACATTTTCTCGTGGCTTCTTGAAAGGATACGTTTGTCGAAGCAGCAAGAGCACTATTCGATCCATTAATGCAATTTGTTGAATCAGCCAATCGCGCCAAGTTTATTGGATTCTTGGCGACAGATCTCAGCACCACACTGTTTGTCAAATATCAACCTTTGAACGGCTTTTGTGTTTTATTTTTCACAGGATTCTTAGAAACTGCAACCTCATTCCAATATCACAAAGAAATCGTTTTGTTAATATTATTATGTTTTATGCCAAAAATTTAAGACCATGGTATATGTGTGGAGGTTCACAGTGGATTAAACCAAATATTATTTCATCTCACATCGAAATAATAATCTTATAACGACCGTACCTTTGGCCATGGCTCCGCCGCAGACAAAAGCTAGTTTTTCAGTTATATCTATGGTTTTTTTTGCGTGATTTGCTAATAAACAATTATACCAGAATTCTATAAAATTACATTTTGTGTTCAGAGAGGCCTAAATAGCCTTATATAATCTAATTTATCTTCCTAATTTGAAGATATTATAGCTCTGTTACATTTTTACAATAGTACTTGCGCATAACCCGCGGCTCGCTCGCGGCATAATAATGTCCTATTACAGTGAAACCTGGTTAAGTGAGACATCAAGGGACCTGCAATGTCGTTTCACTTGTAGAGGTATTCCACTTACCCAGTGTCTCAGATATACAGGTATTAATAAATATCTGTCTCATTTACAGAGGGTTCCATTAATAGAGGTGAGAATACAGGTTGTCTTCCCACTTTCATAAACGGATATTAACTTCAGTTTTTCACGTAATGATAACGATTGTAGCTTTCGTTTTGGCATTTTTCAAATAAACATCTGTATGATAGTAAAGCGAAACTAAAACTGAAGGTAATTGAAGCTCAAAATTACTTGCGTACTTGGAATTACGTGTGGAATTTGTGGGTAGAATAAGAATGAGTAAACAAACAATGTTATCTCAGTTACAGAGGTTTATGCATATAAAATTTACTCGCTGTCTCAGTTATAGAGGTAACTATGATGATAAATCGAAAGAACAAATCCCAGATATAGAGGCTTACCTCGTCCCACTAACAGAGGTAATTCAGTGCCAAAGTGTTGGGACCTCAGCATGAGTTCCAGTTATGGAGGTTTCTCACTTATCCAGGTCCTACTTAACCAAGTTTCACTGTATATGTTTGTTTGTCCCATTGTTTTTCTGTAATAACATTGATCCAAACCTTAGACGTTTATCGACTTTCGTTAAAAAAATTATAATGGATAGGATTTGCGTAAAATCCCAGGAATTTGGGCTGTCAATAGCTTAGCGGTACTTTACACGGAGGCAGTATCTTAAGCTGTATAGAGCACAAGTCCGCCTCTCAGAGACTACTCACATCTCTGGGCAGGCGCTCCAAAATAATCCAAAAAGTGGCGTGGGTCGTAAACACAAATGTGATGTGGAGATTGGGTATGGCCAAACGTCAGTGCGATAGCTCAACGGCTTAGAGCACTTCCCCGGATAGGAAGCGACGCAGGTTCGATTCACGCTCGCAATAAAGTTCTCTCTTTCCACATTCACAAATAATTAATTTGTACTTTTAAGTAGCTGAGCATGTCAACTGCTAAAATACAGATCAAAATCTGTAATAAGTTTATCATAAATATAAATATGTGTGGCTGTCTATAGAATATTAGCTTCTTTACGGCTGAGCAGATATTAGTTTAATGTTTTAAAGTTAAATTGATCAAGAATATTCCTTCCCTATAATGAAAAATAATGTTCATTTGTTTGAAGACTATCAACTTTTACTAACCAATTTTTCTCATAAGAATGGTCCAATGAATTGGTTATAAATAGAGAGTTTAATGAAGTAAAGAATGTGTGTGTGGTCAGAGAGTCGGGTTTTTAATATATGCCATTTATACGTTTTACTTTTCTTATACACATAGACAAGCTTTTGTTCTTTTAGCTCATATTCGGAAAAAAAAAATATTTTACTGTAGGATTTGATTTACCTAAAAATGCGTTGCATGTCAGATTATAACCACAGTGTAAGAAATCAGTAAAATTAAAGGTAATACCATCCTTAAATGGACTTGTTCGCAATTGATAAACCGGATAATATTGTTAATTAGATGCTCGCATTAAATTACAAGTATAATTGTTAATTCAATTTGTTAAAAATGAATCTCTTATACAAATAATCTCTTACAACATAATATCGTGGATGTTTTTTTTTATGTAATACGCAATTAAAGTACATAATTATATAGTTGACCCTTACCATGCCTTTCAATATTAAGGTCACTACTAAATAAGCATAAGGCGATGTCAGATTTAATTCTTTAATAAATTAGTGGGTGTTTACAATTATCTCAATAATTTATAAGAAAAATACATGCTTCATTTCTAAAGTAATTTTATAAATGTTCGATCAAAATCTAGAAACCCTCACCAGTGAGGAAGACTAAATTTCTACCGCGGCCAAAGTAACATTACATCATAGAACTTATAAATGGTACCGCGAGGAGCATTTAGTTCTAATATATGGCTTCATTAGCTCACGGTTCGATGGCCCTCGCAGCGATTGGGAATTGCGAGAGTGCGAAAATTAAATTATAAGTTCGGATAAATCATACCACTATGGTAGCTTGAACAAGTTATTTTTAAAATAAAATCATTATTTTAATTTCATGTTTACCTGAATTTATACCATACTCCTATCATATTGTTTCGGTGCAATTATTCTTATTCAGAGTAAGAGAAGTTACAACGTGATTTAGTAAACCTCACAACCCATCGAGGCACCTTTTCATGCATACAATTTTTCTATATTTTTATCCTACAAGTGATGCTGACAATTTTTATTTCAAAATTAGTTGTATGAATGCAGTTTTATTACCAAATAATGTAACTCCGTGATGAGGTACCGGGTTCTGATTTACATAAAAACACACTCTTTGTAGCGCGCTGTTGATCTTGCAGTTAAACTAAATATACCTATTGTAACTACGAATTTAGTAATATTATCTATACTATTATAAAACTGTCACATAGCTATGTCTGTACATTAAAGGTATTTGAGAAAAAAATACTGTAATAGACTATATAGGCGAGTCTACACCCAAAACATTTTTTTTTAGATTTTTTGTCTGTTTTTCTGTTCACGCATCACGCCAAAACTACTGAACGGATTTTGATACAACTTTTTTTATTTGGTAGCTCTCGATTAGTCTCAAAAACTGGTATAGATTTTATCCTGCTACTATACCAGGAAACTGAGATATAACCCAAAAACTAGCTTTTGGGTGCGTGGAGCCCATGGCAAAGGCTAGTAATATATAAATTGGTAGAGACTTGCTTGTACCAGCATGAATGGACTGGCTCGATCGGGGAAGCACCACTCTCTCACAGAACGTCTACTGTTGTTTCGCATGGTAAGCTGCAATACAAATAGTACGGAAGTCAGAAAAGGTCATAGGCTCTCTGGATTTGTATCTCAAAGGCTCCTATTGGATAGCTGTTTTTGCATTGAAAAAACTATAATGCTGTATAATAATAGTAAAGTTTATCTTATATTGTCCATTGTCATTAGGAATTTATTACGATCAAGTGGCAAGCAATTAAAAGCAACACACAAGACAAACAGCTAAGAACTCTATCTTATAAATTTTGTATTACATACGTGAGTATGTAGGTTCTGTTCAATTTGATAACAACTATCAAAAGTATCAAATTTTAAATGTGTAGATTGTAATACTATGATGTAGGGTAAACTTTCAATCATTGGACAGTTAAGGAGCATATGAAGGCAATTAATAGTTCATGAACACGTTTACAAAGCTTGCTACTATTTTTTTTTGTTATTTACTAGTTTAATGTGCATATTAAAGTAATACATTGTTAAAATCGATATGTAACCGCAATAATGTGGAAAAAAGACGTATTAAAAAAAATGTTGCAAAATATATAGTTATTGGACAGAATGTTTATTGTTGGACAACATAAACTAGTTAATGGACAGTACTTTAATGAACTCCCAAATCGTCACCAACAGCTTTTAAAGGGAATAAATGAATGCAAAATTGTTTTTAATTATATTTATTAGGAAATTATGAATTATAGCATATGCTTTCATATCTTAGAAAGATATTTTTAATCACATTTGGTAACCAAAATTATAATATTCAGTCTCACCGAATCTTATATTATAAAAGGTATCCTTGTTTACTAGGTACCTAGAAACATAAAATAATTAGAAATTATAAAATATACTTCAAACAAAACAAATTCTGTTTCTTCAACCAGTAGTCTTAATAAGTATTTTTTTTCTTTTGGTCAATTATCATATTATATATTGTCTCTGCTTGATCACTATCTTCGCTATTCCTTTCAGAGCTGAGATCAAAGGTATCATTGTTATTATCTTCTCTATAGCAGTTATGGCATATAAAGAGATCAATTCCTAAATCTTCGGGCACATGCTCTTGGTGCTTAGCTGGTACACACTTAACATGGAATATCGCCGAACACATATCACATACCACTCGAGTTGACGTTTTAGTCGACTTACAACATACTTTACACGCATTTGTTGAAACAGCTTGAGAACTTTTGTTAGTATTCTTTTTTGCTTTTCCTATTTTTTCCTTTTCTTTCTGTAGTTTGGTTTCTTCTTTTTTTTTCGTTTTCTCCTCCTTGGCTTTTGTTTCTAGTTCTTTTTTTTGCATTTGTTCTTTAAACATTGCTCTATATTTAGCAGACGTTATTGCATATGGCATTCTCGTGGTGTTTCTTTTACCTTTCCTTTCGGGTGTTTTTGGCAAAGTTAGAAAATTACCCAAAAGACAATTTGTAACGATTTTAAAAGCAGGGCTAGTCTCACATAAATGCGGCTGAATATTGATTTGTGTTGAATTTACAGAAATATAGCTAGAACTAACAACTTGTTTGACTGGAGTCATGTATTTTGGACTTTCAGAAGCAATATCGGAAATAGGTGGATCTTCATTTAAAATATCATTAGAAAATATAGATTGTATGTCAGTCATCTCGTTAATTTCATGTACATCAAAAATTTGCTCATTTGTCATATCTTTATCACATTGATTTTCGATTTCATTATTCATTTCTATTATTTCATTTAACTGAATAGTCAACGGCGGTTTTGTACACTCTGTAGGAATATTTTCTTTATCACCGGTTGCAATATTCTGTACTGATGGTGACTGACAGGAGGTGACATCAAATACTGAGTAGAGGCGGTGCAAAATACTCAACTTTTCGTCAGGATTTTCTTCATAAGCATATAGTTTTGACATTATTGATGGTCCTACTAGTTCTGTAAATTTTGCCAAAGTAATCACATTTGAAGAACTTGATTCAGTTTGTTGTTGAATATTTTGAACATCATTACCTAAAGTATCATAATTATTGCTGTTCGTTCCACCAAGGCACTTAGAATAGTCTACTGCGTTAGGATCAAATGGTACTAAACCGCAACAACGAAATCCATTTATTAAAGTATCTGGTTTTATAGATTTTTGTAGTGCTAGTTCCAGAACGCAAGCAAAGTTTACTTTTGTAATAGGTTCTCCATTGTTTTCTAAATGCCATAACTTTACAGCATCTTTCCAGGCGGCCTTTACTGGCCTGAAGACAGCTACGTCGGCCGGTTGGAGGATCCTAGTAGCATTCGGATACAGTGCTATTACTTCAATGGCCAACTCTTTGCACAGCTTACTTACACCATAAGTAAGATGGGTTTTATGTCCATCTAAAAAATATATGACCGGAAATTGTATGCCTTTGGCAATCAAATAAGGGTGAAATATGTTGGCTATATATTCGAAGAACAGTTCGGACGTCATCCACCCATTTTCACTTCTACCAATTCCCCATTCTTTGGGAACTCCGTCCGCAATTTTTTGCGGTATTCTTTGGTAGTTATAGACCACCATAGGTGGACACGCGCTACCATCAGCGGAAAAGGTGAACATAACTGTAACCGATTCCTTGGCATTGCCTTGATCAACCTTATACACATTTCGGGTTCCTTTTCCCGCTAATACTTTACCCGTTTTAGGACATAACTGAAATCCACTTTCATCTCCATTATAGATCCTAGATGGTTTATTAAAAATATTTAGCAGGTTGTTTTGCGATAAATACTCATGAATTTCAGAAAACCATTTCCTAATATTGGTTTCCGAAACACACGCACTGGATTGCGTTACACCTTCACTGGTACGGAATACGATGTCTGGGTGTCTTCTTAAAAATCCTTTAACCCATCCATCTCCAGGGAAATTATTAACAAATTTATTGGGTCGTGGATTTTCAGTCAAAAACTTGAAAACACTTTGCTTTAAATCATTAGTTTTCAATGGAAAACCTTTTCTCATAACTTCTTTTATCCAAACCTCTAAAGTACTCTCCTCTTCTTCAGTCAGAACAGGTGGTGGACCAAAAGATGTTTTATGGGTTGGGTTTTTGAGTTTAAAATGTAAAGTTGATTTGGGAATATTGTATTTTCGAGCTATTTCTCGAATTTTGCCAGTTTCTCTTATTTCCTTGAGTGCTAAATTTAATGTATTAGGATCATAGTCTTTCTTTTTCCCTTTAGGCATCTTTATTACCTGTTTCAAAACCGTTGTCAAAGAGTACCTGCAGTCAACGAGTTAATGGACACATTAATATGAGTCATTGGACACCCTGTCCAAAGACTAGTACAATATGCCTATAAACGTTTATACAAAATGTAGTTACTTCAGCTTCAAGCTAATGGCAAGAGAGTATAAAATTGTATAAATTTATTTTTATTTCTAAAACACAGTTATTGGACACATGTGCAATAATTAGATTCAATACAAAAAAAAACTCAATCATTGGACAGCACATTATAACCTAAAAATTGTGTGTTAGTTTACTAATTCATATTCAATTCTATACAAAATATTATAATACTTTACTGTGTAAACGGTTAAGCCTATAGCACTAACATAAAGAAAATTAATTGTTATAAACTTTGCTGATAAACTTACCAATTTCTTTATTTTTCACTAGAAAGACAGCTGACCGTGAGGACGCCGAGAAAAGTAAATATTTTCTAAATACTGCTGCCATCTATTGCACTGGTATGAACTATAAAGTGTTGCCAAGGAGCAGAGTTTAAAAATAGATAAGTGGCTGTTTTCTAGTTTAAATAGCAACATTAATAATGAGGTTTAATGGTGTTCTGTCCAATAACTGTTAGTGTCCAATGACTGGAAGTTTACCCTATATCCCGACCATTATTGTTTTATTAAACACAAAGTGAAAAATGTGAAAATCGAAAATAACAGTCACAAGCAGGATTTGAACCTGCATCTCCTGGATAACGTCCAGATGCTTTGCCGATTCAGCCATCGTGACAATTGCGCCTGACTGCTTATTTCGATAACAAATTCATACTTAACGTCTTTGGGTGACGCCTGCGCCATCTGTCGGCAGTATTTTCATACATTATACCGACCAGGTAAACTTAATTTTACAAATAAGATTTTTACCTAATAATGACGCAAACCCTATAAATATTTATAGTTATAGTGCTAAACATGTCAAATGCTAAAAAATATATATAAAAATAGCTAAACATTAATGTTTTTTTTTTAAGTTTTTAAACTACAAATGGTAATATACAATTATGATTGACGATAAAAGGTGATCAATTTCGATCTGACATGGCTTAAAAAGTAATATTAATAACTGTTTATATTGTTCATTCCATTGGTTCATCACAAAAGAATTGTTTACATTGTCGTGTATACAAAATTGTTTACAGCAATTTTCTTTTCAATATAACACTGGGTGGAGATTGAGAGCAGATCTGAAAACTATAGTCAGACATCAATTAGTCTATATGTGTATGCGCACCCGTGAGCACGCTTCTAAATAGTTCACAATATATTTATTTTAACTCATTTATATTTTTAAACAGACGATGAGCTCTACAGTCTACGAAAAGTGAGTAAATTGTGCATTTTTTTTATATAGGCCAATTGATACCAATTGTTCTGGTGCTCTCTTGAAGGCCTTTGACCACTATGGGGATATGTAAAATGCTGATAGATGGGATCAAGTAATTTGTAAGCATTTTTTATTTTGTACGTTTGCATTTTTTCTGTGTTATGAAATAATATCGCGATTATTATTTATGGTCTTGAAAGTCTTTTACTGTATTTAAAGGCAAATTTTGTTGTTCACGTTTAACACCAGTAATGCAATGGATAATTTCGATTTTTGTCCAAAATGTCAAACAAGCAACATAATACTGAATGTGTTGCTTAACTCCTTTTACTACTGATAAATCTGATAACTAGTATAGTTAATTTTACTTCATTAACTTTCAGATAAATTTGTTAATTTAATGTTGATAATGATTAATATTACTAATAACCTGACGCGCAATGATAGTCGTGTGGTAGCTATCCAATTTGAATCTCCGTTATATTACATATTTTTCTTATATTTCAGTATGGAACCAGAACGCAGTTGCTTTTTGTTTACAAAATGCTGTTTCTGCATTCCTCTAAGGATCGGGTGTTTCATACTTGGATACATCAGTTTGGTAACGTATTTACCGTACTTTTTTTAAAGACAACCATTAACTTAAATTTGTTTCTGAAGAGATTTTGCCACAGAATCAAAGAAATTAAACACTTTTGTAGGAAATAGTAATGTTTTTGATTTGTAGGTATCATAAATAAACTACGTAAGACTGATACTACCGTACTCAAAGTCGTATAACGGTTGATTACGTGTGGTGCACTAAGAGTTTCCGGAATGAATAAGAAATTTTTTTTCTCTCTTTATTAAAAAATAATATTATGAATGGCCAAAAATGAATATATTGTTTCTCAAAATATTTTCCATTAGCGTGAATTCACTTTTTAAAACAAATAATCCTATGTTAAAAAACTTTATGCTTTATGCTTCTTTTCTTTATAATTGCTTTATCACCCCTCCGTTGTGATCTCGGAAACATATTTATCATACTCTTCGACAGCCTCTTCTGATGATGAGAATGACCACGTAACTAGTTTTTAATTTAGGTGCCAGGTCGAGTCTGTATGCAAGATGGCTCATAAGGTCTACGTTTTAAAACTTCAAAAATTCATTTGTCTGTCTGGCCGTGTGAGAACTGAAATTATCGTCATGCAATACGGCGTTTACGGTTATTTTTACGGAGTTAGTTAATTACTGCCGGCAAACAAATGGTCCTGCACCAATCAATATCCACGGTACGATAGTTCTCCAAAGCAACAGTAGCCACGCGTCCAGTTTTATTAAAAACAGAAGCCTTCATTGTTTTAAAAGCACTTTGCACGGGTGTCGCTTTCTCAGCTCATCTTGCATGACTCTACGCTGCATTGCTGCTTTGTTTTGGAATCGAAAGGATTAGGAAATGTAGAGGAAGGATAATAAGGAGAGGTTATGATGATTATAAATGTTGCAATATAAATAATATAACACATCAGATGTCAGATGAAACGAACTGTATTATAATATATTTAATGGTTAAACGAACTTACCTTAAGTGATATTCGACCATAATTATTCTAGACGTTACATGCGAAGTGATTTAAGAATACTATGTAGTTTCATTTCTGAATATACTAGGCGTCACATAAATTTTAGATCTGTAGAAATAGAAATAGATTCAGTCACACGTGTCAAATTTATATAAAATGATTTGTTATTTAATTTTTATTCTATAAAATCATATTAGTTAGGTATATTTCCTTTGTCTACGCCATTAGGAATTAGGCGTGAAGACATGTATAAATATACAATTACGTGTATAGTTGTATAAGAAAAGATTAACTGCTTGTTGGGCGACTTTTTTTTTTTTTTTTTTCTAGTTTGTGTTCCAAACGTCGAATCTTCCAACGTATTTTGTCATCAGAATGATCCTTTTTCCTTTTTCCCATGATAAAGCTACAACGCAACTTAACTATCACTTTTTCTTGAATTTACAAGTAAAAAGCAGTTGCGACGCCCGCTCATAAAGAAAGAATGACATCTGACAGGTGTGACATTTATATAGTCGTTGACCGCTGACAAATTAACTTTTTAATTTAATCTGTTTCTATTTCTACAGATCTAAAATTTATGTGACGCCTAGTACATTCAGAAGCGAAACTACATAGTATTCTTAAATCTTGAGCATGTAACGTCGTAAAAATCATAAATTAATGAGAGTACGAGTACATTTAAGATTTCAGAATGCAAATCTTTAAATTGTAATATTAAACGTATCTATTTCGCGTACTAAAAGCTGACCACACATAAAGGTATAATACATAAGTTTGTCCACATAACTGAATATCACTACTGAAGAAACCTAAAAGCCGGAGAGATTTTCTTGACAGTTGGGAAGTCTGCCAACTGTCACTTGCCCAACGTGGTGTACTAAAGCCTAAATTCCTCACACTATAACCCATTGTCTTAAGTGAGTGACGGTACGCGACACGTCTTGACGTAACGCGACGCGACGTAATGCGACTAATACACTTCGTCGCGTTTCGTTGCATCCATATTAGGCGACAACGTAGGTCATAAGTACATACAACCTCTATTTGATATTTTCGTGTCGCGTCGCGTCGTATTATCGCGTTTGTCGTTCACCTAGGACAACGGGTAAGACCCCCCACCCAATAGTGGGGCAATAATAAAATGTGATAAAAAATCGAATACCCGGAAAAAACGCGTTCATTAATAAAAACCTAACTTATATAGCATAGCACAGTGCAGCGATGTTCTATGTTAATTAGTTACCTTTAGTCTTCCGCATAAATTAAATGTACTTATATTAGAATTATTAGTATAAAAACCAGAAAGACCTTACCTTTTTTGTCTAAATAACTTTACTTTGTATTGACGTTAATGTGGTAAATGCATTAATAAACATCATAGACTAAGTATACTATAGACTCAGTAGCGAGTCGAGAGTTTAATACTAAGGATGAAGAAAAGGATGCACATATTAGTCTTAGCAAAAGTGAACGAGACACATGTATAAGTTTAGTATCCTTTTCGCTTATGCATTATTTTTGGTGGAACTCAATCAATTGGGTCCCAACAATACTGTGGCCAACTATCCCCATCATCGGTTTGTAAGATTCTTTTTGTATTTACATAAAAAAACGTTCATTAATCACGTTATATACACTAATGTTACACGTTCTAATACATTTTAAGCAAAATATAGGAATAACTGCAATTTCTTTTGGCCTGTCATTCTTGTATCCGGCTAAAACATGTAGTGCATTTTTAATCTACAAAGTTATAAATATTATAGCTATCTTTTAAAATTATTTCGGTTATCATTATGTCAAACTATTGCCACTGAATAAATACTAGTCCTACGGACAGAAACATCACTTCCATTAAAACTTGTCCAAAATCTCTCTATAAGCCTACAAAATCTTAATAATAATACCAATTGTTCATAGCGAAAAGAAATGTACCTTATGAACACAGAAATAGAGTTAAGAATATTTTGCCCGCCGCGTGATCCTCGGGCAACCGCCTCTTTCAATGAATGCGCTAAGGTTGCACCTATGATGATTTAACTTACTTACTTATCATCAAGCTATCTCCCTTGCGGGGTAGGCAGAGAGAACAGAGTGACGAAAGACTCTATTCTTGCATACATCTCTCGCTTCCTCAACATTCATAATTCTCTTCATACACTCTCCGGTTTCAGCTCGCCGGTTTCGGAGACTCCTGACTCCACCGACAGCAACAAAGCTGTCGTTTATAAAACTTAAAAATGTATTTTTCTAGTAGATTCTATTTGATTACTTTTTATATCATTTTAAATGTTATTTTCAAGCTGGATTATTTTTTTAAATATTGTTTTTTTTTGTTGATCATATACGTTTAGAGTTTTAGCTCTGAATTTTCGGTTATTAAATTTTATTGTCGAAATAACCTAAATCACGTAAATAATTTTATTTTAATCAATACTACAAGCGCGAGTGCTTAGGCGCGCGTGTGACAGTCTTGTGTTGGTTTTGCCGTGGTCGGTACGCGAAGCGGTAGGCATATAACTCGGGACCTAGAGCGAATGATGTACGCCTGCTATTGCTATCTCAATACTGCATACGCTTATGACGAGTCTATAATATCCTCTGTTTACGTCCCAGATATAACTATAAAATCTTAATGGACTTAAGTTTACTAAGAACAGCTATGAAGGGCTCGACCTCGAGCTCTGATTAATGGGTAACTCGTCATTTTAAGATGATGAGGGAGTACTTCATTTTACTTCATGAGGTAGATACTCGCGAGGTACACCTCATTTGAGGTGAGGATTTGCTTGACGTGCGGACTTTTTTAATTTTCATCCCATGGACTCATGCTCCTCAGAATCTGAAGAGGCGAGCATGAGGTCTCTTACTCACTTATTAGGTAGTTATTTTTGTTATCTCCCTCACACATATTATTTTCTTTCTCTTGGTGTCATATTGCCAAAATAAACAAAATATGACACTCAATTATTATCAACTTTATTTGTAAATATATAAATAATAATTTATGTGAAAAATGTAATGACCACGAAATTAATAGGTACTTATATAATATTTATTACTTTTAAATTCGTTTGAAATTGATTCGTATAATCGTGACGCACGCCCTCACTCATTTATGTTATAAAACTGTAAAAGAGTCATTTCGTTCGTCGCCGAAATCCTCAATTTATCATCCTCATTCCTCATCACATCACTCGCCCCGCGCTCGAGTCATGCAACGTTGCGACTAGCCGGCCACAATCTCGCAACTCGCAAGTACGAGGAACGAAGAGTTGTTGAAACATGAGTAACTCTTTCAATTTACTCTCGTGAGTACCTCAAATGAGGCAACTCGTGAGTGAGGAACGCATCACTTCTGAACCAAAAATTAGCATATTACGAGTAACACTTACATGTTAAATTATTCATATAAAAATACTTATTAAATCATATCGTTCATATAAATAATATGTTTATAATAGTTATTTTTTTTCTATGTACCTGTATAATTAATTCCCCGTCACAGTGTCTGTCCCTGATGAACCCCGAAACTACTTATCCGATCTTAACTTTTTTTACATTTGTTGTTTGTTCCATTTTCAAAGACCTTTGAAAGGTTTTATGCTTATTATTCCTTTTTGTAATAAAATATAATGATTTTCAGCTGATACCAACATGTTATATCAGAACTCTTTGTAGAATTTAGGTGTTATCAGTCTGAGTTGTTAAGCTTATTATAGTGATGAGTAACGTGACTACATAGGATTGTCTTATTATTTTAAACAACTTCTTTTTGCCTGAATTTTTCCTGTGCTAAATTAGTTTCATAATTTACATCAAATATTGATATTGGCTTTATTGTGAAGAGAGAGAGTGCTCTTTAATAAGTTCTCGAAATATCTCACTGCAATAGAAAATGGAATGTATAGATATTTTTTTATGACTTTACACTTACGCATGTTATTTGAACGCAAAAAACAGGGAAACGACGGAAAAGCTCCAAAAATTTAATAATAATGAAATTATAAAATATCAATGAAATAATCCTGAAAATATTATATAAATTTTTCTTAAAACAAATAATATTGAATAAGTAATTTTGAAAATAACCTCCTTATTAAGATTCTGTTATCGAAGTTATTACTTTTAGATACGTGTCCTCAATATGAGGTTCAGTTTTAATACGTATTATGTGACAATATAATTTCATATTTGTATCCGACTAGACTCAACATACCCATAAATAAGTCCCTATATCTATGGTACATTATTTATCTTTGTGCAACAATTGCTATCCCCAGGACTCTTCTACGGAAAAGCCTATGTAATTTTCTATGTTCTAAGATAGTTTTTTTTCATTGCTAGTGGTGGTAGATGAGCCACAGCTCATCTGATGGTAAGTGGTAACGGGCGCCCATGGACTCAACTATACCGAGAGTATTGTCAAGCCACTGCGCACCATTTATTTTTTCAGATATGAAATCAAAGAGTAAATGGCTATCTTCTGTTACAGCCAAAACAAGTGAGTACTCGCACTTGGTACCCAGCCCTACCACCAGTAATGCAATGGGTGATAATTGCTTACTTCCCTTAGTCGCCTTGTACGACATCCGTGGGAAAGGATGAGATGGTGACACTTGTATTCTTAGTCCGTCACCACACGATGTATATGCTAAGTTTCATGATAATTGGCAGAATAGTTATAGCGTAAAAGCGTAACAAACATACAAACTCACTATCACATAATTGTAAGGAATAAAAAATATTTTTTATCATTCGGTTTCAGCTTTTAAACTTATTGATAACTCTTTTCTTCGTGGGAAGCGTAGCAGTCATGGCTATTTTCACACACGGCTTCAAGTATCTCCACATGAGGCAAACTCAAAATGGTGAAGTCATTTTCCACGAGAATCCTGCTGACAGAGCCAAGCTGCATATGGCCATAACAGTAGTGATACTGGTCGGATGTCTCAATGTTGCTTGGCTGATGCTGAATGGACTCCTGCTTATAGGCCTTCATAAGGTAGGCTTTTAGGTTAATTTTCTAACTAGTCTTTACCAGCGGCTTCGCCGCAGCCAAAAGCTAGTTTTTAGGTTACCTATATCTCATAATCCCAATATAGTAGCGGGATAAAATGTGTACCAGTTTTTAAGTCTAATCAAGAGCTATCAAATAAAATTTGCATCAAAATTCAGTCAGTAGTTTTTACGTGACGCGCAAACGAACAAACAGACAAAAAATCTAAAAAAAAAATATATTTTGTGACACGTTTAGACATGCCTTTGAAGTTTAAAATACAGTAATTTGTCTCAAATATCTTTAATGTATAAATACAGCTCTGTTATAGCTTTGTAAATAGTACAGATAGGTAAACACATTATTATAATGAAAATGTCTATATAATAATAGTCTATCCATCCATCCATCCATCAGCCGTTCATCGTCCACTGCTGTACCTAGGCTTCCCCAAGGGGAATAATAATAGTCTACAGAGACTGGGAATCCGATGGGTAGCCAAAAGATGACACCTAATTATGGACAACTGAGCTCCGCCATGCTTCGGAAAGCATGTTAAGCAGTGGATCGTTATAGGTTAACAGAGTACTGAATTAAAAATCTAAATCCGGTCTTTTTTTTTTATTACTAATGATGGCAGACGAGCCACGGCCCACCTGATGTTAAATGGTAAGTCACTCATGGACTCAACTATACCATGAGCTTTTGTCAGGCCGCTGCGCACCATTTCATTTCTCAGATATGAAATTAAAGAATAAATTACTATCTTCCGCTACAGCCAGCGTACATAGTTTTTATGGTCATCGAGCAAAAATATGTCTTAGATTTTAGATATAATTACTACATTATATGTAAATACATATATATTTGGTGATTATTCGTTCAATTATAAAATAATAACTTCTCATATACCTAACTAACTAATAGCTTGACACAAAGTGTGAAAATGCGAAATAATAAATAACAGTCACGCGCAGGATTCGAACCTGCATCTCTGGGAATACTTTGCCGATGCAGCAGTCTGGGGCAGTATTCCAGGAGATGCATGTTCACGTCCTGCTCGTGACTCTTATTTTCGATGTCACATTTTCACAATATGTCAAATACTAAAAAAATATATAATAATAATCAAAATAAATAGCTGTTATTACACACAATACACCATGTAATAGCTGGAAGCAAGTCTGTACTCAGTAAACAGGGTAAGTCATTGAAACCATAGCGCACTTGTTCAACATTGCAAACCCGTTTAATGAATGTCGCTCTGTTGAAGTTAGTTAGCTGGCTATTGGCCAGTTTTGCTGAATTACAGCCTTCTGGTACAATTACTGCACTTATTTTTATTCAATTAGTTTTTTGAATGCAGATGTACCAGTACTAATACCAACTTGGTTAGACTATCCGGATAATTTTTGCAATAGCTTATTCCCGGGATCAAAACAGTGTAGATTTGATTTTGTTTTGAGATTGATTTTGTCCCCATGAATGTAAATACGCTTCCAAATTTATATAATAAAGCTAAGAATAACGCCAATAATAAAAAAGCTGTATTAGAGCTATGTCTGCCTATACTTGGCCATTTAGGTGTCTCTGAACACATTTTTTTAGAATTCTTGTCTGTTTGTTTGTGTACACGCAAAACTACGTAACGGATTTTAGTAAAACTTTTTTTTGATTACACTTAAATACTGGTATACGTTTTATCCTACTACTACGAGCCCCGATGCAAAATAGTTCGTCTAGTATGGAAAGTAGTGCAAAGCGTAAAATATATAAAGTAAATATTGGTAAAATAATTAAGAACGTTTAATAAAAAGTAAACCACAATTTGAGGAACATTTTAAAGTTTATTTTAACATAACTGAAATTCTTTCATGACTTTACATAACATAAAAAATTTTAAAAATATTCTTAAAACATAACGCGTATTCGTCTACCCTTGTCACTCACGCAAAATAGTTCGTCTACCACTTAGTTGTGTCACCTTTGCTCTCAATGACAGCTTTAATGCAAAGAGGCATGGTAACAACAACCTTGGTTGCAACCAACGCTGCACAATCCTCAGGCGTAATTGACTCCCAGACAGCCCAGAGTTTAGCCTTTAAGTCGCTCTTCGATCTTGATGGATTTTTACGGAGAACTTTTTTCATTTTCCACCATAGGGTTTCGATCGGCGACAAGTCCGGTCTGTTAGATGGCCATTCGATTGTAGGGATGCTTTTCGCCAGTAGCCACGTCTTTGTTGTCCTTGCAGTATGGCAGGAAGCACCATCCTGTTGAAAAATGAAGGAATCTTGATGCTTAAGTGACAGAATAGAGGGCAGTAAATTCTCTTCCAAAAGGTTTTGATACCTTGCAGCATTGATAGAACCATCCACAAACTGCATACCACCAACACCTTGTGCAGCCATGCAGCCCCATATCATAAGAGACGCTGGAAACTTCACTTTGCGTTTGAGACAATCAGTATGAAATGCCTCATTTTTGTTCCGAATGGCTTTTTTCCTTTCATCGCCGACTGTTGCTTCAAATTCGGACTCGTCACTACAAATGATACTACGCCACTGATCGGAAGTCCAATTTAAATGATCACGAGCAAACTTCAACCAACAACTTCAACTTTTTCTTTTGTACAGTAGTCAACAGTGGTTTCTCCTTAGCGGTGTACAATCCGTAACCCATTCTTTTTAGGACTCTTTTGCAAGTATCAACTGAGACTTCTTTGTGAATCATGTCCTTCCATTGCACCGTGAGTTCTCCAGCTCGAGCACAACGATTATTTTTGATAATTTTCTTCAGGATTCTGTTTTCTACTGCACTTGTGATGCGTGGTCGACCAGTTTTCTTCAAACAAGAAGTCGTTCTATTCTTTTTATAGTTCTGAATGATAGATTGGACTGTAGACTTGGGAAGTATCAAGTCTTTAGATATTTAGTAACTTGATTTGCCAGCGTCGATCCCACAAACTTTTCGCTTTCCAAGCTCTTCACACACGGGTTTGCCACGACCCATTGTTATTTGCAAAAAAGCGAATTATAAGGAAATCAAACACGAGGAATACAATAACATTTTTATTCATTCAAAGGTCCATCCAGTCATCCCAAAGCAATATCTTCGTCAGAATCGGATTCGAAGTAACAACAAGAACAGTCTTGTAGATTCTTGTTCACATATAAATTGTCAAAGTGAACATCGCGCTCCTAATCTTCTTGCATACCTTTTTACATTTGTTAACTACCTTCTTCCAATCTTCTGGCGTAACATATATTTATTTACATGCATCTTGCAATAATGTTAACATTTTGTTTGCTGTAAAAGGCGGTACTGTGTTATTTCTGGCTGCGTAACCTAGAAAAAAAATAAAATTATTATACTAATTATTATGGTTAAAATTATTAATGAAATTATAAAGGTTTTAATTAATTTTAATGACAATTTACTCAAATTTACTAATTATTTGAGTGACATAATAAGTATAGTAGAATATTATGACATAAAAAAAATAATATTTTAATTTTAATTTATTATTTAAATAACAATATGGAATTTTATGGTCTGCAATTAAGGAATTATTTATTTATTTATTTTATTATTTAAATTATCTAGAAGTGTTGATAAAACACTTTTGGAAATTTTCTAAATTCATTTCTTCGTAGTACTCTGTTGTCTTGAATGACAACAGAGTACTACGAAGTACACAGACTTGAATGCCAGTAGACAATTGGGCACAAAACCTAATGATGTTCCAGCATGAGCAATTATTAATCTTTATCCTTTAACTTCGGGCACTTTGGTGACTGATTCCAATTTATCATCTGTACACGATTTTGAGACAGTTTGGTTTGCGTTGAGCCATATGTCATCGAGAAAACATATTTTGTCCCAGTCCGAAATGTTTTTGACTTTGCGCAAGAAATATCGGGTGAAGTTGTTATCACCTTCAATTATAAATTTACATATTATAATAAAAGTGTTCTATAATTAAATTAAAGCAAAATCGAGTGATTTTTTAGATCGAGCTAACACATTGTGCTCAGTCGTACATCGCGTACAACACTATTCTTGCAATCCCGTCAATAAAGTGTGATGTTTTCGCAGGGTAAATTTACTGTTACAAAATTCAGAACTTGCTAGGCATGATGTAGATGACAGCTGTCACAGCGATCAAGCTAAGTTTTATGAACTATAATAGTGAAGTTCTATTGGAAATTTCTTCGTGGCCTTGCAATAATACATGCAACTGCAAACCATTAAATCTCATGTTTACGCGTTTGAATTTACAGAAGGTTATTTTAAGAGTTAGTTATTCCCTCGTAAAAGATAATAAATGGAGAAAATATAGGTATTATTTTGTTAATTAAGAATTTCTTTTTTTTTTTCAGAAGCGACCTGGTCCCATCAAAATTCATGTGGCAGTAGCTACAGTCCGTCTTATAATGTCGATTCTGGGTTTAATGTCCGTTCACACTTCCAAAGCTACCATATTTTGCTGGTTTGAAATTTGTAAGTATTTTATTCTTAATTATTTATTTAACATCACGCCATTTCCAATGCGAGGTAGGCAAAGATAATTCTATTCTTTACTTATTCTAATGATCTTTTCGATAAACTAGCAACACTTATGTTATTTACAAGCCTTTGCCCGCGGCTCCGCGCAGCCAAAAGCCACTTTTTAGATTATATCTCAGGTTCCCGATATAGTAGCGGGATAAAATGTGTACCAGTTTTTAAGTCTAATCAAGCGCTACCAAATAAAAAAGTTGCATCAAAATCCGTTTAGTAGTTTTTGCGTGATGTGCGAACGAACAAACAGACAAAAAATCTAAAAATAATTGTTGCTAACCTAAAAACAGAAACTAGAAAGTTATGTTATAAAATAAAAGTCTTTAAATAACTTACATTTGGCGGAGGTAACCAAGTAAATAGCAAAAGTCTTGACAAGTATCGAAAACTACCGGGTGATTATCGTCACTAAGCTTTGATTTAATGATGGCATTGTATGATAAAGGAATCAGAATTATTATTTATATAATTAATGTGGATATATGCACATATTAATGACATAAAAGAGGTCTTCATTAGTATTCTTTAATTTATTACAGGTTTTTCAGCGTATTTCATAACGATGTACTATGCATACTCTGTGCAACTCGAGCGTGAACAAGCCAAAGAGGTCCAGCCAACGCAAAATGCTATATCGGATATGGTATTCAGCTATCCTAATAACATAGACAAGCAAACATTGACGGAAAAGAACCATGTTCAAGTCATGAATGTGTGACCTGGTTGAAAATGTTACATTTAGTGTGCATCCTGAGTGACGACATGCGGGATCTGCCACGCACTACACGAATACTTGATGACATAAAATAATTTTCGTACGTAGCAGATTACGCTTACGCGATGCACCGTCACTCAGAACGTACACTTAATGAATTAAGAGATATTATAAACTATGATAAGATAAGATATTATATACTCGTGTGTAACAATTATTAATAAATGATTTTATTTATTAAAAAAACAACAAAGATATTGATATTCCAAAAATAAAAAATGCAGACAACAGTACTAAAAAGGATTATTGAAATTATTGCTGGCCTTATCTCAAGCCTTGTTAGACCCAGCTTCCGATCTGTTCCCTAATAGGCGATCCATCAGTATTTACACAGAAATACTGCCTATCTGACCTCTACGACCTAACTGCGGGTACAACTGGCAACTTTAGGATAAAACCAGAGTAGGATTTTTTTATTGAGGCCTATGCCAGCCAGGATGACATATATATTTGAGAGTTGGAACTCACTGCTTAATATGCCTTCCGAATTACAAAGGAGGTTAGGTTTTTATAAAAAAGGTATCAGTTTTTGATCACCCGTCAGATACCGGTCGAACGAGAGCAAATTGCTTAATCTTAGTCATCGTTTGAGAATAACTAGGCCAATATAATGTACCATGACCAAATTAATTACATTTAGAGTGAAGACCCATGGTCAAAACTATCGACGAGATGAGTTTGAGGCTCATCACGTCTGCCACGATGTCAGTATCTACTTCAAACGTTGTACCACCCACGCATCCGCTACAAACCAAAACTAATTATTTTTGTAATAAATAAGTGATTGAACGCACAAATCTGAATAACATCTATCACTCTAACTGTCGTAAATCTTACGAACTATCAAAAGTATCAGATCTAAGCAGCGTACACAAGAGGATGGCCCAACCAGTGAAAATAAGATGAAACCGTCTCAAAAGAGCCAACAAAACTGATTTAACTTTACTTGTAGTAGCTTCTGCGGCAGGCCCAGCTCACCAGAACGACTATGTTGAGGAATGAGATTGAAACAATATTGAAATAAATTATTTGGAGATATAAACTTAAATACTAACCTATATTGAAAATATAACCACAAAACGTGACATATAATCTGAACGACCCTCTTGCATCCATTAAGATTATGTGAATAGTGCAATGAACAATATTAGCTAATACCTATGCATCACTACTTGAGTTATGTGGAACTTACTGATTTTACATTTCATTTTGACAAATTTGATAATCCGTTCATAACCAAAACTTTTACATAAAACACTTTCATGCATCGCACAATCAACCGTATTATAAAGTGTTGTCAAAAATTTTGTCTCTTGCCATATTTACTGTACCACATGCACCGTATATTGTACTAAAACGAGTAATTTTCAACTTGTATAAACTTGTAATCTAAAAATTCAAAATAGTACCTACACAACGCGAAGTTACGCGAAGTTGGCTTTATCGTTTTAATACCGTTACGTTAGCATTATTACAGTACTGCATTCTCGACGGAATACGAACTGCAACAACTTCTTGGCAGTTCGCGACTTAATCTGTTTTAAGTGACTAATCGATGGAATTTTCTATTAGAATGACATAAAATAAGGGGCGTATATTATCTTTATTGAATTTTTTTATTTATATTTTTTATATAAATGTAGGTATATTAATAAATGTATGTACATGGTGGAGATGCCATGTGGTGACGGACTAAGAATACAAGTCTCACTACCACATTCTTTCACACGGGTGTCGTGCGAGGCGACTAAGGGAAGTAAGAAATTATCACCCAATTGCATGACTGGTGGTAAGACTGGGTACCAAGTGAAAGTACTTACTTGCTATCGGGCCCAAGCGGGGGTACCACCATCATCTCTCGTGTCATGAAGGCCATGAGGTGCATCGGTGTGTTTTGATTGTAGCAAGAGGTAGCCGTTTATTCTTTCATTTCATATCTGTGAAATGAAGTGCTGAACAGCGGCTTGATTGTAGAGCCGCTGCTCACCTCGGTATAGTTGAGTCCATGAGCGACGGGTACCATCAGGTGGGCAGTAGTTCGTCTGCACCATACGTAATAAAAAAAACAACTCTCACAGAAATAGACTGGCACACTACAAATAGAATTACCAAAATTAGGATACTGCCAATTTATTATTTTACTGCTACTACTCAAATAATTTGACCAAGTAATAAATTAAGAACATAAGGCTTTATAAATATAAATATATTTTATTGCATGCATGTTGCATTACTTAAAGAACTTACAGATTATTCTGAAAATCCCAGGCCTCTAAACGACAATTTGTGAGGTTAGGTACGTTTTTCCGGACTTAAAACGGAGCGCGTTTCCCAGCTCGTCTACTACCCTTTCAAATCCTTGATGACTTATATTTGACAATATGTCTTTTCGCAATTCTTTCAGCTTGAGAATTTTACGACCCCGCATTTAATCCTTCCTAAATTGAAATAGTTTATAAATAACAAATAACAAACCAAGTCATTTTATTTTACTGTTATAGTTTTATCATGATGATAATGAAATATGTATCTTAGAAAGATTTCTTTTATACGAACCAATTCATAATAATTCCCCGAAAGTAAAATAAGCGAAATAAAATCTTAGCACATCATCATATAAACAAAAAATACTAAGAAAATTGTGACGTAATAACGAAATTATAAGAGCTGTCCATTATTTTGGTTCCATTTAATGCTCGGTTCCGTGACAGCCATTATTTCTGCCAATCTTTTGTCTTTCATCCACCCATCAATATACACGTGATATTTCTATATTATTAAACTTTGTTCAGACACAAATAAAACCCGTATCCTACAGCCCATAATCCGCCGTAACATGACGAAGGATGACATTGGCTGCTCATATTGAATCAGCCCAAGCTCCCCTTTGACCTTAGCAATTTATAATAACAATTTTATCGATAGCGACTAATAAAATTGTTACTGCCAAAATTAGCTAATTATGGCCTATATAGAACTTAGCATTATAGTATAGCTGCTATAAGTCAGATCATCGATATCCATACATCCATCCATCAGCCTTTAATCCACTGCTGGATATAGGCATTTCCAAGAGAGTGCCACAACGAGCGGTCTTGTGCTGACTGCATCCAGCGGCTCCCTTCGGCTTTGAGCAGATCATTGGTCCATTTGGCGGGAGGCCATCCTACGCGGCGCAAGATTAATCACATTGTAATTAATACAGTGCCAGTTTCTTTCAATTTTTTTTTTATTGCTTTTGGTAGCAGACGAGCCACGGCCCATCTGATGGTAAATGGTAACCGTCGCTTATGGACTCAACTATACCGAGAGTATTGTCAAGCCGCTGCTCACCATTTCATTTCACCGCTATGAAATGAAAGAATAAACGGCTATCTCCTGCTACAGCCAAAACGCAACGATGTGCTTCATGGCCGCTCACTCGAGAGATGGTGGTACCAACCCGCTTGGGCCCGATACCAAGTGAGTACTCCCACTTGGTACCCAGCCCTACCACCAGTCATGCAATAGATGATAATTGCTTACTTCCCTTAGTCGCCTCATTCGACACCCGTGAGAAAGAATGGGGTGGTTGTACTTGTATTCTTAGTCCGTCACCACACGGACAGTCAATTATAGAGTGCTCTGTTAACTTGTGCGAATCGATGATTAATTGCCAAATAGATTTTGTTTCTAGTATGTCATAGAAGTCCATGTTAAAATAAATAAGGGGTCATCCATTCTTGATAATGAGGCCGTGTAATATCACGGGATGCAGTAAATAAGTTTAAAGACATATATTCACTTTAGTGACCAACGCGGTCGTGAGAAAACTTCTCAATAGTTGTGAGGCTGAGATAAATGCCTCCTGGAATTCTGGGTAAGGTTAGAGCTGCAATATAAGCAGGCAATCTTTAATATTGATGAATAATTCACTCACTCGTACTCACATTTTTTTATAAATTGAGTAGTATATATGATAAACCTTGCATAGCCCAGCATGAATTGGCCTGGAAATTTTATGGATGATGAAGAGGTTGCTATACCCTTTCACAGAAGATCATCGTGTAACAACAGTAGGTACTCCTTCCGTTGTATTTCGTACGGAGAGTGAGCGCGCTGGAGGCCCCTCCTTCCTATCCTTTCCTTAATATCTTTCATATACTCTCTCGTTATTATCTTTCCTATCTTCTTCTTATTATAGTTCCTATCCATTCCTTAGTATCTATCTTATCTTCTCCCTATTATCCTTAATCCAGTTCCAGCTCCTATCCCTTTCCTTGGAGATGGAGACGCACGAGTACAAAAAAGAAAAACTAACAAGAAATTCAAATTCGCATTATGAAATATTTTGCATTTAAAAATATTTGAAATTTAATGATATACTAGCTTATTTAATGATATATTATCTACGACTTCGTCCCCGTTGAATTAGATTGTGTATCTTTCGTGTTGTGTCCTCGAGGAAAAACCTATTGTATTACTGGTGGTAGGATTGGGTACCAAGCTAGAGTACTTGCTTGTCATCAGGCGCGAGTGAGTTGGTAATTCGTTGACCGACCGTGAGGCACCTCGAGTCCATGAGCAGCGGTTACCACTTACTATTACTATCTAATTAACCGTAGCTTGTTTGCCATCGTAAGTAATAATTAAAAAATAGAATAGTATGACTACGCCTAATATTGAGTCTATCGGTACATAGTTAATTTTTGTAAATATCGTGATGATTTCGCGATTAAATAATTGTATTTTGTTTATATTATAATAGTTATTGTTACAAGGATTGCTCGTCATGTTACCAAACGTGATCATTACATCGTATCGATTTTCAATCTTCAGAATCTTATGTGCATATTTTTTCACACATTATTATCATCAATGAGAGGAAATTCTATCTAAAAGTATATCTAAAAGTATGTTTTCATCATTTGTATTTCTAATGGCAGCAAACTAGGTTAGGTATAAGCTAAATAGCTATGAGTAAATTTGGATTTTCAACTACAGCTTACCTTAATACAGCTAGAAATGAAAAGGACAAGAAAGATGGTGACAAATTCAGCAGTTTACCTAATTTATATTAACTGATTCTTGGCACGGCAGGTGCCTCATTTGGGCACCTTCTATACTTACAACTGTACAAGACTTGATCAGAAATCCAGTACTTAGTAAAAAGTGGTACAAACAACTTAAAAACTGAACCCAATTTATTCGTAGCTATAGCTGGAGTTGTCAGGTCCTGCCAAGACAGCTATTGTTTCAGGTCTTGCCAAAAATGCAACATTTTTATGAAAAAAAAAGAGATATCGCTGGAACTTAGACTCCACCTTAATACTTTTTGGATGAAAGACAATGTGGGGATTACACACAGGTGTCACCGCCCGGAACCGAACTTTGTCTTCACAAGTTCCATAACATTCATTACTTTGTACATTATTTGAGTTACAAAAGTTGTTGGAGCGAAAATTTGTTATATAAGAATAGAGAACTATGACGATTAAAATAATCGAAAACGTTATTATTTATAATGAAATCAGTAGGTGAGGCTTTAAACTTATTTATTAAAACTTGCTTATACAGGAAGTAACTGCTTTATACTATAATAACACTTATTACTTAACTTGTTTAAAGAAACACACAATTTAATCTTAACCTATTTTAATATGCCTTAAAACCCGCCGTGCGCCCTCACCCGCCCGTAATCGGCAGACCACTGGTACCGCGTATATTAACTTCGTCCTGGCGGTGGTTAGCCCTATAGGGCTCCCTCGCTGAGTGACGTCCCCGCGCACCTGGGACGCCACACCTTCGCAGTAGGCTCAATGCGGGCGGCAGACAATCATTTTAATATCCATTTTAATAGCCCTCTTCAACTATTTGACCTATTGAGTTGTATTAGTATTAAAATGAATTTAAAAGACAAGGACGACATATAGAACACTATCAGAGTGTAAACGAAATGAAACATGATAAAAAGAAAATTACGGTTAAGAGTTTTGGCCGCAGGCTCTGGCCTCAGTTGCGAATTGTGCTAGGCTTATTTTGATAACCTACTTTAAGTACAGTAGGGCCACCAACTTTTAAGTTTTGCTCTAACAATATTGCAAATACTCTTTATAAAGACCCCAATATGAAAGGCTTTCCTAAAGTACCGTACCAATTTGTTGTATGCAGAATAATTTTATGACAAGACAACACGTCTCCTATTTCTGCCTGAGCCGCTGTTATCCGTCACACATAATAATGGGACTCGGATAGTAACGATTCGATTGTAATTTAAGCCTGAGTCCAGTGGCACATGGGAATTCTGGTGCCTTATTCATCGATCAAAAAGAATCCGACGCAACGTCTGGTTGAACTTAGACATTGATACCAAAAAAATAAATGAACACGTGTATAACGTTCTCAATTATTTTTTCGCGCGGTTGAAGTGAAACTTTGAATTTTATGTATTTTTTTCATCCGTGTGGTGACGGACTAAGAATACACGTGTCACCACCCCATCCTTTCCCACTGGTAACGTACAAGGCGACTAAGGGAAGTAAGCAATTAGCACCCATTGCATTACTGGTGGTAGGTCTGAGTACCGAGTGAGAGTACTCATTTGTTACGGGCACGAGCAAGGGCACAAGCGTGTGAACGGGCTGCCCGGCTGCTTGTGTACGCCCTCGCCGTTGAACGGAGTGAATGTCGGTTTTTGGCAAAGTTCAAAGGATGAATGTGCTTGCGCCCGTGTCCTGTTCACATGCGCGCGGTCGCTTTAGTACCTCGTAAGTCCTCGAGATGACTGGACGCAGGCGTCACTTAAAGACGTTAAGTATGATGTGTTATCGAAATTAGCAGTCAGGAGCAATTGTCAGGATGGCTGAATTGGTAAAGCATCTGGACGGTATCCAGGAGATGCAGGTTCAAATCCTGCTCCTGACTGTTATTTTCGATTTCACATTTTTCACTTTGTGTTTAATGTATAGTGCTAAGCATGTCAAATGCTAAAAATATATATAAAAATATCTAAATACAAATAAGATTTCGTCATATTTGTAAATTAGATAATATAGGCCATAAAATAAAATCTAAGAGAAAACTATTCCGAAAACCAACCCAATGAGGCAGGTTATGATTTTACGTTTCTTCCCATATACTTTTTTGTTATTACAATATTGAAATTAATCACTATTAAACTGTCATCAAGGCTCAAAGTCCCTCAGCGGGCCATGGAGCGGGCTATGCTTGGTATTTCCCTACATGATCGAATCCGTAATATGGATATCCGTAGGAGAACGAGAGTGACCGACATAGCCAGCCGTCTTTAGCCCGCCGGTTTGCCATGCTGAAGTGGCAATGGGCAGGCGACATCACTCGACAAACCGACAACCGTTGGGGAAAGGTTGTCGAGTGACTACCACGTATCGGACGGCGCAGCATAGGACGGCCTCCCACTAGATGGACCGACGATCTGGTAAAAGCCGCGGGGAGCCGTTCGATGCAGTCAGCACAGGACCGCTCGTTGTGGCGTTCTCTTGGGGAGGCCTATGTCCAGCAGTGGACTTTGAAAGGCTGATGGATGGATTAAATTAAAACTACTAGATGGATTTTGATGCAACTTTTTTATTTAAAAGGCCTTGATTAGACTTAAAAACTGGTATAAATTTTATTCCGCTACTATAATGGGAACCTAAGATATAACCGAAAAACTAGCTTTTTGCTGCGGCGAAGCCGCGGGCAAAGGCTAGTGTTTAATAAAATAGTAATTATTATATATTAGTGATAAACAAACATGCCGTAATCACCACGCTTGGCACGCGGGTTGGCGATCACAGTGGATGTTGTTAATACTCGGGGGAGTGCTGCTGCCCATTCCCCGGTATTTCCTCAGTCGGCTCTTATGACTCTCGTGGGTAGAGAGGGGTAGGACAATTCTAAAGCCGGGCCCACACGGCCTAGCTGGCCCCACACGGCCTGGTGGCACGTTTTTTTTTAAATCCAGTACTTTCTAAAAAAAACTAGTTTAAATATTTTTCTGAATTTTCGGTTATATCTCAGGTTCCACACATACATACATACATAGGCCTCCCCAAGAATGGGGGATAATGCTGTAATCGCCACGCTTGGCAGGCGGGTTGGCGATCGCAGTGGATGTTGTTAATACTCGAAGAAGTGCTGCTGCCCACTCCCCCAGATCAGACGGCTCTTACGACTCCCAGTACAATTCTACAGCTGGTCCCACACGGCTAGCCAAACAGATAAAGAGACAAACAGCCAAAAATTCTAAAAAAAAACGTTTTGTGTTTAGACACGCCTATATAGCCTATAACAGCTATTTTTTCTCAAATATCTTGAATGTACTACTCTCTACTACTCTGTTACAATTTTATATAGATTTTTAGTATAGACAGTGGAAAATGTGAAATGTAAAATAACAGTCACGAGCAGGATTTGAACCCGCATCTCCTGGATACCGTCCAGATGCTTTGATTGTAAAATTAAGTTTACTTGGTTGGTATAATGTATTTAAATACTTCCGACAGATGGCGCAGATGTCACCCAGGACGTTGAGTACGAATGTGTTATCGAGATTAGCAGTCGAGAGCAGTTGTCACGATGGCTGAATTGGCAAAGCATTTGGACGGTATCCAGAAGATGCAGGTTAATATCCTGCTCGTGATTGTTATTTCAGATTTCACATTTTCCACTTAGTGTTTAATGTATATGGCTAAGCATGTACAATGCTAAAAATATATATAAAAATTTCTAAATGATTATTTTATTTAACTTTCATCATGTCATAGATCCTTGATAAGAGTGCCAAATCAATTTCATCCGACATTTTGGAGTGGTTTAAAATCACGTTTAACGATTTTCAATAAAACTAGGTCAAATAGACGATATCAGCCGCCATACAATATTGACATCTTTTATGTTCGCCATGTATGCATCAACTGGAGTGTCTCATGCGTGTGAATAGCTTGCTTGGCCTGGAGGCACATGGCAAGCTGTGCGCCGCGGTGCTTCCCGAGTTGCATGCTGGGTTGCGCAGCGGGCGTGTAATCGTACAATAACGGCCCTTTGCGTAAAAATCCTTTGAACTTTGCCAAAAACCCGACACTCACTCCGTTCAACGCCGAGCGCGTAAACTAGCAGCCGGGCAGCCACTGGCAGCCGTTCACACGCGTGTGCTCGTGTGCGTGGCCGTTGAATGTCGCTTTGAATGCAAGCGTGTGAACGGACGATTGCGATGAATGCCGGGCTGCGCGCCGAGCTGCTTCCCAAGCTGCTTGCCGGGCTGCGCGGCGCGCATGTAAACGCACCATCATATTTTAACTTTATAAGTAACTACTCAATAGTTAATCAGCAGACATTTGGCAACGTCTCATTTTTGCATTTCGTTTCATACGTCTGTATGAGAAATAATTTTTTACAGCTATTTGAATCCATAAAAAAATATTTTCCTTTAAAAATTCTCAAGCATGGTATTTTATTGATACTAAACTTCAAATGCATTTAAAATAGCCTTTCAAGCTTATGGAAAAGGATCTCTCGTATCGCAATAGGCGTAACGAAACACAATCAAAAGGTCACATTCTAAATGACATTGAGTAGAATAGATGGCGCTGCTTAAGAGAACTGTCAAAGAAGTTTAAACGTCAAGTAAACGTGCTAATTGCCACTTCATCACTTCAGACATAAGCTATTGGATAGTTATGATGGTTAGTCCTACTTGGTGATTGAGAAATGTATGAGAGGTGTTTCCTTGTTAATTAAGTTAATTGTAGCCTAATCAAAACATTACTCAGAGATTGTGAAACAGACCCTAAAAATAATATATTTCTCTAATTGTATTATCAAGAAATTGAAATAATAAACAAGTTGTATTAACAAATAATTTTGTTTAATTTCCTAAGGCATACGCCCGCTTAGGTCCAAGTTGGGTAAATTACTCTTTTATCTACTTTATAGTCACCCACTGTGTAACGGTGACAGCGGACCAGCTTGGTGGACTGTGACTTAAATCTATCTTAGAGTAACAAGTAGATCTGTCATTATTAGGGTTGTAAAGAAGTAACATAAGCAAATCATTCACTAAAGGAATATAATATACTTAGTACAAATAAGAAGCAAAATATTGCAGCTAAACACAATCACACAGCTTCCCCTAAATATGTAACTAGTAACCACCCACATTTGTATCGATACAGTCAGATAAATCTAACAATATTGATCAATATCCCATTCGAATAATGTGCATGTATCCGGAGATTAATATCGAATCTCAGTTACTGCGGTATGCAGTGTAATGTCTATATCGACACGTTCAGAATAGTGAAATTGATATTGTATTTGGTTTTCATGTAGCTATTATTATATTATTCGATATTAGTAACCACCCACATTTGTATCGATACAGTCAGATAAATCTGAACAATATTGATCAGTATCCCATTCGAATAATGTACATGTATCCGGAGATTAATATCGAATCTCAGTTACTGCGGTATGCAGTGTAATGTCTATATCGACACGTTCAGAATAGTGAAATTGATATTGTATTTGGTTTTCATGTAGCTATTATTATATTATTCGATACTAGTAACCACCCACATTTGTATCGATACAGTCAGATAAATCTGAACAATATTGATCAGTATCCCATTCGAATAATGTACATGTATCTGGAGATTAATATCGAATCTCAGTTACTGCGGTATGCAGTGTAATGTCTATATCGACACGTTCAGAATAGTGAAATTGATATTGTATTTGGTTTTCATGTAGCTATTATTATATTATTCGATACTAGTAACCACCCACATTTGTATCGATACAGTCAGATAAATCTGAACAATATTGATCAGTATCCCATTCGAATAATGTACATGTATCCGGAGATTAATATCGAATCTCAGTTACTGCGGTATGCAGTTAATGTCTATATCGACACGTTCAGAATAGTGAAATTGATATTGTATTTGGTTTTCATGTATCTATTATTATATTATTCGATACTAGTTACCACCCACATTTGTATCGATACAGTCAGATAAATCTGAACAATATTGATCAGTATCCCATTCGAATAATGTGCATGTATCCGGAGATTAATATCGAATCTCAGTTACTGCGGTATGCAGTGTAATGTCTATATCGTCACGTTCAGAATAGTGAAATTGATATTGTATTTGGTTTTCATGTAGCTATTATTATATTATTCGATTGGAGCTTCAAGTAGTATGTTTGTTAAAATGCAGTAGCTTATATTCTCATTAACATAACTACTTTTTTGTACTACGCGAGAGGCAAAAATGCATACGGCCCACCTGATGATAAGTGGTTATCGCAGCCTATAAACGCCAGCAACACCAGAGGCATAACTCGTGCATCGCCAACTCAAAGGAATGGGACAGGTAGTGGGGAGGAGGAATAATAAGAAGATGATAGAAGGGATAATAAAAAGAGGGTAGTGAGGCGGATCGGGCCTCCGGCGCTCACTTTTATGGAAATGGTTTAATCAACGTTCTGTTATCTTAATGTTTCGGATACTTAATATCAATCATGGCAAGGTCTTTGGTTTTTCTTGTATAATGGATTTTTAAATTACTTATTCATGCAGTTGCATAATTTTTCCGTATTAGTGCCGATGATAATGAACAACAAAACATTTATTAACTGGGAACAATGCTCATCTCGTAACCATATCCGTGTTTCACATCAGTATAACGTTCTGTTCTTACTGTACATTCCAGATGAGAATGCAGATCACGTTTGCGCGATTGATTTCAACTGTACGAGCCTTTATAGGTCTATTACACTTTCAAATTCAGGAAAAAAGTTTAAGGCATAATGTTGGAAGAAGATTGTTTGTAAATCATGACATTTCAAATTAATGAGCCTTACTTGTCTCGATCGGGGAAGTACCACACTCTCAAAGAAGATCAACGTAAAACAACGGCAAGTACTAGTCCATCCATCCATCCATCAGCCTTTAAACATCCACTGCTGCACATAGGCCTCCCCAAGAATGGGGGATAATGCCGTAATCGCCACGCTTGGCAGGCGGGTTGGTGATCGCAGTGGATGTTGTTAATACTCGAGGGAGCGCTGCTGCCCATTCCCCTGGTTTTGCCCTCAGACGGCTCTTACGACTCCCGTGGGTAGAGAGGGGTGGGACAATTCTAAAGCCGGCCCTACACGGCTAAGTACTAGTACCGATGTGTTAAATATGGTGAGTGAGGACGCCAGAGGCCTAAGTCCTCTCCTTATACTGTCCTTATTATCTTTGCTCCCCACCTCCTATCCCTTTCCTTGGAGTTGGCGCAGTGCGAGTGAGTCCTCCTGTACCCTTTTTTTTTGTTTAGTCGGGAAACAATATAACTAACCGAATACCCCGTCGTTCGGGACAACGAACAGGGTAGTGTGGGGCCCGCATCCACTAAAGAAACCCGCCGTGTGCCATCTCTCCGCCTGTGTTGACGGACCAATGGAACTGTATTGGATTACTTCAGTGGCCCGCCGGCAGCTTACCCTTTCGGGTACCCTCTACTGAGCGACCGTTGATTTTTTGCACTGCACCACCAGCGACGACCGCCGTGGCCGTAGCCCCCAGGCGCATGATCGCACCGACCGTCGAACGACCAGCTCGAAAACCGAACTGGGCATCCGACAAGTCGGGTCCGACGTCGCGCAGGTGCTGGACGATGTGAGTAGCGAGGATTCTCTCCAACAGCTTACCCGCCTCGTCCAGCAGCACGATGGGCCTGAAGGCCCCGGCTGAATCCGGCGTTCGCCCCGGTTTTGGTAGGAGTACCGGCCTCCCCTCCTTCCAGCAGCCAGGGAACCGTCCGGACGCCAGGCACGCGTCGAACAGTCCCTTGAGGCCGAGCACCAGGTGGTCCAGAGCCAGGGCCAGCACCCGGGCGGGTATCCCATCTGAACCGGGGGCGGTATTCTTGGAACGAATCCGCGAAACAGCTGCCCTCATTTCCGACGCGGTGACGGGCGGCACACTGAGATCGGCCTTCCGGTCACTACCTGGCGGTGCCATGACCGGGGGCGTGTGCTCCGCCCGTCGTGGGAATAGGCCCTCGACCACCTCAGTGAGGAGACTGGGCTGTAGGGTCTCTGTGAGGGAGGGGCTCTGAGCGCGGAGCTTGTTTAGCGCCGCACGGTACGGACGACCCCAGGGGCCACGGTTGAGACCGTCCAGCATCTCCTTCCTTTGCTCCGTTTTGGCGCGGAAGATGGCCAACTTAAACGCGGCCCGCGAAGTGCAGTATACCTCGTACAGCTGGCCCTCTGGCTTCCTATCGCGGTTGCGCCGCCGACTGCGGGTGTAGGACCTCCGGGCACGAATGCAAGCCGCACGGAGGTCCGCCAGCTCCTGGAACAACGAGTAGAGCCCCTTCCTTGGAGGCAGACGTCACACACGGGGCATGGCCGAGTCACACACCTGCGTAATCGCAGCGTGAAATCGGCCAGCCTCAACATCCACCCCCTCAGTCAAGGCCGGTGAGGACAGCCACGATTGAACGATGGCTGCCTCCGCCAGTAGGTCCCTATCTAGCGTGCCCACAGCCCACCGCGGGAATGCGGGAGTTCTGCGCGCCGCGTGACCCCTACTGGGGCCCTGAAGGGACCGAGAGACCTCAATCTGGATGTACCGGTGATTGGACAAGGTCCCAACCTCCTCCAGGACACACCAGTTCCTCACTCGTGCTGCGACGTCGGGGTTAGCGAATGAAAGGCCCACTATCAACCCGCCCCGTCTCTGCACGCACATATTGACGGAGCCTCTGTTTAGTAAACAGAGGCCCATCGACGCCGCCCACTCTACCACCGCCGCTCCACGGGCGTCCGTCGTAGGGGACCCCCACACCGTAGATTTGGCGTTGAAGTCCCCCACGACTAGGACGTGGCTAGGTGCCAGTCGCCGTATCGAGGTCTCTAAGCTGTTAAGCCAGACTCCGAAATCAGCCAGACTCCGGTTAGGGTAGAAGTATACGCCATACAGCGTCACTCCCCCCCAGTCGGCCGCGACGTATCCTGTGCCCCTGTCTCTGATCGACAAAGGCGGGGAACGAAGCGCCGCAGAGCTGACGATTGCTACGGAGCCATCGCGGCTGCCCGCCCAATGTGGGCGGCGGTCATTAACGCAATAAGGCTCCGCAGCTACGGCTACACCAATCAACCGCTCCACCATGGTTTGCAGTAGAAGATCCTGCGCCCTGGCGGAGTGGTTGAGATTCGTCTGAAGGAGGATAGTGTTACGGTTGAATTTTAAGCCGTAACCATATCCTCCTTAACCCGAGACGGTGGCGAAGCCACGCTAGGGGGGACAGCCTGGGCCGATTGGCTGGTCCCTCCCTTTTTTGGGCCTGTCGTCGGGGGTCTGCATCCCTCCCGCCCCATGTAGTAGTTGGCAGGCCTGTTGCCTGCCGCGCACGCGGGGCAGTGAGGGGCGGCGGTGCAGATTGCCGCCCGGTGCCCTGCCTGACCGCAGCGGAAACAAAGACCGCTGCAGTCAAAACAGTTAGTGCACGTCGGCCGGGTGTGTCCAACCGCCATGCACTTAAAGCACCTCGCGGGCCGGGGCTCCAGCACGGTGACCGGTATATACGGTGGTGGTGGTGGGTAGAGAGGGGTGGGACAATTCTAAAGCCGGCCCCACACGGCCAGAACTTACTTTATTGAAATTATGTAGGTAACGATGTTACAAAAAAAATCAAAGCAGTCATGAGGACTGCCGACAGAAGTGAAAACTTAAGACTATAAACAAAACAGTTGTTATTTTTGGATATCCAAATTAATTGTTTGATCTTAAATTAAAACTTTTAAATTAAAATTATTCATTCATTCATAAAAAAAAAATATTTAAATTATTTATTTCTTCGTTCACAGCTGGCCCAGCGCAATAAATTATTCTAATAGGAACAGATATAGTGTTATCGTTAACACGTCACGTGACCAAAGCGTTAGGTGACGATGACGCGAGTTCCATGATTTTTGTTCACCCAAAAAGTGCTCAACGCGCCTAAAGAAGTTTACTCTTCAAAAATCATGGAACTAACTAACGTAAGGAAGTCTTTCTTGTTACCCATCAGCCCAACCAATTAGATGTACTTTCCCATAAGGACTTTATTGTTTTACACAGCTCACAAATTACAATGGTCTTCCCTATGGAAATAAAGGCTTTTTAAATTTATATTTAAATATAAATGACTCCCTATTTATCTTGGTCGCCATTACTTGAGAAAGACTTAACCGATTTCATTCATCTTTTTTTTTGTTTTGTGATACCAGGTTCCTACGGAAAGAATAAATAAGAAAATTGCGCAGTTAATTGGAAAATTTCAGAAAACTTAACAACTATTTTATCTTTGTGCGTTTGACAGTTCACAAGTAATGCAATATAAAGAAAAATAATATTAAGCTAAGACAGGACAACGTATGTCGGGTCAGCTAGTATACAATAATAACTCGATTTTAAACATGATGTCAACATAGAAAAGTTTTTTTTTGTTACCTTATTTTTTATATAGTTGTTTTTGTTTTTAAATATATACTCCTTTTTTCCTTTCCCTTGCAAGTATCTTTTACAAACAACACATTTTTAGCAATCATGAGATACATTTATTTTATTTTTATATTGAAGTACTTTAATACTGTATCTCTCTAACGTTCATGTTAGGCAAAGGGGCTGACGCATAATATAATAGTATTTCATCAAACTCTTAAACAGTTTATGACATTCAGTTTATTACATTTTTCCCTCGGTCCACGTATAAACTCGTCTCAGAATAAATTTTTTCAACGACGTTATTCCATTTGCATCCACTTCACAAAATTATGTAGATTGTTATATATATGCACTTTCTTTGGAGAAAATTTATTTGCGATCTTTGTTATCTAAAGACAGAAACATATTCTCTTGATTTAGGTTATTTCATTAGTCGTGTTTTATTATTTTTTGTACTCAAGTGCTTTACACACTATTGGGCACGTCTCCTCTAAAAGTGCGAAAGGGATTAAGGCCATAATCTGCTATTATGCAAGTAAGTATGCTGACGCAGTACGAGTTAGCGAGAAAATCTCTCAGGCATGCAAGTTTCCTTACGTTGTTTACCTTCACAGATCAGTAATAATTTATTAACAAATACGAACATAATTTCAACAACCTCGATATATACCTGACGAAGATTTCGGCCTAGGTATCAAACTAGGTATCAAACTCGATAGCATTGTATTTGCCTTAGTTTTACCACCACTACTACTACTACTTCTACTTATTATTACGACATTTCCCTTGCGGGGTAGGCAGAGAGAATAGAGTGCCTAGAGGCTCTCTTCTGGCATACATCTCTCGCTTCGTCAACATTCATAATTCTCTTCATACACGCGCTCGTCAGTTTCGGAGACTCCTGACTCCACCTTCCTTCAATACATGACCGATTTGGTCTAGGTAGGTGAGTCTCGGTCTCCCTCTGTACCTACAGGTAGTCTCGGACAGTTAGACTCGGTCTTCCTCTGTACCTGTAGGTACAGAGGGAGACCACCTTCCACTTTCGCATATCTTCACCTTCCACTTTCGCATATCTTCTTAACCATTCACTCGTCTGGCATCCATCGGAGCATTTCCTTTCGCATCTTTACACCAATAGGTACTCTCTTTTATGCCTACTCGCTCTCTTACTTCGTGATTACGAATGCGGTCTTACTGACCACTAGACTGTCATTAGTCCGGATGCCTTAATATATGGCATCTATAGGCTATGATGGTAATTTCGATCCGGCTTAATAAAATTTCTCGTACAATGTAACGTTTTAAAAAATCTAACCGCACTTACTCACAAAGTCAATCGCATTTGCAACATAGTGCATAAACCCGTATTTAATAGCACTGTATATTGTGTCCCGTTATTTATACGTCATATAAAGTCACTATTGTGTCGATTGCCATATGAAAGCAAAGTAATAAAATAAAGCTTTTAGTTTTATATGTCTGTTACTTAGTTAGTAATAATAGAAGAATGCCAAGTCGTGTCCGTCTTGGTATTGCAAACTCGAACCAAGTGGGATTTTCTTTTCACGACGCATTACTGTCCCACTTCTGGGCACGGCTTTCTTCTTGGAGTGTGAGGGAGTTAGGCCATAGTTCATAATGCTAGCCAAGTGTGGGTTTCCAGAGTTCAAAGTTGTTGAGAAAACCTCTCAGGCATGCAGATTTTGCCACAATGTTTTCCCTCACCGAGCAGTGATAAATTGTTAACTAATATACACGTAACTTCAGATATTTGCATCAAATGCTGAGCCTTGGTTCGAGGTTGAACTTGGTACCATTGTTTTTGCAATCCTTGGCTATCCGTAGCATTTTATTATGTGGCAGACTAGCCACGGCTCACTTGACGGTTAACAGCAACTACCGCTCATGGAATCCAATCCGCTGCTCACCATATCATTTCAAACAATACGCTACGCTACCAATCCTAAAGAAAGGCACATGAGGTGAACATGAAGGAATGCGATTATAACAAAGAGGTTTGGTTTTCTACAATCAAGTTGTTTTTTTATATTTATAAGTATAAATTATAATTTGGTCAATTTATCGACAATAGAACTGCAGACTAACATGTATAACTATGAACGTAATTTAACTCCATCATAAATGGGTACTTATGCTATAGCGTTTACTCGTACTAACTACTATTACACTGGTGGAGAAATAAATAGGTTGCATCCCAATCCCCTCCTATGAGGGAACTACGAGTATCACTTGAAAATACCACTTTGGACAGAAAACACTGTATATTTACTAAAATTATATTTAAAAATATGTATGAATACACTAACCAATAATCTGGAACAATCCTTTTGCATAAAACAAAAATAGCGGCGTTAAGAACGGCTCAAAATACAGCAGATGATAAAATAAAACAGCCCCGTGGTATTCTGTAGTCTGCATTTTAGTAAGTGCGTAATTTTGTTCATCTTATCATCAGACACTATAGGTTCATATTTCAGTTAAAAGTAAACTTCTTGGCAGATTTTAAAAGATATAAAATCACTACACAATCAAACATTAAAGAAAATATCTCGCGTAAATCGTATCGTTATGTTAAATATTAACTTGTAGAAGATTGTTTTGTGGTGCCAATTCAATTTCTCGGTCTGTCGAAGCAAGATTATTTAATTTATTCCCTTCGTACTATTTGTGAGTTCGCTAACTTTTATTTAGTAAATATCACTGCATTTTAGCCTCGCAGAAAATGAAACTAGTCAAGTGGATATGGAAAAATGTGTATTAGATACCCAGTTAGTCAGTAGTTATTTTTATTGAAGAAGTTTTACAAAATCCCTTTCCTAATAACTTTATTTTATAAACAGCGTAATTGGGTATCTCAATTGATTTTATTTTGGATTTAATTTTCTTTCTATGTTTTGAATTTAACTTTGTTTATTCATTCGGTTTTCACGTTGTTCAAGAGTTAGTTGTGTATTAAAAAATGAATAAAGGATTTAGTGATAACTATTATCATTTCCTATTAGTGCTCGCTGAAGAGGAAGGGAAAAAAATACGCGCTGAAATAAAAAGAAAAAAAATCCGGGTCCATAAGCTATGGAGATAAAGATGTACAAAGGTGAATTTAGCAACTTGTTCCATGATTTAAGATATGAGGCGTCTTGACCCACCCTCCGCATCGCGCTACTTGCGCTCTTATCGAAGCCTGCCATGGTATCCCGAAGCCTACCGTGGCATGCCAAAGCATGCCGCGGCAGCCCACGATAAGCCGCGGGATGCCCCGGCGGTATGTCGTGGCATCACGTAACGTAGGTATCAACGAAATTTGTGCGCCAATAGTATTATAATAAGATTCAAATTAATTTCCTCTACAAAAATCCTGTGCAGTGCCATTCCGTGCCATCCCATCAAGTGAGCGCCGGCCCTTAGTCGCGGTTTAAATTCAGACTATGAAATCTGGGTATAACCATAAAACCATAGTCTAAAGTTTTTTTTATTGTAAAACAAAATTAAACCGTAGATTTCCAACTGACTTAGGACCTCGTCCCAAAGATTATCACAAATATTGTCTATACAGTGTAATGTCAGTCATTCGCAACATTCCGTATGCTTGATACAGAACAGCTTTTTGTAAATTATTACTGGGTAAAATAGGATAAGGAAAAATAAGTGTAAATTTATATATTTTATAACATTTATTATATCTACGTTATATACTATTTTGTTCTGGTATGTAAAAACTTTATTACACATTTATAAAGATATATTAACGTGAAACGAAATTAAGTTAAAAATATGAAACTTGTGGGACACTGACTAATACAAAAAAGTAGTAACTTTAAAAAGTGGCGGAGCATGTCAAGTACTAAAAAATATTTATCAAAAATGTTTAAAAAATCGCGCCATCATATAGTATGAATTTTAATTGCAAAATTAAACTTACTATATGTATTGGTTTAATGCATGCAAATACTTCCGATAGATGGTGTTGGTCGTAAAGACAAATGTGATAAGGAGATTGGGATGATCGAAAGATCTCTACTATAGCTCAGTGGCTTAGAGCACTTCCCCGGATTGGAAAAGACGCGGGTTCGATTCCCGCTAGTACAAAAATCTCTTTTTCCTTATACAAAAATAATTTGTACTTTAAAATAGTAGTACTTAGTACAAAAATAAGTAACACCCAGTTTTTATTGGAATTATTGACTAAATAATAATGGCACATCAAAAGAAAAAACGAGTTGAAAAATGGAATTCTGAGAAAAAGGTAAGTTAAATTATAACTTACCCATGTTGATCGAATAACTATTATTCTTAGTTTTAACCCTACTTTTAAATATTTTAGGAAATATTACGCCAGCTTATCTCAAAATCTCGCCACATATTAGAAAATAAAAACATCAAAAGTAAGTAGGTACCGCTAACATTAAAAAAGCCATAGAATGGAAAATATCACAATCAAGCAAGTTTTGCTTTATTATAATAGGGATAGTTTTTGGAACCATTTCTTTTCTCACGATGAGAAGCACGTGCCGGTCTCGTAGGTGATTAACACAAGCCTACAAGAAATCCTGTCAGACCAACACATTTCTTCAAAACGTTTTTCTTTTACCAAGAGTGATATTTTGTTTTTAAAAGTAGCCTTGCTAATCCCATCATTGATGGGCCCGCTCAACAGGAAGTAATAATTACATACAATTATTTTATTATTAGATTGAATGAAGTGTTGGGTAAAAATAGGATTGAAGGCTAAGTAAAATTGGCCTGGAAAAGAATGAAACTATCCGCTAAAGCTGTTATATCAACCCACAAGCAACATCAGATACGTACCTACAGGTGGCGTATAGTTTCACGCCTGTATCCCCGAAGAGTTAGGCAGAGGTGTATTACACACCTGCGCGCGGTTCTAAAACTCAGTAGGCAACAACTCTAAATATGTTATTATTCATTCAAGGAGAATTACTGAATTCTAGGTTTGTTCTCCACAGTGAGCGATAGTTTGCAGCTTGTTGTCGCATAGAAATTGCTTTACATGCTGTAGCTCACCAGTGAGATGCTATCATTACAGGTTTATTATTAATATTTTCCAAATTCCTATATCTGTTTAACCTTCACTGTTCACTAATGGACTTGGACCCAAAATAAATCCTCTATTTCAATTTGTAATAGGTAGTGACTAAATCAGTATGATAGAAATATCGAATAAAGATCTAAAATCATATATTCATTATTCTTTTAACTAAAATCACATCATGATTCTACGTGCGGTGACGGCTAAAAATATACGTGTCACTCCATCCGTTCCCACGGGTGTCGTACAAGCGACTAAGGGAAGTAAGCGATTATCACTCATTGCATTACTGGTGGTAAGGCTGGGTACCATGCGAGAGTCACTTGTTATCGGGCTCGAACGGATCGGTAAAATCGTATTCTGTGTGACCGGCCATGAAGCATGTCAGTGTGTTTTGGCTGTAGCAGAAGATAGCCGTTTATTCTTTCGTTTAATATCTGAGAAATGAAATGGTGCGCAGTGGCTTGACAATATTCTTGGTATAGTTAAGTCCATGAGTGACGGTTACCACTTACCATAAGGTGGGCCGTGGCTTGTCTGCCATGACATACTATATCACATAAAAAAAATTTGAAAATTAATGAATGAGGAGCATCTCTAAGTCCATTTTGTTTTATCCTCAACATAATCCAAAATTGTATAATAACCTAACTACAAAGTCTATTTTTTATAGCTTTCTTAAACTTATTTGATGGCATTTTTCGGATATTTTCAGGAATTATATTTTAAATGCAAATACATTCAAGATATAATAAATAAAAAAAAAATATTTACGGACATTTTCACACAATGTCCTCTGGTCCCAAACTAAGCTTAACGCTTGTGCTATGGGTACCAGATTACGGATATAATACATATACTACTTTTTTTTTGTAAATACATACATATAATGGATAGAAAACACCTAGACGCAGTACAAATATTTCATAGTTCATCACACAAATAATTGTCCTGAGTGGGAATCGGACCCACGACCTCATGCACGGAAGTCGTTTATACTACCGACTATGACGTATTCTGTACAATAAAATTGGATTATCTATCTTCTTTATGTCCGCGACTCTGCCGCAGCCAAAAGCTAGTTTTTAGGTTATATCTCAGGTTCCCGATATAGTCCGGTAGGCCGACCTCAGTGTACCGCCTGTTACCACGTCGGAAATGGGGGCAGCTGTTTCACGTATTCGTTCGAAGAGTAGAGTAGTCGAGTAGTAGGATACCCGCCCGGGTGCTCGCCCTGGCTCTGGACCACCTGGAGCCCCGCATCAGGGGACTGTTCGACGCGTCCCTGGCGTCCGTACTCGGCTCCTGCCGAAGCCGGGGCGAACGCCGGATTCAGCTGGGGCCTTCAAGCCCATCGTGCTGCTGGACGAGGCAGGTAAGCTACTGGATAAAATCCTCACTGCCCGCATCGTCCAACACCTGCGCGACGTCGGAACCGACTTGTCGGACGCCCAGTTCGGTTATCGAGCTGGACGTTCGACGGTTGGTGCGATCATGCGCCTGAGGGCCATGGCCGCGGCGGTCGTCGCTGGTGGTGGAGTGCTGTTGGCGGTGTCACTTGACATCGCCAACGCATTCAATAGTCTGCCATTCAGCTGCATCAGGGAGGCACTCCGGTATCACAGGGTGCCTGCATACCTGAGGCGGCTAGTGGCAGACTATCTTGAGGGCCGCAGCGTTCTCTTTGAGAGCCGCATAGTGGACGTTGTGAGGAGACCCATGTCCTGCGGTGTCTCACAGGGTTCGGTTCTAGGGCCGCTCCTGTGGGACATCGGTTACGACTGGGTGCTACGCTGTCGGCTTCCCTCCGGGCTGCTATGCAGATGACACGCTGGTCATGGCCCGGGGCGGAAACTTCAAGGAAGCAACGTTCCTGGCTACGCTAGGGACCTCGTAGGTGGTCAGGAGGATCGGGGCGCTAGGACTTAGGGTGGCCTTGGATAAGTCTGAGGCCCTACTTTTCCATGGGCCCCGATGTCGGCCACCTGCTGGTGCCTCGATCACGGTGGACGGGTTCCAAATTGAGGTGAAGGCCCAGATTAAGTATCTGGGCTTGTCTGTTTGTTTATTCGCACATCACGCAAAAAACACTAAACGGGTTATCATGCAACTTTTATTTGATAGATTAAGTATCTGGGCCTGGTGCTGGACGGGCGGTGGCGCTTTCGCGAGCACTTCCGCCAATTGTCCCCGAGGCTCGTCGGCGCGGCGTCCGCCCTTGCACGGCTCAAGCCGGACATGGGCGGACCCAACAATGCGGGCCGACGGCTTTACGCAGGGGTGGTCCGGTAAATGGCGCTGTACGGCGCACCTGTGTGGGTGGAGTCCCTGGACGCGCAAAACAGGGCTCTTCTGTGGAGACCACAGAGAGTCATCGCGTCCAGGCTCATACGCGGATACCGCACGGTGTCTACCGAGGCGGTATTGGCTGGAAACCCCCCGTGGGACTTAGTGGCGGAAGTGCTCGCCGCGGTGTACTGGCGCGCGTCGCAAGAGCGGGCGAGGGACGGTCGTCTCCTGCCCAGCGAGATGGCCAGGTGGCAGGGCGACGCCCGCCGAGTTGCCATGGACAGTCGGAGGGCGCGGATGGAGACGCCCTGGGCCGGTCTCTGGATCGTAGGGGCGCTCCAGCCTGTGCTGGAGGAGTGGGTAGGGCAACAGCACGGAGTCCTTACATTCCGACTGGTGCAGGTGCTGTCGGGACACGGTTGTTTCGGCAGATATCTGCACATAGTCGCAAGGAGGGAAGTGACTCCGGGCTGTCACCATTGCGGCTGCGACGAAGATACGGCGCGGACTGGGGCGGCGCAGGCGCGAGTACTTGCACCTCAAGCCGCCCTAGCTGAAGCTGTGGGTGGATGGACCGGGGAACATCCACCACCCGCAAGGCCTCCCGCGAAGGTGCGACGCTCCGTGTGCGGATGCGTCGCTCAGGAGAAGGTACCCAAACAGGTAAGCCGCCAGCGGACCACTGAAATAATCCAACACAGCACCAGTGGCCCGTCAACACAGGCGGAAAGACGGCACACGGCGGGTTTCTTTAGTGGGTGAAGGCCCCACACTACCCTGTTCGTTGCCCCCCGAACGACGGGGTGTGCGGTTAGGTACATTTTTTCTCGCCTAAACAAAAAAAAAGGTTCCCTATACAGTAGCTGGATAAAATGTATCAAGTCTAATCAAGAGCTATCAAATAAAAGTTGCATGATAACCCGTTTAGTGTTTTTTGCGTGATGTGCGAATAAACAAACAGACAAGCAGATAAACAGACAAACAGACAAAAAATAAAAAAAAAATTGTTGTGTGTTCAGACACGTCTTTATAGCCTAATACAGTATTTTTTTCTCAAATATATATTATTATCTTAAATGTACAGACATAGATCTGTTACAGCTTTATAATAGTGTAAAGAAAGAAAGAAAGAAAATACTTTCATTTACACAGTCGCGACACACAATTAGCATTTCAGTTATTACTTACATTTATTTTTAACTAGACTACTCCTACTACGACACTCAGGTTAATGCTGTGTTGCAATGTTACAACACAGCGCTGATTTTCAATAGGAAACTCAGTGTAGATTATCATACTTCATCTTTTACTAAAAGACTTGGATGATATCGACAGCTATCTCCGTCATGATAATAATTATTTTTGTTAATCCGTTTAATAATTTTTATAACTTATAGTATTTCTGTCTTTTGAATTCAAATATGGCGTAAGTGCAAAAACAATGGTATCGGTATATTCGATTACCAGTCCAATATTGAGAATTGGTAAGTCACATGAGACTTGACTTTTTAAAAGTATGAGTGTCTTTGTTTGTATAAGATAACTGCCTACATAAAAATCATATTATCAAACATCATATTACCATACAACCTTTTTTAAATGGCAAGAAAAAAATCTCAACTTTCATATAATAATATATTAACGACCTCACAAATCATGGTCAGTCTTACATAATAAAACAAACCTATTTATCTGGGAAACCTCTGTACCTTAAATAAGAGTGGCCATAATAAAAATTTATAGGCAATTTGTGGAGTGAAATACAGCCTCCTTACTTTAGTCTTTGTTTGGATAATGAAAGTTTTCTGTGGCAAATACAAAGACAACATGCGCGTGGGAAGCTCGGGTTTAGACTTGTAAGAAATAGAAGGTGAGCAGAATTCTCTGTACACTTTTAGTCTTAACTATGAAAAAGTTTTGCCTTAAGGATTGCGTTCTACTTTAACCTCTGAATTCTTAAGTTTAATTAAGACACGTGTGGGGTAATCATTTACTTAAATACCTTTGTGATAAAACTTAGTGCGTCCCCGGTCGATATTGTACCGCGTATGAGCACACCTACTCACATATTAGGCTCGAGGTGTATTTTATATTAATAAAAAGTCGTCGAGCGTTTCGAATTATTTAATTGCACATAACTATTAAATAATATTAAACTTCTTTTATATTATATACTTAATAACCCTACCCCTCTCTACCCACGGGAGTCGTAAGAGCTGACTCAGGAAATACCGAGGGAATGGGCAGCAGCACTCCCTCGAGTATTAACAACATCCACACGATCGCCAACCCGCCTGCCAAGCGTGGCGATTACGGCATTATCCCCCATGACGGGACCGCTCGTTGTGGCGTTCTCTTGGGGAGGCCTATGTCCAGCAGTGGACGTTGAAAGGCTGACGGATGGATGGATGGATATTATATTATACTTACTCATAAATATCATAATAAATCAGTAGAGCTCGATGTGTCCTATACACATATGGACGGTATCAAAGATATAGGCGATAACAGAAAGGTAACGGTGTTTTGTATTTATCTTTTGTTTTTGTCATAGTTTGTTAACGGTTATCCTTGAAATAATCTAACTGATTTTGATATGGTTTCCACGAGTGTCTGAACCATGGCCGAGAAAAAGAGGTTGACTGTACCCAATACTGACTGCAATTTTGCGTTTTGACTGTTGCAGGAGATAGCCGTTTATATTTTATTTCATATCTGTGAAATGAATTGGTGAGCAGCGGCTTGACAATACTCTCGGTATAGTCGAGTCCATGGGCGACGGTTACTATTTACCATCAGATGGACCGTGGCTTGTCTGCCATTACACGCAATAAAAAAAAAACCAAATGCCGCGATAAGTTTACGGCCCTATATATATATCAAATCTATTCTAATAAAGCTGCAAAATCACCACTCAAAGTATTTTGAAACTGCTTTCACTGTAGTCTAGAAAAAAATCCAAAGAAGGTATGTATATATGTAATAAATCCTAATTATTGTTATGTCCGTCAATCCATCCATCAGCCGTTCATCGTCTACTGCTGGACATAGGCCTCCCCAAAATGGGGGTTTCACCATAATCGCCACGCTTGGCAGGCGGGTTGGCGATCGCAGTGGATGTTTTTAATACACAGGGGAATGCTGCTGTCCGGTCCCCCGGTATTCCCTTAGTCAGCTTTTACGACTCCCATAGGAAGAGACGGGGTGAAGCTATTCTTGGTGCTGGCCCCACACGGCAAATATTTTTATGTAGAGAATTTAAATGCTTTTACTACGGAATCCGGCCGCTTGTGGCGATTGCAAAGGCTACCAACAAAATACTGGCGATTGCAATCGCCAGTTTGTTGTTGCGGATGCACTAGCCTCAAGCGCTCGTGTTAATTATTAGTGTATTTTTGACGATTTAAAGTACTATATAATAGAGCTTTAAAATAAAGATATACCTATTTGAATTTCAATTTGAATTTTAATCAAGCCATAAAAAAGCATCAATTTGCAGTATACACTACGTAAACCTTAAGATATTTCAAATTACTCTAAAGGGTTATCTGCACTCGATCACAATAATTGAATGTTCGCAACTCGTTATCAACTTACAATGGCTACATCGACCCATACGATGTCGTTTTCTGGTCTGTTAAATACCAACTCGTTTGAGTTTACTCCAGAGAGAACCCTTTATGTAGCAATTAAATTAACAAAAATTATGTTAATTTTGTTACGTAATGTCATTGTGAGGGTTTTAATGAATAAATTACGGATATGCTACTTATAACTCAATTTTTTTTTCAACCCTTTTAGTCCCCACATCGGCCAAGGGTCTCTCATAGTGAGAGTGATATAGAAGATAGTCCACACCGTTGGCTAAATGCGTGTCAAAAAAATCTTTCAGGCATCTAGGTTTCTATCCTACCACCATATTAGCATATATACCTACATTTATAATATCGCCGTGTGGGGCCGGCTTTAGAATTGTCCCACCCCTTTCCACCCATGGGAGTCGTAGGAGCCGACTTAGGGAATACCGGAGGAGTGGGCAGCAGCACTCTCTCGAGTATTAACAACATCCACTGCGATCGCCAACCCGCCTGCCAAGCGTGGCGATTATGGCACTATCCCCCATATGAGCGAAACACATGTTGTGGCGTTCTCTTGGGGAGGCCTATGTCCAGCAGTGGACTTCGAAAGGCTGATGGATGGACCTACATTTATAAAGTACAAATTATTATTTGTGAATGAGGAAGAAGAGAACTTTAGTGCGAGCGGAAATCGAACCTGCGTCCCTTTCAATCCGGGGAAGTGCTCTAATCCACTGAGCCTGGCCGAAAAGTGGTGCGGTAGCTCGCACTAAAGTTCTCTTTTTCCTCATTCACAAATAATAATTTGTACTTTAAAAGTTGCTGAGCATTTCAAGTGCTAAAAATATAGATCAAAATATAGGTACATTTATAGTCGCACATTATTATAAAAGTTACAACAACCTAAGCAGAACAGAATATATAAGAATATATTTATAATAAAGTACAAATTATTTGCGAATAAGGAAAAAGAGATTTTTTGTACTAGCGGGAATCGAACCCGCGTCTTTTCCAATCCGGGGAAGTGCTCTAAACCACTGAGCTATAGTACAGGTCTTTTGACCATCCCAATCTCCTTATCACATTTGTCTTTACGACCAACACCATCTATCGGAAGCATTTACATGCATTAAACCGATATAGTAAGTTTAATTTTGCAATTAAAATTCATACTATTTGATGGCGCGATTTTTTAAACATTTTTGATCTATATTTTTTAGAATTTGACTTACTCTGCCACTTTTTAAAGTACAAATTATTTGGGAATAAGGAAAAAGAGATTTTTTGTACTAGCGGGAATCGAACCCGCGTCTTTTCCAATCCGGGAAAGTGCTCTAAGCCACTGAGCTATAGTACAGGTCTTTCGACCGAATTCCTTCGAATCTCCTTATCACATTTGTCTTTACGACCAACGTGGCCAAAAGTGGCGGAGCATGTCAAATGCTAAAAAATATAGATCAAAAATGTTTAAAAAATCGCGCCATCAAATAGTATGAATTTTAATTGCAAAATTAAACTTACTATATCGGTTTAATGCATAATAAATAATGGTATTTTTTTCTCAAATATCTTAAATGTACAGACATAGGTCTGATACAGCTTTATAATTAAAGTAGTTATTATTCTAGTAGTATAATACAATATAATATAATGTTCAAATTCTACAATAATTAAAATTTAATTTAATTTTAGCCAAAATTTTAGACAAATTTAACCTTAAAATTGGCAGTTACCTATAAAATAGTTGTGCGTACAGAGGTTTACATAATTATCTCTCTAAGATCTCAGTATTTAATCAAAACTTGTCCCAACACAGGTGTCATAACTTTAGCCGTATTACCAACTTAACTCGTTTGTTCACATCACATGGTCATTATAATGCGACTTATAATCTTGTTATGATACTTAAGTACAGTTTAGCACTTTGGAAGGGGTGAAGAGTGGTTATCCATGGAGTAATTAATCAAACTACTGCTAGGGATTGTATCGAGGCAATACCTTTTCACTTTACCACCTACTTGATGGGACACAAAAAATAACACATAATTCATAGCAATTCTGAATCAATTATTCCAGTCTGAAAAGTAATAACCGTTCCTTTTCTTTTCCGTTAATTCCCGAAGGTACCAGTTATTAATGCACTCCGATGTTTTAAATAAGATAACGTTATTATTGCTGGGGAAAATAATTTACACACCTCCGTTGATATTATTATAATTATAAAATTGCATAATTGATTTACGTGTCTTTTTTATCTGATTTTGTCTAATGAGATAGAGTTAATTTGTTAAGAGAGTCAAGGGCAAATAAAATAGGTTTATTTTGTGTTCGATCTCCGAGTCGGGCAGGGTTATTAAGCTTTTTCCTAAAAATTAAAATTCTCAGTAGCAGCCCGGTGTTTGGAAATGTGCCCGGTAGACGGCAATATGCTCGCCCCTTATTACGTGGGATTGAAACATAGCTGGCGAACCGTGGGTGTGTAATACACCTCTGCCTACCCATTTGGGGAATACAGGCGTGATGCTATGTTTTTATAATTTACTAAGTTACTGCCTGCAACTTTGTCTATATAGACCTCAGAATTGGGTGAATATGTCTAATTTATTATTAGCACATCAATTATCTACATGCAATAGTAGGTATTCCACAGGAACCTGACATTTTTTGGGGATAAAAAGTCCTATGTTATAATCAAGGTACCAAAATCCGCTCAGTTGTTTTTGTATCATTAGTAACAAACATATAAATTAATTGGACGGAATTTTGTTAAGTCCACGCCGACAAAGTTACATGTAAAAGACACATATGTAGCTTCTACATTTCTATCAACTAATGGAAAAAATTATACCTTTCGTAAATATGATTTTAAACTAAGCGCGCACAATTCCTTAAAAGACAAAAGTTCAAGTGAAACCAATCTGTAAAGTTACGTTACTAACTCTTATAAGTTAAACTTTGAGTAGACATGAGCTCAATGCCCGTTTACGTTATAAAGCGTATTGTGATAACACTTACAATACTAATGTTTTAGCTTAAATCAATAAACTTTATGTAAGACAATAATAAGGTACTGTACTGTGAAACTTTGACTGATCAAAGTCACGAGACAATAAACAGCCGTGACAATAATATGAGCCTTTGAGAAAACTCGAATATGTTTTAGATCCAATATTATAACGTATTTGTAGTATAATACACCTGTAACTGAGCTGTGCCTGAATATTTATGATATTTGAGAAATCAGTCCAATTAGGTTATTTAGGATTCTCTGAACACAAAACCATTTTGTCTTTAGATTTTTGTCTGTTTGTTTCGACAGTAGGCAAAAACTACTGAGTAAATTTTATGAAACTTCTTTTGTTTCATAGCTCTTAAATAAGTTAAAAACTAGTATACATTATGTCCCGCTACTATATCGTAAACCTGAGATATAACCTATAAACTTTTGTCTACGGCGGAGCCGCAGGCATAGGCTAGTATTATAATAAAAATTGATACTAAAAATTCACCAATATAATAAAATAAAAATATTGTGTAATTAAAAGCCAAATCAAATCATCAATGTCAGAAGACATTGTGGGGTCTCAATTAATAGGCAAATGTGCGCGTACCTGTTGGTAAAATCAGTTTCATATTTATCTATACTATTATAAAGCTGTAACAGAGCTGTGTCTGTACATTTAATATATTTGAGAAAAAATGACTGCAATAGGCCGTATAGGTGTGTGTAAACACAAAACATTTTTTTTTTAATTTTTGTCGGTTTGTCTGTTTATCTGTTTGTCTGTTTGTTTGTTCGCGTATCATGCAAAAACTACTGAATTATATTTTGTTATCTCTAATACAGGGGTGGTTTAAAAGAACTACAAACTAGATAAAAACCCATAAATACTGTGAAAAATTCAAAATGTGGTAATTTTATATGGGAATCGCCTCTTTGGATTATAGACCTACTGTCTTCTGGCTAATCTATCTGAATTCAGACGTTGGACGTTGCCGATTGATTAGGATTGATAATTACTCGTAAAATAAATTATAGGTGATACGAAGCTTATCAGGTCATCTAGACTTATAATAATGAACAATAGCTACTCAGTGTACGTTGTCGGTGAAATCTTTACTAATATTATAAATTTGCGGTTGTTCGTTTATTAGTTAGATTGTTACGCTTTCACGTGCTCCATACATGGTAATCTAAGTGTCGTGGGTTTTTTATATGTCCCTTTTGCACGCCCCATAAGCGAAGCGTTGAGATGCGTACTACTCTCGCTTCACGCAGAATAACAGATTTTTCAAACTTAAAATGTCTCTATTTATCATATATTGCACTTGTAAAATAATATATACACACACATATCAAGAAAAAACACTATTTTTGACACTTATGATATTTTCGATGCTATTTTTGTTATTTAAACTAGTTAAAAAACTGTTTAAAAAAGTTCTGTCTTGGACGCCCGTGTTTGTATTATGTATATTCGGATAATGTATATGAACACGATAACGACCGAAATACTTTACTAATCGAGTCTTTTTTTTCTCTTACACTTCAGTATAATTACGAATAGAGCCCTAACATTTTGCACGGTCTGTTCGATGTGGTTTAATTGTTAATAAATAAATAAAAAATTGTGAATATTTACGGTCAATTCGATGGTACAGTGGTACACTAAAACCAGCGCTATACCTTATTTCCTTAGAGCTACTTCTATAGACCAATATAGTAGTACTTCTTAAAATTAGAGCTAGATGGCGTATAAGGCATGAGAACCACATTAGTTCTTTTTGAAATTAGCGCTATCTACGTGATTTATTGAAAACTACTTAGTAAGACCAATACATTATTAGATAATTATCAAATAATCAATTTTATTGTGAAAAATGAAGATGATGAGGCGTGCACTTTTGGATTTTCCAAAGTATTTTTTTCCAATGTAAGATTAAATACTTAAAGGTTCTCCTTTTTTTATTGCATTTAGTGGCAGACGAGCCACGGCCCATCTGATGGTAAATGGTAACCGTCGTTCATGCAGTTGGTCACCACACGGATAAAAAGTCTATTCTCAATCAAAAAACTATGGTCAATTTTTGCCTATTTTCTTAAATAACTTCTTAAATATATTTCAGATTCTTACGTGCCCATTCATTTGATATGTCAGACGATCTAAACAAAACTATTTTTTTTCTAATTTAAAATTTGCACCATGTATGACGTTCATTTATTTACTTCCGCGTCCGTGTTTGAGTCACCGACTTACATTATATGTGCACGGACAGACAGAGAGACCCGGGCGATCATATAAGTTACTGTTTGTATGAACAACTATGGATTTGTACGAAATTAAGTATACAGTTAAATTAAATTGTACTCGGATAAACACATAATATTGTTTACACTGATAAGGAGCTGCATTGTGATATGGCTAAACGAAATTACACACATATTTTGATAAGGCAGAGGAAGTCGCAGGTAGAAGCTAGTAGACATAGATACACCTGTAAAATCCAAAAATAAATAAAGGGCACTCGTTAACTAAGCAATGGAATAAGACCGCCAAATTGTACATGTGTCACATATTGTTGTTATATACTGTTGTCATATTAATGTCCTTTATTTTATTGTTTGGTGTAATGTACACTAAAGGGTATTTCATTTGTCCGTGTGGTGACGGACTAAGAATACAAGTGTCACCACCCCATCCGGGGCTGGGTACCAAGTGAGAGTACTCACTTGCTATCGGGCCCGAACGGGTAAGTGCCGCCGCCTCCTGTGTGATCGGTCGTGAAGTACGTCAGTGTGTTTTGGCTGTAGCAGAAGATAGCCGTTTATACTTTTATTTCATATATGAGAAAGGGAATGGCGAGCCGCGGCTTGACAATACTCTTGGTATAGTTGAGTTCATGAGCGACGGTTACCACTTACCATCAGGTGGGCCGTGGCTCGTCTGCCAACATTTGCAATAAAAAAAAGAATATTCATGCACACAGTGAAATCTATAAAGGCGGAGTTAATGCAAACACATTCTCTACCAGTCAACTCTGCAGTAAAAGAAGCAGTCAGGGTCAAATTGGGCAGTAATGCGTCAGAGGTACTTTATTTAAGTAAAAAAGTAGTGGTCCCGTCCAGTATGTAGACTTTGTTAAGGGTAGTAAGAAAAGATGTCTGTTATATACAATTTTAGAGCAAACAATTTGCTATTTAGATATTTTTATATATATTTTTAGCATTTGACATGCTTAGCAACATACATTAAACACAAAGTGAAAAATGTGAAATCGAAAATAACAGTCACGGGCAAGAATTGGCAAAGCATCTGGACGGTATCCAGGAGATGCAGGTTCGAATCTATTTTAGATTTCACATTTTTCACTTTGTGTTAAACAATTTGCTTCTCTAAATACAGTACCTATTTTGATTGTCAAGATGATTGGGACTCTATTGCAGGATGTCAGGAATGTGGAATCCTATTTGTGGATATCAGATCATTTAAGCTGTCCCATATCACAGATTACATGGGACACAATAGCGATATAATAGCTACCGGGCATGTGCGGAATTTACACTGCATCCGCACATCTCGTACAGAAACTATACTAAAATATCCGACAGACATTACATGGCATTGAACATTGCCAATGAACTTGATACGTTTCAAATTCATTGACCGACGCTATAAAATTTATATTTTAAAAATTAGCAGAATATTATTTCTCTTGAAATGGCTTCAATTAGTATTTTTTCAATTCTGAAAATAAAAGTTAAATACATATAGTTTTAGGTAAGTGCATCATTGTGAAACTTACATATATACCTAGTTTTATTTTTTCTTGTCCCTTTTTTTCTCGCTATTTGGCACGGCTATCCTTGCATCCTTTGGCGGCTGTCCTTCCATTTTTACCGCTAGGCTATCACTGCACCCTACCACCGAAGGAATGTAACGTAGTTCCAGTGGCCCGCCAATAAAGGCGGAGAGACGGCACACGGTGGGTTTCATTAGTGCGTGAAGGCCCCACACTACCCTGTTCGTTGCCCCGAACAACAGGGTGTGCGGTTAGGAACATTTTTTCCCGTCTTAACAAAAAAAAGCTTAAAATAGGATTCATGTACGTAAATGCGTTCCGATAGATGGCGTTGGTCGTTAAGACAAATGTGATGAGGAAATTGGGTACGACCGCAAGGGAGTACAATAGCTCAGTGGATTAGAGCACTTCCCCGGAAAGGAAGGGACGCAGGTTCGATTCCCGCTTGCACTAAAGTTTTTTTTTTTTGTACTAAAGTTCTATTTTTCCTCATTCACAAATAATAATTTGTACTTTAAAAGTAGCTAAGCATGTTGTGCTAAAAATATAGATCAAAATGTTAAAAAAAGGCTGTCACTGCATCCTACATATAGTATAGGGTTTAGTAATTACTAGTGGTACCTACCTACTAATCATTCTGTTCACGGTGTAAGTAACGGTATGACAAATACTGAAATAGGAGATTCAGACCATTATTCTGAGTGAAAATAAAGGGAAATCTCCACCGGAAAATTCAATTTTTTTTTAAATTTCCTTTTTTTTCTGTTTCAAATAACTAATTAATGCACAAGTATTTAATATTACTCATTAATATCAATAAAAAACACATATTTCCAAAAAACAGCAATGCAATTCATTATTCAAAAATTTTCACACAGCTGTTCGCAAGTAGGTAGCTCGAACGGTCATTGTCATCGTAATCGCAACATTCGCAACTCGCAGCTAGGTAGGTATGAACTACAAAGCAACCGCCGCACGGAACCGGGTGGCGTATCAAAGCACCATGTCGACTTACCTACTCTTTGATGCCGACACCGACAAACCTTGTGATTTTTGATACCTAACACCTAGGGCGGTTCTAAGATTGATTAATTATCGATATCGAAAAGTGTGACGACTTACGACTTAACTATGATGTAATTATAAAAGCGTAGATGCGATTCATTAAAAGAATATTGGAGTTGTATTCCATCCATCCATCCATCCATCAGCCTTTCAACGTCCACTGCTGGACATAGGCCTCCCCAAGAGAACGCCACAATGAGCGGTCCCGTAATCGCCACGCTTGGCAGGCGGGTTGGCGATCGCAGTGGATTTTGTTAATACTCGAGGGAGTGCTGCAGCCCACTTCCCCGATATTCCCTCAGTCGGCTCTTACGATTTCCGTGGGTAGAGAGGGATGGGACAATTCTAAAGCGGGCCGGCTTTAGAACGGCCTAAGCTGGAACTGAGAGTTGTATTACTATTAAAATGATGTTTGTAAAGTCTACGGGTGACTTTACAAACATAATTAAACGTGACACAGGAGTTCATAGTCCAGATGTTGTTTTGAAATTTTCAAATAAAATTATACTTAAATTAACTTATCTACTCGTTTTACGAAATTATTTTTATTTATTGCTTTAAAGAGATATTTTAGTAACTAACTATTAAATGATTACAATTAATAAATAAGGATTGACAATAAATAATAGCCAATTAACCAACGCCTTGCAGTTTGTAATCGATAGTTTTTTTTTACTATTTCTCATTGACGTCACTATCGATACATACTCGTACAATTCGCAATGAAGATGTAGGTACTTAAATTTGGTCAGTTCAGCCGCATCTCTCTACGGAACTTGACATGATGTGCCTCGATCGTGACTTAATTACCTACTTGTTTTGTGGTTGTGAAGTATTTTGAGTGATAACAGACCAGTGTTAGTGTTTTAATTTGTGGATTCTATTTGACTTTTTCATTAGCATGAGCCGGGCAGGGAATCAGCCGTTCACTGGTCGTGAATACGGACAAATGTTGATGGCTTACGGCGAAGCCAGAGGAAATGCTTCTCTGGCTTTACGTATTTACGTTCAGCGCTACCCAAATAACCGCCGCCATCCAGTGAACAGTCGGGTGATTACTCAAGCTTATCAACGGGTTTTGGATAATGTTCCCATTATACCTCAACAAGAAGGTGCTGGTAGGCCGATTAATATGCGTAGAACAGAGGATATTGGACACTGTTACACGTAATCCACATCTGGGCACGCGCACTAATGCCAAACTTTTGCAACGTCATGGAACACGGGTTTCGCACTGGACTGTACATAAAGTTCTGCGAAGGGACGGCCAACGATCATATCGCATTCACAAAGTACATGCGCTCGTGCCCGGTGATCATGGCCGCCGTGTTGCTTACGCAAGATGGTTGGCGAGTCAGCAGCGGCTAAACCCCAACTTTGTATCGTATGTGATTTGGACTGACGAATCCACATTTACTAGAAACGGTATGTGGAATCGCCGAAATACACACATTTGGGCACGAAACAATCCGCATGCATACCAACAAACAAACCGGACATCAAACGCGTTGGTATGTAAACGTATGGGCAGGGATTTATCGGAATAGAATTTTAGGTCCCTACTGTTTACCTGAGCGCATGAATGGGCAAAGTTATTTACAATTTTTACAGCAAGATCTAGCTAGTAGTCTACATGAGTTGCGTGTTGATTTAGAACAAGAATGGGATCTTATTGACGACGATGTTTCACTTGCCCGATTTCCCAGAATTTGGTTTCAACACGACGGTGCGCCACCCCATGTCATTCGCCCAGTGCGCGATTATTTAAATGAGATGTTTCCTGAAAGGTGGTAGGTAGATTTAGCCCTCATGCGTGGCCAGCGCGTTCACCTGACTTAACACCACTGGACTTTTTTTATGGGGCCACATGAAAAACAAAGTTTAGTGCGATACCGCGGCTGAAATACACCAACGCTTGAGGGACGCCTTTGTTAAACTAAATAGTGACATTGAAGCAGATCCCACCATGATGCCTCGCCTTAAGGAGGAAACATTACGTCGTGCACAGATTTGTGAGCAAGTTGGAGGTGCCCAAATCGAGCCGCATCTTATAAGAAGATCATCATAAGGTAACATTTTGTATTTAAGTTTTACTACTGTTTCACATAAGTGTTTTTGTTATTACTTATTGTTTTTATTCGTATCTAACTAGGTATGGACCTAAGTAATCCGAGATTTTACAAAATAGGTTTGTTTGTCGCACAAGTGCACACATACCTAAGTAGGTTAAAATGTAGGTAGGTAAGAAATAAATCAACAATTACATCTAAATAGCTATTTAAATAACCAAACGAAATATTCGATAGGTAATTCTTAGCGGGTAGATCAGTTAGAAATGTGCTTGTTTTTACTTGTGGTGTTAATTAAAATGATTTTATTTGTACCTAATTTAGTGATCAGTAAAGTTAATAGTGTTAATACCCGAAGGTTGGTTCTACTCAGCTTGAGTTTACATAACTTATGTTTCACGCCTGTATCCCCCAGGGGGTAGGCAGAAGTGTTTTACTAACCCACGATTTACTAATGTTTAAGTACCTACATCGTAATAGGGGTGAGCCTATTGGCGTCTACTGAGCACATTACCAAACACCGGGCTGCTAACGAGAAATTATTAATTAATTTATTTAAAACTTTTGCACTTATATAAGGTACAAAGCGAACTTAATGCCTTAGGCATTCTCTTACAGTCGACCTGGGGTGGAGCAGAAATTAACGATGGTAGGTGTAAAAGACAAATAAATGTCAATACATAATAATATATACATATATACAAATACATATTACTAATAATATGATAAACCTACATAATATACACACCTAAAATAATATAAGAAACATATATATGATAAATATACTTACATAAATATATAATAAGTATCGAGTTGATAAGAAGTATCATTAATGGGACTCTGCCAAACGACGGAGATACAGTTCACGTACATGGGCTTTAAATATGTCACGACTTGTAGCCATCCTGATCTCCAGAGGCAACGCATTCCAAAGAAGGATAGCCTGTACATTAAAAGAAGAATGTACAAGACTAGAAGAATGAGATGGACAGTGTAGAAGAAGGTTATTAGAGGAACGAAGATTTCGGTCATGGGTGGTAGATAGAAATTCAAAATGAGGCTTTAAGTAAGTAGGAGCGTTAGGGGAGTATAAGAGGGAATATAAAAGTGAGAGCGTTCGATAACTACGCCTTTGCCGGATGGGCAACCAATTTAGTTGAGAGCGAAATTTGGAAATATGATCGAATTTACGAAGATTAAAAACGAATCGAATGCAATTGTTGAGAAGTCAGTCAAGTTTATTGAGCAGATCTGCATTCAGATGGAGGTAGCACACATCAGCATAGTAGATGATAGGGAAAACCAAGGTCTGAATCAGCATTGCCTTGGTCTCAATGGGAAGAAAATTCTTAAGTCGATAAAGAGAGCGAAGAATTCCCGTAACTCTCTGACTGATATTTGTAATTTGAGTCCTCCACTCTAGCGTACTATCCACAAATAGACCAAGGTTCTTGACGACTTTACTGTATGGAATAATAGATCCATTGTAGAAAATTGGTAGCAGACTGGTAACATTAGATCTGCTGAGTATACGAGAGCTACCGATTAATATGGACTGGCATTTGTGCGGATTTGTATTCAAGCCAAACCTTACGATCCAATCCTTAATCGCTGCAAGGTCACGGTTAATTGCAGCAATTGCCAGGTGGAGATCTCCTGACTTGGCTTTAGTGTATATTTGCAGGTCATCGGCATATAAATGATACGAGCATTGAAGGTCATGGGTTATAAGATTGATAAAAAGAGAGAATAGAAGGGGAGAAAGTATACCGCCTTGAGGGACACCAGACCCTTAGTCCTTCCAACTGGACGATGAGTCATTAATGCGGACAGACTGCTAGCGCCCCTGAATATAAGACGAGAACCAATCCAGAGCATCTGATGAGATCATAAGATGGGAGAGGATGGATAGCAGGATATTATGGTCGATAGCATTAAAGGCGTTTGTGAAGTCTACCAACATCAATACTGTGATGCTGGTATCCTCCATGCCCACCTTAATGTCACCAGTAACCTTTAGGAGAGCTGAGACTGTGCTATATCCAGGCCTGAAACCAGACTGAAAGTCACTCTGGAGGTTATTGGAAAAGACAAACTTGCATAATTGTTTGTGGACGCAGAGCTCGAGTAATTTGGAAAGGAAAGGGAGGATGCAGATAGGACGGTAATCATTAGGAACAATGGGGTTAGATATTTTGGGCAAGAGACGGACATATGCTTTACGCCATAGAGTGGGAAAGACACTACACTCAAGAGAAAAGTTTAGCATATGTGTGACGGGATGCAATAGGACCATCAAGGATAGTTATAATCATCCGGCGGCTGACTTCATCGTAGCCAACCGCTTTCGATTTAATGGAGAAGAGAATCTTTTTAACTTCATCAGGTATCACGGGAGAAAATTTAAAAGGAAAAATATCAGGACGTTGTAAATTGGCAATATAATCTAGCGTTTGGCATTTAGTGGCGTCGTCTAGAGACACTGTAGAGCTGAAAAAAGTGTTAAGGTCATCTAGATTGACGTTGTTTGTTACTTCTGATTGTTGCGTCTTAGCAATGCCAAATTTCCCAAGGAGCTTCCAAACGCAGAAGAAGATGATGAAGAGTTAGAGTTAAGGATATATCGGCGTTTAGCATTACGTATCACTTGATTACACCGATTCCTAGCAGTCTTGTAAAGGTCCCAGTAGGTATCACAACGCTCTTTTCTGTGTTTACGAAAGGCAACGTCCCTACGTCATCGTCATATAACATCTGACATCCAAGGCGCGGGTTGACGCTTTAGCCTACTTTTCACTACAGGGGCATGACTGTCGTAGAGGCTAATGATGGTTTTATTAAAAATGTTGACTTTCTCGTCCATTATGCTAGCGTCCAGCAGCGGTTGCCAATCAAGCGCTGAGGCTTGAGTACGCAGATGGTCGAAATTTATTCGCGCAAAACAACGCAAATTCAGTACCTTAGGTTTAGGTTTTGGAGGTTTAAGGAAGTAAGAGAGGAAAATGAGATCGTGATGGGAGAAACAGGGAGCAGGATGCTGGCCATGGGAGGTAACAAGGGAAGGGGAGGAAGTGACAATGATATCAAGCCAAGCCAAGTGGCTTGCAGGAGCAACACGTGGAGGCTTGAGGATTGGATAATATTTAAGAGTTTAAGGGAACGAGAGGAAGAGGAAGCAAGGAGATCGGTATTGAAATCACCCATTATGATGTGATGTGCATAGTCAGACCCCAAAGATTCTAAAACTGCTTCTTAAGTCAGTGAAATTATCTACCAACAAACCCAACAACACTGCCCGGATCGGGAATCGAATCGCAGACCTTGTCATCAGCAGTCGCATGTACAAACCGCTACTCGCTACGCCACAGAGGCACGAGTTTAGGTAGGTAGATACTTTAGCGGTTTATTTAGGTACAGCGCATGCGCTCGCCGTCGCGCGCATCACAGCGGGGCGGCATACGCCGCACGCGGCCATCATATTCGATAAATTGTTAGCTATCCATTGCGTAGCGTAAATAAAATTAATTAACCATAAATCCTTAAATATTCGTTTCTATGATAAATTTCAGTTTGCATCGTATAATATACCTATAGAAAAGCGTGTTTATTTTTTGTTTTGCTGTCTATTACACGCATAAATAACTTGCAAAAAAATTTACATTTCTATTTGCTTCCAAACAGCAGTCAGAGACTACGTCACACACAAGGTCAGCATAATATTCCACAACACAAGTTAATAAAATGAGCGCTATACAAACCGTTCTGCTAACGTTGCAAATGCAAATACGCAGAGTTCGCGACCCCTACAATGCAGTCGTTTAGAAGTGATTGAAGCACAAATATCCAAACATCTTTACACTTTTTTGATCTATATTTTTTTTAGCATTTGACATGCTCCGCTTTTTTTTAAAGTACAAATTATTTGTAAATAAGGAATAAGAGATTTCATCAAACACGCATCTTTTCCAATCCGGGGAAGTGCTCTCTATAATTATATTTATAAATTTATAATTATATATTTTAATTGCAAAATTAAACTTACTATATTGGATTAATGCATGAAAGTATAAAAAAGGGGTTTTTTTAAACTACATAGCATAGCATCACGTCTGTATTCCCCGAAGGGATAGGCAGAGGTGTATTACACACCCACGACTCGCCAGCTATGTTTAAGTCCCACGTAATAGCTATAGGCTATTGACGTCTACCGGGCGCATTTCTAAACTCCGGGCTGCTATTGAGAATTTTTCTTTTTTGGAAAAAGCTCAATAACATTGCGCGACTCGGGGATCGAACCCGAGACCTCATGATTAGCAGTCGCAACTACATGGGTGGCAAATAAGCATATGACCCACCTGATGGAAAGCGGTTACCGTAGCGCATAGACGCTAGCAACACCAGAGGCATTACTCGCGCGACGCAATCTCCAAGGAAAGGCTTAGGGGGCGGATAGGACGTATATTAAGGAGAGGATAGGTAGGATAAAAAGGAGAGGATGCGAAGGATAACAAGGAGGATTGGGAGAGGGTTCGGGCCTCCGGCACTCTCACTCACCATACAAAACACAACGGTACGTACCACTACTGTTGATTCACACTGATATTTTGTGAGAAGGTGGTACTTCCCCGATCGAGCCGGCCCATTCATGCTGGGATAAGCAAGGCTATAACTCTATCTTGTTATTATTTCTTACCCTTTTTCAGTCCCAGTATTGGGCACGGGTCTCCCACTCACGGTAAGAATAGGAGAGATGTCTCAGTCCACCACGCTGGCCCAGTGCGGATTGGCAGTCTTCACATAATATCGAGAAAATCTCTCAGACATAAAAGAGGATTGAATGTAGGTAATTAGTTTAATGGGATACTTTACTTCTTTACGAGTAATCGGTGAGTTTTTGTAAAAATTTGGTATGACAGAAAAAACATGACAGTGGAAGAAATACAATGAAGATGAGAGCTTTTTGAAGTTTGTGTAGCTTAACATCGAAAAATACAGTAAGTAAAAATTTTGTGAGAAAACGGTGTGGTGTAAAAGAAGATATAGTGACAACTAGCCTTTTGCCGCGGCTCCGACGTAGGAAAAACGTTAGTTTTTGCGTTATATCTAAGGTCCCGATATGGTAGCAGGATAAAACGAAGACCAATTTTTAAGTCTAATCAAAGTTTATCAATAAAGTTTCATCAATATCTGTTCAGTGGTTATTGCGTATTTTTGCGAAATTGATTTTGGTTAGATTTTATGTTTGGTATACGTTATATCCTTCTGCTATCGGAAACCTGAGATAACCTAAACTAGCTTTTGTTGCGATAGAACCGCGGGCGAAGCCTTCAGAGTTGGATCAGGAAAAATTACGAACAAACAAGGAATACCTTATTGGTCTATATTTTTGGATATATGGAACATTTGACACTTGACATCTATTGGAACGCATTTACATGCATTACTAATCCAATATAGTAAGTTTTAATTTTGCAATTAAAAATCATACTATTTGATGGCGTGATTTTTTTATACATATTGATCTATATTTTTAGCACTTGACATGCTCAGCTACTTTTAGAGTACAAATTATTATTTGTGAATGAGAAAAAAGACTTTAGTACGAGCGGGAATCGAACCTGCGTCCCTTTCTATCCGGGGAAGTGCTCTAATCCACTGAGCTATCGTACTATCTTGCGGTCATACCCAATTTCCTCATCACATTTGTCTTAACAAGGTATATGTTAATAAACGAGAAAGAAAAAAATATCTACTCACTATTACATGAATAAAATTCATTTGCGAAAGCTTTTGATGTCAGGGAGATTATTCGTTGTCCCCAATACCATTTCGTTCTCTACATTAAATGTACTTCAACAATTTGATACACACGTAGCTCCATTTTTTTATGTTTTGCACAGCCGAACGTATTTGTATACAAAGTTTTTCTGGAAATAGAAATTCAATTTTATAATTCAATCGGCCTGTATATAACAAGTGGCATACCGTTGTCTCTGCCTACCCCTCTGCGAAATGGGCGTGAGTTTATGTATATATATTGTTCTCTGGAAATACTAAACTGATTCAAAACATTTTACAACAAGGACTGACGTTAAACAAGGACTCTATCAACACTCTTATAAATAATATCTTTTCAGAATGCTACTTTTATTCCACCCAATCTCCAGTGGATCACAAAATCTAGAGGAAGATCTATTATTTATTCTATCTATTATATTTATTTATTATCATATGTGCAACAGCCCATTATTAATGCACCTTTCTATGTATCACATTCATGATGAAAAATAGTTTCACTTACGTAAAATAACACTAAAAAGCGCAAATAAAACATATAAATACGTTAAAAACAGTTGCATACGAGATAAGTTTGACAACTAAAATTCAACAATTTATTATATTTATTTTACCTTTTTATTTTAAAAATACAATACCCTGCACTAAGGTATAATCCTTGTATTGCGGGGGACTTTACAAACATACAATGTCATGGGCCCAGAGTTCACCCAGACTAAGAACAACCATTTGTGGATCACACAATGAGTTGTCCTGTATGGGCATCGAATCCCCACAACACTAGGGTGGGAGGACAGTATATTTATACACTCTAATACGAGTATTTGTGCAATATACAGAATTTGAAATGTGCTAATTATGCCCTTTATTTGATACCCAATAAGGCACCTTCTAAAAGAAAAGAGACGTCCCTGTTTTTATGTCCTGCAGAGGGCGCTATACTGAGTTTAGTGTGACGTGACACAGTCTATACCAGTGGGCCAGTGGGCTAGCCAAGTCAAATCACGTGACTTAGCGTTATACATATCGTTAAAGATATCTGATTCTCATACATTTTAATAGTTTTCTATAGCGTTAGCGATCATAGAATGCAACTTGGATAAACCCACTGGTGACAATATATATAGGTAATTTTGCTTCTTACGGTATTTGACTAACTAAGATAAATGGTTTAGAAGTTATGCTTAACAGATGAACATACATACATTCTTACGGGTTAAAATCATAACCATCCTCCTTGGCTTGGCCGTAGTCAGGTAAAATAATTGAAAAAGAATAATTTTTTTATGTCCCAAATTTGAAATTCGCCTTTTAAAAATAAATACTAAAAATTCTGTTTACTAGTGGCTCAATTATCTAGAAACACCAACTCTACGAACTTTCAGTGTAGTGTAAGGTCGTTGTTTTGGCTTCTATTTTATTAAGCGCTATTTGTTTGTTTTACATTAACAAAAAGTGTATTTTTTTCCAACTTTTCCATGTAATGTCCACAGTTTGCAGTTTTATGTACTTTAATGTTTAGAGTAGTGAACTATGAAAGTGCTGGTTGCCTTTGTGCTCGTAACAACAAAACGATAACCTTTAAATGTACCCGCTTTCTCTTTTTAAATAGCATTAGCATCTTTAAATTTTATTAAACCTTCACGCTGTGGTGTGAACATCTGCATCTCTGCATCTATAATGTGCTTAGTGATTGTTAAATTCGTGAGGAATTATATTTATAATAAAATTGTGTATGTTAATGACTGTATTAAAATACGTCTCTACTATGAAATTTAGGTACCATGATACTCATTGTTTGAAAATATATAGGAATTATATTTTAAAATTAATGGAAATCCTCAATAATAAAATGGATATAAATACCTTAGAGCTGGAACTGCAGAGTGTTAGAAGAGTGGGGAAAAAAGGAGACCGGCCACAACCCATTTCTGTCAAGCTTAGCACATTAGGGAAAAAGATAAAGTTACTTCAAAATAAAAGAAACTTAGGAGGAACTAACATATATATAACAAAAGAGTTCCCTGTAAACATTTTAAAAGTACGGGAGGAATTAAAGCTCAAGCAACAAAAGGAAATCATAAAAGGTAACACTGCTTTAATATAATATGATAAACTAGTGATCAAAGACATAAAGAACGAAAAAAATACGAATAAAAGACAACTACCCAGCTCTCCACCACAATTAATGCAATCCATATCTACTACACCATCAATTACTATGATGTCTTATGTCAAGAGGAATGAAGAAGCATGAAAATTAGAAGCCCCCTCCAACTCCATCATACACATACAAAAAAACCCAACCTATAGCGTAAAGCTCCCGATAAGGCTGGTCACCGAGGGAGTTCCTGACCAAAACTCTCCAGAGAAAGATATAAATTCACTACATATAACCTACAATGTGAGAACTTTATTATTTTATGAAAAACTACTTGAACTTATGGACTCGTTAAAAAATACGAAATTTGATGTAATTGGCTTATCTGAAGTCAGAAGATTAGGTAACTCAATACAAGAATACGACAACTTCATATTTCAATACATAGGAGAGACTGCAGGCCTGTATGGAGTAGGTTTCATCACAAAAAAAACACTTGAAAAATTACATATAAGAAATAACAGGTTTTACAGAACGGGTTACACAACTGTTAACAATAGAAGAAACCAAACTTGACATTATTCAAGTCTATGCTCCAACTGAGTCTGCAGATGGCAGTAGCCTCGAAGAGTTTTATGAAACGGTCTACAGAGCGTTAACAATAGCAAAAGACAGAAAAACAATAATAATGGGAGATTTCAACGCAATAATAGGAATACCAAAGCCTGAAGAACATGTCATAATGAAGAAATATGGATATGGGACCAGAAACAGCAGAGGAGAGAAGCTAATCGAGTTCGCTTACGAAAACCAACTTTCCATATTAAATACATTTTTCAAAAAGAAACTTAGAGATACTGACTGACTTGGAAATCACCTGATGGTAAAATCAAAAGTGAACTAGACTATGTTATATTATACTATCTAACATTTACGCGAATTTTACACATTTTGAAATAAAACTACGTTTACGGAATCTATCGCGTTTACTTGTTTTTTATGCTATCCCGACGTTTCGAATCCTTTACAGCATTCATGATCATGGGTGGACTTAGATAGTAGGCATCCAAAGCTGATATGTTGTTTCAACGGTTTCGTCTACCCACAGTAATATTATGATTTTACAAATTTTTGGTATAATAATATGTCTTATATTGGACATTGCAACAAAATACTATAGAGACTTATATAGTTGCCGTATGCAAGATGAATCATGGGTCCATGAAAACTCAGTTTCAGAAAATAGAACAGTGATAGAGCCGCTCGAAGAGAAATAAATTTTTAAAGCAATGCAGAAGCTGAAAAATTACAAGAGCCCGGACGGCATTTCAAATGAGCTGCTGAAACTAGGTATGCCGTTTCTACTACGACCAATTAACATCTTATTCAACAAAATACTAAGAGAACAGAGAGTTCCTATATCATGGTGTGAGTCCAATATCATACTGCTCTATAAAAAAGGTAACCCAGCTGATGTGACTAACTACAGGCCAATTAGTCTGATGTCCTGCGTATATAAATTATTTTCATCCTGCATTGAAGCAAGGTTAAGTCCTTTAATAGAAACCCACCAACCACCAGAATAAGCAGGATTTAGAAAAAAATACAGCACAGAGATAAATACAACGAAAACTAAATTAATGACGAATGGCGCTACTATGCCCATAGAAGTTTACGGAAATAAATTAGACTACTTTGAAGAGTATATATATTTGGGCAATTTAATCACTTTCAAAAATCACAGGCACATAGAAGAATTAAGAAGACGCACAAACATAACTTAGAACAAATACTGGAGCCACAAAGAGATCTTCAAGTCCAACCTACCAATGTAGGTAAAGAAGAAAGTTGCAGATTCCTGCTTACTACCCTGCTTGACTTATGGATGCCAAACGTGGGTATTTAACAATACTACGAGAAGAAAAATACAGATATGCCAAAGAGGTATAGAAAGAAGCATGTTAGGCGTAAAAATAAAAGACAAAGTACGAAACTCTACCATACGGAAGAAAACCAATGTGATAGATGACTTAGAACACGCGCAAAAGCGAAAATGGAAGTGGGCAGGTCACGTAGCTCGCATGAAATATTTAAAATGGACAAAATCTGCCACCGTCTGGAAAGGCCACAAAGTAAATGTAAGAGAGGGAGACCGCCAGAACGTTGGGTAGACGAAATCAAGAAAACCGCCGGAGATGAATGGAGACAAGAGGCACAAGATATATATAAATGGAGACAACTGGATGAGGCCTTCACCCTAAGAGGGGTCCTATAAATTACAATAATAAATAATATAATGTAAAATTAAATTAAAACTATAATAATTTATTACCTACATAAATAATCAATATAATATAAATAAGCAATAGAATTAATAAAAGTTTTTTTAGATATTTAAAATAAATTATTTAAATTGTGATATAATCCATCCATCCAAGCCTTTCGACGTCCACTGCTGGATATAGGCCTCCCCAAGAAATGGGGCCGTAATCACCACGCTTGGCAGGCGGGTTGGCGATTGCAGTGGATGTTGTTAATGCTCGAGGGAGTGTTGCTGCCCACTCCCCAGATATTCCCTCATTCGGCTCTTACGACTCCAATGGGTGGAGAGGGGTGCGACAATTCTGAAACCAGCCCCACACGGCTAAAACTCACCTATTTATTTATTTTATTTATTTAAGCTTTATGCAATAATGTACAAAGGCTTACTTAATGCCTAAGGCATTCTCTACCAGTCAACCATGGGTGATGCAGAGATAATAGAAGGTAGATGCATTTCCTAAAGGTGCAGATAGTACAAAGGATTAGAAAATACCAAACATACATGAATTACATATACTTAATAATATACCAACCGAATATACTACGTTTTGGATTACATAAATATACTACATACAATATATTAATATATATATTATAAATGTATATTCGTATATATATATTACAAGCAAGCGCAAGGCAGGTCCTTTATGCGTGCCTGAGTGTAGAGCTGTAGATCATCAGCATACAGATGATACAAACACTGAAGATTTTGAGATATGCGATTAATAAATAGAGAAAATGGTAGAGGAGATAGTATACCGCGTTGCGGAACGCCAGTGCCGAGAACGCGCCAATGCGACAAAGTATCATTGATTCGAACTGACTGCTGGCACTCCCGAAGATATAATAAGAACCAATCCAATGCTGTGACTGAGATCTTAAGATGGGAGAGAATGGATAAAAGTATGTCGTGGTTGACGGTGTTAAAGGCGTTAGAAAAGTAAATTAGGACAAGCACAGTGACTTTAGTGTCCTCCATGCCAGCCCTAATATCGCCAGTAACTTTAAAGAGAGCGGAAACGGTGCTGTGGCTTGGTCCGAAGCCCGGTTGATACGGGCTTAAAAGATCATTGCAGATCACGAAATCAGAGAACTGTTTGTGTGCGCAGGCCTCAAGCACCTTGTAGAGGAAAGGGAGTATAGATATAGGACGGAAATGATTAGGCACTGAAGGATTAGGAATTTTAGATAAAGAAAGACATAAGCTTTACGCCATTGGGATGGGAAAAGTCCGGAATCTAGCAAGCAGTTAATAATATGAGTGATAGCTGGGAGAAGGTGATCTAGGATAGTGATGATCATGCGTCGACTGATGTTATCGCAGCCGACTGCATTTGACTTAATGGATAGGATAACCTTTTTGACCTCAGCCAATGGCACCGGAGAAAAATGGAAGGATTCATTATTGGGCTGAGGCAGCCGAGCCAAATAATTCAAAGTGCGACACTTGGTTTGGTGATCAAAAGGAACTGAAGTGGAGAAATATGTATTTAAATCATCCAAATCAATGGTCACACCAGACCCCAACTGACGCGACCTACCAATACCCAAACTACCTAGAAATCTCCACACTGTGGAAATAGAAGAACAAGCTATATTTTCAAGAATATGGCGGCGTTTGGCATTGCGTATCATCTGATAGCACCTATTTCTTGCGGTCTTAAAATCAAGCCAGTTCTCATTACTACGTGCTTTTTTGTATCGACGAAATGCTCGATCTCGTTTTCTCATAGCCATTCTTATATCACAAGACATCCATGGAGCTGGCGGACGTTTTAATTTCACCCTCCTAATAGGTGCATGCGAATCGAAGAGCTTATTAATGGTTTCACTAAGGTAGCATACCTTGTCATCAACTGTGGAGGCTGTTTCTAGCTGATTCCAATTAATTTCCGAAGCATCTTTGCATAGAGCCTCAATATTCATCCGACCAAAACAACGCATGTGCCGGAAAAGTGGTGTAGGTTTAGGTGGTTTGAGCGTGTAGGAAAGGAAAGTTAGATCATGGTCGGAAAAGCCAGGAGCAAGAAGTTGGCCATGAGAGGAGTCTAAAGAAGGAGAAGAGGTTAGAATCAGGTCTAGCCAAGTATCGCAACCATCTGTGTTGTGATGAATGGCATGTAAGGGTAGGACATGTAAATTAGCGGAGTCTATAATTTGAAGGAGTTTTCGGGATCGAGATGAGAGTGGTGTAAGGAGATTGATATTAAGATCACCCATGACGATATGTTGTGAATATTCCGGCCCTATAGATTCCAGTATCGAATCGATACTGGAGAAATAATCAGCGTTGGGAGGACAATAGATTACACCTAGAATGGCTTTTACTCCCTTGACTAAAACCTCCAAAAACAAGTATTTCGCAGATATTGTATCTGGAGAAGAAGAGGAGTAGAGTATTTTAAAAGGGAAAAAACTACGGAGATAGGTGGCAACACCACCCCCTCTTCTATTAACACGGTCATTACGTACCATGACAAAACCAGGAAGAGGGTAAGTGGTAGAAAGGAGATGAGGTTTAAGCCAAGTCTCGGATATCAGGATGGCATGAACGTCAGTGTCACTAAAAGCCTCGTAAAAATCACTATTGTGGGTTGGAATACTCTGCGCATTAATGTGACACAAGTTAAATAACTGGTTATTATCACAATTGAACGCCAGTTGCAAATTATCGCCAAGTGTACCAGGCAGTGAGTTAAGACTGTCATCGTTGAGTGAGGAATTTTCAGAATAAAAGGAATCATTTTCGGAATCCATATAGTAAATAATACCTACAGATATATAAATAAAATAAGAATAATATACCTATATACAATAATAAATTAATAAAAAATGTCTTAAACACAAAGTGAAAAATGAGAAATCGAAAATAACAGTCAGTCACTTCACATTTTTTACTTTGTGTTTAATTTATAGTGCTAATCATGTCAAATGCTAAAAATATATATAAAAATTTCTAAAATAAAAAATATCTAATAAAAATATAAGCAAAGATTAAAATGCAGTATAAGACCAGCGCTACATCCCTGCACCACCCACCAGCCAACAAATACACAAAAGAAGAGTATAGAATACATAATTTTAAGGAACACACAAAAGTATAACTAAACTAGAGTAGTAAGCATGAATGAAATGGAACGTAACACAAGAATGTTGAAACTGACTTAACTGACATACCGTCAAACGTCAAGTTGACAGGGTCAAGTACATAATTTACTAAAATATGTCAACATTTCAACAACAAAACAAAAAATAACTGAAGTTGTGATTATAGTTAGTGACAAAGTAATATAATTATAATAGTTAGTAAGCACAAAGTGGGTACATAGAACAAAACAATCAATATATATCATCCCACAATATACAAGAAACATGCATGAAGTATGTGTAGTCATAACGAGATGGGAGATAAAATGCATGATTTATCAGTAACTACAATGAAGCAAATGAACTCTTTTGATATTTATTTCCGTGTCACTGGCTGCAGGCTTCTAGATGCAATAGGATACTTCACCGTTAAATTATTTAGCTCGTCCATGGTAGACAACTTTTGGCGACCCCCGTCAGCAGTTTTAACAACAATCACGCCGTCCTGGGTCCAACATGAACGCATTTCGAAGTGCTGACGAGCCCGGCCAAAGACTGCCTGTCGTAATTTGGTCAAAAATTCTTTAATCGATATATGTGTACCTTTCAACTTTGACTTGGTTTTCCATATTAAAGATCTAACATCCAGACCAGTGCACCAAACAAGAATAGGCCGACTACGGTCCTTGCTAGGAGTAGTGCCTATCCTGTGGGAAGAACTAACATTGGATATGATGAACTGTTTTAGATCCATCTTCGTGTGGATAACATCATGCACTAGGTGCATTAGTACAGTTCCCCTTTTCCGTTTCCGGTACTCCTAAGAAAATAAAGGCCTTTTTACGGTGTCTTGTCTCTATAGTATCAACTGTCCTGGTGCACTCAATAATTTGTTGCCGGGTGACCTTCAGCATTGAAAATATGAGCTCACGAAATGTGCGGAATTCTTCTGCAACCCTTGCCAATGTGTCCTTGCTGGGGGCCCCGGTTTGCAGCTGTGATTCTAGTTCGGCCATTCTTTTCATAAAGTAGCTATTGTGATATAAAAATAAAACAAAAAAGAAATTGTAATTCTCTAATTAAAATGTATTAATCAATGATATTGCATGAAAAATGTTTTTATATTTAATTGAGAAAGGCATAAAAAGGCTTTTAATTTTATTTTATTTACTTTATATTTTAAAATTCAATTTTTATCTTGTTATTAGCGTTGTTTTCTCTTTGCTTATTTTAACGAGTGATGCCTCTGGTATTGCTGGCGTCTGTAGGCTGTAGTCTATAGACCATCAGAAGAATCGTATGCTTGTTTGCCATCCGTGTAGTATAATAAAAATAATTTTCGGTGCCAATTTTTCACCCTCGTTGGAACGAGACATATTTTTTAATAAAAAGAGTTAAGATATTTAAAAAGCCTTAGAAGCCCGCGCAGCATAGATCAGGTAGGCAGAATAGCCCTTACATTACGTTCCACGATTTAATAAAATCCATAATATAAAAACGTGTCTTGACATCACTAACATTGCTTATATAATATAATACTAGCCTTTGCCCGCGGCTCCGTCGCAGCCAAAACCTGTTTTTAGGTGATATCTCAGGTTTTCGATATAGCAGCGACAAAAAATGTACACCAGTTTGTAATTCTACTCAAGAGCTAACAAATAAAAAAAAAATCATCAAAATCCGTTAAGTAGTTTTTGCGTGATGCGCGAATGAACAAACAGACAAAAAAATCTTAAAAAAGGATGTTTTGTGTTCAGACACGCCTACATATCCTAATACAGATATTTTTTTTCTCAACTGTCTTAAATGTACAGACACAGTAAACATAAAATATGAAAAAACAATCTAAATATGTACAGACACAGCTTTATTATTATAAAGCTTATTATAAAGCTGTGTCTGTACATATTTAGATTTTTAGATTAATGCATGTGTAGATGTGTAATAGCTACATTAAGCCATGATGAAGTACTAAATATACGTTACATACATACATATGTTACAGTTCATATACGAGCTAAATTGACCCGTACTAGCGAGCCATACAGACTGGCATAGTATTTATCTGTTATATCTCTTTATCTGGAAGTAGTAGTAAAGTCCGCCGTCCGTTTGCAGGGTAGGCAGAGAGACACAACAGAGAACAGTGTGCCAAAAGGCTCTATTCTTGCATACATCGCTCGCTTCCTCAACATTCATAATTCTCTTCATACACGCTCGCCGGTTTCGGAGACTCCTGACTCCATCTTCCTTCAATACATATACGATTTGGTCTAGGTAGGTGAGTCTCGGTCTCTCTGGAAGGATGTAGTTCCACTTTCGCATTGTATATATACTCGCTTTAATACCTACTCGCTTTCTTACATCGTCGTTACGAATATTTTTTATTAATTTTTATTTCCATAATTGCCACTGAAGGCACTTTTACTTTAAAATGGCACAATGTGTTATTATGAGATGAAGAGAAAAATATTATGCGAAACAATAATGTGTTATTCTAAAATAAAATGGATATCAAACCTATGATGCTCACCCATAACCACTACGTTATTGTAGTTAAAAAATAATATGCATATTTAAAAAAACAGTCTCACTCACAACCTCAAAGCTGCCTCAAATTCCATTTTAATTAATCAGTTCGTTGAGATGGCTAAAGGTCATAAAATTCACTTCAGTAACTTTATTACACAGAAACCACAGCCGCAGCAAATAAGAAATGAAAGGATATTTTTCTTTAATACTCCTACCCACACTCTTTCAGTAGCATGCGTGATGACTTCCCGTTTCCCACAAAGCCTTTAAGAAGTGCATATACCTGAACAAACCGTAAAACAGGTTCAATCATTGGAAAGCTTTTTTCACCAGAATCATTTTTACCCCGTTTTCCCTATGTGTCTGTTTCTTTCCAAATACAAGAAACTCAGTGAATCCAAACGATTTTCTGTGCAAATTCTGTTTTTTTTAATTTGATTGTTTCTTTTTGTAATATTGTTCGATCTATTGGATCATGGATGCACTTAGGATTGAATACTAATTATGAAGTTTTAAACTAGCATCTAATTAGACACACCTGACTTTGTTTAGAAATCTGCATTTTTAAAACAAAGATACATAACGAATACAAAGTGCGAAAATGTGAAACTGTTTTGGCACTTTATGTTAATTGATATGGTTAAGCAAGTCAAATTAAAAAAATATATATAAAAATATCAAAACTGTTATATTAATATAAATTTAGATAAACATAGAAACGCAAAAAATATTAAAAAAAAACGTAGTAAATCTTCATGATGAGAAGCAGCTAGGCTGTGCTCCAGGTAGTGTTATATTCATGAGAGCTAATTACCATTTACCATTCGTGTTTCTTTTTTCAAAGCCAATATACTAGTAAATAATACCTGTATCGTGGAGGACCACGCTTAGAACAGTCGTTTGTGGATCACATAAATATATACCCTGTGTAGGTATCGAATTCACAATGATCGGTATAGGAGGTTGGTATAACCACTAAGCTATCTATGTTGGGAGGGAAGTAGAAAATCTACTACTTTTAGCAATCAAAATTAGGACGAGTGCATCAAAAATAATGCCACCGTTATCAGCATTAACTTATAAAAAATAACCACCCAAGTAATGTTACACTGTTCCAGCGGTCCGCCAGTACTGGCGGAGAGATGGCACACGGCCGGCTTATTTAGTGGGTGAGAGCCCCACACTACCCTGTTCGTTGCCCCGAACGACACACGGTACATTTTATCCTGCCTTTATAAAAAAAAGAGATTATAAAATGGAGTGAAATTCGTATGAAAAAGCTTTCTTGCAATAAACAGAAAAATATTATAAGCAGACAAAGATACGCATTTTAGTCTTAATATTTTAATGTGCAAAACAAAGTTGACCTACTGTTTTCCTCTTCATAACTGAAGCCCTTAAAAGAGATAGCTCGGTAATGTATCAAGTGAACCGAGCCCACCGGTGGGTGCCTAATGACGTGTGAATTGTAATCAATCGCCCAGGGTTCGGGGCTGGGTCGACATTGTTAATCTTAAAGTTCGTTTGAGATACTCCTTTGGATTTTATTGATGGCAAGGGTGAGTTTTCACCAGTTTTTGACACTTTTCGATGAATAATGTCGTCAGTTATCGCTATTGATTTAATTCAGCGACGTCTCTAGTGGCAGTTACCATTTACCATTAGGTGGGCCGTGACTTGTCTACCTCCATAAGCAATAAATATAACTATTTGATGACTTAAAAAAAGATAAATTTGAATATCCTAAAATAACAACTTATTTTAGGATATTCAAATTTATCGTTTGATCTTAAATTAAAACTTGTAAATCAAGATTGTTTATTCATTCATTAAAAAGAATTAAAATTATTCTTTACTTTATTCAAATCAGGCCCAGCGCAATAAGTTTTTACTAATGGGAACAGATATAGTAGACACCAATAGGCTCGCCCCCTATTACGTGGGACTTAAATATAGCTGGCGAACCGTGGGTATGCAATACACCTCTGCCTACCTCTATGGAGAATACAGGCGTGATGCTATGCTATGATATATTATTATCATTTACACGTCACGTGACCATGTCGATGACGACTTACATGAATTTACTCCCTATCCAAACCTTCCTATAGAAGTTTTCACTTCAAAGACGTTCAAATCGGGCGATATCAAAGTTAAGATTAAACGAACGTCATAGTGCTATGCAGTGACAAATAAAAAGCCAAAATAAATCTAATCTTACTCATAACTGGTTAAAATATAAATGTATTGAAACGTCCAGAAAACATCGAAAAAATATTGAAATATTGATAACTATTTCACATTGTTCAACTACTCAACGCGTTTTAATGTAATTTTCAAGGGCAGACAGAGCTTGGCCTGGGGAATAATATAGACTTTATTTCCTTTCAATCGGATATTAGGAAAATAGTTATTGAAAATTATAAAACTAAAATCCAATTAATTCACTAAATAGTAAGAGTTTCGTAATAGATCATAGTAGATAGTCCGCCAGGCAAGGTTGGAAATTAGAATTTAATTATAAAGCCCCTAAAAGACATTTTGGTCCTGCATTACAACGCGCAACACTGCCTACGTGACGTGCTTATTGAAAGTAAAAAAAAATTAAAATCCACAAATGATCAAGTTATAAATTCCAAATCAGATGTTAACATTCGAGTCCATCCATCAGCCTTTCAACATCCACTGCTGGACATAGGCCTCCCCAAGAGAACGCCACAACGAGCGGTCCTGTGCCGACCGCATCCAACAGCTCCTCGCAGCTTTGACCAGATCGTCGGTCCATCTGGTGGGGGGCCATCCTACGCTGCGCCGTCCGATACGTGGTCGCCACTCGAGAACCTTTCGTCCCCAACGGTTATCGGTTCGTCTAGCGATGTGGCCTGCCCATTGCCACTTTATAATGGCAACCCGGCGGGCTATGTCGGTCACTCTCGTTCTCCTACGGATCTCCGTATTGCGGATTCGATCACGTAGGGAAATACCAAGCATAGCCCGCTCCATGGCCCGCTGAGCGACTTTGAGCCTTGATATGAGGCCAACATTCAGAGACCACGTCTCTGTTCCGTATTTCAGCACTGGTAACACACACTGGTCGTAGAACTTCGTTTTCAGATACTGCGGAATATTGGACGAGAAGATCTTCCTTAGCTTCCCGAACGCTGCCCAGCCGAGTTGGATTCGTCGATTGACCTCTTTCTCGAAGTTGTGCCTACCTAACTTGACTGTTTGTCCCAGGTAGACATAATGGTCGACAACTTCGAGAAGCGCACTCCCGACTAGACTTGAATAATAATAGAATAATTTAATAGAAATTACATGGACATTAGACATGACTTTCGTCTTGTCCATGTTCATTTTGAGACCCACTAGTCGGGAAACCCTGCTGAGATCATTGAGCATGGTGCCAAGGTCCTCCAGCAATTCTGCCATGACTACGATGTCGTCGGCATATCGAAGGTGATTGATGTATTCGCCATTGATGTTGATGCCGAATCCGCTCCAGTCCAAGAGCTTGAAGACATCTTCCAATGCAGTGGTGAAGAGTTTCGGGGACATAACGTCTCCCTGTCTAACACCTCTCTGCAGTTGGATCGGTTTCGTACTCCTGTCCTGAACACGGACTGACATGGTGGCGTTTCTATACAAGCACTTCAGCACTTCGATGTACCGATTGTCAATTTGGCACCGCTGAAGGGACTGCAGCACCGCCCAAGTTTCGATCGAATTGAAGGCTTTCTCATAGTCTACAGACGCCAGACACAGAGGCCGATTAAATTCTTCGGTTTTCTGTATAATCTGGCGTAGCGGATGGGTATGGTCTATGGTACTATAGCCTTTTCAGAAGCCGGCTTGTTCGGGAGGCTGGAAGTCGTCAAGCCTGCGCATGAGTCGATTTGTAATGACCCTCGAAAACAACTTATAGACGTGGCTCAAGAGCGAGATGGGTCTATAGTTCTTCAAGAGGATTCTGTCACCTTTCTTGAAGAACAGCACCACCACGCTTCTAGTCCACGACTCTGGAACGTTGCCCCTGAGAACTACGGAATTGAACAGCCTCTGAAGAGCTTTTCAGACCGGCTTTCCGCCTGCTCTCAGAAGCTCTGTGGTGATTCCGTCGTCTTCCGGTGCCTTTCCGTTCTTTAGTTGTTTGAGAGCCATTCTGATCTCGTACAGGCTGACGTCCGGGATATCTTCGGTAAAGTGCCGAGTTAGCTTGGATCTGGGGTTTTGAACCAAGCCAATAGCAGGGCTCTGGGATCTGTACAACTGTCCATAGAACTGCTGGACCTCTCCCAAGATCTCTCATCTCGAGAAGAAATGACAGTGCCGTTGTTGGGCCTCAGTTTAGTTTAGTCACACTGACTTTGGCCAACAGACAGATCTCTTGCGAACACTTTCGAGCCTTGGTTCCGCTCTATTGCTTCTTTAATACGGGTAGTATTAAATTGGCAAATATCGTGCCGCACAGCCTTAGAGATCTGTCTGTTTAACCGCCTTAGGCAGGACCAATCGGCTGAGGACTGGACTATGATTTCTTTTCTTCTCTCCATGAGTTTGAGAGTATGTTCCGAGAGTTTATGGGCCCTACTGACGCGACGGGCCTTGAAGTAAGTCGATCCGATCGCGTGGACAGTTTGCACGAACCTGCTGTTCATATCGCTCGCTGATTCACACTCATCTAGACATTGGAAGCGATTTTGTAGTTCGAGCTGAAAGTTCTCGGGGTTCTGGTATTGGGCAGGTGTTGGTCGGAGCGTAGACTTCATCAAGCGCGACCTCTCGACTTTTGTTCTAATATTCAAGATACCCCTGGCTAGTCGGTGATCACTCCCAGTTTTAATCCTGCTGATCACTGAGACATCATTGAATATGTGTCGTTTGTCCGACAGGATGAAGTCAATCTCGGTTTTCACCGAACCATCAGGGCTAATCCAGGTCCATTTTCGCTGGGGCTGCTTCCTGAAGAAGGAATTCATCATAAAGAGGCCTTCCTTCTCCAGAAAATCAGCCAGCATCTGGCCTCTGTGGTTCCTCTGCCCAAATCCAAAGTGCCCCACCTTCAGCTCATCGTCTGTCCTTTTGCCCAGTTTCGCGTTAAAGTCTCCCATAACCACCGTGAAATAGGTTTTAGACAAGTGGATGGCCTTCGAGATATCCTCATATAGGGCCTCCACCTCGTCATAGGGGTGTGTCGAGGTCGGTGCGTAAACCTGTATGACCTTCAACGAATACCAGTTGGTTATTCTGAGTATAAGGTACGCTATCCTACTCGACACACTTTCAATCCTCTCCACGTTGCCTACGAGAGACCTGCGAACGATAAATCCGACACCCACTTGGGACTGGTGGTCGCCCTCCCGGTGGAAGAGCAAGTTCCCGGGCTGGAGGATTGTCGTGCCCTCACCCTCTCTACGGACTTCTGACAACCCTTTAATGTCCCAGTGGATCTTGCTCAATTCCTCTTCCAGCTCGGTGATTCTCTCCTCGGTCCGAAGTGTTCAAACGTTGTGCGTTACCAGCGCCAGAGATCGTTGTTTTTGGTAGCCTTGCCGCGACCCGAGATTCTTCGCACCCCCTGCTCCGCCATTACCGGGCCCGCGACCATTAGGCCACGGAATAGTGGAGCTGCCGTGACTAGGGGCCGTTTTATGTTGGGTGCTTATTTTTTTTGGGGGATATTGCCGTAATCGCCACGCTTGGCAGACGGCTTGGCGATCGCTGTGGATGTTATTAATAATCGAGGGTGTGCTGCTGCCTACTCCCCCCCGGTATTCCCTCAGTCGGCTCTTACGACTCCCATGGGTGGAGAGGAGTAGGGCAATTCTAAAGCCGGCCCCACACGGCGAACATAACATTCGAGTGAAATTTACATAATAATATTATGATTAGTCGGTAATTCGGAGATCACTTCTTCTTTTCACAGCACTAACCGCCAAAACCTCCTCGACATTATTAGAAACACTAAGTGACGGCTATGACCAATGTAAGTGATTTGTGATAACGGAACAGAGGTCCTTTCAAGTTGGCCTTCTAGCAAAGCTCAATTTCGCTCTACTTTATATGGAGCGGATGATAGGAGAACAAAAGCAAGGGATATAATCGTAGCTTACAAGATTAGCATGCTGGAGTCAACGAATTGACAACTGCTGGACTAGGGAGCCGTTGGATGCAGGCGGCACAGTCAGCTTCGTTGTAGCGCATTCCCGGGAGGACTATATCTAGCAGTGGATGTCGAAAGGCTTGGCTTGTTAAATAGGTGAAATTTAATGATTTATTTTATTTCTTAGGTCTTTCAAAAAGGCTGCCGTCTATAAAATAATGTTACAAGTACTACCGTGACATTTTAACCGGACGTGTGATTTTTTCTCAGGAGTGAAGTAAGTATTAGTGAAGAAAACATAAATATAGCTTTTCAGAAAATTATTGCAAATCCAGAGTGGATATAAAACAAAATATGAAGCTATTATAAAGGACAATTTATGCGATATATTTCATATTTCAGATTATGTGGATCTGATCAAATATTCAGGCCTAGACCGAAACGCACTAAATATTCAAAGAAGTGCCTTTTTATTTATAAAATCTTCATCCTGTTTATCGAGTGGCGTAGAAGCGTTTGAAATAATCCTGAACATACACAAGCCCTTTGGAGGATTTTGAAGATCTATTTATTTTTCTTTTAGTTTATTCAGTTGGTATTTGATTTTGTGGACCAAATTGCCAGTAAAAATATAACAAACGTAATTTATTTACTTAAATATTGTCATTATAATATATTCTTTTACAGTTCATCCATCCATTCATCCATCAGCCTCAACGTCCACTGCTGGACATAGGCCTCCCCAAGAGAACGCCACAACGAGCGGTCCTGCGCTGCCCGCATTCAACGCCTTTGCAGAGAGCCAAGTCAGTCAAGATGGTAATTTGGTGCGCCTGCTCAGAAATGTGAGCAGTACTCTTTATGAGAGCGGACTTATGCTATATAGCGCTGCCTTGGTGTGAAGAACCACTAGGCTCCATTCAGGACATTTACATTTTTCATTGTCAACGATCCCAATCTCACGGATAGACTGGAGTCGTTGGGGCAGCGAAGATACTTTTGATCTGTCTATGTATTCTATCGACTCTTCAATGGGAAGTGTTCTGAGAAACTGTTTAAGGTACCAACAACGCCTTTTTACTACCAAACCAAAATACGACGGTTCATCCATACCACCTGGAAATAAACTCTTCCAAGACAGTTCATTTTCAGCGTTCTTTTCTACCACGTACTTATAGGCTCTAGAATGAACTTCCTGCTGCGGTGTCTCCCTAGTGCTACAACATAACCTTCTTTAAACGAGGTTTAACATGAGCACTTTACTCCCAGTAGACAGTGGCTTGGCTGTACCCCTGGTGTATCACTTATCATTAGGTGGTCTGTTTGCTCGTTTGCCACCGTTGGCAATAAAAAAGACGCTCTGCTATTTGAGCTATTGTGATATTCACAGTTTCAACAATTTCCTACTTAATGTCATAGTCGAATATAGTAATTTAATATACTTATTATTTTATATACAGAGATAGCTCCATTACTATTATATAAAAGTGATCAACTTTTATCTGAAGCTCAAACTCAGTACTTCTAATTTGACTGCAAACAACGATTCCATGTAGAATATTACACAAAAATATGCTCCTCGATTATTAGCCTCATTGACGTTCTCATCGACGCTCTACTCTGCTATTGAAAGGGTTGCTATCATATTCAGACTCCTTAGGCGATAACACTTGTAATGTAGCAATTTTGTAACCTATAACCTACTCATCCAGTATGTTAAAGTATGTGGTCAAAATTATATACATGGAAGATTAATGAAATATTGAGTACTCCTTAATATACACATTCAGTCAAGAAAGTATCGCGAATGGATGATTTGTTTATGGTTCCAAATTCAAATTTTTGTTTTTTTTTTGTTGTTTTTAGATGGCACAACTGTTATCCATTTTGGCGCGGAGTTTGAGTTGCATCTGTTATTCATATTAAATACAGTGCTGTTTTTAGTTATATCATATCTAGTGTGTATTGCGAATTTCATAATGGACAACAACATCGAACAAAGAGTTTGTCTTAAATTTTGCATCATGTTCGGAGTCACTGAAAATGTTACAGAAGGCTTACGGTGAATCGATTTTATCAAAAACACGTGCTTATGAGTGATACAAAGTGTTAAAAAGCGGTCGAGATGTGATGGAAGATTTGCCTCGTTCTGGTAGACCATCACCGTCTACAACTGAAGTTAAAATTGCAAAAATGAAGGAAATAGTAACTGAAAATCCTTATTCAACTTTGAGAGAGATAGCCGCCGAACTTTCTGTGTCTCACGAGTCGATCCGTACTATTTTAAATAATTACTTGGGTATGAAACATGTTTCCGCTCGGCTAGTCCTAAAAGACCTGAATTTTCTCCAAAAACTCAATCGCATGAGAGTCGCTGAGGACATGCTAGAACGAGTCAATTCCGACCCAACATTAATGAAACGCATTGTTACTGGTGACAAGACGTGGGTTTACGGGTTTGACATGCAAACTAGTCAACAAGCTTCGGAGTGGCGACTTCCAACTGAACCGAAACCGAAAAGCCACGCCAAAGTCGACCAAAAGTCAAAGTCATGTTGACTGTTTTCTTTGACTATTGCGGTGTTATGCACTCGGAATTCTTGCCAGAAGGTCAAACGGTAAATAAAGAATATTATTTGAGCATCATGCGGCGTTTAAGAGAGCAAATTCGACGAAAAAGGCCAGATTTGTGGAAAGAAAGTTCTTGGATTTTGCACCACGATAATGCGCCTTCGCAAAAGGCCATCATTATGAATGGATTTTTGTCCAAACATTCAACAAATACCATCGAGCAACCACCATATTCACCAGATATGGCTACAGCCGACTTCTTTCTTTTTCCTAAACTTAAATTACCACTTCGTGGAACCCGTTTTCGATCAGTAGAAAACATAAAGGAGAATTCGCGGCGAGAACTGAACTCAATTCCGGAAACAGCGTTTAAAAAATGTTTTGATGATTGGATTATTCGTTGGCGTAAGTCTATCGTTTCTGAAGGAGCATACTTTGAAGGTGATAAAATAAATTTGGATAAATAACAAAAATTTTGTGTATTATTGATCTTTCCTTTTTATTGATCTTTTTTTTTTCTTTTTGGGTGATCATAGTCCGGAACGTGCTCGTCCCTGCCAGCCTGTAATCCACAGGCTGAAATCCGGCTGGAATGCGTACCGCAGTGCGGGTTAGGGTGTGCCCCAGAGGTGACGCGTACCGACCCGCCCCCGTCGGTACGAACAACGGCAGATGCGGCGATGGGGGCCGCCACCCATCACGCCTTGCCCATTTTGGCGAGTCGAGGGGAGCAGAGTGTCGAGTAGGCAAGTGGAATGTAAGAGGTGGTGTGGAAGATAAGTTACACGAGTTGGTAACCGTCATGTCGGACAGAAAGCTTGATGTGCTCTGTGTAACAGTGACCAAGCGAAAGGGTAGCGACGCCTGTGATCTTCCTGGTGGCGGGTTAGCTATCTGGTCTGGTGTACCGCAGAGCGATCGGGCCAGCATGGGAGTGGGGGTGTTGCTGTCCGCTCGCTTGGCCTCAGGTGTGAAAGACTACGGAATGTTCGATCCCAGACTTCTATGGGTCCGAATAAAACTAGGTGTCACCAGGGTCTTCATGGTCGCAGCTTATGCTCCCGTAGGCTCTTTGGTGGCATCGGATCTAGAGAAGTTCTGGGATAATGTTAGGGAAGTTCTGGATTTGACAGAAGCTAGTGAATGCGTAATCGTATGCGGAGACTTGAATGGATGGGTTGGGACCAAGCGTCCAGACTTCGAGGACTTGCTTGGTTCATTTGGTGATAAGAGAGTGAATGATGCAGGTAGGCTCATTGCGTATGTCTATATGGAGAGAAACCTTATTCTGTCAAACACATTTTTTCAACATAAGGACATCCATATGTATGCATGGAGAAGGAATGAACAGAGAAGTATGATAGATTTAATTCTGGTAGACAGTCGCCTCCGAAGTAAAATTCTGGATACAAGAGTCTACAGGGGTCCCACTGTCGACACGGACCACTATCTCATTATTGCGGGATTTAGTGGTCTGTTCAGAAAGTGGAGACTTTGGCGAGAGCGTGTCCACTTCGGAGGGTTTGAAAGAATAAAGATTGAAAAGTTGCAAGAAGAGAGTGTAAGAGCAAAATATGTATGGGTGTCCGTGAACGGCTGACAATGGCAAGTCAGCCGGGATCTGACATAGAAGAGTATTGAAATATAGTATGGTAGATACAGCGAAAGAAGTATGTGGATGCTCAAAGAAGCATAGGAAAGTGAAAGGTGATGCATGGTGGATACCAAAGCCTTAGTGAAAGAGAAGCGTGATAGAGCAATTATGATTGCAGAAGAAAGGCTGACCAAAAACTTCGAGAGCAACACCAAACTTTACTGGAGGGAGGTAAAGAAATCTCGGAGTGGTTGGTCAGCTTTCAGAATGAATAAAATAAGGTATAAAGGTGGAGACATTCTTACGCAAACAGAAGATGTGTTAAGCCGATGGAGTTAATATTTTGGAGATATGTTTTGCGGATGTTCAGGGTGGGATGCTGGTGCCACATGTGATCTAACAGATCAGCATTCGGTACCGGCATCCTCTGATGACATTAGTATGGATGAAGTTGAATGGGCGATTATAAGTTTGAAAAATGGTAAGGCAGCGGGTATTGCTCATGTGTCTGGGAATCCTTCCTGATGCTTCTCTATTTATTTTGGAGCTCAGGAATAGTTCTCAAGGACTGGAGTAGCGCAGTCATCGTGCCCTTGTTTAAAAACAAGGGTTCACGTTATGACTGTGTAATCTACAGAGCCATAAGCTTGACCAGTTTGGCAGCCAAAGTGTATGATAAGATTGTTGAAAGGAGAATGAGGATGGTGTCTGATGAATTTTTGTGTGAGGCACAAGGAGGTTTCAGGTGTGGACGAGGATGCATGGATTAAGTGTTTTCTCTGCGCAACATTGTGGAGAAGCATCTGGCTGTAGGCCAGAGGGTTTTCTGCAGTTTTGTGGATTTGGAGAAAGCATTTGACACTGTTGTATTATATATGGAAGCGAGAGTTGGGTATGTAAAAAGGAGCATGAGAACAAAATCAATGCGGTCGAAATGCAATCTCTGCGGAGAATCTGTGGAGTGAGGCTGACTGACCGCATTCGTAACAATGACGTAAGAGAACGAGTATGTATGAAAGAGAGTATTGGTGTAAAGATGCGAAAGGGAATGCTCCGATGGTTCGGACATGTAGAAAGAATGCCGGAAGAGCGACTGGCTAAGAAGATATACAATGCGAAAGTGGAAGGATGTAGGTACAGGGGAAGACCGAGACTTACCTACCTAGACCAAATTGGTTATGTACTGAAGGAAGGTGGAGTCAGGAGTCTCCGAAACCGGCGAGCGTGTATGAAGAGAGTTATGAATGTTGAGGAAGCGAGAGATGTATGCAAGAATAGAGCCTCTTGGCACTCTGTTCTCTCTGCCTACCTCGCAAGGGAAATGGCGTGATGATAAGTTAAGTGTGTGTATCTTTTCCGAGTACTTTCTTGACAGAGTAGTACGTACCGTTTTATTTTTGTCATTAATCAATGATATCCTCAAGAATGACGCCTGGTTAAGATATTTTTGTAAAACACGTATGACGGTAGATTGATCAAAGAAAGTGCGATATACTGAACCCGGAGATTTCCAAAACGGACCGCTAGTGCTGAAATTAGAAAATCTCTACCACCAATTTGCTCAGAATTTTGAGGATAGTGTACTTTAAGTTTAAATTAACTAACTGATATACAAAACCTGTCAAAATCAAAGCCGAAATAGTTTTAATGAGTTTGTTGTTCAACTGTTATTTTCTACTAGCTGCTACCCGCTACTTTATCCCAGTGAAATTTAGATATTTTTTTCCAAAATAAAAGTTCTTCTTAAACCTAAGTTACTTCTTATAACATCAGCTATCTGCCAAGAAAAGTCTCATTCAAATTGGTCCAGCTGTTACGGAGATTAGCTGGAACTTAGAGACAGAAAGACATACACACAAAAACTTAATAAAATGCATATTAAGCTACAGGTATCGTAATACTATCATATGCATGTTACATTGTTATTTAGACATTACAAACAGACACCTCAATATATATATATTAGATCTCAGCCTTTATAGAGATTTATTCCGTGTGGTGACGGATTAAGAATCTTGTATTCTGTCTCTCACCACCCCATTCGTCGTGTCGTATGAGGCGACTAAGGGTCGTAAGCAATTGTCATCCATTGCACGACTGGTGGTAGGGCTGGGTACCAAGTAGAAGTACTCACTTGGTATATGGCCCGAGTGGGTTGGTACCACCATCTCCCGTGTGACCGGTCATGAAGCACATTGTTGCGTTTTGGCTGTAGCAGGAGATAGCCGTTTATATTTCATTTCATCTGTGAAATGAATTGGTGAGCAGCGGCCTGGCGATACTCTCGGTATAGTCGAGTCCATGGGCGACGGTTACCATTTACCAATCAGATGGACCGTGGCTCGTCTGCCACTACATGCAATAAAAAAAAAAAGATCTAGTTTCTCAAGAAATTGTGAGAGACAGGCCTCATCAGCACCTCGTCAAAAACCTTATTTCGTATTACACTGTCAGATATTTTATTTTGAAATGTTTTATTTGAATAAAATATTGCAGTCTTAAAAATAATTGTACTATTTATCATACCAAATAGAGCGTAGTGATTTAAATGGCCCTGCTGAGTGTTCAGGGCTAAATTTTGCTGTCCTGCACAAAAAAAAATGTTTATGTGTTTAATAATGGTTTTTGCAACATTAAACTACTATCACAGTCTTCCGTGTGACCGACCGTGAAGCACTTCGTATTTGTTGAATGTTATTCACTATTGTCTTACGATAAAGTTTAGGTCATTTAAAAGATGTAATATTCAATTGATTACTTAACTAAATAAGATAATTTATTATAAAGATTTCTCTATTAAACATTAATTCAATAAAAACTTACCAGTCATCCTGCTTTAAGGTTGCTTAGTAATATATTCCACTTGAATCTTTATGCTATATTTATATATAGGATAAGATAAACTTAAAAACAAAATGCATCAAATTGAAAATAATAGTCGAATTTCTGCTCGGTGGTGTAGCGGCAGTGTATGCGACTGCTAATATGAGGTCTCGGGTTCGATCCCCGGGTCGGGCAATATTATTGAGCTTTTTCCTAAAAAGAAAAATTCTCAGTAGCAGCCTGGAGTTTGGAAATGTGCCCGGTAGACGTCAATAGGCTCGCCCCCTATTACGTGGGACTTAAACATAGCTGGCGAGTCGTGGGTGTGTAATACACCTCTGCCTACCCCTTCGGGGAATACAGGCGTGATGCTATGTTTTTTGTTTTAATTTCTGATCGTGTGCGTGGCAATTATTTTCAATTTCACATTATAGCACTTTGTATTCTTTTATACTGTAGCTGACCATGTCAAATGATTAAAAAACAAGACAAAGTGTTTGAATCGCGTTCGTAATGCAGTTATCACTTGCGCTTTGCTTATAAAGATATTTTTGGAAAGTTCAAAATGTGTGATGAATAATAATAATGGTTTAAACCCAAACCGATATAGTGTTCATGAAGGTAATGTTTAATGAATGATATTTTGTTCATACTTTCCACTTTATCTCCATCTCTATCGTTAAAAAAATACGCTAAACGCAACGTCAACGTCATACCTTTCTATCGGCCTCCATTGGTTAAAATTTAAAATATTGTTCCCGCACCCCCTCTCCTTGAGCTCTGTACGTATTGCCTAACGAATATACATGCAATTTGCATCTTATGTTTTGTTCGCGCCGAATCTATTCGGTGCTTATTTCTTGTTTTTTCTAATAATTTTATATTCTTAATTTTATCTTTATAAACTGGCTGCGCGGCTGCGAGCATTAGTACTGGACCACCGTCGGTTGCGCCCAGTCGCGGTTGCAACCAATAACCTCTTTAAAATTTATTACCACATTTCATCCATCATCTTGGCTTCATCAACCTTCATTCTGCCGCTACATGTTTTATACTAGTGTAGCGCGTAGGCGCCGTAGGCACTTGAAATGCAAACATAGCGATAAGAGTTCTCAGTTAACATAAATAAACCAAGCCCTATTGTATACTCCTTTTAAAATATTAAAACAGTCAGTCCCCGAATTCCAACCACTAGGCACGCGTTTTATTTCTTTTGACAACCTTTCGATATATAACTTCTTTTCTCGTTTATATCAATCAGCGGGCACCTACCATAACCAAGGTGGTGACTAACAAATTAACAATACACCAACACCAAAGCTGGTGACCCCGACGTGATAATTAAAAAGTTACGCGTATAATGGCAAACTAGCTTTTATCCAACTAAATAACCTAATTGCACGCCTCCGCATAAGCGAAGCGTTGAGGTGTGTATTTCTCGTTTTACGCAGAACTACTGATTTTTCAAACTTAAAATGACTCTATTTATCATATATTACACTTGTAAAATAATATATACACACACATATCAAGAAAAAACACTATTTTTAACACTCATGATATTTTTGATGCCATTTTTTTTATTTAAACTAGTTAAAAAACTGTTTAAAAAAGGTCTGTCTTGGACGTCCGTTTGTTGTGGGTAATGTATGAACACGATAACGACCGAAATACTTTACTAATCGAGTATTTTTTTTTCTTTTATGATACAATATTACTACGAACAGAGCCCTATCACTTTTCACGGTCTGATTCGACGTGGTTTAATTGTTATTAAATAAACAAACAAAATTGTGAATATTTACGCTCGACGCGACTCTAAAACCAGCGGTATCCTTATTTTGTGAGAACTATTTCTATAGACCAATATAGAAGTACTTCTTAAAATTAGCGCTAGATGGCGTATAAGACATGAAAACCATGAAATTAGCGCTATCTATGTGATTTATTGAAAAAGTAAGACCAATGCACTTGTCAAATAATCAATTTTATTGAGAAAAATGAAGATTATGACGCGAGCACTTTTGGATTTTCCAAAGTGTTTTAGATATACTATTAAAGGTATCCATTGGAAAACATTAATCCTTTTCTATGATAGCCAAAGCTAATGACGCGTTAAAGTTTTAAACTTAAACCAAGCGTGAAACTGTGTCTCAAGTTATACGCAATAATATGTAGGAGTCTTATGTTCTATAAGGAAGATAGTCATCACAACGACGATATTTTTATAATGGTAAATAAAGTACAAATCATAACTTGTGAATAAGGAAAAAGAGTATTTTAGTCAAGTGCTAAAGTATAGATCAAAAATGTTTAAAAAATCACGCCATCAAATAGTATGAATTTTAATTGCAAAATTAAACTTACTGTATTGGATGCATGTACGAGTAAATGCGTTCCGATAGAGGGCTTTGGTCGTTAAGACAAATGTGATAAGGAGATTGGGTATGTCTAAAAGATAGTACTGTAGCTCAGCGTATTAGAGCACTTCCCCGGTTAGGAAGGGACGCAGGTTCGTTTCCCGCCTGTAATAAAATACTCTTTTTCCTTATTCACAAATTATGATTTGTACTTTAAGAGTAGCGGAGCATGTCAAGTGCTAAAATATAGATCAAAAATGGTAAATAAGTCAAAAGTACAAACAATAATTATGTAATGTGTTTGAATTATCACGTTTCATAAACTATTTACTTAAATACATGTGTAGCGACATCTATCTCGCCACATACGAACAACTAAAAACCTGACGTATCCTACATCGCGATATGAAAAGTTATCCGAGCGATGTACATATATACAAGAACCCGACCACAATCGTCGGGCAGTTAGCCCACCAGACACAACACCCGTCTGGTCGGAGGATCCTCCCTTTTCAATGGGGGATGAGGAACTTTACACCCAGTTCCGGGGGATGAGGAACTTTACAACCTGTTCCTCTCTACCCCCCAAACATGTGCTGGTAAATTACTTGACCACCTATTATCGGCACCAGCTATGGCTACAGGGGAGCTTAGGTATTTAATCAATACACTAGCTTGGCTAGGCCACTAAAAGTTAGATTTTCTTAGTTTTAACTCAGGTTCCTAACATAGTAGTAGGATAATGTGTATACCAGTATAAATCTAATCAATAGCTCTCAAACTAAAAAAATCAAATCTATTCATTAGAATTTACATGTTGTACGAAAAACAAATAGACAAACAGACAAAAAATCTAAAGACAAAATAAATGCGGGCATTTTTTTCTCCTACATCTTTAATGTATAGTACTGGCTCATTTACAGTTTTAGAACAGTATTTACTAGTGGACCTAACAAATGTTGTCATGTCCGAGTTTTGTTTGGTTAGAGTATTATATATAAGCTACTAAGGATATTATTTCATTAAAAAAATAGGGTTGTCAGTGTGTGGAATTTTGTTGTTAGGTATATGCTTTTACAGGAGAATAAATTGAATGCAAATAACCTACCGGGTCCAATTGTAAATCTAAACCATCCTTGAACCCACTTGAACATACACAAAAAATTTCATCGAAATCGGTACATAGACACGGACAGAAGATTTATATTATAATAGCATAGATATACGCTTCAAGACCCGTTTTTTTATTATATGTAATAACCTGTAATAGTAATTAAATCAAGACTTCCCAGTACATATAACAACAAACAAACAAACATAGCATCACGCCTGTATTCCCCGAAGGGGTAGGCAGAGGTGTATTATGCACCCACGACTCGCCAGTTAAGTCCCACGTAATAGGGGGTGAGCCTATTGACGTCTACCGGGCACATTTCCAAACTCCGGACTGTTACTGAGAATTTTTCTTTTTAGGAAAAAGCTCAATAACATTGCCCGACCTGAGGATCGAACCCGAGACCTCATGAATAGCAGTCGCATACACTACCGCTACACCACCAAGGCAGTTAAAGTACATATAATATATATTTATTGTTTTTGTTACCTATATAAAGGCAAAAGATTATCGCAACCTCCTTAATACTTTAAGAAAAGGACAAATAAACTAGGATAAGTAAACAAAAGTTAAATTCCGCTTATCACTTATTACTTATAAAGTATATTTCCTCAGTTACTTTAACCATCTTTAACGAAGTTTAGAACAAAACTCCTCGAACTTCAGACTTGTTCGCAATCGTAACTCTGCGACTCTGAGCTGTACGATAAACTGAAATATTATTATTGAATTTAATAGGTTTTTAGTTTAACGAGTCTTCAAATATTCTTAAATTCTAGTATTCTTTTACAAGGTGATTGTACGAGACGTGTGGTCTATATTGTTTAGGTGAGTTCACATCACCCAAAGGTGAATCTTGACGCGCCACCATACAGTAAGCCGTCAGGAGAGAAATAAAACATACTTATTAGGATTTTTTTGCTGCATTAACTTAATTCCAGAGTTTTTCGATGGTAATAGACTCACAGTTACTATTGATTCTGATGGTGTATGAATATTTTGTTTGCTACAACTGAGTTGTGGATCTGTTGGTTTATAACTAAATATTTTGTTTAGTTCTGAGGTAGTCGACGGTGAGAAGTTAATTAATTGTTTTTTGTGGTATTTTGGATGGAAGGTATTTAGTTGAATGTTACTAATAAAATTCTCTGTGGTACTTACATATTAAACTTTGAAACTTGGAGGCTAGATTGCTACTGTATCTGAAGTGCCTTTACGGAGTCTATTTAATGAAACGACTGGCATCTGAACTTTTATTGACTTATATTTTAAAACATGAATAATCTAGACTACCTACTATTAAACAATTAGTACTATAATTTTACATACAAAAACCGAGTTAGGGATTCTTAACTATAAGAGGTGAATACATAATCATAGACTACATAAAATAATGTCTGGGCAAGCCTATAAGCCATTGAGCCACTCGCGAATTTATCTTTTTAAAGTGTTTTCGCAAACAGTGACTACAAGAATACGGCTTGCCTGGTGGCGAGTAACGATAAGCGATCATCATAGAATCACTAGGGGTATTATTTTCTATATTTATTGCTAATACTAGAGAAAGGAATTGAGTGGGTCTGAGCCTCCAGTGGCCGTAAGTCTTATTCTTAGTCTTTATTTGTGTCTTATTCAGCGATATAATCTGAAAGAGTGGCGCCATCCCGGTCATTCAAACCTTTTCTAGCTGCAATCAGCAAAATTCTACCACCTTTAAAAACTATTTAGAATTATAATGAATTCTGAAATTCATTTGCCCGGTAGACGTCAATAGGCTCGCCCCCTATTACGTGGGACAAACATAGCTGGCGAATCGTGGGTGTGTAATACACCTCTGCCTACCCCTTCGGGGAATTCAGGCGTGATGCTATGTTTTTCAGGATGCTGAAATTCATTAGTCATTAGTCATAACGTGACCACTAAGCCCAACGTTATGAGCAGGCGGTAACAAAGTATATTTGTAATTATGTATATATTCTTCAATTTATTGTATAACAAAACGAGAATCTGGCGTCAATGATAAATTTGGTGGAGTAATTTGATTAAACAATCATACGAATAGCGGTGACGCGGTACACCATTCGTCACGTCTCCTTCTCACGGGAACAGCATTTTGGCAGTGTGCAGGCAGCAAACCGTTTTATGGCGCGTGTTAAAATCCGTTGTCTCTGTGTACTGCTCTAGGAAACATTTGTGCGACTATATAGGTATATGTAATCACGTAAGTTTAAACGCCTCTTTTTGCAGTGTTATCTACTTACTATGCTTTTATAAAGAATCACTCGAAACAATAACCAATATTGATATTATAACTAGATATGACGTGATGACGTAGAACGTGATCGAGAAGACATTGACCAGATTAATAGTGTTGACTAAACGGCTGTGATATCTGTGAATGCTGCGCTATCTATGCTCTCTAGTTTATTTATTTAATAGAATCTGTTCGTGAATTCGTCTGCGTTGAGAAAATTGGGTCCATAGAGAAACGAAAAATTTGTAAAGGACTAAAAAAATATTACTACATAAAATGTTAAAAAGATACATAGCAAGTGATACACGAATGGAATTTGGAGCCACGTCTTTTGTATTACCATACCAGTCGTCTGGTAAACCGGTAAATATGTAAGTTTGTATGTTAGTCCGTCAATAACGGCTAAACAGCTGAGCGTATTTGGATTTTTTTTTAATTAGATGAGACATTAGATAAACAATATATAAATAATAGTTCCTGTAGGGTATAGCTATTTTTAAAACTAAAAATATTTGTACAAAATTTAAAAAATATAACATAGCATCGCGCCTATATTAACCGAAGAGGTAGAGGGGGCGAGCCTATTGTCGTCTACCGGGCACAATTCCAAACTCCTGGCTACTAATGATAATTTTTCTTTTTACAAAAAAGCTCAATAACACTGCTCGACCCGGGGATCAAACCCGAGACCTCATGATTAGCAGTCGCTCACACTACCGCTGCAACAACCGAGGCAGTTACGAAATTTGGTATACAGGTAAATTATGAATATGATCACTAACATGAAAAATAACTATTGCAGCTTTTGAAAAACGATATCACAATTTCCACTAAAACTGTTACAAACTGTGGGCATCTTCCATCCCAATATTTTTGTTAGGTCAGCTTTTGATCTGTTCAGTTTCAGCTGATCTACCACTATTTATACGGAGCCATTGCCTATTTGTTCTCCATCACGACCCAACTAAGAGATCAACGACGGTTACATACTCTTAAAATTCGTAAATAACGTTCCCATAGAATCAGAAACTCTCTCAAACTCTCTCTCTCTTAATAAACTATTTATGAAACATCGATGGTGAGGGACTTAAGAGTTTTACACTGACCCGAGCTTATTCTAACCAGTATATTATTATGTAAGTCTATTATATTTCTAGTCAAGTGAAATTTGCTTTCCGAGTAGTGAATATGAAAGTCGTATCTTTCACTGTCAGCGAGACTACTTACACGTAGAAAAAATAAAAAAAATGATCTATAAAATACTCAGGTTCATGCATAAAAACAACATTTTCTTCTCCTAAAAAAGTAGCTCAGCCGTTTCAAAAACAAATTTGGAGGCAGACATATTCTTTATTGACATAAATCCACATTTAAAGCTCATTCCATATTCCGTGCACTCTAGTGAAATCAACAACGCCTTAAGTAAAACACATTAACTGCCAATTCTTCTCCGGTGTAAGACTCGTTGGGGTAAGCTTTCTAATTTAAGTTGGTGCTCGTAGCGAAAACAGATTGTACTGTTAGGAGAACTGGGAACTTGAGGTGTCGTTTACTGTTCGTTTAAGTTACAAGATATTGCGGCAGTTCAAATAATTGGGTCTTCCCATGACAAGGTTTTCGTTTTAGAATTAAAAAGAAATTTAGATATAATATACATACCTACATAGACTCACTCCTGTTTCCCAGAGGGGTATACAGAGACATAGAATTGCCAATTGTGATAAAATGGCATTCGGCTCACTTTTCACCGGCGTGGAGACAAGACGTCACGGGTGGCGAAACATTTCGCCGCCATTTGGATGATTAATATTGAAATGTATTTTGTATTCCCACAGTGATTATAAAATTTGCAGTGTGGTTATGCAAATTATAACATCTATTCTAAACTAGCTGCTACCCGCAACTCCTTCCGTGTAGAATATAGTTTGTTATTTTTTTCAGCGCGGTAATCTAATTGTGTTTATTAACTAAAAGTATCATAAGCTACTCCTCATAATATCAGTTATCTGCCAGTGAAAGTTCCGTTCAAATTGGTCCAACCGTTTTGGAGATTGGAAATAAAAAGGAACACACAGAAAAAATGTTTTATTGTTTCGATGTGAATACATCTAATGCGGAGGAGGGTAAAACTGGCTGTTAGCGTGGCGACGTTTATTTAATTGTTTTAAACGCCATCTGTTGACAAAAGACATACCTAACTAGGAAGCATAACGGCAATCAATAAACCATTACGTTTATTGAATTGTTTCAATAAACCAGTCAGAAATTGTATACAAGCACACATTGAAAGTTGAACATTTTATCTCTACTCATTATTTCTAGAAAATAATTTCGATGTTTTCACATCTCGAAGACGTCCCGAGACGTCTTATATTACTTATTTTGTTTTGTTCTATCTTGTCTACTTTCATATGTATTTAGTAAACAACTGTTATTTAGATATTACAAACAGACATGTTAAGTTTTTTTTATAGACTAGCTGGCCACTAGTTACTGCGTCTCAGTGATTGTAGACTATTCCACGGGATCCACCCATTTTTTCCGGATAAAAAGCCTATATCCTTTTCTGTACACTACATTATTGATATACATAATATGAACTTTCATAATGATGTATAAAGTTCAAAATGACTCTGATGGACAAAGTGAGAAATAGTGTAATGACGAGAATGCTGTGGTGTGAAAGAAGATGTAGTGACAAAAATAGAGAAGGGAAAGCTTAGGTGGTTCGGACACGTAGATGAAAGAAGATTAACGAAACAAATATACAAGGCAACTGTGAATAGGCAAGCTGGTAGAGGTCGACCTAGGCGGACATATTTTGACTAGATGGAAAACGACGGACGGACCGTCTCTCTTAAGGAAGGCCAGATTAAGAGTAGATACCTACTTATAACCAACGAGCATGCATGAAAGCGCTAATGAAAGAAGATGAAGCGAAAAATATTTTAGATAGCAAGTGGAGAGAAGTGGTCTCTGCCTTTCCCTAAGGGGAAAAGGCGTGACAATATGTATATATGTATAAGTTGAACGGTATGGCAGCGCATAAGGTTGATATTTATGTCATTGGTTCTATTAGATCTACAAATGTTATACATTTCTATTTATTTCGACAAAATTGTAAGGACGGTAAATGTGAACTCCGCTCTCACTCACGACCTCGTGCCCTCGCAACTAAAGCGGCCTCTCCAACTTACAACTCCGTTATTTTAACTTGGCTTCTACTTTTGGTACCCGCTTTTGGAAGCATCTAGTTTTCATTGAGTTCATTATTTAATGAGGAGCACCGAAGTCAGTGACGAACTATTTACAGTTGTATGGACAATTCCTGGGTTTTAAATGAAACTCATGATAATCACACTACAGTGGTTTTTGAAATGTGAAAAAAATATGCACTGGCAAATACACCGGTAGTGAATTATGTTAAATATTTCTATTTTGTTATCCTAATAAAAATCAGTTAAAACACAGACAAAAGCTAGTTTTTTATATACGTATAGATATTACTGGGTAAAATGTTCGTCTCACTAAGAGCTATCAAACAAAAAAAAAGTTTCATAATATTCTTTGAGTAGTTTTTGCGTGATATGAAAACAGACAAACAGAAAGACAGAAGGAAATCCTTAAAAATAAGACGTCTATAGAGCCTAATACAGTATTTTTTGCTAAAATATACATAAATATGTTAATTGATTGAATTAGGCACCGATTTCTGATGAGATATTTTTCCAATTCGCATGCTTTTTTAATTTTTTCTATTCTCCCCTCTATCCCTAAGGAGTGTGAGTGCGGTGCAGTCTAATATGTGGCGTAAGTTCTCCTCCTAAATCTTTTATACTATTATAAAACTGTAACATAGCTGTGTCTGTACTTTTAAGGTATTTGAGAAAAAATGACTGTAATAAACTATACAGGCGTGTTTAAGCACAAAACAATTTTTTTTAGATTTTTTTCTGTTTATCTGTTTGTCTGTTTGTTTGTTCGCACATCACGCATAAACTACTGAACGGATTTTGATGCAACTTTTTCTATTTGATAGATCTCGATTAGACTTAATAACTGGTATACATTTTATCCCGCTACTATATTGGCCGTGTGGGGCTGGCTTTAGAATTGTCCCACCCCTATCTACCCACGGGAGTCGTAAGAGCTGACTGAGAGAATACCAGGGGAGTGGGCAGCAGCACTCCTTCGAGTATTAACAATATCCACTGCGATGGCCAACCCGCCTGCCAAGCTTAGCGGTTACGGCATTATCCCCCATGACGGGACAGCTCGTTGTGGCGTTCTCTTGGGGAGGCCTATGTCCAGCAGTGGACGTTGAAAGGCTGATGGATGGATGGATATCAGGTACCAGAGATATAACCTAAAACTAGCTTTTGTTGCAGCGGAGCCGCAAGCAAAAGCTAGTATCATATATGGCAGACGAGCCACAAACAATTCTCAAGTCTGTTTTCATAAAATTCCAAAATTGAAAACAGAAACTGTGCTTTTTTTTAAATATTCCGGTATAAATGGCCATGACTAAAAAAATATTTCAGGCATGTCAGTATTATAAAATTGTAGTATATGCTCCCCTAACTTATATAAACAAAACATTCAATGGTCTGTCACACCTTTCCTGCTGAATAAAAAAGATAACATTCGCGATTCGATTTTGTAGTTGTTCCGGGTAATATGTGTAGACACGCGCTTTAGGAGCCGTGACATTAAACGCTATCCTAAGATTAGATTCCATTCCACGTACCTGCCGATACATATCAACGCTTTTAGCCGCATGACAGCTATATAGTATATCTATGGGCGGTACACGCTCACTTTTTTATTTTTCAATGAGGTTTTAGTGTTTTTAGAAGTGGAATGATCATTTTGTGACATTGTTAATTTTTTTTTACGAATATATGTATTATTGTCTATTTCTCACTGCAGTTATTACTTACTAATGTTATAAATGTAAAAATTTGTTTGTTTGTTCCACTTACACGTCGTTACTACTTAACTAACCATCATGAAATTTGACATATAGTCCAGAGAAAAGGACATTGGCTTCTTATCGCCTCAGAAAAACGAACAGTTGGGGAAGCTACTTTTCAATAGAGATAATTAATATGCCGTAGAGTTTTTTTTCTGAAACGACCACGCGGGTTAGGCGTGGGTAGAAGTCACGGCTGTTTACCAGAAAAGTAGCCAAAGACAATAAAAATCCACTTGCTTACCTCTTTTGCCTCTTTTACTCTCATGACATTCTTAATACATAAGCGTTAAGGGTACTGCCAAGCTGACTTTCTTAGAGAATGTTTCGGAATTGCTCAGAGAACGTTCGGGGAAGTCTTTTTCTCCTACCAACTTCACCATTCACACTTGTCATATATATATTTGTATTCCCTCACTCACCCATCCTCTTTAAATATCTGAACCATTATAACATTTTAGATCTATTTCTTTTAGCAATTGACATGCTCCGCTACTTTTTAACACTTCCCCGGATTGGAAAAGATGCGTGGTTCGATTCCCGCCCCTACTGAAAATCTCTTTTTCTTTATTCACAAATAATTTGTACTTTAAAAAGTAGCGGAGCATGTCAATTGCTAAAAGAAATATATCTAAAATGTTTGAAAAAATCGCGCCATCAAAATAGTATGAATTTTAATTGCAAAATTAAACTTACTATATTGGATGCATGTAATGCTTGCCGGTAGATGGCGTTAGTCGTAAGCCAAATGTGATTAAGAATTTGGGATGATCGAAAGGTCAGTAGGGTAGCTGAGTGGCTTAGAGCACTTCCCCGGATTGGAAAAGATGCGTGGTTCGATTCCCGCCCCTACTAAAAATCTCTTTTTCTTTATTCACAAATAATTTGTACATTATAACATTAATAAATAAATAAAACATTATTTTTCAAATCTTTGTCACTATATCTCCTTTCACACCGCACCGTTCTCTGTCAATTACTCTATCTTTCAAAGTCACACTACACATTCACATACAATTCTTAAAGTTCTTGAAGAGGCGACCATACTGAGAGTACTGTCAAGCCGCACTATTTCATTTCTCAGATATGAAATGAAAGAATAAACGGCTATCTTCTGCTACAGCCAAAACACACTGACGTGCTTCATGACTGGTCACACGGAAGACGGGGGTACCGACCCGTTCGGGCCCTATAGCAAGTGAGTTATTCACTTTGTACCCAGTCCTACCACTAGTAATGCAATGGGTGATTATTGCTTACTTCCCTTAGTCGCCTTGTACGAGACCCGCGGGAAAGGATGGGGTGGTGACACTTGTATTCTTAGTCCGTCACCACACGGATAAACGGCTTTTCTTTTATAAAATGTAAATAAAATAAATGAAAAGGTTTAAATTCACGAGTTCCTCAGTACCATACAACTGACAAAGGTGTTGAAGTTGTAAGTTTATCAAACAAAAGTAGCTACGCCAATATTTTGTTCAAGTACCAATCTATAAAAAATTAATCACTGCAAAGTTTACATTGACCGCGACTGTGAATAACTTTACCTGTCAACCAACGTTAAACATAGTCGTTAGTTGCAGAAAAATGCTAAGCATTTTTTCATCAAGCCAATACCGAATGAACACCATAAATAATAGTATTCATACCGCGTCGCCTTTTACCGCGGGTGGGTAAAAAACTCGGTGAAATAAATCAGTGTGTTGCCAGATTATTGATTTACCCTTAAGTACGTTACAGGAAATTCCATTTGGATGTTATATATCAAAATGATTTGTATCACATGAATCGTTAGCTTGATACGATGGAACGTTTGATGGAGTTTTTGCGGCTGGAATTGGCAATTGTTTGATGTTAAAAAATGTCAGACTTATTTTTTGATGATAAATTAAAAATCAATTTTTTTTAACACAGTTGACATATTGTTTTCTTTTAATTTATGTGCTACTATTGGATAAAGTATTAGACATGTCTACGATAAAAGTAAAGTTTTATACCAGCCTGTGAATTCCAATTACCAACTACAATTGTTTTATGTCTCAGGTTCCCGATTTAGTAGCGGTATAAAATGTAAGTATACCAAGTTTTTAAGTCTAATCAGAAGCTATTAAATAAAAAAAGTTACATCAATATTCGTTCAGTTTTTACTTGATGCGCGAACAAACACACAAACAGATAAACAGAAAAAAATGTTTTGCACACACGCCTATATATCCTAATACAGTCATTTTTTCTCAAGTATCTTATGTGTACCGACACAGCTCTGCTACAGCTTTATAATAGTAAAGCCGTCTTTGCCAGCGGCTTCGCCGCAGCCAAAAGCTAGTTTTTAGGATTAATCGCAGGTTCCCGATATAGTAACGGTATAAGATGTGTATACCAGTTTTTAAGTCTAATCAAGAGCTACCAAATAAAAAAGTTGCATCAAAATCTGTTCATTCGTATTTTCATGATGCGCGAATAAGCAAACAGATAAACAGACAAACAGACAAAAAATCTAAAAAAAAAACCGTTTTGTGTTTAGACACGCCTATATTGATACAGTATTTTTTTCTCAAAGATCTTAAATGTACAGACATAGCTCTGTTACAGCTTTATAATAGTATAGATAAATAGTAATAAACTAGATATCCCGGTGAACTTCGTATCGTCTGCAATTTATTTTATCAGCTATTATGAAATCCTAATCAATCTGCATCGTCTAAGGTCTGAATTTAGATTAAATGAAATTTATTTGTAATTCACGTGACTTATAAATAAGTACGTAGCTGTATTTTCTCGTCTGTTAGCCAAAAGACAGTAGGTCTACATTAATCCAAAGAGGCGATTGCCATACAAAATTACCATATTTACTTTTTTAATTTCAAATTTAATTCCCTATTTTATTTTCTTTTAGAGCGTACAAAACAAAAAGATACAATTATTCAAATCGGTGAAGCTAGTTTTGACTTTTGCGAGATATAGTATAGATAATATAATAATAAGAATCAAATTCCCGTAGTTTTGCTTATGGCGGTAGGGTGCGGCCCACCACCTATTGTAAATGCTAAACGCCACGCATGAACTCAACTATGCTAATAGTAGGTACAGTGAAGCCACTGCTCGTCTAATTCCAATAAAGGACAATTAATAATCTGTTCGATTTACAAAGAGGTGGTTTAAACCTAAATATTAATAATATTTTAGCAACCTATTAGTATATGGCCGTGTGGGCTGGCTGGCTGTTTGGGGCCGGCTTTAGAATTGCCTCACCCTTCTCTACCCAGGGGAGTCGTAAGAGCCGACTGAGGAAATACCGGGGGAGTGGGCAGCAGCACTCCCTCGAGTATGAACAACATCCACTGCGATCGCCAAACCGCCTGCCAAGCGTGGCGATTACGGCACTATTCCCCCATATGAGCGCACAGGACCACTCGTTGTGGCGTTCTCTTGGGGAGGCTTATATCCAGCAGTGGACATCAAAAGGCTGATGGATGGATGGATGAATAGTATATCCCTTGGACTAGTAATAGCAATATAATAACTGTCACTAATATTAAATCTTTGTTAAAACTGTCCTTTGGGTTCTGTAACTAGATCTGTGAAGTTTTAAACTAATATCATACGATTCGAACCATTCGTGCAGAATGCAAGTGACACAGATTTATACGTATGAAAAGTATGTCATTTTGAGAAATGACTGGAGTTTCACCATAGAAGAGTATACAATTGGCGGTGGCAACCTGCCCGCGACGTTTGATTGATGATCAAAATATAATACTTTTTATTTATTTCCATATGCACACGGTATTTCCAAATGATGAATCGCTCGCGCGTATGTTAGCAATGTTCATTCAATATTTCCTTGGCATTACCTGTCTAAAATGAAGTATTCACCATCCGATAATGATAATGATATACTGCACATAATTCCTGTGTGTAATGATATTAACTTAAAATAAGCTTAAAAGTATTTTAATTTCACAGCATAATTTCGTAGTAATGTTGTCGTTGTTTGCCTCAAATGTCAAACTCAAAAATATATATATTTCATAGGCCTATTATATAACATTTAAAATCGTCAATACTGTGCTAATAACTAACAAGAGGGCTTGCACGATACGCCTCACCATTTCCCATTTAAATGGGGTTGGTGCAGTATATATTTTCCTTTCATACACCCCTATTAAGCGTTTCACTTATATTCACATATAATATGCTAATATAGATACTACAAAGATATGAAATAAATTTTATAGATTGACTAGCCTTTGCCAGCGGCTTCGCTCAGCCAAAAGCTAATTTTTAGGCTATATCTCAGGTTCCCCATATAGTAGCGGGATAAAATGTTTACCATTTTTTAAGTCTAGTCAAGAGCTACCAAATAAAAAAAGTTGCATCAAAATCCGTTCAGTAGTTTTTGCGTGATGCGCGAACAAACAAACAGACTAATAAAGTCATTTTTTCTGAAATATATTAAATGTACAGACACAGCTCTGTTACAGCTTTATAATAGTATAGAAGAAAAAAAAATCCCAAGCTTTCCCCAAAACTACCTACTACCTATTAACTCATGAAGCCATTAAATAAAGCAAAGATAATAATTGTAAGACAAATGTGCGGATATTTGTACACACACAACTCGTCGTATCGACCAACATCGGTATTCATAGTATCCGGCGTCGATAACTCTGCGTTTATCCAAGCCATAAGGGATAAAATATTTTGTGAATAGTGGTCTGGCTAAATCATGACTTGTTTTTTTTTATTACTGTATAGCCCATTTGGTCTGGTAAGCGGTTACCTGTAAATCCTAGCAACACCAAGGCAAAACTCGCGTGTCGTTAGTTCTAAGGGAAGGGACAGAAGGTGGAGACGGAGGTGGAGATGGAGGTAAGCATAGTAAGGATATGAAGAGAAAGATGGGGCCCCGGCACTCACTTACCGTTTCGTGGTAAAACGAACATTTATGAGACTTCCTTGGTCAAATCGATCCATTCATGCTGGGAAGCAAGATTGATGAGAAATGAATTCTGTTGACTAATAAAAAAAAACCTAATTATATAATCATCATAGCCTGGTAAAACTATAGCCCGCAAAGACAGTTTTAAATGATTTTATCCCCAGTCTCTAGTCAAGCACATTGGCTACGACTTTTCAAGAGTATGTGTACACTCCGGCCACCTTTTTATTATTATTTTGTACCTAACCGCACACCACGTCGTTTAGGGCAACAAACACGGTAGTGTGGGGCCCTTACCCAATAAATAAACCCGCTGTGTGCTGTATCTCCGCCTGTGTTGGCGGGCTACTGGAACTATAAATAAATAAAATAAATAAATACGGGGAGTGATCAAAAAGTAGTGAGAACGACATACTCCTTGGTATGAAAAAAAAAATACTGGCAGGCATAGCTCAGATACATATTTGTAATATTAATAATAAAGAAAAAAATCTTCGATTCTCTTTTGTTTTCTTCTGAATGTATTCATTTGTTTGCTTCCTGTCGGAACGTGTTCTCGAAAGTGGAGAAAAACGAAGTGCGAGCCGTTATTAAATACCTCTGTTTAAAAAAGTTAACGACGCAAGAGATTCATTGCGATTTGGAGGCAATATTAGGAGAGTCTGCTCCGCCGTATTCCACTGTTGCAAGGTGGGCTTCTCAATTTAGAGTAGGGAGAACGAGCACGGAAGACGAACATCGTTGCGGCCGTCCATCGACGTCAGTCACCCAAGAAAATGTTGCGAAAGTCGAGAAAATTGTATTGAGCGATCGAAGAGTTACCATCTGATACTTAATTCAAAAAACGGGCATTTCATATGGAAGTATTCAATCCATATTGAAACAATCTTTGAATATGAGAAAAGTCTCCGCAAGATGGGTGCCGAGAATGTTAACCAACAGTCAGAAACAAAATCGACATGACATTTCGAAATTATATTGTTGGACAAGTTTCAAGAAGATTCTGAAAACGTTTTGTCTCGTTTCATAACAATGGACGAAACATGGGTCCATCATTTTGATCCCGAGACAAAACAGCAATCTTTGCAATGGAAATGGCCATCATCACCGACCCCGAAGAAGTTTCGTGCCGTGGCATCGGTTGGCAAGGTTATGGCCTCAATATTTTGGGACTTAGAAGGGATTACCTGGAGCGTGGAACCACTATTACAGACCAATATTATGCAGCTTTAGTTCCCAAGTTGAGGAATGCCATCAAAGAGAAAATTAGAGGGAAACTTCGAAGGGGCGTGCTGTTTCATCACGCACCCGCGCACAGGTCGGTAGTTGCGATGGCTGCCATTCAGCAAGCTGACTTCGAATTGGTTGACCACTCCTCATATTCACCAGATCTGGCGCCTAGCGAATTTTATCTGTTCCCCAAATTGAAAGAATACTTAAGGGGGAAAAGGTACGAAGACGGTAACGAGGTGATGGATGCCGTGGAGAGCTTTTTGCAGGACCAAGGCAAAACTTTTTTTTAAAGGGATTGAAACCTTGGAAATGCGCTGGACTCGGTGTGTAGAAAGAGTCGGAGACTATGTAGAAAAATAAATTATTAAGTTATCAATAGTCATTATATTCTATATCATTCTCACTACTTTTTGATCCCTCCTCGTATTCACGGACATTTTACACAACGTCCTCTGGTCTCAAACTAAGCTTAATGCTTGTGCTATGGGTACCAGATTGCGGATATAATACATATATTACTTTTTTTTGTAAATACATACATAATGAGAGGTGATCCATTTCGAGGTTCCCTACTTTTCTAAGTCTTCACTAAGTTGAGTAGCCCTGTACATCAAATTCGGCTACTCACCTCACTTTGTGCCTAGAACCTACACCCTTAAGATTCTATTGTATATGTTAATTACTAGTGGTTCCTATAATATACGCTGATAGTAATATTGTTCTGTTGTAGTTTTCTCCTCAATCTACACCCGTAAAGCGACCGCATGGTCATTACCTAAATTTGTTAGGTTTCTACCACCAGCTAGGTAGGCTAGATGCGACAACTCAACGGATGGACCATCTGCGTCTTAGCAACGGCCAACATTTGATAGACATAATCTTCAAAAAATAAATGCCAAAGAATGTTCTTTCAAATGATAATAAACATTCTCCATTAAATTGGAATTTACTGCTTTATTTCTTTTTTAAAAAAGTAGGGTACCTCGAAATGGATCACCTCTTATAATAAATAGAAAACATCCAGACGCAGTACAAATATCATCACACATATAATTGTCCTGAGTGGGAATCGAACCCAGGACCTCGTCCACGGAAGTCGGTTACACCACTGACTACGCCACGAGGCCCATCAAATTAAACTATGTTGCATTACTTCACCTAGACTTTAAAGTATATACGTCACTTAACTGTACTTTGTATACAGTAAATAAACTAAAACTTTATTATAGCGCTAGTTTTAAGTAAGTATCAAAGCTTGATATTCCTAGTAAATCTCTGTTTAAGTATTATTTGAATTTTGATTTGAATTTGTAGTTTCAGCTTTATTCGTGGCCACGATACATAAAAACAAACTTATATATATTCATATTTAAATTATGATTTATTTGTTTCTAAGTATGCATAGATTAATACTGTAAATATAATTAATATACTTTAATACTAGATTTACCAAAAAATGTGTGTGTTCTGTTTAAATCATTTGTACCGACCATCTTTTTAATCTAGAAGATAAATCTTTCATTTGTAACGTAGACCAATAAATTGTGGCGAACAGTTGGATCTACATAGATAACACCAATAGGTTGTTGTTTTAAATTCTCTACAATGTAACCTTTTTAAACGAGTCTCATATATAACTTTATATATTTGAATATCAGTTTTGAATATAAAATTCGGGAATAGATGATGATATGTTGTTAGGCTATTATTATAATAGCCTTAATGCAGAGTGATAAAATGAAATTGATTCTGGGCATCGGTGACGATAAAAATGATACGTTATCGTTATAATTCGTAAATATAGCTACTTTTGAAAATATTAATGTGTGTGTATGTGTGCACGGCTGTGCTAGATAATTATTATTTTGTCCTTATATTACAATCATAATATTTACTGTTATTTGTAAAAGTTTGGTTAGATTAAATTATAAATGTAGTTTATGTATACTTTTATTAACAACTAGCCTTTGATCACGGCTTTACTGCATGCAAAAGATAAAGATAGTTTAGATTCCAGACATAGTAATGACATAATGTTTTCATTTGTCAGTTTTTAATTTCTAATTAAGAACTATAAAACAAAATACTTTGGAAAATCCAAAAGTGCACGCCTCATAATCTTCATTTTTCACAATAAAATTGATTATTTGATAAGTAACTAATAATGTATTGGTCTTACTAAGTGGTTTTCAATAAATCACATAGATAGCGCTAATTTCAAAAACTACTAATGAGGTTTTCATGTCTTATACGCCATCTAGCACTAATTTTAAGAAGTACTTCTATATTGGTCTATAGAAATAGTTCAAGTAATTCTCACGAAATAAGGTATAGCGTAGCGCTGTGAAGTCGATCGTAAATATTCACTATTTTTGTTTAATAACAACTAAACCACATCGAATCAGACCATGAAAAGTAATAGACCTCTATTCGTGATCATACTAATTAGTAAAAGACAAAAAAGACTCGATTAGTAAAGTATTTTGGTCGTTATCGTGTTAACATACATTACCTACAACAAACGGACGTCCAAGACAGAAGTTTTTCAAACAGTTTTTTAACTAGTTTAAATAACAAAAATGGCATCCAAAATATCATGAGTGTTAAAAATAGTGTTTTTACTTGATATGTGTGTATATATATTATTTTACAAGTGCAATATATGATAAATAGAGACATTTTAAGCCGTGAAATGAGAATAGTACACACCTCAACGCTACGCTTATGAGGCGTGCAAAATGTATCAAGAATCCTGTCTGTATCTGTATCCTGTCCTGTAGTTTTTGTGCGCTACGCAAAAAACAAACAGACTGAAATAAAAAGAACATGTTTTAAGATCCGGGACGCCAAAGTAGACAGTATTAAAATACTGTCTATTTTGGCGTTCCGAAACTTAACTCTCCAATATATTTGATTTACAGACAGTTTTGTTAGTTTTAAGCTAACTAACCCGAAATATCATTTGAAAACTGATGATAATTCGGGTTAGCAGTATTATAGTAGAGGGCTACTTGTATTTAACACAGTAAACAGTTTTTACTCTAACATTTTGATCTATATTTTAGCACTTGACATGCTCAGCTACTCTTAAAGTATAAATTATAATTTGTGAACAAGGAAAAAGATTATTTTAGTACGAGCGGGAATCGAACCTGCGTCCCTTCCTTTCTGGGGAAGTGCTCTAATTCATTGAGCTATCGTACCATTTCTAGAAATACCGAATTTCCTTATCACATTTGTCTTAACGACTAGTTTTTACTCTAATCAAGAGCTATCATAAAGCAAAGATTCATAAAAATCCCTGCATTAGTCTTTGCGTGATGTGCTCCACGACATATAAAAATAAATAAATTAAAGTAAATAAATAAACAAACAAGCAGTCAAACAGAGATAAATAACATTCTAAACACATGTTTTGTGTTCCGAGACACGCATGTTTTCTCAAATATCTTTATTTTACACGCACAGCTTGTGTACAGTTTTATATTAGTACCTATATATGTATGTAGTATAAATGTATAATAATATAGACAAATTCAATACTTAACCTATACAACAAAATAAATATAATACAATGGACGGTCTTGTTCCTACTAGAACTTTCTACCAGACAAAACTTAGAATGGAATAGAGAATTAGGATAATTGAGTTCTGGAAATAGTTTTTAAGCACCTACATATACAATCTATAAACATTATAATAATAATGGTCTTCAGAGCGATTTCCGGTAACGTCAGCCAGGGTCAGAAGACATTAGCCAATTACGCAGGAGATATGAACTATATCTCCGGCGTAATTGGCTAATGTCTGAAAGTATGTGGACAAACACAAGTGAACTTCGCTCTCATAGCTCGATGGCTGTGCTATTGACATGACCGAAGAGAGATTAAATGGCGTTATATGATTACCGAAGCATGGGGGTAAACCACCGCCAACTTTCTAACTCCGAGTTGCTATTCTTTTTGCAGATTTGACACAGAATTCGACGCCGGCACCTTGCGAATATAAGTCGCATACCGCTAGTCCACTGATGGAAATACGTGTAAAGCTACCAGTGATACATTTACAGTGGTTGCCTAAGTAGATCTTAAGTAGATATGTTGACTGCGTAGCTGTAACAGAATACTTCAATATCTTCGCAAACCACTTGTACATTGTCGACATAAAATATAATTACACCACTTGTCCAAAGGAGAGAGCTATTAAGGAGGAGGTAATAATAGCTTGATGAAACCATAATGCTGGCAATTTGGGAAGCCACGGCTTTTTAATTAGTCGAGCAAGAAACCGCGAACATAGTGAGCGAGTTGTGTTATCTAGATTTGGCTCTTTGGTTTAAACAACTTGGTTTCATTTTGGTTCCGACGATTTAAAACGTCATTTGCAAAATTATATTTATATAATATTTCAGTCCGTGTGATGACGGACTAAGCATATAAGTGTCACCACCCCATCCTTTCCTGCAGGTATCATATAAGGCGACTAAGGGAAGTAAGCAATTACCACCCGTTGCATTACTGGGTACTAAGTGAGAGTACTCACTTGCTATCGGGCCCGAACGGGTCGGTACCACCGTCTCCTGTGTGACCGGTCATGAAGCACGTCAATGTGTGCAAATGCTCGAAAGAGTCATTGAAAATTGGACTCAACGGATGGACCATCTGCAACGTAGCAATGGCCAACATTTGATAGACATAATCTTCAAAAAATAAATGCAAAATAATGTTCTTTCAATTGATAATAAACATTCTCCATTAAATTTGAATTTTCTGTACTGAATTAAATTTGAATTTTCTGTACTGTTATAAAAGTAGGGAACCTCGAAATGGATCACCTCTTAGTATAATAGTATAGATACTGAGAATGTTACACTAGTATTTACTTATTTATACTGATAATGTAATGCTAATACGCAACTGCATAGACGACTTAGGGCGGATTCGACCAAACAAGAATACATTTTATTCCTAGAATAAATCGCTACTTACTCGAGAATAAATCAATTTTACATTTTACCAACAACAATTCGAAGTATAGCGAGCCTATTTGGGAATAGTCACTATACCACCTATAAGCATCGAATAAGGAATTAATCCAAGAATAAAAAAATGGCGTCATCTTTTTTGTGCTGTCATTTTTCGAAACCAATATCGATTTTGGGCGCGTGACAGCTACTTTCTCTCGCTATAATACGACAAATAGGAGTTGAGATGAGTTAAGGTATACACTGTCCCGTTTGTAGAACAATTTCTTTTTGCTGGGTATTACATTCACTTCGCTATTCGCGAATAGTTATTCCAAGTATAAGCGATACGTCAGATGGCGTGGAAAAACGACTGTTGATTATCTAAGAGAATAAAATCGTGGAATAGATTATTCTCGGTATAGTTATTCTTGTATATATTCGAGTTTGGTCGAATCCACTCTTAGTGGTTTAGATGCCCATCTTCGTGCAGGGTATTGTAGGTTCGATTCCTTATATTTATGCGATCCATTGCAGGTCTTAATATTTATGCGACCCAATAATAGTTCTTCTGGGTTTATTTAAAATAGGTAAGTCATTTTTATCACTGAGTTATAATGGAAACAATAAATTGATAGTGATTATCAAGAAAAAAAATAATTACTCTAGTTGATTTTTGTATACCAAAACTGTACATTTTACATATATCTTATTACTTCAAATACTTTGTCATATTTCAAATTTTATTTACCAAATGATTATTAAATACTATTGGCAGATACAAAAATACCACTATTTATTACAAAGGACACCAACAGTGAGTGTGAGAATCGAATCCACAACACTCGGGTGGAAAGCCGGTATCTCAACCACTATCTGTGCAGGCAATTAACATTAAAAGTCCAATATTATAGGATACCAACAACTATCGTATAACAAGAATTAAAATAAAGCTATAGGTAGACTAAAAAATTATAAATTAGACATTTTGTTTTTTTTTAACTGCCTCGGTGGTGTAGCGGTATTGTATGCGACTGCTAATCATGAGGTTCGGGTTCGATCACCGGGTCGGGCAATGTTAGTGAGCTTTTTCCTAACAAGAAAAATTCTCAGTAGCAGCCCTGAGTTTGGAAATGTGCCCGGTAGACGTCAATAGGCTCGCCCCCTATTACGTGGGACTTAAACATAGCCGGCGAGTCGTGGGTGTGTAATACACCTCTGCCTACCCCTTCGGGGAATACAGGCGTGATGCTATGTTTGTTATGTGTTCTTTTATTTTTTTTATTGCATGTGGTGGCAGACGAGCGACAGCCCATCTGATGGTAAATGGTAAACGTCGCTTATAGACTCAACTATACCGAGAGTATTGTCAAGCCGCTGCTCACCATTTCATTTCACCTAAATGAAATGAAAGAATAAACGGCTATCTCCTGCTACAGCCAAAACGCAACGATATGATTCATGGCCGGTCACACGGGAGATGGCGGTACCAACCCGCTCGGGCTCGATACCAAGTGAGTAATCCCACTTGGTACCCAGCCCTACCACCAGTCATGCAATGGATGATAATTGCATACTTCCTTTAGTCGCCTCATACGACACCCGTGGGAAAGAATGGAGTGGTGTCACTTGTATTCTTAGTCCGTCACCACACGGACAAATTTAACGACATTTTTTCTTTCTATTTATATAGTTACTTACTCATAAAAGACATCTTTTGATACGACATCTATAAGTTATATATTATGTAGGTACATATGTATGGAGCATAGAGTTTTAGGTCTAAGTGACTTCACAATTTGAATATTAATCAACTGTTTTTCTAGAATATAGAACGTTAAAATTGGTGTTTTAATCCATACAGACACGGGTACATAATAAACAGTACATTTGTGTTCAGATTAAAGGATAAAAACCCCATGATATAATACACCATAGTATTAACTGACACCTAATAAATATATGTCGTGAAAATAGATATTAATACTAAAAGAATTTTGGTCCCGTCCTGCCGTTTGATGTATGATCATGGATCACTCTTGTTCCCGGGAAATCGATCCCGTTTATCGCAGCGCTCCGTCTGATTTCAAAGTTACTATAAATGTTACCTACTTTATATATTTAATTGTATGACAACAAAGTTTCTACAGACTAATGGTGCTAGAATACTAGTTATTATTGAAAATTTAAGACCAACCTACGTGGCATAGTACAGAAGCCGCCGCCTATTTTTTAAGTGATTAATAACAGGTTCAATCTTTGTGAGTAGATTCCGTTCGACGAGACGCCCAAGTTTTTCTCTGTAAAAAATCTCGATAGAGGTAGCAAATAAAGAGCGCAGGTATAACACATTTCAATTTGGTGGGGTGTCGAAATTGTCTGACTAACAGTAAGTTTAAATGTTAAGATAATTGGATAATAAACTCGGAATATAAATTGTCCCACAAAATGGGTACTTTGACTGGAGCGAGCTCTTCTACAAATATAAAGACAAATATAAATAAAGAGGTCATTCAAATTATTAACGATCTGAGTTTTTGAATGCAGCTTTGTAAATATTTGTATAATGAAATGGTCATATAGTCCTACAAATTTAGTGGTACGTTTTCTCTGTCCCACGCTTGGAAGTTGTCGTATTCATGGACACTTAATAGCTACAAGATTTTTCACTAAGAAAAATTTGCGTGTCTCATTGAACGGAAACTACTCACAAATATTTAGCCTGTTATTAATCACTAAAAAAATAGGCGGTGGCTCCTGAACCAGCATGTTTCCAATATTACAAAAAAATTATGTGTAAGTTTATTTTTCACAACCAATTATAGTTGGTCTCAGATAGTAGATATCCCGTCAGATACTCGTAAAATTGCAGGCTTCACAAGCCTACCACTGAAGTAATGTAACACAGTTCCAATGGTCCGCCAATACAGGCGGAGAGACGGCATACGGCGGGTTTATTTAGTGGGTGAGGGCCCCAAACTATCCTGTTCGTTGCCCTGAACGACGGGGACAGTTAAGTACATTTTATCCCGCAAACAAAAAAAAAAGACTTCACAAGCCTCCAAAAAAATATCTTACTGTTGCGGGATTTTTATCAACATTTTCTTTTACCGGGTAGAATTAATTAGTGGACTATGCACATAATATCGTAAAGTCATAGTGCATGTTTTAATCTAGACCTTATAGAACTGAGAATCTAACTAAACATCATACTTTCATCCTTCAATATCACGTTACTTACAAAAAACACGAGCTGCATCAACTATACGTCGGAACTACACATTGTACCGACATTCTTTGATATATAGCAATGCATATTCAACCCGGCGTGACAATCAAACACACTTTTTTTGCTCTTTATTGTGTAAACACGTTGACTTTGTCATGTGTAGAGACTTGTACTCTCTGGTGGATGTAAATTTTCATTTTGTAAATGGTTTAATTCGGTTGGCCAACTTATTTCAATTTCATTATATATGTAATTATTTGTAGTGATAACACTGATTTTCTCTATGGTATATAAAGTCGCCCATCTGTATTGGTCTAGAGTGGTACTACGGCCTGAATCCCTCCCATTCAACACGTGTTGTGGGGCCATCAATGGGTCCATACCCATATATACATAAATAATTTCCTCACGTAGTAATAAACAAAAAAAAAACAAACAGCACCACTCCTGTATTCCCCGGGTAGGCAGAAATGTATTACACACCCACGATTCGCCAACATGTTTAAGTCCCACGTAATAGGGGGCGAGCCTATTGCCGTCTACCGGGCACATTTCCAGACTCCGGGCTGCTCCTGAGAATCTTTCTTTTTTATGACAAAGCTCAATAACAATTCCCGACCTGGGGATCGAACTCGAGATCCGATGATCAGCAGTCAAAGAATAAATAAATATTTAAAAAAAGTTGTGCGTATACCTATATCAATGCAGCAATGCGTGGCACTTTTAATAAGTAATAGGCGGAAATTTAATAATAAATATAATTATTAATGCTCCTCGTTGAATTTCGGGTCGCATGAATAATATTTTCTACACTAACTTTGTTCGCTTCAACTCATTATGTAAATATATATTATATATCTGTATAAAGGTATGTTTTATGCTAAGTAAATTAATGTTACCCAAGAACAGCAGTGAATCTTTACGCGGCTTGCGTAATTTTATTTTATTTTTAATTTTGAATCCGCAGTTTTTGATCTGCATGCCAGTCGAATGTTTAAAGTATGCATATAATAAGTAGTTGCCATGTTTCAGGGAAAAAATAATTCCATTTTTAAATATTATCATAACCCAGTTTTATAGCACATGATCAGATATGCATTTTCATACTAACATTTTTAGCCTCTGCTTGCGTGTACTTGACAAGTACAACAACTTTGCTTAAGCTTGAAAAATGATAGAACTTTCAAGCATATGTGAGAAAATAACATCCCTTCTATATATAATTGCTTTTGCCTTTGATAATCTTGATATTAAGTTTTAGTAGTAGATAATGGTTATGTAGAAAATTAAATTAATCGATATTAAAGTAGAAAAAGACTCAAGATACAATTACTTTCTACATAACGTGGTAACGTATTGTCTCCCCACCCTAGAAGTAATTATCTCTATGATTCTTGGTGATACTAATGTAAAATCAAAGATGGTATTATTTTTTTGACTGCACAAATGACACAATGGCTGAGTTACAGGCCACCCCCTTTTTTTTGTTAAGGCGGGAAAAATTGTGCCTAACCGCACACCCTGTCGTTCGGGGCAACGAACAAGGTAGTGTGGGGCCCTCACCCACTTAACAAACCCGCCGTGTGACATCTCTCCGCCTGTATTGGCGGGCCACTGGAACTATGTAACATTACTTCAGTGGTCAGGTCACCCTTGCCAAGTGTTATAGATTTGATTCCCATACAGGACACAAATTTGTACGATCCACAATAAAATTGATTCTGATCCTGAATGAAATTTGTGTCAGTTGGTTGTATGTTTGTAAGTCCCTCGCAATACAAGGAATATTATTGCCTATTGCAGGTGTAATATAAAAATACTTTTTGCTAAATTCAAGAGGAAATATGTGTAGTCATTTTTAATAATCAAAGAGAAAAAGTGTTTTTATTAAATCCCTTCAGGGATATAATTCAACAAACTCTTCGTGAATTTACCACTAATGCGTGGGCGTAAAAAATAAAAGCCTTACCCCCATTATTCTTAAAATAGCACCCATTTTCTCACAATGAACGTGACTGACGTTCCAGTAAAACTATTAATGTACGCGTATTCATTCAATCTCTGATCCACGTAGAAAAACACTGAATTTAAAAGCAATATTCTAAAAATATTTGCCATTAGTCTTAAAAAAACTAAAAAAATCGAAAACAAAAGTTAAGTAGAGTTTTAGTTTGGTCTATATTTTTTAGCAATTCACATGCTCCGCTACACTACTATCCTACCGATCTTTCGATTATCCCAATTTCCTCACCACATTTGTCTTACGGCCAAGTTAAGTGGAGTTTAGGAATCACCACTGGGTGTCTGTGATAGCTAGCTTAGCTGTTCCGAGCCTTCCCACCATCTAGATAGTGAAGAATTCATGTTCGCATCCTGTTATTGGTTTATAAAATATTATTTCTTGTAGAAAATTAGCTACAAGAACAGCCTTCTGATCTGTATCTAAGAGACTTATTTTTTTGTTTTGGTGCGTGAATAAATAATATTTACGAAGGAAGTCCTTTTGAAAAGACTCTCCATAATTGTAATAATATGAAAAATATCAGTATTCCTTAAATGGCTGTAATTACATAATCTTTACAACATAATATCGCCCCATAAATATACACACGTCGTTTAGGGCCATTAAACCCTTCTTTTCTTTTTTGTTTAAGCGGAAAAAAAACTAACCGCATATGCCTTCGTTCGGGACAACGAACATGGTAGTGTGGGGCCCTAAGGTATTGGCGGACCACTGGAACTATGTTCATGGCACCGCTCCGACCAAGCCGGGCACGACTCGCTGCCCTCCTTGCGACTATGTGCAGATTTCTGCTGAAGCAACCGTGCCGATAGCACTTGCACCAGTCGGTAGGTAAGGACTCCGTGCCGTCGCCATTTTTTTTGTGCCCACTTCTGGGCCAACAGCCCAAATAATATCAACACAACAAAACGTAAGAAAGCTATATAAAATACAATTAAACACAGACCAGTCATACAACAATAAAGTTTGTCTGTCATATTATTTTTATCTGTGCTATATGACGTCAATGGCTCTTAATATGATTTATTTTAAGTTGTGTGTTAAACAATTTTTCCTGTCTGGTGAACTCCACTCCATCAGCCTTTTAACGTCCACTGCTGGACATAGGCCTCCCCGACAATGGGGGATATTGCCGTAATCGCCACGATTGGCAGGCGGGCTGGCGATCGCAGTGGATGTTGTTAATACTCGAAGGAGTGCTGTTGCCCACTTCCCCGGTATTCCCTCAGTCGGCTCTTACGACTCCTATGGGTGGAGAGTGGGACAATTCTAAAGCCGGCCCCACACGGCTAGCCGGCCCCACACGGATGTCTGGTGAACATGTTACTGTTATTCTTGGTACAACTTTTCTAACGGCAAATTTTTATAATATACTAGGTTATATTATTATAACTGCCGCTGTGGTGCAGCGGTAGTGTGAGCGACTGCTGATCATGAGGTCTCGGGTTCGATCCCCGTGTCGGGACGTGTTATTTTTCGTGTCGTTTATTTCATAAATAGAAAAATTCTCAGTAGCAGCCCGGTGTTTGGAAATATGACCGGTAGACGACAAAAGGCTCGCTCCCTATTACGTGGGACTTAACATAGCTGACGAACCGTGGGGAATACAGGCGTGATGCCACGTTTTTTTTTTATTATTATCTCAGATTCCCGATATAGTAGCTTAATAAAAGTTATGCCAGCTTTTAAGTCTAATGAAGAGCTATCCAAAAAAAAGTTGCATCACAATCCATTCAGTATTGTTTGCGTGATTTGCGAGCAAACAAACAGATAAACAGACAAACAAACAAAAAATAATCAAAATCTTTCTTTCTTATTTCTAAATTGAAACTTGTAAATCAAAATTTTATTCTACCGTGTGGGGCCGGTTTTAGAATTGTCCCACCCCTCTCACCCATGGGAGTCGTAAGAACCGACTGAGGGAATACCGGGGGAGTGGGCAGCAGCACTCCCTTTGAGTATTAACAACATCCACTGCGATCGCCAACCCGCCTGCCAAGCGTGACGATTACGGCACTATCCCCCATATGAGCGGAACACATGTTGTGGCATTCTCTTGGGGAGGCCTATGTCCAGCAGTGGACTTCCAAAGGCTGATGGATGGAAATCAAAATTATTCATTCATACGTTTAAAAATATATTATAAAAATTATTCATTAATTCATTCACAGCTGGCCCAGCGCAATAAGTTATACCAATAGGAACAAATATAGTGTTATCTTTACTACGTCACGTGACCATGTCGATGACGACTACATGAATTTACTTCCTATCCAAACCTTCCTATAGAAGTTTTCATTTCAAAAAATGTTGTGTTCAGACACGCCTAAATAAGAGACAGTCAAATAATAATTAATGTATCTTCAAGTGATTTTAAAGTCCACGCGGACGTAGTCGCGGTCAGAATCTAGTATTATATAAACGTCGCTGGTAATTTTTTTATAATATTTATAGGACAAATAAACGTTAATAAAATTCAAGCATATATTTTAGCTGAACGTCGCTTTCAACAAAGCTCCGTTCTAAAATAGACATCTGGGCATTATTGTATTAATTTATACATCACAATTACATAGGTAGGAAAGCGTTGACCGACAGCTGACATAAACACGTCACATGCGAAAACCACAATATCAATAATTCTGTTCCTAATAACTGACGATATGAGATGGCGCAAGTCAAGTTCGAAACTATCTTTGTTTTGCCTAAGCCTAAATTTTGAATAGTCTTGGTTCAAAAATTTATATTTATGGCTCAAACATAATGCTGAAAATATACATATAAGAATGAATTGTATATTCTGACAAAATGTACAACTTCTGCTGTCCAGCAAGCCATGGAGGAACGTGATTGCAATAATGACTTACGGCTCAATGACTGCTGTGTTCGTTAATGTTTCCTATGGGCTAATTATTTTTATAAGTAAATAATTAAAGTACCATGTAGTTATACTATACTGGATTCTGCCCGTGACTTTGTCCACGTGGACTTAATGGAAAACTTGAATGTAAATATATCACTTTTGGCCACACTAATAATCCCTAAAAATTCAAAAATTTATATCTATATTTATTTTCCAGGATAAAACAGCATGTTATGTACAAAGAAATAATTTTTATTTATGGCAGGTCACACGGGGGATTGTGGTACCAACCCGCTCGGGCTTGATAGCAAATGAGTACTCCCAGCCCTATCACCAGTAATGCAATGGGTGTTAATTGCTTACTTCCCTTACTCGTGGGAAAGAATGGCTTGGTGACACTTGTATTCTTAGTTCTTGCGCCATATACTACAAACTCAGTTATAATATTAATAATAATATAAAATAGTTAATAATATTGTACAGTTACTTGTAGTCTTTGCATTTTTTTTCAACAGACTTCCGAAATGGAGGAGGTCCTCAATTCGGTTGTATGTTTTTTTTGTGTATTTGTTACGCGATTATTCCGCCAATTATGAATCGATTTCAATAATTCTTTTTTTGTTTGGTAGGTTCTACATGAGAGGTGGTCCCGTTTCAATTTTATCATTTTTTTAAAAAAAACAACAAATGTCGAAAAAAATTGCGTCTGGACATACATCGATGATATTTTCAACCGACTCTCTGGCTCATTGGAGTAGTGCGTTTAGTTGGCATAGCATCACGCCTGTATGCCCGAATGGGTAGGCAGAGGTGTATTACACACCCACGGTTCGCTAGCTATGTTTAAGTCCCATGTAATAGAGGGCGAGCCAATTGCCGTACATTGCCTAGAATTTTTCTTTTTACGAAAACGCTCAATAACACTGCCCGACCCGGGGATTGAAGCCTCAATGATCAGCAGTCGCATACACTACCACGCAGTTTAGTTCGCGTACCCATATTATATATATATATGGGTACGCCAATCTTTCTTCACGGTCTTCGGAAGACTCTCGCCGTTTTCTATTTCTTTCTCTACTGCGCTTTAGGCGCTCATATTTATTTTTTCAGACTCCTGTGCTTCGAGGAAGGCCTCCCCATCATGTACCATCTACTCTAACCTACGCACCTATTTTATAAATAACCACTAAAAAGCAAAAAAAAAATAACTTTTAATTAAAAAAAATGCCTTCAAAAGACACCTTGAACTAAAAACCAAAAAATAATTTAGTATTTACATACGATTTCCGTGCTAGACACCTACTGATGTGTTATTTTTAGCTTGTTCAACCCAAAATATAAGACGAAGTTATGACCTTATTATATCATCATAATAGATATGTTGAACGAGCGCAATTTTTCAATTTATTCGAGTATTTGGAATTCAGTGATAATAAGTTTAAAAATTCCATTTTGTGGATTTACACGGTACATTTATACAGGTCAAACTAATAAAAGCCTGTTAAGAATGTACAATATTCACTAAACTTTTATGCCTTGCACCAAGTTGTAATGGTAATTTCGATTTATGATAATAGCCTTCGCCGTAATGGCGATGCTCCATATCCTGAGCCATTTGTAAATGACGTACTTAATTACCAAAATATTGTTATTGTAATGACAACTTTATATCGTACTATAAAATTATTAATTTGATAAATTATACTACAAGCACATTAAATAAAAGAACAGACAAGTGTGCGTCGGCCTCGCATACTGAGGGTTCCGTACAAACTAGTAGGTATGTGAAAGTTCATAAACTATGAAAGCACCTAACAATATTTTATCGAAAAGACACAACTGACTGATTTTGATTTAGACTGGATCGAGGGACAAACTTAATTTTGCCGTTGATTTTCTCATAGCTCCAATAGATTACAGATTTGAGTATTTTATATTAGTTTTAAGCCGTTCCCGAGGAAAAAGGTCATGACATACAGACGGACGATTAGTTCCTTTTTTCGCTTTTGAGGCAGAGAATCCTAAAAATAAGAAAATTATAACATAATTTATTCTAAGAATCCACAAGTTAGGGCCGGATGTTCTCAGGGGCAGTGTAATAGTAGGTATGCTCGTATTTTATCGTGCTACACAAATTGATTTATTATTGTGGTTTTAGTTTGCAAAGTAACTTTAACACGCAAAATATGTGGGGGGTTTATTATTTTTTTGTAAACTAATTATATACTTTTTGTAAAGCCTAGTGGTTAAACCAAGGATTGCTAAGACATGGGTATTGAGTTCGATCCCTGAATCCACGGTACGGGCTTCGCACGGTGAAATAAAAAACATCATGCGGTGACCTGCATCAAACATAAATAAAGAATATAGACACGTTTCAGTGAAATACTGTCATGATTTTAATAATAGAATGGCAACATTATTAACGGTTGTCTTCTGACGTAAGCCGCATAGGTAGGTGATGGAGAAGTGTAAAAGAAAAACGAAGCTACTTAAAAAGAGGCAGTCAGTAGCACAGAACATTTTTACTATACGAGGTCAGTGGAGTTTAGACGTGTGGTAACGCTATGCTATAATGGATAGCCAGTAGACTGTAGCTATAGTACATAAATATAAGTATTGGTAATTCAGTAAGTTAAAGTGGGACAAATATACTGGCGTTATTTGTAGGAGTTATTTTATTTTAATACAATATTGAATATTTATATTAGAGTACAAATTATTATTTGTGAATGAGGAAAAAGAGAACATTTGTACGAGCGGGAATCGAACCTGCGTCCCTTCTTATACGGGGAAGTACTCTAATCCACTGAGCTACCGTACTACCTGGTGGTCATACCCAATTTCCTCATCATATTTGTCTTAACGACCAACGCCATCTATCGGAACGCATTTACATGCATTAAACCAATATAGTAAGTTTAATTTTGCAATTCAAATTCATACTATTTGATGGCGTGATTATTTTTTTCCTCATCCACAAATAATAATTAGTTCTCTAAAAGTAGCTGAGCATGTCAAGTGCTAAAAATATTGATCAAAACATTATTATATTATTTGTAATATTACTTTTATGATATTATGTACCTACAAGGTAACGGATAAATCTGGTTCTACATTTTCATCAAAACACATCCCATCTGCGACCCGCAGGGCTCATCCTTACACAAGGGTACCCTACACTCACGTAGTAACAAACAATTAAAACAAGATTACGCAATCAATGTGAACATAATCTCGAGCCCTCAAGTGGACCCTAAACTTTACTTCTTTACAACTAAAACTACGACTAAACTACGAACTATCTCTGTCTTCCGTCTGAAAGGACTTATTGTTATTTATTACTAGATGACCCGGTGAACTTCGTATCACCAACTATTTATTTTATCAGCGATTATCAATCTTAATCAATCTGCATCTTCTAAGATCTGAAAATAATTAGATTGGAAAGAGATTAAAAGTAATGACAGTAGCTGACATTTTGTCGTCTGTTAGTCAGTAAAGTTACCAATCCATCCATCCATCCATCAGCCTTTTAACGTCCACTGCTGGACATAGGCCTCGCCAAAAATGGGGGATAGTGCCGTAATTGCCACGCTTGGCAGGCGGGTTGGCGATCGCAGTGGATGCTGTTAATACTCGAAAGAGTGCTGCTGCCCACTCCCCCGTATTCCTTCAGTCGGCTCTTACGACTCCCATGGGTAGAGAGGGGTGGGACAATTCTAAAGCCGGCCCCACACGGCATATAGTTACCAATATTGAATTTTAAATATATTTATAGGGTTACTCCCATAGAGTATAAATACTATAGAGCGCGCCTTACTAAGTATGAACCGTAAGCACAAGTATGAACAGTATCGTACGTCGTTGAAACGCTCAATCAGCAGCAGCTACGGTTCATATTAAGTCGGAGAGCAATATTTTATTTATTTTTTGATAAAAATGGTGAAATGTACATTGCCAGGTTGCAAAAATGATTCCCGGCAACAAAATAAAAGGAATAGTAACATTTCTTTTCATCAATAAGTAGAATTTAGTTACTAAATCACTTGTTTTAGCAAAATTCAGAGGGGTCTTAGAGAGGCATGCGGGAAACGTGGGGCGGGTCGTCCCGGCACGCTATCCACCTACATTTTTTCTTCACGATGAGATAGTGTTGTACCGCATTTATTTTTATACGATATTTTTTTAATAGTGTAATTTTATATAAATATATTATTTCTGTCTAATAAATAATCTAGTGGTTAAATAATATAAATATAGGTACCTACCGACCTACATGTATGCTATTATATTATTAATTTGATACGTGCAGTAGTGGAATAATATATAGACGTAACAACAAAATACTTATATAAATATAATATAATAATTAACGCTGTTTAAGGGGCAATAATGGTCTACCTATGATCTGAGCTTGTTAATTCAGAAAAATGTCAAGGTTTTTAATTTTAAAATTTAATAAATGATACCTACCTTTTTAAAATTACTTGTAAGTATTATATTATTTATACCATAGCAAACCGATAAATATATTCTTCCAACCCTATTTACTCAGATTGAGAGCGATTTAGGCCGTAGTTCACCATGCTGGCCCAGTGCGGGTAAGCAGACTTCACAAGCGCGTAGCCGTGGAGTAAATCTCAGGCGTGCAGGTCTCCTCATCCTCATCCCTCACCAACTTCCAACCCTATTTACTCAGATTGAGAGCAATTTAGGCCGTAGTTCACCATGCTGGCCTAGTGCGGGTTAGCAGACTTCACAAGCACGTAGCCGTGGAGTAAATCTTAGGCGTGCAGGTCATCACGATGTTTTCTCTCACCGAGCAGTAATAATTTGTAAACAAATACACACATAACTTCGGAAAGTCAGAGGAGTATGCTTTACAAAACCTCGGGCTGGAGATTGAACTCGATAAAACTGTCTTTGCAGTCCTTGGTGTTACCGCTTCGCTATTTATTAGAATATTGAAATATATAATGAATTAATTCCTAACTTAAGTATATTCCCGGCAAACAATCGATATATTTGCAGAAATTACGTCACGCATGGAACGTCACTATAAAAACGCTATACCATAGTTAAGTACCTATAACACATTTGCTTACGATTGGCACAACTAAACCGAAGCGATACGCGCGCTCTATTGTTTATATACTCTAAGGTTCCTCCTTTTTTTTCACTTTTAAACCACCCGTATTATAGCGAAAAAAAACAATTGTTTAAATCGGTCAAGCCAGTTTTGAGCTTTAGCGAGACTAACGAACAGCAGTAATTTATATATATACAGGGTAAGTTTTTAACCAGTGCGCAATTTTTTTTATGGTTCTATATCAGTAATAGAGCACATTTATATTAATTGTTAAATCCGTTTTTTTATTATCTGACTTGAAATCAGTAAGAAATGGACACCAATCTTACGAGCAGCTCGAAGCTTTATTTTCTGCATTTTGGTGGTCCTAAGCCCATGAAAGTATGAAGGATAAATTAGAACTACTCTTACAAATAACTTCAGGTTACGACCTAAACTTAAAAACTTTAGCTCGAAACTGATAAAATTAGCGGTCAGTAACCCGTATAAATACCTACGCGTCGGCGCATTGAACGAGCACCGAAGTAGGTATTTACAGAAGCTAGCGGGTCGTGTGACCATAAAATCTGTTTCATAAGTGAACACCTTTTGCTAGTGATAACTTTATATTTCAGTACTAAGACATATCAAAATAAAAAATACGTGTTTATTAAAATTACCCTAAGTTTATTTTCTCAAAATTTGCGCACTGGTTAAAAAATTATCCTGTATATTGATTTGATACTATAATTGAGCAAAAATTTAAAAAACGAAGTAACTACATGCCCAGTTTTTAAAATGATTCAAATGCTAGAAAATGTAATGTATTAAAGATTTCAAATGCTAAATAAGCACTGGATTTTGCCAATTTATAGATATTGTTAGAGATTTTTTATTGAACTATCTTCGTATTTATTAAAACAGTCGTTCAGTTTAAATAAATCAAGTATTTGCAATTGTAATTGTTCCATTTTAAATTCTATTTCTCTTAAAGTGATATAGAAATTTATTTGGTTTGACTTTTTGAAGTTTCGTGGCCACAAATTAAATAAAAGCCCCATAAAAGAAAACATCTTGAACATACACATGCTTTTTTTCCTTTGCGTCGGGCAGGCGAAGAGGTTGCCGAAATTCCAAATAAGTCGGTATATCGAGTACTCGGACTACTAAGCCATGGCCGCCCTTTCTGGCAGACCCATCTGACTTAGAGGACCTATCCCCCCCTTAATAAGAGGCGCGGAATACGTGCGCCATATTAGCCATCTCCCGCCTTCGCTCTGCCGCCTCCTTTGCGTAGTTACATCACCTACTCGCGAAAGGAGACTGCGTAAAGTATGGGAAGCAAACATTTTATCAATACCACTAAAATCTTCAACACATATGGTGCACTTTGGCCAGTATCAATCTAAGAGAAGTTCCGTGACAAACAGTGGGACAGTAATTAATCCTACTACAAGTAATATTATAAAAGTGAAAATTCGTGTAGGCCTTTGGATGTTTGTCCATCAATCACGCAAAAATTACTGAATGAATTTCGATGCAACTTTTTTTGTTTGATAAGATCTATAGTATACGTATCTACGTATTTTTAAGTCTAATCAAGATTGATTAGACTTAAAAATACGTTTTATCTCGGTACTAAGTATAGTAGGTTGGTAGGTTGTAAAAACGAACTAAATAATAACAATTCTAAATATATCATAATAAATCATAACAAAAACTCTGAAAAAACTGTTTTGTGTTTAGACACACCTAAATAGTCTAATGCAGTTTTTTCTCAAATATCAATATAATTATGTATGTATAATAATTAGGATACTTACTTACAATTGACCAGCTTGTGTTTGGTCAATTTAAATATTATATTAATTATTTTATATAATGTTATATAAAAATATTAGGCATTTACGACAAGTGCGGGCAATCGCTCTTTTCATTACCTTAATGTGGGTAACATAAAACGATGCGTAACAAAATTTGATTGGTGGTAGCAGTATCTGATACGATAAATGAGGTAAATTATATGTCATAATAATATATCTGATGTAATTTGCCAGGTCATATATAGTACGTAATTGTAACAAATATAACCAGCTAAATTGCTTACGAATTATGACAGGATACTATTACTCATCTGCTAGTTCTATGAAAGGCAAATATCTAGACGGATAATATATATTATGATTCATAGAAATTCTTACCTACATACTAAGCCGATTTTTGTTGGCCCTCATGTCAAGTTAATAACTTTTAAGATTATATAGGTAAAACCAACGACTGCTAAGATAGTGAGCTAACACGACTGAGTTTCCGAGATTTTTTGATATCATGAGTGTATTTATTTAAGAATTATCACTGGTCGGTGAAAAAAGAAATGAAGGAACCTGGGGAGACCCGGTACCCAATAGTGGGACCGAAAAAGATTTGGAAAAAAATTATTGATAAAATCTCAATATCCTTACTCCAGTAAACGAGTCACGAATCAATTTTTTTTCTAATTTATTGAAGTTATACATCTTTTGGCGCGTTAGGGAAAAATTATGAGAGTAAATTTTTATGATGCGCGCGCACACCGTCACGAAAAACCGACACCCTGAAGTTAGCACCTATAGTCAACATTTTAGTTTTTTTTTGATATTTAAATAAACTTTATTTAACTAGATAATGCGTTATAATAAAACTTTCAATGTATTAAATACCTTTTTTCTATTGTTAGTGTCGTTTTTTCTACAAACGTAGTAACGAAGGATAAAATTTTTGAAAATATTTTTATCTTGTTACGCCAAAGAAGTATAACTTCTAACACGTGTACATAAGTACACACACACTTTTTTATATTAGTAAGGATTACTATATATTACTATAATACGTCTATCTTCTTATTCAAAGTAATTTTAAGATACGAGTAGGTACAAGTAGTGTACAGTTAGCTTTCCTCTGTCGCAATATATTATGATGATAGGTTGACGTCTACGTAATAGTATATACAAAAAAGTTATATCATTACTTACCTAAATGTACAAAAAGTAGCGCTACTTTGACTGTACCTGAAAAACCTTGATATTTCATGTTACTTTCATGAAAGATTTTCGCACAATGACCGCTCGAATACAAAATCCCTAGGAAAGTAAATAAGACAGGCTCAATAAATCTGTTGAGCTTATAATAGTGATGTGATACATTTTATATTGATTATACTGGGTGACTTTTTTCTCCGTCTTGAAAAATGGAGGGGATGATAGGTAAGTGATATAGAAACCTATGGCATAGTTATTTTTTATTTTTTTACTGACTTCGCCTGAAATTAATCTACCAATATAAACTCCTAATTTACATTCTTTTTCATATTTAAACGTTAAACATAAATAAATAATAACAAAAAAATAAATAAAAATCGTAAGCATTGTCACATTAGCAAACGCGCGCGCAATAATGAATAATTTCTACAAATATGTATAACTATCTCCAGGCAATTCAATGAAAGCGTATTTGAATGAACGTCACCCATTGGGCCTCTTGCCTCTTCCCACAAGTTGCAACTTGCAAGGTTCCAACCCCCGCACCTCCGGCTCCACCCGCTGGCCAGCGGCCCTTTATTTATTTTTTAATTGTTTTTCAGTCGCATGCGAATACGTACATAGTGACGTCGTGGCGTGTGATCTATTTGCATTATTTACGTTAACGTGCCGCTCTCGCTGTGTGATAAAGTAAACATGTACAACTATAGCAATGTAGAGTATTTAGCAATGGTGCGGTGTTATATCCTGTCTGGTGAAAATTTAGATAGTGCAAGGTGGATGTACGCAGAACCACAACATCTACAATCTCTTCACCGACGCGGTATTCAAGATCCACAAATTCCGAGCACAACTTTGATTTTGAATACATATCAAAGGTTAATCGACCACGGACAATTCCGTCTTCCTAGCCACGGCAGAGGCAGAGGCCGATCACCTTTGTCCAATCGCACGGAAAACGAAATTTTAACATGCTTTGAACGTCACCCAAGAAGGAGCACTAGCCAAGCCTCTCGAAGATTTGGCGTAAGCCAATATGCGGTGTGGAAGTTGCTCAAGTCTTTAAGCATGCATCCATACCACTTCACCCATGTGCAAGCGTTGCATGCGCCGGACCCCCGATCACGCATGGAGTTTTGTCGCTGGCTGCAGCTGGCTGTACATGCGCACGACAAAATTTTGTGGAGCGATGAATGATGATTTATATGATGATTTATAACGTACACAACGAGCACTGGTGGAGTTTTCAAAACCCACACAAAATCAGAGAACATTCCCATCAAATCAGGTTTAGTGTAAACGTATGGGCTGCAATAATAAATGACCAAATCATTGGTCCAATATGGATTGAAGGTCGATTGATTGATACGTAGTGCAAGTGAATTAAAACAGCGCATAATAGACGCTTTTAATGTTTTAAAAAGTGATAGAGACACCCTTCGTAGCTTAAAAAACAATTTACAAAAACGTGCAAATTTGCGCCTAGAAAGAAATGGTGAACATTTTGAACAATTACTGCGATATCGCTAAAAGGTACATTTTAATTATTTTGTAGACGTAATTAGTCAGAGTAATTTGTAAATAAGTTGATTTCAATCTTTTAAATGCGCCTAATATGTTGTAGTTCACACATAATATTAGTTAGTAGGTAGGTACCTACCTACCTATTATTTAATTTTATTTATTCCGGTTAATTATGATAACTAATAGTAAAGGTTTACATGAAATACAACTACAGCATGTTAGAAGGTCCTAAGCCCTTAAAAGTATGAAGGGAAGATCGAAATTTTTAAAATATTAATTCGGAGTTTTTTATACCACAACAGTATAAAGGCGTAGGTATCTCACATACGCCATTTCGTTCGTAGGTACCCACTTTTCATTCATGCACGCTTGGGCCGTGGTTAGGTTAGTAGGATGCTCCGTCAACACGTGCGTGCGGCGACGGGGCGGGTCGATAGTGGACCTTTCGTTCGCTAGCCCCGACGTCGCAGCACGAGTGAGGAACTGGTGTGTCCTGGAGGAGGTTGAGACCTTGTCCGATCATCGGTATATCCGGATTGAGGTCTCCCGGTCCCTTCAGGGCCCCAGTAGGGGTCACGCAGCGCGCAGAACTCCCGCGTTCCCGCGGTGGGCTGTGGGCAGGCTGGATAGGGACCTACTGGTGGAGGCAGCCATCGTAAAATCGTGGCTGTCCTCACCAGCCCTGACCGAGGGGGTGGACGTTGAGGCTGGCCGATTTCGCGCTGCGATTACGCAGGTGTGCGATTCGGCCATGCCCCGTGTGCGACGTCCTCCTCCGAGGAAGGGGCTCTACTGGTGGTCCCAGGAGCTGGCAGACCTCCGTGCGGCGTGTATTCGTGCCAGGAGGTCCTACACCCGCAGTCGGCGGCGCAACCGCGATATGGAGCGGGAGGGCCAGCTGTACGAGGCGTACCGCACCTCGCGAGCCGCGTTCAAGTTGGCCATCTGCGGCGCCAAAGCTGACAAAAGGCAGGAGATGCTGGACGGTCTCAACCGTGACCCCTGGGGTCGCCCATACCGTGCGGCGCTTAACAAGCTCCGCACTCAGGGCCCCCCCCTCACAGAGACCCTTCAGCCCAGCCTCCTCACCGAGGTGGTCGAGGGTCTATTCCCACGACGGGCGGAGCACACGCCCCCGGTCATGACACCGCCAGGTAGCGACCGGGAGGCCGATCTCAGTGTACCGCCCGTCACCGCGTCGGAAATGGGGGCGGCAATTTCGCGGATTCGTTCCAAGAACACCGCCCCCGGCCCAGACGGGATACCCGCCCGGGTACTGGCCCTGACTCTGGACCACATGGAGCCCCGCCTCAGGGGACTGTTCGACGCGTGCCTGGCGTCCGGACGGTTCCCTGACTGCTGGCAGGAGGGGAGGCTGGTACTCTTGCCGAAACCGGGGCGAACGCCGGATTCGGTCGGGGCCTTCAGGCCCATCGTGCTGCTGGACGAGGCGGGTAAGTTGCTGGAGAGAATCCTCGCTGCCCGCATCGTCCGGCACCTGCGCGACGTCGGACCTGACCTGTCGGACGCCCAATTCGGTTTTCGGACTGGTCGTTCGACGGTCGGCGCAATCATGCACCTGAAGGCCGCGGCCACGGCAGTCGTCGTCGGCGGTGGAGTGCTGTTGGCGGTGTCGCTTGATATCGCCAACGCATTCAATAGTCTGCCATTCAGCTGTATCAGGGAGGCGCTCCGGTATCACGGGGTGCCTGCATACCTGAGGCGGCTAGTGGCAGACTATCTTGAGGGCCGCAGCGTTCTCTATGAGAGCCGCATAGGGGACGTTGTGAGGAGACCTATGTCGTGCGGTGTCCCGCAGGGTTCGGTTCTAGGGCCGCTCCTGTGGGACATCGGTTACGACTGGGTGCTACGCTGTCGGCTCCCTCCTGGGCTGGCGGTCATCTGCTATGCGGATGACACGCTGGTCGTGGCCCGGGGCGGAAACTTTGAGGAAGCGGCGTTCCTGGCCACCTTAGGGACCTCGGAGGTGGTCAGGAGGATCGGGGCGCTGGGGCTTAGGGTGGCCCTGGACAAGTCGGAGGCCCTGCTTTTCCATGGGCCCCGACGACGGCCACCTGCTGGCGCCTCGATCACGGTGGACGGGGTCCGAATTGGAGTGCAGGCCCAGATTAAGTATCTGGGCCTGGTGCTGGACGGGCGGTGGCGCTTTCGCGAGCACTTCCGTCAACTGTCTCCGAGGCTCGTCGGTGCGGCGTCCGCCCTTGCACGGCTCATGCCGAATATGGGCGGACCCAACAATGCGTGTCGACGGCTTTACGCGGGGGTGGTCCGGTCGATGGCGCTGTACGGCGCACCCGTGTGGGCGGAGTCCCTGGACGCACTAAACAGGGCTCTTCTGTGGAGGCCACAGAGAGTCGTCGCGTCCAGGGTCATACGTGGATACCGAACGGTGTCGACGGAGGCGGCCTGCGTGTTGGCCGGAACCCCTCCGTGGGACTTGGAGGCGGAGGTGCTCGCCGAGGTGTACCGGCGGGCGTCGCAAGAGCGGGAGGGGGGTGGACGTCCCCCACCCAGCGTGGTGGCCAGATGTCAGGGCAACGCCCGCCGAGCTGCCATGGCCAACTGGAGGGCGCGGCTGGAGGCGCCCCGGGCCGGTCTTTGGACCGTAGGTGCGCTCCAGCCAGTGCTGGAAGAGTGGGCAGGGCGACGGCACGGAGTCCTTACCTTCCGACTGGTGCAGGTGCTGTCGGGGCACGGTTGCTTCGGCAGATATCTGCACATTGTCGCAAGGAGGGAAGCGACTCCGGGCTGTCACCATTGCGGCTGCGACGAGGACACGGCGCAGCACACGCTCGAGTCGTGCCCGGCTTGGGCCGAGCAGCGTCGTGAACTTGTCGCAGCAATAGGGGGGAACCTCTCGCTGCCGAGCGTCGTCAGAGCGATGCTTGGCAGCGACAGGAATTGGGCCGCGGTCGCTGCCTTCTGCGAGGAGGTCATCTCGCGGAAGGAAGTGGCGGAGAGGGCCAGGGAGGCTGATCCTTCCGCAGACCCAAACCGCCGCCAGCGACTGGGGCGGCGCAGGCGTGAATATTTGCGCCTAATGCCGCCCTAGCTGGGGCTGCGGGTGGATGGACCGGGGAACGTCCGCCACCCGCAAGGCCTCCCGCGAAGGTGCGACGCTCCGTGTACGGATGCGTTGCTCAGATGAGGGTACCCGAAAGGGTAAGCCGCCGGCGGACCACCGAAGGAATGTAACATAGTTCCAGTGGCTCGCCAATAAAGGCGGAGAGACGGTACACGGCGGGTTTCTTTAGTGGGTGAAGGCCCCACACTACCCTGTTCGTTGCCCCGAGCGACGGGGTGTGCGGTTAGGAACATTTTTTCCCGCCTAAACAAAAAACAAAAAAAAAAGGTTAGTAGGATGCTTTCATTTTATGTATTTTATAGGATTTTTGAAACTTTCATAAATGAAGTGCTAGTACACTAATACTGTCGTTAATAGATTCTATTTCACATACATAATACACCACATTGTTATCAAGACTGAGAAAGAATTCATCCAGAATATCGAACCGTAGCAATTTTATTAAACTATAATGGATTAATTAATTTTATTCAATATTATCATTATTTTTGCTCCGTGTAAGGTCCTATTATAATCTCATAAGCGCAGCGTTTTGGCACTAGCACACTAGCCCCCTTACAAATAAACATTGTACAAGCTCCGAATAGTTATACAATGATTTGTTCCGTTCTTTCAACGTCAAACTGTCATATTAGTGACAAAGACTAAACACTGAATAACTATTCAGAGGTTATACAACGTTTATTAGCAAGGCTGTAGAGGTATAGTTTACAGGGCTAAAAAGATATGACATGGAGAAGAAGTAGAGTGAGGTACTATAAATTATATAGACCTCACTTTACGAACGAAACACAATGTTAGTAATACAAACACGTTTTTGTCGGCTATGGCAGATGCCTAACCCTTATTATAATGAAAGATTAATGTCATCATCCCTCCAGCCTTATCCCAATATTTGTGTTTGGGGTCGGCTTCCGACCTGTTTGGTTTTAGCTGATCCACCAGAACTTACAAGGAGCTACCGCCTATCTGACCGCCACGACTGAACTAAGAGAACAACTACCGCCTTACGCGATCTTAGAACTCGTAGCGTAACGACGAAGCCGTCACGTCACAATTATATAGGACCTACCTAGGGGTCTAAAAATAAATAAATAAAGAGCACATTAATACAAATTTTAATTACTATAAAAAAAGCACGTGAATTAAGAAAATACAGTAATTTTGGATATTATAGTCTCATTTATCCGTGTAGTGACGGATTAAGAATACAAGAGTCACCACCCCATTCTTTCCCACGGGTGTCGTATGAGGCGACTAAGGGAAGTAAGCAATTATCATCCATTGCATGACTGGTGGTAGGGCTGGGTACCAAGTGGGAGTACTCACTTGCCACTACAAGCAATAAAAAAAAAAATACCTCGAAATATTACTCACAGCGTCACACACACGCGTTAAGAGTTTATAGGATGATCTTTATGACAAGACGTCTTCTTCTTTAGATCTCAAACAAATCCCTTCTCGGACCAGAAGGTCAGTCTCGGTCTTAGGTCCAGATCTTGAGGTCCAACAATAATATATTGCTGAGAACACACCTGAAATATCTTCAAGTAAAGAATCAAATCAATCCTCAAGATAATCTTCAGAATAAAGAGTTATGACAACTTTCAAGTCAATCTTCAAGACAATTTTCAGAATAGGTAGAGCGTTATGACAACTGTCTTTATCGGAGCCTCCCCGCGTCTAAAATTTAAAGACCCTGTCACGTCTGTCTGGACTTGACCGTTCGAGGTTTGATGAGACTTCAAAATTTTAAAATAAATGTTTCTTTTCTTTGAGGCCTATCAGTTGTAATCTATTTATAAAAGAAGGATTTAGGTCCATCCATCCATCCATCCATCAGCCTTTCGATGTCCACTGCTGGACATAGGCCTCCCCAAAGTGAGGGATAGTGCCATAATCGCAAGGCTTGGCAGGCGGGTTGGCGATCGCAGTGGATGTTGTTAATACTCGAGGGAGTGCTGCTGCCCACTGCCCCGGTATCCCTCAGTCGGCTCTTACGACTCCCATGGGTGGAGAGGGGCGGGACAATTCTAAAGCCGGCCCCACACGGCAAAAAAGGATTTAGGTAATACGTTAGAAAAGAGGATTTAGGAAATATTATTACAAACTAGACCGGATTCAATTGTTTATTTAAGTAACGACTGCCATGATGTTATTTTTTGTGTTTAGTACTTATACACGTGTGGTTGACTTCACAAAGTTAACTGAAATAAAATTTAATATCAAAAATAAAGCTTATTATATTATGAAATAACAAAATTGATGATGTATCTTGGCACGTTATACACACATAGTTGAAAGAGTACAAAATTTATATTTATCATTTGTATAGTATATGACTAGCAGTATTTTACGATTCACCCATCGCTTAGTTAAAAAGAAATATTTGTCTTTATAAATAATTTAGAACTTCGGCATAGACAATATTGTTGTCCCCTGCGCTAATACTTCATTTCCGTTCCGTACTCTAGTTGGCATTTTATGATCGGTCCCTAAAGATCATAACGTAATATTGTATATCCTTCCTCGAGAATCAAACTATTAAATTCAAAAAGGTTTTTATGCGTAATACAAATAAGGGCGCTTAGACAAATAAAAATAAAAAGTGTCTTCAGCTTAATTAAACTCAGAATAAGTTCGACGGTCTGTATGGTTACGATGGAGAGATGGTATACTTACTTTTACTACTTAAATTCAACTAAATAGGGAGTTCAGAGACATTAGTAAAAAAAACCATATGTGTGCAATTCACACACGGCAGAAGTGAAATTTCTAAAAAGTAGCCTACGAGAGATTGAGATGGATATAGAGTATAAGTAGTATTAGGATAAATGTAAGGTTTATTATTTTTTACCAAGCTTAAAATTACCTCTCAATAATTAAATTTGATGGAGCATTATAATTCATTAAAATTTTGTTTTCTGCAACGATATGGATCCATCCATCCATCCATCCATCAGCCTTTCGAAGTCCACTGCTGGACATAGGCCTCCCCAAGAGAACGCCACAACATGTGTTTCGCTCATATGGGGGATAGTGCCGTAATCTCCACGCTTGGCAGGCGGGTTGGCGATCGCAGTGGATGTTGTTAATACTCGAGGGAGTGCTGCTGCCCACTCCCCCGGTATTCTCTCAGTCGGCTCTTACGACTCCCATAGGTGGATAGGGGTGGGATAATTCTAAAGCCGGCCCCACACGGCAAATAGGATATAATGGATCCCGTAGTAATTCATGGGACAACTTTGGTAAAAGATCTTGTGAAGCTCACCATAGCAACATAAATAACAAAAGTATATGATTCACTTCGGGGGTAGGTGAGAAAAATACTTTATAACTGGCATGGGAATATCAAGTGAACATAGCAAAATAGGTATTAGTTTATTATTAAATGCATATCACTTTTCCAAACTTATATTATGTACACCGTAGTCATATGTTTTAAGTATAGATCAAGCAAGCCGGAGACCGAAGTTTAAAATCTAGGTGATTTGAAACTTCGGTCTCGGAATACTTTTTGTGACAATAAAAATATTTCAAAGTTAATTAAAAGAACTTTAATGGGCTTTTCTGCAACTGACTGTTAATCCTATAACATTGATGTGTTTGTTTCTTTATCGTGGAACATTTTTGTTTCATCGAGTTTCAAATCACAACAATTCTAAAGTATTCTCTCAATAAGAACTTTTAATGCATAATACACATTTTGTACCATTCAAATGTTGGTATATTATGAAATTCTCTTACGACACAAAGTAAAGAAGTTTAATTTTAATAACCGCTGCCTGCAGGAGGAATCTTAGAAGAAAAATATATTTTTTAGAGCCAGAAGGACACTTAAATAATTTTAATTTATAACGTATACGTGGGCTCTTTGTAGATTTATATACTTCGTAATCATCCAAAATGATCGAGGCTATTTTTCTCGAGTACAGCCATTTAACGGTCTGCGTACTTCTTCTGTATACGGGAGCAAGATGGATGCCTACAAAAAACCTTTAGACCCAAATCTTAGCTAACGATGCGAGGACACGAAACAAATTTTGTCCTCCACCACAAAAGCACCATTTATCACTATCGCGTTATATGTACGCAGAAAGAATGGTTCCAAAAAGATCGTAATAATAACTAGTTCATAGAGTTCATTTTCACTTGTCTCAAAATATGCATAGAAACTCTAAAGTAGGAAGCCGTTGATGCGTTAAAAATGACGTTGTCGGTAAAGCAAATAAGCTAAGGAATACTTAAGGAGAAATTTTGGCTACAATTTTGTGGTGCATGAAAATGTTTGCGCTATAAGTATAAGGAAACTTGGAAATCATTTTGTCCGTGTGGTGACGGACTAAGAATACAAGTGTCACCACCCCACTCTTTTCCATGGGTGTCGTATGAGGCGACTAAGGGAAGTAAGCAATTATCATCCATTGCATGACTGGTAGTAGGGCTGGGTACCAAGTGGGAGTACTCATTTGGTATCGGGCCCGAGCGGGTTGGTACCACCACTTCCCTTGTGACCGGCCATGAAGCACATCGTTGTGTTTTGGTTGTAGCAGAAGATAGCCGTTTATTCTTTCATTTCATATCTGTGAAATGAAATAGTGAGCAGCGGCTTGACAATAATTCCGAGAGGTTAGTAGTATAGTCCATGAGCGACGGTTACCATTTACCATCAGATGGGCCGTGGCTCGTCTGCCACCAAAAGCAATAAAAAAAAAAGAAAAAAAAAGAAAACCATTTTGGTTCGGATCAGCGTCATAAATTGGTAGGTATTATTTCGTATGCATACTCAACAATAAGAGAATAATGGTTGCTAAGCTGCGTTTGTTTAGTGCATAAAGACTGCAAAGACAGGGGAGAATTGAGTTCGATTCCAAGTCTGAGATTGAGACCTATATGGTCTCAGGCACATTATATACTCGGACTTTTTGAGTTTGTATTTTGTTTTTGTTTTTATACTAACTACTGTTAAAATAAAATCATACTTATAAAATTTTAATTATTTGTGAATCGCAAAAATGTATGTGGTTTTTGTATTGAAAGGAACCATTACCTAATGTCATCTGAACAGTTAATATTTAAAATAATTTTTTCTATACAAAGTGTGAAAATATCAAACCTAAAATAACAGCCACTAGCAGGACTTGAACCTGCGTCTCCTGAAATACCATCCCAGATGCTTTGCCAATTCAGCAATCATGACAATTGCTTGAGACTGTGAATTTCGATAACACATTCATTCTTAACATCTTTGGTGACGCCCCAAAGTATTTGGGACGGTATTCCAGGAGATACAGGTACAAATCCTGCTCATGACTGCTATTTTTGATTTAACATATTATCTCACAGCATTTATCAATTATTCCATTTTAAAAATGTATGCCCTATTCTTGTCTAGGTTCCGGACTATATGTTATGTATGCTAAATTTCATGTTGATCGGTTCAGTACTTACGTTGTAAACGCATAACAAACTCATTCACATGTGTAATATTAGTAAGCATTGTAATATTTAACGTGTGTGATAACTTAAAAAGAGTAAATGAAGTTGAAAGTAACAATGATTTTTACATGTACCTTTCGGAGCTATTGACTGAGTTGGAAATGTAGGGCTCCCAAAGATTTGTTAACAATTTGCTCGTGGAATTTTTTGAGAATTATTCAATTGAGCTTTCGAATGAATGCGAAATAGGTCAAAGGTCTTTTTAAATATTTGGAGTATATTTTTCGTGTATGCTTTTATGGAATAAGAGTTAATTCAATCGTGATTTTGTAACGTTGATACCAGTGGTGCGTAAAATATGTAAAAGAGAAATGGGAGGCAAGGTCATATATCAGTTATTTTAATAAACAAGGGTTAAAATTATAACAAAAATTGATGTAATGACAGTATAATTTCGATAAGTCAGAGTTGCGAAGTCTTTTACTAAAACTGGAGATCGAACTCGATACCTCTGTCTTTGTAGTTCAACACCATTTAATATTGACGACTAAAGACTGTTGTTATTAATAACAACGGTCTTCAATTATTTACTATATAAATAGTAAACAATTAAAGATCATTGTTTCTTTACTATTAAATCATTTCGCATATAAGATTTTTATTAGGAAATAAAATTAATTTCATCCATCCATCCATCCACCCATCCATCAGCCTTTTAAAGTCCACTGCTGGACATAGGCCTCCCTAAATATGGGGGACAGTGCCGTAATCGCCACGCTTGGCAGGTGGGTTGGCGATCGCAGTGGATGTTGTTAATACTCGAAGGAGTGCTGCTGCCCACTCCCTCGATATTCCCTCAGTCGACTCTTACGACTCTGATGTGGTATATGTAGATATACGCGGGCGGCTATGCACCGTCGCCCGCTGTATTACAACTCAGTAATAAACGAGCTTATTAACTACGCGGTTGTTTCCTTTTCGCATACCTATCAGTGGCAACGAGGACTTTAAAGTTACCCACGCAACAATAATAAAAAAAATGCCTAATTATTTAAGAACTCTGTCCAGTTTCAACCACAAATCAAGTGAGTGGATGATATTTAAAGGAAAACTAAACCAGTTCCTCAAGGTGAACAAGATAGCAGATGCGTGCTATACTGGTGACATACCTTACGGATGAAACATATCGCCTAGTACGGAACCTAGCGTATCCTAAAGAAGTGGATTCGCTTACGTTCGATCAGCTGGTAATATTACTCGATACCCATTTTAAGTCAAGGGAGTGTTCGTACGCGAATAAGGCACGATTTTATGGTGCCACAAGAAGATCTGGCGAAAAATTGGCAGAATGGGCAGCACGACTAAGAGGTCTAGCGAGTTATTGCGACTTCGGGGCCGCTTTGGAAGCGAATCTTGCAGACCGCTTCGTCCTAGGCTTGGGACAGGGCCCTGAGCGGGACAAGCTATTTGAAAAAAAGGCATTGCTGATGCTGGCAGAGGCATTGGAAATACCGGAGAAAGCAGAGGTAGCAAGTGAAGCTAAGTTGGCGGTAACGGACGGTCCTGTTTCCATTAAGGAGGAACCACTATTTCACGTGGCGAGCGGGAGCGGATTCAGCCGAGGTGGCTCGGGTGCAGCGTGGCGAAAGGTCGCGCCCGTGGCGGTGGACCGTCACGATTATCGACAGGATGACTTTCGATGCTCCACCTGCGGCTTAAAAAATCATAATAGTGAAAAGTGTCGTTTCAAAAGCTATTGGTGTCAAAATTGCGGTGTTGTAGGACATCTAAAAAAAGTGTGTAAGAATAAGTCTTCACGAGTAAACAATATTAATGTTTCCAATGAGGACACAGCTGACGTAACCTGTTGTTTAGAGTGCCAAAATTTTAACCTGAGGTACGTAAATAGCAAACCGATTATACTCAATTTATCCTTAGGCGAGAAAAATATATCCATGGAATTAGATTCCGGTTCAGGGTATTGTGTTGTTTCAAAAACAATGTATAACGAAACGTTCTCGGACTATAAGTTACAAAATTGTAAATTCAAGATGTGCCTTTATGACGGCCATAAAATCTCACCACTTGGTTATTTTAGTATAAATGCTACATACAATGACCAAACTAGCCCGATTAATATTTTTGTTGTTAATAACGGTGGACCCCCTTGTTGGGTCGAGATTTTATGTCAATTTTCAATTTGATAATTACAACTAAAATAAATAGTATTAGCACTGACAGTGATTGATGTACATACCGTGTTGGAACAATATCCTGATTTATGACGCGATGAACTCGGTGCTTTTAATAAGTTCAAGGTCAACTTAATATTGAAGGAAAATTCGAGACCAAAGTTTTTTAAAGCACGCACTGTACCCTTTGCCTTAATGAAATGAAATGAAATGAAATATTTATTTGCAAGAATTTTGGTTATAACATTGCCGAGGTGTTAGTAGCTAATAAATAATCTGACAAAATTCTGCCTTAAAAGGCGTACAAATGTTAGGCGAACATGAATTGATGTCAATTTAATCCCTTTATGCCAATTGTTTGAATGTCAATATCATAATAATAGTAGGTGAGCAATATAATTGTCCTTGTTAATGAAATAATTACAAAATCAAAATAATAATGTCATTAAGAGAACAAAAATATATGTATATATTTATTTATTAAATTATAGGCGATAATAATATGTTTTTCATTTAAATAGTCAAGTACTGAATAATAACACTTATGTAGGAGAAAAAAAGACAGTTTTTTTTTTATTATGTTAAGAGAGTCCTCTATTAAACTAATGGGCAATTTTTTAAATATTCTTATCGCAATACAATACGCATTTCTATTAGTTAATGCTAGACGTTGCATTGGAACAAAGAGCCTATTAGGGTTTCGACTGCTTCTTTTAATAACATCGCAATGTTTGTCGAATAAGTGCAGATTCTTTTTTACAAATACACATATTTCATAAATATACAAACATGGAAAAGGCAATATGTTACATTGTTTAAAGAGCGGCACACAACTATCCAGATACCCTGCACCACACACAGAACGCGGGCATTTTTTTTGTACTATAAATACCCTGTCCGCATCTACCGAAAATCCCCATAATATGCTGCGTAACGGAGACAAAATGAGACATAACCATGATAGGCTAATAGTGAGGCTTCCATTGTTATGGTTTGTCTGAGACGATACAAGACATATACAAATCTATTTAACTTTTTACACAATTTATCTACATGTGATTTCCAATTACAGAACTGGTCAATAGTAATACCTAAAAAAACAGTTTCAGTCACAATATGTATAGTATTATTCTCGTATGATATACTTAAATTATTAGAGTTGCCTTTAAATGTGCGAAATTCTATAAAATTAGTTTTAGTTAAATTGACTGTTTAGTTATTCTGCCGTAACCAGTCCAAAACATTAGTCAGGGCCTTATTGACCTCTTTCTCAAAAGTAAATTTATTTTCACATTCAATTATTAGTGTGGTATCATCAGCAAACAAGAGACATTGATGACTTGTAGCATTGGGCAAGTCATTAACATATAAGAGAAATAATAGGGGTCCTAAAACACTGCCCTGTGGTACCCCAAGTTTATTCAAACGGTACTGGGAGCGAAACGTTTCTTTAGTAGATTTGATCACTTTATTTATTTCTACAGATTGGTATCTATCTTTTAAATAACTTTGTATCCAAGTTTGAGCTTTACCTCTAATACCATATTTTTCTAGCTTATGCAGTAACATTTCATGAGAGATAAAGTCAAAAGCCTTGCTCATGTCCAGGAATATAGCCACTTCTGGTTTTTTGTTATCTAAACATTCCATAATTATTTTTACAAGTGAAAAACAAGCATGAACGGTAGAACATTTTTTTCTAAAGCCTAATTGGGATGGACTTAGTGTGCAGTTAGCGTCTATAAAATGAATTAGCCTATTAAACATAGCCTTCTCAAAAATTTTTGACAGTATTGGAACTAATGTAATCGGGCGGTAATTGGTCAGTTCGTTCTTATTGCCTTTCTTATATAAAGGTTTCACCACTGAGTATTTTAACCGGTCCGGGAATATGCCTTCTGTGAATGAAAGGTTAATTAAACGGCTTAAAGGTACGCTTAATTGTCCTGCGCACAATTTTATTAGCTTTGTGCTTAAGTCATCGTATCCGATTGAATTTGATGGTTTTAGTGATCTAATCATTTTTATAATATTAATTGGATCAGTTGGACTTAAATAAATTGTTTTAATTACATTTGGAATGTCATTATAATTATTTCTAGTAGACACATTTGCATTAGTTAAATTAATGTAGTAATCATTGAATTTCTCCACTATATCAAGAGGGCATGTATATTTTATATTGTTAAATATGATTTCATTCAAGTCATCAAATGGTATTTTATTATTGCAATTATTATTTATTATTTTCCACGCCGCTTTGCATCGATCACTAGATTTATTAATATAATTTGTACTACAGTTTTTTTGAGCAGTTTTAATACATTTCTTTAATATATTAGAGTAAGTGAAATACTTTTTATAATTATTTTTTTATTATTTGGTGATGATTTATATTGAAGATAGTAACGCCGTTTCCTATTACAACATTTTCTCAAATTCCTGGTCATCCACTTATTTTTAAATGGCTTATTTGTTATTTTTACTCTAATAATAGGGAAACACAGGTTAAAAAATAAACTAATAAGGTCATGAAAGCTATTAAATGCATTATTCATGTCTCTTTCAGATAAAATATCCGTAAAAGAAAGAGCTGACATGCAATCTTGAGTTATATGGTTTGCCAAAGATCCATAAAAGCAACGTGCCACTTCGCCCGATCGTAAGTCAAATTAACTCTCCTACTTACGATCTAGCTAAACACCTCGCCAAAATACTGCAACCATTAGTCGGTGGGACTGCATCGTTCGTGAAGGATTCTAGACATTTTGTGGATATCATCAAGAACATGGAAGTGGACTCAGATGAGGTGATGGTGAGTTTTGATGTGGAGTCACTGTTCACCAAAGTTCCCATTAATGCTTGCCTGGAGGTCATTGAGAAAAAACTAAGAGCGAATGATCTGTCCAGTGAGTACAATGTTCTACTAAGAAACTGTCTAGAAGGCAACTACTTCATCTACCAGGGACAGTATTACCTCCAGACCGATGGAGTGGCCATGGGCAGCCTATTGGGGTCGGTTATGGCCAACATCTGGATGGAACATATCGAAGAAATGATCAAGCCGAAACTGTCCCAGGTTAAACTGTGGAAGAGATACGTTGATGACGTATTCTGCATTATGAAGGGCGGCAGACAAGAAGTGGAAACATTTGCTAAGGATTTGAACTCCATACATCCCAACATTAGGTTTACTTTTGAAATTGAGATGGACAGATCGTTAGCATTTCTTGATGTAAAACTAAGGGTCAAAGCAAACGGTACCTTATCACATACTGTGTACAGAAAACCCACGCACACTGACAGATACTTGCATGCTGACTCGTACCACCATCCACGACACCTTCAATCCGTAGTAGCATCTTTGACCAATAGAGCATACAACATTTGTGACCCTGAACAATTGAATAGTGAGCTCACACATGTTCAGGAGGTACTTAAACGAAACGGATTTAGGGGTAGCACACGACGACTGCGGAAGAAGGAGGCACGAACTGGGGTAGACAGGGCACCAGCCTTTTTACCGTATATTAAAGGAGTAACGGACAAAGTTGGAACAGTACTACAGAAATACTCCATTAAGACTGTATATAGTCCGCATTCCAAAGTATCACATCACCTACGTACTCCAAAAGATATAATCCCTCTGCAGACACCTGGCGTTTACAAAGTGGATTGCAGCTGTGGTAGTTCTTATATCGGACAAACCAAACGTGCAATTGCGGAAAGGGTTAAAGAACATATCGCGGCTTTAAAACACCGACATACACAAAAGTCAGCTATAGCGGAACACTTGCTGGAGGCGGGATCCAACCACTGGATTGAACTGCATAAACCACAGGTCCTCTCCACCGACCGTCACTATTACTCCAGGATGGCGCGGGAAGCGGTTGAAATCAAAAAACATGCTAATTTCAACCGAGAAGATGGATACCGTTTGTCAACATCATGGAATCCTGTCATCAGTAAGTGTACATATCGCCGAACAAACATTACGCGCCAGTGTGAGGATGTCGTTAGTGTGGTGTGTCGAAGTACCGACAGTTTCGGAAATCAAAATATAAACGAGGCGAGGGTAGTTACAGACACTCGCGCTTCACGGAGGCAACGCTGAACTACACCAGTCAACCCGTGACCACGGCCGATGCAATACGGTCGAAACGTCGGGAAATTAAGGTATTCAACCTCAACATTATATACGCGATTAAGACCCGATTTATTAATATTTGTGTATAAATTATCTGAGCTAAAGTCACGTCCATTCTCAAACCATACCTTGGGTTTTCATTTGCTTAATTCTACTTGGGTTTCAAAAGATATGGTTTGGGCAGTTTCATGGTCAGAAAGCGCTAAATAATGGGTATTAGATGTTATATTTTTTAAATTACTACAAATTAAATCAATACATGATTTTTGTCGAGTTGGTGTCACAATATGATTATTTAAATTATAGTTAAGCAGTATTGAGGTTAGTTCTTGTGCGTGTTTGCTATTTTTTAACATGTCTATATTCCAATCACCACAGACAGAATTAGTACTTAAAGAAAACGGTAAGGTCAAAATAGCTGGCGATTTTTCCGTCACACTAAATAAGGATCTTGTTGTAGACAAGTACCCACTGCCTCGAATTGAGGAAGTATTCGCTAAGTTAGGTGGTGGTCATCATTACAGTAAAATTGATTTAAAAAATGGATATAATCAATTTGTATTAAGTGAATCGTCCCAGGAGCTCACAATAATAAACACATTCAAAGGACTTTTTAAATATACACGTCTAGTGTACGGCTTGGCTAACGCTCCTGCGATATTTCAAAAATCTATGGAATCGCTCCTTTCGGGTATACGAGTAGATGGAGTAAGTTGTTGGCTCGTCGATATTTGTATCACTGGACCCTCTACGACCATTCATTTAAGTAGACTGCGAGAAATATTAAGGAGATTAAATGGAGCGGGGCTACGTATACAGCGGGATAAATGTGTTTTTTTTAAACCCAGTGTTACGTATCTCGTGTTATCAATAGGGACGGGTTACAGACGTCCCCCACTAAAGTTAAGGCCATTTTAGAAGCGCCTGAACCGACGTACGTAACAGAGGTTAAACGTTTCATCGGTGTAGTTAATTATTACAGGAATTTTATTCCAAATGCGTCAGGCGTTATAGGCCCATTGCACGAGTTGCGGCGTAACGGCGCGGAGTGGGAGTGGGGCTCACGGCAGCGACGCGCCATACAGGCGGTGAAGCGGGAGTTAGCGTCCGAGCGGGTGCTGGCGCACTTCGAGCCGCGCGCGCAGCTCGTGCTAGCCGTGGACGCAGGGCCTGCCGGCCTCGGTGCGCTCCTCCAACGCGACGAATAGGGTCGCTAGCGCCCGTTAGCTTATGCATCAAGATCGCTGTCGGCTAGTGAACGTAATTATAGTCAAATTCAAAAAGAAGCGACAGCGATCATTTTTCGTGTAAAACGGTTCCACCAATATCTTTACGGACGCAGTGATCCATTTATTCTAAGGACCGATCATCGACCCCTAGTCTCCATTTTTAATAGTAAAAACGGGATATCCGTCACTACAGCGTTGCGCCTGCAGAGGTACGCTATTATATTATCAGCCTACAACTAAACAATTCAGTATACGTCGAGTGCAAATAATATAGTAGCGGACTATTTTTCCCGCGCTCCCTTAGTGAAGAGGTCTTGTGACAGTGACAAGAAATTCGACACACTCGGTGCTTTGAAATTTTTAGACACATTTTCGCCCGCGATCACGTCAAAAGATATTATGCAGGCCACTGAAAACGATAAAATACTTAGAACGGTGAGTAAATATATATGACAAGAGGCTGGCCGCGTAAAATAAATTGCAAATACATAAAACCTTATTTCCAATGTAGAACGGACTTGCAGGTCGAAAATGGAATCATATTGCGGGGCCATAGGGTGGTAATTCCAACGGCACTCAAGAAGCTTATGCTAGGCGAACTTCATAATACACACCTAGGTATAATAAAAATGAAAAGTAATGCGCGTAGTAGAATGTGGTGGCCGGGGATCGACGGCGACATCGAGCGCTGGTGCGGCGCGTGCGAGACGTGTGTGGATGCGCGCGCGGCGCCGCTGCGAGAGCCCCCCGCACCCTGGCCGCGGCCCCCCGCACCCTGGCACCGCCTCCACATCGACTACATCAACGTAGGGCAAAGGGTATATCTTGTTGTGATCGACTCGTACAGTAAATGGCTAGATTGTACCGCGAGCTCTGATATGCAAATTGAGGTATCTTTTCTCCATATTTGGTATACCGAAAGTATTAGTGTCGGACAACGATGTAAAAATCAATTGCTCTGAATTTAATGCATTTTGTTCCAACAACGGTATTAAGTATATGACCTCTCCTATTTATCATCCAAATAGTAACGGCCAAGCTGAAAACTCGGTAAGAATATGTAAAAAAATGTTAAAATGTATTTTAAAAGACAGCTTATCTCAACATTTAGTACATGAAAAATTATTAGGGTATTTATTTGAATATAGAAATTCCGTGCACTGGAACTGGAGAAACACCGGCCAAACTAATGTCACACAGATCAATTACTTAGGTATAAGCGCAATAACACTATAAATAATGATAAAGGAATAAACCTCACAGCCACCGATTACATGCCTTCTTCTTCCTGTATGCCAGCACTTATCCCGACTGTTAGCGTTAGGCCCAATACAGCAGAATGTGCAGTTTCGAATGCTACAATAGAGGAAGTGGAAAGTGAGGCACAGCAGGTCGAGGACGAACTGTGAACGGACTGTGAGGGTGAACGGGACGGCAGAGCCCGAGCCACTGCCGTCCGAGAAAGCCGCCGGCTCAGTCGCCGCACGCAGCCGAACGGCCTGCGGGCGGGGCAGAGCCGATGGAACCCGACCAGATATCAATGGGACCCAAGTTACGTCCAAGGAAAAATAAAATAAACTATAAGATATAGTAGTGGGTGTAGATTATATAGTATTATGTTAAATTAAGTATGTAAGAAATATGTTTGGTTAACAGGTCCGATAATTAGTGTTGGAGGGATGATATGCAGGTATATGTAGATAAACGCGGGCGGCTATGCACCGTCGCGCAACGTTGTGTATTACAACTCAGTAATAAACGAGCTTATTAACTACGTGGTTGTTTCCTTTTCGCATACCTATCAGATCCCATGGGTGGAGAGGGGTGGGACAATTCTAAAGCCAGCCCCACACGGCAAAAAAAATAATTATGAGTTCATTAAATCCTTTCTGACTATTATAAAGCTGTACAGAACTGTGTTTGTACATTTAAGCTAATTGAGACAAAATACTCTAATAGGATAATTAGTCGTGTCTGAACACTGAATGATTTTCTTACAATTTTTGTCTCTTTGTTTGCACATCACACTTAAATAGCTGGACGGATTTACATGCAACTTTTTGTTTGATATCTCTTGATTAGACTGAAATTTGTCTCCAACTTTTCTTTCATACATAATTTGAAGAACAGAAAAGCTTTTCCCTTTAAACGGAAGTAGTCACGCTTACGCGTCTAAAGAAGTCTCATTTTAAACATTTTTGATCTATATTTTTTAGCATTTGACATGCTCCGCCACTTTTTAAAGTACAAATTATTTGTGAAAAAGAGATTTTTTTTTTTACTAGCGGGAATCGAACCCGCGTCTTTTCCAATACGGGGAAGTGCTCTGAACCACTGAGCTATAGTACAGATCTTTCGATCATCCCAATCTACTTATCACATTTTGTCTTTACGACCAACGCCATCTATCGAAAGCATTTACATGCATTAAACCCTATTCCCCCCTTCGTCGTATTAATAGGATATTAAAAGTCTCATTTTAATATCCTATTAATAGGATATTAAAAGTCTCATTTTAATATCCTATTAATACGAGGAAGAAGCCAGTGAATGATGAATACTAAGCCGCCTTTAGACAATAAATATCCTTTGAAGTTCAATTCAATAGCGTACTTATACTTACAGTTGAACAGTATGTACACTTTCTGAATCGAACGCTATCTTCGTATATACTTCTCAAGTAATTTGCTAGTATTATCTTTTGATATTTATATTCAAGAGTTTGAACGTTGGAATGGACTTTCTAAACAATAACTGTACATTGAACCTGGTCTAGTTATCAGAATCCCTGAACAAGTTATTCTAGCCTAATGTATCCTAGGCCAATGATTGTGGACCAACTCTCAAAACACCCAATACTAGGTAACATGCATAAAGAAAATTTTGGATTTTTCCCGAAGTATATAATAAGATTTTTACACTATGACATATTTAGGTTAATTTTGATAGAATATAAAAACATTCATTTCATACGCTGGATGCGCAACCTCGGCTGTAGTACGCACTTGTTATATCTTATTTTTACAGTTTACGAATTATTATTATATATTTACAAATACTTTCTACATAGTTTGTATACTTTTTTCCACCATCACTTTTACCCACGTCTCACTAGAGACACCCGTCCGGTTGCCAACTGAAAACCAGCGCTGGATGATTTGTACCAAATGGGAGTTTTCACTTGTTATAAACCTTATTTTTACAATTTACAAATACTTATTATTATATATTTACAAATACTTTCTACATAGTTTGTATACTTTTTTCCACCATCACTTTTACCCACGTCTCACTTGAGACACCCGTCCGGTTGCCATCTGAAAACCAGCGCTGGATGATTTGTACCAAATGGGAGTTATCACTTGTTATAAACCTTATTTTTACAATGTACAAATACTTATTATTATATATTTACAAATACTTTCTACATAGTTTGTATACTTTTTTCCACCATCACTTTTACCCACGTCTCATTTGAGACACCCGTCCGGTTGCCAACTGAAAACCAGCGCTGGATGATTTGTACCAAATGGGAGTTTTCACTTGTTATAAACCTTATTTTTACAATTTACAAATACTTATTATTATATATTTACAAATACTTTCTACATAGTTTGTATACTTTTTTCCCATCACCACTTTTACCCACGTCTCACGTTGAGTCAACCCGTCAGTTTTCCAACTGAAAACCCGCGGTGAATGATTTCGTCTGGCTTATGCTACCCATTTCTGCAGAGATTTATTATTACGATTATACTTTATTCTTTGTACTGTTTCTTTTCTCTTTTTTACTATTGTATGACTATGTAAATGGTGTGCCTGCTGTAGGAATAAAAAGATTTGTTTCTTTCTTTCTTTATCGAGCGGGTTCGTAAAAACGTCTGCCGTGTGACCGACTGTGAAGCTCGTGGTTGCGTTTGTTGTAGCGGGAGATAGTTGTCCATTCATTTATTTCATGTCCACGAAATGTATAGTGAGCAGTGGCTTGGAAGTATTCTTAGTATTGTTATCAACATGAGTGGTGGATATTCCTGGATTTTTGCTATTAATATTCCAAATTAAAAAAGAAAGATATTTCTTATATATCAAATTGTGCGACGAAAACATAGCGTGATTAATGAGGTAGTTTGAAGTTATTTGTCCTCAAAAATAGCAGTCAACGCGTGAATATGTTAATAATTTAATCTTATCCATAACGTTTACGTTGAAACGTTATGGATAAGATTACATTAAAAAATACAATAAATATAATATATGTAAATGTGGTAAGGTTTGGTACCAAGATGAAGTACTCACTAGTTATCGGTCCCAAACGGGTGGGTACTACCGTCTACCGTGTGATCGATCAAGTCAAATCAAGCATTTAGATGTTTAGGTTGTAGCGAGAGATAGCGCGCTTTTTATTCATTTCTTATCCGCGAATTGAATAATTGCTTATTTCCCTATTAAAACTTGCCAGTTTTAAATTACGCTTTTCGATTTCTATCAAACATTAATACAACTAATATATTACTGTAGCCTTCAAGTATCCAACTCAAGGCGAAACTTAGACAGTTCATGTAAAATGTGAATCGTTACACGCTTAAAGTTTGTAATAACGTAGCATACGCTGGCCTCTACGACGTAGTCTCGTAGCCGCTACGGCCAAGCAAAACTTTACTTAGGTTACTTAGAATATACAGACATTTTAAGTAAGCCGCATACGTTTACTTTTATTAATCTACAATAGTGATCTAATGATATTATTATTATTACACGTAATTTTATGCTTATTTTCTATTTATTTAACATATAAGTCGAAGCTATCAAACAGAAGTATGGAATGGTTTAGATACCAACATCATGCCCGAGTGTTGTGGGTTGGCTTCCCACACGGGACAACTCTGTGTGATCCACAAATGGGTGTTCTAAGTCTGGTACTTTGTCTCCGGTAATTGTATGTTTTGTAAAGTCTCACGTAACGCAATGATTATTCCTTAGTGCCAGTTATTGTCTTTTTAAATAAAAATAAAAAAATAACTGGGGTAATAGGAATAATATTTATTCAATAATCTTTCATAGCAATGATCTTATTGGTAATCAATTAAAATTAAGTCCGAAACTGAGGAGAGTGGTAGTATTTCTTTGTGTGACAAATGCGCATGTGACGTTTGCACTTTACTACACATTGTGTAGCAAATTGACTGATTTACTCAATGTTGTCCATTTGTCTGAGTGATTGTTGTAGTAATAGCAAATGTTGTTCACAAAAAAAATAAGACAAACAGCTGGTAAAATTTATGAAACCACCCTTTTTTTTTGTTTTTTTTTTTTGTTAAGGCGGGAAAAAATGTTCCTAACCGCACACCCCGTCGTTCGAGGCAACGAACAGGGTAGTGTGGGGCCCTCACCCACTAAAGAAACCCGCCGTGTGCCGTCTCTCCGCCTTTGTTGGCGGGCCACTGGAACTATGTTACATTCCTTCGGTGGTTTATGAAACCACCCTATCCCATCTCATCTACAGATTGATATATTCATGAACCACAACCACCACCACCAGACTAATTTATAATATTAAAAATTAATAATTTAACAATAAATATAATTATGTTAAATATTATTTGATTTTGTGTAGGCAGACATATAAACTTTGATATCAATATGAATAATTACAATTTCGTCTCCTTACTGGTAGTTATTGGTAGAATTATATTACAAATTTTAACTTTTCTAATATAAATTTTAAGGAGTGCCTATACGCAGTTGAATATACTAGCGGAAAATTAATCTAGCCTAAGAGAATAATAAGTAAGTTTAAACAAAAAACTAACTTTTGTAAAATCATATAACTGTGGGTTGCTCATAACGTTGTAACAATATATCAGCCATAGGATGTTCAACATCTCAGTCCACCCGTGGTCAGGAATACTCTAAAGTATTCAAATCGTCGGTATTGTAGAAAATCAAGTAAACGCGATAGATTCCGTAAACGTAGTTTTGTTTCATGATGATTTTAAATGATTGATGGCAAATGTTCGCATGGCAATGTTCAATTGCCGTTTCGCATGAAAGCAGTTAAATCAATAACGCATGGTGCGTTCGTTAGCCGTATCCTCTCCAAACACAGCATTGACATTACGCTGTGTTAGTCCCACGTCTCGTATTCGAATCTTCACGTTAAAAGCTAATACAATTGAAATTAAAAATCATGCTATGTCCTTTTAAAAATGTTGACTACGTCATCTAATATTTTTATAAAAAAGAAATATGCATATTCACTTTCCTGTTTATTTAAAAAATAAAATAATTTAAATACTGAATGTGACAGGATGGCATTAAATTTTTTGATAATGTTCCAGCGCTGTGTCATAAATATAGTGTAACAAAAGAGACGAATCGAAAAGCTCTTTTGGAAACCCACAAATTATTCACCCTTTTATTATTTTTACCTTCTCTTTCAAAACTAGATGTATTGATTACGGGCTCATGGATACAGGCTATTTTGATGGTATTTTATGTAAGTATAATTAGGAGTTTCTCCTGTGTGTATTAATGGACATAGGTGAAAGGTCAAGGTCAGGAAAAGGTCTTCCTTGAGTGGGGTAATTTTTCCTCGAGCTTAACACAAAAAATAGAAGAGAAAGAAAAAATACAAGAAGAATATGATATAAGTAAATATAAGAAAATGAAAATCATAAAGATTTGCTTTGCACAAAAAAAAACTTCCACTTTGTGTTAAATAGTTCTCAATTGAGAAGCGTTTTTAAAAGGCTTTTTAAGGGCATTTTCGACTCAAATTTATACCTACAAACATCAAAAAAGTTTGAGATTACTTTAAATATACGAAATATTTTTGTTGGCAGTATGTTGAAACTTTTTTATTTTATGTCTATGATTCTTCATTTAAAAATGTAATATTTGATCAAAAACAATATCAAAAACAATTGTTTTTCCCTATAAAAAGAAATCCAATCTTTGAAGCGAGTTGTGGGTGTATACAGGTGTGATGCTATGTTTTTTTGTTCCAATCTTTGAAATCTGACCAACAAGATTCAAGCATATTTTTTCATATTTTCGTGTAAAAAGTTTATTTGGAAAGATACCGAAAGGATTGCCTGAAGCTTTATGAGCAAGAATTGTTACTTTGGGGGAAGAAGGATATTCTATGAGAGAAATAGCACGCCGAATTGCTGTATCCCAATCCTGTGTCTTGAACACGTTGCGGAGGTATCACGGCATGGATAACTTTGCTAATCAACCTCGCAGTGATTGCCCAACTGTTCTTACTGCTGCCCAGAAATGTTACATCAGACTGCTGACTGCCCGCGACCCAACAATCAATGCCACTAAAATAAGAGCTGAGTTGCCGGACTCAGACCATCAGGAATTGGTTACACCAGGCTGGATTATGAGCAAGGAGATCCTGGCGAGCACGTCTGAACTCACGGCAATGACAGCAACGCAGATTGCAGTGGGCTAGGCTCCGCCAAAATGAAGATGATGATGATTAAAACATTTGGCGAAATTGCTTTTTCATTGACAAAACAAGAATAAGCACTCATTCAGACAACCGACGTGTCCGTGTCTGGAAAAGACGTGGGGATGCAGAGAGACAAAGAGCTGCTACTGGTATTGTTCAACAAGGCGGGAAATCGGTGTCCTTTTGGAGCGGACTAATGATTGGAGCTAGAGCGCCGTTAATCCCGTATCGTGGCTCGAGCCCCGATACGGGATTCATCGATGACTGCAGCTTTGTACCAAAATGTTGTTATCGAAAGAATCGTCAGACCATTTAGAATAAATCATGGGCACCATTCGTTTTGGTTGATGATAATGCACCCGCACATCGAGCTCAACGAGTTAATGCTGCTCTCCGTGATTACAATATTACCACACAATATTACAATATTACAGTTATCTTGTACTAAATAAAGATAATTCCATAATAAATTCTTAATAATACATTAAACACAAAGTGAAAAATCTGAAATCGAAAATAACAGTCACGAGCAGGATTCGAACCTGCATCTCCTGGATACCGTCCAGATGCTTTGCAAAGCAATTTCAGTACGTCGAAATAAATTCAATGTCTATCACTTGCGTAAACGTTAACTGCACAATTACGTTCTGAACGTTCAAGGATGAATATAAAAAATAAGTAGCCCAAATATGGCCGTATCGATGCGTGTAAAAGCCATATTTGGACGGAACAGGGCTATTTATAAAATGTTCATAGCTTACGGCGCCGTTATGACCGTTTTAAGGAGATGAGTTAAAAGCATTGTAGGACAGATTTTTAGTTGAATGGGTTTGCGCAGATCGATCGATTTTCCTAACGAGTACGATTATCGAATTCAGGTAAATTCAATTCACCCATGACCATGAATGCTGTAAATTATTAGAAACGTTAGGGTAGTAGAAAATCGGACCACTGAAGGAACGTAATAGGGTTCCGGTGGCCCGCCAATAAAGGCGGACAGACGGCACGCGGCGGGTTTCTTTAGTGGGTGAGGGCCCCCACACTACCCTGTTCGTTGCCCTAAACGATGGGGTGTGCGGTTAGGAACATTTTTTCCCGCCTTAACAAAAAATAGGGTAGTAGAAAATCAAGTAGACGTGATAGATTTTGTCAAAGTAATTTAATTTCTTTAAAAAAGTATTAATGAATTAACTTTTTTAATTTTTATATTTAACCATAGCAGTAGCTCAACGATGAGTTTATGCTATAAAGATACGATAGGTAATTAGAGTCGCTAGCGTTCATACGTGTATAGGATAGATTTCGATAGCACTCGCACCATGAGTTAAATTGCCGCTTACGTTACTTGCTCAAGTAAGCTCGAGTGTAGATTTACGTAGCATGTTGTTATGTACGCACAGTATAAACTTACAGCTAGCTTCAGGCTTGTTATTGCTCTCCTTTTCTATCTTGGTATAAACAAAAGAGAAAAATGCTAAAGTTCAATTTCGTGCTGTTATCCGACTAAATAGATGGGTCGCTTTTGTTTAAGTGTGTATTCGTAATAGTTCGATTTCGAATTTTGCCTCTTTAATGTAAACAAATGTTAGTAGCTAATGTCAACAAAATATTGCCAAGTCAATCAATCTCACATAGATCATAGATCCCCAATGTATTTGTTGTAGATCGCAATCGATAACGTGCGGTATTGTTGTTGTGAAACTTTTTTGTATTAATATTATGATAACCTTTTGATTTCAATTACTAGTGGAGTGTATGATGGTGGTCTCAGGTGGGTTGTAACATACCCTTTTTTTTTTTTTTTTTTTTTTTTATTGTAGGTGGGCAAAAATGTCCTACCGCACACCCCGCTGCCCGGGGAGACAACGGGGTGAATGGGGCTCTCACCCACTAAAAACCCACCGTGTCGATCACGGGTACCGCGTCGTTACGACCGCGATCCGCAGGCGGCAGCCCCTACGGGCACCCTCTCTTGAGCGACGCCTCGCGCACTTGGGCGTCGCACCTTCGCGGTAGGCTTCCGCGGGCGGCAGGGTACTCCCCGACCCCACCGTCCGCAGCCTCGGCTAGGGCGGCATAAGGCGCAAGTAAGCGCGCGCACGCCGCCCCTCGCGCCGGCGGCGAATCGGGTCCGCGAAGGAGGATTCCTCACGGGCCCTCTCCGCCACCTCCTTCCGCGAGATGACAGCCTCGCAGAAGGCGGCGACCGCGGTCCAGGCCCTGTCACTGCCAACCATCGCTCGCGCAACGGCCGGCAGCGACAGGTCCACGCCTATGACTGCAACGAGTTCCCGGCGCTGCACATCCCAGGCCGGGCACGACTCGAGCGTGTGCTGCGCCGAGTCCTCGTCGCAGTCGCAGTGGTGACAGCCTGGGGTCGTCTCCCTCCTTGCGATCGTGTGCAGGTATTTGCCGAAGCAACCATGCCCCGACAAAACCTGCACCAACCGGAAGGTGAGGATCCCGTGCTGCCGCCCTGCCCATTCTTCCAAGATCGGCCGGAGCGCCCCCACGGTCCAGAGACCGGCTCGGGGCGTCTCCAGCCGAGACTTCCACTTTAGGACGGTGGCGCGGCGGGCATCTTCCCGCCACGATGACATTACGCTCGGCGAGGGGCGGCTGCCCCCCGCCCGCGCCGTCGACGCCCGCCGATAGACGTCGGCGAGCACCTCCGCCTCCAGATCCCACGGGGGGGTTCCGGCCAACGCGCAGGCTGCATCGGTCGAGACCGTGCGGTACCCGCGTATTGCCCTGACCGCTACGACCCTCTGTGGACGCCACAGAAGGGCCCTATTACGAGCGGCCAGGGACTCCGCCCACACGGGCGCGCCGTACAGCGCCATCGACCGTACTACCCCCGCGTAGAGTCGTCGACACGCAAGACTCGGTCCGCCCAAATTCGGCATAAGTCGCCCGAGGGCGGACGCCGTGTTGACGAGCCTTGGCGCAAGACGGCGGAAGTGCTCGTCAAAGTACCACCGTCCATCCAATACCAGGCCCAGATATTTGATGTGGGCCTGGATTGGCAAGCCCACCCCATTGACCGTTATCGAGGCGCTGGAGGGCGGGCCCCGTCGGCGCCCATGGAACAGTAGGGCCTCCGACTTTTCAAGGGCCACCCTAAGCCCCAGTGCCTCAATCCGCCTGACCACCTCCGCGGTACCTGAGGTGGCCAGCGTTGCCGCCTCCTCGAGGGTCCAGCCCCGGGCTGTGACGAGCGTGTCGTCTGCGTAGCAAATTACGCCCAGCCCGGGGGGGAGCCGGCCACGGAGGACCCAGTCGTAGCCGATGTCCCACAGGAGCGGCCCAAGAACCGAACCCTGCGGGACGCCGCACGACATAGCCCTCCTTACAACGTCCCCTTCCCGGTCCACGAAGAGGACGCTGCGGCCGTCGAGGTAGTCTGCCACCAGCCGCCTTAGGTAGAGGGGCACTCCATGGTACCGGAGTGCCTCCTTGATGCAGCCGAATGGCAGACTATTGAAGGCGTTGGCGATGTCAAGCGACACCGCCAACAGCACATCCCTCGAGGTGACGGCCTCCGCAGCCGCGGCCTTCAGGCGCAGAATGGCGTCGACCGTAGACCGACCCGCCCGAAATCCAAACTGGGCGTCGGACAGGTCGGGGCCGACCGCTCCTAGGTGCCGGACGATGCGGGCAGCGACTACCCGCTCGAGGAGTTTGCCCACCTCGTCCAGCAACACGATGGGCCTGAAGGCCGAGACTGTGTTCGGAGGCCGTCCCGGCTTCGGCAGGAGCACGAGCTTCCCCTCCTTCCAGCAGTCAGGGAACCGTCCGGACACCAGGCAAGCGCCGAACAGTCCCCCGAGGCGGGGCTCGAGATGGTCGAGGACCAGGGCCAGCACTCGGGCGGGAACCCCGTCCGGCCCGGGGGCGGCGCCTCTCCGCATACGCGCTACCGCCGCCCCCATTTCCGTCGTCGTCACGGGCGGTACCTCCACGTCGTCGGCCTCCCGGTCATCATCTGGCGGAGCCATGACCGGGGGCGTGTGCACCGCCCGTGAAGGAAAAAGTCCCTCGACCACCTCAGAGAGGAAGCCCGGCTGGAGGGTCTCCGTAAGGGGGGGGCCCTGGGCGCGGAGCTTGTTAAGCGCCGCGCGGTACGGGCGTCCCCAGGGGTCACGCTCGAGACCCTCCAGCATCTCCTGCCTTTTCGCATCTTTGGCGCGACAGATGGCCAGCTTTAACGCGGCGCGCGCACTGCTGTACGCCGCATACAGCCGGCCCTCCCGCTCTTCGTCGCGGATTCGGCGACGGCGGCTGCGGGTGTAGGACCTCCGGGCACGAATACAGGCCGCACGGAGGTCCGCCAGCTCCGGGGACCACCAGTAGACCCCCTTCCGTCGAGGCGGGCGCCGCACACGGGGCATGGCCGCATCGCAGATCTGCGTAAGCATGCCGCGAATGCGGCCAGCCTCGGCGTCCACGTCTTCCGTCAGGGGGGGAGGCAGCCAGGATTGAAAAATGGCCGCCTCCACTAGCAGGTCCCGGTCGAGCCTACCCACAGCCCATCGCGGAAAAGCGGGAGTTCTGTCCGCCGCGTGACCCCTGCTGGCGCCCTGAAGGTTCCGGGAGACCTCTATCTGAATATATCTGTGGTCAGATAGGGTCTCGACCTCCTCCAGGACTCGCCAGCTCCTTACGCGTGCGGCGACACCAGGGCTAGCGAACGAAAGGTCCACTATCGACCCGCCCCAGGGCCGCACGCACGTTTGGGCGGACCCTCGGTTGAGTAACACGAGGTCCGCCGCTGCCGCCCACTCTTGGACCGCCGCACCTCGGGGGTCCGTCCTGGGGGACCCCCACGCCGTTGATTTGGCGTTGAAGTCCCCCAGCACGAGCACAGGGCTCGGTGCTATACGCCGTATCGAGGTCTCCAGGTTGTGCAGGAAGACCTCGAAAGCCGCCAGACTACGACTAGGGGAGAAGTACACGCCATACAGCGTGAACCCTCCCCATTCGGCCGCCACATATCCCGTGCCCTGGTCTTTGAGTGACAAGGGCGGGGAATGCGGCGCCGCCGAGCCGACGACCGCCACGGAGCCATTCCCGCTACCCGCCCAATTGGGGCGATCCGGGACTATGTAGGGCTCCGCGGCTACGGCAACACCGATCGACCGCTCCGCCATGGATTGCAGGAAGAGGTCCTGCGCCCTGGCGGAATGGCCGAGATTCCCCTGGAGGACGATAGCGTCGTGATCCGTTATTGGACCACGATATCCTCCTCCATGCGCTGCGGCGGTCCAGCCGCGCCGGGTTGGGTAGCCGGGGCCAATTGGCTGCCCACCCCCCTCTTAGGGCCTGACTTGGCCGGAGGCCTGCACCCCACCCGCCCCATACAGTGGTTGGCGGGGCGATTGCCCGCCGCGCACGCGGGGCAGTGTGGGGTGGCAGAACAGGCAGCCGCCTGGTGCCCTGCCTGACCGCAGCGGAAACAAAGCCCGCTGCAGTCAAAGCAGTTTGTGCACAGCGGCCGGGTGTGACCGACCGCCATGCACTTGTAACACCTGGCAGGCCGGGGCTCCAGCGCGATTACCCGCGCGGCGCTCCAGCCCACCAGAAGTCTACCGGCAGCGACCAAATCCTTAGCCGCCGCGACAGGGCACGAGACCCAGACGGCACCCACACCACCTGGACCTGGGCGAATGGTGCCCACCCGGACGGCGCTGCTGGGAGACCCGGTTTTCGAGACGATTGCCTCCCGGATCTCTTCCGCCGTCACGGAATCGTCCAGCCCGGAAATGCGCAGTTCGGCGCACTTCACGGGTCTGGCGACCCGGACACCACTCTCCTCTGGGAACAGGCCCAGCAGCCTCGCGGCCATTGCGTCGGCCGTCTTGGCGCCCTCTGGCCCCAGGTACTCGAAAATCCGAGCACCTGTCCGGGCTTGGCGGGAGCGAGCGGAAACGTCCCCGAGATCGGAGACGTTTATCTCCCGCCGGGCACGCTTCAAGACGGCCTCGTAGGTCAGGCCCTTTTCTTTTCCCTCAGGCAGCACGGTGATCACCACCGCAGCTGCCTTCGGGACCTTCAGTTTCCGCGGCTTCCTCTTCCGCGGCTTCGGGGCTTCTCCTCTCGGATTAGTTGGCGCCGCTTCGCGCCCCGAGGCAGCGCCGCGATCCCTGGCCCGGGATCGCCGGGGCCCAACCACCTGCCAGTCCCCGTCTGAGGACGTAGCAGTGGTGGGGGTGGGGGCAGGAGCCCGGAGCGCGACAGCCGTATCCCGCGAGGGTGCGACCGTTCGTCGCGGCGCAGCAGAACGCGTGGGCATAGCGGCGCTTGGCAGAAGCGGGAACTCCTCTCGGGGCTGACCCCTCGGGGCTTGTCCCGCCTTTTCCTTTTTTTTGGGCTTTTTTTGGCCCTTTCCCTGCACAGGGGCCGGCGAAGGTTTTGCCGCTGGCGGTTTGGCCGCCGGTGGTTTAGCCGCCGTCGCGGCAAAAGACACATGTCCTCCCTGGCACGGCAGAGGTGTCGATGCCGAGGACGCTGCAGCCCTTCTTTTATCAGCCGCAAGCGGTGGCCGAAGTCGGGGCTCCGGCGGCAATCTTGCGGCTAGGGCCTCGAATCTCGGGCCAAAGACCGACTCCATGCGGTCGATAACCGCGCGGAGCATTTCGTCCTCCAGCGCAGTTACAGGGTCCGACTGAGCAGCCGACGGAGCCGAGGCGGTCGCCGAGGCAGGGCGGGGTCGCGGCGGCGGCGGCGAGGCGGTCGCGGGGAGACCAGGCTCGACCCGCATTACAGTGTCCGAGGCACTCGGGATGGCCTCAGGGAGCCCAAGTTCGGCTCTCATATTGGCCATCCCTCGGTGCAGCTCCTCGACCGTTGTCTCCAGGCGCTCGTTACGCGCCCCAAGGTCGGCTACCTCCGCCACAAGCCGCTCCACCACGTTAGACAGTTCCGTGGCGGCGATTTTAAGACCGCGGACGAAACTGCTTTTGAGGTTTCTCGAGCCCATGGCCACCGTCGAAATTATGGCCACGCTGTCCGCGGCTCTTTCAGCGAATTTGGCCGCAGTAGGCGGCCCATTCTCGTCTATGGGAAGACGGAGCTTCTCAGAGAGGAGCGCCAAGCGCTCCTCTGCGTGCTGCACCGTCTCCGCTTTTCGTAGGCTTCGCGCCTCGGCCTCTTTTGCTGAGGCGGTACGCGGTATCGGCGTCCCTGGTCGGCTGATGCCTCGACCCCTAGCCGCTGCGGGTATTTTTGGGGGAGGCATCTCTGCCGAGCTCAAATCAGATTCTGAGGCAGCGCCCCCCTGAGACAGGGTGCGCTTGCGCCAGAAACGCGACTCCAACACCACCTCTGCCGGCCGCGCTTGCTGACTCTCGGCAGCCTCAGTCGGGCCACCCTCCTCAGCAGACATCTCAGCAGCTGATGTGCAGGCCGAGCTGCCCGTCATCGAGCCGTCCCTTGAAGACTGGGGGGACGCTCCCTTGGACGTCTTTTTGCCCTTGCGGGACTTTCTGCCGCCGCGCGTTTTACGCGCAGCTGCACTAGTAGGGGCCGCATTTACAGCCGGACCCCTTACGGCTGAGGCGTCAGGTGCATTACCCGACTCCGTCGAACTTGTTTTTAAATTTTTCGAATAATCCATATGATTCCCACGAGTATGGGAGAAAGGAGGTCCACCCGGGCAGAGCTCCCTGTACCCGGGTAAGCGTACATTTGTAACCCAACACAGGGGGTCCGCAGGTACCCTGGCTGGGGCCGCGCTCGAGACTGAACTACCCATCAGCCATGCATCTCCTCGCCGCGCGCCAGAACTTGAGATTCGGGGTAATTTTTTTATAGAGGTTGTCTTCCTCGCGGTCCGGGCGATTAAGCCAAGACCCTCGTTCCTGTATGCCCGCGAGACGTAACCACAGGCACGCGCTCAGGTTTACGATTTGGGACGGGGGGGGCCGCTGTGGCCCCACTGTCCCCCCTCTCCAGAGCCCGGTGAGCCAGTCTGGCCCCACCGACTCCGACGCCTGGTCTATCCGCTGTGCCCTCTGCTGAGTCAGAGGGACACGCGGAGACCCGTCCTGTCCGGAATTTTAGCCGCCGGCGACTGCCGACGTTGCCCGGGGTGCACCACTAGGAGGTAAACCGGACAAATTAGCACCCCGGGTTGTAACATACCCAACCCAACAATATTTTATTGTGACATCATAACTTACCTTTGATTCTAATGAAACTCTTTGTGAAGACTGTATTTCTATAAACTGAGGTAAAGCTACACAAATAATCTTAAAAAGACTTCTTTGTTAAGCCTGTAAAGTTTTGAAAACGTATTCTTACTAATACTTTCTAATGAACATCCAACTAGACTTCTCATATTAGCTTGAGTTTTCCTTTATTCCCGGCGATTATTCTCATATTCAGCCACCGCTAACATATTCCATGCTAAATATGCTCTCTTTCAGACATATACACCAAAACTTTAGTAAGTATTATAGATAAACTAAGTCTATCACCACACAATAATGCAGTGAGTTACGTAACTACAATCAAAACGGTTTTGTTCGATAGCGTAAGACAAAACAGTCATGGTACCAAATTTGTATACAAACTATACAAATGCTAAGTCGCTATCGAATTCTTTCGATAGGTATTTTACGCATTGAAATATTAAGTTACTCATACTACCGAATTTAATTCCCTACGTAACCGCTAGAGGCGCTGTAAGGTTTGTCACACAAATATTTTACGTAGTCGCTAGCGAGTTTACGTGAGCAATACTCATGGTTGAGCTACTGATATTAATCTGAATTACAATAAATTGACATGTTTACGTATTTTTTTCGATATGATGATGCAGGTGACATGTTTACGTATTTTTTATCGATATGATGATGAAGGTACGTAAGTACACTTCGAAGGTTCTTCTTAAATGTATTAATCAACGGATCGATAATTCAAATTCAAATTCTTTATTTCACCAAAAATGAACCTTATAATTAAACAAAAATACAATGATGCTCATTCAGAGACATCCCACATGTCAATAATCTCGTGAGCCAAGTCCAGATACTTCATCTGTTTATCCTTCTCGGCCTTCACGAGATTCTCGTCATGCGGGATGGTGATATCAACAATCATTGCCCGGCGCTCAGATAGATCAACCACCACAATATCAGGTTTGTTGACTACAACAGTTCTGTCTGTGATAATTGATCGATCCCAGTACAATGTGATACAGCCATTTTCGAGTACTCAGCTCAGCTACATACCTGTAGTAAGGTACCTCGACGTCCACAAGTCTGTATTTCAGAGCAAGCTGTTGGTGGATAATCCTGGCTACTTGGTTATGTCTGTGCAAGTACTCACCGTTAGCAAGACGAGAACAACCCGAGACAATATGCCTAAGGAACTCACCAGGATGGTGTCAGGCACGGCATATGTCAGCCGTACCATCCCTTAGGATATGCCTCCGGTAGTTGTTCGTCATGACAACTTCGTCAGCAATTGCACAGACAAAACCTTCGGTTTCCCCAAAGAGGTTACCGAAACGTAGCCAGGCCACGGAAGCTGACAAGTCAACGTCGGGCCCATGTAAAGCCCGGTAAAATCCTCCATGCAGTTCCTTGCTCTGCCATACACCCCTGCGATCGTCAACACCTAGTACTACAGGTCTGCGCCAGTTCTCCTTAGCCAAGGAGAGTGGAGTGAGTCCGGAGTCTACAGCGACCACATCACGATGCATATCCTTATCAGTGTGCAGGAAATATTCCCTGAGGTTGTACACCTCACGATTGTGCAAGGTCTTCGCATTTAAAAAACCTCGTCCACCACACTTTCGTGGAATGTACAACCTCATTACTGATGAACGAGGATGATGCATACGATATGTGGTCAAGAGACTGCGGACTCTTCTATCCAAGGCGTCAAGTTCAATCTGAGTCTACTTGAGTATGCCGAAAGAGTACATAAGAAGTGACATGACCCAACCGTTGCAGGCGCGCACCTTGTTGCCACCTGAAAGAAGACTATTCAGTACTTTCTTCAGGTGGCCAAAGAAACGCTCCTGCAACGACCGTTTCATGTCCACCTCATTAATGCCCAAAGCTTGCGACATACCCAAGTATTTATAGGTGTCAGTTACGAGGAGTGATCGTAAATGAGTAGAATCCGAGAGTTTTATTCCTTCGGATTCCACTATCCTTCCCCGTTTTACATGCATGCCCGCACATTTATCCGTACCAAATACCATCTTGATGGAATTACTAAAGGACTCAGTTATCTTTAGTAACTCCATTAGTTGCAATCTGGTAGGGGCAAACAACTTAAGATCATCCATGTAAAAGAGGTGGGATATTTTTTGACCATCACCTCTCAACCTATAGCCGAGCCCTGAACCCTCTAATTAGGTACTAAGGTGGTTCATGGCTAAACAGAACCATAAAGAACTCAGACTATCGCCCTGAAATATACCCCGCTCAATCCTTATAAGCTCACCGCGGAAATTCGGGGTCTGCCGACAGACACACTGGATAGCAAAGAGCTGTTCTTCAGTGCCTCATACAAGACTTCAGGAAGGTGCATAAAGTTTCGTTAACTTTATATAACTCTAGCACCCTCAAGAGCCATGCATGGGGCACAGAGTCAAAAGCTTTTTTATAATCTATCCAGCATATCAAGAGGTCCCTTTTCTTACGGCGAGCATGTTGGCTAATGGCCGTAGCAATAAGGAGGAGCTCCTTAGTACCACGGCTGCCACTCCTACATCCATTCTGAGAGGTAGAAAGGACCGAATTAGATTCAATATGTTTAGCAATTTTGGTTCTCAGAATAGATGTAAGGAGCTTATAGACTGACGGTAAACACGTAATAGGTCTATAATTACTTGGCTCCGTTGTACTGCCTGATTTATGGAGCAAATAAGTGACGCTGGTCTTCATAAAATCCGACAACGTCCCCGACTCCACAGCTGATTGGAACTGAGAGGCCAAACGATCGTGTGAGATTCGTAGCTACTTAAGCCAGAAATTGTGCAGTCCGTCCGGTCCTGGAGATTTCCAATTTGTTAACGAACGGACTGCACAGGCTACGTCTTCTTGTTCAATTTTAATATTCTCCATTATTGAGATTTTATCACAAGCTCGTTTAACATCCCCGATCCAATCGCCCTCAAAGTGTGTGATAGGCATCGACCAGATGCTGCGCCAAAATGTATTTATAGCCTCAGCATCCGGCAACTGCATATCACACACAATTTCACGAGGACGTTCCCAGTTTATATAGACAGACTTCAAATTTTTTTGAAATATGCGATTCATAGTATAGCGATCCATGCGTTTTTTATATCTACGAATTCGATTTGCCCATGCATAGAGTTTTTGTTTCAGGAGGTCGATACGCTCCGTAACACGGGACATAAAATCTTGAGGTCTGATTCCAGACCCCAAGAACGCCCGTTTCACGAAGCGCATCAGAGATGTGGCCTAAATTCTAATGGTTTGGACCTATACTCACGAATCGCACATTCCAATGCATCTCTTACCTCCTCACAGTACTGAGCGTCAACAGAAATAGTCTCATTACCCCCATCCGCGCGTGACCTCGGTGGGATGGATGTTACAGTTTTTGTTTGTAAAGGGACGGGGGTAGCATGACTAATTCGTATAAACTCCGAGCATAGCCGATCAAGCACGGTGTCGTCCAACATGTGAGATCGTTGAATGACCCGTACTTGGTCCAATAGTCGTTGAGCCGAGACGTTAATGGTTGGTTCAAGGTTCTGAAACAGAAGCAGCATGCGGTCACGATACGCAGTAAGGTTAGTTCCTCCCTCTGTGGCCCCAAAGTATGTGCGCATGACATTTTCATTTATGGCTTTTGTCCACTTCATGCGCCGCACATAACCACTGGCAGTGGGGATCCTGTTTGAGGCCGGTGGGCCTCGGGATCCCAAGCTGATCAGTGGCCGGCTTCTCTCTCGCCGACGTACAGGTAGTGGTGACGACGGTGGAGAGAAATACTCGTCACTAGAACTAGAGCTCGACGCGTGCGGTGTGACCGGCTCCGCGGATGCGGTCACCGGTAGCTGCGACGCGGAGCTGTGTGACGAGTCCGGAGGTGAAAGGTGTGCTGCTTTTGTCTTCGATCTGGTTAGCATTTTAATAACATTTCTTCTTGTTTAATGGCTCTTCTTGTTAATAACATTTCGTTGTGTTTTTTATATTTCTGGTTTTCATCTTGACATGTACATTTGACGTACATGTCATGACGGTCGGCAAAACTATAGATATTGTTTTGTAGTTTGGTTTAAATAGGCTTATCTTACATAAGAAAAATAACTTATTAACAAATATTTGGATGAAACACAAAAGCCTTAAATATAGTGTTTACATACAAGATGAAATTATTTTTATCAGAGAGCGTTTGAAAACATAACTGTCTTATTTAGTGTTGCCAGATCTTCTATTTCTATTATTATTATTATTAATAATAAGAAGGAAAGTCAATCCAGACGTACGTGGTAGAAAAAAGTGCTGAAAATGGAAAATTTAGTAACAACGTGACTGTTGCTGCTGTAAAGTATCCGAATATTACTAATATCCCGAAAATTTTGTGTAATCTACAGCTCTCTACATTCCGGATAAGAAATAAAAAGGATACTCTACAGTGATTCGAACAGAACCAGTAGTCACTAGTTATTGGGATCAGTATTATTTTAGTGTATAAATATTCTGTTATGTATAGTATCCTTTTCTAATTAAATATTTTTAGAAAAAAGAAAGAAAACTATATTTTATTATCACTTGAGAATAATACATATCTTAGGGTTAACACTTTTAGTACAAAAAATAATATCACATATTTACAGTCTAACTAAACAGGTACACAAAATAAAATAAAAAATATTCAAGTGACAAGAAGGCCCCCATTCAGCTATGATGCTGCAATGTTACAATATCACACTGCAGCGCTGGTTTTCAATGGAAGCCCTGGTGACGCACGGACGTACAAAGTAAAGTAATTAGAGGCATGTAGGAACATAACTAAACCTATGTGTAAAATAAAGAAAGAAATACTTAACGTTAAAACAAAAAATAAATAAAAATAAAATATCTTTACCTCCCTGCATTATATAATAGCCAACACATAATAAGAAAGATTCTACCATACATTGAGAAGCATCAGACTAATCACCATGCATTCAAGGTAAGTAATTCTCTTTTTGTTTTGTAAGTAGGTAGCATTTAAAACTTAATTTTTTACTTTTGGAACTTTTCATTTAATGATTTTATTATGATATAATTATATTTATTTTTGAAATCAGAAAATGAAAAGCTTATAAATCCAAAATATAAGGTACACTGGCTACCTATGTTCATTCTGATGCGTGCGTTTTTATTTCTGAATCTTAAAACGCATATAAGTTATACAAACAGCCTAACTTTATAATTAGATATTTTTTCATACATATTAATCACGCCTCCAAAACTTCGAAGGACGGCATAAATATCACGAAACATTCGAAGAAACTTGTTCAATTTATTCCCATAAACAGAAATCGTGAACTGTGTGATTAATAACAATATTACACGAACTCTTATAACTTGTCCGTTCTGGTGATTCATTGGCATATTGGTAGGTTCTCTTTTTGTGATGTCATGTAAATATGATTCTGTAAAATGTAAGACCAAATACATCAATGATATGTTTGAAATATGGTAGGTACATATTCATGGTACTATAACTATCATAAACGTACATGATCTTGTTTTCAACTGACATGTAATCACTCTGGTTGCGTGAACAACTGAAAATTCTGATATATTACAACTAGCCTATTCTGTAAGATTTCACCAGCGAGCTCACTTCTGAATCCGCAGAGAAAATATTATTAGGCATTCTGTAACGTTAATGAAATCTACAGTAGCCACATGATGAGAATGTTGGCAAAGGGAACTATTCTCAAGTGAGATCTTATGTCCATCTATCTATCAGCCTTTCATCATCCACTGCTGGACATAGGCCTCCCCAAAATGGTGGGGTTTTACCATAATCGCCACGCTTGGCAGGCGGTTTGGCGATCGCAGTGGATATTTTTAGTACACAGGGGAACGCTGCTGCCCGGTCCCCCGGTAATCCCTTAGTCGGCTTTTACGACTCCCATTGGAAGAGACGGGGTGGAGCTATTACCGGCCCCACACGGCAATCATCAGATCTTATGTATTTGACGTTAATTCGAATTCTGCATTAAAGATTTTGATATTCACTACGAAACTCACCTTAATTTATATGTCAAATTAAAAGTTAATAATTTACATGCGAAATCGTAAGTAAAAACTAAATAAGTTGTGATTTTGTTAATTTAAAAGGGAATAAAGAACTTTCTTCCTGAGAAGTTACGTGTAAAATGAAAGAATATGTATTTAACAATATTATTTTAGACTTCCTTTATTATACTACAGTTAAAATCATGAGACTGCCTCTGTGGTGCAGCGGTAGTGTAAGCGACTGCTGATCATGAGGTCTTGGGTTCGATCCCCGGATCGAGAAGCGTTATTGAGATGCTTAAAATAAAATCTCAATAGCAACCGGGAGTTTGGAAATGTACCCGGTAGACCTCAATAGGCTCGCCTCCTATTACGTGTGACTTAAACACAGCTGGTGAATCGTGGGTGTGTAATACACCTCTGTCTACCCCTTCGAGGAATACAGGTGTGATGCTATGTTAAAATCATCTTGGTTTGTAGATGACTAGATCATTTATTTGGTTAGATATACTGAAAGAGGCCACGATTTAGAAGTGAATAGCAGCCGTCGATAAGCCTAAATTATAAGAAATTTACCAATCGCAGTGACGAATTCTTCAATATTTATAGAATTACGGAAAACTTTATCCAAGATATATAGATAATGAACTAAGTTCTCTGTTAGTAACAAATAAACGATAGAGGAGAGGGCTTACAACAAGGTACATGGTATTTAGATTAGCAGACACATACATACCACACAGCTTACTCTATTGCTTGTAAATTGTTATAGAAAGGTATAATAAAATAAATCTATTACGAGCTCGCAATATTTATTAAAATAAAATTCCTTTTACTTATTTTCACGTCATAAGTCAACAAGAAATTAATAGAACACTTATTCCATTATAACTATTATTCACTGTATATTTCTATAGTCACATAACGTAGAATAACTAGCGAACGAAGACGAACAAACGAAAACAAACAAAGTTTGTTTTGAATAGCACTTCTGAGGTCGTCATGGGTTTTTAGCGGGACGTCATGGCGAGCAGTTGAAATCCTGTCCCATGCTCCAGTAAATTTGTTTATTTACTGAAAATTTCCAAATATTCCACTGATAACCTATGACAACTGAAAACAACAATAATCTAAGCAAAGGTCGTCATGGTTACACTACGTAAATATTTTTAGAGCAAACTTCGAGTTATTTTTTTTTTATTGCCAACGGTAGCAGACGTGCAGACGGCCCACCTGATGGTAAGTAGTAACTGCCGCCCATGGACTATGGCAACACCAGGGGCACAGCCCAGTCGCCGCCTACCGTGAGTAAAGTGCTCTTCTCAAACCTCATTTAAAGAGGGACAAGTCGTAACGCTGGGGAAACACCGCAACAGGAAGTTAATTCCAGATCTTACACGTACGTGGTAGAAAAGAAGGCTGAAAACGAACCGTCTTGGACGAGGTCGTTTCCAGGTGGTATGGATGAACCCTAGTACGGCGTCTCGTGGTCCAGTGGTAAAACGGCGATGTTGGTACCACCTCAAACAGTTCCTCAGAGCACTCCCCGTTGAAGAGTCGATAGAGCACACAGAGAGCCCCAAAGTCTCTCCGCCGCCCCAACGACTCCAGCTCATCCGTGAGATTGGGATCATCGACAATCCGAACAGCTCGTCTTTGCATGGAGTCAAGTGGGTCGAGCTGGTATTTTGGTAAGTTAGGCAAAGGTATGCTGTATTCAGCCTAAATTTATTTATGATTACTTTGATATTAACTTATAATTAAAAATAATAAGTGTGTTGAGTATTGCTTAAAATACCAATAAACAAAATTTTACCTCGTCGTAATTATTAGTAAAATGCAATCGTAAATGTTGATCAAAACCGTAACTCAGAGAGGCCGACACTAGTGTCATCAGACAATTTCACCAGAGATTTCAAAGCTCACTTCACTTGGTCTAGAAGCCACATTAGCCCACATTATTGCTACAATCAGGTAGACTCTATGATTGTTTGCTGCCGTTATATTATTATTATAATAAGATATACATTATAGCAGTTTATTATTGTAGTACCTACTAGTATCCTGTTCAGAAAACCTAGCGGCAATACAAAACAAAGATTTTTTTATTAGCATACTTTTATAATTATAAAACCAATCAACAATTCTTAGTCGGGATGAAAAACAAAGATGTTGCCCTCATAATGGACTCATGAATAGCGCGCAGCTGTCGATAATGTATGGCGATTAATCACGTCGGTTTGATAGATCGCGCCGTAAACAAAACTTCGCCAGATTTTTAATAACCGCTCCATATTGTGAAGAAAACATTAGGTTTTATAGAAATGCCAGTCACAGTAGCCCAGTACTTAACGTAGCTTAATGAATATTCACGTTCCATTAAAGATACTATTTTTTGTCCAAAATTAAAACTAGTAAAATAGAACGGTTTGAAGTCTTACAAATAAATTATAAATCAATTACTTTAGAAGAATTTCGCAAGGCTTCGTGGTTTTTGAGATGATAAATACGCATAATGCCGAATTATTACTGCCAGATGGAGGAGAATTGTGATTAGAAGATGTACCTATTTATGATACGAGTATATAATAGAGTATAATACTTTCTAAAATTAATGGGTAGAAAATCCAGTAAAAGTGATGGATACCGTAAACGTAGTTTTATTATATAATCTATATGTTCTATACTATTATAAAGCTGCGACAGAGCTGTGTCTGTACATTTAAGATATTTGAGAAAAAATTACTGTACATATAGGCTATTCAGGCGTGTCTTAACAAAATATTTTTTCTTTTAGATTTTTTGTCTGTTTGTTCGTGCGCGTATAACGTATAAACTACTAAACGAATTTTGATGCAACTTTTTTTATTTGATAGCTCTTGATTAGACTTAAAACCTGGTATACATTTTTTCTCGCTACTATATCGGGAACCTGAGATATAACCTAAAAACTAGCTTTTGGCTTTTGGCTGCGGAGCCGCGGGCAAAGGCTAGTGCATTCATAATATTTATGTTGTAGAACTCTAATTCTGCTAGGCGTTTTAATGGTAGGTCTTGAGCGGTTACCTTGTCTAAACTCGTGAAGGATAAGTTACCTCTTGCTTTTCAAAATACTTGTAGGCTTACGTACGAATATCTCCATCAGATCAATACGTCCAGCGTAATTATCTTTATCATTGTTTTTACTAAATAATTTGTATACTTTTACTTTCACAATATAGAACGTAAAAGTATAGAGCATGTTGACCCAAGCAAATTAGTTTTTCTAGTACCTACCTATTATAAAACTGTATCAGAGCTATGTCTGTACAGTAAAAAGATTAAAAAATACACTGTTACCTTTTGGAACTTGAAACAAAAATTTTGTAGCTTTTGTCTCATTGCTTGTTAAAACTGCTGAACCTATTTTGATAACTTTTGATTACACTTTTATAACTGTTAAACATCTATTCCGCTGTTGTGGGAACTCGAGATATAGCCAAAAAAATCTAGTGTAACTGCAACAGTTCTCATTCACAAATTTTGAACAAAAATATTTTAAAACATACACTTTAGTTTAAATCTTTTAAACTTTACTCTTAAAAGCTATCCTGATTTATGAAATTCTGCCTAAAAACGTTGATCCTGATACCTCGACATGCGAGTGATATAGACAAAACTAACACAGACCACTTGTTTTATAGCCAGCGATAAAACCGGATTTGTGAAGCGACTGACGAATCGTTGTCGCGATTACCGTTACGACTATTTTTCGTCATGAATGTGTTTGGTAATCGTTTAACAGTTTTGGAGAGGATTTTTTTGCGTTTTTTAGGATACGGTTTAATGCTTACTGTTAACGCTAAATGGTTGTACATTCTGGTCTGGAAAACAAAGAAAATTTCTTATTCGGTATTGAACCTCAGTTTCAGTCTCTTTTTGACATGATAACGTCTTATAAATCGATGAACGCCGGCTGCACGCACGAAAAAGTGTCACTTTCCGAAAAATGTATGGCGAAATGTATGGCGAAATGCATTGTTTGTGAAACTTTCAGAAAACATATATATGACGTTATCACGTAAAATTGATCTGTTTTTTAGGGTTCCGTACCCGAAGGGTCAAAACGGGACCCTATTAATAAGACTTCGCTGTCTGTCTGTCTGTCCATCCGTCTGTCACCAGGCTGTATCTCAAGAACGGCGACAGCTAGACAGTTGAAATTTTCACAAATGATGTATTTCTGTTGCCGCTATAACAACAAATACTAAAATAAAAAAATAATAATATTTAAGAAAGAAAGAAAGAAAAAAAAGTTTATTGTGACGAAACAAAACAGAAAAAGAACAATATAGTTTCATAAAACAAAATACACCAAAAAGTTTCGTCACAAAACGTCACCAATTCAGCATAATGCAGGCATAAGCCTGCGCTGATCTTCCATTTTTTAAGGGGGGCTCCCATACAACAAACGTGATTTTTTTGGCCTTTTTTGCTCGCTATTGATAACGGCTGCCTTGTGGGGCCGGCTTTAGAATTGTCCCACCCCTCTCCACCCATGGGAGCCGTAAGAGCCGACTGAGGGAAAACCGGTGGGGTGGGCAGCAGCACTCCTTCGAGTATTAACAGCATCCACTGCGATCGCCAACCCGCCTGCCAAGCGTGGCGATTACGGCACTATCCCCCATTCTTGGGGAAGCCTATGTCCAGCAGTGGACTTTAAAAGGCTGATGGATGGATGGATGGATTGATAACGGCAACAGGTAGAAGTTACAATAGTGTAATGTTGTTTACCTAGTCAATAGTACGGAACCCTTCGTGCGCGAGTCCGATTCGCACTTGGCCGGTTTTGTATATTTTAGACCAAAAATGATTTCTAGTCTTTTTTTGCATGTCAAATACAGACCTATAACGAACTGAGCTGGGCGATAACTCTTGATAAATCATTTCTACATAAATTTCATATTTTAAGAAAGGAATCACGCTGTTTAAAAACATATTTACTCATAATTATTTAAAAAGCTTGCGGCTCCGCCGCAGCCGCAACAGCCAAAGCTAGTTTTAAGATTATATCTCAGGTTCCCGATATAGTAGTAGCGGGATAAAATGTATACCAGTTTATAAGTCTAATCTTTTACGAGGAGGTTATCTCGCGGAAGGAAGCGGCGGAGAGGGCTAGGGAGTAGGATTCTTCCGCTGACCCAAACCGCCAGCACTGGGGCGGCGCAGGCGCAGGTACTTGCGCCTCATGCCGCCCTAGCTGAGGCTGCGGGTGGATGGACCGGGGAACGTCCACCACCTGCAAGGCCTCCCGCGAAGGTGCGACGCTCCTCAGCGGATGCGTCGCTCAGTAGAGGGTACCCGAAAAGGTAAGCCGCCGGCGGACCACAGAGCAGAGACGGCACACGACGGGTTTCTTTAGTGGATGCAGGCCCCACACTACCCTGTTCGTTGCCCCGAACGACGGGGTGTGCGGTTAGGAACATTTTTCCCGCCTAAACAAAAAAAAAGGTTGCAGCTCACTCTAGATATAGGAAATCTATGCAAAAAAATTCATGCTTATATACTTAGTGGTTTGGGCTGTACTTTCTTTGGTATTTTCAACTTTTATATTTTAGATTGGGTATGGTTATAACACCCAATACGCAACATTAGGTATCGTTAAAGTAGCCTTGTGGGGCCGGCTTTAGAATTGTACCACCCCTCTCCACCTATGGGAGTCGTAAGAGCCGACTGAGGAAATACCGGGGGAGTGGGCAGCAGCACTCCTTCGAGTATTAACAACATCCACTGCGATCGCGAACCCACCTACCAAGCGTGGCGATTACGGCATTATCCCCCATTCTTGGGGAGGCCTATGTCCAGCAGTGGACGTTAAAATGCTGATGGATGGATGAATGGATCGTTATAGTACATTGCTTACAGCATCAGTCTATTAATTAAATAAAACAAACTTCGTGTTAAGCCGAACGGGGCGGTTATGAGCTTTTTAAATGTTTATAACGACGTTAAAGTTTCGCACTTTCCGTGGTACAGCTTTATTTCACTCTCGCATAACTTTTCCGAGACAGTTTAAAAGCCTGTACATAGACTTATAGACGAATAGATATTTTGAGAGAATAAAGTTAAATTGGCAATGGGCAGGCCACATCGCTCGACGAACCGACAACCGTTGCGGTAGAAAGGTTCTCGAGTGGCGACCACGTATCGGATGGCGCAACTTAGGACAGCCCTGGTCAAAGCCTCGGGGAGCCCTTGGATGCGGTTGGCACAGGACCGCTTATTGTGGCGTTCTCTTGGGGAGGCCTATGTCCAGCAGTGGACGTTGAAAGGCTGATGGATAGATGGATGAATGTTAAATTATTTTGTGTAAGCGAAAAATACAGTGATAATCAAGTGGTAAACCCCGAGCACTGCAAAAAAGTGGTAACGAGTTTGATCACCATTATAAATTCCAAACCTCACATAGCAAACACCTCAAACTTATCGAAATGATGCATTTATTTAACAAAACACAAAGTGCGTAAATGTGGAGGATTTAAACCATATTTTATTAAGGCGGGAAAAAATATACCTAACTGCAAACCCCGTCGTTCGGGGCAACAAACAGGGTAGTGCGGGTCCTCACCCACTAAATGAACCCGCCGTGTGACGTCTCTCCGCCTGTATTGGCGGGCCGCTGGAACTGTGTTACATTACTTCAGTGGTCCGCCGGCGACTCACCCTTTCCCCTCACCTGGTACCCTCTACTAAGCGACGACTTTCGCGGGAGGTAGGATTTAAACCTGCGTCTCCTACAGCTTTAGACGCTCTGCCAATAAAGCTATAATGGCATTTTGCCGAGACTATTAATTTCCATAGCACATTCCTCTTTAATTTCGAGTGTGTGCTATTTATAGATGTATTTGCATAAATTATTCCAATTACATACGCTTAATTATTACTATTAAGATTTATACCAAATGATGTCACGGCCCTATAAACGATAGCTCAGTTGGTAGATCGTCACGAGGCACAAATGTGAAACACTGCCGACTTCCTAACTCCAGGCTGCTATTAAGAATTTATTGAAAAACCCATTATTTTTTTGCTCGCCCAACTCGGGAATTGAACCCGACACCTCATGTTCAGCAGTCGCACACACTGCCTTTAGACCACCGAAGCAATTAAAAAGGGGGGGGGGGATAAAAATGGTGGTGACTAATAACAATGCTCTGAGCTGTAGCCGCCAAGTTCAAGAGGAGCGGAAAGTGGATCACAAAATGAGCAGTCAGTCACCACAGCACCTCGATAGTTACTCGCAGGCCTTATTGTCCTCAAATAACGGGACTATTGAGTAGTCTATAGTGCTTACTCACAACGAGGATTCAGAAGAGCTCCTTAAGGATCGCTAAGAGGGCAGTGGTAAATCGATTGCTTCAAAGGAATGACGCCTTAACACATAATTATGAACTTGCGTAACATTCCTAAGATAGATTACTAAGACTTCTTTTAGTATTGAAATAAAAAATATTCCTTATTTTACTTCCACCTATAATTATGCTATTCACAGATGTTTCAGGAGTAAAAAATAATTCAGTTTATGTAAGTTAGGCATCCAAGTTTTTATTTTATTAAGCGCTTAGCAAGAAGAACAATAAAGATTTTAACTAGCTATGTTAATATTTTCTGAGCGTTTCTTTTAGTAACAAAACAATTGCTAATGTATCCTACTTTTCCACCTGAGCTGGTTTCTTATAGAAACTTAAGATTAATTGACTAGTTACTTTGACACAGATGGTGTAATAGATTAAGAACCGTCATCTCATGGTTAATGTGTTTTTAATTCTATCGGTAGTTGACTAGTCAGGAGTTATCAGGTGGACCCTCTTGATGGTAATTGTTAATAGCTGTCGCTATGCCAAGACCACAGCCGTGAAGAACCACTATGAAGTTCAAGATGAATCGGCCATCATTTCTTTAACCCCCTGATACCCAAAGTGGTATTATTGATGATGGAGGTCATCATCAATTCCTGGGTTTTGATGATAGCACCCTATCCGGGGTCCATTGTGGAGTCAACAAAAATTCTGAGTCTATAAGGAAACGGAGGTCTACGAAAACAGATCTCATTTACAGGTCGTAACTTTAATTAAGTCTTTTCGTTAATAGAATAAATTTACCTATATCACTTACTGTATCTAGAAATCATTTGATATGAATCTTAATTGTAATAATTGAGCTTACCTAATCTAAATACATCCGATCGATGCCACAGGCATCATCTAAGGCATTAAGAAGGAATATGTTTTCTAAAGTAGTAGCCCGGGCTGATGTTACTGTCGCGGATGTTACTGTCTGAAACTGTGTTCCAGGAGACGCAGATTCAAATCCCGCCCGTGCTATTTTCTATTTGACATTTACTTACGTACTTTGTGTTGTAAAATACACTTAAATAAAAATATCAAAGAAGTTAGAAATCATCAAAATACATATTAGTACTTAATGAATTTGTCAAAAAATTGTATTGGCTGGCGAGTCTAATTGAAACTAAAAAAAAATTTTATCCGTGTGGTGACGGACTAAGAATTCAAGTGTCACCACCCCATTATTTCCCACGGGTATCGTATGAAGCGACTAAGGAAAGTAATCAATTATCATCCATTGCATGACTGGTGATAGGGCTGGGTACAAAGTGGGAGTACTCACTTGGTATCGGGCCCGAGCGGGTTGGTACCACCATCTCCCTTGTGACAAGCCATGAAGCCCATCGTTGCGTTTTGGCTGTAGCGGGAGATAGCCATTTATTTTTTCATATCATATCTGTGAAATCAAATGGTGAGCAGCGGCTTGACAATACTCTCGGTATAGTTGAGTCCATGAGAGACGGTTACCATTTACTATCAGATGGCCACGGCTCGTCTGCCACTACATGCAATAAAAATATGACAAGGTGTTCTATGAGTACGTAGTTTAAGTAAACTAATATAAATGGTCTGGTCTATTCGTTCATTCGTGGTCTATTCGTATAAGCGCAGTGCCAACCTATAAATTGCATTAGGTTCTCTTTACATGCCTTGAGAACTCACTGTTATAAATACTTGTACAAAAGTAAGGTTTAGGGTCCACTTGAGTACTCGAGGTTATGTTCACATTGATAGCGTAATTTTCATTTAATTGTTTGTTACACATTGTTTATTACGCGCCCTTGAGTGTGAACAAGCCGTAACAAGTAACTGGTATTGTTTTGTATTTTGTTGAAGATGTATGTACTACTACCAAATTTTCTGTTGAGAAGATGTACTACTATCAAATTTTAAATATTACAGTTTGTATTCTATTTTTAAAAGTTAGTATAATTCTCTTTTTTTTAAATTATTTCTGCTCAACATTTCGTGAAAGAAATTGATTAACGTCTACCTCGCACTACCACCAAAACACAACAGTGCTTCACGTTTGGTCACACATGAAATAATGTGTATAGATCTTACTAACTATAACCTGCATAATACTATTGAAAGGCTAATTCGGTTTGCGAATATTGCTTACATATCTCTCGAATCTATGCTCTCGAAATCGAAGCGACAACACACGTCACAGCAAGTGCTTAAACAACGCTATATCTACGTTTTTAATTAAAACCAGTTCGCACAAATGAAATCGTACGACAGTGCTCGTCGCTTTTAATCACTAACAAACATTTTAATTACAAAATCTCAGAGCTAACGTCACAGGCGACATAAAACTTCAATACAACGCGACACATTAGACAAATACATTATTTTTTGCTCACTGCTTAATCTATGTGGACTTCAGGAATGGGTACAGATAATTTCTTAGTAATATGTGCGCATGATAAAATATCAATAGACTTAAAATTTTAACTCGTCATATAATATGCCGTGTGGGGCCGGCTTTAAAATTGTCCCACCCCTCTCTACCCACGGGAGTCGTAAGTGCCGGGGGAGTGGGCAGCAGCACTCCCTCGAGTATTAACAACATCCACTGCGATCGCCAACCTGCCTGCCAAGCGTGGCGATTACGGCATTATCCCCCATTTCTTGGGGAGGCCTATGTCCAGCAGTGGACATTAAAAGGCTGATGGATAGATGGATGGATGGATATAATTTGCAGTGTAATAAAGAAAAATAGCAGCAATATATAGTGGCGCCATCTAATCATTGACTCCAAGTAGGTGCCAAAGGGACAATTTTAAATATAAAGTGTTAGTAGTTGGTAAACCGTTATGATTTACTTATTGTGAAGCTTAGAATCTGTGTGCCTGTGTGAAGATTTGACACATCCATCATCCATCAGCCTTTCAACGTCCACTGCTGGACATAGGCCTTCCCAAGAGAATGCCACAACGAGCGGTCCCTTCATGGGGGATAATGCCGTAATCGCCACGCTTGGCAGGCGGGTTGGCGATCGCAGTGGGTGTTGTTAATACTCGAGGGAGTGCTCCTGCCCACTGTCCCGGTATTCCCTCAGTCGGCTCTTACGACTCCCGTGGGTAGAGAGGACACACAGATCCAAATCCATTCGGATGTTCCTTAATAATAATGATTAGGCAATAACTACTTAATATAAATATTCTTTCGTATTTTTTAATTTGTCAGAGGGGTAGGCAAAGACAATAAATTGCCACTTATAAAATGGCCATCCACTGCCTACTTTTCTCCCTTTTTATAATAACAATTGAATAACAAAACTAACGATAGCGATATTAGCGATACTATAATTATTTTTTTTAGAAAAAGTGATTATTTTAACATCTTTTGCTAGTCACACTAGTTAAAATGTTAGTACTGGGCGGAAAAGAGCGCGAAGTGTAAATAATAATTACACAAAACTATGATATTTTTATAATTATGGCTCTTTGCAGTAAAAGATATATTTTTTTATTGCGTAGGGTGGCAATGAAGCCACGGCACGTACTATACTGACGAAAGAGAATGAGGTGGTGACACTAGTAATCTAAGTCCGTCACCATAAGCATCGGGTTACATTGACTGCACAGATGGCGGAGTGGTTTAGATACCGGCCCGCCGCCTGAGTATTGTTGTTTCGATTCCCAGTCAGGACAACCCTTTGTGTGATCCACAAATAGTTGTTCTGAATCTGGGTGTACTTTGTGTCCGTAAAATAGTATATTTGTAAAATCCCTTGCGATACAAGGTCTATTTCTAAGTGCAAGATGTTGTATTTAAAAAAAAACTGAATAATTTTGAATTTAGTATCGATTTTTTATCTATATTTTTTAGTATTAAAAAATCGCGCCTTCAAATAGTCCATCCAACAGCCTTTCAAAGTCCACTGCTGGACATAGCCCTCTCCAAGAGAACGCCACAACCTCCTACGACTCCCATGCGTGGAGAGGGGTGGTACAATTCTAAAGCCGGCCCCACACGGCACCCATCAAATAGTATGAATTTTAATTGCAAAATTATATATTGGATAATTGCATGTAAATGCGTTTCCGATAGATGGCATTGGTCGTTGACAAATGTGATAAGGAGATTGGGATGATCGAAAGATCTATACTATAGCTCAGTGGCTTAGAGCACTTCCCCGGATTCGAAGGGACGCGGGTTCAATTCCCGCTAGTATAAAAAATCTCTTTTTCCTTATTCACAAATAATTTGTACTTTAAAGAGTGGCGGAGCATGTCAACTGCTCTTTTTCCTTATTCAGAAATAATTTGTACTTTAGTATCGTTGATAATTTTTTATTTATTTATTTTATTTATTTATTTTATAATCTATGACATTTCTGAATATTTCTCTATGCATAAAAAAAAAACAAGTTTGAATGCATTTAACTATAGTTAATTGCAATACTTGTTTATAGTACCTATGCATATTTTTAAACGACACTGTATACTACGGTGTCAACGATACATTGCAGAGTAGCACTCTGTCACTGTCACAGCGTCACTGTACCCGTATGTGTCCGTAATGGCGCACATTTGTTTCGGATACGATACCGGCCTATGATTTGTGGTCATTGCACACACGCGAGCATTATTTATACAGGTCTTGAGTTACATATGATTTAAAAGCTCCATATTTATTATATAATTTATTTTGAAGCACCTGACATGCTCGATTATTTACTACTAGCTTTCTGTGTTACTTGCGACTTCGTCCGCATGGGATTTCGTTGACTTTTTTCAATTAAAAGTTAAGCTAACTTTTTCCTTTTAACATCGGAGATATGCCAGTTAAAGTTCCATCTAAATAGATTTAGCCATTTCGGAGATTTACTAAAAGAGACAGATAAACAAAATTGACAAAAGCTAGAGGGGGGACAGCTCTAAAGCCCTCCCCACACGGCTACACGGGTATTATTTATTTATTTATTTATAATATTTATTACATACCAAGTGTCATTACATAGATGGAAAGAGAAAGAATAATAGTACTTATGACATAGCAGCCTTTTCCAGGCATTGCAACAATTTTACAATATAATTAATAATTTTCCGTTTGCTTATTATTATTACAATATTGATAATAATCACTATAACAGATAATATATTATGACAGTAGTAGATTCAATTGCATAATGGAAATATAGTTTCAGACATTAAAATTATTATTATTAATTATTAACACATTACAGCCAAATTTTAAGGAAATTATATGCACACCCACTCACTTATTCTACACCAGTTCAGATCATGTTTATAATTATTATTTTCTTTCTAGATACTCTTTAACCGAATAGTAACAATTCTGTATTAAATATGTCATTATTTTATTTTTGAATAATCTTAAGTTTTTTTCTTGACTGATGCTAATCGGTAATTTATTAAAAAATTTTATAGCCTTATAATATGGACTTTCGTTAAGCATTTTAGTTTTAGATGGTGGTTGGTATAATCTGTTTTTAAGGCGGGTGTTTATTGGGTGTGTGTCCTTCACCTGCGTAAAGGTACCTTCATATTTCTTGACAAAAACACATACATCAAGTATATATATTGATGGGAGAGTTAACAACTTTAATTTTATAAAGTATGGTTTGCAGCTTTTAGTATTGCCAATTTGCGCTAATATTTGTATACACTTTTTTTGCACAATGAACAGATCATTCATATTAACACTGTTGCCCCATAGCATAATCCCATATCGTAACCATGAGTATGCGTAGGCATAATAAGTAGATAAAGCTGTTTGCAAATTGGTAGTTAATTTTATTTGTAAAAGGGCGTAAGAAAACTTTGACAGTTTTGACTTGATATGCTCAACATGATTTTTCCGATTTATGTGTATACCTAGTAAGTTGTATGTATCTACTTTTTCTAAATACGTATTTTGGTTTACTATATTCGTTTCGATAGGTAATTTTTTATATGATCTGAATTGAATTATTTTTGTTTTGCTTAAGTTTATCTCCAAATTAAGCCAGTGTGTAATGGTTTTTAGCGTATTATAATCTAAAGTATTTGAGTAATGAAGATTCCTACAATTTACCAATATTGAAATATCATCTGCAAAGAGTATAGGCAAAGTTGTATTTTTATCTAATAATTTGGGTAGTTCATTAATATATATAAGAAATAATATGCCCCCAAAACACTTCCTTGAGGGATTGAGCATGTTTGTTGTTGCAACTTACATAGTTGTCATTCCTGAGATCTGACAGATTTTATTTCACGTTTGACGTTATCATAATATTGTAGCTGTACCATTTGTGTTCTGTTTTGTAAATATGATTCAAACCATAAATATGCAGGCCCTCGAATACCGCAACTATTCAGCTTACTAAGTAATATCTTATATTTAACTTTATCGTATGCTTTTGTGTCCAATAAAATCCCTATTACATGTTTCTTATCATTTAGATGTTGCCGCAAGGGTCACGATGGCTGAATTGGCAAAGCATCTGTACGGTACCCAAGAGATGCAGGTTCGAATCCTGCTCGTGACTGTTATTTTTGATTTCACATTTTTCATTTTGTGTTTAATGTATGTTGCTAAGCATGTCAAATGCTAAAAATATATATAAAAATATCTAAATATTTATAGAGTTTGCGTCATTATTAGGTAAAATCTTAATTGTAAAATTAAGTTTACCTGGTCGGTATAATGTATGAAAATACTTCCGACAGATGGTGCAGGCGTCACCCAAAGACGTTAAGTATGAATGTGTTATCGAGATTAGCAGTCAGGGTCAAGGGTCACGATGGCTGAATTGGCAAAGCATCTGGACGGTATCCAAGAGATGCAGGTTCGAATCCTGCTTGTGACTGTTATTTTCGATTTCACATTTTTCACTTTGTGTTTAATGTATGTTGCTAAGCATGTCAAATGCTAAAAATATATATAAAAATATCTAAATATTTATAGGGTTTGCGTCATTATTAGGTAAAATCTTAATTGTAAAATTAAGTTTACCTGGTCGGTATAATGTATGAAAATACTTCCGACAGATGGTGCAGGCGTCACCCAAAGACGTTAAGTATGAATGTGTTATCGAGATTAGCAGTCAGGAGCAAGGGTCACGATGGCTGAATTGGCAAAGCATCTGGACGGTATCCAAGAGATGCAGGTTCGAATCCTGCTCGTGACTGTTATTTTCGATTTCACATTTTTCACTTTGTGTTTAAAGTAATATAGTATATAACGATTTTTGTTTTGGAAAATATTCTTTTTTCTATGTACCATATATTATTATTAATTAAAGGACAATCAGTATTTAATTTAATTTTTATGGCTTTGTGATCGGAAAGGCCATAGTCCACCACGGAGAAGGAGTCTATTATAGGTTTATGATTTGTAAAAAGAAGATATATACATGTCGATGTTGTTTTAGTAACTCTTGTGGGGGAACTCTCTCTTTATTTATTATTTGTTCAAAATTGTAGGATTTCATTAGATTTATGAGTTCAACAGTTTGTTTTGATTTATTATTTATATTTATGTTAAAGTCACCTCCTGTTATAATGGTTTTATGTGATTTTTTAAGATTTAATTTATGTAATATTTTTTTCATTTGTTGGTAAAATATGTCAATGTGACGATCAGCTCTATATAATCCTACGAAAATACAATTAAGTTTAGGTATTTCTATAGCACTAAAACTAAATTCTATAATATACTCTTTTGTATGACATGAAATATCTATTCTTTCAATATATTCTAGATATTGTTTAAGAATAATACACACGCCCCCGCCTTCGTAGGATTTACGACAATAGATGGATCCTATTTTGAATTCTGGTGGTAAAACTGATTGGCAGCAGCATTACTTTTTCCATAGTTCAGACAGTGAAATTATATCAATATCTGAATGTAACAGTAGTTGTTCTATTAAGTCCGATTTATTGCCTATACTTTGAATGTTTTGGAATACTTCAGTAAGTTTGTTATTGGAATGTCGGTTGGTTACATTTATTTTATTACAATGTTTTTTTATTTGGTAATAAAAAAAAATTTTGAGCTGTCGTCTAATTTACACATTTTTCTTAAGCGAAGATCCGCGTGGATGTTTAGATCAGAATTATAACTTACTTTTGATAACTCGCTTATAAGTTCCTTTAAGCTTTCAAATATGACTTTCATACCCGTATTATTTATTTTTCCTGATCGATAATTTGACATTGTACTATCATATCTGAGGTTTAAGTTGGAGTCGAGTAGTTGTGCATACTTATGTGTCATTACATCTCAATAAAGTAAATTATGAAAATTTTCTATACGACTGTTAAACATATTTGAGTAGATATTAAACTTAAAAGTGGGTAGACATAAAATAATGTTGGTATGGCTTATTGCGTTCAAAACGTTTCGAATTTTTTTTAATTATATTTAAATAATCTCCAGATGTTATAAAGTCTTGCTCACCAATAAGTATGATACAGTAGTCATTCTTATTATAGCCATTTTAACTTGATTGCAAGCCCCTCTAGGAGTTGAAGAATTCCACAGTTAGTGCTTAAGTAGTGACAGATCTTGTAGTTGCTAAGTTCATTTTGCGCTAAGGATATTACTTTATTGGTGTTATTACTACTGATAATACAAATTTTTTTGTGCGCTGGAATCTGGCTGAGTTTTTTGCTTTTTATGGATCTTGTTATTTCATTACTATTACCTCCACAGTCTTCATTGTTATTTAGATTTCGCATTGATATCTTTTTATTATGTTTTGGTGTATGTGATTTTATCTTTAAAGGGGTGATTGTAACTTTTTTGAATAGATAATTTTGTTTTTGTAACTCATCATTTATCTTTTTTAACCTTATATTTTCAAGAGACAGTGAATCTATTTCGGTGTTTGTGGATTATTACTTATGTTTTGCTTATTATAGGGAAACTGATGATTCACCAAAGTATACATATTACAAATAAACTTTAACCCTACTACTAGCAGTAAGTATAATACTTCTAACCAGTAATTAATTCTTTTACCGATTCTTCTCGTATATTTTCATGCAAGTCCATAAATCTAATTCCCAGGGTATCGTACAAAAACATCGTTCAATTATTCCACAAGGGACGGCAATTCACTTAAACCATGGTTCCTACTAGTGCAGGCATTCAACCGAATCGTTTTCACTAGATAGAATAGAATCGAGTAATGGATATTGTACTTGCAAAACGAAACAAAATGTCTATTTTGTATTTCTGAACCGGTTAGTCTTACTTGTATTAACATTTAAGACCGCGTTTGGTAGAAATTCCTACGTCGAATTTAATAAATTTTAAATTAAAATTTTAAACAATTTCTAACTATCTTATGCTAAAGCTAGCTAATATATTATATGTCATCCTCTGGCACATACATAATATGATCATTTACTTGCCCTTATTCCATTATTTGGGATCAACGCACATTCATTCCTATTAACAGTTATTTTAACAAATATTCTTCCTGCACATATTATCATTCTTCACTATATTATCTATCCATCTTTTCTTCGGTCATCCTCTCCCATAATAGGTATCCATTCACATTATATGTAATTTAATTTTTTTTTTTATTTAATTCGTTTCTCCGCATAGTACCTATGTCCTTAGCAAGACAGGTGGGGGACCTCCCAGATTGGACGGGACGCAGGTTCGAACCCAATAAGTCTCTCTTTTTCCACCTTCACAAATAATTTGCTCGTAGAATACCTTCAAGCTAATACCAGAAGACGATGGAGGACGCACAATCCATCTCTGCATATAATGCTTCGAGCGAATCCCTCAATCAATGAAGAACGAACTAGAGGTCCGAGACAATTATCTCGATTACTGATATGCTGTTTCTGCCGCTATATATAGATTTAATATAAACTGTAGGTAGTATAAACTGTATACAATAAATAGTTACTAAACTAGCTAAACCATCATATATGTTCCGTAAGTCGCAGGTTCGATTTCCATTATTAACAATAATTTCTTCCTGTCTCAAACCTCCTACCTATATCATACTTCCTTCATACTTCCTTTGCACCATCATACTATCCCTCATATGATATTCTGTTTATCATTCTCCCTCTCTTTTTTCTAAAGGATTGTGATGCTCATGGTATTGTTAGAATTTATAAGCTAAATCTTACTATCAAGCTATTAAACGCGTGCACGGCACACGCTCGAGTCGTACCCGGCTTAAAGCGAGTAGCGCAATGAACTCGTTGCGGCAATAGGGGGTCTTGCTGACGAACTTCGGCAGAGCGATGCTTGGCAGCGATAGGAATTGGGCCGCGGTCGCAAACTTATGCAAGGAGGTCATCTCGTAGAAGGAAACGAGTGATCCGAGAGGGCCAGGGGGAACGATACTACTCGGGGTGGCTCTGGATAAGTCGAAGGCCCTACTTTTCCATGGGCCCCGACGTCGGCCACCTGCTGGCGCCTCAATCACGGTGGACGGGGTCCGAATTGGGGTGAAGGCCCAGATTAAGTATCTGGGCCTGGTGCTGGATGGGCGGTGGCGCTTTCGCGAGCACTTCCGCCAACTGTCCCCGAGGCTCGTCGGCGCAGCGTCCGTCCTTGCACGGCTTTTGCCGAATATGGGCGGACCCAACAATGCCAACGGCTTTATGCGGGGGTGCGGGGGTAGTCCGGTCAATGGCGCTGTACGGTGCGCCTGTGTGGGTGGAGTGCCTGGACGTGCCGAACAGGGCTCTTCTGTGGAGACCACAAAGAGTCGTCGCGTCCAGGCTCATACGCGGATACCGCACGGTGTCGTCGGAAGCGGCCTGCGCGCTGGCCGGAACCCCCCTGTGGGACTTGGAGGCGGAGGTGCTCACCGAAGTGTATATAGTATAGTGGCATCGCAAGAGCGAGAGGTGGGTGGTCGTCCCCTGCCCAGGGAGGTGGCCAGGTGGCAGAGCGATGCCCGCCGAGCTGCCATGGCCAGATGAAGGACATGGCTGGAAGTGCTCCGAGCCGGTCTTTGGGGCGTAGGGGCGCTCCAGCCTGTGCTGGAGGAGTGGGCGGGGCGACGGCACGGAGTCCTTACCTTCCGACTGGTGCAGGTGCTGTCGGAGCACGGTTGCTTCGGCCGATATCTGCACATAGTTGCAAGGAGGGAAGCGACTCCGGGCTGTCACCATTGTGGCTGCGACGAGGACACGGCGCAGCATACGCTCGAGTCGTGCCCGGCTTGGGGCGGGCAGCGCCGTGAACTCGTCGCGGCAATAGGGAGGGACCTCTCGCTGCCGAGCGTCGTTAGAGCGATGCTTGGCAGCGACAGGAATTGGGCCGCGGTTGCTGCCTTCAGCGACGAGGTCATCTCGCGGAAGGAAGCGGCGGAGAGGGCCAGGGAGGCTGATCCTTTCGCAGACCCGAACCACCGCCAGCGACTAGGGCGGCGCAGGCGTGAGTATTTGCACCTAATGCCGCCCTAGCTGAGGCTGCGGGTGGATGGACCGGGGAACGTTCGCCACCCGCAAGGCCTCCCGCGAAGGTGCGGTGCTCCGTGTGTGGGTGCGTCGCTCAGTGGAGGGTACCCGAAAGGGTAAGCCGCCGGCGGACCACCGAAGGAATGTATCATAGTTCCAGTGGCCCGCCAATAAAGGCGGAGAGACGGCACACGGCGGGTTTCTTTAGTGGGTGAGGGCCCCACACTACCCTGTTCGTTGCCCCGAACGACAGGGTTTGCGGTTAGGTACATTTTTTCCCGCTTAAACAAAAAAAAAGAGGGGGGAACGATACTTCCGCAGACCCGAACCGCCGCCAGCGACTGGGGTGGCGCAGGCGTAAGTACCTGGGCCTGATGTCGCCCTAGCTGAGGTTGCTGGTCGATGGACTGGAGAACGTTCGCCCCCTGCAAGGCCTCCCACGAAGGTGCGACGCTCGGTAGAGGACATACGAAAGGGTAAGCCGCCGGCGGACCACTGAAGTAATGTAACATAGTTCCAGTGGCCCGCCAATACAGGCGGAGAGACGGCACACGGTAGGTTTATTTAGTGGGTGAGGGCCCCGCACTACCCTATTCGTTGCCTATTACACGTGTAAAGTCAGTTATCCACATATTTATAACCTTTAAACCTGTTCATACACAAATACGGTTCTATAGAACAGTATTATAAAGTTATTGTATTAAATGCAAACCTCTGAATACAGTGATGTCATGCATGATGTGATTACCGTTTAACAAGTACTGATATAATATTGGGTGGTAAAATTATTAGTAGTTCGAATGTTATTTTAGTCGCAAATACTCTAATAACCCTCTATTTGCCTCAAAGTTAATCAACAAACTGAAATTTTGTTCATTGGAATTTAGATTGATTCGAAATTACAGCCTAGATATTGACATTATGAGAACTTATGTTTTAACTTTTAAAGTTTTATAAACACAATAATTTTGGTTTTAATGGTTATTCTGCTATTCCGGGTGGAGATAAATTCAAAAACCAAAGATTATACATATCGGTATAGCCCTTCTTGAGTTCTTGTTCTTGACACCATTTAGATATAACTTATTATGTTATGGTATAACTTATACTCCTTATTTGAGCAAAATACTGGACCATATTTTGGCCGAAAAATATAATGAAAAGATTTAAATAGCTTTAGACATACGACCGTTATTTCAAACATTATGAGCTATAGTATCCCTTAAATGGACTTTGCTCTGCAGCTACTAAAGTTTAAAAAACAAGTTATTTATAAATATGGAAAAAGAGAAGTTTAGTGCGAGCCCGCTCGAACTAACAAAGCTATGTCTGTACATTTAAGACATCTAAGAAAAAAATAATGCTCATTAGACTATTTAGGAATCTCTGGACACAAAACTTAGTTTTTTAGATTTTTATCTGTACCTATATCCGTTTATCGTATATCGTTTGTCGGGCAGCGAAATGACTAAACGGTTTTTGACGAAACTTGTTTGTTTGATAGCTCTTGATTAGACTTAAAAACTTGTACATATTAACCCGCTACTCCATCGGGAAGCTGAGATATAACATAAAAAATTGCATTGTTGATCTGTATTTTAGCACTTGACATGCTCAGCTACTTAGAACAAGGTCGTAAGAACAAATGTGAAGTGGAGATTGGGAATGGCCGTTGGTCAGTGCGATAGCTTAGCGGTTAGAGCACTTCCCTGGATTGGAAAGGACGCAAATTCGAATCTCGTTCGCACTAAAGTTCTCTTCTTCCACATTTCACAAATCATTGGTTCTATAAAAAATTGCATGTTGTGTGCCAAATATCATACAAATCTCTACAGGCGTTTTTACGTGAATAATTTCGTCAATCAAACATTCAATATGTCTGAATGTTTAAACTTGTACATTTATAATATTAGTAAGATCTAAGCACATACTCTAAAGAAGTTATTAAGTTCATATGACATATTGCCGACCTAAAAGTTTATTATAACTTAGCAAATAGTAGTCTCTACGACGTAGTTTCATAGACGCTACGTCCTAGAAAAACTTTATTCAGTTCGTTTGCATAAGTTGTTCTTTGACGACATTTACATAACTTCAGTACTCGACAGATACGAATACGAGACACAGTCCTAGATTTTTAATAGCCGGTAAATATACTTAGTCTTCTTGCAATAAGATCAGGAGGTAATAAATCTGTTAAAATATATAATTTAATTTATTTTAACATATTTATTACCTCCTGATCTTATTGCAAGAACTACTGCTAGAGAAGGAAGGAGAAACCAAATTAATCACACCTAAATTTTTTCCAACTGCCTCTGTGGTGCAACGGTAGGGTAAGCGACTGCTGATAATAAGGTCTTCGTTTCGATCCCCGGGTCGGGCAGTGTTATTGAGCTTTTTCGTAAAAAGAAAAGATCTTTTTCTTATAGTAAGTTTAATTTTGTGCAATCAAAATTCATACTATGTGATGGCGTGATTTTTTAAACATTTTGATCTATATTTTAGCACTTGACATGCTCAGCTACTCTTAAAGTACAAATTATAATTTGTGAATAAGGAAAAATGGTATTTTAGTACGAGCGGAAATCGAACCTGCTTCCCTTCCTATCCGGGGAAGTGCTCTAATCCACTGAGCTACCGTCCAATTTTTTAGAAATACCCAATCCACAATTAGCAGTCAGGAGCAAGGGTCACGATGGCTGAATTGGCAAAGCATCTGGACGGTATCCAGGAGATGCAGGTTCGAATCCTGCTCGTGACTGTTATTTTCGATTTCACATTTTTCACTTTGTGTTTAATGTATGTTGCTAAGCATGTCAAATGCTAAAAATATATATAAAAATATCTAAATATGTCCGTGAATATTTATATTATAAATTTGTAGTTTGTGAGTAATATTATCTTATATTAGAAACTGCATTGGTGGTGCAGCGGTAGTGTGAGCGATTGCTGAGCATGAGGTCTCGGGTTCGATCCCCGGGTCGGGCAGTGCTATTGAGCTTTTTCGTAAAAAGAAAAATTCTCAGTTACTACTGGCTACTGCCCGGAGTTTGGAAATGTGCCCGGTAGACGGCCCCTATTACGTAGGACTTAAACATAGTTGGCAAACCGTGGGGATACAGACGTGATGCTATGTTCATGTTAAAAATTAGATATGTGCCTAGCGCGATTTCACTTCAGACTGGGAATCGAAATCAAACCCCTGTCTTCACAATATTTGTTGAGAGCGTTATTAATATGCTTTTAAGTAAAATGTTAATATTAAATATTGGAGTATATTGAAGGAAAGTCCGCTGTTTCAGCAAAAGTTTAGAGTATAAAGTTTAAATAATGTGTAGACAGTTGCTTATCGCAGCGCACTTTGTAAACTGTTGCAATTTTCTAAACAAGATACTAGAGCTAAGCAGTTTTAGCTTTGTTTAAGAGTCACAGCAAGCATTTGTGATTTTTAGGAGTCAACGATTCTTGAAGCTTAATATAAAAGCTCTATATTACGGAAGACTTTACAATTAGGTATTACTAGCAGTGCCTCTTGGTTGTATCCGCCTTGCTAATAATGCCTTGATAATATTTAATTTATCTCCACCTCCTATAACTTTCCTTGGTAATCATGACGTGCGAGTTATGCCTTTGGTGCTATTAACGTCTATAGGGAACGGTAACCGCTTACCATGAGGTGGGCCGTATGGTTGTTTGCAACCCACGTAGAATAATAAATAAATACTAGTTTGAGAGCTGATCAAAGCTATAAACTACGTAATTATTTATCGTTAATAGTCGCCTTAAGCAGTTCACCCACTTATAAATTAATAATAATATTTATTCACCAAATAATTTTACAGAAATTCTCTTAGTCTAAAATTATACAAGAGCAAACAAAGATGCAATTTCTAAAGAGGTTGCGTTGACGATTGTACTAGTATAGACTGTGCCACAAACAAAGATGCATTTTCTAAAGAGGTTGCGTTGACGATTGTACTAGTATAGACTGTGCCACAAACAAAGATGCATTTTCTAAAGAGGTTGCGTTGACGATTGTACTAGTATAGACTGTGCCACAAACAAAGATGCATTTTCTAAAGAGGTTGCGTTGACGATTGTACTAGTATAGACTGTGCCACAAACGCCAGCGTCTTCCATCCTTAAAAAACACCACAAAACATGCATTGTTCTAAGCATCCTTAGGAATATTTGATTCGTATATTTCAAAACTAGCTGATACCCGCGACTACGTCAGCATTAAAGTTTTACTTCCTAAATTCGATCCCTATTTTATAAAATCATTGAAATGTATGTGTATCCCATTATATACAATTCCAGTGTCACGATGTTTGTCCGGGATGAACTTCAAAACTACTGAACCGATTTTTTTAAAATGTGTGTTTTGTTCCAACTTAAGAGATAGGATACTTTATATCTCAATTTATAATTGCAATATTTATTCATGAAAAAATACACATATGGTGGTACAAAATTCGCCGGGTCAGATAGTATCAAATATAAAATGAAATTTAACATTCTTAATTCTAAAAAGGTCAAATATGTGTGTTTCTATCTCCTAATTAGAAACCTTCCTAACCACCCCCACATTTCCTTCTTATTATTTTACCTGACCACTTCCTCATCTCCTCTATATCATCATTCCTCTTCATGTCTTATAGCTTTTCTTGGGGTGGATTACTCGCGAAGGTTACTTTTGGTCTATAGGCTGCCACGCCAACCACTCATGGGGTGGCAAACTTACCGTCTTACTAACCATCAAGCCGTACAGCCTAGTATAATTATATGTTATAAGCATTGATGTATAAACAAAAACATAGCAACACGCCTGTATTTCCCAAAGGGGTAGGCACAGGTGTATTACACACCCACGATTCGCAGCTATGTTTAAGTCCCACATAATAGGGGGCGAGCCTATTGACGTCTACCGGGCACATTTAAAAACTCCGGGCGGCTACTGAGAATTTTTCTATTTACGAAAAAGCTCAATAACACTGCCCGACCCGGGAATCGAACCCGAGACCTCATGATCAGCAGTCACACTACCTCTGCACTACAGAGGCAGTTGAAGTATAAAACAGAAAATCCACAATTAGGCACTAAAAGTGTAACACTATAAATTAGTGCAGATTACGCTTTCCTGCCCTCATATCATGTTTTCTGCAACGTATCAATATGCCTAATAATACCAAAATCTCTTCTTAAAAACTCATTGACTGTCTAGCTCTTCTTTCCCTATCGCATCTCTCTCTCATAACTGCGTTCATGTGCTCGTGCAGTTGCATTATTAACTCTCATAGAGTTTAAACGATGCTCTCTTTCCTCTGACGATTTCTGAGAACGCGCATCTCTCATTCTTTTGGCATTTCTCGAATTTCGAGATAAGGAAGACCATTTTTTAGGTGGCATCGTAGGTGGAATAAAAAGAACTGAATAAGATAAATACACAAAAAGAAAAAATATATATCTACGGAATAAAAAAAACCTAATAAGGTAAAAACACAAAAAGAAAAAATGTATACTTACTTAATTGAAATTTATACTTTTAACTTTACAACGTTTAACTCAACAACTATATTTTATAGATAAAAGAAGGAGAAACAAAAAAAACACTAAACAAACTCATTACATTATTATCTAATACCTACTTAAAACTTATATCTAAAAAATACGTACCTATCTATGTATTTTTTAAATCTAAAACGCGCTTATTCCGAGAAGAGTTAATATATACAGATACAGATACAACATAATATTAAACATTTCAGATCTTTATATTATAACTAATGATTCAGAAGCCAATGTACCAATTAAGTTTAAGATATTTGTGACTAATTTTTGTTTTTGATTTGTTGACGTCCAGTAGCCATTTGTAACATACCATATTGGAATTTCCTTTATCATACAAATTTCACTGTTCAAAACTCTTTAAGCGTATAGAATTTAAATAATTATTCCATTATTATGTATAGGACAGTTTATATGCTTATGTACACAGGTGTTGCATGTGAAAATTTACGTCACGATGATCTATAGAAGTTTTGTGTTGGGCAGTTGAACGACTTGCCACGTTTTATTCGCGTGATTTGTATGGAGATAGAAGCTAGTTCTAAGTAACAAAATGAAAAAACTAACTAATTATTGTTTGTAAAGTTAATTATTATTTTAATCATCGAAAATACTGTAACTAATTTACATTGATAATTGGTGAGTGCAGAGGGCTCTCAAACCAAAATTTAGGCAACGATACCCGAGGGCACCCCCTGTGGGGTAAGGACCTCGGATCGGGCTGTTGCTGGCAAAGTGGCGTATAGCCGTACTTATATTGGCGCGGCGAGATTTGGAAGTTTTATTTCATCTATATCTTGTGTGTTTATAATCCGATTTCTATATTTTTTTTAATAGATATTAAAGTGTGCTTTTTGAATATGGGAGTTTGATAAACATATATTTATGTGAAATACAATATATTTATGTATTTAATAATACACTTTGAAGAAATGCCTAACGATTAAACACGTTATTGTGGCTAATTTATAAAAGATAAATATATACTATTAAGGACTTTTATTGTAGATCTTTTGAAGACTATCATCTTTGTAATACATACTTTTGGTGTATGATCAACTTATGCGAGGATAAGAGCTCGAAAGCGCATTTTCATCCGACTTGCTTCAAATTTATCATCACTGCTCAGCTCCTATGTGTCTTAGCGTTATTTTATATAGCCTACAACCTGCCCAGGAGTATGGACTACAATCGTACCAAGTTTGGTTAAAATCCCTTCAGTATTTTTTGACCCATGCGTGCATATACATACAGACAGACAGACAGACAAAAAATTTACTGATTACATTTTTGGCATCAGTATCGATCACCATTCATCCTACAATATTAATTTTGAATATATATTCAATGTACAATGTACATTGACCTCTCTACAGTTTTATTATAAGTATAGATGAACCAAGAAATGCTAGTTCAAAGGAACCAGAGAACCAAAACAAAAAAAGAAAACAAAAAGAAATTAAATAAAGTAAAATAAATGAAATTACAAAAGCTTGATTACCACAGAAAACTGTAACAAAAATATATGGATATAAAATGGAAATATATTTCATGCAAATAGGCAAATACTATACGAATCACTCTAAGAACAAGACATTGAGGAGTACTTAGAACTTAATAGCTGTATAACTTGTAAGTGGAACACCGGTGGTTCATTAATAATGCATCCAGCAAGTTGGCGCTTAAACGCTTAATAGCTTTAATGATAAATTTTTAAAGGTGTTCCAGACAAACGTTTACTAATAAATCGTGTGTTACGGTTTATGATCAAAGGCTCTTATTTTCGACCCAATCACTGCAAAGACAATGGCATCAAGCTCGATCCTTAATTAGAGTTCTTTTGACTTACACCTCTGACTTATCGAAATCAAACAAACAAATTATCACTGCTTTGTAAAGGAAAAACATCGTGTGGAAACCTGATTTTCTCGATGGCTTGTGAAGTCTGTCAACCCACACTGGGCCGGCGTGGTGGTAAACTGCCTAATTCCCTCTCTGAGACCTGGGTAATGGGTTAAAAAATAGCCTTTTATTTTCAGGCTTACGATAACACAAAGGATAAATAAATGTATGTGTAAATATTCATACTCCGTTCGCAAATAAAAAGCGGGCTTGGGCAAATAAATACATATATATATATACAACATATTTATACACACTGAAGCAGTGTTTCTCAAAGTATCATCATTGTTTTACCTATTTATTATTTTGAATCCATAAATAATATTTAGATATTTTTATATATATTTTTAGCATTTGACATGCTTAGCACTATACATTAAACACAAAGTTTTCACTTTGTGTGAAATCGAAAATAACAGTCAGGAGCAGGATTTTCTTTTTCTTTGTGTTTAATCCATAAATAATGTTATTTTTTGTTACTTGCTTCACTCTATAGTCCATTAATTATCTATATGTAAAAATAGCTATCCGAGAGGAACCATCCATTACTGCGGGATAAAATTTATGTATTTAAAACCATTTTTCAAGACTATATGTACGCAAAATTTCATGCTGGTCGGTTTAGTAGTTACGGCGTGAAAGCAATGTGAATTTCTTAATCATAGTATAGATAAAATAAGTAGTGACATACTAAATCATACGTTATATAAGGCTCGTGGCTTATTTCTTAGTATATTTGGTCTGTTGAATACGGCTTAAACTTTGAAAGCCGCTGTACAAAATTATATTTGCGTAACCGCGGGACGTACTCGTCACACGTCATTGTGCCAGTTGTACTAAAGCTTGGCCCACTCGCTTGTGCCTTCCAGGGAAACCGATATTGAGTACAAATCTTAAGCAAATAGCGTTGTTGTAAACACAGAAGATAATCTGTGTCCCGAAAAACTGCTAACAATTTAGTTCAAAATTGAAAGCATACTTAAATATTTGGCTTCTATAAATATCAAATACATAACACAATTTTATATAAAAAAACTACCCCATATTTGTGGATATTTCCAGCGTCGCTACTTAGCATATAGTATAGTATCACGCCTGTATTCCCCGAAGAGGCAGGCAGAGGTGTATTACACACCCACGATTCGCCAGCTATGTTTAAGTCTCACGTAATAGGGGGCGAGCCTATTGCCGTCTACCGGGCACATTTCCAAACTCCGGGCTACTAATAATATTTTTTCTTTTTACGAAAAAGCTCAATAACACTGCCTATTTGCTTAGCCTATTTCTCAAATATATACATACTTTATCAAATCATATACAATCGGAGTACAAAAATTTACTCATTTGTGACCATGAAAAACCTCAATGTTTAAGTTGTAGCGGTAGATAGCCGCGCATTATTTTATTTCATAGCTGTGAAATGAAATGGTGACCAGCGGCTTGTCAGTACTCTTAGTATAGTTGATGCTATGAGAAGCGGTTACCACTTACCATCAGGTAGGCCGTGGTTCGTCTGCTAATATAAGCAATACAAAAACCAGTGAATTTTTCAAAGATATATTGTGGAGTCCAAAAGTCGAGTGCCCATTTTTGGGCCCAGGAAAAACAACAATGTGCCTAAATAAATTACTTACCTAAATTCATACAATTATTTTTATTGTTAGGCAATTAATATTATAAATTTTCGTACCGGGCCAAAAAATGTAGGTATATAATTAATAGTCATAAAATTGCTTATGTATCATATCCTATCTTAATTTCATATAAAATATTGCCAGGAGTTAATAATTTGTAATTATTAGAAAATATCAAATCGATTTCCATTAAATGCTAATTAAACAAACAACAAACCTTAAAACATAATTATAATATAACTGTGTGGTAAAGTATATGTTAAATGTATGATACCGAATATTTCGGGTACGATACAACACGCAAACATATTATGTGTCGCAAAGCATAATATTTGAAGACGACAATTAGTGGAATGTCAAGCAATCACTAACTAACTTATCATCACGCCATTTCCCTTGCGGGGTAGGCAGAGTGCCAAGAGGCTCTATTGTTGCATACATCGCTCGCTTCCTCAACATTCATAATTGTCATACATGATCGCTGGTTTCAGAGACTCCTGACTCCACCTTTCTTCAATACATTACCGATTTGGCGTAGATAGGTGAGTCTTGGTCTCCCCCTAACACTATTGTTATTTACATTACTAGACTATTTGATGTGATTTTTGATTATTGCTAGAGTGTCTTTAGTTGTGATGCGATGACAGATGTCAGGCGGTAGGTGATGGCTGACAGCTGACAGCTGACGGATAGCAGTTAGTCAATTTAAAAGGAGGACCGACGTCTCTACGATATTCATTCGAATGGCAAGAGCGCGTACAGTTGCTCGTAGTCACGATATAACTAACCTCACTGCATTCCATGTGATTATTTTGAGAGTTACATCCTAAAATATTATAAGCATCACTTGTTTTTGTTACCAAAACTAAGCTATCCATAAAGATCAGTGTATTGAACAATAACCCAGTATGATTTCAAGATGGGTAATCTTGAAATCACACTGCCTCATGTCTGACCATCATAATGTACATTCCGCGAAATTGGTGGACTAGGTTTTTTAAATGCGAAGACCTTGCACAATCGTGAGGTGTACAACCTCAGGGAATATTTCCTGCACACTGATAAGGATATGCATCGTGATGTGGTCGCTGTAGACTCCGGACTCACTCCACTCTCCTTGGCTAAGGAGAACTGGTGCTGACCTGTAGTACTAGGTGTTGACGATCGCAGGGGTGTATGGCAGACCACCGAAGGAATGTAACATAGTTCCAGTGGCTCGCCAACAAAGGCGCAGAGACGGCACACGGCGGGTTTCTTTAGTGGGTGAGGGCCCCACACTACCCTGTTCGTTGCCCCGAACGACGGGGTGTGCGGTTAGGAACATTTTTTCCCGCCTTAAAAAAAAAAGAGGGGGTGTATGGCAGAGCAAGGAGCTGCACGGAAGATTTTACCGGGCTTTACATGGGCCCAACGTTGACTTTTCAGCTTCCGTGGCCTGGCTACGTTTCGGTAACCTCTTTGGGGCAACCGAAGGTTTTGTCTTTGCAATTGCTGACGAAGTTGTCATGACGAACAACTACCGGAGGCATATCCTAAGGGATGGTACGGCTGACATATGCCGTGCCTGCCACCATCCTGGTGAATCCCTTAGGCATATTGTCTCGGGTTGTTCTCGTCTTGCTGACGGTGAGTACTTGCACAGACATAACCAAGTGGCCAGGATTATCCACCAACAGCTTGCTCTGAAATACAGACTTGTGGACGTCGAGGTACCTTACTACAGGTATGTAGCTGAGCCAGTACTCGAAAATGGCTGTATCACATTGTACTGGGATCGATCAATTATCACAGACAGAACTGTTGTAGCCAACAAACCTGATATTGTGGTGGTTGATCGATCTGAGCGACGGGCAATGATTGTTGATATCACCATCCCGCATGACGAGAATCTCGTGAAGGCCGAGATGGATAAACAGATGAAGTATCTGGACTTGGCTCACGAGATTGTTGATATGTGAGATGTCGATTCAGCGATTATTGTGCCGATAGTAGTATCAGTCAACAGACTGATAGCCAAGAGTCTCGACCAACACCTTAAGAGGCTCGCGTTGGATGGTTGGAACAAGGGTTTGATACAGAAAGCGGTACTTCTGGACACGGCACGCATTGTGAGGAAGTTCCTGTCTTTGGAACCCTAACCACTGACAGTTTGGCCCTTGTGCTCGCTGCCGGTGGGTCTACACACTTTTTATATTTTTAAATATTTTGTTATTTTTTATAATATATATATTTAAAAATGTATTTAGTGATTTAAGATATGTAAATAAAGAATAATTTTAATAATAATAATAGTTTATTTCAATAACTGCTCGGGTCTAATTACAGTTTTAATGGAGCACTCCTTTTAAGTTTAGCAAAAACTTGTGTCAGGAGGCTCCACATTTACTTAAGTATTATCTACAGACCATTCTTTATTTTAAATTTAATCGCAACCATTACAATATACATTTAATTAGTGATTGACCTCCTACAGTGTTACCAACAAAACTTATGCTTAAATAGGTGTAAATGCATGCGTGTTTGTGCGCGTGTGTGTGTGTGTGTGTATGTGCGTGTGTGTGTTAAAGTGTGCGTTTGTGTGTGTGTGTAGTGAGTGCGTGCGCGTGTGTGTGTGTGTGAGTATATACATAAGAGAGAGTCAGAGAGTGCATTTGAATAAATTTATTATATATTTAGTATCATCATGGCTTTCACTTCTTCATAAGTTAAAGGCATTAACCACTCCTTTACACATTTTTTAACTTGAAAAGTTATTATAGGATATATATTCAGGTTTTTATTTATTTTGTTCTCTTAGGATCTTTTTTTTCAACCCTTTTTTATATAGCACTACTGGGCACAGGTCTCATCATGAGAGATGTCATCGTGAGAGAGATTAGGCTATAGTCCACCAAACTGGTCCAGTGCGGATTGGCAGACTTCACAAGCTCTTGAGAATGAGAATGAGCAATGATAAATGGTAAATTTTTAATTTGTACTTTAAAAAGTAGCGGAGCATGTCAATTGCTAAAAGAAATAGATCTAAAATGTTGAAAAAATTGCGCCATCAAATAGTATGAATTTTAATTGCAAAATTAAACTTACTATATTGGATGCATGTAATGCTTGCCGGTAGATGGCGTTAGTCGTAAGACAAATGTGACTAAGAATTTGGGATGATCGAAGGATCAGTAGGGTATCTCAGTGGCTTAGAGCACTTCCCCGGATTGGAAAAGATGCGTGGTTCGATTCCCGCTCTTCTGAAAATCTCTTTTTCTTTATTCACAAATAATTTGTGCTTTAAAAAGTAGCGGAGCATGTCAATTGCTAAAAGAAATAGATCTAAAATGTAGGTATAGACTAGTTTTCAGGATAACAAGTCCCTATAACTATATAACTAGGGAACCAACTTAGGTATAAATACGCGTCGTGGTTTCAGTCAGACTCCCAGCTATTACTGAATAGTTTCCTGCTTGAAATTATTGTTCTGAACAAATAAATCATAAATGCTAGATTTTAAATAAATTGAATTTAAGCCATATTCATATAAATAAATTCTGTTTAAGGCGTGCATATATTATATATAGTATTATAACCTCACTTTATAAAATGAAAAACACTAATTTCTCTTAAACTCGGGTACCGAAATGAAAACTATTTATAGATTATGAAACTAGGCACTTTTTTCTATTAGATAGATGAGAAATCAAGAAGGCACATGGAGTATTGTACTGGGCCTGATCGCCTAACAAAATTGGCTTTCCTTTAACAACACGTGAACTGTTCCTGAAGCAGCTCAAGATCCATTCACATTTGGTATAATAAACATAAATATGACTCTACCCACATTATGGATTATGTCTGGGGAAATAACTTTACAAATTAATAGCATAACTACATTTATTATTAATTATTAATAATATTATAAAGCTGTAACAGAGCTTTATTTAAGATATTAGAGAAAAAAGTCTGTATTAGGCTATATAGGCGTGTCTAAACGTTTTTTTTAGATTTTCTGTCTGTTTGTTTGTTTGCGCATCACGCAAAAACTACTCAACGGATTTTGATGCAACCTTTTTTTTATTATAGCTCTCGATCTAAAAGCTGGTTTACATTTTATCCCGCTACTGTAGTGGGAACTTGAGATATAACCTAAAAACTAGCTTTTAGCTGCGGCGGAGCCGCGGGCAAAGGCTAGTTAATAATACAATTGGAACGGTAATTAAGCATTGTGTGGGAAAACCAACTACATTAGATATAAAGAAAATAAATCCGAGCACTTTAGGTACTAGTTATTAGGTTATGTCTCAGATTCTCCGTATTCCTATACGTATAACGGGAAAAACGTATACCAGTGTTTAAGTCTAATTTAGAGCTATTAAACAAAAAAATTGCAAAAAAATCCGTAAGTATATAGTTTTTGTGTGATTAGTTGAAAAGAAAACAAATTAAAAACAAAATTGTCGAGAGATACATATATAGCCTTTTTTTTGTTTAGGCAGGGAAAAATGTACCTATCCGTACACCCTGATGCCTAAATAGCCTAATACATTCAGTATTTTTTTATTGTACACCATATGTGTTAATATAATAATAAAGTACAGAGAGAGAAAAAAACTAGAGAGGTGTCAAGGGACACCCGGATGGAACGAAGTTCCTTTCTAAAATGTACAAAATTTTTATACATACACACACCCACACACACACACACACACCCACACACATATATATATATATATATATATATATATATATACATATATATATATACATATATATATATATATATATATATATATATATATATATATATATATATATATATATATATATATATATATATTGTCTGTATAAAATCTATACTTACTTTTTAAAAACTTTATACACTCAACAAAAATAATCGTCGCGACACCACACTGTTCCATGCGAAATAGAAATGAAAATAATATAAACTTATATAAAAAATATAACAAATAAAAAAATGTTACAAAAAACCAAACAAAAAGCAAAAAGTGTCGTGACAACTTTTCGTAAGAATTTTTTCCGTCTAGCCCCCTTTCACAACGCGCGATAAGGAACTTCGTTCCAATATATTATATTTTATATGAAAATACATAGCTTTATTACAGCTTTATAATAGTAATGATATTATTATAGATCTGTTCCCAAATGATCACTCCATGGTTAAAAAAAACATCGTGAGTAAATCTGCATGCCTGAGAGATTTCCTCGACCAGCGCGGCGTGGTGAACTAAGGCTTAAATCCACTTTCACTATGGGACAGTAATGTATTGTGAACAATAAAATAAACCGATGAGTTAGAAATTCGCAAGAATTGAGCTTATATATTTATGTATATGTATGAGATTTCCATATCCTAACGAAGTCTATGACTTACGCCATAAACATTATTCCCTGTATGGAGTATGCGCACGTCGTCGCTCATTTAAGTTTTTATTTCCCTAGGCATCCTCGATTTAAGTTCTAATGTGTGTTATTTTAAACTGAACAGAAAGTTTCCAGGAATGTTTAGTTATATTTCTTCATTTTACTAATATATTCGTAAAAGGCTGATGGATGGATGGATGGATTATTCGTTTGCAGCTGCTGCATATTTGCCGTCTTTCTTGAAAGCTTAAGTAGACCCATTGAGCACTTATCAACCAAAAATGTGAGTATTTCGTACCGTCCAGATGCTTTACCAATTCAAGGCATCCAGGAGATGCAGGTGCAAATCCTGCTCGTGACTGTTATTTTCGATTTAACATTTCCACACTCTTGTTATGTACACGTATGTGTAAAATTTCATGATGATGATCGTTTCATATAACTCAATGGTTTCAGCAGTTTTGGCGTGAAATCGTAACAAATAAACAAACGAACTATTTTCGTATTCATAACATTAAGTACGCCGACGACGGACGCTTTCACATCGTAACTACGGAACCAATCGATTAGCATAGTAAAAGGAAACAAGTACACTAACACAGACCCCGTGCGCGCGATAATTACCTACGCAGGTAGAGCTGGTCACTTTTTTTGGTTTATTCAATCATCATAAATACAGAGCTAGTTTTTATATACAAAATTAAAATAAATTATCTTCAAATTTAGGCAGAACATCAGGGATCCATAATATAAAGTTTCTTAATTATATGTTATTATGCATAGAACCGGAGCTAAGTAAGTATATTTTTTAATGATATCATTTTTATATTTACTGTTGTGATGTGAGAAGATCCCGTCTATATGTCATCCAAACACAATACAGTAATTTCTTTTCCGATATGTAGCCATCTTTGAGTTTAAATAAATAAATACCGAGAGGTAGCAGCGATCAACCAAGCCTGCCCCCTTAGAATGATAACGAAACGTTAGACAAACTGTCGTTTCAAGTCATTGTGATTGATCAACAGTCCGCCGCACGCACAATAACAAAATTTTACGTCCGAACGTAAAATTTTGTTATTGTGTGCGTGCGGCGACTCGTAGTTACTGGTACACACATGCAAACCGCGCTCGTTTCATTTGTATGAAGATAACTTACTTCTTTCCTTTTACTATGATGCTAGTTTCCTGTGGGATTATATAACAAATAATAATGTGGCATAGATACTTTAAGCCCTTTTCTCCCAGTAAATCTGCTGGCAGTAGTTAGTCTAGTAGCTTCGACTGTGCTAGTAGTAAATAAGGAGAGTCAAGTAAGGATTATAATATATCGATATTATAAAAACCTTATGATTCGAATCTGCATCTCTTGGAAAACCGTCGCAGATGCTTTGCCAATTCAGCCTTTGTGACAATTGCTCGGGACCGGCACGGGAGGTTTTCCAAAAGTTACAGGTTCAAATCCTGCTCGTGACAGTTATTTTCAGTTTCACATATTTACACTTTGTGTTCACCTATATAGACTATATAAATTCCGTAAAGAGCTTCTTAATTCGGTTGTCCTAGAATTCTGGAGAAATTAAATATATATTATTGTCAGGAGCAAGTTGAGATAAGTGGCCAAGTTGATGAAACTGGCGTTTGTTTTCTCGGCACTTAGTGATTATTGTCCAGTAATTTGGATTGAAAGAGAAATGTAAGACTTTAATTATTCCTTTTACTTGTACAATGAAAGTAACTAATTTGGCAGTTGTTTAACTACATACATAAAACAGGCTTCAGGGAATTTTAGAGAATTGTTGCAAAGTCTGTTAATTTATTAAATACTATAGATTGTTTAGTATACATACATTTATCATTCATCTCCCATGCCACGTGTTATTGGTTCGATTCCCACACAAGATAATTATTTGTGTGATCCAAATGGTCGTTTTGAGTCTGAGCGTATGTTGTGCCCGTCAAGTGTATGTTGATGAAGCCTACGGCGATGCAGGGATTGTTCCCTAGCACAGGTTTATATCCATCCATCAGCCTTTCAACGTCCTCTGCTGGACATAGGCCTCCCCAAGTGAACGCCAAAACGAATGGTCCCGTCATGGGGGATAATGCCGTAATCGCCACGCTTGGCAAGCGGGTTGGCGATCGCAGTGGATGTTGTTAATACTCGAGGAAGTGCTGCTGCCCACTCCCCCGGTATTCCCTCAGTCGGCTCTTACGAATCCCGTGGGGAGAGACGGGTGGGGCAATTCTAAAGCTGGCCACACATGGCACAACAGGTTTATATAAAGAATATTAATTGCAAAATTTGCTTAAAACAAGTCTTCTGTGTCTTCTTTCTCCAGTACTGTGTTTTCATCACACTTGAACCATGACGTCACACCGGCTTCTCAAGTTCAGAGTCTACTCTTGATATTCGAAAACAAAATGAATGACGTATGTACACATGAAAAGAAACTTTACTGAGTCCAATAAATAAAAACAGACACAAACTTTTCTACAAGCTTTTATTTAACTTGAAATGTTTGTAAGTTTGCGTCAAATCTTGCAACTGAATTTTAAAGCAGTTATTCTCAACTGATTGAGATACAAATTATTTGTGAATAAAGAAAAAGAGATTTTTGCGGGAATCGAACCACGCATCTTTTCCAATCCGGGGAAGTGCTCGAAGCCACTGAGCTACCCTACTGACCTTTCGATCATCCCAAGTAGGGTAGCTCAGTGGCTTAGAGCACTTCCCCGGATTGTAAAAGATGCGTGGTTCGATTCCTGCCCCTACTAAAAATCTCTTTTTCTTTATTCACAAATAATTTGTACTTTAAAAAGTGGCGGAGCATGTCAATTGCTAAAAGAAATAAAACTAAAATGATTGAGATACAATTTTGCATACTGACATGTTTAGTGTAGATGATAATGCTTAGTGACGTCAAAAATTTCTAAACGTACCAATAATATTTTTTCCAACCTAGGACGTGAGCCTGGTACCTTAATCATAAGATCAATAAGAACAAACACGAATCCATTGAGGGAATAAATCCATCATCAAAAGCTAAAGAGGATTTAACACGTGGGTAGTTTTTACTGCCCACGTGTTAAGTACAAAATCAGCCTTTCAACGTCCACAGCTGGACATAGGCCTCCCCAAGTGAACGCCACAACGAGTGGTCCCGTCATGGGGGATAATGCCATAATCGCCACGCTTGGCAGGCGGGTTGGCGATCGCAGTGGATGTTGTTAATACTCGAGGAAGTGCTGCTGCCCACTCCCCCGGTATTCCCTCAGTCGGCTCTTACGACTCCCCTACTGGGTAGAGAGGGGTGGGACAATTCTAAAGCCGGCTCCACACGGCCATATAATAAGTACAACATCGTATATTTAACAAATTATTTGCTTTGAGGCCTAATAACGTTCAAAATTATTAAAATAATCTTTGATCAGTCAGCCATCCATCATAACGGTCAGTCCTTCCGGGAAACACACGATTAACTCTAACTAAAATTTGTTTTTCGAACATACTCGCTCAAATTAACAACTTATATCAGCGTAAAATTGGCAATGTTTATCTTTTCCTCAAACTTCAAATACTTAATATTCATGCAAATAGTAGGCAATTTATGAAAACACTTTTGTTATTTTTCCGATCGCCAGGGGCTCTGCTGATGACGTGCAATAATTTGGAACATTCAAAATATAAGGTACACACACCAACACATACGAAATGTGTGTGTTGATGTGTGTACCTTATATATCCTCACTATTATAAATCTGTTGAGCTGTGTCGGTACACTGAAGATATTTCAAAAAAAAATATTGTATTAGGTTACTAAGCTTAGGCGTCACTGAACACAAAACGTACATTTAAATTTTTACCTGTTTATTTGCACATCACGCTGAAACTACTGCACGGTTTTTCATGCATAGTTTTTATTTCATAGGTATTGATTTAACTTAAAAACTAATATAGGTACCTGAAGGTGAACCTGAGATATTAAAACTTTTTTTTTTTTTGGTATCGCTGTGGAAATGCATTTACGCATCCCTTCCGATGACAATGGAGGGGTATGTATGACTCACCGGGCGCTCAGATCTTAGTTGCGCCCGGAATACCCACTAAAACCACAGCGGCCCCTCCCACGCCTATAAGCGGGGCGCTGGAGGGTCGTCTTTCGACATTCTACTCCAGTACCCCAGGCGGATGGCCTACTGGCCACGCCCTGTCGTCATCAAGGCGGTGGGAGGAGGTGAGCGTAATGCCGCCTCCTCCGCCCTGGCCGCCGTCGGCGGAGCGAGTCGGCGTGGTGGGCAGACGCCTCACGTTCCCGCTCCGCGGCCTCCTTCAGTGACATAACGGCTTCGCAGAAGGAGGCCATACACGACCAGCACCTGTCGCCGCTAAGCATTTGTGAGATTACGGCTGGCAGCGAGAGGTCTCCTCCAATTACCGCCGACAGAGCGTGGCGCTGGGGCCCCCAGGTGGGGCATTCCTCCAGAGTGTGGCGCGCGTCATCGACTTGCGCGCCGCACTCGTGGCATCCGGGGACCTCTTCTCTGCCAATACGATGCAGGTACTTACCGTAGAACCCGTGTCCGGTAAACACCTGCGTCAACCTAAAAGTGAGGTTGCCGTGCCTTCGATTCACGCGGTGTGGCGCAACCCCCTCTATAGTCCCCAGTCCTGCTCCAGAGGACTCCAGCTCCTCCGTCCACCGCTGGATCAACATTCCTCGAGCCGCTTGTCGTGCTCTGCCCAGACTCCTTTGGGAGATTTCCTCGCCCCCAGCCCGCACTGCGGCACTTAACCAGTAGACCTCTGCCAGTGCCTCGGCCTGGAGAGGCCAAGGTGGGTCGCCCGCCAGCAGCGTGGCTGCGGCCCAGGACACCGTACGGTACCCCCTTATGGCCCTCACCGCTATGTCCTTCTGCGGACGTCACAAGAGGGCCTTATTAGGAGCGGTGAGTGCGTCCGCCCAGATCGGGGCACCATGCAGCGCCATGGACCGCAAAATCCCGCTGTAGAGTCGACGGCAGGACGACCCTGGACCTCCAGTGTTTGGCAGAAGCCTACCCAAGGCCGCGGCAGATTTGATAAGCCTAGGGGCGAGCTGAGCAAAGTGCGGCCCAAAAGTCCATCTACTATCGAGGTGCAGGCCCAAATATTTCACCTGGGCCTGCACTGGCACGGCAACCCCCTGCACATTCAGGCATGCTCCTCGGAGGGGACCTCGGCGAGGGCCGTGGAATAGGAGGATCTCAGTTTTTTGCAACGAAACCCCCAGACCCAGCATACCGATCCGGTCAACGACGAGTGCAACTCCGACCTCCGCCGATCGGGCGGCCTCTTGAAAGTCGGCCCTCCTCCCCGTGACGAGGGTGTCGTCTGCGTAACAGATCACCCCCATCCCGGGAAGGAGCCGGCCCCGCAGGACCCAATCGAACCCGACGTTCCATAGGATCGGGCCAAGGACGGATCCCTGCGGAACGCGGAGCTCTACCCGATGGCGGTATAAGCGCCCGTCGCCCCCCTCCTAGAGCACGTGCCTCCCCTCGAGGTACGCCTCCAACAACCTCCGGAGATACGGTGGCACTCCATGAAACCGGAGCGCCTCCTTCAACGTCTCATGTGGGAGACTGTTGAAGGCGTTCTCTATGTCGAGCGAGACTGCCAGAACGACTTCTTTCCTGGCCACCGCCTCGGTGACCTAGGTTTTCAGGGTGGCTAACGCATCAATAGTGGAGCGGCCCACCCTGAACCCGAACTGTGACTCCGACAGCCTCGGCCCGACATCCTCGAGGTGCCGGACGAGACGGTCCGCGAGCACCTTCGGCCAAATTGTTCATTTGGCCGTCTCGTCCAGCAGCACCAATGGCCTATATGCCAAAGGAGAGTCAGGTGGGCGACTCTCCTTCCGCAGCAGACACAGCCGTCCACTCCTCCATTACTCCGGGAACTGCCCCGATCTCAAACATGCGTCCAGCAGTTCCCGGAGCCCATCCCTGATAAACTCCGCGGCGACGCCGAGCACCAGCCCCGAAACGCCATCCGGGCCGGGCGCCTTCCTCCGTCCAAGAGATATTAAAACTAGCTTAACCTAAAAACCAAGCTAGACTTATGTAAAGACTAGTACACCTAGTACTAGCCTTTACGTAAGCAGCGTATCATAAGATTGTAACAGAGCTAATATATCCTTATCCTGTATATTCTTATCTATCGAAGTAAGCTTACGTACAAGAATTATTAATTCGAAAGTGTGTTTATTTGTTTTTTGTGTGTTGTGTAAATACCTACTTGATCATTCATCATAAATGCATACGTATAGTCTACTCCTACTGTTGTATTTTGTATGGCAAGCGAGAGCGCCGGAAGCCCAGACCCCTCCCTGTCCTCTGCTTAATATCCTTCCTATTCCCTTCTTAGTAGGTATTCTTCCTATACTGTCTTTATTATCTTTCGTATCCATCTTCCTTGGAGATCACCATCCCTTTCCCTTTGGAGATGGCGACGCGATAAAGATGAATCGGTTATTGCTAGCGTCTGTAGGCTACGGTTAACGCTTACCATTAGGTTGACCGTATGCTTGTTTGCCACCCAGTTATTATTAAAAAAGCCTAAGATATAACCTAGAAACTAGATTTTCTTTAATAATAAAAAATATCAACACAATTTTCTAAAGCTATATAATAAGCTTAAAACAAAAGTCTAACGCCAATTAGAAAGTAAAACCCATTCTCGAGAATGTAAGAAACAAAAGCCACCCTGCAGCACGTAAGGAAGAACTCCCAATCCATTTCCGAAACAAACGAGCGACACTGTGCACAAACAAGTCATTAGCTTTACGCTTATTCTTGCTTTTATTAAGCTTTTACCCGTGGCTACGCCTTCGCAACAGAGCGCCTTGAAGTTCTTTATACATTGGGCTTTTGTGCGTTTTGCTATTAAATTTACTGCAGGCGCTGTACTGTGTACTTATAGTTGCGGTTGTGAGCTTTGTTTCTAATGGTTGACAAATTTACGCTTTTAGGATTAGATATTACATTTCTACCAAATATTTGTGATTAAACCCTCTTCTCTAACATTTTTTATAATATCCAAACACTGTAAATTAGCTCGTCGCAAACATAATTATGCAGCCTCTGACTAAAAAGGTTATCCCCAACCATCCTGAGTCTCTTCAATATTTTAGGGCCTAAATAAGCAAAATGTGTTTTACACTAAGCGCTTTGTAATCATTATCTTTCCTCCTCCTTATTCCTCTATAATACTAAATTGTTAAACTAACCGTCATCGTCGAAAATAAAAGAATCCACAAATAACTCGCCCACCGTTGAATTGTACTCAGACCAAATAACAAAATCAGTACAAAATTTAAAAACAAATTGCTTCTGGGAAAGGAGTTTTCTCCCGTTTTTCTGTTATTAAAAGTAAGCGCACTGGAGGTCCGTGGGAGGCGTTTATATTAATCCTAAATGCATAGTTCCCACCGCTTTTATATTTTCAATTTATCGCAGAAGCACCGCCTCGCAGGCTACGAGTAAGGTTGGATGATATTTTTCTTACCTCCGCTGTATTATGTAAATCGATACATTCATGTCGCTGTTACAGTTTTATGAAAGTCATACTTTTATGATTGGTGGTGCTTTAAATGTATGCAATTATTTGCATCAATTAAGTTTTATATCAAACAATAATTATATTTCCTAAAGCGGGAAAGAAAGAAATTACAGAGTTCTACGCGATACCATTCTCTTCTGCAGGTGTCGTACGATGCGACTAAGGGAAGTAAGCAATTATCACCCATTGGATTGCTGGTGATGGGACAGGATAGGTACTAAATCTGAGTATCTATTGACGGCTAAAATTAATGAAAAGACACATTGTGATGTGGCTGTGTTTTATAATGGCCGTCTTTGTATAGGACATTCTCTCTAAATAGCGGAGATTCACAACACTTTTACTTTTAATTTCCTGTTTGATTGCGTCGCCTCTAATTTTATCGGTGCTAATTCTAAAAATCTACTTTCTTTGACTACCTTTTTTGCTGACTAGGTACTTCTTTTTACTTTTTTCTGTATCCCCTTTCAAATATCCCACAATTTTTTTAGTTGTATTTCAATTTGTCATTTTTTAATTTCAATTTCATATAGAAGGTATTGCAATATCGTATTTTGTAATAAAAATATGACCTCTGTCTTATTCTCTTCTCATCATAACAATATCTACCCATTGAACCGTTAAACACAACAAGATTAAACCGATAGTACATTAGACATGTTTGACGTTCAATTTCAATGTTATTGCGCGCGCCAATAATTTTAGCTGTGTTACAGCAAACAGAAAACTGCTTACCATTTTGGAAACATACGGCATACTTTGTCGACGGTCACGCTTAAAGGGTGTTTTATCTATATATAACACACAAAATAAAGTTATCCACCGCATCTTAATTATAAAAATCATGGAGCATTAGTATCCTCGAACACTGTAAAGCACGGAAATATTCAATTAGATATAAGTCAAACTAAGTATCTCGTTTCGACCTTCAAGAATATCTGTGATATTAAACAGGATCACTATCGGTAACTAAGCAGTCGTTGGGCTTGCAGTTATTACTTTTTTTATTAAAATTATCTGCAAATGCCAATATCTATCTTATATACTGCATAATCTACAAACTTTTCTTACTTACATACAACGTGGCAACGACCGTTCGCTCTCCTGAAAATCGAAGGGCCCCCCGTACTGGCTGAGTCAGACTTTATAATGGTAAAAGTAATGCAACATAGTACCAGTGGCCCGCCAAAACAGGTGGAGACGTCGTACGGCGGGATTTTAGTAGGTGAGGGCTCCACACTACCCTGTTTGTTGCCCCGAACGACGGGGTGCGCGGTGAGGTACATTTTTCCCGCCTTAACAAAGAAAATAAGGGGCAATCTAAAAGGACTCCACGTACAGTTGCATGTGCAGTTGTTTGTCTCAATGCTTCTTACAATAGGAATGTTATAATAAGCTCTACGACATATAATTAAGATGAATAGCTTTTACTACAAAAATGTGTTATTATGTTGTTTATCTTTATTAGACTTTGTTTCTATAGCCTGAAAGAGTCATTTCTCAACGAAATAAGTAAAATAAAGTAAAAATAATCATTCCCAAAATTAGATGTCCTCGTGAGATAGTCAACAAACGATAACATAAATTGTTAATTTATTTGTTTTTATGATCTTTCTTTTCTACCATGGTCTGCAACACCTTTGTTATCAATTTCTAAACTAGCAGTCGCCTCAATTTTTAATCCATATGTTTTCATATTTTAATGCAAGAACAATTTGCGGCGAGCGCAGTTTTCTGTAAACAAACGCTTTAACGCTCCACTTCACCGGGCCGCAGAATTGACATTGTTTATGGCGTACCAATGCTTTGCTGTAATAATAATATTAACTAAACCTAAGTATACTTTATGCGACTTCGTTGCGTACACAATTTTCTAGATTTGGGTGTAGTGGATTGTCCGCTGGTAATGGAGTGTCACGTCAGACAATAAATCAAGTAAGTTTGTGTATTTGTATGTTTGTGTGTACGCTTTCACGCCGTAACTAGTGAACCGATCAGCATGAAATTTTGTGTAGTTTGGGGCCAAGAAAAGAACATAGGCTAAATTTTATGAATAGGCTATACTTTGTGAATAGGCTATATTTTGTGAATAGGCTATATTTTTTTGAATAGGCTATATTTTGTGAATAGGCTATATTTTGTCCCGGAGAAATGAATGGTTTATGTGGTATTGCTAATGTATCATAGACTTAATTATTCTGTCGTAGAGTGGCATTTTTATATTCTGAAGTCCACACAGACGAATGTGCGGCCAGAATATAGTTCAATATAACATTTTTTTTTATTCCAAAGTTACGTCCTATAGAGGGAATAGCACGTAACTTTGGAATAAAAAAATGGAAGGTTTTTACCTTTTGGGTATGTAATGAAAGGGCTTGACTTTTTTTTCTATCCGTTACCTAATGTCAATCTCTTAGAATGAGAGGGATTGGGGTTGTAGTCCACCACGCTCTGGTCCAACAAGGGCTGGCACACTTCACACAGGGCTTGATTGTTTGCCTTTATCGAGTGATAAACTCAAACAAAATTTTAATAAATCACGAAAATCAGAGATAGTTGCTTGGACTGGGGATCGAGCTGGATACCATTGTCTTTAAAGTCCTTGGTTTTACCGTTAGGGCTTAATTAGTACATTTCAAATATATATGCATAAACATGCAACTATACCATTTGAAAAGCAGTAACAGCCGCTGTGTGGGGCCGGCTGCAGAATTGTCCCACCTCTCTCTACCCATGGGAGTCGTTAGAGCCGACTAAGGAAATACCGGGGGAGTGGGCAGCAGCGCTCCTTCTATTGACAACATCCACTGCGATCGCCAACCCGCCTGCCAAGCGTGGCGATTACGGCACTATCCCCCATTCTTGGGGAGGCCTATGCCCAGCAGTGGACTTTAAAAGGCTGATGGATAGATGGATGAACAGAGCTATATGTCTGTAAGTTATTATATTTGATTAAAACTGACTTATTTTATTAGGCTATTTAGACGTCTCTGAACATAAAATAATATATTTTATAGAATTTTTGTCTGTTTATGGTCGGTTTGATTGTTCGTAAATCACACACAAATTACCGGAAGGGTTAGGATGGAATTTTATTGTTTTTTGATAGCTTTTGGTTAGACTTAAAAACTGGTATACATTTTATCCCATTACTACATCGAGAACCTGAGATATAACCTAAAATCTAGTGTTAGAGCTGCGGCCAAATAAATATGAGAATGAATAGTATAACAACAACAACAACAATAAATATATAACACTAAATATATTTTACAATAGTTTTTTCATAAAATATATTATTCGAACCACCACCAATTTTCTGGTATAAAATTACCAAATCTGATCGGCCACCACGATGTTGTTACTTGCGATATTTTAAACACAACTTCAGCTTCTGTGGCACCACATAAAATGCTTGAAATAACAATACTTAAGACAATACAAAAGTGAAACATTCTGCTTGCCGCCGATTTGAACAGTTACGTACTAATCATTTGATTCTGGCAACAAAGAAAAAAAGAACTGCACTTACTCAACTTATAACAGTGCTTAAGTTTTTTATCATGAATACACAAAGTTTGTTCTGTATATTGAAAGACCAAAAAGCTTCAATTACTTGTAGACATTTTATTTGTCTGAACTAAATTTTTTATAGCACGCATGGGAATCAATGTTATTCTCATTAACTTATAGTGAGATATTTTTAATCTGGAACGAATTCCCATAACTTGAAAGTTAAAATTCCACCCGTTGATTAATCTTTTCTTATTTAATATTAATCTGTTCTTCTAAATTGATTTGATTAATCCATCTCAACACAATACACGGGTGTTTTAAGAAAATTAAATAAATAAATATTCACAGACATTTCACACAACGCCCTCTGGTCCCAAACTAAGCTTAACGCTTGTGCTATGAGTACCAGATTACGGACATAATACACATTACTTTTTTTACATACATAAGATAGAAAATACCCAGACGCAGTTCAAATATCTGTGTTCATCACACAAATAATTTTTCTGACTGGGAATCGAACCCAAGACCTCGTGCGCGGAAGTCAGTTACACTAACGACTACGCCACGAGGTCCGTCGGGTATCAGTCGTTATCGTGCTCAAGCGGGTCGGTACTATCTTCTGCCATGTGGCCAACCATGAATCACCTGTGTATTTTGGTTGTAGCGGGAGAAAAAAGTTGTCTATTCATGCCTTTCGAGTCTGTGAAATTAAATAGTGAGCAGCTGACTTCACAATAAATCGTGGTGAGTCTATGTTTACACCACCGTTGTGCGTTACCACATGTCATCAGGTGTACCATGGCTTCACTGCACTCATCCATTATAAAGCTGTAACAGAGCTGTGTCTGTACATTTAAGATATTTTTCTTTTCTTTTCTTCTTATATTTGAGAAAAAATGACTGTAATAGGCTATATAGGCGTGTTAGAACACAAAACATTTTTTGTTGTTTGTCGGTTAGTCTGTTTGTCTGTTTGTTGGTACACGTTTCACGCAAAAACTACTGAACGGATTTTGATTCAACTTTTTTGTTTGATAGCTCCTGATTAGACCTTAAAACTGGTATACATTTTATCCCGCTACGGTATCGGGAACCTGACACATCACCTAAAAACTAGCTTTTGGCTACTGCGCAGCCGCGGGCAAAGACTAGTAAACAAAAAAAAAAGCCAATGCATTTCTTCAATCCATATGCTCGCAGTTTTATACTTAAATGTTATATAATATTTCTACAGATTATTATATATACCAAATAGTGTTTCTTCAATGTTTCAAATCAGAGTATAAAATTGCTTACAAGTGTTCTGAAAATATGTTTAAGGTTTTACGGATTTACGCCAATAAAACTTCTTTACTTTAAGTAGTTATTTATAAAGGTTGATTTTAAACTAGAAAAAAACTAGAAATAGTACGATAGCTCAGTGGATTAGAGCACTTCCCCGGAAAGGAAGGGACGCAGGTTCGATTCCCGCTCGTACTAAAATACTCTATTTCCTTATTCACAAATTAAAATTTGTACTTTAAGTGTAGTGTAGGTATTTATGACTGTATCGTATAATCATAAACCATTGTGGACTTTATAAGAGTTTCTTTGACATTGAACTTGTATTTGTCTTCTCTTCCCAACCGTGCGTGCTCACACCTTAACTGTTTATAATAAAATAAAACAACATTCATCCTGTATGTGAATTTTAATGGTTATTTTATTACTTATACCTAGTAGTATATTTGAGTAAGTAAAACGTTTTTATAGTCTACGTTACTCAGTTGAATTACCAATGTTCAGTTCCGTTTTGTCCATTACGTATTGTAATAAAATTTAAAACTTCATTCCTTTACTATACGAGTAACATGTGTAAGGATTATTAAAGTAAATACCTCTTTACGCACCCTTGACGTGGGGAGTAAGCTGGTGAATGCGTTACGAAAAGTGTGATCAGGCGAGGCGAGCGGAAGTTGAGATGGAGATATAATTTAGTAAAGATAGAAAGAGAGAGAGTTACGTTTCGTATATTACTGTAGGGGCAATAGAAAGAAATGCGAGCACACATTTTTTTTCTCTTTCTAATGATTAACAGATATTAACATTATTAATAATATAATATATATATACTTACTTACTTATCATCACGCCATTTCCCTTGCGGGGTAGGCAGAGAGAACAGAGTGCCAAGAGGCTCTATTCTTGCATACATCTCTCGCTTCCTCAACATTAATTACTCTCTTCATACACGCTCGCCGGTTTCGGAGACTCCTGACTCCACCTTCCTTCAATACATGACCGATTTGGTCTAGGTAGTTGAGTTTCGGTCTCCCCCTGTACCTATATCCTTCCACTTTCGCACTGTATATCTTCTTAACCAGTCGCCCTTCCGGCATTCTTTCCACATGTCCGACCCATCGGAGCATTCCCTTTCGCATCTTTACACCAATACTCTCTTTCATACCTACTCGCTCTCTTACGTCGTTGTTACAAATGCGACTGCATGTGACTGACTAGTCAGCCTGTCTCCACAGATTCTCCACAGAGATCGCATCAATATATATATATATATATATATTGATTGTTAAGTTTTACTTCAGTCGTATGGTCTAAAGCTCACTCGTTATTTTATATGTGTATCGGTATATATTTTATTTGTGGACTGCCTTTCTAGTCAAAACCTTACTGATCCGTTGGATGCAAACGGCAAAGGAGTCTTCTTATGGCACTCTCTTGGGAAGGTATATAACAACACTGAGCCACAAAAGGCTCATGATGGATGGATCTTTATATGTTAACTTGACAGTACCTTACGGGATAATGGGACCGAAAGGATAAAGTCATTGGTAAGAAAGGGTTGGCAGCCTAAATTTTTATGCGAGATATTTACGTGTGACCATGATTTGTATCTCCCCGTGACTCCGTCCGCTTGGACTTCAGAGTAGAACACATCATTCTGCGGCACTAATTATTTGTATGTAAAAATACTCCCCTATCCCACGGGAACTATACATTTTCCCGGAATTAAAAGTTGTCTATTTACTTTTTTGGGCTCCAGACAATAATGCATGCAAAGGACATTGCTCTGCGTCCATACATAGTTCGCCCTGAAAAAACCACAAAACTAAATCATGTGTTGTATTAAAACATATTACTGAATTCCCATAGAATTATCATTAAATAGCCGACTAGCTGGAAAATCGTACTATTACAAATACTGTCTGATATTGAGGTCATGAACTGGGCGTTTTAAACTTATAATAATGAAGCTGGAATGTAAATGGATCAGTTTACGTATGACAGTAGATTGGTGTTTCACTAGGTAGCGACAAAAGGTCTTGTAATAGTTTTCAATTCATTTGGATTAAAATTCTAGAGTAGATCTCCGACGCTAGATGTATATTAATTTATTGCGTGTTTCAAAAAATATTTTAGTTATTTATATTTTTTTAAATACTTTTTTAGCATTTGACATGCTTTACTCATATAAATAAGCACAAAGTGTGAAAATGTGAAATCGAAAATAACAGTCACGAGCAGGATTTGAACCTGCATCTCCTGGATACCGTCCAGATGCTTTGCCAATTCATGCCTTCATGTATGTATGTATGAAAATACTATAGCGGGAACCTGAGATGTAACCCAAAAATCAGCTTTTGGCTGCGGCGAAGCCGCGCGCAAAGGCTAATTTGGAATATTAGTAAGGATTTAATTATTTTTATTTAATTATTTACCTACAGATTCATATAAAATGCGAAAGCGCGTTTGTTTGTTTGTTACTCTCTCATGCTATAGGTACATAACTGATCATCAAGAAATTCAGCATACAGTCCAGAACCCAGGAATGCATATAGGCTACTTACTCATAGCAATTTTTGCGTAAAGATTATTTTTAGTGCGCCGTAGAGTAACGGATTTATATTCTTTAGTCACCTGAACCAAGTCGCGGTCAACGTCTATTGGTTTATGAAATAAAACGAAAATATAGAAATTCATTTCGTTTAATTGATTTTCTACTAAATCGACGTTTTTAATACTTTACACGCTCGATTGCTTTTATTTCATAATATTTTATGCGAGACATTAGAGACTGAGGGATGATGATTATGTTAGCGTTTGTAAGCTAGTGCAAAGCAACAGACAGATCCAAGAAGATGGGGCATTACAGTACTCACGGTGCTACAATATAGGATATCATTAACTTGCAGGCCGTCACAAATCCCCGTCACTCAAGACTACAGAAATTTGAATACAAATTCTTGTGCCCAAGATGCGCAAAATTACTATATATTCAAGTATTTGAGACCATCATGTTTTTTTGTGTGTGTAATTACGTGCATTACGTGTAAAACGTTATGCTCAATTATTTAAACATATTGACTATAATCTGCTGTTATTTCGTGTGTTTATTGAAAATTCTGAGTATTCGTGTTGTCGTTAATCAAAGATTCGGAACAATAAATCCCGCTCAATATCCTTGCGACTCTTGACAATTTCATTATAAATATTAACATGAATGCGTGATAATAAAAATTACATAAGGAAAATCAACACAAATAAAAATATTAATCTGTTAACACAGCGAACGTTTTGTCCGTGTGGTGACGGACTAAGAATACAAGTGTCACCACCCCATTCTTTTCCACGGGTGTCCTATGAGGCGACTAAGGGAAGTAAGCAATTATCATCCATTGCATGACTGATGGTAGGGCTGCGTGCGAAGTTAGAGTACTCACCTGGTATCGGGCCCGAGCGGGTTGGTACCACCATCTTCATGAAGTACATCGTTGCGTTTTGGCTGTAGCAGGAGGTAGCCGTTTATTATTTCATTTCATATATGTGAAATGAAATGGGGAGCAGCGGCTTGACAATACTCTCGGTATAGTTGAGTCGATGAGCAACGGTTACCATTTACCATCAAATGGGCCGTGGCTCGTCTGCCACTACAAGCAATTAAAAAAACAAAGCGAAAATATTTCTGATATTTTTTATAATTGTTCTCATTGTGGATAACGGGAATACTCTGTTAATTACAATTTATATAATTTTACTGTGTTCGTTAAAATTTGCGTGACACTTACGAATTATGTATTACTAATTTCCCAAAGGAAATGGGAATACTGACCTGCTAACACCTTACATGGTGTATCAATCTGCCGAACTTGATTAAATTAGTGGTGATACTGTCCCCATATATCCCCAGGGGGTATCGGCAAGTGCTACTATAATTGACAGAGAATGTACAATGTTCGATGCTAATTATATTAACGTTCCAAATGTCTGTTACTGACCCTTGGGAAATAGGATTGCAAAATCAATGTACTATTACTGTGTGTACTTAACTCTAAGAGCTAATATTTTTATCTATTTAAAACTAAATGTGCAATATATATAAAAAGAGTTCATCTATCTATAATTGTTTCCAGAATAAATAAACAAATAATAATCAAATAAATAAATATTCACGGACATTACACACAACGTCCTCTGGTCCCAAACTAAGCTTAACGCTCTTGCTATGGGTACCAGATTCCGGATATAATACATATATTACTTTTTTATAAATACATACATATAATAGATAGAAAACACCCAGACGCAGTACAAATATCTGTGTTCATCACACAAATAATTGTCTTTAGTGGGAATCAAACCCAAGACCTCGTGCACGGAAGTCGGACACTACCGACTACGCCACGAGGCCTATGTAAGTAATTATCGTTTTTATCTACAAATAATTGTTGAGTGAGTATGTCTATACTCTATGGATAGGAACACAGGCGCTTTATAAGAAAACTTGGGCCACCATCGTTATAGGATCTCAGATCAGTAGATATCACACCCCGGTGACTAAAAACGCCTATTATCACGCAAGTTTCCTCAAAATGCTTTTTATGCCTTTGGCTTGGTAGGCTTCGCATTCAACCAACGTCAGTAAAGCATCAATTTTTCTAGGAAAAAGAATCTTATCGACCTATGGCTTATAAACTTAAAACCAAATATAAATGTTTTGATATTTCGATGTCAATATAGTACGTCTCTTATTCATAACAAAATTATACTTACTGACTTATCATCACGCCATCTTCATAATATGGGGTGACATTTCAAAAGCGCTTATATTTTTTCGATCGAAACGACAAAAATATTAAGAATTAAGTACCTTTTTTTTCCGTGTGGGGCCGGCTTTAGAATTTTCCCACCCTTCTCTACCCACGGGAGTCGTAAGAGCCGACCGAGGGAATACCGGGGGAGTGGGCAGCAGCACACCCTTGAGTATTAACAACATCCACTGCAATCGCTAACCCGCCTGCCGTGGTGATTACGGCATTATTCCCCATGATCATCTCTCGTTGTGGCGTTCTCTTGGGGAGGCCTATGTCCAGCAGTGGACGTTGAAAGGCTGATGGATGGATGGATGGATCATTTTTTTTATACTACGAGCTCGGCGGCAATCAAGTATACGGCCCATCTGATGGTAAGCGATCACCGTAGCCTATAGATGATAGCAAAATCAGAGGCATCACTCGTGCGACGCCATTTCCAAAGAAAGCGACAGGAGGTGGATAGGAAGGATCATAAGAATCTCTCATAGGTAGGATTCTAAGGAGAGGATATTAAGGAGAGAATAGAGAGGGGTTTGGAGCCTCCGGCACTCTCACTTAATATACAAAACACAATGGTAGTAGTACCTACCGTTGTTTCCCACTGATATTTTCTGAGAGGGTGGTACTTCCCTGATCGAGCCGGCCCATACATACTGGGATAAGCAAGGCTATATATAACCACTAGCTCTTAGACGCTGAACAGAATCTTGAAATTTTCCTTTTGTGTAATATATAAATTTCTACAAGATATATGCTATTATAAAACACCATTATATCATAACAACCATTGAAAATTTGGAGTTGTTGTTGCTCTTAGACGCTGAACAGAATCTTGAAATATATATATGATAGCTAATGAAAAAAGATATTTCTTAAAGCATAAGAGCTAAAGCAACAAAGCTAAAGAAAAAAGATATTTCCAAAAAAAGCCCTTTTGAAAAGGCACTCCTATTTTTTTTAGTTACTGCACTAACTTCCTTTTTTGCACTTTTAATTTTCCACACTATTCATCCAACGTTCATTCACCGTATTACTTTTTATAATATCTTTCTACATACAAGCACACAGCAAGATTTGAAACAGAATGTTCGTTCAAATATTTTTCATTACTTTCATTAAATTACAGCGCGTGTCATTAACTCGTCAAGACTGTAAATTTCAACTCAGGCTAAATTAATGTTGACACTGCGTGTGTACAAAAGGTTTACACATTCATTGCGTTATGGCAAGTATTTAGTAGCATAGAATATTCAGACGGTGCTGTAGTTGTCTTTGTTCTCTGTCCTTTATGGGGAAAAATTGTTTAAGGTCCTACACACGTCAAAAAGAGATACGTATATTTTCGGTATTCACACTTCAAGTGTAGAACCTTCTACATGGAATATTGAAACATCATGGCTTAACAGCTGACTGTGTGAAAATTCGTACCAATAATAAAATTTTATGAACTAATTTAGTTGTACATAAAGAACAATTAATATTTTTGCCAGACTATTGAATTGATACAAAAGTAATAATAGTCGATAAAAGCACATCCCTAACTCGACTAATAAGGTTTATTTGACACGTGATCACGAGGGATCCACAAACCGCGATACATATTAATTTTGTTACATCTGGCATGGGACGCATCTGATTAGCATTCATATAATACCGTGCTGATGCTCATGTAGGAAACGTCTTAGCGATTTTAATTTTGCAATTTTACTTATATTTGTACTGGGAGTTGACTGATTTGGCGCTAGATCATGTGCGTTTGTACGTTAATAGAAGTGTCTTTAGAAGACTGATTTACATAATGTTACTTTCGTTGTTTTATTAGTTTAATAAATGAACTAGCTGACCCGGCGAACTTCGTACCGCTATATTTTGTTTCATGAATAAATATTGCATTTATAAATTGAGATATAAAGTGTCCTATCTCATAAGTTGGAACAAAACACACATTTAAAAAAAAAAGAAAAGTTAAAATCGGTTTAGTAGTTTTGAAGTTCATCCCGGACAAACATCGTGACACTGGAAGTATATATAATAGAGTAGCTGACCCGGCGAACTTCGTACCGCCATATATTTTTTCATGAATAAAGTTGCAATTATAAATTGAGATATAAAGTATCCTATCTCATAAGTTGGAACAAAACACACATTTAAAAAAAATAAAAGTTAAAATCGGTTCTGTAGTTTCGGAGTTCATCCTGGACAAACATCGTGATACAGGAATTATATATTATATAATAAAATTAGAAAATAATGAGAGAAACTATAATATTGAACTAGTTAGTAGCAGTAGTTCGTTGTACATAAAATTTAGTTTTTTTTTTTGCTATAGCGGGGAAAAGTACCTGCAGCCCGCAGCGAGAAAGTGTATCACATTCTCATCGGGCTCCCTTGCTCTGAGTGACATTCCCGCGCAAAATTGAGTGTGCCTTAACTAAAAAAGCAGTAGTGAGAAGGTATCAAGATTTATTTCTATAGGCGTTTAACTATTAGTCATGAAGTAGGTACCCATTAGTCGACTCCTTAACAAAAACTGATTATAAAACATTACTTTTAATAATTTAATAAACAATTCTTATTATGTAATGCGGCCTACACTAATAAATAAATAAAATAAAGTATATATTTTGCCAAATCTACTATTTAAAAGCAATTAACAAATGAAGCTGTCCAGGCTATGGTTTTAGCGGGGGACCGCTGAAGAAAAGTGCTACTTTTTGTTTTGACAATGATGCTTTCAATCATTTATTAATCTTTTTGTTGATTACAAAAATTTATTAAGTTATCTTTCTAGAACACTCTTCAGGTTTAATCACACTATTATCGTTTCTTTTAATGAAAGTTTAAATTCTATCATTTAAAAGGCTGAGCACTAGTGCCTTTACCACCCTATTACGCTAAATGTCGTTTACTAACACAAAACAATAGACACAGTAGATTCTAGTGAATGATTTCAGAGAGGTTATCAATGGAGAGCAAGGCTGTAATCGCAATCAACCTGTAATTTTTGACGGCTCCAACCGATCCCCCCTTTTGGGAATCGGGTGAATTTGAGCTATCTTCCACGAAGCAGGAACCTTGCCGAAACTATATGAGGGATGCTATAGGTAACTAAGTATGGGGGTCAACTCACGGCCCCAGGTTTTTTTTTTTTGTTGTTGTGTTTACCAAAGGAATGTGATGAAATGATTTAAGATTGAAGCAATATAAAAATACAAAAATCTCCTGGGCGCCGCGGCTACTTGGCTAATAGAAACAATTTGTGACCCGAGTTGCAGTTAGGAATGTATAACTTAAGTACAAAACTAGGCGATTTCTGGGTGTATGCGGATGGTAATGAAGATTTTTTTGTAACAAATTGAAAAATAGGCTTTTCTTATATTGTTTCTGCATTTATTTTATATTCATGTAATTATAATCAATACGTCATGAATTTGGCTTCAATATTACTTATTAATTACAGCCATGTACTCAAATATAGACAAAAAACACATAAATCTGCCGTAGTCACTAGTTGGAAACAGAGGAATGATTTTACACGCAGTTTTAATAACTTGTTTAGAAAATTAACTAATGAAACTGTTAATATCAGCGATACTCATTTTAAAATGATTATCTTTTTACTTATTAGACAAATAATAATTGTAATAAAATAATAACTGACGGTATTTATATATATTTATAGCATTTGACATGCTTAGCACTATACATTAAACACTATACATGAAAAATGTGAAATCGAAAGTAACAGTCACGAGCAGGATTTGAACCTGCATCTCCTGATACCGTCCAGATGCTTTGCCGATTCAGCCATCGTGACAATTGCTCCTGACTGCTAATTTCGATAACACATTCATACTTAACGTCTTTGGGTGACGCCTGCGCCATCTGTCGAAAGTATTTTCATACATTATATTTCACTTTGTGTTTAAAATAACTGACGGATTAGTTAGCTGGATATGTTCTTTGCACGAAACTATGGAATGACCCAATTACGGTTGATTTTGGTAGTTTTGTGTCTCAGGGGTAGGGGTAGGGTAAGAGAGTACCACCGAAGGAACGTAACATAGTTCCAGTGGCCCGCCAATAAAGGCGGAGAGACGGCACACGGCGGGTTTCTTTAGTGGGTGCAGGCCCCACACTACCCTGGTCGTTGCCCTGAACGATAGGGTGTGCGGTTAGGAACATATTTTCCCGCCTTAAAAAAAATAATGGGTAGTAAGATTGCTGGTGGTCCAAATCTTCTTCTTATCCCCTATCTCCTTACTTTACTTACATCTAGGGTTGTATAACACGAATGATATTGGTAGGTATAACTATAGTAACTGCATTCTATCAGGCAGGTTCTAAGCTTGTTTGCCACCCCTATGGATTAAACAAAAGTAGACTCCACTTATAACAAACACTACAAACCAAAATTAAAATAAATCTCAGACTCGGAAATGTATTGTGATTACACAAATGATTGTGAAATGGCCGTCTGCGTACATTAGGACCCGTATATTACTTGTTATCAGTCTCGTTTTTATCTCACAACATTATTGTCCAAAAGATTTAGGCATTTCGTCCCTTTGTAAAGTATATAGTCCTAAGTTATAAGGGATCGTCTTTAGGCAGTAACTAAAAATTAGTTATGTAATAATTCCTCCACCCTCTGACTTCTCTCTCTCTTTACTCCATCATCAGAATCTGGTAATAACCTATTAACCCACCCAATCATATCATCTTCTAAATTTTTTTTAATTGTCCGTGTTGTGACTGACTAAGAATACAAGTCTCACCCCATTCTATCGCACGGGTGTCATACGAGACGACTAAGGGAAGTAAGCAATTATCCCCCTTTGCATTATTGGTGGAAGGGCTGGGTACTAAGTGGGAGTATTTACTTGCTGTCGGGCTCGAGCAGGTTGGTACCACCATCTCCCGTGTAACGGGCCATGAAGCAAATCGGTGTGTTTTGGTTATAGCAGGAGATAGCCGTTTATTTCTACATTTCATATCTGTGAAATGAAATGGTGAGCAGAGGCTTGACAATACTCCCGGTATAGTTGAGTCCATGAGTAACGGTTACCATTTACCATCACGTGGGCCGTGGCTCGTTTGCAACCATAAGGAATAAAAAAAAGTTTTCAAAAAGCAAAACTATTTTTTAGATAAATAGCACAGGGCTGATTTTTATTTAAAGGCGACTTAATGTCGCCTTTAAATAAAAATAAAATACTAAATTAAAAGCCATTCAGCCACAGACACACTTTAAACATATAAAACCTCTCTGTTTACATAACGGCTTAAAAAAATTATGAGTGTTACTCGGAATTTAAAAACTAAGAACTAGTACATTACTGATTTACTGCAAATAGTAGCGTACCATCTTTTAACTTACCTTTTTGTTCTTACCGACGAAACGTAAATTTATATGAACCAAATTGTAAAAGTATTTCACGTAGAGCTCCAGAATATAGACTACAATCTACCTTTCCCTTCAATAAAACAAAGCCTCAGAGAATCCCCTAACTGAATTAACTCGAATGCACCTGGGCTTATTGCCCCTTCATATGCAGCACCAGTTTGATGACCTTAAACTCACCCCAGTGCAAGCTAACTTGTTTCTTTTTTATAATATTGTCTTGTGTTAAGTTTGATAAAATGGTAATATTTTATTATACAAAATTATATTCGATATTTTTTTTGATTTCTTTGAATGGCAGGCTTGACTCCGAATCCTGAAAGAAACGCCAATTATTTTTGAATTATACCACGCACTTCCTGTAGCGTCTTGTGCACGTAAATAACGCGTTTGATTTACAACTGCACCAGACACACAGATGACACCATTCCGTTGCCAAATTGATATTGAATATGTTCAGCTGTATCGCAAAACAATGCATCAACTAAAAATATGGGAATTATTAAAATGTTTTGTTCTCGATGGGAAAAAGATTATTTCAAAGCTAGTGTTCCAAAGCTAGTGTGTGGAAAATATTTAACATCATTTTCAATGTAATATTTATTATTATTATTTATCTTAAAAAGACAAACCCTGCATTAAGGAATAACTCTCGTATCGCAAGGGACTTTTCAAACATACAATTTCAGGGACACAAAATATAGTCAGACTCCAAACAACCGTTTTGGGGTCACACAAAGAGTTGTCCTGTTTGGGAATCGAAACTACAATACACGGACGGGAGGCCGGTATCTAAACCACTCCGCCATAATATGTGCTATCGCCACACGCCCTCATATACCTGGTCTGCAAATAGTGTTTTCTTCTCTCCTGTTTTTATGCATAATTTATCACAAATTAGATATATCTGAATAGAGTATAAAATTGTTTATGTAATTTTTAAAGAACAAGTTATTTGTGAAAGTGGAAATAGATAGCTTTAACAAGTATGTCTTCTGTGGTTTTAATGCGAGCAAAATTTGAAACCCCCAGTCCGGGGAAGTGCTTTGGACCGCTAAGCTATTAGTAGTGACATGGCCACTCCCAATCTCTCTCGTCTTTAAGAATTTTTGGTAAAACAGTTTTTATGCAAATTTAAATCATACATCGTACAACTTATACAATATAAGGTAGATAAAACCTATTATAAAACTTCAAAAACCATAAGATAAATTTATTAATTACTTATTCTTAATAGTATTTATGTTATGACTTTGTGGTGTTATTCCTTTCATATTTTCTATTGCAGTTTCGTGACGAATCGACTAACAAAAATCGGCAAGCATTGCTTCTAACATTTTCCCGTTATAAGCCCTCTCTCTGTGCAATATGTCTTGATGAAACCTTTCACCGTGTTCATCTGATACTGTTCAAAATAATATACGGGGAAAAAATCTAAGTGAGAGTCTAAAACATGAATTTTAAAGGACATATTGCATTTCAAAGCTATAAACGAAGAAGGAAGTTCTTAAATGTTATACTAGTAGTTTTTTTTTCCAAGAAAATGTTGTCACTCTTCAAAGAAAGCTTGATTAAATAAAAGAGATTATTATTAATTACTAGCTGACCCGGCAAACTTCGTACAACCATATTTTTTTCTGAATATTTTTTTAGATCCAGAAAGACGTGTTTTAACTATTTATGCTCGCCTCGGCTTCACTCGGGTGATGTACAAGGCTAAGGAAATGTAACACATCCGGTTAATTCAAATCAGTAGGAGTATCAATAATTCCGTATATTGACACGTTTCATGTATCGAAAGTAATTAACCCATCAAATTATTTACTTTTTATTGAATGTCAATCTATCCATACTGTCAATATTTTTGAAGTTATCAACTGCTGGCTGAACAACTGAACGTCAATATGTCAATGTTTTGTCAGTATATTGAAGATCTCTCACGGTCTTCTATCTCTATTTACTCACTCACTTTTCATATTATGAGATTTTTAAATATTTTCTGTTCGATTTTTTTAAACTAACCTTGTCCTGACAATGACGAACACAGAAAAAAAGTCCAATATCCAATTGATGAAATATCCAATTTGGTGCAGTCGTTCGGAAGTTATACACGTACATATATTTCACCAATTCATTTATATTATATACACTGCCTCTGTAGTGCAGCGGTAGTGTAAGCGACTGCTGATTATGAGGTCTCGGGTTCGATCCCCGGGTCGGGAAATGTTATTGAGATTATTCGTAAAAAAAAAAAAACAAATCTCACGGACACATTTCCAAACTCCGGGCTTTGTTCTTAGGAAAAAGCTCAATAACATTGCCCGACCCAGGGATCGAACCAGAGATCTCATGATTAGCAGTCGCATACACTACCGCTACACCACCGAGGCAGTTGACTGGTTAATTACTTTGTAAAATTATTGTACAGTAAAAACTTTTAATATTATAAAAATAAATCCATGTGGTGACAGACTCCGAATACAAGTAAGGTGATTAAGGTAAGTAAGGAAATATAACTCATTTTTTTAACGGCTGGGTACCAAGTAGGAGTACTCACTTGGTACCACCATCTTTCTTATTGCCAATCGTGAAACACCTCGGTGAATTTCGAGATAGCCGCCCACTTAGCAATTTTCCATCCGCAACGTGAAATGGCAAGCAGTGGCTTAGCAGTATTAGTATTATTGACTCTATGAACGATGGATATCACTTACCATCAGGTGGGCTGTAGTTCATCTGCCATAATAACCAATAAGAAATAATACGGAAATCCATCAGATTATTTTCCAAGTTCCTTTGTGATTATGACTTCAAATAAAATATAAATTATGTTATAAAAAAAGATATGTTTTGAAAATAAAGCTACTGTAACAGCTTACTTACTTACTTACTTATCATCACGTCATTTCCCTTGCGGGGTAGGCAGAGAGAACAGAGTGCCAAGAGGCACTATTCTTGCATACATATCTCGCTTCCTCAACATTCATAACTCTATTCATACACGCTCGCCGGTTTCGGAGACTCCTGACTCCACCTTCCTTCAATACATGACCAATTTGGTCTAGGTAGGTAAGTCTCGGTCTCCCCCTGTACCTACATCCTTCCACTTTCGCATTGTATATCTTCTTAACCAGTCGCTCGTCCGGCATTCTTTCCACATATCCGAACCATCGGAGCATTCCCTTTCGCATCTTTACACCAATACTCTCTTTCATACCTACACGCGATCGACAATTAGAAATGAAACAATTTAATCTTCCCGTGGTCATGAAAATAAACTTTGTGAAATGTCAGTGGATAGTAAAGTTTCAAAAAGACCACTCGCACAATCAATAAAACTCTAAATCTATAAAAATATGTAACACCCACCGCAGAGTCAACAAAAACACCAATTATCACAAAACTCCACAATTGAATTCGGAGGGCTGACTAAATCCGTCACTCTTCCCTAAGGAGGGATACGTCTTCAAAGGGCCATGAAATAAATCTTAGGGGCTCTCCCGACCACTAAAAGGAACTTGCACGTTGATATTTTTGACACACTTTGTGATAAATGACGAGGAAATCCCAAGTTTATCATATTTTTTTCTATAACTGTAACAGGTAGGCGCTTTAGAAAATTGATGAGTTTTATCTATTTGCAGTTTGTATTGCACCTACTATAGTTCACTAACATCCTTCTATACAACATGGATGGCAAACAAGCATATGGTCCACCTGATGGTAAGTGGTTACCGTAGCCTATAGAGACTAATACCACCAAAGGCATCACTCCTGCGTCGCCACCTCCAAGGTAAGGGAAAGGAGTTGTATAGGAAGTATAATATGGAGAAGATAGGTATGATACTAAGGATAATAGGGAAAGGATATGGACCGGGTTTAGACCTCCAGCGCTCTCACTCACCATACGGAAACCCAATGGTAGGAGTACTTACTGTTATTACACGCTGATCTTTTGTGAGAGGATGGTAGGTATTTAAAGGCGGAGAGATGGCACACGGCGGGTTTCTTTAGTGGGTGCAGGCCCCACACTACCCTGTTCGTTGCCCTGAACGACGGGGTGTGCGGTTAGGAATATTTTTTCCCGCCTTAGCAAAAAAAAAAGGATGGTAGGTATTTCTTCGATCGAGCCAGCCTATCCACGCTGGGATAAGCAAAGCTATACCACAAGATTCTTTTTTAATTTTTGTTTCAACTAAATCCTGAATGGCATTAAGATTGCTATGTTGTTTTCAAAAACAATAACCGGCACTATGGCATGACTCTTGTTTGCGAGGGATTTTAAAAACATACAATTGAACAAGCATAAAGTACCAGACTCAAAACAACGATATGAGAATCACAAAAAATGTTATCCTTTTGTATATCCAAACCACTCTATCTGTGCAATAAATTAGATTACTGAACTGAGACTCAAGTCAATGATCAATCCATTGCCGCCCAGAAGTCAGCCAGTACGAATGAGTTGAGTTTTAAATCCTAACAACATATAGTTCCTACTCGCTCATATGCCGTGATCTTCACTGCAACCAACTTTGTCGTTAGCTAGTTTTTTCAATATCTTTTATACGTTAGCTATCTAAAAATATTAAATACAAAATACATTTTCAAAGTTAAGTAGTTTAGCGCGTTATACAAAAAAAAACAAATGTTGGATCTCACATTATTTTTATTCCTAACTATATAAAATGTTGTAAAGAAATATATACCTTTAATATCAATATAGCTTGACACACATTTCAAACCGTCGAGAAAGCCTTTCACGCCTCGCCAAATTTTCCTCGCCAAATTTAACGTCACTACTCAATTAAGTTGAACTTGTTTACGAATATTCTTAAATAGAGATTCCTCTTCAACTTTATTGCCTTTACCTTTTTGCTTTCAGTGTATGTAAAGTATATTTATGATTTAAATAGGAATAAGAAAATCCAATAACTGAGTGAACAGTATTTCAGACAAGGTTTACCCACTGAATAGCAATATTGTGTAATTTTTATATATTTTATTATTCTGCCTTTCACCGGAACATAATGTGCAAAAATATGAAATTATAGCCACAAGGAGGAATTGAACCTATATCTCCAGGCTTACCATTTCGAACGCTCTGCCAGTTGAGCTATACAATTACTCAGGACTAACAATTTCAATAATTCCTTTCACATTTTCACAAATTGTTTTCTGGTAAAAAACTAAGCATGCCATGTGTTTAAAAATATATATATATTCTGGCCAAGTCTTAGAGTTGGTCATGTCAGGTTAAAGCCGATTATTTCATGAAAGGGTTTGGATTTGTTAGGTTAGTTTTCACGAAACGGTCGGCCATATCATTAAGTGACCAATGCTACGATTCGGCTATGACATAAATAAAAACAACAAAATACGCACTTTGTGTTCAGTTAGAGCAATGTTAGTAAAATATTCTCCATAGCTCGCAAACCAAAATAAAGCAACAAGAATAGCTACTGTCGACGCATGACGCTATTACTGCAGTGCTAAAAGGTATGTATCCACAGCAGTTTTTATACCGTTGAAATTTTTAGAGCTTTAGTGAAACTTCAACCGTTTTTTTCTTTATAACAACCCCCGGAAGCTCTCCGGACCATTAATGCTATAGAAAAATATTTCCCAAACTTTTCCCTGTCCTGGTTTACATCTCCCCTTTATGACCTACAAAAGATAAGTCACCTACTTAAATAACGCTTTAAGTGAGCAAAATAATATTTACCAGAATTTTAATATATTAATATACGAGTATTTAGATATTTTTAGCATTTTACATGCGTACACTAAACACAAAGTGAAAAATGTGTTAATATATTTATTCTGCATGCGACTTTATTAAACGTGGGCTTCAGAATATAAATATCTATCTCTATGGCACATTAATTAACAACATAGCTGCATGCTTGTATTCCCCGAAAGGGTAGGCAGAGGTGTATTACCACTGAAGGAATGTAATATGGTTCCGGTGGCCCGCGAATAAAGGCGGAGAGACGGCACACAGCGGGTCTCTTTAGTGGGTGAAGGCCCCACACTACCCTGTTCGTTACCCCAAACGACGGGGTGTGTGGTTAAGAATGGTTAAGAACATTTTTCCCGCTTTAACAAAATAAAAAGGCACAGGTGTATTACACACCCACGATTCGCCAGCTATGTTTAAGTCCCACGTAATAGGGGGCGAGCCTATTGCCATCTACCGGGCACATTTCCAAACTCCGGGTTGCTAATGAGAATTTTTATTTTTACGAAAAAGCTCAATAACACTACCCGACCCGGGGATCGTACCCGAGACCTCATGATCAGCAGTCGCTCACACTACCGCTGCACCACCGACGCAGTTAATTATTTCAATGTAAAACTAACTATCTCACTATAATCATATTTCCGAGCTTAGCGCGATAAAGAGGAGTCGGCCTTTTTTTTATAAAATGTGGATGCCAAACAATTATACAGCTCACCTGATGGTAAGTGTTTACTGTAGCCTATAGACGCTAGCAACACCAGAATCATCACTCGCTCATCGGCATCTCAAAAGAAAGGGATGGGAGGTTTTTTTTTATTGCATGTAGTGGCAGACGAGCCACGGTTTCATCTGATGGTAAATGGTAACCGTCGCCCATGGACTCGACTATACCGAGAGTATTGTCAAGCCGCTGCTCACCAATTCATTTCTCAGATATGAAATAATAATAAAATAATAATAAATAATAAATATTCACGGACATTTTCACACAACGTCCTCTGGTCCCAAACTAAGCTTAACGCTTGTGCTATGGGTACCTTATGTGTGGGTATATTATGTATTTACAAAAAAAAAGTAATATATGTATTATATCCGTAATCTGGTACCCATAGCACAAGCGTTAAGCTTAGTTTGGGACCAGAGGACGTTGTGTGAAAATGTCCGTGAATATTTATTTATTTTATTTAATTATTGATTTATACCTAGTCGTATATAACAAAACAGTAAGGCTCGGTGCGTTTGTGTTTACATTGAGGGACAAACAATGTTTTTTTTGTCTGTCTACCTGCTTATTGGAGCACATCTCTGAAATTACTAAACGTATTTCGATGAGGTTATTTTGTAATAAGCTTGGAACAAAATATTGGTTTTAAATCTTCATTTAAGTGTCCATGGAAATGCAGACGCGGCCGTCAGCTAGTTAATTATTAATTATTCTTCAAAATATCGATTTTAACTCATGCAATATAATACACCTGAAGAGTTTTTTTTAAAGGCTCTCCTCTGGAACTATCAAGCGTATTACAAAAAAAAACATTTTTTAATTTGGTAACACAATTTTCAAGAAGGCTATAAACAATAAGTCTTGACACGGCTATTTAGGAGCCACCAGTAGATGTCTTCGATAGCTGTCCGCCTAGAGCACTCACCGGAATGGGAGAAATACGGTAGGAATACTGTTCGCAGTAAATCTCTCTTCTGCTTTTACAAATAATTTGTTATAGCTAATTTTAGCTGAATATATCAAATGCAACAAATTATAAAATTAACATTGTATAGTGGAGCAGAAGGGGTTGCTTTGGGCCTTGTTGTACCTCAATAAAGACTTTATCTTTGAGAGAGAAAAAAAAACAAGAACAAGTAACAAAACTCCATGCATTTTTATTCGACACAAAAACCATTTAACCTTCATAAAAGCTATACAAATTCTATCAGCTTTTTGTAGCCGAGGGTCGAATCGACCGGAGGTCATTGGAGCGACAAATCCGCGGAGCTTAAGCAAGTTAAATCGTCTATGCCAATTCGATTCACACGAAATAATGGCGTGCCATTGTTAACCCTTCGAGTTGGCGACCTTTCACTGAGGACAATTTGTACCTCATCGATTGAGAAAGCCTCCATTTATTTTAATGAACAATCAAGTATATAAACACTTCCATTTGCTATTCAACGGCGCTCATCAGTTGGTCGGTATTTCGAAGTTGGAGTGCTTCTAAGTAGATCTATTCAATTATTACAAAGTACGAAAATGTGAAATCAAAAATAACAGTCACGAGCAGGATTTCAATGTGCATCTCCTGGAATAGCGTCCCAGATTATTTGGTATAAATCTAAATTGTAATGTAAAAGGTGGTCTTTGAGGAAAGAATAGTTCATAGGACCTATTCAAATTTAAAAAAACTTGTTTTATGCTAAACGATTACATTGTGTGTTTTAGTGATCCTATCCATTTGATTTAGGATGTTGAATTAGGAATCTTCATTTTATCATTATCTTAGAATGATGTGTTTCAATTTATATAATCGTATCTCAAGGGGATTGAATTTAAAACGCAATAAAGCTACCGCTGACGAATTCGCGGGCATCTGATAGCTTTTTCATAGAAATGTTACTCAACAATTATGGTTGTGGCTGTGGTAAGCAAGAGAAAGCCAAACAGCCTGTTATAAAACAAACAAATGCTTCATTTACGTCTCTAACAGCTTCCATTGCAATATTGCGGTATATATTATGAGGGGCACCGCAGAGAGTAGGTATTAATTTCCTGGCGACTCGACCTCAGGTTTTCAGCGCGCGCTTATTTTTGTTATATTTTAAAGAAGCTATTTTAAAAATTACTATTGTTTAGAGAATGGTTTATCGAAAATATTTTTAATTTACATACGTTTTTACATAATTACATACGTTTTTTGTCCGTGTGGTGACGGACTAAGAATACATGTGTCACTCCATCCTTTTCCGCGGATGTCGTACAAGGCAACTAAGGGAAGTAAGCAATTATCACCATTGCATTACTGGTGGTAGGGCTGGGTAGCAAGTGAGAGTACTCACTTGCTATCGGGCCCGAACGGGTCGGTACCACCGTCTCCTGTGTGACCAGTCATGAACCACGTCAGTGTGTTTTGACTGAGAAGATAGCCGTTTATTCTTTCATTTCATATCTGAGTAATAAAATGGTGCGCAGCGGCTTCACAATACTCTCGGTATAGTTGAGTCCATGAGCAACGGTCATCATTTACCATCAGGTGGGCCGTGGCTCGTCTGCCATCATAAATAATAAAAAAACCTACGTGCCTATACTCCAAAGCGTGTCCTAATGAAGTTGTCTAGGACACGCTATTATTGAACCATACTGAACATAGTAGTCCCCAGGAAACCACACACAAGTTCCACAAGGTCTCCTGGGGAACCCTATATTCAGTAATGAGTGATAAAAGGCAAGTTATACTTGAATTTGTAGTTATTTACAAATATCGAGAAGATGCGTGTGCCGTGCGAGGTCTGTCTGTACCTCCGACTGGGAATTGAACGTGATACAACTTTGCAATCCTCCATTGTAATACTGCCTCCGCACTTTTTTTTTCTTTATTACTGAGCTTTATCATGATATGACAATGTCGCTCCATAAAGTACAAACTATACCTTAAACATTAATTTAATTATTCACTTATTTATTACAGTATAACTTGTATTGTGCCCTGGCCAGATTTGAAGTCGGATCAGGGGGGTTAGGCAGAATGTCATATGTCACGTGTCGACCGTATCGAGATCACTGTGATTGGTTGAGAGATCACCGTGATTGGCCAACGGATTAGTGTGACATCACGCGTCGGTTTCTCAACCAATCACAGTGATCTCGATACGGTCGACACGTGAAATATGACATTCTGCCTCAGGGGGCTGATGGGGCACTATTACAAATTCCAACCTTGTAACTTTGTCCACCTGAAGTACGATGTCTAAGATGTGCGTTCCGAACACATTCCATCAGCATATGTTGCACGTCCTCAATCATATTGCATTGACTGCAGTTGGGAGAACGGGATATGCGCAAAGTGAACTTTCCAAATGGGACGTGTCCGGAACACAGTCTCATTGCCACTACAGCTCTACTTCGACTAACCGAACAGTTGCCAATCCAAGGTATTGTTAGTGGAGCAGGTTGAATCATCTTGTACCAAATTCCCTTCTCAACTAAAAAGCCGCCGCGTTTTTAAAAAAACATAAATATCAAAAACAACCTTATTATATGTAGGTATGTAAAAAAATATTATTACACTGTCAGTGTAGAGATTTCTCGCTCTTATAGCGTCACAAACGAAGCTGGACGGGTAGCGATGAGTGGCCACCAATCTTATTTGTATGCAAATACTAGATGTGCAGAGTTACGTGTGTATTACGCCTGTAGCGAGATACTGGACAACGAAAAGAGTTAGTGCTGTGGAAGTGTCATACTATTAATTATTATTCTTAGGGGCATAATTAAGTCTTAGCAATGGCGTTGTGAATGCAAGCGGCACAAAACTGCCCGTAGTAACAATGACTAATTAAAGTATTTTGACTCTAAAGTCAAAAGAAGTCTGGACTTGTAGGGTTTCTGGTTAACCACTACCTCTTGTTGTAATGATAATTACACGCTTGTTCTCGTCTTTTAAAATCCTGCTCGTGACTGTTATTTTCGATTTCACATTTTTCACTTTGTGTTTAATGTTCTTTTAAAAGCTTAGCTTATGAATTTGGTAACCCAAAAATGTCATGAGTTTGGATAAGACCCACTCGTAGAGTGACCGAGACGGTCATTTCAGGCGCTGCTAAGGCACCTGAAGCGCCTCCTAAGCCTAAGAAAACAATAATAAAAGCAAAAAGGTCAGTGTACATAAAATCTACATACACATACACTTTAGCATTCAACAGATGGCGTGGGCGTCTCCCGATGAACGGTAAGACTAAACTAGATATTGCTTATTACGAGTAGTATCTATATGGTAACTTAGTGATTAAAATGATTAAAAAGGTTTGCCAAAAAAACTGTGAGCATTTTTGAATTACCACTGCTTTTGTTTACTAAAAAATAAATGTCTTGTATGAATAAACTACTCTCTATCGAGACATCTCAAAATCGAATTCCTTTTTTTTTCACTGTAAGGAGACCCGAGCCCGACAGTTGAACAATAAATAGGTTAATATATCTCAAGTCATATCTAGCCTTAGATCTAAGTTGGTTGGTTTACTAGAAGCTAGATAGTGGAGAATTAATTATTATTTCACGAGCTCTCGGACGTCAGTCAGTTGGTAGATCATGTAAAACTAATGTAGGCTACCGTTGCTCAAAACCAGTAGCTTAAATTAATACACTATTATACTTACCTTGCATTGTGATTATATATTGAAATAAAGTCATCTATCTATCTATACTATTATAAAACTATAAAAGAGCTGTGTCAGTGCCAAAAAACTGGCTATTGAGACCTGTTTAAACACAACATATTTGTTCTAGATATATTATCCTTTTATGCAAAAACTTCTTTGTTTTGATATCTCTTGATTAGAGACTTAACTACTTGGTATACATTTTATCTTACAGCTATATCGAAAATTTTAAAAATATTAGCAAATTAGCTCTTGCATGTGGCGTAGCTACAGGTAGAAGCGAGTCTTTCCTAATGCGTAGGGCACATTATAATACCACTGAAGTAATGTAACATAGTTCCAGTGACCCGCCAATAAAGGCGGAGAGACGGCACTCGGCGGGTTTATTTAGTAGGTGAGGGCCCCACACTACCCTGTTTATTGCCCCGAGCGACGGGGTATGCTGTTAGGTACATTTTCTCCCGCATTAACAAAAAAAACAAAAAAAAACAATTTGTTTTATCTGACTGTCACTTGGTCACTTGTGTTTTACATTGTGGCAGTATTTAGCTCGGAAAAATTATCCTAGGTAGGATGATTTTCTACGTTTTGAAGTATATTTTGACTTTGTCAATGATGCAAGACGATTATTTATTGCTAGTTTGCAGAATTCAATTGCAGTGGAGTCAATCTCAATGACGAATATCGTGATGTTCGCCCATCCACCGCTGTGAATGAAACCCGTCATCACGCAAGCCATAGGAGAAAAGACTAGAGATCAGCTATCCTGCGCTAGATATACACATCATGGACACGTAGGTTAATTTTTTGTATTGAAATTATCTTGAGATTGACACACATTAGATATGCTATACCGGCAAGTAAGTAACGTTCAAGATCTATTACGTCAAGCTCCCGAGACCGCTGAAGCTTGCAGACGCTGCTGAGCACTCGCCCTGATGATGAGCATCGGATATGCTCGAAACCTGGGTTGATATAATCGATTCTAAGCGATGAGTTACTTGCCGGTATAACATATCTAATACGCAGTTCAAATTATACTCGTGAGAATCATTTTTGATTTCACATTTTCGCGTAATATTCCAACCGACTTATACATATCCTCATTAAAAATTCATTCTTAGTTTGATCCACTGCACCGTCTCCAGTAAGTGTCGGTAAACGTTATCGATGCACTTAATCTTGATGACGTCCGTAAAACGTGCTGAACTTTACGACTTTGACGAGGTCTAAACACTGAAAACGGCATAAAATATCTGCATGTAGTGTTTATTAGCTTTATTTTTATGAACTTTTGCATAATGAATTGAAGAATTTAAGAATTTAATTATGTTTATATGTTTTAAATAGAATTTTACAAAATACTAGATTTTACTAATAACTTCTTGTGCTTGTGCGATGCTCGGCAGTGACAGGAATAGGGCCGCGGCCGCGGCCTTCTGCGAGGAAGTAATCTTTGCAGAAGGAAGTGGCGGAGAGGGCCAGGGAGGAAATCCCATCGCTGACCCGAACCGCCTCCAGCAACTGAGGCGGCGCAAGCGCGAGTACTTGTGCCTGATGCCACAGTGGATGGACCGAGGAACGTCCACCAATGCCTCCCGCAAAGGTGCGACGGTAGCCGGAAGCGTCACTCAAAGAGGGTACCCGAATGGGTAAACCACCGATGGATCACTAAAGTAATGTCTACCAGTTCCAGTGGTCTGCCAACATAGGCGGAGAAATGGCACACGGCGGGTTTCTTCACAGGCAATTTCAACAAAAAAGGCGTCTTTTTTTCATTATCATCATTGTCATCTATCGGATGTATTTGCTTACCAAACATTTAAAATATACATAATAATAATAAGATATTAAATGTTTTTCACTCATTGAGGAGTAATAGAATGGTCTCCAAATCCAATCCTATTTTTATTGCGAAATAAGTACATAGGAACCTATACTACCTATATATAAATATTGAAAAATGAAGTACTTTATATCAGGTCATAACGCTAATGGAATGTAATGGATATAATGATTATGTTCCATTAGCTTTATTGACGACTAACGTCGGTATATGACGTCATCTGGATTAACATACTTTATATAAGTCATGATTATACTCTAGCACTTATTCCAGTTTTATGGAGCTAACATATCATACCGCTTTCATATTATGTACTCAGGTGAAAGAAAACATGATATATTTTTTATTGCTTATGGTAGCAGACGGGCCATGGCACATCTGGTGGTAAGTAGCAACCGCCGCTTATAGACTCAACAATTATAAGGCCGCAGGCCCAAACTCCCTATCCTCTGCTGATTATCTTTCCCACTCTATTCTTATTATTCCTCTTCCTCACTGCCTAGCGCTTTCCTTGGAGTTGGTGCCACGCAAATGATGCCTCTGGTGTTGCTTGCATCTATAAGCTATGATAACTGCTTACCATCAAGCGGGTCATATGCTTGTTAGCCACTCGTTTCGCACGAGTAATAAAACACAGAATAAAGCTGCTGCTTACCATTTCATTTCGATGATTGGAAATTAACAGCTAGGTATCTCCCGCTACAACTAAAACACATGGTCGGTAACACGGAAGACGATAATACAGTGGTATCGACCGCTCGTTCCCCAAAATCACATACAACGACAAGACTGTGAACCTGTACTTTTACTGTAACTGTGAAATTGTATTATATATACTTATATACATACTTATTAATTCTAATTCTTCGGGGGAGACCTATGTCCAGCAGTGGACGTCGAAAGGCTGATGGATGGAATTCGAATTATTATTTTTTTAAACTCTATGGGTTTACGTGTCCAGTCGGAATAAATTTTCCGACAGCTTCAACAATCATCGTCATATTTCAGCCAAATTACTCAAAGCGTTAATGAATTAACGCCTAAACCTTTCTCATGGCTCCATCCATTGGCGAAAACCGCACAACAATCCGTTCAGCAGTTTATTTACTTTATTGCGGTCTGATAGAGAGACAAACGTGCCTGATGACGAGATGTTTAGATATAGGTTTTTCGTAACGATTCAACAATAATTTGTGCTTTTTATGTACTTATATAAATTATGCAGTGATAATAGAATAGAACTGCATAAATAAAAGTATAGAGTTCGATCTCCAGTGTCAGGCACGACCGTACACAACGCTGACTTATCGAAATTACGTGCACTTTTGTACTCAATTTATGATATGCTACCCAGCGAAGAAAAGTGTAACACTAACGTGAGGAAAACTGCACGCATCTGAGATTTATCCAAAAGCCATTTTTGCCAAGTCTCGACCATGGACTGGGAATCGAACTGAAAACTCCTGCCATTGCAGTCTTTGATTTCCAACACTAACGTTTAACAATTATAAATTTCAATGAAAACCCTTAATTTCCCGTACAATCACGTAATCTTAGCAACTCAATAACAAGTTTGAGTAACAATACAAACGTCAGCGTCGGCCATTTTACAGGAAGTGAAGCTGGGGCCGCGGACCACATCCGCTCAGTCTTTGTGAGCTAAGTTAAGACGCGGCTTAAGATGATGTTGCGTAACACTTAACTAGTCTTCCTATTTAAACACTTTATACTCGTGTTTATATACGTAAAAGTTTATATTTGAAATTAGATAAAATATGTACGTATATTTGTTCATGTTTTGTATTGTACTCCATCACATAATACGAGTATATACAAGGAATAAGTACCAAAAAGATTTTTTATTATTATTATCATTTACGCAGGATTACATCATATAATATATATTCGCTTAATTTTTTATTTGGGTTTACTCAAAAGTTCTACAAGACTGTTCACTGACAGGCATACCATATTTTATTCATAGTTAATATGAGGTATTGCGAGTGTAAAACTATTATTTTCCTTAACATGTTCTAATTATAATTGTAATTATTATATTTAGAGCTTTACTATGTATAAGCCTTAACATAACATTGAAAATAATTTGTCTTTGTCTTTAAACTCGTACTCAGCATAGTCCTAGCCGTGACTATCGCCAACTTATTGCATTGATTAACCTACCCTATGTAATGTATACTAAATTGTTAAACAAGATAATCCGTAACTTGGCGAGATCTATTTTAGTATGTATTTAAGCAAGAAATATTATTTCCCAAAGGATTATTAATAGCTTTCGGACTAAACCTCATTTTGTGTGGAAAGCTAGGACAATAGGCTATATTTTAGGTTAGCTAATCCCACTGAAATTTTAACATTATTGATATTGTAGCCCTTAATATTAGTGACAATGTGTGTATAAAACTGAACCGATAGCTCTCATACGGTATTCATTAAATAAATTTATACAACATAGAATATTTTTTATCGTTATCTACTTATTTCACTAAATCAACTTATCGTTGATTCGAACCCGCGACCTTATGACGCTAATTAGGGCATGAGAACCATGGTATATAGAGCCTATAGTGAGTATAACAAAAAAATGTATTACAAGTTAGTCTTGTAGAGTGAGACTAGAGAAACAAGTAACTAGTAATTATAACCGCGTCTGGTGGTCGAATCCAGTATTCTAAAAAAAATATAGGAATTCCATTAGATAATTACCACTAGCAGTACCTATTCTAGAACTGTAAATAGGAATTTAATAAAGGGTGACTTATATTGTGGGGCCGGCTTTAGAATTGTCCCATCCCTCTCTACCCACGGGAGTTGTAAGAGCCGCCTGAGGAAATACCGGCAGAGTGGGCAGCAGCACTCCCCTCGAGTATTAACAACATCCACTGCGATCGCCAACCCGCCTGCCAAGCGTGGCGATTACGGCATTATCCCCCATGACGGGACCGCTCGTTGTGGCGTTCTCTTGGGGATGCCTATGTCCAGCAGTGGACGTTGAAAGGCTGATGGATGGATGGATGGACTTATATTGCAGTTGGAGATAAAAATATGTGAATGATATAATAAAGAAATCAATTCATAGATCACAACATTCCATGGTTTTCCAGGGATTTGTCTGTTTCATACTACTAGGATGGCAAATAAGCAACCACTGGAGGAATGTAATATGGTTCCGGTGGCCCGCCAATAAAGGCGGAGAGACGGCACACGGCGGGTTTCTTTAGTGGGTGAGGGCCCCACACTACCCTGTTCTTTGCCGCGAACGACGGGGTGTGCGGTTAGGAAAATGTTTTCCCGCCTTAACAAAAAGAAAAGGATGGCAAACAAGCATAGGGCACGTCTGAAGTTGCAGCTACCATAGCCTCTAAAGACGCAATGCAAATCCATGCAGCTTAAGGAGTTAAGGATGTTCAGACCATTACAAAATCTGCGCTGCGTGGATCTGCGTCGCCTGCGTTTCAGCATACACTTATCCTTATTTTCGATTTCACATTTTCGCACTTTGTGTTCATTCTATATTTTTTTAACCTTTCCTACGAAAGTCATTGCATATTATTTATTTATTTTATTTATTTATTACTTTAACACAAAAAGTGGCACAAGGCGGACTTAATGCCATGGGCATTCTCTTCCAGTCAACCTGGGGCAGAGCAGAGAGATAGTGGTAGGTGCATAGTAGCAGAAGACATACATACATATATAGAAAGACAGCGATACCTTAATGCATATACATACTACTAATAATATACATAATAAAAATAAATATACTACACATATAAATAATAATAAAAATAGCAAAAGAGGTGAGTAACAGCTAACGAGAAGACTCTGCTAACAAGCTTAAGTAAAGTTCACGCACTCTAGCTCTAAACGCTGCACGATTTGCAGCCATCCTGATCTCCAAAGGTAATGCGCTCCAAAGATATAGGTACCATTGGACATATTCACAATGATCTGTGTTGTCAGATCGTAAATCATATCTATTGAATCAACAACATCCATTGACGTTCATGTACGTAGTTCAAAGCGATGCATGGACGACAATCGACCGGTGAATAGGGAACTAACGTGACATATTTTGATTAATACTGGTTATGTTTTATTCATAGATATAGTTTTATTGTATAGAACATCAAATAAATTTGTTATAGTTTTGATCTATATTTTTTAGCATTTGACATGCTCAGCTACTTTAAATTTGTTATATCTTGAAGCGGTAAGCTAGCAAAACTCTTTTTTTTTTGTGAAGCGAAATGTAGCTACCACACACCCCACTGTCTGGGAAGAGAACAATTGATAGTGTGTAACTCTCACCTACTAAACAACCCGCTGTGCGCCGTCACTCACTCGTGCTCCACTTCAGTGTTGTGGTAAAGTCTGTGAAAGCGTCTAAAACGTTTATCCAAGAGACGTAGTATCAAATCCTGCTTGTCTATCATTTTTGATATCACATTTTGTTCATACACTACTCAAAAATTCACACGCACTTTATGTTCATTTATATGGCTAAGCATTTCAAATGCCTAAAAATATATATATTTTTTAAGCATTTTATGCTATTTCGTAGCAAAATGTAAGTTAAAAATTAAGTATTTTAATCTATTCGTTTTGGTCTATAAAGATTTGCCTGTCTGGATTTTTGCCGTATGGGGCCGGCTTTAGAATTGTCCCACGGGAGTCGTAAGAGCCGACTGAGGGAATACCGGAGGAGTGGAATCTCCAAGGAAAGGGATAGGAGGTGGATACGAATAATAATAAGGAGAGGATATGTAGGATATTAAATAAAGGATAGGGAGGGGGTTTGGGCCTCCGTCGCTCTCACTCAGCATACGAAACACAACGGTACGAGTAACTACCGTTGTTACACTTTGATCTTATGTGAGAGGGTGGTACTTCCCCGATCGAGCCGGCCCATTCGTGCTGGGATAAGCAAGGGTCTACCACTAGAATGAATTCATGAACTAAAATACAGTTGTTATCCACATTCGCTTATAGTGTGGCCCAAAATAACGGTAATCATTCACAGACATTGCCCTCGGGGTTTTTCCCGCCGCGACCCGCATACTTAGAGCCGTATCTGAAAATACATGGATGTATTGAAACGTGAAGGGGTATGTTACGCTCTCATCATGAATCATCATGACATTTTTCACACATAGTCTGAAGCTCAGAAAGGGACATAGGGTACTCTTCATCCCGGAAAAATATATGGTTCCAGTGGGATAGCTCTTTTTACGTAGAGTGATGTATTTATGTTCTGAAGTCCACGTAGACGGAGTAGCGTGTAATCTAGTCCTGTTTTATTGATCACGGTGCGGCAGGAGACGCATTTTCATAGAATCATGTACTTAAATATATTTATATATTTTAATTACTAATATAATTATTTTTAAACGCTTGACAAGGTCTGCTGTTTCCTAGAATAAATAACCAGGTAAAAAAATACGTCACAAGACGTGTCGCAGATGTGAAAACATCGATTTTCTTGCTTTCTTCAAATATTGTTTGAGTCTTAAATAATTCTTGGTAAGCGCCCTCTCGTTATCTATAGACGAATTAAAACTGTTATTGGTTTATTGATTGACGTTATACTTCCTAGAGCTTCCTCCCTTTTATTAGTTAGATGCTTGTCAGTAGATGGCGTTAAAAACAATTAAATAAATCGCACAACCGGTTTCACCCTTCCTCCGCATTAGATGTTTCACATCAAAAATATTGTATATACTTTTATTGAAATAATATAAAAACTAGTAAATCCTGATTTTATAACTTATCCTTTAGCTAGTTAGTTAGTATTTATTGCTTATTACACTAAAAAAAATATAAAAGACTTTAGTGTCGATATTTTCTGAGTCATTCTCTATCCATTAATGAAAAGTATTTCAAAGTGTACCAGTCACTTCCAGCCACCCTTCGCTCCAATCTCAGTCTTCGTCAAAGATCCCTAGGAACGAGTTCGTAAGAAGCAAAAATCTATTTATCAAAGCATCGGCCTGCATGCCGAGGCCCATTTCTCAAACAAGATTAATTATCGCTATACGACAAAACTGAAGGCTCCGTATTTATAGCTATGGCCGCTTTAAAAATCTAAGGCTCTTTACGGTTCATTCGTTAAATGAGTTTGATTTTTATTTTAACTTGTGATCGCTTTCAAAACATTCTACCTTTTATGCAGCAAGCCTACGCCAGAACCACTTCAAATGAATTCTAAAATTGGCTTAAATATGTATACTGTTGTTAGCTTAAATCTATATTTATGGCTTAAATCTGTATATTATTATAAAGAGTAACATAGCTGTCTTGTCTAAGTATAAGTTGATTACTGTAATATTATAGGTAAGTTGATTTTTTGTTTGTCTTTTACGCTTTCGCGCCGTAATTACTGAACATCACGAAACTTTGCATAGACCTATATCTATGCTGACTCCAGAATATTCTGGAGTCCAAAAAGGACATAAAGCCTTTTGGCTGCGGCCAAAGGCTAGCATTTTGTATTAAATATAAATTAAACCACACCATCGAACAAATGTACGTTTAGTTTACACTGTTCAATAACTTGAGCTAGCCACAGAGATAATTGGCGTTAATTAAAAATAAGAATCGCACAGCAAATTGGATTTTCAGTGTAATGAAGAGAAACTAAATAAACCGCCTTGTTTTAATCACTTTACAACTAAGATAAAGCATTGGGTTGTGTAAGAAAGTTGTTGAAACGAGATAGTGTTGCACGATTTTGTATCTTTTCTATTAGTAACTAAGTTATACGGCTTATATGTTAAGGTTATACGTCCAGGGTCAGTGAATTCCGCACGGTCCGAACGAGGTGGCCTGCGTGTTGGCTGAACTCCCCCACGGGGGGACAAGAAGGCACTCGCTGAGGTGTATCTGTAGCAAGCGGCGTCACTAGAGCGGGTTCGGAGTGCTTGAAAGCTTGATCAGCGAGGTGAGATGGCCAGGTGTCATGGCCGTTGGAGGACACGGCTGGAGATGCCCCGGGCCGGTCTTTGGATTGTAGGAGCTTTCCAACTGGTGTTGGAAGCGTTGCTTAAAGTGAGTACCCGACGGGGTAAGCCACCGGCGGACCACTGAAGTAGTTCCAGTTCCAGTGCACAGTCCGCACACGGCGGGCTTATTTAGCAGATGAAGGCCCCACACTACCCTGTCTGTTGCCCTAAACACACTGTTGACAAGGTGTGTGGTTAGGTACATTATTTACCGCTTTAACAAATAAAGTGTATTTTCTATGAACTTATAATTTTCTCAAAAATAATATTAACATCGTCTGTTACCTGAAACTCTAAAAGGTATATATTACGAATACTACCACTACATATTACATTTTTAAGCTAAGTGCACATTATACGTCCAACCGCTGCATTACTAAAACCACTTGCGCTCATGAATACTTTCACGTCGCTAAAATATCGTTTGCGAGTACAAAGGCTCGACCACGCTGAAAATCTGTACAACAGTATGGCATATACAGTATGGCAACACACACAGCTGATTTGATAAGAAATTGCTAATGACCTAAAAAGACGGCTAGAATGAATATGGAAACCACAGTTGATGTTGTAGCCATAATGTACGAGTATGTCAGGCAGTGGACTAAAACAAGCAAATTGATTGATTAGCATTACTGCGCCAGACTGCTAATATTAATGTTTCTTCTCAAGCTCAACATATTGTTCTACTCATGCACCGGTCTTCTCAAGAGTGACATGAATTTCGACTGTAGTTAGACCAGCAATCTACTGCAAGTCCTCATGATGTTTTACTTCAGCAAGCAGAGATAATTTATAAACTAATAGAAACATCATTTTGAATAATTTTGAAAAGTAAAGCCTTGCTTATCTCATCATGGATAGGCCGGCTCGATCGGGGAAGTACCACCCTCTCGCAGAAGATCAGCGTGAAACAAAAGCAGTTATGTTTCGTAAGGTGAGTGAGACTGTCGGAGAACCAAACCCACTCTCTATCTACTACTTATTATCCTTCCTATCCTCTCTTTACCGTCATTCTATCCCCCCCTTAGTATCTTTCTTATCCTACTTATTATTCTTCCTTTCCAAATCCTATCCCTTTCTTTGGATATGGAGACGCGTTAATAATGCTTTTAACGTCGCTAGTGTCTATGGGCTACAATAACCGCTTCCCATCAAGTTGGCCGCATGCTTGGTTTCCATCCATGGGGTATAAAAAAGTAACCTAGATGTGTTTACCGTACGAGGAACTTAGATTGGCAATCGAACTCGATACCAAGTCTTTGCAGTTTTTGGTTTTACCACTAGACTATCACTACAAAGAATGTTTAACTCAAAATATTTGGAATTGAAAGGATTGAGTTTATATACGTACCTATTAGTTGCGGTTTATCAAGATTTAGATTTAAGTACATATTTCAGTTCAATTAATACATTCGTAGAATTAAATCGGTTTAATCTTGTTTCATTTAATATTAATTGAATGAGTAATGCTGGTGTTACTTGGATACAAATTGTGTTTTTCTTTAGACAGTCTATTTATTTCACTATTGTGCACGATCTACTCAAAGTACAAGAGGGCCCCGTTTTAGAAATCTAAGGAATAATTCTTGTATCATAGGGGACTTACAAACAAGGAGAGTCCCCAAAAAGGTAAGCCGCAAGTAGACCACCGAAGTAATGTCTAGCAGTTCCAGTGGTCTGCCCGTACAGACGGAGAAACTGCGGGTTTATTTAATGGGTGAGCGCCCCACACTACTATCTTCGTCGCCCCGAATGTCGAGGTGTGCCGTTAGGTACTTTTTTTCAGTCTAACTAAAAAAGCAGCCCCGCAATATTTTATCATATTGAGCAGTTATAACTAAAAAGGTATGTATATAATTGCGATAAGTCATAGAAGCATACCTTTGAAAACTCGAGCCGAGAGTTATGTATTAATAGAATTATTCCATAGTTGGCAGTCATTCTTGACAAAAGCCCTTTATGGATGGCCCTAATCTTATAGTTATGTATAATCCTTTCTGTATTTTGATCTATATTTTTAGCACTTGACATGCTCGGCTACTTTTAAAGTACAAATTTAATTATTATTTGTGAATGAGGAAAAATTGGGTAATTGCCATTGATATTAAACTATAGGATACACAGCATATTAGTATGTGAAACCATAATTTATACATAATACAACTTTTCAACATTCATTATTGAAGCATAAAGGCCATAAATTCAACAATTTAAATGATAATTTTATAAAATACTAGTTGTGCCCTTCGAATACGCTCGCCGTTTAATTAAAAAAAAAAGAATACATATTTATAAATAATTTAGAGCAAGCTTTATCATCTGATTGGGTCCCTAGGAAAACTAAAATAAAAATCATCATATAAATGACAATGTTACCTATTGATATTAAAACTTTGTAAATAATACAATGTCAACTAATTACTTAATATATATAAAAAAATACATTCGACAAGGTGACTCTGTTCGTTTTTAGAACCGAGAACGTCATATTATGAGATCAAAGTGAGCAAAATGCGTTGAAATATGAGCATAGTTTGAGACTGCCTTTGTTTTAATACATACCCTATTTGACTGGATCATACAGGGCCATCGTCGATAATTTGAAACAAAATATAATGAAAAATTAAAAAATGCGACTCTAAAGCAACAAAATATATATGAAATAGAAATACTGTCTATTAATACTTACCGAAAATAAGAAACGCCATCCTTTTTTTGTACTTTTAATGCACTATTTCGGCATTTATTCATCGAACAATTAGACATTTTGACCCGCTTCGTCTACTCGCGCGTTGAAATAATACTAAACGAAAGGAATCCAGGAAAGCGTAATCTGCACTCATTTATAGTGGACATTTTTCGTGCCTGATTGTGTTTCTTCTCTTTTTTATACATCAATGGTAATTGCATGTAAATACGTTCCGATAGATGGCGTTGGTTGTTAAGACAAATGTGATGAGGAAATTGGGTACGACCGCAAGGGAGTACAATAGCTCAGTGGGTTAGAGCACTTCCCTTGCTAAAAATATATATACAAATATCTAAAAGGTTAAGAATCTTTTATTCGGCTGGCATCAGGTGGGTACCTAATCAAAAACTGATGCCTATTTGTGAACTGCCTCCCCCGTGCTTTAAAAAGCACGCTAAGCAGTGGGTGAGTCAAATAATATCCTGGCAGTAATCACAGGTTGAGTTCAGTCCGGTCCTATTGTAAGGTTGCCATTTGCCCACCTAGCTGGATCGTGGATCGTCAGTCGCTCCTTGTAAATCACTTTTTGAACTATACATTAAACACAAAGTGAACTTTACATTAAACTATACATTAAACACAAAGTGAACTTTGTGTTTAATGTATAGTGCTAAGCATGTCAAATGCTAAAAATATATATAAAAATATCTAAATATTTAAAGGGTTTGCGTCATTAGTAGGTAAAATCTTAATTGTAAAATTAAGTTTACCTGGTCGGTATAATGTATGAAAATACTTCCGACAGATGGCGCAGGTGTCACCCAAAGACGTTAAGTATGATGTGTTATCGAAATTAGCAGTCAGGAGCAATTGTCAGGATGGCTGAATTGGTAAAGCATCTGGACGGTATCCAGAAGGTTCAAATCCTGCTCCTGAGTGTTATTTTCGATTTCACATTTTTCACTTTGTGTTTAATTTCTTAACCTTGTCAATCGTGCTGTAGCAAGTACACAGCTAGGCTACAAACTCTTCCTTTAACTTATGTAAATACAACCAAGAAAAATACTGCTAAGTATCTATCTATAACTCTTTTCTGGATCAATTTATATCTAGCTCATTTTAAACTTAATAATGAGAGAAAGATCGCTCCCTTTCCATAGCTAGAGGAATCACAGATAAGTTCTTACACAGCACAGTTTAATTGAAACACTTGTTGCTCCACCCGGCCTCGCTCGCAATTTCAATTGACTATACTGCCACGTGATTTGAATTAGTTAGCGAAGGCGTCTATTACCGTATTCGACGGAATATCGAGCGGTTTTATCAAATACACCCAATATTTTTTTCATATAACCCATAATTATCCCTGTGTTAATGGATTGAGTTTATAGTCAACCACGTAAGTCTAATGCGAGGGTATTGACTCCACAAGTTATTGGGAAAATCTCCCAGGTATCCAGATTTTCTTGAAGGAATATAATATAGTTCCAGTGGCTCGCCAATAAAGGCGGAGAGAAGGCACACGGGGGTTTCTTTAATGGGTGAGGGCTCCACGCAAAGATTTTTTTTTTATTGCCTACGGTGGCAGACGAGCAAACGGCCCACCTGATGGTAAGTGGCAACCGCTGCTCATGGACTTTGGCAATACTAGGGGCATAGCCAAGCCGCCGCCTACCGTGAGTAAAGTGCTCTTCTCAAACCTCGTTTAAAGAGGGACCAGTCGTAACGCTAGGGAAATACCGTAGCAGGAAGTGCATTCCAGAGCTTACACGTACGTGGTAGAAAAGAACGCTGAAAACGAACCGTCAGTAATATATTAAATTAATTAGTAGTAATATATTAAATTATAATTGCATTGGCTTATGGCAACACCTACGAGTAAATACGCTATCATCTGGTAAATAATCTCTGTATAAAAATAACCATAACACAGAACCATAATCACAACAGAGTGCTGTTTTCCCTGGATAAAAAGTATCCCTGTATTTCAGCAAAAGCATGAAAGTAGAATAAACTAAACAAACAAACAGGAACGGTACATTTTTCCGGGATAAGACTAGTCTATGTATAAAGCAAATTTCTTGATAATCGGTTAAGTAGTTATAGCGTCAAGAAATAATAAATTACTTTCATTCACATTTATAATATTAAAGTATTGATACGGATAAATAAATAATGATTTGAACCAGTGTTGCGAATTTTTCGTCACCGCGTTTTCAATACTTTTAGCACTTAGAACAAGAGTTCTAAGAAGAATCTGTACCTATTAATTACAAACCATAACCACAACAGAGTTCTGTACCTATTAATTACAAAGATACGGCTTAACTTAATGGATCAGATAAAAAGCTGTGTTTTTATTATAATGACGGATGAGAAAAGAGAGAAAAAATTGGAAGCTTAACACTCAAGAATCAAGTGATAATACTAACACTTAATCGCGATTTTGCTTTTGTGTAATTTAAAAGCCGATCACGTTTTTCCTGCCATGTGGCTTGAATAAAAAACTCGTGGATAAAATTTTACTATCTACTATTGTTTGAAGCAGAAAAGTTAAATCTATATGCGAATTTCTATAAGTTTCCTTATCGACGTAACATATGGCGACGGACTAAGATTACAAGTGTCACCACCCTATTCTCTACTAAAGGCAGTAAGCAATTATAATCCATTGTACTACTGGTGGTAGGTTTGACATGCTACGCCGGAATAATGTATGAATGTGTTATCAAGTAGTAGTCCCTAGCGGATGTCACGATGCCCCAATTGGCAAAGCATCTAAAACGGTTTTGCTGGAGATGCCGTTTCAATTCCTGCTCTTACTTATTATTTTCACATTTTTGCATTTTTTTATTCGTTTGTTTGTATACCTAATGTTAAAATTGTCCCACGATATAATTAATGTAAAAACACACGCTTATTTTATGAAAATACCAAACATTAATTTGTTGTGATGAAAGTCGCATACTACATAATTTTCAAAAGAGAATGCTTTAGAATAGCCCCCGCAGAAAATTACGAGACTAATAAATTAGGTGCAAGTTAAATGTTGCAACACTGAAATGAAACTTTCGCTGGCAGTTGACACCCTGTAAATCCGAACGTAGCAGATTTATTCAGACGTTGTTAAAACATTTTCGAATTTCATTTTAAAATAATATACTATTATGCTCAGTGTGCTCATTCACATAATCTACTTTTTTTATATTGCATCTTGTGGCAGACGAGTCACGGCCCATTTGATGGTAAATGGTAACCGTCGCTCATGGACTCAACTATACCGAGAGTATTTTCAAGCCGCTGCTCACCATTTCATTTCACAGATATGAAATGAAAGAATAAACGGCTATCTCCTGCTACAGCCAAAACGCAACGATGTGCTTCATGGCCGGTCACACGGATGGTGGTACCAACCCGCTCGGGCTCGATACCAAGTAAGTACTCCCACTTGGAACCCAGCCCTACGACCAGTCATGCAATGGATGATATTTGCTTACTTCCCTTAGTCGTCTCATACGACACCCGCGGGAAAGAATGGGGTGGTGACACTTGTATTCTTAATCCGTCACCACACGGACGACTTGTAGAGATTATATTATTTTATGAAGTACGAAAATGGCAAATTAACATATGGCATGGAGTGATGGGATGCCTATAGTCATTACCGTACCAGAAGTATCACAGCGCATTGCCAGCTGTAGGAAGAGGGTAAGCGATGAAGGGAAATAATGTACGGATGGAACAGCGGTATACAGCAAACAACGCTATCAGACAATATATTCAGCTCGTAATATTATAGTATCAATCGATACCTAAACTAAGTTAATATTTATATTTCTTATCGCACCACATATACACCACAGTATGATGGAGAGTGCCACAGTATGAATGATCTTCAGCCTCTGATTTCTTCTCAGTGAGTCTGAGTGAGGTGAGCTCAAAACACAACTGCCGATATTCTGTAAATGGGTCCAACTTCCCCGGTCAATGTGGCACATTCACTTTGAAATTAGCATGGTTCTACCATGAATAGCATGTAGAAACTAGCTATACCACAGCTGGCTTTAACCAAGTCTTTGGTCTCCCTGGTGGCCGTCTTAGACTGCATACATGGCCGCAACTCGAAAAACTTTCTTACCCCACGGTTATCGGTTCGTCGAGTGACGTACCAACCCATTGTCACTTCAGCATGCCAATTGTGTGTATAAAACTCAACACTGCTACAAATATTATTTTCTACCCGTCTCCAGAAGTTTTATTAAATCATAAGAAACAGTAATAAAAAGAGAGACAGTAAAAATTTTATTAAATCAAAACATAAAGAATATTTTTCACGTAGAAATCAATGCGTACAAACTTCATTACAACTGATGTGATCTATCCCTAAGGCGGGGTCAGTATGTCGAGAAATGACAAGGGTCGGAACAATCCCGCCGCGCGAACAATACAACGAGAGAATTTGTAAATCCCGGGAATATTAGTCCGGGAACACATAATTATGGTACCTCACTTAATGTTGGGATGGGCTTAAGATATTTCTAGAATGGTAATCAGTGCGAGATTATTTTTGTGATGAGAATAAATATGCTTTCATGAGTTTTCAACTCATCATTTCATTTTGTGTGGAGAACTCACAACTGCAGGAAACAATTACATTGGTTCAGTTTCAATTCAAGCTAAGTATTTTAAGTGACGCAGTGTTTATTCGAAATTATTACCTAATCAATATTGAATGTAAAAAAGAATAGCGAAAAATCACCGAAGCAGAAAAAATAATCAAGATTTGTTTTTTGTAAGAAAGAAAATGCATTACAATTTTACTTCGTGTAAAATAAGTAATAATTGAGAACTTGATGATAAAATACTACTTTAAACTCTACTTTATTTATTTAAAACAAGGCACGAGGAGATATGCTCGCGAAACAAAAAAAGGAAGAGAATTATAGTAACCGAGGTGGGCTATCTCGGTCGCTATCATTCTCCTTGAGGAACAAAGGTCCTCGAGCGCTGACTACAGATGGCGCTGCGTAGAACGGCCTCCAACCAGGTAGACCGATGATCCGAACAAAGCTGGAGGGAGCTGTTGGATGCAAATGACACAGGACTACCCTTGGCGAGGCCTATGTCGAGTGGATGATTAAAGAGCTGATGGATATATACCTATTTTTTAAACTTTCGCGTTTTAAATTCATTATAACACATTTAACGGGTCTATACTTTTTTTTTTATGGCATATAGTGGCAGACGAGCCACGGTCCATTTGATGGTAAATGGTAACCGTCGCCCATGGACTCGACTATACCGAGAGTATTGTCAAGCCGCTGCTCACCAATTCATTTCACAGATGAAATGAAATATAAATGGCTATCTCCTGCTACAGCCAAAACGCAACGATGTGCTTCATGGCCGGTCACACGGGAGATGGTGGTACCAACCCGCTCGGGCCGGATGCCAAGTAAGTACTCCCACTTGGTATCTAGCCCTACCACCAGTCATGCAAAGATGACAATTGCTTACTTCCCTTAGTCGCCTCATACGATACCCGTGGGAAAGAATGGGGTGGTGACACTTGTATTCTTAATCCGTCACCACACGGACAAAAACGCGCATCTTTACAGCTATATATCCATTATGATACACATTTAACGGGTCTATACGCGCATTAAACTTATCAAAATACTATTATTTTGACTAACCACGACAAGAGTCTACTCGTGACCACGGCTGGTGCAACTCAGCCGAAACGTCGAGGTTAGTCAAAATAAAAGTATTTTGATAAGTTTAATGCGCGTATAGACCCGTTAAATGTGTGTCATAATGGATATATAGCTGTAAAGATGCCTGATGAGCTTGAGGACATTTTACATAACAATAAGTCTTAAATGACAAAGCAGACTACATCAGTAAACTATGTAGTATTAGCATTAATCAATTTCGTAATAAATCATGATAATAATACCTATAAAAATTCAACGATAATTCAATTTAACCCCTAACGTTATAAAAAATAATATCGCAAGGGAGTACCAATTTTTTGAGCGATTTATCAATATGTGGCAACAAGGGCGTGTTAAGATTGGGCACAGGCGCCCTTTGCGGAACCCTTTTACTAAATTTATTGTAAGACGTCCTTAAGGAGTTCTTGAGATGATATAAATATAAAAGTAACAGCTCCTTATTTTAGTTCAAATACGTTGAAATATAATAAGAATTTAGTGTTTTTTTTTTTGTTTCTGATATTTACGCGAGAACTAATATTATAAATGCAAATGTTTGTGAAGATGTTTAAGTTAGTGTTTGTTGTAATTTGTTAAATGGGTAAATGAGACACTGATTAACAAATGGGATTTCTTCTTATATTGAGAAAAAATAAGGTTTTATTGATTTGATTTTCTGTTTTTTTTTAAGAAATGTATCTAATGATGTTTTATTTAATATGACCGACCATAAAGGTCGAACTAAACAATTTGAATTTGAATAGAATATTTTTAATTACACACGTATTACATCTGTCTATGGACCCAGCTTTCACATAAATAAAGTGGCGGACTGAAGATATTTATGAAATAAAACTACTTTTATGAAATGTATCAAGAATTAACCAATTTTCCATATTACTACTAGTAGACCCAGCTACGCGATGCTGTGGCACACAATAATTCATTCGTTAAATTTGCAATGAAAAAAGGAAATATTCGAGTTACAAGCTGTCAAGAAAATCTCTCAGGCATACAGGTTTCCTCACGATGTTTTCCTTCACCGAGCAGTGATAAATTGCAAACAAATACACACATAAATTCTAAAAAACTCGAGAAGTCAGAGGTGTGTGCCATACATCACTGAAGTAATATAACACAGTTCCAGTGGTCCACCAATACAGGTGGAGAGACGCCACATGACGGGTTTATATATTGAGTGAGGGCTCCACACTACCATGTTCGTTGCCCCGAATAACGGGGTGTGCGATTAAAAATATTTTGTTCCCGACTTAACAAAAAAAAATTGTGTGCTGTACTAGGTTTGGACCTTGGTCTGAGAATCGAACTCGATACCACGGTCTTTGCGTCTTTGCAATCCTTGGTCTTACCGCTACAAAAAAAATAAAAATGATTTAGTCGGGGACAGAAGATATCATATATTATAACTTTTACTACGGCTTGATACGAACCTGTTATAAAATATACTAATTACTGTACAATTAACCCACTATAATAGACTAATAACAACAATAGTTTATAAATTAAAATTATATTTACACTATGATCTAAGTTTGTTCTTACGCGGAATTTATCACAACGCTTTTCATAATGAGGCATGAAAATTTATTAATTAGTCCGACACAATATCAAAACTTTGCGGTAATAAAGGCATAAACAATACAAGTCATTAATTATTGGATGGTCGTTAAAAACTCGGCCAAGTATTGAATGAGCTATTGTTCGAGTTATTGTAAGCACTTTTTGCCGGTATTGAACAAGAGAAAGCACTCGCTTGACTCAACTTACTGTGTAAGAGAGATGTGAATGTATAAACCTGAAAGCTTTTTAATATTTGGACTACAGGTTATTAGAGAAGGAGGAGCTCGTAGCCTAGTTGCTCGAACGATTAGCAAGGTTAAGCAACTTTCGCTCGGCTGGCATCAGATAGCTGATCAAAATTGACAAGAATGGACTCCGTGCTTCAGAAGGTACGTTAAGCAGTGAGTCTCAGCTTTCAAATAACATATCCAGATGACAAAGAGTCTGACTCGGGTCTTGTTCTAGGTGGGTCGTGGACGTCGGATATATATATTTATCGATATCATCCTAACTTAATCAACAACCAACCAGCAACACTATAAACATTAAAACGATGGGGCAGCCATTAAAATGCCGCATCGAACGTTTTTATTTGGTAGCGATAAGAATGCGCTGCGACGTTGGCGTGCATTCATTCACCGGCCGGATACCCCAACGGTCTTTATGACGCCCATTTTCCATTTTGTGTAGGTTGAAGTTGGGTATATTTTATCTTAAAATTAAAAAAAGCAGACGACAATGATCTTATTTCGGCAATGACAACGGAGTCTATTCTTTTATGCGAGAGTTTTTTTAAACTACGAATACGAATGGAAAGCTTGTATACGGCTCTCAAGCTGGTAAGCACTCGCTCGTCGCCCACTCCAAGGAAATAGATAGGAGGTGGAGTTTAAGTGATAGAGCCTTGCTTGTCCCAGCATGAATTGGTCGGCTCGATCGGGGAAGTAACACCCTCTCACTAAAGATCAGCGTGAAGCAACAGTAGCAGTACCTACCCTTGTGTTTCGTATGGTAAGTGAGAGTGCCGAAGGCCCGTCACTATCCTTTCCTTGCTATTCACCTCCTATCCTATGTATGTACATATTTACAAAAAAAGTAATATAATATGTTTTATATATATCCGTAATAATTATGGTACCCATAGCACAAGCGTTAAGCTTAGTTTTAGACCAGAGAACGTTGTGTGAAATGCCCGTGAATATTTATTATTATTAATGTAGATGTGATGAAATTGGCCTGTAGGTGTACTAAAATTACTGATAGGTGATGTTATATATTGAGTCACTTTGCTGCGCTGGCAGACAAGAGCGCGCCCATTTGCTGCAATCCGAGTTGCAAGTAGTATGCAGGCCACTTCGCCTGTTTAATGTTAAGTTTTTTACTAAAGTAGGCTTTTGGTTGCCAGTTGTCTTGCTTACGAACGCATTGTTCAAGGCATGAACCAACGTGAGTGTTTGAAACGTCAGTGAATAGACTGAGTGAAGCATTGCAGTCTGGATGAGTTAAGACAGTGGCGGAGATTGGGCTTTTCTAGCAGGCCTCGATAAAAATGCTATTTCTTGCTCCAAACAGACTCTTGTCATGTTGATGACTACATCATAATAATTCAGTCAGCAGAGTGCATTATTTCAAAATAATTTTTTCAGGTGTTCTGCGTGCTGTTTCTCGCTTTTAGAGAAAACAAGAACGTAATCAGATCAAAAATCAAGCCCTCTAGTCACTTCATCTATTAATCGAACAAATAAAATTCATAACAATTCTCTAGACTGCCCAAATCTTCTTTCTAAGGTAATTATAAATGTCCCTTCTAGAATCCCTCGTTACCCTGGCCCGTTACTCAAACCTCCACGTTACCGAACAAATTTAGGAAAACATTCACCGCTTGCTAGAATGGCTTACCAATTTAACTCTATATTGAATTCCTCGGAAGAATTTTATGGTTTTTACAATTACTATTATAGAATGTATTTTAGGAGGAGAGCCCACCACTCACCCACGGATTGTCAATCCCGGTTATCTTTGGACAGAATAACCTAAGATCGGGGAATTCAGGCATGATGCTGTTTTTTTTATGTGTTTTAAATACCCTCTTTATTTGAAGAACTAAATTATTATTTTTCTCCTTAATTGTAACTTGTTATTGTATGTCGCATCTAACCTACCTAGCTGGTGGTAGAAACCTAACACATCTAGGTAATGACCATGCGGTCGCTTTACGGGTGTAGATTGAGAAGAAAACTAGAACAGAACAATATAAATAACAGCGTATGTTACAGGAACCACTAGTAATTAACATAATATATACACTAAAGTCTCAAGATGTAGGTTCTAGGCACAAGATGAGGTGAAGTACCCGAACGATGTATGGCTACTCAACTTAAGTGTCGGTGACCGGTGCGTAGTAAGAGAGGGCGGCAGCGGGCACGCCGCGGTATATAAATGGCCGCGCGGAGTGAGGTTTGAAGTCATCCATCCATCCATCAGCCTTTCACAGTCCACTGCTGGACTTAGGCCTCCCCAAGAGGACGCCACAACGAGCGGTCCGGTCATGGGGGATAATGCCGTAATCGCCACGCTTGGCAGGCGGGTTGGCGATCGCAGTGGATGTTGTTAATACTCGAGGGAGTGCTGCTGCCCACTCCCTCGGTATCCCTCAGTCGGCTCTTACGACTCCCGTGGGTAGAGAGGGGTGGGACAATTCTAAAGCAAGCCCCACACGGCACTGGTTTGAAGTCCGGGCGGTGTATGCGTAGGAGGGCTTCGCTGGCGCGACGTATGACGTCACACGTATTAGTAATTTTATTATTGAAATATTATTAATTATCCATTTAGTTTAATCTTCATTTGTCATATTACACTGCACGATGTGATCTCCTATAATTAAGGAAGCACAAAGACTACCTATATCGTTTTTTTTTTTACATTGCCTGTAAAGTGTATTCTTTGTTGGAGATCCTTATATAAATAAATAAATAAATCGATGAAAAATTTGGCCAGGATTTCATAATCCAAAAGTCATGAAAGGCAACTCATAAAAAACGAACGGGGTAGTGATAGCAGTTTTACAAATATCACTTGGATTTATAGGAATTTGTTAATAAGCTTTGACCAGGACGACTGTTGTAAATACAGAGGAACCGGCCGGTTGTTTGCGAAATCACCAATGTGCCGAATAAGGTAACAGTCTGGTATTGAGAGAGCGTTCAATGCACTGTAATCACCCAAAAAATGCCACGTAGAGTCATATTTAGAAGCCAGATGTAAAGGCGAGGACCGCGGATGAGCTACTTGAAGATTGAGCAGTACCAGCACGTACCATATCTTCAAACTCTTTCTTTGCGTTGCTGAGTTTGAAAGGAACTAACCGGCGTGGTCGCGTAGTTACAGGGGGATCATCTGTTGTGTTAATAAAATACATAGTCGTATGTTTTGATGCTTGAGGTGCTCTAAGTGGCCGCATAATGCTAGGGAAATTGGCCAAGATCGTGGTATATGGTGAGTTGGGAAACAATACAACCCTTACGCTAGGTTGTTGTAATACGCGTTGGTTTGTGATGGAAGATAGTCCAGTCTTCCCACCACAGAGTCTATTTTGACTGCAGTCAGGTGATAATATGATAAAAATTTCGTATCTACAATTCCATTTTCCACGTCTACGACCACAAAATTCCAATTGAAATCGCGCCTAAGTCTTAAATTTAAGATAAACTGACTGTTTTAATTTTGGTTCCATTTGCAGCTCTACCAAAGCGTACAACTTAGGTTCGTATGTGCGACTTTTTCTAGATTGACGAGGTATACAGTATAAGTCTGAACCATTATCAATCAAAAATTTGTGATAAGAGTACTGGTCGGTTATAAAAATGCGGCGATTGAATGGCAAGCCATCGGGTTTCACCTCCACCATGCTGCTCATGTTTCCCTGGTTGTTATTGGAAGCCCCAGACCATTTGCACGGTGGGATGCACTTGCGAGCTTTGTTTGCAAACCGGTTATGGTAAAAGCACAGTTCCGGATTACATGGACGTGGTTGACTCCAGCTAGGATTTAGACTTAAGCTTTAGATACGCCTATGTATATAATTAGTACGATTTTCGGTGAGTGACGCAACAATACGCGTCAGCTCGTCTTCCTTCTTAACGAGCTCCTGTACCATATTGGTAGACTTGTTACTCGCGCGTGCAGGTGCTGAGTTCGAATGATTGGCATAAACTTGTAACGTTTGTGCAGTATTTACTTCTGCTAATCTATATGCTAACTCGAGCTCACCTTTCTCTTCCAGTCGCTGAGCTGATAGAACGGTACCCGGCCGATCCAAATACTTTTCATGAGATCTTCAGGAAAAGAGGGTTCTGCTAATGACTTTAGATGCCGCAGGAAAGATGACAGCTTCCTATACCCGATTTATTCTTGTTCAAATAGACACCTAATCTTTTGTTCACGGGAGTCGGAAATCTCGATATGATTGCACATTGTATATGGATCTACCTATGGCGCAAACCATAAGGCTGGATAGTCTTTATAAAAAGGCAGTAACGATCATCCTGTCTACACCGCTTGTGCCAACCCCAGATTTGACGTCATGTTGATCATTATTTGTCGCGTATGTAGAAGCCGGTTTAAATTCATCAACCTCGTTATTGCTTAATGATATACCACCAAAGCTAAAGAATAGATCAAGTAAGAATATTTACCGATAAAAACAAAGGAAAATATAACGAATGAGAAAAAATGTGTAGATAGTGCAAGCGCTATGAAATAAAAAAATAATAATGACAAATAATTTATTTTATTTATTTATTTATTTATTTACTATGGACATCCAACAAAAGATACACACAGATAAATTACAATTAACATTAAAAAATAACGAGGTATTGTTTATGTGCGCTCTCTTAATTATAGGATATCACAACATGCCTAATCTTTAAAGTAAACACAAATTAAACTAGTTGTACAATGATTAAATGAAAACAATCAGTGGTGATGATAAGTAATGAAACAAATTAAATTGAATATGGTTTAGTTAAAATTTTCAAACATTTCTTAAATTTAGTGAGATTATTGTCAAATAAGTCTAACTGTGAATCTAAGGAAGATAATGCGTTGTATTGCCTGCAGAGTCTAGAGACCGGGGCGTAGAGACCGAGGTTTGTTTTGGACTGGGGAATTTTGAACAGTTTATATTTGCCTTTCCTGGGTAAATGTGTAGGAACGTTAATTTTAAATTTATCCAGTAAGTATTTACAATCTACGGCATTGTTAAAAAGTTTATGTAAAAAAATTAAATCGTGTAATTTGTGGCGATGCAATAGAGATTCTAAATGATAGTTATTAAGGCGATTTGAATAGCTCGTCAGTTGGGATGTCATGTTATCACGATAAGATAAGTGGTAGAGAAATCGCTTCTGCACGCTCTCTAGGCGTTTAGAGTAAACTTCGTAGTAAGGATTCCATATTATAGAACAGTATTCTAAGATGGGTCGAACCAGAGTATTAAAAATGATTAATTTGGTAGATGGTTTTTTAAAGTCTTTGCAGTTACGCAAAACAAATCCTAGTGTGCGAAAACCTTTGGCAGTGATGTTTAGAATATGTGTGTCAAATTTTAAATGTGCGTCAAAAAATATACCTAAATCACGGATTTTCTTTACTTGTTTAAGAAGTGCACCATTTATATAATAATTATTGGGGATAGTATTGGTGTTTCGTGTAAATTGTATGTAGTTACATTTATTTATATTTAAGGTCATATTGTTATTGTTGCACCAAAGCGCCAGTCTATTAAGGTCATCTTGCAATAAATATTGGTCAATTCTGGATTGAATAGGTTTCAAAATTTTGAGGTCGTCGGAAAAAAGGAAAAAAGAAGAGTTTTGGAAACAACATGAAATATCGTTAATAAAAACGTTGAAAAGCATAGGACCTAGATGAGAACCTTGAGGTACTCCTGAAGTTGCAGTGTAGACTAAAGACGAGTGACCGTTAATCACAACTGTGGAAAGTCTGTTAGTGAGATAAGACCCAAACCATTTGATAAGATTGCCACCTATGCCAATACCAGCAAGTTTTTTTAATTAAGAGGTGATGATCAACTTTATCGAAAGCCTTGCTAAAATCAGTGTAAATGGTATCGACTGGAATACGTTTGTCGAGGTTTTCAAACTCATAAGGTTCGTAAAACTCATAAGGTTTGTTGTAGTGGATCTTTGCTTGATGAAACCATGTTGAAAATCGGACATATAGTGCCTAAGATGCCATGTCAGGCGCTTTGTCACCAATTTTTCTAATACTTTCCCAAATATGGCAAGTATTGAAATGGGTCTGTAATTAGAAATCAGATTTTTTTGGCCAGTTTTATAAATGGGTATAACTAGTGCCTTCTTCCAATCATCAGGAAAGATACCTTCTTCGAGCGATTTGTTATAAATAATTGCCAATGCTGGTGTAAGGTCTTTAGCGCAATTTTTATGAACATTGGTGGAATATCATCACTGCCTGCACCCTTACTTCCGTCAAGAGCTTTGAGAGCTTGGAAGATTTCATCTTTAGATATTGATATAGTGCAAAGAGCAAGAGGAGAAGCAAGAGGCATTGTAGAGGGAACGTATTATATGTAGTGCTGTTTATATTAAAATCAAGTGCAAATTTATCAGCAAATAAATTGCATATGTCCTTTCCATGTGTTGCAGTTTTGCCAATGGGTATAACTAGTGCCTTCTTCCAATCATCAGGAAAGATACCTTCTTCGAGCGATTTGTTATAAATAATTGCCAATGCTGGTGTAAGGTCTTTAGCGCAATTTTTTATGAACATTGGTGGAATATCATCACTGCCTGCACCCTTACTTCCGTCAAGAGCTTTGAGAGCTTGGAAGATTTCATCTTTAGATATTGATATAGTGCAAAGAGCAAGAGGAGAAGCAAGAGGCATTGTAGAGGGAACGTATTATATGTAGTGCTGTTTATATTAAAATCAAGTGCAAATTTATCAGCAAATAAATTGCATATGTCCTTTCCATGTGTTGCAGTTTTGCCAATGGGTATAACTAGTGCCTTCTTCCAATCATCAGGAAAGATACCTTCTTCGAGCGATTTGTTATAAATAATTGCCAATGCTGGTGTAAGGTCTTTAGCGCAATTTTTTATGAACATTGGTGGAATATCATCACTGCCTGCACCCTTACTTCCGTCAAGAGCTTTGAGAGCTTGGAAGATTTCATCTTTAGATATTGATATAGTGCAAAGAGCAAGAGGAGAAGCAAGAGGCATTGTAGAGGGAACGTATTATATGTAGTGCTGTTTATATTAAAATCAAGTGCAAATTTATCAGCAAATAAATTGCATATGTCCTTTCCATGTGTTGCAGTTTTGCCATTAAATTGCATCTGAGCAGGGTATGTACTATTCCCTTTTCGTTTTTCTTTCATAAATGACCAGAAGAATTTTGAGTTATTGGTAATGGCAGATTCTATAGTTTCGATATATTTATTATAACATGTTATGCTGAGGGATCTACATTTATCACGGAGCCATTCGAAAGATAAACAATCAAGGGGGTTTTTTAATTTTTTAAACGTTCTATGAAATTTGTATTTTTCTTTAAGCAAATTAATGAGTTCGTGAGAGTACCACTTTGGATAATACTTGTGTTTTACTTTATTGCTGGGGACACATTTATTTATCACTTCTCTTAGTACTCTATAAAATACCTTAACCATTTCATTTACTGTTGAACAGTGTTCAAATTGAGTGGTCCAAGTAATAGATGATAATAATTTAATAATAGTATCATAGTCTGCTTTATGTAAATTCTGTTTACTTTGTACATTTACTTTTAAAAAACAGTCATTGGAGATAGATGTTTCAAATGTAAATGAAGGATGATGAAGGTCTTCTATTGAAAGACTGTGGTTACAGCGAGATACATTTAGAACGGCAGTATTGCTAAGTAATAAATCAAGAATTATCGAGTTATGATTCGGTATGTTGTTAAATTGGCACAGGTCGTTTATGGAGATAAATTCTAGAAAGTCTAGGTTTAATTCTGAACTTTTGAATTCAGGGCTAAAATGGTTACTATTTTTGTCTGGTAACCATGTAATATAGTTGAGATTAAAATCACCAATAATAATGGTCGGTATATGTTTATCCAATAGTTTCTGTGAAGATGATGTATATATTTAGAGTATCACAATCTAATGGGGGTGGCAGATATACTGCGCAGATATTAAATACATTATATTGATTGGTTCTTATACTTACCCATAGATCTTCAATAATGCTTTCAAAATTATTTAAACGACACGAATTAAGTTGTTTTGATACAGCTATAAGAACACCTCCACCATCTTTGCGTGTATTATATTTAGTAGTCTCCCTATCACGTCTGTAAACAATAAATCTTTGGTCAAACAATTCAGAGTCAAACACGCTCCTATTTAACCATGTCTCTGTGAGTACTACAATGTCGTAATTCTGTATAGATATATTATAAAAAAAGTCAGACGTTTTAGTCCTTAATCCTCGTACATTTTGGTAATATATTTTGAGTTTACGATTGAATTTGATTATATAAGTATGTGAAAATCGAACAAGATAGTATTTAAAATTATTATTATGAGTAAATATATCTAAAATTATATTAATCTAAAGATTTAAGTATTTCTAGGCTGTTGACAACAAAACTTGCAGATGTCTCTGTTTTTCTCATAAATATTCTTCCACTCCGAACCCATACAAATTTATAGCCAAGTTCTTTTGCTTTTGCTCGAGCAGCTGCATGTATGGCTTTATTTTCCGCAGATAAATGTTCTACCATATAAATGGGTTCCGGTTTGTCAGTAGCTATGCCGAGATGACTTGTATTCAACTTATTATTAGGGTTTGATTTGTTATAATTAATCGCTGCTGCAAGAAATGTATCACGGAGACGCGGGTTAGATAATTTGACGAGGACTGAACGTGGTCTTTTGCTTTTTGTATCCTTCTTAGCAATTCTAGTACAGTGAAGGATGTCTGCCTCTTGCAGTTTGCAATTAATTACTTTACTCAGTTGAGTTACAGTGTTCAATAACTTTTCAGCCCTATTTTCCGGTATACATTGAATCTCCACATTGCTAGCCCTTGCATGCTGTTCCATCAGATTAATTCTTTTTGATAGAAGATTAACAGAATTAAGTAGGATACTGTTATTTTTTTCAAGATCAACGATTCTTTTTGAATTCTGGTCTAGACTAGTTTTCATATTGCTCATTAAAAAAGGAAAGAGATGTTTCAAAATCATTGATAAGATCTTGGGTCCGTTTGAACTGATCATCACCTAATTTTTTAAACGCACTCTCGATCTCTGATCTTATGATACTTCGGAGCTCGCTTCGTGTCAGCTGGATTAAATCAGTATCCTCAGACTGTTGAAATTGTTGATTTTTAGTTGTCTTATTGCGAAGAGTAACATTGGATTCAGAAGTAGTTGGTGAGTATTTTGGTGATATAGCTGGATTATCATATCGAGCAGAACGTGCAGGAGTATTAGTGTTATCGCCTTTAGGTTGTTTTGTACAACAAGCGGGACATTTCCATCGGTTCCTGCTTTCCTGGCTCATAGATTTAAAACGTTTATCTACTACATTGGCACAAAGTAGGTCGTAAAATAGCTGGCATGAGAAACATTGCAAAATTTCTTTAGTTTTGATGACATTCATGCATCCGGCGCATTGTTTTGTAGTCATGTTTTTGATATTTACAAAGTATCAACTTTAAAACTCACCAGACGGTATATTACTAGTAAGTGCCTACTTTAAAATAGTTATATATTCAAGAAAAAAGCACTTTTAAATCCTAAAAGATTATTGTTATTTAGAGCAAAAATAAATACGTGTTTACGTTTGACATTTGACATTTATTATTACATTTACAATTTACTTTCAATTATTTAGCGACAAAAGCAAACAATATACAAAACCATGTCACCTTAATTAAGTAGCATGTAACTTGGCCTTAAATAAATATATTTAAACAATTTCGGCTTAAGTAGAAAGCAACAACAAAGAGGATAATTATTCTTAAATAAACAGAGTGCACATTCTTAGATAAATAGCGTACATCGTCGTTTTAAATAAACAAACATAGCTATCTTAATAATTCTAATACAAGATGCAAACACGAGTAGTAACTAAAAGAAAATTGTGGACGTACACTTTGGTAATATCTACTTATAACCGCATGCATGTTCTAAAGAATAACTCGTATTATTGATTTTATAATTGTTAACACTTCTAATAAAAACATTTTAAAATAAATACCTACAGCATTTAATTTTCTTCTGTGGCAACACATTTTACATCATTCTTTATGAATGGTTTAACCGGAAGTACTAACAACTAATTTGTAGCTTAATATGTAAACTTTTTTCGTTTTGTCATGTAAAACTAACGACGTAAAAAAAAAGAAAATTCAATAATTAAGTTTTATATATATCTTAATCAAAGACGCCTTTTAAAACATTCCGGTACAAACTTGCCATTGTTCTTTATAAAGCGTTAGATACTGAATTTAGGGCCTGTGTTGTTACTCTATAATAATACTCCGTATATATGGCAACGGCCGCTATTCTAATGAAAATCATACTCCAGATAATATTTATATTAAATCAAAGTCTAAGGATACATATCAGATTAAGCCTCATTAATACTTATTTTTGAAATATTATTATATATTTATATTTATCAACAATATTCTTTACGTCTCTATTTTTGTATCTATCTAAATAAGACAATGTAAAAAATAAAATCAAAATATAAAAAGTAAATTGGAGGTCCAAGGTTCGACACTCAATATGGTTCATATTCTCGTGGGACGCCACAGATCTAACAGTACCATGTACAGCCTTGATAATGCCGACTGTAGTACCCCTTACTGGCAGTAAAGCTCTCTTATTCCACTCCCACAATTTTTTTTTTTATTCATTATTTAGTTTTGGGACTTTTATCGAACATGGATATGCCAGTCCCATTGTACTCTTAACTAATAACAATCTTAACCTATTCTAATCTTAGTAGCAGGGCGGAGCTGCTGAGAAGCAACCACCATCTCATATACCCTTTTTGCAGCAACTGAAGCGGGTTGTGCCAGAATGGATTGAAAAATACCCACATTGCTTCTAATCAGCCCAAACTCTCTCAGCAACGCTTCCCTATGGCTCCGGTTCCTATCACACTCCACTAACAAATTATGCACGTCCTCCACCACATCACATATCTCACATTTGGGTGATGCGTATTTTTTTAGCAGAAATGCATACTTTGCTGATGGATAGTGACCGGAACGGAGTCTGAAAGCAATTTTTAAATATTGCCTTTTAATTAAGACATTTCCGAACCAGGGGCTACGAAATATTGAGCACTGTATGGTTTTATACCAAATACCCTTTTCTCTTGATCTTAAATCAAAATATTCCTGCCATATATCCCAGCATTTCCTTTTGTATCTAGGGATTAACTCGCTGTAATGAGGAGATATTTCATAGCATGTCGCACTCGAAGATGCTGATTTAGCAAGTTGGTCTGCCTTTGTGTTACCCCCAATTCCGATATATCCTGGGATCCATTGCAGTCTCAAAGATACCCCCCTCGATTGCAAGTCGTAGATCTTTTTCCATACTTCATAGGCTATCGGTACACCTCTGTCTCCAGAGGTGCAACGAGCCAAATGTTGTAGAGAACTTTTACTATCTGTAAATATAACTACATTGTCTAATCTATAAGAACATATATAAGTTAATGCCTCCGAGACTGCAATCAACTCCACTGACATTATACAAACGTTGCCCTTTACATTAAAACTTCTACTATTTTTAAGAAAAGGATCATAAAATGCAGCTCCTAGACCATTAGTACTCTTTGATCCATCAGTATATATAGTGTGCCAACCATTATATTTTTCTTGCAAATCCATAGTAACATAATATTTTAGAGAGCTAGGCTCATATTAATTTTTATTCATAATTATACTATTTAAACTGGTCTGTATTAAATGTGTAACATCGATTAAATTAATACATATATCCAGACTAAACATTTGAAGCGGATAAGCTGAGTATATAATATTTGATTTAGTTTCGTTATATGACTGACAAAGCAAAGGTTTCTTTTTATTGCTCCAATATCTGTTGTGACAAAGCTCACAAATAATTTGTTCTTAAAAATTGCTGAGCTTAGACACGCTGCGTATTAATATCCTTTGTTTTGATTTGTAATTTTTAGGTACTTAGTGTTTGGTTACAAATGAACTACTAGGATAGCTCAGTGACAGAGCGTCTGGACTGGTGTACCAGGAGGCGCAGGCTTAATCCCTACCTGTAAAACCTATTCTAAGAAAATCGTTATTATATAAACATCAACCGACTCGCAAAGATGCAAATTACTTAGGAAGAAAAAAAAACATAGTCTCACGCCTGTATCTCCAAAGGGGTAGGCAAAGGTAGGTATACTACACACCCACGGTAGGGAATGAGCTTATTGCCGTCTACCAGGCATATTTCCAGACTGCAGCCCGGAGTTTGGAACTGAGAATATTTCTTTTTAAGAAAAAGTTCAAGATCACTGGTTGGCCCGGGGATCAAACCCGAGACCTCATGATCAGCAGTAGCTCACACTACCGCTGCACTGCCGAGGCAGTTATAAAGAAAATCATAGAAATTTTGAAGACCAGTAGCTCTCTAGTACAACTACGTTTATTTTTTAACGTTTAGCAAGCGCAAGTGCATATAAGAATATATTGCCACAAAATGTTACAAAATGTTAAAAGTTATTGAGATTTTTCGTAAAAAAAAAACTCAGTAGCTGCCCGGAGTTTGGAAATGTGCCCGGTAGACGTAGGACGTAGACTCGCCCCCTATTACGTGGGACTTAAACATAGCTGGCGAATCGTGGGTGTATAATACACCTCTGCCTACCCCTTCGGGGAATACAGGCGTGATGCTATGTTACCCAAAACCCTTACCACACGAACACACGAAACACGAAATTGTTAAATAACTGTTTATACAAAGGCAAATGATATTTTTAATACAACACAATGATAAATAAATTATAAAAAAGAACAGTAACAATAAACAAAATATATATATGTGACTTGATTTACTTAAAATATTATTTCCCCATTCAGGCTAAAAACAAACAAACTCTTCCACTCAAGCTCTAAGAGGTAATTGATTAGACGCAGCGCAAAGGAGAAAGATTTACACGCCATTAGTAGGTTTGATAGTTCACTGGCTATCTATAACTACTTCTATACCTTTATAGCTGAGAAGAAAATACTTCACCAAAGAAGATTTAAGTTCTTTTCTTTCTGTTGATTAGTATTGTTTGATGACTATTTATTTTATTTTATTTCATTTTGTCCATCGCTTTCTTGCCAGTTTTAACAATTACTACACATAGAAACATTTTGAATGGGTCTCGCCTCAGTATGAGATAGATAACCTCACCACGCTGGCCTCATTCAATCTGGCAGCCTTCACAGGCCGTCGAGAAAATATCAGAAAATATATTTCCTTTGCTGATAGAAATAATAATTTATAAAACAATACCACCAGTGTCACTACCCCATTTTTTCCCACCTGTGTCGTCCGAGGCGACTATAAGAAGTAAGAATTTATCGACCATTGCATTATAATAAATAATAATGATCGTAATTCCGGTCAGGGTGGCCAGTGACCAGCGGACCACCGATGGAATGTAACATAGTTCCAGTGGCCCGCCAATAAATGTGGAGAGACGGCACACGGCGGGTTTCTTTAGTGGGTGAAGGCCCCACACTACCCTGTTCGTTGCCCCGAACGACGGGGTGTGCGGTTAGGAATACTTTTCCCGCCATAACAAAAAAAAAAATTAAAAAAAAGGGTGGCCAGTGTCTACAGCCACTAGATACGCAACGACATGTACGCAAGAGATATTATAGTGCACGAGTGTGCACGCAACTCTCAGTTATCTCACTCTAGTCGTAGTCTAATAGGACGCACTCCCACATAACCAGCCCCCTTAGAATGAAAGAAGAAACGTTAGACGAACTTTCGTTTCGCTTCATTGTGATTGGTCGCCTGAATCACGCGTCTAAATCTCGAATAATCAGGAATCACGCCTCAGACTCTTGATCAATCACAGTGACTCGAAACGAAAGTTCGTCTAACGTTTCGTTTTTCATTCTAAGGGGGCAGAGAGAGATTAGGTGCAGGACCAACGACTTTACGCGTATGGTCAATGCCTAAATACCCGAGGTGTGGTTTGGTTGTAGCAGTAGATATCCGTATATCCATTCATTTACCTTCCACGAAATAAAATGGTGAGTAGTGACTTGATATGGTATTCTTAATGTAGTAAAATCCATGAGTGGGTAACAACCACTTACTATCAAGTAGGCCGTCGCTCGTCTACCATCATAAGTAATATAAAAACATATAGCCATTGTAATACTGCAATGATATGTGGCTTCAGCCGTCACATTTTAACGATAAGCTCAAACGATGCTAAAGCGCTTTTTTCAGCACTAATCTTATTTCATAACACATCTTCAACCCTTACAATAGAGTGGCTAACAATGTAAAATGCAGCGGCTTGATTATGTGGGTTCTTTATGAGCGGTAAACGCTAAATAAAACATTTTTATCTCGCCTTTTATACTGCGGTCTTGTGCTGCGACGATGATTTCATGTCTTTTTTATTTTACACTTTTGAAAAGGCTTTATTAGGATTAAAATTTATCTAAAACCCGCTTTTGCAAGCGACTACGCCGCAGGCAAAAGCTGCTTACATCTGATTCAAATTGCTAGAGGTACGTCCTGTAGTTCACTTGACTTGTTGAAAATCCTCCATTTAACCGGGATAAAAGTATTCTGCTACGTTTAGTGGAGGTAATAAACTATCTGTGCTACAAATTTCATCCAAATCAGTTTAGCAATGTCGACGTGATTGAGTAATAAACACTTAAACCCGTATTTATAATATTGATAGGATTGCAAAGAAGTTAATAAAATGCGCCACATAAACATCTCACAACTAAATACAAAACTCTCTTTTAAACACTAACTCTTCTTAAATAACTGCCTCTGTGGTGTAGCGGTAGTGTATGCAACTGTTAATCATGAGGTCTCGGGTGCAATCCCCGGGTTGGGCAATGACATTAAGCTTTTTCCTAAAAAGAAAAATTCTCAGTGGCAGCCCGGAGTTTGGAAATGTGCCCGGTAGACATCAATAGGCTCGCCCCCTTTTATGGGGAACTTAAACATAATAGCTGGCGAGTCGTGGGTGTGTAATACACATCTGCCTACCCCTTCGGGGAATACAGGCGTGATGCTATGTATGTTCTCTCTTAATGGTAGAACAAAATGACAGTATTCATATTCGTACATTATTCATCATTATTACGTATATATAAGTATCTTTATATAAATACACACCATCGCCACGTGAATATTACTGAGAATATAATGGATATCTTCACTTGTCTATGTATCCTTCGTAATGAAACATTTCATGATATTATTACCATAAATAAACATACTACGAGTGGCCCGAAGCTGTTTCAAATCAATATTAATATAAAGTTGAGCTACTTAAGCTGAGTATATGATTAAGAGGAATATTCACGCGCCCGATTATGATCCGGCCCAGGTACTCTATAAGGACCGCTGAATATCTTTAACCATTTGTCACGGGAGTTTTCTCAAATGCTTCATGCCTATACTGAGGTTGTACGTGGTTTTGTAACACCGACCGGTAAACTGTCTAGGAGGCGTTGATGTTCGTATTTCAACATGATATGGTGGCAAGCCTTGGCAAGTTTAACAAAGGTCTTAATTTGTTTGGTGTGTGAGAATGCCTGACATCCAAACCACCTCCTCATCCCCTTTCTATAAATCTTCCTATTCATCTCTTGTACCTTTGTGTGAGTTAAACACAAAGTGAAAAATATGAAATCGAAAATAACAGTCAGGAGCAGGATTAGAACCTGCATCTTCTGGATACCGTCCAGATGCTTTACCAATTCAGCCATCCTGACAATTGCTCCTGACTGCTAATTTCGATAACACATCATACTTAACGTCTTTGGGTGACGCCTGCGCCATCTGTCGGAAGCATTTTCATACATTATACCGACCAGGTAAACTTAATTTTACAATTAAGATTTTACCTAATAATGACGCAAACCCTTTAAATATTTAGATATTTTTATATATATTTTTAGCATTTGACATGCTTAGCACTATACGTTAAACACAAAGTGAAAAATGTGAAAACGAAAATAACAGTCAGGAGCAGAATTTGAACCTGCATCTTCTGGATACCGTCCAGATGCTTTACCAATTCAGCCATCCTGACAATTGCTCCTGACTGCTAATTTCGATAACACATCATACTTAACGTCTTTGGGTGGCTAAATACCTTTGTGTGAGGTTAGCAAAAGACTAAGATAAAATAATAACGGATCATTACGAAAAACCTAGTGAAGACGTAAAAACCATGCCCAACTAATAATAACACGCGCTCATGCAAACAAATACAAACGAAACCATGCCCCAGCGTAGTGACATAAAGGGCGAGTGTTACCAGAGTATGATTTTAAATTACAAACTTAAATTACCAAATGAGACAAAGACTTGGTACGTATGTTACGTACACGAATACGTCATCAGCGATAATATATTCCCTATGTGATGTGCTGTCTACCTACTTAATACTTTTACTATACGTTCCTTTTTTAAATATAACCTTTGAGAATTTACCCTAATTATAGGGATTTTTCTTTCCGGTGACAATACTCTCACGCACACATCTTTAACAAAGTGTCACTTTTTAGTTAACAATGCGGTGTCCTGGTGTGAGAGAACAAGTTATGCCTTTGATATTTCTACACAATTGACCCAAAAAATGAATGTAATATTTTTGAGCACTTTCCAAAATTATATAAATTATAGACATCTTGAGTGCACACTGCACTTGTAAAATAATCATTACATTATTGGCTACAAATTATTTAAATAGCCTAAGTAAGACAGCGAATCTCTAAAGGAGTGAATGAACTCTAAAATGTATTAAATAAATAAAAAAGAAGTTGTATTGTAGTCGAGGAACCGATATGTGATACATTTTAATATAGGAGGTCCCCGACTACAATACAATTTTATTTATTTATTTCTTCTCTACATCCCTATTATATATGGCTATCTTACAGGTTAAATAAAAAACCCAATGCAATAGCCGGGTCATTTTACAAATTATAACTGAAAAAATAACTAAATTTAATTGTTACTACGTTTACAAATTACAACAAACATGTAATACATTTTTGCGAATTCACTGTAACAAGTTCCAAAAATGACAACTTTTTCGTGCACTGTATTTAGTACTTTTAATGCGCGATTGATAGGACTTTTTGCTAGGAGGTTAGTCCTAGCAGATGGTATCAACAACAACGGCGGACGCCGCCTCCTTCATACATACCGGTCCGGAACGTAAATTTGTAATCTAACTAAAAAACCTGGGTTATGTACATAACCACGCAAAAGTTTATAAATATATATAGCAAGCGTAAAATCCTTATTAATTTTATATATTTTTTATTACTGTCTTGCTATATCTCCGCTTAACATTTGGTGGGCTATAATTTATTTTGTTTTAAAAACACAATATACCTACATTATGTGTAATCCATCTTATGACTACTCAAATTTAACAATGATTTTAAAGGGAAAAATAGCTTAAGGCAATACATACGTGTTATTCAGATTTTAGATTATCTTCAGTAAACAATTGAGCTAGTTTCGCGTAAGTTAAATCACTAACTTTAGCTTGTTAGTTTGTAGAAATTAGATTTGCGATTAGGAACTAGTGATTTCTGTGAATCTGTCATAAATTATCATTTACTTGAATACGATATAGATTTAAGAACGAATTTTCTGAAGATTCATTACGCATTATTTTCTTCTTCTCTCTATTTTTTTTTTCGAAGCATACCACGCTGGTCTATTGCAGCCATGGTTGGCTTTAAAAACCGTCGAGAAAATCTCTCGGGCATGCAGGCTATCTCACTATGTTTTTATTCGACTAGCAATGATAATTAAACAAACAAAATATGCACTCTCTGTTCCCTCACTCCAATGTGATGGTATTCCGACACAACTGGACAGAGATTAGGCACAGGACCTTACCTTATGGGGATAAAACACCGCCAACTTCTTAACTCTAAATATTTAATAACTTTTTGTTGGCCCGACCTGGGATTTGAACCCGAGACCTCGTGATTAGCAATCGCATACGCTACCGCATCCTAGGTAGTTAGTTATTACTAAACATCTACAACTTAAAAATCCTTTCACAAACAAATTCTATGAATAATATAATGGTGATGCAATTCTTAAATACGTTTTAAACATAATCCCGTTGACAAACGCTTTCAGTATCACCACTACCTCGGTGTTTTCCTTTTAAAAATCCCATTAAAAATGTCCTTCCCAATCTGCGGGCTTATCCTGGATGAAGTAATATCCCCCGGATTTGTGTTCTTATTTACAGAACACTCGAGTCAGGCTAAAAGTTGGGAACACGGCAGGGACTTAAAGGTTTTGATAATATAAAACTGAGTTTGCTTTCTAGCGAAAAAGTCCTACGTCTATGGTTTTTTCATAAAATGTGCCAATGTGCATAGTTTACAATTTCAGTTCTTAGGTATTTTTAGTTGTTTGTAAGAATTGGTATGCTCTATTATTTACTCAAATATTTTATTTGCAACGGAGATTGGTGTTTGAACCTGCGGCTTTTGGATTGCCCTCATTCGGTTACCGCTAAGCTACCGCAGATTGTACCTGCAGTGATCGATTTCTGCATTACATAGGTAGATTTTTTAGGATTAGGACTTGAAAGGTTCTATCAATTAAAGCGTCATTCATTTTACTTTTAATTAATAATAACGATGACAGATGAGCCATAGCTTACCTGACTGTAAATGAAAAACGTCGTCTATGTACTCAATAAAATAAGCTTTTAGATATTTTGTATATAAGTTCATAGCAATATTTTTTATGATAATAAATGTTAAAATTAAGCGTTCATTGATTGAATTAGATTCAGTAAAAGCTGTTAAATGTAATTACATTCAAAAGTGTTTAAATACATGCCTAAAATAACACACTTTGGTAGCATTTTCAAGGAATTAACTACCACAGACATTTCAATAGTCAAAACCAAGGAGACTTTATTTCAATAAACTATTCAGAGTTACGAGTGTCGTACTTCTAAAAGCCCTATTAAATTATACAAAGAACTACATGAATATATTTAATTAAAAAACACCATTTAGCTAACAGAGGCTTGCAATTAATAAAATGTAATTTGCATTTTAGGTCAAGGGGATGCCTTAATGAAACAATTTAGGTCGTTTTTTGACCGTACGCACCACATTTCCTACAGAATAAACACTTAAAATTATAATATTTCTCATTAAGGAACATATTGGAGTATAAAACACGCCTTTTTGGTGTTTAATTGCAACGCAACAGTCTTCTATTGTGATCTGTTTATACAAAAATTATGATAATACCTCTTTATTTATTTTTTCTTTTGTCTATTTTCCTAGTCTTCATTCAAAATAAGTTGAACTGCCAGTATGTTTTTGCTTCTGTGAAGCCGAGCTATTGTGGTATATGTACTTAAAATTACTATTCTCTTGTCAACTCTCGTTTTCACGTGAAAAAAGATCAGCGTAATTTTTTAATTTTATTTTACAGCAAAGGTATTCAAACTCTCTAATGGTAAAGCCTTACTTATTCTAGCATAATAGGGCCGGCTTGATTGGGGATCATTGTATTTCGTATAGTGACTGAGAGGTCCGGTGCCCAAATTCCCTCCCTGTACTCTAATTATTACCATTCATATTCTCTACTTAGTATCCACCCTATCCTCTCCTTATCCTTTCTTTTCATCTCCTATCCCTTTCTTGGAGACTTGGAGATGGTGCGTATGAGTGATGCCTCTGGTGTTGCTGGTGTCTACGGTAAACGCTTACCATCCGGCTTGCTTAATACCCGTGTTGTATAAAATAAAAAATAAATACCAAATGTTTTCATGTTTGCAGAGAAACAAAAATATATTTATAAAAAAAAAACTGTTGTTAAAGTATAACGTTTTAATAATCTTTTGCATTTTTATTTATATTGCTCAAGGTGGCATTAACTTGATGGTCAAATGTAACCGCCGCTCATAGCATTACTAAGAATACTGCCAAACCAAAGGTGAGCATTTAATTTCGTGGATGGGATATTATATTGCTTCCACTTGGTACTTAACCCTACCACCAGTAATGCTATGAGTGATAACTGTACAACTGTCATATCATATTGTCATATCACATTCATAGTCCGTCACGTCACCAAAAATCGAAAATCAATAAATCTTTTTTCCCATCTTCTTATTATTCTACTAATGGGCACTAGTCTCTTCTTAAAATGAAAGGGATTTAGGCGATAGTTCACTAAGCTGGCCTAATGCTGATCATAGCATCATACATGGACTCCCTCTGTATGGTGGCACAATTTAGCTTCAACTATTTTGCGTACTGCACGTTTACTCTTCAGGGCCTCGTGGCGTAGTCGATAGTGTAACCGACTTCCGTGCACGAAGTCGTGGGTTCGATTCCCACTCAGGACAATTATTTGTGTGATAAAAATAGATATTTGTACTGCGTCTGAGTGTTTTCTATCTATAAAATGTATGTATTTACAAAAAAAGAGTAACATATGTATTATATCCGTAATCAGGTACACAAGCGTTAAGCATAGTTCAGGACCAGTGGACGTTGTGTGAAATATCAGTGAATATAAAAAAAATATTTAAGCGGAAACAACATAAGGACATAACATGTGTTTGCATTACAGAGAAGTAATTCACTACTGCAGCGGTTGGCCACACGCGGCTCGCGGGCCACATGCAGCCCGCGAGCTACCCTCTTGCGGCCCGGGTTTGTATTTTTGAACATTTTAATGTATATACCTAAATAAACAATAATAATAGGTAACTATAACGAAAATAATTATGGTACATAATTGCAATGGGAATCCGCCGGCAAAAAAACCCTTGCTATACAAAAAGAGTACACGTGAAACGCCATTATGATTTTGATTTGATTTTGTTATTTATCGTCATTTTCTCTTAATAAAATAAAAATAAAATGTCTTTAAATTTTGAATAACTAACTAACTAACTAACTTAACTAACCTATCATCACGTCATTTCCCTTGCGGGGTAGGCAGAGGCTCTATTCTTGCTTCCTCAACATTCATAACTCTCTTCATACACGCTCGACGGTTTCGGAGACTCCTGACTCCACCCTCCTTCAATACATGACCGATTTGGTCTAGGTAGGTGAGTCTCGGTCTCCCCCTGTACCTACATCCTTCCACTTTCGCATTGTATATCTGCTTAACCAGTCGCTCGTCCGGCATTCTTTCCACATGTCCGAACCATCGGAGCATTCCCTTGACATCAATACTCTCTTTCACACCTACTCCATATAATAACGTTGGGATAAGCACTGCGTTGTTTATTGCGACACGTGCCTTCTGGCTGAGGTGGTGGCTGCCGAGAAGTTGTCCCAATGCTCCGTTCACTCTATTTCCTGCATTCACTCTTCTCTCTACATCAGTGGTGTACCTTCCATCCCGACTGAGTCCACATCCAAGATATACAAATTCATCCACTTGTTCTAGCACCCCATTTCCTATTGCTACTCTAACATCTATTCTGGCTTCTTCTCTTTCAAAAACCATTATTTTGGTTTTGCTTACATTCACACGTAGGCCCCTTTTCTTACAATCTTCTGCCATTACGTTGACAAGGGTTTGCAGGTCAGTCGCAGTCTGTGCTAATAGGACCGCATCGTCTGCATATAGCAGGGAGTTAACCACTGAGTCGCCCATCTGAACTCCCACATTCATTTCATTCAACCTTTGTAAACATTTATCCAGATATATCATAAACAGTCTGGCTGATAGAACGCAGCCCAGTCGAACGCCGATATTGACATCAAACCAGGGCGACATACCATCATCCAGCCGCACACAAGCTCTGCAGTCCATGTAGTTGGACTGCACCGCTTGTAGCAGTCTACCGTTAATACCATACTCCGTTAAAATGTCCCAAAGTTCCTTTCGTACAACAGTGTCAAATGCTTTCTTCAAATCCACAAAACTGCAGAAAACCCTCTGGCCTACAGTCAGATGCTTCCCCACAATGTTGCGCAGAGAAAACACTTGATCCATGCATCCCCTTCCACACCTGAAACCTCCTTGTGCCTCACACAAAAATTCATCAGACAGCATCCTCATACTCCTTTCGATTTTAAATAATATGACAAATGCGCCTCGATTTCCTTTATATAGCCCCTCTGTGGCCCCTGGCGGCCAAAAGGTTGCCGACCCATGCACTACTGCATGACGAAACCTTAGAGCGTCCGATTTTGTACCTACATAATAATTATGACGTCGAACGTCATAATCATAACAAACGATCAGATAGCCGTAGGATTTTTCCGCTACCATTACACTCAGAGATGTTAATGCTGAAGACATTTTTTACACTGCATTTTGTTTTTCGCTTTCATTTGGACCTTATCCTTATCTGACTTGAGGAACTTTTAACTTAGTTCATTTAATTATATTACTGAAAATCCCCCGTTTTATTTTTAAATTTAGTCAATTGGGAGTACAATTCCGATGAAAAAACAGATTTATACGACATTTTATTTAACGTATTTTAAATACATTGTATGGCCTCAGACAATGAGCGTAAAAATTACGTACCTTTTGTTTATTATGGTAAAAAATAATTGAGATTTTTTTTAAACTACAAAGCTTGTAAACAACTATACAGCCTGCTTGATAGCAAGCGGCCTCACCTCAGCCACTAGCATAACTGAAAGCATTTGACAAAGAGGAATTTAGGACATGGATAGAAAGTCAGATCCCACTATAACTATAAGTTGATATTTTGTTAGAGGGTGTTTCTTGGTCAAGCCAGCCCATTACCATGTCTCTGCTATAAGTACCTAAGTTTAAGTTGTATAATTATTTTGATATTAACTGCACTGGCACAGGGGTTGTGGGGTTGTGTGTTGTGGATTCAATCCATTACTTGCCGATGTGTAGGTACTTTTTGTATATTATTTTTATGTATGTCAAATATTTTTTACGACGAAATCGGGTAAAAATTATAGTTCTTATATCAAGCTATTAATTTCTATCTTACTTAATAGACTCATAAAAGTCCTAGTAGTCCTGAGGTACTAAACTTTCACTGTTTCTACTTTGCACTTTCTATTAGTTTTACTGAAGCACACAAATTAAAATAGCACTTAATATTACTTTCCCTAAATTTAAAATTAAAGCTACATCGCTCGCCACTCCGAGGAGAGATAATTTTCACAGTAATTAACCGTTTTTGCTCGTACCGTGTCTCCAAGCGGGCGGTGGGTGGCTGTCATACATTTTCATTCAATTTATCAAGAGAACTATTTTTATACGCCAGCCTCATTTCACGTCACCTGCTGATGTATTTAGAAGATGAAAGTTTAGTTTTAATTATACGATTAGCTTGACTATGCTTTTCAAGAACATTAGTTATGTAAACCTGCAGCTTAACTAATATAATTGTAGTTCATAGATATGGAGATTAAACCAAATTAGTGATCCAATAATTTTTTCGAATATAATGATTACTCTTGATATTCTCAAGTCTGGAAACAGGCACAGAAATCTGTGTCTAAACTTTTTGTTGCCTGAGGCACCTACATTATTTTTTCTAAATAATATTTATTTTAAACACAAAGTGAAAAAATGTGAAATCGAAAATAACAGTCAGGAGCAGGATTTGAACCTGCATCTTCTGGATGCAAGTTCAAATCCTGCTCCTGACTGTTATTTTCGATTTCACATTTTTTCACTTTGTGTTTAATGTATAGTGACATGCTTAATGTCAAATGCTAAAAATATATATAAAAAATATCTAAATATTTAAAGGGTTTGCGTAATTATTAGGTAAAATCTTAATTGTAAAATTAAGTTTACCTGGTCGGTATAATGTATGAAAATGCTTCCGACAGATGGCGCAGGCGTCACCCAAAGACGTTAAGTATGATGTGTTATCGAAATAAGCAGTCAGGAGCAATTGTCAGGATGGCTGAATTGGTAAAGCATCTGGACGGTATCCAGAAGATGCAGGTTCAAATCCTGCTCCTGACTGTTATTTTCGATTTCACATTTTTTCACTTTGTGTTTAATGTATAGTGCTAAGCATGTCAAATGCTAAAAATATATATAAAAAATATCTAAATATTTAAAGGGTTTGCGTCATTATGAGGTAAAATCTTAATTGTAAAATTAAGTTTACCTGGTCGGTATAATGTATGAAAATACTGCCGACAGATGGCGCAGGCGTCACCCAAAGACGTTAAGTATGATGTGTTATCGAAATTAGCAGTCAGGAGCAATTGTCAGGATGGCTGAATTGGTAAAGCATCTGGACGGTATCCAGAAGATGCAGGTTCAAATCCTGCTCCTGACTGTTATTTTCGATTTCACATTTTTTCACTTTGTGTTTAATGTATAGTGCTAAGCATGTCAAATGATAAAAATATATATAAAAATATCTAAATAATATTTATTTCTTTACTCTACATCCCTATTATCTATGGCTATCTTACAGGTTAAATGAAAAACCCAATGCAATAGCCGGGTCATTTTACAAATTATAACTGAAAAAAATAACTAAATTTAATTGTTACTACGTTTACAAATTACAACAAACATATAATAAATTATTTGCGAATTCACTGTAACAAGTGCCAAAAGTGTCAACGTTTTCGTGTACTAAATTTAGTATTTTCAATGCGCGATTGATAGGACTTTTTCATATACTATATGGGGTCGTTGAGGTTCTACAAAAAACATTCGTAGAATTAGTCATAACCAGGCAAAAAATAAGTGCATTAACAATTCTATTACTATTGCCTCAAAGATATAAATAAGTACATAAATATTAACTAATTACTTAATTTTTGAATATCAATAGATAGAAACCATTTTACTGATAACATTTGGGATTTCTGTTGTGTTCTGTTAACAGAAAAGTAAAATAATTAGTGAAAAATTTGTAAATACAGCTCTTCTGAGATACTCAAAATAAAAACAGATCTTTTCTAATCTCTCTACGTCACATACGCTTTCAAGTCTACTAGCTACGCCGTAGCCGCGTAGCATTTTCGTAGAGGAAATAAATTAACCCATCCCTATTTCGGCAGATATAGTACCACGTATAATACATACCCTGGAGATACATTTTAAGCTGCGAGGGAAAAACGTTCCTCAGTTTATATGGGAATAAGCCTTTTCGTGAAAATGCTGATTAATTTTCAATTTGCGTTTTGTGTTTTTGAAATGGAAACAAATTGTTGGAGCTGGGGCTATGTACATTATGCTTCGTTATGTTAAGGTCTGTTGGGTATTTTTGTACAATAAAGAATAAAGGAAATGTAATATAATGGTTCGGGTGCCTAAAATGGAGTTTTCTTTTTGGTGGAGAAAATTTATATTTAGAATTCCCTATATTTCCTTTCCTTATGAAACTCCAAATGCAAAAAGTGGGTTAGCGTGTTGTTGTCTTATTTTTCCTAGCAATTAAGTTTACATCTCGATTTTGTCTCTTATTTAGGTAATTTTTTGAACAGAAATAGTTCAACGACCAGAGTACAGACAGATATTTTTAACATAATTTATGTTGGCCTCGGCCGTGTGGGGTCGGCTTTAGAATTGTCCCACCCCTCTCTACCCACGGGAGTCGTAAGAGCCAACTGAGGGAATACCGGAGGAGTGGACAGCAGCACTCCCTCGAGTATTAACAACATCCACTGCGATCGCCAACCTGCCTGCCAAGCGTTGCGATTACGGCATTATCCCCCATGACGGGTCCGCTCGTTGTGCGTGCTCTTGGGGAGGCCTATGTCCAGCAGTGGACGTTGAAAGGCTGATGGATGGGTATTGGCTTCACCTGTATATATGTAATGGATTTCTTTAAAGTGATTTTCACCCACTTCAATACGTCGACTTAAATTAAAACTTTGTATTATCGAGAACCGATGCCAATACAATAATTTTAAAAGTCCGTTTTTTTATTGCTAACAAGTATTATTATGAAAGAAATAGGGTCTTTGAAATAGTAATATTTTTGATAATTACGAGGAGGGATCAAAAAGCAGTGAGAATGAGATAGAATATAATGACTGTTGAATACTTAATAATTTATTTTCTACATAGTCTCCGAGTCTCTCTGCATACCGAGTCCAGCGCTTTTCTAAGGCTTCAATCCCAGAACTGGTAAATAAGGGGGGTGGTCAACTAATTCGAAGCCAGCTTGCTGAATGGCAGCCATCGCAACTTCTGAACTGTGCGCGAATGCGTTGTTGTGATGAAATAGCATAGTGTCCCTCTACTTTATCTTTGATGGCATTCCTCAACTTGAGAAATAAAGCTGCATAATATTGGCCTTTAATAGTGGTTCCACGCTCCAAGTAATCAATCAACAATATCCCTTCTGAGTCCCAAAATATTGAGGCTATAACCTTGCCAGCCGATGCCATGGCACGAAACTTCTTTGGGGTCGGTCATGATGGCTGTTTCCATCGCGAAGATTGCTGTTTTGTCTCGCTATCAAAATGATGGACCCATGTTTCGTCTATTGTTACGAAACGAGACAAAAAGTTTTCAGAATCTTCTTGAAACTTGTCCAACAGTATCTTCAAAATGTCAAGTCGATTTTGTTTCTGACTGTCGGTTAACATTCTCAGCACCCATCTTGCGGAGACTTTTCTCATATTCAAAGATTGTTTCAATATGGATTGAATACTTCCATATGAAATGCCCGTTTCTTCAATTAAGTATCGGATGGTAACTCTTCGATCGCTCAATACAATTTTCTTGACTTTCGCAACATTTTCTTGGGTGACTGACGTCGATGGACGGCCGCAACGATGTTCGTCTTCCGTGCTCGTTCTCCCTACTCGAAATTGAGAAGCCCACCTTGCAACAGTGGAATACGGCGGAGAAGACTCTCCTTATGTTGTCTCCAAATCGCAATGAATCTCTTGCGTCGTTAACTTTTCTAAACAGAGGTATTTAATAACGGCTCGCACTTAGTTTTTCTCCATTTCCGAGAACACGTTCCGACACGAAGCAAACAAATGACTACATTCAGAAAAAAACAAAAGAGAATTGAATATTTTTTTCTTTTTTAATATTACAAATATGTATCTGAGCTATGCCTGCCAGTATTTATTTTTTTTCTTACCAAGGAGTATGTCGTTCTCACTACTTTTTGATCCCTCCTCGTATTATAAAAAAGCCTGGGGTGCTTTTTTGATTTGGTGGCAAGTGCTCCACGCTTTTTATCAATAATTATTATATTATATTATTATTTCAGAAAAATGCGTAATCTAACTCGTACGTACGTAAAAATATATTGACAGATCATTTATTAGAATCCAAAAAAACAATTACTACTCCAAAGATAAGAAAAAGAATAAAAGGAAAAAAAAGTTACGTGGCATAATGAATATAACAATGACATAGCTGTTACTACTGACTATGGCTGCGCCATAATGTTTAATTTTATTTTAATAGCTTTTTAATAAAATATTTTTTCCTGACATCTGATTAAATTAAAGTAAAGAATTCAGCTCTTAAGATGTGATAGCCTAGTCATAAAACCAAGGACTACAAAGGCATTCGTTCGATCTCCAGTCCAAGTTTACACTCCTCTGACTTCTCAATATTTTTCGAGAAAGTGACAGTTGTGAGTTTACAAAATATTACTGCTTGATGAAGAAAAACGTTGTGAGGAAACCTGCATGCCCGAGAGATTTTCTCGACGGCTTGTGAAGTTAACAACCCACACTGGGCCAGCTTGGTAGACAATGGCCTAAATCCCTCTCAATCTGAGAGGATACCCTATGCCCAATAGCGGGGCAGTAATGCGTTGAAAACTTGTGAAAATCTTCATTACAATCAATACAATAATTACGGAGATGTAACAATCAGACAGACAAAAAATTTAAAAAATGTCATTGTTTTGTGCTTTATTACCTTTCCGTTATGTGCCCTCTCCATTTTTGAATAATATTTTAATGCACAGTCACCAAGGGTTATTCTGGGTTATTCTGTTTTTTATATGTATAAAGAGCTGATAGCCTAAGTCCTCTCATCGCCAAATATATTCACTGTCCGAAACCTTACTTCCTTTATATCATCCTTTTTTCTTTATCTCCTATGCCATTCACTGGCGTTAGCAACCTTCGAGTGATACCTCTGGTATCTCCATAATTGTTTACCATCTGGGCTGTATGCTTGTTTGCGACTTTCATAATATAAATATAAGTTATTAGTTCACTTCACTCTTGTTATGGAGCTTTGAGAACGGCTTTTAATAAACTTTTCAGAAAAAAAAGTAACAAATCTTAAGTATCTTGCAAAGAGAGAATAAATATGATGACCTTTAGGTGCTTATGCAATATAATTGTATATATGACTCCAACCGTGTGTTGGATACGCACTGCGGGTACTAGAGTAAATTTTACGAGCCATTCTAAAACAATCATTAATACTGGTTTTATTGCGCAGTATATACCGCGGGAGTATTCTGTGGAAAATTTTGCAGTTAAACTATAGATAATATCTTTAAATCATATATACCACTGTTGCCCTGACTACAGCGTAGATCCCTCTCACTCTTAAAAAAGACATATCACTCTAAGGTATATTAATTATCTATATGAAAAAATAGATATACCTCATGATGTCATTCTTTCATGTTTTTTAATGTGAAAACATCTAATGCGGTGGGAGGGTAAAACCGGGTATTAACGTAGCGACGTCGCCACATCAATTTATTTAATTGTTCTTAACGCCTAGTTATAGCATAACGTCAATCAATAAACCAATAACAGTTTTAATTCGTCTATGGATAACGAGATGATAAGCGCCCACCAAGAATTATATAAGACTCAAACAATACTCTCATTTATTAAATATATATTAGGTAAAGTAATAGCATACATTCACGCTTGCTTTATGTTCATTGCCTTTATGTCCATTTCCGTTATTTTACACATGTGATAATTTTATACATCCACGCACATTGAAAAAGTTATGAACATTTTATTTCTACTCATTATTTCTACAAAATAATTTCGATGTTTTCACACCTGTGACACGTCTCATGACGGCTCCTTTTTTGCAATTACAATATTAATAAGGAATTAAATATTTTTTAATATTAATTGATCACACTCGCTTATATTGCTAGATAGCCAGAACTTAACCACATTGAGGAATTAATTTTATTATACGAGTAATGTGACAATTACAGTCTCAGTCACTTTAGTCAGACACGCGTGGCAGCCGTTGAGATAGATACAGCGATACAGCCAATGGTCAAACATAGGATAGTTCGGTCCCCAGGTCTATGACCTGAGAAAACTATCTAGATTTTTTTATACTACATGGGTGACAAACGAAGCATACCTACTTACCTGATGGTAAGCGGTTACCATAGCCTATAGACGCTAGCAACACCAGAGGCATCACTCACGCGTCGCCATCTCCAAAGAAAGAGATATAAGGTGGATAGATAGGATAGTAAGGACAGGATAGGAAGACTTATGGATTTGGGCAGAATTGACTGGATGTGGAAATCAGGATATGGTGATCAGCCCAAATAAAAAGGGTCTTTTTTTCAGCAGTAAGATTGATAAAATAAGATCATCTAAGTTAGTGCGCTTTAACATCTACGACATAATTGTCATTTAAATGGAAAGCTGTCTGCACATAAAAAATATATTACCGCTAAGATTTTTTTTAATTAAATTTGCGCGGCACACTTACGAATTGATTTATGGGTGACGGTTGTAGCATTAACAGTATTCGTATGAATTTATTACACGTATATTATACGCCAACCGTGATGGCAGACTTAAAAACCTCTGATTTAGGTCTGTTGGAGACAAATGTCCAATGGTGGGAATAAAAATGAGATAGAGAAAAAAACTTTATATAATAATAGCCTTTGCCAGCGGCTACGCCGCAGCCAAAAGCTAGTTTTTCGGTTATATCTCAGGTTCCCGATATAGTAGCGGGATAAAATGTCTACCAGTTTTTAAAAAGGCCAAATCAAGGCCTTTTAAATAAAAAAAGTTGCATCAAAATCCATCTAGTAGTTCTTTTAAATAAATTCTAAAAAAAAATTAGTTTAAATGATTTTCTAGTTTTTTCGGTTATATCTCAGGTTCCCGATATAGTAGCGGGGTAAAATGTATACCAGTTTCGGAATAAGTCTAATCAAGGCCTTTCAAATAAAAAAAGTTGCATCAAAATGCCTTTCAAATAAAAAAAGTTGCGTTCAGTAGTTTTTGTGTGATGCGCGACCAAACAAACAGACAAACAGATAAATAGACAAACAGACAAAAATTCAAAAAAAATTGTTTTGTGTTTAGACACGCCTATATAGCTTATTACAGTCATTTTTTCCCAAATATCTTAAATGTACGTATGTATGTTTAGCGCTATACATTAAACACAAAGTGAAAAATGTGAAATCGAAAATAACAGTCACGAGCAGGATTTGAACCTGCATCTCCTGGATACCGTCCAGATGCTTTGCCAATGCCAACTTTTTTAATATTTTCAGCAAGTGACACTCCAGCTAGTATCACCACAAATAGAACCATCTTTGTTTATCTGACAAGAAATCAAAACTTGAGAAAAGCTGCTGGCACATGCCCCTGGTGACCTAATTCCAACTAAAAAGCAACCACGAGAAAATTATAAAATGAAATATTATATATAATAACACCGTAGTCTCAGAAAGGTATCACGTCAATCTTGGTGGGATCAAGCCAGTCAAATTTTATTGGCTCTCACTTTTAACGGCCCTACCGTTTTATTGCTCAATTATAAGATGTTTGTTTATGCCAACCTACTCGAACGCACCGAAAATAGAATAATCAGCTTGATGATTTTTAACGTAATCTAAATGTAACTCTCTACTTTTTCATTTATAGATTTATGTTACAAACTTTTATTTAACTTGCAATCTTTGTGTGTAAGTATGTTCAGGTCAAATCTTGTTAATGAATTTTAAAGTTCAGTTACCCTCAACCAATTAAGATGAAATTTTGCGTAAACGTTCAATTTGGATTTGGTTTGATTAGCTAATGACGACTATTTTAAGTCCAATAAGGCGTACGGCCTAAAATGGCGGACTAGTTATTTTTTGTGCACTCCATGATATGGGTATCAAATGAAAGAGTTTGCTAAAAATAATTAAAAAAAAATACAAATCATTTTTAATAACAAGCTTTTATTTAAATGCTCTAAAAAGAAGAAAATAAACTTTAAATTCAATCAAACCCATCAATTCGTTACATTACACAGTTTATACTGCTACGGGGAAATTCCTAACAATGAAATAAAAAATAAAATTCAAAATTTACAATTTAATAAAAAAAAATTACAAAATAATTAATTATTTAATAATTTGACGATAAATTTAAAAAAGAGAGAGAGAGGGAGCGATGAGGAAACAGGGGCTGGTTCGCAACTCAGGGGATTGTCCCCGTCACCTACGGGTACTCAACTGCGGGGGGAGGCTGTAACTGGGCCGAAGGGCAGGCCCTCGTCCTTCGGCGCGCGCAGAAGCCGGCGCAACCGGCGCTGGAACCGGACCCGTAGGGCAGCCGCAACCCGGTAGGTCGTAACCTGGATCTCAAGCGCAGCCAGGAACAGTACTTGTAACTTGAACTTGAAATTCTGGACTTGAAATTCGGGACTTGAAACCCCAGGAGCTGGAAAACACAGGGCGGAACGTCTCAACTCCTGGGGACACTATTCTGGTTCTTCCCGCCGAGCCCCCGTACCCGAACTAGGTTCAGGTCCGAGGGTGTCGGCTGACCATTACAGTGTCCATATTAAATTATTAATAAAAACAATCCTCACAGAACTGGGGGGGGGGACCATCCAAAATATAAACATGGAGGAAGTTTAATAAAAAAATAAATAAATCAGAACCCCCCTACATTCTGCAGGTATAAAGCAATGATACTAAAAAAAAAATAGTTAACCAATAAATGACCGCCCCCTAAGGGTGGCGGTGAGATGATATAGCAACATACAAATAGAATATTTTTTGACTACATTTAAACAAAAAAACCAGTTGCATAATATACTAGATGATAAGTAACATCTAACGATAAAGCTGTTTTAAAATGCCTGTCTGCCCCATAAGGTCGACGGCGTGAAGATATATAACATTTAACAAAAAATAGTTTCAAAATGCCTGTCTGGCTTAAGGGAGACAGCGTGATGATGTATAACATTTAACAAAAAATAGTTTTAAAATGCCTGTCTGCCCCATAAGGGCGACGGCGTGAAGATATATAATATCTAACAGAAAATAGTTTTGAAATGCCTGTCTGCCCCATAAGGGAGATGGCGTGATGTTAAGTAGTAAGTAGTAAAAAGCAATATTCTTAAATTAGATACAGTATGCGAACTATTATATTTTAAAGGTAGAAGCGAATAAAATTCTAAATGCAGTTGTATGTTACAATCTTGAATAATTAGTATTGACAAATTTGGAATAAAAATTCTGTGGAATGACAACTATGTTATGAGTATTACTAGATATTTTGCAAAGAATTTAAGGGTATAGATATTATAATAAGAATTCTTTTGGAGGAGTTTCGGTCAATTAAATTAGTGTAAAAAATGTAGATATGTAAAATAAAATTATCTAACGTAATAAAATGGCTAGTAGTAACAATAAAAAATATATGTGCCAAAGGGTGAAATATTCCTCCATAAGAATCTTAACACACACGAAATTGTGCAGCAGACATGGGCTATTTTTAGAGGTTAATTTCGAATTGTAAAAGAAATGTACGTTACCTTTTATTCGGGTGTTAGTGACTAATTATGGAGGGCGGTATATTTAAGACCGGCGCTCCCTTCAGCTCAGTTCTGGAGGGAAAGTACAGTGTCAAAACTTTTAGGAATTCTACTTTCTTTTTTTTTAACTTTATGACCTGGTGGCGTAAACAAATTAAAAATTATATGATGGGTACGAAATATTGTGTAGTACTAAATAAATAGATAATAATCTCTGTACGAACAGTATGATGTTTTTTGATAATTATGTACCTAAATGATTGGTAGTTATGTATTATACAATACGTCTAATCATCCCGTTAGAACAAACTTTATAGAACAGTTACATGTAAAAATCTACTTTTCAAATATGGTTATACCAATAAAGTAAACGAAAGAAAATGAGTCCTACAATAGAAATGATTATAAAACGTACCTTTGGGGTTTTCCTAGTCACACACTTTTATTTTTAAATGCCCTAGGCAAAAATATTTTTATTAATTACTGCATTAATTTAAGCAGTGTTATCTGCCTTGACGATAATTCTGAGTCAAAGAAAAAAAGTTCTACCAACTGTCAGCCTTATATTTTTTCCCTGATAATACCCCCTTCTATCTTTCTATTATTGCTATCCCATTTTAGCGCTGTTGCCCCGACTTACTTATGGTGGTTAGTTTTTTGTTCTAGAACTTTTCCTATCCATACGCTTGCGATTGGAGTAACCATAGAACATTCTCGAACCCCGTCGTACTCTGCTAGCATCCGGGATCGCATGCTGGCCATATATGGTAATAATATTTGGTTCTGGCCTTTGTGGGCGTGGATTCATGCGACCCATTGGCGATAATCTAACTGGGTAGGGGGTCTAGGCAACCGCGCGTATTTTAAATTGGCGGATATGATATTCGGTATCAATTGAATATGCGACTTTATAATTTATATAGTAATTTGTTCGGTTACATCGTAACAATACGTTATAAAAGCTTGTCGCTAGTTTATTTTCTTCTTTTTGGAACATATTTATAAAAGCTTGCTTTTAAAAATGTTTCTTATTATTCATTTTAAAATAACTTTATCAAATATCATAATTAATATTGTAAATGTGAAAGTTTGTGTATTTAGTGAAAGTTTGTGGGATGTTGATGATGTTAGATTTTAATGAACTTGTTACCCGATTTTAATGAATTTGGGTGAAATTTAACACTCACTCTTAGCTTACATTTTGTATACCCTTTATTCCGAAAAATGGTATGAATTAGCGACTGTTATTTTATTATAAAAATTATGGATATGTTTTATGATCCTTGACTGTATCATATATTGTAAGCATAGTTTTTAGTGCCTCAAAAGAAAATACTATTCATAAATAACGTCAAATGTTAAGGAATAAGGAGTCAGCACCATGGTATGGTATGATCCGGGAGTGGACTAGTCATAGTTTGTGACGACGAAATTTTAAGAAATGCCGGTCAAATATTACCAATTATATCTATAAAAGTGGTAATAGCAATTCGATATATTTCACGATAGCATTATAAAAATCTTAGAAAACCACCTGTCATATCATCGGGCAATAGGTCTGAAAGTCCTGAAAATCGTGTGAATGTCTTGGACCAATTAAAACAAATTGGTAGACGAATATAATATAGTTGGTAAGACATATTTTGAATGCAAATTTTTACACAAAATAGTAAACTAGTTTGAATAATATCGATTGACAGTATTTGATGGAAAATTTTATACTGTGATTTTTAGCATTTGATATTTTAAAGTACAAATTATTTGAGAATGAGGAAAAAGAGAACTTTAATGCGAGCGGGAATCACACATGCGCCCTTTCCAATCCGGGGAAGTGCTCTAAGCCACTGAGCTACCGCACTGACCTTTCGGCCATACCCAATCTCCTCATCACATTTGTCTTTACGACCAACACCACCTATCGGATGCATTTACATGCATTAATCCAATATAGTAAGTTTAATTTTGCAATTAAAGTTCATACTATTTGATGGCGCGATGTTTTAAACATTTTTATCCGTATTTTTAGTGGTACAAATGTGATGAGAAGAGGCACTGGCTTAGACCGCTAAGCTCTGACAATCCCAATCTCCACCTCACATTTAAGTCTTAAAAGACCCGCGCCATCTATCGCATGTATTCCCATACATTATTGTTCCAAAATAGTAAGCTTATCATACCGAGTGATGGCGCGATTCAGTTGTCTTTCTTTTTTAGGATCTCACAGATTACTATCTTCTGCACGAGGTATTCTGTGGCTGTGAATTTTTGTTTGTTATGTCCATGGAATTTAGAAAACGTACAGCGCAGGCTTAGATAAATAACCTATAGATGTAGCCATGATAAATTAGGAAGTGTAGAAGTGAGATGGGCATAATATACGAAATACGCTAAGAAAATTGAGACAAGTATCGTATCTTCCTGTCTCATATGACGTGCAGGTTTTTCAGCTGGCGAACTTTCAAATAGTTTGCCATACAACTTAATCACCATAACTACCAGGGATGCCATTAAAAGGAAAACTAGGTGCCGTGTTTTGTGTTTGAAAAAATGCCGTGTGTCAAACAAATTTATTAAAAAGCAGACTTTCACGTCTGATTATAATAATAAATAATTATAATAATATTTATTACATATTGTTCCTATAGTTACAGTGATGAAAAAGAAGGTTTCCGTACAAAATCTATAAAAATATGTCAGATAAACAAACTTTATTTGAATTTCACTAAATTCGTCCCGCGGGAAAGGATGGGTTGGTGACACTTGTATTCTTAGTCCGTCACCACACGGACGTTGCAAGAAAAATAATAATGGTTGGCACACAATATTTATTGATGGGTCAAAGAGTACCAATGGTCTAGAAGCTGCATTTATTTTATAATCCTTTTCTTTCTTAAAAATAGTGGAAGTCTTACCGATAGCCATAGGAGGGATATGTGATAAGGAGATTGGGATGGTCGAAAGACCTGTACTATAGCTCAGTGGCTTAGAGCACTTCCCCGGATTGGAAAAGACGCGGGTTCGATTCCCGCTAGTACAAAAAATCTCTTTTTCCTTATTCGCAAATAATTTGTAGTTTAAAAAGTGGCGGAGCATGTCAAATGCTAAAAAATATAGATCAAAAATGTTAAAATATAGATCTTAAATAATGTGTAGTTCACTATGCCTTGTCACTAGGACATACAAATATAATATTAAATTTAATTAATTAATTGAAGATAATAGAATTAATTTATTAAATTAAACATGATATACAATTAAATGAACATAAAACCAATGTCAATAAATATTAAATAATAATAATAATTAAAAAAAGTATCATAATAAATTATCACTAAAATATTCATGCAGTGATAACATTTATTTATTAACAGTTTATGTAAAGATTTTTTAAAACTAATTAGAGGCATTTTTTATTTCACTAGGTATTTTATTAAATACTTTAGGTGCTGTACCATATACACTCTCTTGCATTAAAGCTGTATTGCATTTTATATTACATAATTGATCAGCATACTGGGTGCGCGTTGGGCCTTTTCTTACATCTGTCACCTTTTGGAACAAATTCGGATTCATCTTAACGAAAAGCGCAGTTTCCTTTGTATATATTTCGGGGAGAGTTAATATTTTTAGTTTTAAAATAAGGTAAACAGCTATCCGTTATTTTCAGACCACACATCGACCTTATACATCTTTTTTGCATTTTAAATATAAGTTCCCTATCAGTTGATTACCCCCAGAATATTAACCCATATCTTAGTGAGGAAGCTACTAGTCCATGATAGACGGTTATAAGTGATTCTTGATTAACTTTTTTAGAAATTTGTAAAAGCGCAATGGCTGATTTACTTAATTTTTTACATAACTCTTCTATATGAGTCTTCCATTTGAGTTGGTTATCAATTATTATGCCTAAAAATTTAGCTTCGTTTGTCTCCTCTGTTTTACACCCGTTAAATGTAACATTAATATTTGGAATACTCCGTCTTTGATGAAAGTGCATCACTTTCGTTTTTCTTAAATTAATATGAAAATTAATTTATTATTATTTTTGTCAAGCCAATTTATAATGTTATTTAAAGAATTATTTATTTCATATTCATTATGATTATTGGGATTAGAACATTTTATTATTGCTGTACTGCCATCTGCAAAAAGAACCATGTTATGACGTGTAATTTTTGGGAGATGATTAATATAAATTAAGAAGAGTAGTGGATCTAGAACACTTTGTACCTTGTGGTACGCCATATTTTATATATCTTGATTCTGACAGATACATGGTTTCTATTTTTGTTTTCGGACATACTTTAAAAAAATCTGTACATTGGGTTCGGTTAGTCAAAAATGATTGTAAAAGTTTCAGAATATTACCTCTTATTCCGTATCCATGAAGTTTATTTAATAGAGTCTTATGATCCACAAAATCAAAAGCTTTGGTCATATCTGTATATATAGCACACACTGGTATTTTTTTATCAACAGAAGTTGTAACATGAGATAGGAATTCATAAACTACCATGTTTATTGACATATTTTGGCGAAATCCCTTTTGTTCATGGCAAAATAAATTTAATTTACTAAAGTAATTGTATATTGAGAGATAAATAATTTTTTCAAAATATCCCAGGATCTATCGGAATTAGGAGTAACGCAAAGGCAGACCAACTTGCTAAATCAGCATCTTTGAGTGGGACATACTATGAAATATTTCCTCATTACAGCGAAGTAATCCCTAGATACAATAGGAAATTCTGGGATATATGGCAAGAATATTTCGATTTTAGATCAAGAGAAAAGGGTATTTGGTATAAAACCATACAGTGCACAATCTTTCGTAGCCCCTGGTCAAGAGATGTCATAACAATAATATAATAATAAATATTCACGGATATTTTCACACAACGTCCTCTGGTCCCAAACTAAGCTTAACGCTTGTGCTATGGGTACCAGATTACGGATAAAATACCTATTACTTTTTTTTTTGTAAATACATGCATATAATATATAGAAAATACCCAGACGCAGTGCAAATATCTGTGTTCATCACACAAATAATTGTCCTGAGTGGGAATCGAACCCACGACCTCGTGCACGGAAGTCGGTTACACTACCGACTACGCCACGAGGCCCGGCGAATATAGTGTTATAATATACATATTAATCGAATATAGCATTATAATACATAATTAACAGGCAATATTTGAAAAATGTTTTCAGACTCCGTTCCGGTCACTATCCATCGGCAAAGTATGCATTTCTGTTAAAAAAATGCACCTCACCCAAATGTGAGATTTATGTGATGTGGTGGAGGACGTGCATCATTTGTTAGTGGAGTGTGATAGGAACCGGAGTCATAGGGAAGCGTTGCTGAGAGAGTTTGGGCTGATTAGAAGTAATGTGGGTATTTTCCAATCCATTCTGGCAGAACCCGCCTCAGTTGCTGCAAGAAGGGTATATGAGATGGTGGTTGCTTCTCAGCAGCTCCTCCCTGCTACTTAGATTAGATTAGGTTAAGATTGTTATTATTTAAGAAGAGTATAATGGGACTGGCATATCCATGTTCGATAAAAGTCTCGAAACTAAATAAAGCATTTAAAAAAAAAATATTTATCACAATATCCGATGTGAAATCGCTACAATACATTTACTAAACTACGTGATGTTGCAGTGCAGTGAATTGTTGTTGTTTTGTGTTTAATGTATAGTGCTAAGCATGTCAAATGCTAAAAATATATATAAAAATATCTAAATAGTGTTGAACATATAAAATAAAACCTTTTTTAAATAGTTACGTTAAAATTTTGTGAGAGTTCATTATCTCTAAACTCTCACCTAATTTTGCATTCACAATATTAATCAGGATAATAAGTGATCGATATTAATATGTTAATCAATTAGTGATTTATTTCATCCATCCATCAGCCTTTTAACGCCCACTGCTGGACATAGGCCTCCCCAAGAGAACGCGACAACGAGCGGTCCTGTGCCGACCGCAACCAACGGCTCCGCGCAGCTTTGACCAGATCATCGGTCCATCTGGTGGGGGGCCATCCTACGCTGCGCCGTCCGATACGTGGTCGCCACTCGAGAACCTTTCGTCCCCAACGGTTATCGGTTCGTCGAGCGATGTGGCCTGCCCATTGCCACTTCAGCATGGCAACCCGGCGGGCTATGTCGGTCACTCTCATTCTCCTACGGATCTCCGTATTACGGATTCGATCACTTAGGGAAATACCAAGCATAGCCCGCTCCATGGCCCGCTGAGCGACTTTGAGCCTTGATATGAGGCCAACATTCAGAGACCACGTCTCTGTTCCGTATGTCATCACTGGTAACACACACTGGTCGTAGACCTTCGTTTTCGTGATTTATTTAGATAGTGGTAAAAATTATATCGCGATCTTCATTTAATTTTTGCCACATTTAGGGCGAATAGTCGTAGCGTAATAGCCACACTGAAGTGTAATATTGCTGTCTCACGTCTATAATATCTAAGAGCAGTTTATTTTTTTTTATTTTTTGGGATTCAGCTATGTATGTCAGTAACAAACAAATATATATACGTATTTAAATGTAACTATGTCTATTTGTAAGAATGTATTTATTTATAAGAAAATTGAAATAATAATTTTACAGTAATTGGAGCACAAAATTAATGCTCTATGACCTCTATGTTAGTGTCAAGTAAGGTCCAGGACATTGCTGAAAATCAGCGTTAGAATGCCATCCGGCATTGCAACATTTACTGAGCAATGTGCCTTTTTCTGCTTCATAAGACAAATACCAATCCTGTATAATTCTGTTTCCACTTTTTACTATAGGTAGTTTTTAGGTATATTCAATTTTATTTTTGTTATAAATATGCATCTGAAGTCTTTTGTGGCACGAAATAAATATTGTCTTTCTTTCTTTGTTTGTTTCTATTACACTCGTAGCCAGAAGTGGATTTTTAAACGTGTCATTACGCGTTGTTCATAAGAACTTCTTATTATCGCCAAAACTACTTTCTATTTTAAACCATAGCTAACCTTTTTTTTTTATTTAGATACAGTGAAAGTGATCGCGATGTAAGCCGACGTGCAAGCTCTAATATTCTTCAAACTCACAACGATAAGCCATGGCCCACCTGATGGTAAATGGTAACCGTGGCTCATTAACTCTACTATAGTGAGAGTTTTGTTAAGCCGCTGCTCACCATTTCATTTCACAGATGCGAAGAATTAACGGTTATGTCCTGCTACAATCAAAACACATCGATATGCTTCATGGCTGATCACACGTGAGATGGTGGTACCAACCCACTCGGGCCCGATAACAATTAAGTGGGTACCCAGTCTTACCACCAGTAATATTACAAAAGGTGATAATTGCTTACTTCCTTTAGTCGCCTCATACGATACCCGTGGGAACGAATGGGGTGGTGACACTTGTATTCTTAGTCCGTCACAGATAAAAAAACTTCTTCAAAAAAAGCCTCGGTGGTGTAGCGGTAGTGTATGCGATTGCTAATCATGAGATCTCGGGTTCGATCCCCGCGTCGGGCAATGTTATTGAGCTTTTCCTAAAAAGAAAAATTCTCAGTAGGAGCCCGGAGTTTGAAAATGTGCCCGGTAGACGTCAATAGGCCCTATTACGTCGGACTTAAACATAGCTGGCGAATCGTGGGTGTGTAATACACCTCTGCCTACCCCTTCGGGGAATACAGGCGTCATGCTATGTTCAAAAAAGTCTAAGAAATAAATATATATAGACTACACTGTCGTTAGAATTTTAACAATGATAAATTTACCATCAGAGCGCTGCGATTTCAAGTAGTATTTCACACGGACGACTTCCACTACGTGAACAAAAATCGTTACAAAGTTAAGATTTATAACCTGCCGAGCTTTAGTCGTAAATGTATCGACGACCTTAGCTGTGTATGCGACCCACATACAGGTGTAAGAACTGTTCTATACATATAGCTATACTTTAAAAAATAAATCCGAAAATGGCCATTACCAAAATGTATAAAATTCAATTCATTCTTATACATCACAAAATATTTTATACTGAAGAGAGTAATTCTTTAAATAAGGATTGATAGGGAATGAGTTTTGTTTATGGGTTTAAATAATACATTTGTAATTTTTTGTACCTTAGTGAGCAAACTTACTAGTACATGCACTAGTACGAGCAGTCAAAGTCATTCCTCATTTACGTTTACAATAATGAAGTGTCTTTTGAAAAGGGCTTATTTCCTCATTAATGTTGAAATAGAATGATCGGAGAAAAAATAAGAATTAGGTCTCTTTAGTGCGATCCCACTGAAAGAATGTAATATGGTTCCAGTGGCCCGCTAACAAAGGCGGAGAGGCGGCACACGGCGGGTTTATTTAGTTGGTGAGGGCCCCACGCTACCCTGTTCGTTGCCCCAAACAACGGGGTGTGCAGTTAGGAACATTTTTCCCGCCTTAACAAAAAAAAGGTCTCTTTAGCGCTGAACGGAATGCTTTTCATAGATAATTTTCTAGAGGAAATAATTGTAATAAACCACAGTAATATCATTGAAAACCATCGAGTATGTGGAGTTGGGAGGAAATTTTATTGACAATTTTTCAAAAAATACCGTTTCTTTATTTTCTCATTCTGAATTTGACTACACATTTTTGTATTTTTTAATGGTTAATTTTAAGGAAATGTAATTATATGATGTATTGGTATGTTAAAATTACGTCAATACAAACAACAAAGAAACAATTTAACCGTCAAACTGACAGTGTTATTTTATTTGATAGAACAAACCTAAGGTAGCAATGCTGTTCTACCTACTAGTGAGGTCATTCGACGCTCATGATTATTTAAAATGAAACTTTAAAGTAAAAATGATAAACACAAAGTGAAAAATGTGAAATCGAAAATAACAGTCAGGAGCAGGATTTGAACCTGCATCTTCTGGATACCGTCCAGATGCTTTCCAATTCAGCATCTGGCACGCATGGCAAAGCATCTGGACGGTATCCAGAAGATGCAGGTTCAAATCCTGCTCCTGACTGTTATTTTCGATTTCACATTTTTCACTTTGTGTTTAATGTATAGTGCTAAGCATGTCAAATGCTACAAATATATATAAATAAAAATGATAATTTAAAAAACTATTGAATTTCGGGAAAATGGAAAATACGGGTGGGGGACCCGTTCTAATTTCATTTGAAGTAAAATTATAAATATGCGAAAGAAATTAAATGTTATCAAATGCACTAAGAAAAGTATTTTCCAAAATGAGAAATAATCCCTTTCGAAAAGACACTGCTCATTAATGTTTTTGAATTAGTAAGCCTGTCTGACGGTAGGGCATTTTCAAATGTTCTTTTAGCGCAACCAATATTTGATAAAAATAAGATTTGTTTTTAATTAGTTACATATAAAATAATATTCGTATGAGTTAGTGATCTTAACTAACTTTGAGAAAGATATAGGTTAATTATTAATTAGACTGTTTGTTCATTCGCACATCACGCAAAAATTTCTGTAAGGATTTTTATGAAACTTTATTTTGATAGTTCAGAAATAAAAACTGCTATAAATATTATCTCGCTAACGGAAACCTGAAACTAGTTATTATCTAATGCGGAGCCGGAATGGCCAGTTTTAAATATACACACATCAAAAAAATTTGAGATCACTTTGAAAATACGAAATATTTTTGTTGGCAGTATGGTGAAACTTATTTTATTTTATGTCTATGATTCTTCATTTATAAATGTGATATTTGATCAAAGAACATTATAAAAAACATGTCAAAAACAATTGTTTTTCCCTGTAAAAAGAAATTCAATCTTTGATTACGCTTATTCAGAAATCTGACTGACAAGATTCAAACATATTTTTTCAATTTTTCGTGTAAAAAGTTGTTTTGGAAAGGATTGCCTGAAGCTTTACGCGCAAGAATTGTTACTTTGGGGGAAGAAGGATATTCTATGAGAGAAATAGCTCGCCAAGTTGCTGTTTCCTAATCCTGTGTCGTGAACACGTTGCGGAGGTATTGCGGCATGGATAACTTTTCTGATCAACCTCGCAGTGGTCGCCCAACTGTTCTTACTGCTGCCCAGAAATGTTACATCAGACCGCTGACTGCCCGCGACCCAAAAATCAATGCCACTAAAATAAGAGCTGAGTTGCGGGCTACCACTGGACAAGAAGTAAATACTCAGACCATCAGGAAATGCTTACATCAGACTGGATTACCAACAAGGAGATCCTGGCGAGCACCTCTGAACTCACGGCAACGACAGCAACGCAGATTGCAGTGGGCTAGGCTTCACCAAAATGAAGATAATGACGTGGAAAACATTTGGCAAAATTGCTTCTTCGTTGACGAAACAAGAATAAGCACTCATCCAGACAACCGACGTGTCCGTGTCTGGAGAAGACGTGGGGATGCAGAGAGACAAAGAACTGCCACTGGTACTGTTCAACAAGGCGGGAAATCGGTGTCCTTTTGGAGCGGAATAATGATTGGAGCTAGAGCGCCGTTAATCCCGTATCGGGGCTCGATGACTGCAGCTTTGTACCAAAATGTTGTTATCGAAGGAATCATCAGACCATTTAGAATAAATCATAGCCACCAATTCGTATTGGTTGATAATAATGCACCCGCACATCGAGCTCAACGAGTCAATGCTTCTCTCCGTGATCACAACATTGCCAGGTTAGACTAGCCTACCGGCTCGCCTGACTTGAACCCGATCGAGCACACTTGGGATGCTCTAAAGCGAGATGTTTGGAACCATCAGCCACCTCCCTAGACAGTATCAGAGATCAGGGAAGCAGCTATTGAAGAATGGGAGAAGTTACCGCAAGAAATCCTGAATAACTTGATTCTCAGCATGCCCAAGAGGATTGCCGCTTGTGTTCGAGCTAGGGGAGGAGTTATCTTTTACTAAATAAATCCATCCATCCATCCATCAGCCTTTTAAAGTCCACTGCTGGATATAGGCCTCCCCAAGAATGGGGGATAGTGCCGTAATCGCCACGCTTGGCAGGCGGGTTGGCGATCGCAGTGGATGTTGTTATTACTCGAAGGAGTGCTGCTGCCCACTCCCTCGGTATTCCCTCAGTCGGCTCTTACGACTCCCATGGGTGGAGAGGGGTGGGATAATTCTAAAGCCGGCCCCACACGGTACTAAATAAATACAATTCCGTAATAAATTCTTAATAATGTTTCTTATTTCGTCGTTTTCTTTTATTTATTTCTAAGTCACAATTGTATTAAAATTTTAAAATCAAAATTTTATTTGTAAAATAATTAAAAATAGTTAATATTTTAGTTTCAATAAAGATATTTTCTTTTTAAAAAAGATATCACGTAAGAACTTTTCTTTTATAGCGTAAAATTTTAAAAATACAGAATTTATTGCTAGTGATCTCAAACTTTTTTTGATGTATATATAACTGCCTCGGTGGTGTAGCGGTAGTGTATGCGACTGCTAATCATAAGGTCTCGAGTTCGATCCCCGGGTCGGGCAATGTTATTGAGCTTTTTCCTAAAAAGAAAAATTCTCAGTAGCAGCCCGGAGCTTGGAAATGTGCCCGGTAAACGTCAATAGGATCGCCCCCTATTACGTGGGACTTAAACATAGCTGGCGAATCATGGGTGTGTAATACACCTCTGCCTACCCCTTCGGGGAATAAAGGCGTGATGCTATGTTTTTTATAATAGCAACTCTATTGCAAGACACAAAGGCTAAACTCCGAAGTGGATTCAGTTGTAAACTCACGTCGATAAATCGGGTCTCCGAAGCGCAGATAATCTCAATGCACGAACGTTTTATTAATTGCACTGAATATTGTGCCCATCGCAGTCCAGTCCTCTTTAAATGTGATTCACAATATCGTGTCAACATCGTGTCGTGACGCTTGTGATTGGTAGAAAAACCGACGCGTGATGTCGCAATAATCCCTCGGCCAATCACGGTGATCTCTCAACCAATCACAATGACACGATGCGATGTCGATACTATTTTAGTGAGATACATTCTAACCTCTAGAATTGCATTACCTTAACGTATTCCCGTGTGGTTATATTCCAATATTCTGCAGTATTAATGTACTCATGTTTCTAATTACTAACAGTGGCGAACATCGACGTTTCAGTTTTGAGCAACCGTATATTTATACTATGTATTTATTATGTCGGGGTATTAAGTCTCGCGGTACCGCCAAATACTGCATATATAAGATTAAGGAGTTTAATACCCAAAAAAATAATCAAAAATGTTTTGAACGTCGTCATGGTTTTCTTAACCTTATACTTTTGTTAGGGGCTGGCTTCCTGCCGCCGGCGGACCACTGAATTAATCCAACATAGGTCGGTCCATAGGTTAGGTCCATTTTTTCCCGCCTTAACGAACAAGAAGAAGGGGCCAGCTCCCACCGCTCGGTTTTAGCAGATCCACAAATGCTTAGAACAAGACTGTAGTCAGATTTTTTATTCAGGACTTTAAAAAACTGTTTAGACTTTTTTGATCTATATTTTTTTAGTATTTGACATGCTCTGCTACTTTTTAAAGTACAAATTATTTGTGAATAAGAAAAAAGGCTCAATGGCTTGGAGAACTTCCCCGGATTGGAAAAGACGCGGGTTCGTTTAACGCTCGTACTAAAAATCTCTTTTTCCTTATTCACAAATAATTTGTACTTTAAAAACTGTATAGACTGCCAGGATATTATTTAACAGCCAGGACCCACTGCTTAACGTACCTTTCGAAGCACGGAGGAGGTCAAGTATAACTTTTTGGTCACCCATCTTATGTCAGCCAAGCGTTGCTTAACCTTGCAAGTGCACAGATAGGCTGTTTTGACCACCAATTGATATAACAAAAGTAAATAGTTTCAGAATCCTTACTAATAGGACACGCATAAATTTATTTGTTTGTTTATTTGTTACTTCTTTACGGCGTAACTACATACAACCATCATGGAATTTAGCATGTACCTAGTCCAGAGTAGAGAGAACATAGACTACTTTTATTTTGGAATAATGGATGGTTCTTGTGGAATGGCTATTTTTGTTTAAAGTAAGTAGTGCGTTCGTTTGTTTATTATGCTTCCACGCCGTTACTACTCAAATAATCATCATGAAATTAACATACATACGCCTGGAATTCAGAAAACGACATAGGTTATGTCACATAATTATATTAATTGACTTAAGTCCGACACAATGGAAATCTCGAGCAAAATCATATAATTTTTTTTTTACTCAAAGCTGTCTCGCTATTGGGCACAAGTATCTTCTTAAAGTGAGAAGGATTGAACCCGTAGTCTACTACGCCAGCCTAGCCTAGGTCGGCAGAGTTCAAAAGCCATCGAAAAAAATTCTAAGTCATGCATCACGAGCAGGATCCTGCTCGTGACTGTTATTTTCTATTTAACATTTTTCACTTTGTGTTTAATGTATAGTGCTAAGCATGTAAAAATGCTAAAAATATATATAAAAATATCATGCAGGTTTCTTCACGATGTTTTCCTTCACTGAGCAGTGATAATTTGCATAATTACACATATTTTCGGGCCCTTCGAATGGGGATCGAACTCGATGCCACTGTCTTTGCAGTCCTTGTTTTTTTTTAATAATTTAGTAAACTGTCTGTAATGTTACTTTTTCTTGAAAAATATCAAAACATTTTGAAAGATTGGAACAGTTTTATTAGTTACCCGCGTGGGATTTTGGCTAAGATGCTGGCTGCGTTACCTCGCTGAATCGCTATTCCAATTCGTTAAGCGAGGAACGAGCCAGTTCTCCTGTGACCTGAAGACAAGATCAGCCTAGGACTTATGTTATTAATAAAAATATTTAAGGATATACTCCACAGACCAAATCTTTCCACTGCAAGCGGCTCAAACAGGTAGCTATTTGAGATGGCCACGTATTTGCGCCGCTTCGCAGTGGCTGCGCATTCTACCGCAGTTCCCACCGCAGACGCTGACTCGTTAATATGTGAGGGCGCAAGGGTGTCTACTCAAGCGGCATCCCAAACAAGTGCGCGCCCTCGCTCCCAAGGGATCAGCGTCATACCGTCGGGTCTCTTGCCGTCCTCGCGTAAAATGCTGGCTGGTTCTAGAATGGCGGGTACGTCTATAGAGGCAAGAGCCTTCTTTATGATGATATTGAGGGAGCTGTGACGTGAAAACCTTCCCACGCTTCTTTTGCAGGAAAGTTCGTGGCGACCAAGCTGGTCTACCTCTACTCCACACGGGCATATATGTTCGCAGCACACCGGAGCCCCCAAACGAATTGTCACAGCCACACGGAAACTCTCTAAATCCAGGAGGGTACCTATAGAAGCACAAGGCAATGCCTGTAGCCAATGTCCAGATTCTCTTACACCCAACGCTAGAAGACGAGCACGATCACGGTTACAAATTTTCTGCAGTATAGAGGTCCAATGGAAGGTCCCAGAGTTTTTGTACGTTTGCTTCCTCTGGAATCCTAGCATTCTCCAACTTTCTAGTTCCTCGGAAACGCCCAAAATAAGGGGATTGTAGTTCTTAAGTATACGACCGCAAAGATCTTGGACACTATGTACCGAGGATAAGAAAGCTGGAAGAGTGACACTCGAAATTTTTCTCACGCTGATGCTACCTTTTCTAATGGGTAAAGTAGCCTCTATCCAAGATTTCTCATTAAAATAAATGTTTAGATTTTTTTCTAAGGATTCTTTTAGAGTGGCATCCTTTCGATTGACAAGGCCAGAACTTTTCCAGATTGAACAAGCGCGGAGAGCGTAGGTAAATTTTGGTACGAAAAGGCAGTATTTTAAAATTGTAAATGCAATGTGTGAATTTAGTTTACCAAGTCTGTGACAATTATCAGAGAAAAGGTTGAGTTTATTTTCTAAAAAAGGTTCTATACCTTCATGTAGTAATGGGGCACCTAGGAGGTAAAGTGAGTTCAGGTTTTAGAATTTTGATTGTGAGTTGCTGTCCCCACGTTGGATGATTGATAGAATAAGCAAAACGGAGAATTGAGTTGTTATGGATGTATTAAGTTATTCACAATTAATTGATTATTATGCTAAGATGAGAGAATGATTATTGCCGATGATATTTATTGATTACGTGTGAGTTCTACGCGGATTGTTTTAACACTGTTTAAAATGATTGCTTAAAACTAAGATATTGACGTAACTGCGAACTGTGCCAATTGTGCTATGTGCAGCGTCAGTAAAATAGTGTTTGGTTGTCCCGAACATCTTCCCGAGCAGCTCAGATGAGAAACAAAAATACAATGATAGAATTATGAATGTGTTAGTGGTGGCGGATGATACAAGATGATAAAACAATATTTATTAGTAAAATGAGTACCTAATCGTGACAATATTCGAGGTACAAGGAGCTCAAGGAACAATTTTCAGTATTATTATTATTAGACCCTGGTGTTTTCACTTGCGCTAAGTCTGATATTGTGAACACTAGGGGATATTGGGTTGTCTTTTTTACGCATGCTTTGTAGTACACTGGGTAAACTTTCACTGATTTCAAAAAACTCACTACCACTAAGCTGACGGTCAGCTGTACTCTGCTTTCGCGGTTTCACTTCACTATACACTGGTGACGCCTCGGGCACTGCCGGTGCTGGTGCTGGCGACTGGCGACTTTCCTCTGGACTGCGGTGCCACCTACAACAACCACTCTTCCAGGCCCAAACTATTGCTGCTGTTATGGTTAGAGCTACTAGTACGTAGCTTATGCTATACTGGTGAATATCATGTGGAGATAATTCTTCCAAATCTTCTTCTGATAGACTAGACTTTAGTTTATGGTTCTGCTCGCTGAGTATTCTAATGGACTTATTGACACCCGACTCTTCGGGGAGTGCTTCTACTGGAATTGTCAGGTTGATTATATGATTGATCACATCCAGCTGAGGTATTCATATATCTGACTATAAGTTCATGTAATTGGAATGCTGCTAAATAGTATGTAGTGAAAAACCTTTACTTTGTATGATACAGTTTTGACTTGTCGTTATTATGCCAGCTTGGCTTAAGTATTGTTGGGAAATGTTATCTTTGCATATAATTTTTATGGAATATATGTTGCAGCAAAAATAAAATTATCTGGAGGCTGATTCGAGTTCTAACCACTTATTGGCACACAGTGTTCTTTGAGTAATACATTTATTTGTTAAAGTGTATTTACAACAGAAATTATCGTCACGTTGCAGATTAAGGATCGGTGCAGATGATTGACAAATATATGAATCTTTGTTATATAGACAAGTTTGTAATTTTTTTTTCGTTATGGGAAAAAATGCATCATATTTCAAATTGACTGCAACGTACCCTGATACCGGTACTAAGGTGACCATGTTCGTTTGAATTTGTTGAGGTATTTCTATAAGTTTATATAGTTGAAAATCTTCTCGGCCAACCAAAGGGAATATTATTTTCACGCGTGCTTTTACTTTAAGTAGTCTAAAAATATAGTGCAGGTCCGCATCGATATTTTCAACAGGCAGTTTGCTCTCGCTAGGCATTTCACTATATATAATATGTAGCTCTTTAATGAGTTGTGGTGGCGTAAGAAGATGTATACTGATTTGACCATGATAAATATCCATAATAGTGTTGAGAAGCGTGTCTTGTAGCCGCTTTAGACTTTGTAATAAATTATTACCAGCTATAGCTATAATAGAGAAATCTTCTATTATTGACATATTTTGTATTTTTTGTTGCACGGTGTTTGATACTCCCTCTAGAACCATAAGCTTTCTGTTGATAAATTTGTGTTGTTTCTCCACTTCTCCTTCCATTCTCTTGAGTATATTGAACACTGCTTCCACCACCGACATTTGATTTTTCCATAAAATCGATAAATGTTTCTCATTACGTTGTATAAGTTCAATGTCCTTTGAGTACTGTTCCACGAATCGGACATCCAATACTCCGAATAGACTGTTACCTACGTATCCGATTCCATTTATCAGACCTCGTCGACGACGCCGTCTGGCGTAATTATTATAGTGCTGATTCAATAAAAACTCGTCATAATATTGTAATTCCTGAGAGTCGTGTTTCATTTGTGATGTAATTATGCCACAATGAGTTTGTTGTACTATTGTGTTACAAAGTTTTTCTAGATAATTTGATATTTTTCTGAATGTTAGTAAAGCCTCTTCATATGGAGTCATATTGTAATAAGTTACTAGTGTCCATTTATCCCCAATAAGTTGGATTTTTGATATAGGCTCGATGTATAGTGACTGATAATTGCCTAATTTTGCTATATTATATGCTGCGGAGGCTGGCGACAGAAAAGTAAAGTAGTTAAAACATTGATTAATCTTAAATTGGTATTTCTTGGCTTTAGGTGACGATCCTTTTCCTTCTCTTTATTTTCAACTTGTTTGGACGGTACTGGCGGTGATTCTGATTGATTATTGATAGGTAAGAGTAATAATTTGATAACAGGACGCTTTAATATACCGTTTTTCGTTTTTAAGGTAACCACTCGTACTAGTCCATCTGTTCCTGGATTTGTCTGAAGTACGCGTCCCATAGCCCATTTTGCTGCTGGTAGATCTTCGTGAATTACCACTAAATCTCCAAACCTGATATTTGGCCTTTCTGTCAACCACTTGTTCCTCGCTGAGAGTTGCATTAAGTTTTCGGCTTTCCAACGTTTCCATATATCTTGTCCTAATTTTGATATTAACTGCCACCTCGTTCGTGCATCTTGCTCTGTTTCAATGATAGCTAGCCCAGACCTGATGGTCAAAAAATGAGCGGGTGTCAAGTGGTCTAAATCATCCGGGTTCTCTGATAGTGCACAGAGAGGTCGAGAATTAAGATGTGCCTCCAGTTTTGATAAAAGGGTAGACTCACTCTTCGTACGTTAACTTTTGTTCGCCCACGACTCTTTAAGGATGATGTTTGAGGCTACGCACTGCTCGCTCCCATAAGCCTCCTGCGCTTGGCCAAGACGGTGCATTAAAATGCCATTCAATGTCTAATTCCGTTATCTCAGCGAAGAAGTTATTAGAAAAAATATGTTTTAAATGTTCGTGATGATCTTGAAGCATTCGATTTGCCCCCACGAAATTAGTGCCATTATCACTGTAGATATGGAGAGGAGCTCCGCGGCGTGCGGCCATTCTGCTCAGTGCTGCTAGAAAAGCTGAGCTAGTTAAATCCGACGCTAGTTCTAAGTGCACGGCTTTTGTTAACATACACACAAATACCACGATATAGCCTTTCGTTGTCTTGACTCCTCGCCCCTTATTTGCCTTAACATCAACAAAACCGGTAAAATCTACCCTGGTATGATAAAATGCACTCTCAGGGTTTGTACGGTATGCTGGTATAGCCGTGTGGGGCCGACTTTAGAATTGTCCCACCCCTCTCCACCCATGGGAGTCGTAAGAGCCGACTGAGGGAATACCGGGGGAGTGGGCAGCAGCACTCCCTAAGTATTAACAACATCCACTGCGATCGCCAACCCGCCTGCCAAGCGTGGCGATTATGGCACTATCCCCCATATGAGCGAAACACATGTTGTGGCGTTCTCTTGGGGAGGCCTATGTCCAGCAGTGGACTTCGAATGGCTGATGGATGGATGGATGGATGCTGGTAAATCTCCCATGAGTTGGTGCTGCTTACTTCTCTGTTTAATTGTAAAATTAAGTTTACCTGGTCAGTATAATGTATGAAAATACTTCCGACAGATGGTGCAGGCGTCACCCAAAGACGTTAAGTATGAATGTGTTATCGAAATTAGCAGTCAGGAGCAATTGTCAGGATGGCTGAATTGGTAAAGCATCTGGACGGTATCCAGGAGATGCAGGTTCGAATCCTGCTCGTGACTGTTATTTTCTATTTCACATTTTTCACTTTGTGTTTAATGTATGTTGCTAAGCATGTCAAATGCTAAAAATATATATAAAAATATCTAAATATTTATAGGGTTTTCCTCATTATTAGGTAAAATCTTAATTGTAAAATTAAGTTTACCTGGTCGGTATAATGTATGAAAATACTTCCGACAGATGGTGCAGGCGTCACCCAAAGACGTTAAGTATGAATGTGTTATCGAAATTAGCAGTCAGGAGCAATTGTCAGGATGGCTGAATTGGTAAAGCATCTGGACGGTATCCAGGAGATGCAGGTTCGAATCCTGCTTGTGACTGTTATTTTCGATTTCACATTTTTCACTTTGTGTTTAATGCATAGTGCTAAGCATGTCAAATGCTAAAAATATATATAAAAATATCTAAATATTTATAGGGTTTGCGTCATTATTAGGTAAAATCTTAATTGTAAAATTAAGTTTACCTGGTCGGTATAATGTATGAAAATACTTCCGACAGATGGTGCAGGCGTCACCCAAAGACGTTAAGTATGAATGTGTTATCGAAATTAGCAGTCAGGAGCAATTGTCAGGATGGCTGAATTGGTAAAGCATCTGGACGGTATCCAGGAGATGCAGGTTCAAATCCTGCTCCTGACTGTTATTTTCGATTTCACATTTTTCACTTTGTGTTTAATGCATAGTGCTAAGCATGTCAAATGCTAAAAATATATATAAAAATATCTAAATATACTTCTCTCTTGTTTTCTACAAATGATACATTTCCTGATGTGCTGTTTAATTACATTGTCCCCTCCAATTATCCAATATTTTTACCGTAGATGGGATAATGTCATACGTGGTCCCCCATGATGAGTCCATTGATGTGCTTGTTCTATAACTAAAGATGTTAATCGACTGTGACTCGGAAGAATAATAGGATGCTTCATTTCCTCACGTACGCTTTATTAAGTCTGCCCCCTATTCGTAATATTCCATATTCGTCTAAGAAAGGGGTTAAATTCAAAATTTTGATTTTACAATGCAGCTTTCAATGTTTTTGTAAATAATTGATGTCATTTACGAATTCCTTCTGTTGGACAATTTTAACAATCAGCGTTTTAGTGCATTGTAGTTCTTGTAAGGAGAGATAGGGTAAACGACCGACCATATTCCGCGTAGGTAAACCTAATATCCATGCTAATATACGTGTTATATTGTATGAATGATATTTATTTAATAATTTACTGACAATGTTTTCTGCTACTGATGTATTTTGATTGTGTTAAGGCTACGTTTGTTTGTTTATAATATGTTGATTTGACTTCTAGGTTCGTTTCAAAGGTTGATCCATCCATCAGCCTTTTAACGTCCACTGCTGGACATAGGCCTCCCCAAGAATGGGGGATAGTGCCGTAATCGCCACGCTTGGCAGGCGGGTTGGCGATCGCAGTGGATGTTGTTAATACTCGAAGGAGTGCTGCTGCCCACTTCCTCGATATTCCCTTAGTCGGCTCTTACGACTCCCATGGGTGAAGAGGGGTGGGTCAATTCTAAAGCCGGCCTCACACGGCTAAGGTTCAAAGGTCGATTGAGATTTATTTTGCACTTTAATTGATTGCAACCATGCTGCACCTTTCCACCATATCGTATGCTCTTTGAGTTGTGCTAATGTGAGCCCGCGACTCGCACAATCCGCGGGGTTTTCCTTCGTGTTGACGTAGCTCCAACTCGCAGCTGGTATGACGTCAGTAATTAATTTCACTCGATTAGCTACGAAAGGCTTCCATTTAGCTGGATCGCCTTGAATCCAACCCAAGACTGCAGTTGAGTCTACCCAGCCATATAATTTTAAGTTGTAGTTCGAGAAACACCGCTGAACCTTTTGTACCAGTTTTGATAAAAGCTGAGCGCCCATTAATTCTAGTCTAGGAGTTGATATGACTTTGTTTAGGGGAACTACTCTCATTTTGGCAGTCACTAGGCCTATGGTTGGTTCATTTCCGTGTATTTTTAAATAAATAACACATGAGGAAGCCTTTTGAGAAGCATCACAGAACCCATTCAATTCGATGTTATCTCCTAGTTTTGTACCGCACCAGCGATTGATTTTTAGTGTGCTAATATTTTTTAATTCTTCTCGTAGGCTTAGCCATTTTCTCTTGATATCTTCTGGGAGTTCATCGTCCCACTGTATCTCTGATAGCCAAACACTTTGAAAAAGTATCTTGAGTGTTGTGCTAAACGGTGCTTACCACCCTAAAGGGTCGGAAAGCTTCGATATGTCTAAATGTATTGTAATCCTTCGAATCTTTTATTATTTTAGGTATTTTATTATATATTTTTATGGCCATGACATAGGGCCCTGAATGGAACATTGTTAAATTGAAAGTGGGCATTGCTAACTTATTTTTATCTCTTAAGTTGCGCTGTTGTTTGTAATAATCTTTAGTTAAAGGGAAGAGATTAGGTCGTTTTTTCACAAATAGGCATATTTCTAATATGTATAAACAAGTCAAGGTCGGTATGTTAAGTCTAGTAAAATAAGGCCTACATGATTGCATTCTGTCTATATTGGTCAATATTCTAGTACACTTTTTTTGGAGTATAAATAAACAATTTGCATCTGTACTGTTCCCCCATAACATTATACCGTGACGAAGCCATGAGTGTGCGTAGGCGTAATATGCAGCAGTGGCGGACTTTAAATCTGTCGTTACATATATAAAGCTGGATAACTTTCCACTTATAACTTGTATGTGGGATTTCCAATTTAAGTGACTATCTATTTTAACAATTTGAATGTTTCAACGCGTTCTAAATCTGTTTCCTTAATGTATGTAATGTTTAGTGGACGTTTTTCGTAAGGATGAAAGTGCATAATCTTGGTTTTTTGAAAGTTTAATTTAAGATTATGGTCATCTAGCCAAGGCGTTAAGAATAATAATAATTTATTAATGTCTCTATTAAGATTTTGTTCATTTTTACTCGGTAGAATTATTGATATGTCATCAGCGAAAAGTATACTTTTAGCGTCTATTATTTTAGGCAAAACGTTTATATATAATAAAAAGAGTAAACATCCGAGTACACTTCCTTGTGGGATAGAAATATTTACTGGGTTTTTTTGGAACCGTATGCTTTTTATCTCACCGGTTTTTAAATTATGATGTTCAATTTCTACACATTGGGTGCGTTGGTTTAGATATGTCGTGAACCATTTATGTGCAATGCCTCGGACTCTGATGCCATCTAATTTATTAAGTAATATGTTATAAGACAACCTATCATACGCCCTACTCATGTCGAGTAAGATACCTATGGCGTATTTTCTTTCGTTTATTATATTTAATATTTCTTGTATATATATATATTGGTAAACTGCGAAAGTTGTTGATCGGTTTTTTCTAAATCCGTTCTGGCTTTCATTAAAAATATTATATCTTTCACAATACGAATATAAACGCTTGGCTATTGCACATTCCAATATTTTAGAAAATGTTGGTAAGTGGGCTATTGGATGATAGTTCGAACAGTCTGTTTGGTCACCTTTTTTGTGAATTGGCTTAATAATAGAGCTTTTCAGCATATTGGGCACGACCCCTTCTGAAAACGACTGGTTTATTAGGAGCGTTAGTGGTTGCGCAAGTTCATCGGCACACTTTTTTATAAGACTAGGTGGCAATTCATCGTGCCCAAAACTGTTTTTATTTTTAAAATTTTTAATTAATGTGTGTGCTTCACAAATGTCGACTGGCCTGATGAACAATGATTTTTTAGGTTGCGTTATAACAGGGCGGCCATGTTGAGGTCTGAGTTTACCTCCTACGCTAACAAAGTAATCGTTAAATGTATTTGCGATTAAATTAGGATTTTCTATCACAGTATTTTGTACAGTTAATTTAATATTCTTTCTGTCTTTTTTGTTATTTTTATTTGTGCGATCTCTTATTATTTGCCACATAGATCTAGTTATATTGTTACTATTTTTATTATTTTTATGTAAGCTAGTCTTTTTGATTTTAAAAGTTTTTCATATAATTTGTAGTATTTTGCCAGGACTGGGTTATAATTTTGATTTATGAATAATTTTAACATTCTTTTATGTTGGCATGATATTCTAATTCCTGTGGTTAACCAAGTTTTCTCGGAGTTAGTTATTAGCCTTTTGGTAGTTTTTGGAATACACTTATTTAAAATATTTTGTATAGTGTTATGAAAAGATTCGTAGTTTTTATTTATATCTTTTTCTTCGGATATGACTGTATCCCATTTTACATTGTTTAGTTCGTGTTTAAAGGTATTTGTATTTTTTTCATTAAATACCCTTTTATTAGTGTACCAAACTTCGCGCTGTATAAGTGATGGTTTTGGCATAGTAATTAATATACCCTTGTGGTCAGATAGTCCGTAATCTTTAACGGTAGCATGACCTTTAAATTTAAAGTTTGTGAACATTAAATCAATGCAGGTGGCAGTGGTGGCCGTGACTCTAGTTGGATTATTTATAAACTGGTGGAAGTTAAAGGATTTCATAAGGTTTAATAGAGTAATTGTGCTATTAGAATGTTCTAAAATAGTAACATTTAAATCCCCTCCATTTATGACGTCTTTTCTAGTGTCTTTTGAAGTTAATATTTGCAAGACATTTTTAAGTGAACTAAAAACTATATCTGGCTCTCTGGTTTTGTGAGGCCAATAGAGGACTAAAATTATGAGATTTTTACTGGTAATTTCTATGGCACAGATTTCAAATACAGACTCCACTGACATCTGTACGCTCAATATACTCAATATTCTCTTTTGCTAGAATGCACACACCCCCGCCATCATAATTTTTCCTATAGTATGCCGATGCTACATTATATCCATTCAGATGCAATAAGTTTATTCTATTAAGCGTAATCCACGTTTCCACTAGGCATATAATTAGTATAGTTTTACTTTCTTCAACAACCGATTGTAATAGGTGGGTCTTGTTTCTTATACTACAGATATTTTGATAAAGAATTTCATAGCTGTTCGCGAAAGGAATATTTTATCAGTTTTGGTTTTAGTATTGCCTTATGCGGTTTTTTGTAGTTAGTTTCTTTTTTATATATTTCATTGGACTCCAAAGCAGTATTGTTTATTTTGTATGGCTTTACTTCAGATACTGGATAAAAGTAGTAAGGAATAGTGCCTTCTTTAGGCTCATTTACTCTAGATTTCAATAAAATTTTATTATTATTACTAATATTGGACGATTTTTTAAACGAGAAAAATTTATTACGGTATTCATCATAATCTATAATATGATTTATTTTTGAACAAATATCTTTTAAATAGACACTGCGTCTTTGTGTATAATCTAGAATATCTAAAAAATGCCACTTTTCAAAATTATTACATATATTTTTTAGCATATTATTCACTTCTAGTTCATTCAAATAATTATTTTGTGTAATGCTTAAAACTATTTTTTTTGTGTATTTGAATCTCTTCATAATAGTTGCTAATTCCAACATAATTTTTGTTGGGTTTTTGTCATTTTCGTCAACGCATAGTACAATGTAGTCTCCCGGTGAATCATCCTGTTGATAACATTCCCTCAAAATCTCTTCTGTAAGAGCAAATGGTTTTGTCGAAGATGTGATATTGTAACTTTGAAATTTCGTATTTTTCCTAGAGGTAATCAGGTTTCATTATGGGGGTTCATATTAGCTTGGGTTCCCAGGAATTTTGCACTGTTTATTCTTTTGGTTTTTAGTGGGGTATTTCCTGCACTACCTATTTTTGGTGTTGCACAATTTAGGGTGCGTTGAACATTTTGTTTTCTATTTTGAGTTAGTGGTCCTGTTGTCATTTTATTTGGTGTTCCTGTCTCGCTTACTAGCATTTTGGTGGCCCTCATGACTAGTTTATGCTTAATACTTATATTCTCAATCGTTTTCTTTAGATCCATGTTCTCGATAGTAAGGTTATTTATTTCTTCATGAGTCGTTTGCAACTGCATACTTAGTTCGCTAATTTGGCGTTTGAGATCCTCAGTTTCCTCATCCTCGCTATCCATCAAATTTGGAGTAGTGGTATTGTTAATACATGTGTCGTCCTTTATACTAGAGTTGTGAGAACTAAGTTCTCACAACTCTAGTATAAAGCCTCTAGTTTTCGTTTGGTTTATCACATAAAGTAACTCATTTTAAATTTAGTGACACTGATAAATATCACGTTTCATAGAAATGAGTACTTACTTGCTATAGTTTTAGCACCTTTTGATAAAAGCTTTAAGCTAATGTAAATTATTTGTTACTGTAGGTACACTATTTTTCTTTGCTTGTTTCTTGGCACAGGATGTCACCTTATGGTGCATAACAATATCACACGCGCATTTATGTGTTATTATACTAATACGCTCGTTTTTACACTATTATATCCAATATTAACTTTTATTTTTATTTTTAATACGCAGCTCATTGTTACGGGCGACCGCGCCTCCTACCCCCCACTGTTCCTTTGCACTGCTATCGCTTTAACCCTAATAATTGTGCTGTATTTTCACTTAATAATGATATTTGAGAACCCTGATCAATTAAAGCTCTCATCCTGTGCTCGGTATCGCACTCTCCTTTTACTTTTACAATCGCGGTTTCTACTAAAATTTCTTACAGATCGTCTTGAGAAGCGTGTGATGAACTTACCGTGTTGTGATAGTTCATCTCTTTCAGTTTTTCTCTCGAATTTTGCTTAGTATTTATAAATGCTCCATGTAGAATGGTGTTATGCTTGCCGTTGCACTTTCGACAACTTTTATTGGAATAACACGGTTTATTAAAATGGTCATATAAGCAGTTTACGCAATAATTTAGCCGCTTGACAGTTTTCATTTTTTGCTCGTGTGATAGTTCAAGAAATTTAGAGCAACTTAACAATGTATGTTCAGCATGACATAGTCCACATTCCGAATTCGACACATGCAATGATTTTAACGGAGGCCTCGATGGGTTGTTATATTTATTATAAGAATAATTTGTTGAATACATATTAAAATTATGTGCTGATTTTCTGTGAGATGTTGATTGTTGAGGTCTTTGACCTGTCATATCTTGCTTCCGACGAGATGATTCTAGTGTTGTAAACTTACTCTCCAAAAAGCTAAGAAACTCCTTCAACTCGGGTAGTTCCCGAGGGTTCTTCACCGATTCAATATACTCGGTATATGTATCGCTGTCGAGTTTTTGGGATAAAATATGTATGAGTAGTGAATCCCAAGTCTCCGTGTTTACCCCTAGATTTTAGATGGCGTGTAAACACTCCTTTGTTACGTCATGCCGTTTTTTGATTTGAATTAATGATTGTTGTTGCATTGTGGGTAGCCCTAGTAGAATATTAGCGTGTGATGTAAATATTAGTCGTTTATTATTATATCTGTGATTTAAGATTTCCCAACACACGATATAGTTGTCTGTGCTAATTTGTAAATGATGAATCAAACACTCAGCGTCACCGGATACCTTGCTCTTTAAAAACTGCAGTTTTTGAGCGTTTGATAATGACAGATTGTTGTGAATGGCTTCTTTAAATAAATCTTTAAACGACACCCATTGATGATAATTGCCGTTGAACGATGGAATGTCCATTTGAGGGGTGGACTTAGCGCGATATGATACTGACCACATTTTGCTGTTAAGTTTTTTCTTGATATCGTTGAACTTCTTCTCATACGTATTAAAGTCGTCCTCGTACCAGAAATATTCTCCATCAGTTTTCCCTTGGATTTCCCAATGTAGGTTGTCTATAACCGTCCAACGTGACTGCACTGTTTTTAAAGCGTCTTCGAATTCCCACTTGCTTTTTAATACCTCTAAATCCATATTTTCAATGGTCTGAGTGAATGCTCGGAAGTAAATAGTTTGTTTTTTTAAAAATAACATCCAGTCTACTCAGTCCTGTAGGACTCGCAGTTCTCCGTTCTTTTGCTAATGAAACTGTTGGCTGCTCTTCCTCTTGCTGTGGACGGTGCTTTAATGATCTCAATTGATCCATAGAATTATCCACCACGTTCCAGATAGTAAAATAAAGCTCCCTTGCCTTTTCATAGTCTTTGTTGACAAAATATGAGTGGTCGCTACTTGTTGGAAATTCACGCAACTATGAATGGTTTGCTTGAAATTCCTTCCAATAAGCTTCCAGTGTGTCCTGACGACGTTTGAAATTTTCTAAAGTCTGGTCCGCGCTTTCCTTTTTGACGTTCGTGAGAAGTTTCACCATGGATTCCTAAATCTCCACTCCTAAATCATTCATATAAATTTTCAATTGTTAGCGACATTTTTATCTAAAACTATAAATAACTTGAAACAATCTTACTCAATATTGATGTCAGCGCTTTATGGAAGATGTTTTTTGCTGTCTGATATGCAGCTGGATGCTGCGCTACTTCGCTCCGATAACTCCGATAACACTACAACCGCACTTCACTCAAAAATATCCCCTGATAATACTACTTGATAATGCTCCCTGATATTGCCCTTGATATTGTCTCTATAATAATTATGATATAGTCTTAATTTACGCACTGATAATGTTCACTTTGGTTAACTGGTTCAAGCACCTCACCAGACTAATCTGCTTAACTAGCTCGCGAGATCCTATTGATGTCGAAGGACCATAATGTGGGGTGCTGTCCCCACGTTGGATGATTGATAGATTGATAGAATAAGTAAAACGGAGAATTGAGTTTTTATGGATGTATTAAGTTATTCACAATTAATTAATTATTATGCTAAGATGAGAGAATGATTATTGCCGATGATATTTATTGTTTACGTGTGAGTGCTACGCGGATTGTTTTAACACTGTTTAAAATGATTGCTTAAAACTAACATATTGACGTAACTGCGAAATGTGCCAATTGTGCTATGTGCAGCGTCAGTAAAATAGTGTTCGGTTGTCCCGAACATTGATATTAGGAGCAACTTGGTTAAAGCGATAAAGTGTATAAGTAATCAATTTCAGACGGACAAAGAGTGACTAAAATGAAAATTTCACATTTCGAAAAATTTAGTTCTAAGCCTTTGAATTTAAATTCATGGCTTGTCGTAATAAGATCGGAAATGACTGTATCAACGTCGCCTCCCAGAGTGCCGTCATCGAGATACCACACATTCAATTTTGAATTTGAGATGAGATGATGGAGTGAATAACTAGACTAAAGAGGGCAGGTCCAAGAGGATCTCCTTGTTGAACACCTGCATCAGAATCTATGACATGTTGACCATAAAATAATTTTGATACAGGATGGTAACATTGCCAAATATATGGGTAGATTTCAGGAAGCTGTGTGGCTACTTCGTGAAGGAGCGCAGCTCTGTTTAAACAGTTGAACGCATTTTTAACATCAACTTTCAAGAGAGCTTGCATCTCACGAGAAGAAATGAAAGTTTTCGTGGCGTGTACGGCAGTTTTGTAACCTCCCTTGCTTCCAAAACCTAACTGGAGAGGTTGAAATTTGAATTTTAAGATTGGTGAAATGAACTTACAAATTATTTTGGCTGTAATACGTCTAATAGTACAACCAATAGCTATTGGACGGATGCCACCATTTTTTTTTAAAGCAATCTAGCGCCATACAGATAATGTAAAAAGGAATCTGGTACGTTTCCTGCAATCATAAGATTGCATAAATTAGTGATGCTTACAAAAAGTTCTTTATTACCATTTCCAGCAGATATACTGACCAGTTCTTTGAGATGTTGAAGAGTAATACCATCAATACCACCAACAGATCCGTTGGGAAACGATGAAATGGCAATAAGGAAATCTTTTTCCTTGGCTGTGATATGATGGAATGAAAGAACAGGAAAAGGGGAAATAAGGAGATTGGACGGTTGATGGATGTTTTTCTCGGAGGGCTTCTAACGTTAGGCTATTAGAGGGCGCGACAGTATCATCAGAAAAAAGGAGACGAGTTGCGTTTCTCAAGTCTCTATCCTGAACTTTCGATTCGGTGGTTTTGGTTAAATTGAATGATGATTTAGGGCGTGTATGAGATTCAGCCGAAAGGATATCCTCAGGACTGGAGGAATGACTACAATTTTGTTTTAGTTGTTGATTTAATTAATGAGGTGGGTTTGGAATTGTCTGTGTGAAAACAAAATAAGTCTTCCCAGATATTATTTAAATTTTTCAGACAATTATTGATGGCTTTAGATAAGGAATGAGCTAATGATATTCTTGCTCCTCTTGGAATCCGTTTCATCAGAGGAGTGCATGCATGAAGCCATGTAATTAAGTTATAAAACTGGGAATCAGTAGAAGGGGAAACTGCACAAGAAAGCGGGAATGTAATGGCAGAAGAAGGAGGGGTGACCGAGGGAAAATATGAATGTATGGATTAGCTGTGGCAGCGTGAAATGTGAATGTGAAGACCTTTTCTCCCTTTAAAGAGTCTCCCATCATTACAGTGCATGCATGTTAAAAGGTCCGGTTGGGAAGCAGCGGTGAGCATATAAATTAAATTTAAAGAATGCTATAAATAAGCAATAAAACTACTAAATTATGTAAGTTAGAATAAATTAACACTAGCCTTAATAATGAAATAAATACATAAAGATTCATAAAATTATAAAAATAGTAGTTGAGAAAATTACAAGCAAAATATGAAAGAGGTTATTGAAAAATAAATATATTAAAAATCAACTTGCTGCTGGCAAATAATGCGGTACTAAATTGGGATTTTTTTATGAATTTGTTTACAGAATGTTATTCCTCCTTCGACACATAATTATGTTTCCAATTCTTATTCACTCCAACTGCCTTCTGCCTCCCGTTGTACCTTCTAGGCCAGCCTGGACGCAACTTCCCAGAGGAAGAATTGACCTCGACATAAGATTTTGGAGTCCTATTACAATTAATAAATTTTGATAAATTGCAGGCAAACTAAAATTGCAGCACTTAGTTTGACGTACGTGGAGACAACCACTTGTATTTTAGTTTGAAGATTTATATAATAAACATCACACTGAATTTATGGTGTATAATAATTAAATCAAATTAGGTTTGGTACTTAGAATAATACTAGAAAAACTGAAATAAATTACTAGAAAATCTATTTTTTTCTCTGTTTAAACTTTGACAGGTGTCATTTATCGATATTTTTTTTTTACAACTTCTTTCTTTTAATATCACTTCGTCGACCTACTTGATGTTTTTATCATCACTCCTTAGGAATTCAATTCCACATCAGAGGCCCATTGTGCCCCTGGGTCAGTGGAGAGCACGAAGCAAGGAGTTGTGACAACACTGCCCGTATTAAGACTCGAGTACTAAAATACATTATTCAACATTACACCCGGTACATTATACGACTGTGAAATTAAGACGGAGTCTAAACATCTTGAAAACGCGCCTTATAGAATAATAAAAAAGTAGGTAAGTAATTTATCCACAGAAGAGCAATCTCCTTCTAATTTTATTATCCATAAATCAACATTTTGTTAGCGCTAAAATCAAAACTGTACAAACAGAGCGCACCACAAATGTTTCTTGGGCCCTAATTGTGAAGAACTGCGCACCTTACCCTATTACGGATTCTTTTACGTAATTTATGTCGCAATTTACTGCCTTTTCGCCCGCTTTTTTACCAACGTAATTTCGGGTTTTCGTTTTTACACAACTTAATAATGTGTACGCGTACATATATATGTTTAGCTGAATATATTTGTAATAACTTTCTTGCAAGATCTTCGGGTTACTTTGTTTCTGTGAACTTCATTTCTATATACCAAGATTTCTTCGTTAGGTTTATATAGGCAGAATGGCTCTCCTAAGGAAATTACATACTCATAAAGGTATCCTATATGTTAATTCGAAGTCTCATTTCTCTTCCAACTAAATGTCATGCTAATCCGTTCAGGGTTTAGCTGTGCTGCCGTGATGGACAAACATTTAACACTAGCAGGATTAGTATTTATTTTTAAGCATTGTAGAATTATTATAAGGAATTATTAAATAAGTTAAAAAGAAGAAAAAGACAATCACGAATGGTATTCAAACCTCATTTAAACTAATCAACTCAGACGCATATTATCTAAGTATATATTTCTTTGAAACTGACATAACATTATCTCACAGAGCGAGAGATAAATTGACACGTCCAGCCAGAACAAATTGCCATTATATACTCTTTGCAAATTGCCACACCTAAATAGATACTCACTACTTAGATACTAAAGTTACTAAAGTTGATCGACTACACTAGCCGTTCCAATCTAATTCAATTCTTCATTTTAATAACGTTGTTCTTCTAAGTTATTTTTTATATATGCTATGACATCATTCATGACTGTAATAAAAAATATGGGACCCAATATGGATCTGAAGTACCCCTAGGTTCTAATGTAGATCTAAATTTCTTTTATATGAATAATACTTTTCATTGTCACCAACCATTTGTTTTATTTTTACAAACATATTTCTGTTACCTAGGTATGACGTGAGAAGTTGTAGAGTATTGCACCTTTCACCATAATGTTCAAGCTTACAAAACAAGAGGTTGTGATTCATAGTATCAAAAGCAGAACTCAAATCCAATAATATACAGGCTACCATTTGTTTTTGATTTAATTTATTCAACTCTGCTATTTGCTGACGACCTCAAGTTGTTGCTATCAGTGGCGGACATTTTGGATGGTGAGCGACTCCAACAGGACATAGATAGGGTTGTGCAATGGAGCGTTAGTAATAGGTTATTTTTTAATTTAGATAAGTGTGAAGTCATGAGCTACGGACGCAAGATAGCTCCATTGTAGTACCCGTACGAGATGGGCGGCGCGCCGATGGGGCGCGTGGCGAGCGTTCGTGACCTAGGCGTGCAAATGGTATCCGAGCTAACGTTTCGTGATCACATTGTGGATATTTGTTGCAAATCATATAGAAGTTTGGGCTTTCTCCTTAGGCAGTGTAATAAGTTTCACAATACTGGGGTGGTCAGAATATTATACAACGCACTCATCCGGAGCCGGCTGGAAATGAATGCGCTTGTCTGGAATCCTCACGAGGATAAGTACGTAAATTTGTTAGACAAGCTACAAAATAAATTCACGCGTTATGTGTATTTGCAGGAGTATGGCGTCTATCCTTACTACCCTTTGATGTACCCGACCCTGTTCGTTATCGACATGGTGGGGTATAGCAAGCTGGGCATGAGGCGTGAAGTCGCGCTCTGCTAGTACATGTGGCGAGTAGTGCGCTGTGAGCTGCACCACCCCGAGGACCTGGCGGCGCTGCGCCTGTGAACGCTGGCCGGGGCGGCGACCAGGCGGCGCGAGTTGCCGACGTTCTGCGTGCCTACATGCAGGACTAACCTGCTGAAGTTTGCCTCCATGTCACGTGCTATAATTCTATTAAATTTAATATCGAAGAATATCGATATATTTACATGCAGCCTGGCAGATTTTACAAGTGTGGCTCACAGTATCTGTGAAAATACTACGATCAATACTATATAATATTGCTTAGTATTTAATAATCATCGACATATCCTCGCTTTGGCATTAGCTGTTAAGATGTCATGTTTTTGGTAAATAAATAAATAAACTAAATAAATAAATAACTCCCGACATCACTTATTAGGTAATCTATGGCATCTTGCGAACAAGTCAAACTGCCTAGTATTCATAACTTAATTCTGGTGTAAATGCTTAATGAGTCTAGTTTTTATTAATATCTCAAATCATTTAGATAAGGATATCAATAGAGAGACGGATCTGTAAATTTTATATTCATATTTCGAAACTTTTTTTTATAAATGGCAATCACCTTTGCTATTTGTCAACTATAAATCTGAAAAACATCACAAGTCATACATTTATTATAGAACTCAGCTAAAATATCTGTATTGTCCTTAAATATTGTTATAGTTAACTTATCATAACCGCATGAAGGCTTTCCTTTAATTTACTTTATTAAGCTCTCAACCTCATAAGTAGTGACAGGTTCCAAAGTTATGTCTTTTGTTACTCTACTTGCAGTTTGCTGCAATAGTTCGAGTGCAGTAATTTTTTGTGCAGTAATAGTGGCACTCTTGAAAATACAGTAAATTATTTTGTAAAAGTATTTTCAACTTCAATAAGTTCTGTTATGACCTCGTCATCTACTTTTCAAATTATTTGACTTTTATCTTGTTTTGTTTTATTTCTGTTTATTTATTAATTTCCATACATGCCTAGAAATATTTTAAATTTTAATATTTTGGGCTATAGGTACTGCTAATTTCTTTGCTTTCTTTATAATGTTTTTGCACAAGGTAATATATTTATTTCTTGGTTACTAGGAAGCATTTCATCTTGCTTGAGACCTTAACACCTTTTGTCACCCAAACTAATAAAGATCGTTGAGAGTTTACTCGCCTAGTTTAATAATTCATTCACATTCATTATAGTTCAGAAAAATCAAATTCATTATTAAAATTATAGTAAAAACCACCTGTTTTTTGTATTAAAGAGAATTTCTAGGGGATTGTCATCCTGGAGTATTAAAGATAGATCGTAGTATAGATAGAGAATTAGAATAAATGTGATTAAAAGACATAGCACAGCCTTTAGGCATAGCTAAAGAAGGATTAGCAATAATAGCTTTATGGGACGCTTTATCATTATGCCTTCTCCGAAGGGGTATGGATGCGTGGAATGGAGTATACTGTTTTCCTATAAGAAGTATTAGGAGAACTGGAAGATAATTTAGTGAAGAATGATTGAGAAATTTGTGCAACTTTTGCAAATGATTTTTTCAAGGAATGAACGAGATGCTTCCTGTTATGATATGTTATGTTATATATATATATATGTTTGTCATAGAAATATTGATGGACTTCTGCTAACCTTGCACAGGACAATCCCTGCTATTAGCAAGGTGTTATTCCAGACAAGTAGCTTGTGCCTCCTGCAGAAGAGACCTGCTTGCGGCTGAGCACAACAATAAAACCTAGGATGAGACCGGCATTTCTCTTTAACGTATCCAAATATGCAGCACTTATGTATATATATATAGTTTGAGTAGAGGTCCAAGTTACTCTACCATCAGTGTTAGCAAGAATGACAGTTTTGACTAATTCATCCATAGATAGGTTTAGTTGGACATTTCAGACAGTACCCATCCGTAAAAGTAATCCAATTAATTTTAATTACAATTAAGATATTGTATCGATAATAATAGAGTTAGTGTAATGAAGGATTTGGGAGTCATTTTCGATCGCAGTTTAACTTTTCGCAGCCATGTATCCGATCTTGCCAAAGAAGCTTACCGCCGCCTCGGCTTTGTGTTGAAAAATGTCAAAGAATTCAAAGACCTGCAAGTGGTAAAACCTCTTTATAATTCGCTGATTAGAAGCAAACTTGAAGCTGGTGCATGTGTTTGGCACCCATATCATGTTACCCGCGTGTAGCAGTTGCTTGAAAAGGTCCAAAAAGCTTTCTTGAGAGCGCTTTACAAGAAAATCTGTGGTTATTATCCATTCATGTATCCTACCAAATTCTTGCTCGACCTATGCGACTATGATTCACTGGAAGTGAGAAGAAGAATGCATGACCCGCTCATTACCTGCTGTAAAGTGTTTAGAGGATCGATTGATTCTATACACCTTTACAATCTATCATATAAACCACCAGGAAAACTTACAAGAAAAAAACAAATAAACATCTAAATAAATGAAAGAATATTCAACAAAATTAAATATAACTTCATCCATCATCCATCCATCAGCATTTCAATCATTTCCACTGCTGGACATAGGCCTCCCCAAGAGAACACCACAGCCAACGGTTCTGTGCCGCCTGCATCCAACGAATACCTGCGACTTTGACCAGGTCATCGGTCCACCTGGTGGGAGGCCACTCGAGAACCTTTCTTCCCCAACGGTTGCCGGTTCGTCGAGCGATGTGGCCTGCCCTTTGCCACTTCAGCATGCTGACCCGGTAGGCTATGTCGGTTACTCCCGTTCTCCTACGGATAATAGATAGAAATATAACTTACCTAATATTTATAATATCTGTGCTTAAATATAATGAATTTAGACAAATGTCGATAATGATAGTATAATTTCAAAAATTTTGTGCAGTTATTAAATATTTCATAAAATCTTACTAATATGTGTGACAGCTATCTACCACTTTACTACCTTTCTTTTAATTGATATTTAATTACAATGCAACCTATACTGGCCTACTATAAGTTTGAAATGACGTTATCATTATAAATGTCAACGATACTTTTTGGCCCAAGAGATTTTTGGATTGAGCTGAAACTAGAATGACATATTTTCTAAACTCCCTACAATTTCACCACCTAACTAAGAGCTAACAAGTAACAACGGCCTACTTACTGTCTTAGTTAAAGCAAAATACCTCTCACTCACTCATCACAACATCTCCTAAATAAACTCCTAATTCCTCATAGACAAAGACAAACTCATTTAATAACTAGTAGGTACATACCAATCATGAGTCAACGCATTTTCTTGCGATAGTTTTATAAATTTCTGGTAGAGTAAAATTCTATGTTCTGCTCGATGCTTCAATCTAAAATCAATCCTCATTAACATATTCTAATCTCAAAGTTCATCTTTTATAATCCATCCTCATAAATATATTCTAATCTCATGAGTAGAGTTCATTTCTCTACTGCTATATAAAATACCAAAACATTTCACAGCTAATTAATGTAGGCATAACAGTTGCTTTTACTCATCTGGGTCTTGTTATAAGTAGAAACTCTCACTTACGACAACATCATCATTTCATCTTGCTTCTCCTTTTATGAGGAGCAACGAGGGCAACGCGCGCTTGAGTACTGCTTGCCATCAAGCAGGCCGTATGCTTCTTTGTATAAATAAAATATATTTGTATTTAGAGTTAATATTTGAGTGTCTGAAGTTTTAATGTACTACAGAATATTTGCAGCAACTTTTGTCAATGTAACTAAGATATACTTACAAAAACCGTTTGCTGCGAATCATTTGCAGCGTTTTAATTATTCCATTTAGAACTTTTAATTGATTTTCTAACTTTCCGAGCATGAAACATAGGGAAGGGGGAATATTAATTTTATTGGAGAATTATTTACGAGTCCCGTAACGAATATCATCCGTAATTAAATATTCTATTGAGTTATTGGCGTCGCTAACACAGCTGTTTATTACTCACTTATTGGTTAATCTTATAGTTGTAAACAAGAATTATGCTATTAGTATTTTAGCACATGACACACTCAGCTAATTTAAAGAATAAATTATTTGTGAAAGTGGAGCCTATAGAAGGTTACATAGCTTCATAGCATCACGCCTGTATTCCCCGAAGTGGTAGGCAGGTGGACGACTCGCCAGCTATGTTTAAGTCCCACGTAATAGGGGGCGAGCCTATTGACGTCTACCGTGCACATTTTCAAACTCCAGGCTGCTACTGAGAATTTTTTTTTTTAGTAAAAAGCTCAATAACATTGCCTGACCCGGGGATTGAACCCGAGACCTCATGATTAGCAGTCGAATACACTACCGCTACACCACCGAGGCAGTTATATAGAAGGCTACGGTCCCCGCTTTCTAACAGGTGGGCCTTATGCTTGGTATTTTTTTATTATTGCTTATGGTGGCAGACGAGCCACGGCCCATCTGGTGGTAACCGTCGATCATGAACTCAACTATACAGAGAGTATTGTCAAGCAGCTGCTTAACGTTTTATTTCACATATATGAAATGAACAAATTAACGGCTATCTCCTGCTACAACCAAAACACACCAATGTTCTTCATGGCCGGTCACACAGGAGATGGTGGTACTAACCCACTCGGGCCTGATAGCAAGTGAGTACTGTCACTCGGTACCCAGCCCTACCACTAGTAATGCAATAGGTGATAATTGTTTACTTCCCTTAGTCGCCTTGTACGACACTCGTGGGAAAGCCTGGGGTGGTGACACTTGTATTCTTAGTCCGTCACCACATGGAAAAAGACCATTCCAGCCCAATGCAGTTTAAAAGACATCACAAGACGTCAAGAAACCCTTTCAACTTCTTTATGATGTCTTCTCGGGCCTGAGACATAATTTTGCTAAATACTAGCAATACCCACGATATCGCCACCAAAAACCTTATTATGTTTTCATCATCGGGATACTATTATTACATGACACTCCTGAAAATCCGTTCGAAATATTGTTATAGGAATTTTTGAAATCCGATGTGTAGTTTCGAAGAATACCTGACATCCAAATTTCGAAACCTTACCATAGAATTTATAAAATAAAGGACATTGCAAAGCGTCTCTCTCAGATTAAAGAACAAGTTTAATACATGAATATAAGTAATTATCGCGGGGGCCAGCTGGCCGTGTGGGGCCGGCTTTAGAATTGTCCCACCCCTCTCTACCCACGGGAGTCGTAAGAGCTGACTGAGGAAATACCGGGGGAGTGGGCAGCAGCACTCCCTCGAGTATTAACAACATCCACTGCGATCGCCAACCCGCCTGCCAAGCGTGGCGATTACGCAATTATCCCCCATGACGGGACCGCTCGTTGTGGCGTTCTCTTGAGGAGGCCTATGTCCAGCAGTGGACGTTCAAAGGCTGATGGATGGATGGATGGAAGTAATTATCTAAACTTCCTATTAATGAGTTTCGTATGGAGATGGAATGAGAGCGCTGAAAGACCAAACACCCCTCCTTATCCTATGCTCGCCCTATCCTATTTGAAGGGCCTCGTAGCGTAGTCAGTAATGTAACCGAATTCCGTGCACGAGGTCGTGGGTTTGATTCCCACCAAGGACAATTATTTGTGTGATGATCACAGATATTTGTACTGCGTCTAAGTGTTTTCTGTCTATTATATTATTATGTATGTATTTACAAAAAAAAAAGTAATATATGCATTATATCCGTAATCTGGTACCCATAGCACAAGCGTTCAACTTAGTTTGGGATCAGAGGACGTTGTGTGAAAATGTCCATTAATATTTATTTATCCTTCCCGTCTACCTCCTATCCCTAACCCCAAAGTCTCTCTAGTGTTGCCAACGTCTATAGACTACGCTAACCACTTACTGTCAAGCAGGCTGTATGTTTATTTCGCACCCACATAGTAATATATAAATAAAACTAAAAAACACTCAAGACTCGTTTAACAAATGTTTTTACTACAAAAATACATTGCTTTACCAACTTTATATCTCATAAAATGTAAAGTTAAATACCTTTAAAACAACGAATAAACTGAACTATTAACAGCTCATATCAAAAGCCAATAGTATTATTGGTATTAAAATATATCGAGTAAGCAATCTAAAGCTTAACGCTATTCCGACGTAGCAATGAATCCCCCGAAATTTGCACCCATTATGCGTGACTCAGGATTTCCTGCAAATAAATCCTTCGTATTTCGGAGATTGTGAGACAAATTCCTTGAATGACGTATCTTATATTATTTTGTTATCGACCAATGGGTTTTTTTTTTTTTTTTTTATATTCCGGACACTTAATGGTTCGGGCTGCGATCTCCCACGACATGGTCATGGATCTTCTATGCCAAAATGGGAATTACACCTGGTTTATTAATTTTATAGATGTACTGTACAATTTATTATCTTAACTTTCTATCTATATTTATCTATATTTATGAGTATGATATTAGTCTTTATACTTAATGTTTCTCGTTATTTTATTACATCTGTTTACTTTTAATACATTTATGTTGTTTGTTATAGCAAATGGGTTTTATATTCTTATTACGTATTGTTTTCTCATTACTTATCTATTGAAACCCTATTAAGTATTGGGTAAAAATCTTCTCTTATATATTTGTAGTACTGTGATGAATTTTAATTGAATTCCTATTACAGTATTGTCTTTATTTTATTGTATATTATGTATATTTGTATAAGTTATTTAATTTTATTCTTTTATAATATTAATATTCGCCATTTTAAATTAAATTTGCTATTGCGGTAATTTTTGTCTTGTATTTAAGATTTGTATATTTCATGCTATTTTATGTTTTGTGCCTATGTTATGAGTGTATAATATATGTATGTATGCACTGCAATATGGATATATGTGTACATTCAACTGTACACAGACATTCATTTAGCAGTATCTTGTATAGCGTTATGTAAATGTGATAATGATGTTTATTTGCATGTGTGTTATGTAGTACCCATTTGTCTCTGTGTTGCAAAGTAATGCTATTCATTTTGTTTATATGTGTATTCTTCTTATCTTCTTTGAATTGCTATTACAGTACTTTTCTTGTCTTTATTGTATATTATGTATATTTATAGAGGTTATTTAGTATTATTCTTTTATGTTATTAATATTCACCATTTTAAATAAAATTGCCATTTCAGTAAATTTTTGTTTTTATTTTAGATTTGTATTTTTTAGTTTATATTCATGCTATTTTATGTGTTTTGTGCCTATGTTATGAGTGTATAATATTTATGTATGTACGCCAATATGGATATATGTGTATATATATATATATATTTAACTATACACAGACATTCATTAAGTAGTATTTGTGTATGTCATATAAATGTGATGATTATGTTTATTTGTATGTGTGTTATGTAGTACCTATTTGTTTATTTGTGTGTTAAAGTAATGCTATTTGTTTTTTTAATTTGTGTAATGTGTTTTCGTGCTAGTTTCATTATATGTGTATGTTATGTACATTGGTATGGATACGTGTTCATATAATTATGTCCACATATTCATTATTATGTGTATTTGTTGATTTGTGACTGTATTTGTTGATTCTATTTGTTAAGTTGTTGTGTTGTAATGTATTTGTATAATTTTGTATAATTGTATTAGTGAGGTCTACTTGTTTTGTAATTATATTGCATGTGTGAATTAGTGTCTATTTATCATTTTTAGGTATTAAATATTACTGTTGGTTTAGTTCATGTGCATAATATATTTTAGGTGTTGGTTTTTATTGTGTGTGATGTACATTGGTATGGATATATGCGTATATATAATCATACTCACATATTCATTTTAATGTTTATTTGTTTGTATTATATAACTGTATTATTTATTTTACTTTGTGTTGTACTCATATTCCAATGTATGGTAATAAAGTTTGTGTAAGTGTTTGTGTGTCTGTTATATGTAGTTGCTGTTGTGTGTGTGAAGGTATACCATGCGTATATATGCATATATAATAATACGTATATAGCATTGATCCGTTTATATCTATTTGTGTAATACTTATGAATGTGTATAGTGTATTAGTGTGTGTAAATTTGTATTGTTAGTGTTGTCTGTATTTGTGTTAGTTTATCTGCTATACTTTCCCCATTAAGTTAATTTTAGTTTATAAGGAGGGCCAGAGTTTAGGGGCGCTAGCAGCCGCATCAGCTGTAGGCTGTAGCAGCTCGTGCCAGCGCATCCCATTTCTTACGTACGGGACACTCGTCACCATATGCAGTATGACCAGTTGAGTCATTTTTCGCCTTTACGCAATTTGTGCACGTAGGTGGCCGCCCCCCGGCCACGCGCGGACATTCCGCCCTATGGTGAGGACCGCCGCAATAATTGCATAGATCCTCACTTTCGGTGCAGAGCCTCCGCCCGTGCCCGAAGCCCAGGCACCTCGTGCATTGTACCAAGGGTGATTGATCGAAGACTTTTATCCGCTGGAGGTCGATATAAAGTTTGCCCACCGACATAAGCCTCTGCCACAAAACCGGTGAGACCTGGAGGACGGCGTGATACTCTGAAGTATTTCTGGCCTTCCTCCTATACTTCACTTCAACAGAGGCCTCATCGGCCGACAAATCTTCCAGCAAGTGTCCGTTTTGACTGCGGAGAGCCGTGCGTATGTCTTCGTCTGTATTATTGTTCAAGAGGTTCTTTAATATAACCAATGGTCTCCTGAATTTAGCTTCTTCGACGTTTAATTTAGCATTCCTCAGTTGCACCGTAGCTTCCTCTAACTCCTCTTTGCTGGCGCAACTGAGGACTACCTTTTGTTCTCTGATTTTCCGGAGACCTTCAATTTTGCCTTTGCGTTTGGCGTCAAGCGCCCCTCGTACTCTCTCAACGACTTCAGCTCCAGTATCTATATCCGACTCTGAGCTCACGATGGTGGAGAACTTCCGTCCACTATTTACAGGGGGTTTACGGAGGGCATCTGCATAAGATTCTGTTACCTCAGGTAACACTCCTCCACCAGATTTTATGGTTTTAATATCATCTTTAATGTTCCTGAGTTCCTTTAGAAGTTCTCCATCACTGTGGACCGTCTTTTCTACCACTTTCTTCTCTTTTTTGACCTCCTTATGATATGAAACACAAAGTGAAAAATGTGAAATCGAAAATAACAGTCAGGAGCAGGATTTGAACCTGCATCTTCTGGATACCGTCCAGATGCTTTACCAATTCAGCCATCCTGACAATTGCTCCTGACTGCTAATTTCGATAACACATCATACTTAACGTCTTGGGGTGACGCGATTTTCGATTTCACATTTTTCGATTTTCGATTTCACATTTTTCACTTTGTGTTTAATGTATAGTGCTGGGCATGTCAAATGCTAAAAATATATATAAAAATATCTAAAATATCTCCTTATGATATTTATTTATTGCATGATGCAATTCCCATATTTTAGCACTGTTTTCTCTGATTACTTCTATATTTTGTTTAAGGCTATTTATTTCTTTTATTGAACTATCATTTTTCCCTTGTGTACTATCGAAATTAATTATTTTAGCCTTCATTTCCTTAATGTCTTTCCCCATACATTTAAAATGAGCCAATTCTGTTGCTATTTTTTGTACTGTTTCCGAGGCCTTTTTTATTTCTTTCGCTGTTTCTGTCATATCGGCTATTTGGGTATTAACGTTTTCTAACGAGTTACCTATTTCATTGTTTGTACTCTTAGACATACCCATATTCGTTGATTGACCAATGGGTTGCTTGACAATAAATCGTGAATAATTACTGTCTAGTTAGTGATAGCCTAGAAATACGAGCTTAAATTTCAAGCCGAGGTCGAGGTAATAAGGCGAGACACACATATCTGACGTTTCGAAATTAGCACACATTTACGCACTAAACCTGGTGCAGGATTTATCTGGTGAAGGAAGACTTTGCGAGGAAACGGAAGTGCCCAAGAAATTGCATCAATGGCTTGTGAAGTATGTCAAACCAGACTGTGTTAGCGTGGTAAACTGTGGCATAAACCCTCGAAAGAAAGTTCGTTCCCAGCAGTGGTATTGTCACGGGTGATGAAAAAGAAATGACTGTTCACTGTTAAGCACGAGTCTTTACCCAGTAAGAATCAGGTATCATTATCTATTGCGTTAACCCAGCTAATTAGCAAACAGGGCTTGGTAGATCTTTCTGATAGGTCTAAGCTGACAACAAAGGTTTATCTAAATTTAATGACACACAGGACCGTGTGATCTTGGTTGTTCTGAGTCAAGACTTTGTATATTTTAAATAGTACGTTTATCAAGTCCCCCGCCATACAGGAATTATTCTCTAAGGCATGGTGTTGGTTTAATTAAAAAGTCGAGGAAATCGAACCCTTAAATCACATACGCATAATTAGCAAACACGTATTTTCTTAGGTTAAATTTACAGCATTTGGCATGTCGTAAATGTAATATGGACAAAAAGATATTACTTAAACATGCAGGAGTGATTTAAAAAGATGAAAAGTAAAATTATATTCACTGCGTGTCTTTGATTCCTCGTTTAGAATTTATGAATAATTCAATGCACCCTTCATTTTGGTTTGTTTTTGTTATGTTTTATAACGCGAATATTTTTGGATTTGGTTTCTTCATTGTTTCAAAAGAATAATATGATACAAATTAGGCGCTATGATTTCATTTAAAGATATTTTTACTAATACATAGGGAGAGCTAAAACTTTCCAGAATAAATAAGAAATAAAAATACTATGAATGGTTAAATTATTTTTTGGTTTTTAAAAATAATTAGCGTTTATCTTACATGTCACTTGTATACAATAATTTAAGTTTCAAATAATTAATTAACTTAATTAGCAGACCAGATATTTATACTTCTTCTTCTTATTATCTAGCAGAATCTGATAGAAGGGTGGCTGGGTGGATTTATATTATGAAAATATTTGGCATATTTTTATATATGTCTAGCCTACCAATTTTAGCCGTGTGGGGCCGGCTTTAGAATTGCCCCACCCCTCTCCACCCATGGGAGTCGTAAGAGCCGACTGAGGGAATACCGGGGGAGTGGGCAGCAGCACTCCCTCGAGTATTAACAACATCCACTGCGATCGCCAACCCGCCTGCCAAGCGTGGCGATTACGGCACTATCCCCCATTTCTTGGGGAGGCCTATGTCCAGCAGTGGACGTCGAAAGCCTGATGGATGGATGATGATACCAATTTTAATAGTGATCGGTTGAATGTTATAAAATAACAAAGAACTGCATACGTTTACGCATTTATGGTGACTACATTAATTGGTAAACATCTATTTTTAAAAATGTCATATACGAGTATGATGTATTTACATATATTACATCCAGAACGGGATGATATATTTACTATTTTTATAGATAATATGTAGATATATTCAATCTGGAGTTGAAATCGAGGCCAACTAAACTATGAACAATGGATTGCACTTTTTATTTTATCTTCACAAAAACGAACTATATTTGGTTTCACTTCACGTCCGTTCTATATACCTACTATAGAGTAGTTATCGGAATAAACGAACGTATTTGCTAGTTAAGTGTCGTGTCTAATACAGTATGTATCGATATAAATCATCGACACAGTAATGCGATTTTAATGCGGTAAGTGCGAGCTGCGACCAAACGAGGTCCGCAAACTCATATTTGTTCATTTCTTGAAATGGGAAAGAAATAACGATAAATGATGAAGAATGGTGATTGTCTTTGTCTTTAAGGAACCCTTGTGAGCATTTTGCTCCTTTAAGCTTTTTTTTATTGCTTATAGTGGCAGCCGAAGCCCGGCCCACCTGACGATACATGGTAACTGACGCTCATGGACTCAACTATACCGAGAGTATTGTCAAGCCGCTGCTCACCACTGCAGATATGAAATGCAAGAATTAACAGCTGTTTCCTGCTACAACCAAATCACACCGATATGCTTCATGGCTGGTCACACGGGAGATAGTGGTACCAACCCGCTCGGGCCCGATGACTTCGACTTGGTTCCCAGCTCTATCACCAGTAATGCAATGGGTGATAATTGAGTACTTTTCTTAGTTGCCTCGTATGACACCCGTGGGAAATATGGATCCCCGCTGGATGGAGTCCCTGTGGGGGCAGTTTACTGATAGAGATCATTAATGTAGCGTAGTACTTTATCCGCGTATCACTATTCGCTACATAAAGTTTAAAGGGAACACAGAATCTATTGCAGTTATATAGATGAATGAACCACGCAAGAAAGAAGATAGAAATGATACATTATAATTAACCTCCATCCATCCATCCATCAGCCTTTCATCGTCCACTGCTGGACATAGGCCTCCCTAAATTGGGGGTTTTACCATAATCGCCACGCTTGGCAGGCGGGTTGGCGATCGCAGTGGATGTTCTTAGTACACAGGGGAACGCTGCTGCCCGGTCCCCCGGTAATCCCTTAGTCGGCTTTTACGACTCCCATAGGAAGAGACGGGGTGGAGCCATTCTTGGTGCCGGCCCCACACGGCAGAAATAATTAACCTAATTGGTGTTAAATTAAAAACAAATAGCGTAGAATAATTAATTATCCCTGTAGAATAATAAGCACCTTGATCACGTCCGGGGTGTGGCACAACAAGTGTGTCATATTATACATTCGAACGGTTTTATCACTGTTATGTATTGTTATAATACTAAACACATGATTAATCGAACTAGCCGTGTGTATACTTACTCCGTGGTAAATCTCCTTGTTTAAGCGTGAATACTAAGCTCTAAAAGGACATAGATACGCTTTTATACAGTCTTGGACGCGAAAAATTAATTTGTAAAGAAATGAATGGTGCCAATTAATAGCTTCATATTTACCAAATCACCATTCCAATTTAGGGGGTAGCTTGGCTATTTGGATTCGGCGTCCCATTGCATTAAAGCGACTAGTGTCTAATGCACAATTTACATAATAGAACGGCCATAAAATCCAACAAAATAGAATCCAAGTCAGTTGTGTAAGCTTGTTTCTCAGTATCCAGTAAGATAGCAAGGGTAATTAATGAAGCAAAAACAGAAGTCCAAAAGGGAATAGTCTTTTTTTTTTTTTTGTTTTTTGGCAAAGGTTTTAGAACATTATTGCCAATTTCGCGTTATTTTGTTACTATACAACACAATTGATGCCTTTTAGAATTTTGATGTTTTACGGTTCTGAAACAAAAAGTTAACTATCTAACTACTAGCTAATATAAAATCTTACCTATATTTACTGTAAAAACAATGAGGAACAAGTTAACGATGGGTGTTAATAACAATACATGAAAAATAAAATAATTAAAAAACTAATGTTTTATATTATTTAAGTTTAAAAAAGATGATATGATATTTATAGTGGTATTGTTTAAGTTACATAGGATGTTGTCTATATGTACAGGGAGTGAGAAATTATGGTTGATGAGTGCTTTAAACAATGGGCTATGGTCGAAGTTTGGGCAGGCAAAAAAGATGTGGTTCAAGTCTCCTATGTCAATCCCACATTCACAAAGGGAAGAGTCCCTTACCCTGATCTTGTTAAAGTGGACAGGAGAACAGCAATGTCCAAATCTCATGCGTGATATAGACGAAGCTATTCTCCTGTTACATTTGAATTTAGAAAACCATGGTTTAAGTATAATCTCAGATTGGTACTTAGCGAAGTTGGTGCCTGAACGTTTGCTAGTTATGCATCATCTTTTTGTCCATCTAGCTTGTAAGTCACGACTAGGAAGAAGAAGGAGATCTTGAGCATAATTTTTAAAAGGAACTTTGTCACCACAGATTACAGAGTCCTTAGCAATTCTATCTACCCTGTCATTGCCAAGTATTCCACTATGACCTGGAACCCAAGCTAAGTGGACAGTATAATTTAGAAAAAAACATTTCAGTAATAACTGTTTGGAATTGAGGATCAGCCAGTTTCTGGGGCAAGATTTAAAAGGGTTACCTATTAAGGTTTGTAGTGCACTTAGCGAATCAGAAAAGATTACAGACTTATTTAATTTAAATAAAAGTATATAATTTATGGCTTCCATGATACCCCTACATTCTCCAAGGAAAACTGAAGTTTCAGGGGGACATTTTATTTTCTGGACAATATTATAATTTTGATGTAGCAGTCCAACCCCAACACCTCCATCCTGATGCATTTTAGATGCATCGGTAAATATAAGGTGCCACCCATTCCAGAGTCTATGTACTGTATCCTGGAACTGTTTATTATTGGAGATACCATCTTTATTTATATATATTTGTAGCATTTGACATGCTTAGCACTATCCATTAAACACAAAGTGAAAAATGTGAAATCGAAAATAACAGTCAGGAGCAGGATTTGAACCTGCATCTTCTGGATACCGTCCAGATGCTTTACCAATTCAGCCATCCTGACAATTGCTCCTGACTGCTAATTTCGATAACACATCATACTTAACGTCTTTGGGTGACGCCTGCGCCATCTGTCAGACGTATTTTCATACATTATACCGACCAGGTAAACTTAATTTTACAATTAAGATTTTTACCTAATAATGACGCAAACCCTATAAATATTTATATATATTTGTAGCATTTGACATGCTTAGCACTATCCATTAAAAAGTCAAGTCAAAGTTAATTATGGGTTTAAATAGGATACTTTCAAAAGTAAATTCAAACAGTGGTAGTCTATTAGTTCTATGGGTTGGGAATCGTAAATTTAGAATTTTTATGTAACTTGTAACTAGGCAGGGGATTTTTTTGTGGAGCCAATAAGGTAGGGATACATACGAATATAATAGCTGTAATTTTGGAAAAATAGGGTGTGAAGAGAACTGGAATGTACGAAATAGGAACATATCCGATAGGTATTGTCTCCTTATGTCCAAGGGAGGTTCAGCACATTCCACCTGCATGGCACATTTAGAGGTCGACTTCATTGCACCCAGTATAATACGAAGTGCTCTAGCTTGAATATTATCGAGTCTGCTGAGAGCACTTTTATTTGCTGGATCAAAAAGGAATGAGCCATAGTCCATAACACTACGGATTGTAGCATTGTACAGTAATTTTAAGTAGAAAGGATGGGCACCCCACCAAACACCTGCCAAGCATCTTAATATGTTCAAATGTTTTTCAGCTTTGGTAGTTACAAAGTTTAAATGTGAAGAAAAGTTTAATTTTGAATCTAATATAAGGCCTAGAAACTTTTTTTCGTTTGTTACTGGTATTCTAGTATTATTATAATATATATCAATTCTAGGTTTTAGACGTTTCCTTGTGAATAACACCACAGAACTTTTTAAAGGGGCTATATCTAAGCCATTATTAATTAGCCAAGAATTTAAGGCTTGAAGAGCCTGTGTTATATTATATGTAGACTTAACTACATTCTGATCTGTATAATATAAACATAAGTCATCAGCGTATTGTAATATACGACAATATGGTATAACAACTTTATTTAAATCGTAGGTGTAAATGTTAAAAAGGAGGGGACTTAATACGGAGCCTTGGGGCAGGCCCTTGTATAAAGATCTCGTACATACTATATCATTATCAACTCTAAGTTGAACTATACGGTCAGTAAACAGATTGATAATAAAATTAATGATTTTTGTAGGTATGGAAATCCTTTCCATCTTGTTTTTGAGTACGGGGAGAACCACATTATCGTATGCTGAGCATAAATCTAAGAAAATAGCAATAGTGGACTCATTCCTCAAGAAAGAGAGCCTTATGTCAGTAACAAGAATGGATAAGCTGTCTAAGGTTCCCTTACCTTTTCTAAACCCATATTGGGAGTTGGGTAGAAGGTCTCTACTTTCAAGGAACCATTCGAGGCGATTTTTAATTAGGTGTTCTGCAATTTTTATCAGGACTGAAGACATGGCAATGGGGCGATAATTACCCGGATCTTCTGAATTTTTGCCAGGTTTTAAAATGGGTATGTTTACCTGGGTCTTTAATGGAGTTGGAATATATTCTAAATTAATCATTAAGTTCACCATTTCAAGGTAATAATTTAGAGTCTGTTGATCTGCATTTGTCATAAACGAATAAGGAATACCATCCAAACCTGGAGAAGAGTCCTTAAGGGAAGAAAGAACGAGATGTAATTCCTCTAGGGAGAAGGGAGCGAAAATGTCATTACAAATTGTTGAACTTGATGTTATTTGTCTAATGTTAGCATCTGGGATAGGAGGAGCTAATTTGTTCATAAAAGCTTCATAGCAGCTTCTGTATCTAGGAAACGGAGCTGAGGGGTCTCTGAAAGTTCCTCGAAAGCGGCGAATTGATTTCCATACGGATGAAGCTTTTATATTAGGGGAAACAGATGAACAGAAATGTTTCCTACCCTCTGATTTTTTGTGGTGTAGTAGGTGTTTTGTGTCAGACATAATTCTGACTAGGTTATCATAGTTCTCATTTGTCATGTTATGACAGTATGCTAATTCAGCTTCTTTCCTTTTTTTAATTGCCGCCTGACATTCGGGATGCCACCAAGGAGGTGATCTATGTTTTGAGTTATGTATTTTAAAGGGGAATGATTGCTTAGCTGCAGAATGTATATGTTTTATAAGTGAATCAAGACAGGTATCTATGTTATCAGGGGAAAGGGGGGGAAGAGTAAAAGATTGTTCTAAAATATATGTGAATTTAGACCAGCTAATTAAATCAATTTTATTAGGTACATTATACTGCAGTAGTGGTTTATATGGGGTAGGAAGGATTTTTGAAAAAGGGAGGTCAAATATTACAGGGAAGTGATCACTGCCAAAAGTAGACGCCAGGGTATTCCATGACATTGAGGGAGCCAGAGTTGCTGTTACTATAGTTAGATCTACCGCACTTGTTCTTTCATGGGGTTTTGTACGGCGTGTAGGAGATCCAGAGTTTAGTATACATAATCCTTTACTGTCCGTAATATTAAATATAAGTTGAGCTAATGAATCTGAGTTGTCACATCCCCAGACTTGGTGATGGATATTGAAATCTCCCATAATGATGAGAGGGCCTTTAATATTTGCTAATATGTTTGAAATTTCATGAAGTATGTTAAAGGATGGATGAGGTATGTATATGGATATGAAAGTAATGCTTTTAAAGTTTATTGCGACTATGGAAAAGTTGTCTGATAATGATGAAGATGGTAAATGTACAAGATGAGAATTTACAGAATTTTTGACAAGTATGGCTGTGCCACCATACCCGTCACTTTTATCATCTCTGAAACATTGGTAATGTGATATCCTAAATAAAGCATCACATTTAAGCCAAGTTTCCGAGATGGCTATAATAATGGGATCATATTTATTAATAAGATTTAATAATTCATGTTTTTTATTTTTTATGCTTTGGCAGTTCCATTGTAGCCCTAGGGAGGCCATTATGGATGGGTCGAGGTAAAGAGGATCGTGTAGAATGAGCAGCGTTGGTCGGTTGATGGGAGTGGAGAATTTTAGTCAATGAATGGAGAAGTTCTATGATAGTTTCTAAAGATGTATTGTGATCAGGGGTAGGGTATGCTACACCATTGTTACTTATTGTAGTTGGATCACGAATTAGTGCTTGATGAGCTGCACAATCATAACCCTGTCTTGGTGGCGGATGGGAACGAGGTTTTAAATATATGGTCTTAGTATATGATGATGAACCTGAGTGTGATGGGGATGTATTACCAACAACTGTTTTAGCAAAGGAATTTTTTGTAGCATCACTGTAACTTTTACCTTTAATAGGTGAATGAAGTTTAAAAGCTTCCGTATAAGATATATTTTTTTCTGCCATAGAAATTTTGATTGATTTTTGTCTGCTGTACTCTGGGCAGCACTTATTAGTTGCAAAGTGTGATCCAGAGCAAAACAGGCATGGAGTTGATCCCTCCTCAATGTCGCAAGAATCTCCAGAGTGTTCTTGACCACATTTGTAACAACGTGGTTTTGACCTGCATAACATTTTGGTGTGACCAAAGCGGCAGCAATTGAAGCACTGGATCGTTGGATAGTAGTATTGTTCAACAGATAAAGAATTATAGCACATGAAAACTTTTGATGGGAGAGTCTGTCCATCGAATGTTAATACACACGTTTGAGTCGGTTTATAAGTAGGAATGCCATCTACTATAACTTTGTAATTTAATCGTCGAACTTTTATAACCTCTATGTTCTCTATAGGCACTTTAATGTTTTCTAGTATTTCTGCTTCTGACCATTCATGTGGAATGCCTTTCACTATTCCTAAACGCTTGTACTAAATGTTGGAATGAAAGCTTTGAGGTTATTAATTTGAATAACATCATTTTTTATAAAATCATTTGCAAAATTATATGTAGTGAATGACAGTGAAATCCTATTGCGGCCAATACGTTGAATACTGCCATCAATAATGTTGTTGAAATTATTCTTTCGTAATAATCTACCAAAATTGATGGGGTGTAAATATCCATTTGTGTCGGTTGTTTGGACATGAACTACAAATGGCCCTTTATCCACGGAGTTATAGGACTGTCTGCCAGACGGTACATATGCTGGAATGTTGGGTGTTTGGGACGGAGTAGGGGTAGCCGAAACTAGGGAATCTGTAACCTGGGTAGTATCTAAAGGAGTAGTTGTAGTACTATTATTACATATCTGTCCTAGTGCCAAGACAGAGTCTTGGGAATGCGCCTTGATTTCTTTATTCTTCCTATTATGTTTCTTTGGGTGTTTTTTTATGGTGTTCATAGAACCATTGCTGAAATGAAGATTTTCCTCTATGTATGTTTCAGAGGATGAATCGGAACCCACTGAAACAAATTCCGCTGGGGATGGTACATTAGGGGGTTGGTTAATCGGGGGCCACCCACCCCCCGATTCTTCGTCCATGAGGACGAAAGAAAAGGTTTTTGTTTTGACGAATAACTGTCACCAGAAACAAAAGAATAAATTTTTTTCACTCACCTGGAAATACGATAAAATGATATATTTTGTATATAACTAATGAAAATGAATAACTACATGAGGCACACTAAACACTATTAGGTAGAACCGTAATTAATTGAAGAAATATTTTCCAGAAATTTGCCAATAAACCGATCTCTAACGCAACCGCTGAGCCACCCAAGTCGGGAATAAAGTCAATATAAAGATATAAAGCAACGAAACTCGCACTAGAGGTGACGCACAGCATAGATAACTAGATCAGACATCAGTCAAAACGAAAAAACAAAATAGAATATGACACATGGAAGTACTAAGTACTTTATTGTTAGTCTGAGTTTGTACGTAGTATTTACTTCCACGATCTGTCACAATGTCACTGTTTTCTGTTCTCAGGTTGTATTTTCGATACTATAACTTCTTTTTATTTTTCTCAATTTCTTGATAGAATGTTAAGTTGATATTTTCTATATTTTGAATAGAAAAAGGTAATAACTTTTTTACGATCTCTGCGGAGAATCTGTGGATTGAGGCTGACTGACCGCATTCGAAACAATGACGTAAGAGAGCGAGTAGGTATGAAAGAGAGTATTGGTGTAAAGATGCGAAAGGGAATGCTCCGATGGTTCGGACATGTGGAAAGAATGCCGGACGAGCGACTGGCTAAGAAGATATACAATGTGAAAGTGGAAGGATGTAGGTACAGGGGGAGACCGAGACTTACCTACTTAGACCAAATTGGTCATGTATTGAAGAAAGGTGGAGTCAGGAGTCTCCGAAACCGGCAAGCGTGTATGAAGAGAGTTATGAATGTTGAGGAAGCGAGAGATGTATGCAAGAATAGAGCCTCTTGGCACTATGTTCTCTCTGCCTACCCTGCAAGGGAAATGGCGTGTGATAAGTAGTAGTATTTTAGCGTTTAACGACTCGTCTTTATCCGTGTGGTGACGGACTAAGAATACAAGTGTCACCACCCCATTCTTTCCCGCGGGTGCCGTACGAAGCGACTAAGGGAAGTGGGCAATTATCATCTATTGCATGACTGGTGGTAGGGCTGGGTACTAAGTGGGAGTACTCACTTGGTATCAGGCCCCAGTGGGTTGGTACCACCATCTCCCGTGTGACCGTTCCATGAAGCACATCGTTGCGTTTTGGTTGTAGCAGGAGATAGCCGTTTATATTTCAATGAATTGGTGAGCAGCAGCTTGACAATACTCTCGGTATAGTCGAGGCCATGGGCGACGGTTACCTTTTACCATCAGATGGACCGTGGCTCGTCTGCCACAACATGCAATAAAAAAAAATTTAAAAAAACTCGTATAAGCATACGAGTTCAAGTCTAAGGTGGGAACAAACATTGTTTAAGAAACAGAAAAATTAAAATATAAGTAAACCTTTTTGCGACTTCATTAAGCTTTAATGTCGTAACAGTCTCTGTGGCCCAGACTATCTAGACAGAGCGGAGAAAATTCTTTGACATGTATGAGCGAGAACACAAGATACAATTTACTGGTGCAAAAAACAGACAAAGCCATAGATTTTTGTCTTTGTCGCCGTGGCCAGTTTTCGGTATTGTCACGATGTCAAAATGCTTTGTCTGTCACGATCCAACTGACATAATCGAACATTTTGTATAAAAATTCGGGTTTTAATTAAAATTTAATGTTAATTTGTGTAAATGAGTGTTTTGAGAAAAAGACTACGTGATAATAGTGCTTGTAAAATAGTGTACTATGCTACAAAAGCTACAGCGAGCGATAAAATACAGGTATAACATTTCATTCATATGTAGTCGAAAATGAAATAATTTATTATTGAATGCTATAAAGTGATATAAAATGGGCTTTTTTACTTGAAATTAATAATTGCTACTAAGATACACTCGCAAAACACGTTTTCTAGCTAAATTTCTATTACTTTGAATTGTTTCGGTGTTGCCTTATTGCGAATTTAATTTGCCCAGTTTTCACTTTACTAATAAATTTATATGTCATTTATGAGACGATGATAAAAAATTACCATTTTAGGTTTTCCTCTAATCCAGATGCGAGATCGAAATGGGTGGATGCTACGGGAAAACGAGGCAACCCACGAAATACCCAAAATATGCTACACGATATTTTGTTGATGTTTCATTATACATAATAAGAAAATAGTAACGTTGGGAGCAAAATCATTGCCAGTGAATATGTTCATGTACGAGTAAGTATAGCTTTTAAAGTCTTTGTACTTCAACTTTGTAAGTAAATCTCAATTCTAGATTATGACTACCGCTGTAGTCATAATCTAGAATTCAGAGAAACTAATTTGCTCTCTCTCTTGTGACACCTGTCTGGGATTTAAGGGTTTCAAAATAAAACCCAGGAGTAAAACAAAATTAAATAAGATATATTCACACCCCAAATGGTAGGTGGCAACACAAATTTATAAGGTCCTATAGCTAACTTCACCACTATAGAGTAGTATAATACTCTCTCTCCCGTGGGACCGGCCATGAAGCACATCGTTGCGTTTTGGTCGTAGCAGGAGATAGCCGTTTATTCTTTCATTATATATCGGGGAAATGAAATGGTGAGCAGCGGCTTGACAATACTCTCAGTATAGTTGAGTCCATGAGCGACAGTTGACATTTACCATTAGATGGGCCGTGGCTCGTCTGCCACTAAATGCAATAAATAAAGTTCTTATTCAATTAATTAAATCAGCGCTGGAAGGATGATAATTCTTTACTTATTTGACCCAGAAAAGAAAGAAAAGATAATTTATTTGTATTCTTGTGTACTATTATTTTATTAAATATAACTTATTATTATTTACCAGATGAGATATCGAACAGAACGGCAATTTATGGAGAAGCAATAAGCATCAAGGCTCAAAGTCTTGGTGTTTCTCTACGTGATCGAATTCTTATTACGGATACGGAGGTAGAACGTGAATATCCGACATAGCCCGTCGAGTTTGCATGCTGAAGTGGCAATGAGCAGGCCATATCGCTCGACGAACTAACAACCGTTGGGGAAAAAGGTTCTCGAGTGGCGACCACGTATTGGACAGCGCAGCGTCCACCAGATGGACCAAATATATGGTCAAAGCGGCAGGGAGCCGTTGGATGCAGTCAGCACAAGCCCGCTAGTTCTGGTATTCTCTTTGGGGAGGCCAATTTCCAACAGTGGACGTTTAAAGACTAATGGTTGGATGAATAGAAGGGGTGGCAGATTTACTTTTAAATAATCATTTTGATAAACGTTGCGATTTTCAATAAAATATTTGTTACGAAGTGTTTCTTATTTACGACCTAGTTACAGACCTCATTCTAACTATCGTTTAATTTGCCCAAATATGGTTAAATATTTGTGAACCTGGAAACATTTAAAAAAAATATTGCTGTTTCAAGTGAGGCCACGCCGTGGCTCCGTCTAGTAGTTCTTAGTCTGAGCTCTGTGGTGACGAAATATTTTGTATTATAATACTAGATTCTGGCCCTAATGTTATCCACGTAGACTTTCAGTATATAAATAAGTCACTCTACGGTACATTATGTAAAATCCTTTTTTTTAGTTCTAGACTATATATCTGTATAATTTCATGTCAGTTCAGTAGTGGCGTGAAAGCGTAGTATAGAAATAAGCAAGCAAACTCACTTTTGCATCAATAATACTAAGTAAGGATTTAAATGCGTGATGGTAAGCAGTTATCCGCACTAGTGTCACACTAGGACTGACCACTAAATTAATGTCACACAGTTCCAGTGGTCCGCCAATACAGGCGGAGAGACGGCACACGGTGCCTTTATTTAGTGGGTGAGAGTCCACATTATCCTGTTCGTTACCCCGTACGACGTAGTGTGCGGTTAGGTGCATTTATTTCCGCCTTAACAAAAAAAAACAAAAAAGTGTGGCACTAGGTCAGTTATTTGATGTCACTATTTTGTAAGTGGATGCTACTTCCTTGATCAAGCCGATGTATTAATGCAAAATTCAGAAGTGTACTAGTATTTTTCTTATAAAAGACAAATATTTGTCCGTGTGGTGACGGGCTAAGAATACAAGTGTCACCACCCCATTCTTTCCCACGGGTGTCGTATGAGACGACTATGGGAAGTAAGCAATTATCATCCATTGCATGACTGGTGGTAGGGCTGGGTACCAAGTGGGAGTACTCACTTGGTATCAGGCCCGAGCGGGTTGGTACCACCATCTTCCGTGTGACCGGCCATGAAGCACACCGTTGCGCTTTGGCTGTAGCAGGAGATAGCCGTTTATTCTTTCATTTCATATCGGTGAAATGAAATAGTGAGTAGCGGCTTGACAATACTCTCGGTATAGTTGAGTCCATGAGCGACGGTAACCATTTATCATCAGATGGGCCGTGGCTCGTCTGCCACTGCATGTAGCAAAAAAAATATTTGATTTCACATTTCTTCTTGACATGCATTGTTCTATTCTGTCTGAACATGCATTGTTCCTCAATCAAAAGAGTATGTATTTGTTACCTTTGTAATAAGGCTCTTTGACAGAAAGATTCTTAAAGTTCAAGAAAAAAAGTGAATTTGGATTGGTAGTAGAACATTGAAAGAGAAACTAAGGTTAATAAATTGAAAAAAAATACAATATCAGCCTTGTTTCCAAATAATAAAAACAGACGATGTTAAACCACCAAGCTTTAAATACTCAAAGATGACGTCTAATAGAAAACTAAAGACTAATAGATACTCTGTGCAAAGATAGGATCAAACAAAAAGCATAAACCGATTCATTCGCACTAAATAAAGCGCTTCCTGAACAAACAGTAGAGGTTGATTCACAATGAAGCATAATAATCACTGGGCCATACAGCGTTATGCCGCAATGAATTAAGTCATTGTTTCTTTGATGCTATTGTGAAGCTACGGATTGCCGGACCGGCCCTTCCCTCAATAGCCATCATGAATTGTAGCCCTGCACTGCGTAATTTTCCACAAACTACCTCTTTATAAAGCTAAGCGCAAAAAAAAAACACAATTTGGGACTCGTGAAAGATGCTCGTGGTTAGAATGTTAAGTTAATTTCATTGTTGTTATACAATTTCGGATTATCTGGAAGATAAAACAAAATAGTTTTGAACTGCTCCTCATTTTATATTGTAAGAAATATAAGATTTAAAAAAGTGGCTCATGAGTTTCTTGCCGGGTTCTTCTCATGAAAAGCCTTACTACGGAATCCGGCCGCTTGTGGCGATTGCAATCGTGACATTGCGGATGCACTTGCTACTTCAAGCGCTCTTGTTAGTTATTAGTAAGTAACTTTGACGATTTTAAGTGCTATTATAATAAGCCTATGAAATAAAGTTATTTTTGATTTTGATTTTTTTTTTTAATTGGAGTAGAGTGTCAACAATTTAAGCAGTTGTAATTAAATAGAAACTTTTTTCTAAATCTATGTGCACTAATTGGTGCAATGACGACCCAACTGTTATTGAAAACTGGGTAACTGACTGGCAAATTATTATAAAAGTGGAAAAAGAGAGATTTACTGCGAGAGGGATCCCGCTCGAGAAAAAACTAATATATTATTTTGGCGTCTCTAAGCACAAAACAGTTTTTTTTATTTTTTGTCTGTTTGTCGGTTCGGGCATCACGCAAAAACAGATTTTGATAAAACTTTTTTTTTTTGGCTTTTGAACAGACTTACAAATCGATATAAAGTTTATCCCGCTAAAATATCGTGGAATTGAGATATAACCTAAAAACTAGATTTTGGCTGCGGCAGAGTAGTAGCGGCAGTTTTAAATAATATTTTTTGACATTTCATCCGTTTTTTTTTTAAAGTAAATTAATAGTAACATAAATATTTAAATAAATATTCACAGACATTTTCACACAACGTCCTTTGGTCCCAAACTAAGCTTAACGCTTGTGCTATGGGTACCAAATTACGGACATAATACATATTATATTTATTTTTATTTGTAAATACATACATATAATAGATAGAAAACACCCAGACGCAATACAAATATCTGTGTTCATCACACAAATAATTGTCCTGAGTTGGAATCGAAGCCACGACCTCGTGCATGGAAGTCGGTTACCCTTCCGACTACGCCACGAGGCCCTTACATCATATCTAGAAAGAACGCGGCCTAGACACCACCTTCACTTCCTTCACAGGGAAAGCATAGCAATCGTAACGTAAGCTCATTGAGGACCACATAGGTACCACCTCCCAAATTTCATATAACTACACATATAAATATAACACATACAACCCATAAATCAAGAGAATGAAAAAAATTGAATATATAAATAATAAATTCACCGTAATATTTTTCACAGGGGCGTATAGGGTGAATAAATCAATGTGTTGAATAAATCGTTGGCCCTGTACTAACGATAGCTTACCGACACACCTTTTTAATATACCTTTAATGAAAGATAATACACATTTAAGGTACTTTTATATGAAAAACGAAAGCAGTGATACTGAGTGAGGAAAACACTAAAATACACACTTTAAGACAAAAGTATCGAGTTTCTTAATAAGTTTTTAAAAAAATTGTTACCATAGTCCCCGAAACCGGATTAAATGCTTTGATGAAGCGAGAGATGTATACAAGAATAGAGCCTTTTGACACTGTTCTCTCTGCCTACCTATTCTTTTCTTTTTTTTTGTTTAGGCGGGAAAAAATGTACCTAACCGCACACCCCGTCGTCCAGGGCAACGAACAGGGTAGTGTGGGGCCTTCACCCACTAAAGAAACCGCGTGCCATCTTTCCGCCTGAGTTGACGGACCACTGGTACTGTGTTGGATTACTTCAGTGATTCTCTCTGCCTACCTGACAAGGGAGATCGCGCAATGTAATGTAAGTAAGTTTAAAAAAAGTGATTTTGAAATTTGCGCGTGGCCCTTAAAACTGATAACGAAAAATATTATGAAGAAATCTATTGCGATCTCGAATTGAGATCTTACTAATATTATAAATGCGAAAGTGAATTTGTTTATTTATTATGCTTTCTCGCCGTGACTACTGAACTAATCATCATAGGATTTTTATCCTGGAAAAATGTAAAGTTGTAGTGAGCCGTAAAGTGATGTATTTATATTCTGAAGTCTACGGGGACGAATTCGCGGTTAGAATGATAATATAGAACATATGGATATTAGTAGAGAAAACTTAAACTAATTTATCATTAATATATTTTTAATTGAAAACACTGTTTCACTCGAGATTCAATTTTTTAAATACCCTATTTATTTTAAAACTTTTTATTAAATCATGCAGCCTAAGTTCTAAAGTAATTAACGCTCACATATATCGAACGCCGTCTACCAACTTTTATAAACAAGCAAGCTTGTTTAAATACTATTAGTGACTTGGCAATTTAACTTTTGATATCGATATATAATTATTTATTCTAAAAAGGTAAAAGAGGGATACGTTGTAGCCAGATTATCAAATAGGCTACTTAATGATGTGACCGATCATTCCATGAAACCGAACCTAACAAAAAGTAACCATTTCATGAATTGACTAATTCTAAGATATGACCAAGACAGATACTCCACTCCTTCATGGAACTACAAAATTACGTGAGGCAGAATATGTTCCTTGCCAGACTAGGTATCTATATAAAGCAAAATTTAGTTTTTAATAATGCCCATATCTCTAGTTAATGGATACCGACTCTTCCAAAGGTAGTGCTCTGAGGAATTGTTCGATATATTACCAGCATCAACATTGCACCACCAACTAACTGTCACAGAGTAAACCGACTTACCGCGAGTCTTTACACTATGACTACATTCAGGATTCTTGTCATGTATTATAATAATAATGTACATGCAGGCTCTTAAACTAAATTCCAGCTGCAGTGTCTGCTGGACATAGGCCTCCCCGAGAGTTTCACTGCGCACGGCCCTGTGCCTGTATCCAACGACTGCCTATGAAGATGACTTTTGACTATGCCTTCTTAAAATTTTGAGAAGCGGACTTTTTCTACAGTAGGCAGTCTTGATCGGCTATTTACTTTAAAGAAACTTACAGTTAATAATTAAAAAAGATGGCGTTACCTTTCTGTAATATTGGTTTATAAATCTTGGCTATAAAATATACACGGCTATTATACATCACAGCTGTATACACGTTCATATCACGGCCGTACGCCGCAATATTCGGGCCACTTTCAACAGCCATGATTAACGACCTCTACGCTCGCGAGAGTTACAAACACTACTATTACATTCGAGAACAAACCTTATTAATAATATAAATGTTTAGCGGGTAATCGCTTTTTCAGATTTGATTTTATATTTAACTAGAATTTGCTCTTCAGAATTGGCTCAATATAATAGCCAAAACAGTTATTTCACAGATACCGTATATTTTTCCGGGATAAAAAGTAATCTATGTTGTTTTTTGGGTCGCGGACTATATGTATGCAATATTTCATGATGTTATAAGTAGTAACAGCGTGAACGCGTAACAAACAAACAAACGTCCTCTCTCTTCTGTCCGTGTGGTGACGGACTAAGAATACAAGTGTCACCACCCCATTCTTTCCCACGGGTGTCGTATGAGGCGACTAAGGGAAGTAAGCAATTATCATCCATTGCATGACTGTTGGTGGGATCGCCAGCCCGCCTGCCAAGCGTGGCGATTACGGCACTATACCCCCATTTTGGGGAGTCCTATGTCCAGCAGTGGACGTCGAAAGGCTGATGGATGGACGGATGATGCATGACTGGTGGTAGGGCTGGGTACCAAGTGGGAGTACTCACTTGGTATCAGGCTCGAGCGGGTTGGTACCATCATCTCCCGTGTGACCGGCCATGAAGCACATCGTTGCGTTTTGGCTGTAGCAGGAGATAGCTGTTTATTCTTTAATTTTATATCGGTGAAATGAAATGCTGAGCAGCGGCTTGACAATACTCTCGGTATTGTTGAGTCCATGAGCGGTTACCATTTATCATCAGATGGACCGTGGCTCGTCTGCCACTACATGCAATAAAAAAACGAACGCATTTTTGCATTCCTACTAATTATTATAAACTTGGTTCTGCCGACGACTCCGTCCGTGTGGACTTCAGTACGTAAATAAGTCAGTCTGCGTCACACTAATAATCTCTTTGCAAATATGGCTATCACAGGAACTATCTATTTATCCCGAATAAAATGTTGTCTGTGTCCTTTTCTGTGTTCTAAACTATACATATGTGTGCAAAGTTTCATAATGATTGGTTCAACAACCAAACTCTCATTTATAATATAGTGTTGCGTATAACTTCCCCACTAATTTTCATCATATTTTTTAATATAAAAGTGACTTATAATAGAGTGTAGGACTTATAAGACCTATGAGGGAAGAATTAAAAAAGGAATCAATGTCCTTTCTTGAAATTCATATCAACTTACGGATTTAGTTTCATGAGATACAGTTCATTAGTACAAACAACCTAAGCTTTTTTTCAGGCTTTATTAATTTTAAATTCAGTAATAGAACGTTTTATTTAAAACGTGTATTAACGTGAACTAAGCTCTAAAGTTTCATAGCTCCTGGTCGAGACAGTAGGCGGTTGAACTTACTAACTTTGTAAACGGAATGAGATAATTTAATGCCGGCCCGCTAACCTCCGATCCTGGTATTATGTGGGAGGCTGTATCTTCACGGGTATATGCTCACGTGGAGCAGCTAATTAAATTTTGTACTAGATAAACCGACATTGTACATCATGCCTCCTTGTTTCACATAAAACCTTATAATCTGTACTATTATGAAACTCGAACAAAGCCGTGTCTATACATTATGACTACTGTATTTAGGCTATTTATACTTCGTCTAAACACTTATTTTACTTAATACTTTCTGATATTTACGCGAATGTTACACATTTTGAAATAAAACTTCGTTTACGGAATCTATCTATCTATTTTTTACAACATTCACTGAAAAAAAGCTCTTTTGATTTGATATTTAGCAATATCGATATAATAATGAATATTCAAGTTGATCTTTCCATGTAAAATAATAAGTAGTGTAAATCAAAATATTTTATTTACATAAGTAAATAAATTAATAAATAAATATTGACGGACATTTCACACAACGTCCTCTGGTCCCAAACTAAGCTTAACGCTTGTGCTATGGGTACCAGATTACGAATATAATACATATACCACTTTTTTTTTAGTAAATACATACATACAATAGATAGAAAACACCCAGACGCAGTACAAATATATGTGTTCATCACACAAATAATTGTCCTAAGTGGGAATCGAACCCACGACCTCGTGCGCGGAAGTCGGTTACACTACCGACTACGCCACGAGGCCCGTTATGTTTATAAAACAATACAAAACATTAAGCGAAAATAAACTCGATTGATAAGAAATTGAATAGGTTATTTATTATTACATCATTAAGACATGATATTAACTCCAATCAAAACCCGAGCTATCAAAGACTATTTTTAGAGTTTTTGTCTGTTTATGTCATCCTTCCATCCATCCATCCATCAGCCTTTCATCGTCCACTGCTGGACATAGGCCTCCCCAAGAGAACGCAACAACGAGCGGTCCCGTCATGGGGGATAATGCCGTAATCGCTACGCTTGGCAGGCGGGTTGGCGATCGCAGTGGATGTTGTTAATACTCGAGGGAGTGCTGCTGCCCACTCCCCTGGTATTCCCTCAATCGGCTCTTACGACTCCCGTGTGTAGAGAGCGATGGGACAATTCTAAAGCCGGCCCCACACGGCGCATTGGTTCATGTATCACGCAAAAATTACCAATCGGATTTCTATAAACCTTTTTTTTATAGTTCTTGATTGGACTTCTTACTTCTGGTACTTGTCTTATCCTGCAACTATACCAAGAACCTGAGATATAACCTAGGGTTTTCCTTGCAACAGAACAACGAGCAAAGGTTAGTGCCGTAATAAATATTTTCTATGCTGAAGCTCTTACAGATCCTGTCTGTACATTTAAGACATTTGTGATAATAACACTGTATTTAGCTATTGCACGCCTCATAAGCGAATCGTTGAGGTGGGTACTACTGTCGTTTCATGAAGAACAACTGATTTTTCAAACTTAAAATGTCTCTATTTATCATATATTGCACTTGTAAAATAATATATATTATACACACACATATCAAGAAAAAACACTATTTTTAACACTCATGATATTTTGGATGCCATTTTTGTTATTTAAACTAGTTAAAAAACTGTTTAAGAAAGATCTGTCTTGGACGTCCGTGTATCTGTTGGTATGTTCGGATAATGTATGTTAACACGATAACAACCGAAATACTTTGTTAATCGATTCTTTTTTTTTTCTTACGCTTCAGTATAATATAATTAAGAATATCACTTTTCACGGTCTGATTCGATGAGGTTTAACTGTTATTAAATAAACAAAAAAATAGTGAATATTTAAGGTCGATTCGATGGTACAGTGGTACACTAAAACCAGCGCTATCTACCTTATTTAGTGAGAACTACTTCTATAGCACCAATATAGTAGTACTTCTTAAAATTAGCGCTAGATGGCGTATAAGACATGAGAACCACATTAGTACTTTTTGAAATTAGCGCTATTTATGTGATTTATTGAAAACTACTTAGTAAGACCAATACATTGTTAGTTACTTATCAAATAATCAATTTTATTGTAAAAAATGAAGATTATAAGGCGTGCATTTTTGGATTTTCTAAATTTTGTTATTTGGGTAATGCATGAAATGAAGGCATATTGATTAGATTTTTTGTCAGTTTGTTTATGCGCACATCACGCAAAAACTACTGAAATGGTTTAGTACTGAATGGGAAAACTTGTTTCTTAAAAACTGGTATAGGTTTATTTTATCTCGCAATTGTGTCGGAAACCTGAGACATAAACTCTTGATGAAATCTTGGCGAACGATCAACTCGCAGATTAAACCAGGCTGGCATGGATAAATCCAACTGTAACGCAGATATAAATCCAGTTCTTTTGGGACTAGCTCGGCAGTCCGTGAGTAATCGCATCAGATCACTGACATCACTCACTCCAGAGTATACGCTTCCCAAACTTTAAGTAAAATCTATAAAAGAATTTGAAACGCCCTTTTGTATCACTTTAATATTGGTGTGTTTTAAATTCCATGCAGAGATCTTGAGATCAATCGTCATTCTTCGATTAAAAGCCGATGCCAATGTCTTTGCAGACATACGTCCCGTAGCTGAGCACGAGCGGAGTAGTATATAATAACCATATACGAGTAGGTTGGCATCTCGAGTTTTAAGTCACAATGACATTCTACATTACCTGCTGAGTGTTGTAGGTTTGATTCTCACACAGGGAAAATTTTTGTATGATTCATAAATAAATATAAATAAAATAAATATTCACGGACATTTTCACGCAACGTCCTCTGGTCCCAAACTAAGCTTAACGCTTGTACTATGGGTACCAGATTACGGATATAATACATATACTACTTTTTTTTTGTAAATACATACATATAATAGATAGAAAACACCCAGACGCAGTATAAATATCTATGTTCATCACACAAATAATTGTCCTGAGTGGGAATCGAACCCACGACCTCGTTCACGGAAGTCGGTTCCACTATCGACTACGCCACGAGGCCCGTCAATAATGATTGTTCCAAGTCTGTAATAATTAATTATTATGCTTGTAAAGTCTCCCACGATATATGGATTATTTCTTCGTACGTAGATGTTGAATTTAGTCGGCTCTTACGACACCCGTGGAATAGAATGGGGTGGCGACAAAATACCTTCTTAGTGCATCACCACACTGGCAAACAATCAAACACACAAACACACAACAACACACAATCAAATTTATAAAATTTACTGGAGAATGTTAAGAGTGAATGTAAAATAGATATCACAAGCTGTTGATTATTCAGCTATATTCTCAGTTAAAAAACTGTTGACAGACAATTGGTGTATCCAGAGCAGTAGAGATATTATAACATTGAGGTAGAAAACAGAAGGAGAATAAATAACTACAAATTTACCGTGTCATTTCTAAGATAGAACTGAAAATGGCGGACATTGCTAGGGAAGCGCGTAAAAAATATCGATATCGATACTTCAGTCCTTTAAGCGATCAATAAATTTTTGGCTGAAAAACAGAAACAAAAATAAGGGCATAGCACTCTGTTGAACAGAATTGGGTTGTAAATAGCATAACTAAGCATTTATTTCGAAAGATGAATTCATTTACAGATCGTAGTCTAGCTGTGCACTTACACTACTTAGTAGCAGTATAAATACTGTAAATAACCTAAAACCCAACAGATAGGAACAAAATAAGAGAGGAAGATGCTGAAGATGACCTGTCTTTGCTTCTCCCAGCGTGAATGTCCGTCCTTCCCAGGTCTGGTTCGACCTGGGAAGGACCGCCCTCTCGCAGAAGAACATCGTGAAACAGCAGTAGGTATGCCATCTGTGCTATTGTGTGTCATCTTCTACTGTTGTGTTTTATATGTAGAGTGAAAACGCCGGAGGCTTAAATCCATCTCTTCATTCCCTCCTTTTTATGCTTCCTCTCCAACTTCTATCCCTTCCATTGGAGTTGGCAACGCCCACTGACGTGACTGGTATTACTAACGTCTATAGGCTACGGTAACCGCGTACCATCAGGCGGGCCGTATGCGTGTTGCCTCCCCAGTAGTATTAAAAAAAATCTAAGAAGTATATATCCCTTTGATAGGATGTTTGCAGCATCAGATCTTTAGCCGTGTGGGGCCGGCTTTAGAATTATCCCACCCCTCTTCGCCCATGGGAGTCGTACGAGCCGACTGAGCGAATACCGGGGGAGTGGGCAGCAGCACTCCCTCGAGTATTAACAACATCCACTGCGATCGCCAACCCGCCTACCAAGCGTGGCGATTACGGCACTATCCCCCTTTGGGGAGGCCTATGTCCAGCAGTACACGTCGAAAGGCAGATGAATGAATGAATGAATGGATGATAGGATGTTTGTCACATTCACCCATAATTCACCACGCTGGTCTTATGCAAACGTCACAAGCTATTAAGATAATCTCTCAGTAAGGTTTCTTTACGATATTTTCATTTGTCAACTTTAAGTAGTCAAAAGTGTGTACCTTGCAGACTCAACAGACACTGAGGATCGGACTCAATATTTCTCTCAGGCAGTATTTGGTCACTATTAACAGCTATCTATACGGCCGGGCCCAACTTTACACGCTTCAAACGACCTTGGTCGTTAGCGCAGCTCTCATAACCAAGGACATTTGAACATGAAGCGAAATTTGGTTGCATACTGCTGTCTACATGGTTGTAATCTAGCAAAGTGACCTCTGTTTGGAGTTGGTTTACAACCGTGCAGCAGGCTCTTTAGGCTATCACTGCTAATGATTATCCTTATTGTTTATTTTATTGTTACGCTTTTACGCCGTAACTATTAAAACAATCATTATGAAATTTTGCATAACTGTAGTATGTAAAATTTAATAAATAAATATTCACGGACACTTTCACACAACGTCCTCTGGTCCCAGACTAAGCTTAATGCTTGTGCTATGGGTACCAGATTACGGATATAATACATATATTAGTTTTTTTTTGTAAATACATACATATAATAGAAATAATGGTTCCCGTAATTCCAATATCTATTTTTAAATAGATATTATAATTAAAAGTAGTAAACCATCACGTTGTATATTCTGAAGTCTACGCGGACCTAGTCGTGGGCAGAATATCGTAGCTAATAAATAAAATATTATTTTGTGGTCCAAAGCATATTTTGAAATATTTTTAAATTTGTAAATTAAAATAAGAGCCGACATTAAGACAGAAGATTAGCTTGCTTACGTTGGTGTCTCTATAAATTATGACGTGGCTTAGATTCCATTTAAAAGGCTCAAGACGATTCTCAGCGTTTGAGCCCAGGTTTATGCCGCATTACTTGTCACCGTAATTCCTAAAGCTTTTTGATATTTATATATACATAACGATATACTTAATCTATTTTTAAATGCTTAGCCCTATACTAAAAAAAAATAAGCCCCTCAGGTGCTCCTCAAAGATTCCAGTTTTTACATCGGATGCTTTGTTTGGAACCTTCATCGAATGTATATATATTTTTCAATACCTCCCTGGCCCTCTCTGCTACCTCCTTCCGTGAGATGACATTCCACTCAGTCCTTTCCATTCCCTTCCAGTCCTTGTCGCCGACGACCATGGATCGCACAGCGAAGTGGACTACGAAAAGGCCACGTTAACCGCCAAGCTGGCCGTATTGTCGTTGGCCACCTTTATAGATGTGCGTCTCTGATGATGCGCGTTCGCCGCTGTACCAACAGTATTCTCAATGTTTAAATAAATGGGACTTGCTTATAATGCGGAAATGGTTGCAACTTCATGCACCATGTTACGGTGAATTTTAAATATTGTAATTCTAATATGTCTGTACCTACTAACATTGGACATTTAGTATATCGTTACTAACCCTATGGACTCTGTCTGTAATAAAAATGTTATTTAAAAAAAAAGCATAAAAAGCAATAAATATTCGTATTAGTGTATCGTCCTGTACTAGTTGATTCACATAATGGAAACATCAATCAATCAATCAGGTAACCACAGTCTACTCCCACTGTTTTGTTTAAGGTTATCAGAACATCTTACTCTATGTTTGCCGTATAAGAAACCATTATTATGAATATAGTCTGAGTAAGAGGTGCAAGTGAAAACAACAAAATGACGAATTATGTAAATACGTTCATTACACGATGATCATAATATGGTAGACATATTTGACAAATTAACACTATTGTGTACCAGAAACAAATTAATTACTCACTTAATACAATACGGATGTTCACCATTTTGTGATGTAACTCATTTAATTAAAACGCTGTAGTGTGTAATATAATACAGTCTGCTTCATAACCAAGGAGTAATTAATAATGTGAATAGATTACATGAAGGATACAATGAATAATTAAGGTACGCATGTGGCTTATTAGTTGCATTAGCAACAAAATTATAGATTTGAAAAAAAATATAATCAAGTGAAGATAAATCTAGGAATTTTTAATCTATATTTTTTAGCATTTGACATGCTCCGCCACTTTTTAAAGTACAAATTATTTGTGAATAAGGAAAAAGAGGATTTTTTGTACGAGCGGGAATCGAACCTGCGTCTTTTCCAATTCGGGGAAGTGCTCTAAGCTACTGCTACGGTAGATCAGTCGATCATTAAAAAAAAAATCGTGCCATCAAATAGTATGAATTTTAATTGCAAAATTAAGCTTACTATATTGGTTTAATGCATGTAAATGCATTCCGATAGATGGCGTTGGTCGTGGGGGCAAATGTGATAAGGAGATTGGGATGATCGAAAGATCTGTGCGATAGCTCAGTGGCTTAGAGCACTTCCCCGGATTGGAAAAGACGCGGGTTTGATTCCCGCTCGTACAAAAAATCTCTTTTTCCTTATTCACAAATAATTTGAACTCTAGGAATATTTTATTTTTAGTTGGCATGTTAATATTTTGATGTATTTTTAAGCAATAGACATGCTTAGCCATATAAATTAATACAAAGTGCGAAAAATGTGAAATCGAAAATAACATTCACGAGCAGGATTTGAACCTGCATCTCCTGGAATACCGTCTCAAGACATTAAGAACATATGTGTTATCGAAAGTCGCAGTCTCGAGTCCGATGCCTGAATCGGAAAATTATCTGGGATCATCACGGCCACGTATCGTATGTGTGCACAACAACCTCACCCCAAGTGAACCGCCATCCTAACTCCTAATACAAACCGCACGGAGCCACTTAAGGATCACTATTTGTGGCTCTCTCGTGGGAAGGCCTATAATTATATTAAATAAATATAAATTCAACAGTCACTTACCATCACATCGGATCTTATCAAGTATTGACACATACATAGAATAAATAAGTACTAATTCTGTACGACATCTTTAGCATGTTTGAAGCGTTCAATTCATGCGAGTTTTATTAAGTTTGTAGAAGAATTTAGTAAATCACGTAACAGATAACAATTGGGGCGTAATGCCTGCCCCGGGATGCCAGACAGCCGCACCTCCTCACGCCAACAAACTTAGATAGAAGCTACAGATTTATAGATCAGGGGCTAATACGATGCAACAGGAATATTTTCATTGTTACGATTATGTTGTTGAATATGTTTGAAACTTACTGTGAGAATAGTAGTTGTTATATTGTTTTTTTTTTTGTCAGACGTAGTGTGCTATTGCACGCCTCATATGCGAAGCGTTGAGGTGGGTACTATTCTCGTTTTACACAGAACAACTGATTTGTACTAAAACTTAAAATGTCTCTATTTATCACATATTGCACTTGTAAAACAATATATACACACACACATATCAAGAAAAAACACTATTTTTGACACTCATGATTATTTTATGCCATTTTTGTTATTTAAACTAGTTAAAAAACTGTTTAAAAAAGTTCCGTCTTGGACGTCCGTTTGTTGTAGGTAATGTATGTTAACACGATATCAACCGAACTACTATACTAATCGAGTTTTTTTTTTCTTTTAACTAAAGTATAACTACGAATAGATCCCTATTACTTTTCACGGTCTGATTCGATGTGGTTTCATCCATCCATCCATCAGCCTTTTAACGTCCACTGCTGGACATAGGCCTCCCCAAGAGAACGCCACAACGAGCGGTCCTGTGCCGACCGCATCCAACGGCTCCCCGCAGCTTTGACCAGATCATCGGTCCATCTGGTGGGGGGCCGTCCTACGCTGCGCCGTCCGATACGTGGTCGCCACTCGAGAACCTTTCGTCCCCAACGGTTATCGGTTCGTCGAGCGATGTGGCCTGCCCATTGCCACTTCAGCATGGCAACCCGGCGGGCTATGTCGGTCACTCTCGTTCTCCTACGGATCTCCGTATTACGGATTCGATCACGTAGGGAAATACCAAGCATAGCCCGCTCCATGGCCCGCTGAGCGACTTTGAGCCTTGATATGAGGCCAACATTCAGAGACCACGTCTCTGTTCCGTATGTCATCACTGGTAACACACACTGGTCGTAGACCTTCGTTTTCAGACACTGCGGAATATTGGACGAGAAGATCTTCCTTAGCTTCCCGAACGCTGCCCAGCCGAGTTGGATTCGTCGATTGACCTCTTTCTCGAAGTTGTGCCTACCTAACTGGACTGTTTGTCCCAGGTAGACATAATGGTCGACAACTTCGAGAAGCGCACTCCCGACTAGGACCGGTGTTGAAATGACATGGACATTAGACATGACTTTCGTCTTGTCCATGTTCATTTTGAGACCCACTAGTCGGGAAACCCTGCTGAGATCATTGAGCATGGTGCCAAGGTCCTCCAGAGATTCTGCCATGACTACGATGTCGTCGGCATATCGAAGGTGAGTGATGTATTCGCCATTGATGTTGATGCCGAATCCGGTCCAGTCCAAGAGCTTGAAGACATCTTCCAATGCAGCGGTGAAGAGTTTCGGGGACATAACGTCTCCCTGTCTAACACCTCTCTGCAGTTGGATCGGTCCCGTACTCTTGTCCTGAACACGGACTGACATGGTGGCGTTTCTATACAAGCACTTTAGCACTTCGATGTACCGATTGTCAATTTGGCACCGCTGAAGGGACTGCAGCACCGCCCAAGTTTCGATCGAATCGAAGGCTTTCTCGTAGTCCACAAACGCCAGACACAGAGGCCGATTGTATTCTTCGGTTTTCTGTATAATCTGGCGTAGCGTGTGAATGTGGTCTACGGTACTATAGCCTTTTCGGAACCCGGCTTGTTCGGGAGGCTGGAAGTCGTCAAGCCTGCGCGTGAGTCGATTTGTAATGACCCTCGAAAACAACTTATAGACGTGGCTCAAGAGCGAGATGGGTCTATAGTTCTTCAAGAGGGTTCTGTCACCTTTCTTGAAGAACAGCACCACCACGCTTCTGGTCCACGACTCTGGAACGTCGCCCCCGAGAACGACGGAATTGAACAGCCTCTGAAGAGCTTTTAAGACCGGCTTTCCGCCTGCTCTCAGAAGCTCTGTAGTGATTCCGTCGTCTCCCGGTGCCTTTCCGTTCTTTAGTTGTTTGAGAGCCATTCTGATCTCGTACAGGCTGACGTCCGGGATATCTTCGGTAAAGTGCCGAGTTAGCTTGGATCTGGGGTCTTGGACCAAGCCAACAGCAGGGCTCTGGGATCTGTACAACTGTCCATAGAACTGCTGGACCTCTCCCAAGGTCTCATCTCGAGAAGAAATGATAGTGCTGTTGTTGGTCCTCAGTTTAGTTAACTGACTTTGGCCAACAGACAGATCTCTTGCGAACACTTTCGAGCCTTGGTTCCGCTCTATCGCCTCTTTAATACGGGTAGTATTAAATTGGCGAATATCGTGTCGCACAGCTTTGGAGATCTGTCTGTTTAACCGCCTTAGGCAGGACCAATCGGCTAAGGACTGGACTATCATTTCTTTTTTCCTCTCCATGAGTTTGAGAGTATGGTAAGAGAGTTTATGTTCCTACTGACGCGACGGGCCTTGAAGTAAGTCGACCCGACGGCGTGGACAGTTTGCACGAACCAGCTGTTCGTATCGCTCGCTGATTCACACTCATCTAGACATTGGAAGCGATTTTGTAGTTCGAGCTGAAAGCTCTCGGGGTTCTGGTATTGGGCAGGTGTTGGTCGGAGCGTAGACTTCATCAAACGCTACCTCTCGACTTTTGTTCTAATATTCAAGATGCCCCTGACTAGTCGGTGATCACTCCCAGTTTTAATCCTGCTGATCACTGAGACATCATTGAATATGTGTCGTTTGTCCGACAGGATGAAGTCAATCTCGTTTTTCACTGAACCATCAGGGCTAATCCAGGTCCATTTTCGCTGGGGCTGCTTCCTGAAGAAGGAATTCATCATGAAGAGGCCTTCCTTCTCCAGAAAATCAGCCAGCATCTGGCCCCTGTGGTTCCTCTGCCCAAATCCATAGTGCCCCACCTTCAGCTCATCGTCTGTCCTTTTGCCTAGTTTCGCGTTAAAGTCTCCCATAACCACCGTGAAATAGGTTTTAGACAAGTGGATGGCCTTCGAGATGTCCTCATATAGGGCCTCCACCTCGTCATCGGAGTGTGTAGAGGTCGGTGCGTAAACCTGTATGACCTTCAACGAATACCGTTTGGTTACTCTGAGTATAAGGTACGCTACCCTACTCGACACACTTTCAATCCTCTCCACGTTGCCTACGAGAGACCTGCGAACGATAAACCCGACACCCCCTTGGGACTGGTGGTCGCCCTCCCGGTGGAAGAGCAAGTTCCCGGACTGGAGGATTGTCGTACCCTCACCCTCTCTTCGGACTTCTGACAACCCTATAATGTCCCAGTGGATCTTGCCCAATTCCTCTTCCAGCTCGGTGATTCTTTCGTCGGTCCGAAGTGTCCGAACGTTGTGCGTTACCAGGGCCAGAGGTCGTTGTTTATGGTAGCCTATCTGCGACCGGAGATTCTTCGCACCCCCTGCTCCGCCGTTACCGGGCCCGCTACCGTTAGGCCACGGAATAGCGGAGCTGCCGTGACTGAGGGCCGTTTTTTGTTGGGTGCTCATTTTTTTTGGGGGATATTGCCGTAATCGCCACGCTTGGCAGGCGGGTTGGCGATCGCAGTGGATGTTATTAATACTCGAGGAAGTGCTGCTGCCCACTCCCCCGGTATTCCCTCAGTCGGCTCTTACGACTCCCATGGGTGGAGAGGGGTGGGAAAAATTCTAAAGCCGGCCCCACACGGCAACGGATGTGGTTTAATTGTTATTAAATAAACAAAAAAATACTGAATATTTACTCTCTCGACACTAAAACCAGCGCTTACAGCGCTATCTATACCTTTCATGAGAACTATTTCTATATACCAATATAGAATTACTTATTTAGATATTTTTATATATATTTTTAGCATTTGACCTGCTTAGCACTATACATTAAACACTTTTACTTCCGACAGATGGCGCAGGCGTCACCCAAAGACGTTAAGTATGATGTGTTATCGAAATTAGCAGTCAGGAGCAATTGTCAGGATGGCTGAATTGGTAAAGCATCTGGACGGTATCCAGAAGATGCAGGTTCAAATCCTGCTTCTGACTGTTATTTTCGATTTCACATTTTCACTTTGTGTTTAATAGAATTACTTCTTAAAATTAGCGCTTGATGGCGTATAAGACATGAAACCCACATTAGTACTTTTTGAAATTAGCGCTATCTATGTGATTTATTGAAAACTACTTAGTAAGACCAATACATTATTAGTAACTCAAATAATCAATTTTATTGTGAAAAATGAAGATTAGGAGGCGTACAGTTTTGGATTTTCCAAAGTATTTTTTATACTACGTGGGTGGCAAACAAGCCTGTGGCCCACTTGATGGTAAGCTGAAATTCTGAAAACAAAGGTCTACGACCAGTGTGTGTTACCAGTGATGACATAAGAAACAGATACGTGGTCTCTGAATGTTGACCTCGTAGCAAGGCTCAAACTCGCTCAGTAGGCCATGGAGCGGGCTATGCTTGGTATTTCCCTACGTGATCGAATCTGTAATACGGAGATCCGTAGGAAAACGAGAGTGACCGACATAGCCCGCCGGGTTGCCATGCTGAAGTGGCAACGGGCAGGCAACATCGCTCGACGAACCGACAACCGTTAGGGTAGAAAGTTTCTCGAGTGGTGACCACGTATCGGACGGCGCAGCGTAGGACGGCCCCCCACCAGATGAACTGACGATCTGGTCAAAGCTGCGGGGAGCCGTTGGATGCGGTCAGCACAGGACCACTAGTTGTGGCGTTCTCTTGGGTAGGCCTATGTCCAGCAGTGGACGTTGAAAGGCTGATGGATGATAGTAAGCGGTTACGGTAGCCTATAAATGCTAGTAACTCTAGAGGAATTACTCACGCGTCGCCATCCACAAGAAAAGGGATAGGTGGTGGATAAAAAGGATAATAAAGAGAGGATAGGAAGGAGGTTTGGGTCTCCGGTGCTCTCAATCATCATACGCAACACAACGGTATTAGTATCTACGGTGGTACTTCCCCGATCAAGCCAGCCCAATTATGCTGGAATAAGCATGGCTCGACCACTTTTTTATTTACAGTGTATTTTATATTTTAACGAACATGCGAAAATGTGAAATAAAAAACAATAGCCACGAACGCAGTTTGAACCACCTTCGGAATGTCGTTTAAACGTTCTGCCTACTGCTATCGTGACACTCACTCGGGGTCATGAATGTATTTTTTTATTATTAATTATCATAGAACAATAAAGGAAAAAGGAAAAACATTTTAAGGAAAGTTGCAAGATTTAAATATTTTCTATGCCGCTAGTGAATACTCCCATCAAGCACAGTGGACCATGGCTTAAGTTCCTCACATTTATTTTTGTTTTTTTTTTCTTGCACGAGGTCGTGGGATCGATTCCCACATGCGATAAATACACACACAGATTTGTACTGCGTCTGGATGTTTCATCCATCCATCCATCAGCCTTTCGACGTCCACTGCTGGACATAGGCCTCCGATACTCCCTCAGTCGGCTCTTACGACTCCCATGGGTGGACAGGGGTGGGACAATTCTAAAGCCGGCCCCACACGGCCAGTACATATTTACTGTAAATAAAAGCAATATTCAGGGCTAATGGGCTGCTCTAGTAGCTTGATTAATTTACCATTTCGTTGTTTTATCGTAACTATTTCACATTGTCTAGTTTATTATCACTTCAAAGTGTTCTAAGGTACGAGTAAAACCCTGGAGAATTACTTTTGCTGAGGGCAATTACTTGGAGCTTATAAGTCTTTATTTGCGTCTCAAGATTTGTTTTACATTTAACTTAGTTGGCTATTCATCCTAATTTGTTTTAGTTAGAGTTAGCAGAAGGTTGACTAATACATTTACAGTTTTTATACTCCTGAAATCGTTTTGTTACTTTTTAGGTTTCGTACCTCAATAGGAAAAAACGGAATCTTATAGGATCACTTTGTTGTCCGTCTGTCTGAACTGTGGCTGTTTCTCATGAACGCGTGGAGGCTATCAAGCTGAAATTCATATCAAATACTCAGGTCAGGCAAATTTTCGAAACTCGCAAGCGAATCAAAACCTTCATCATTGAATGTATGTATGTTATCAAAATTAGCAGTCAGGAGCAATTGTCACGATGGCTGAATTGGCAAAGCATCTGGACGGTATCCAGGAGATGCAGGTTCAAATCCTGCTCGTGACTGTTATTTTCGATTTCACATTTTTCACTTTGTGTTTAATGTATAAGCATGTCAAATGCTAAAAATATATATAAATATTTATAGGGTTTGCGTCATTATTAGGCAAAAATCTTAATTGTAAAATTAAGTTTACCTGGTCGGTATAATGTATGAAAATACTGCCGACAGATGGCGCAGGCGTCTCCCAAAGACGTTAAATATGAATGTGTTATCGAAATTAGCAGTCAGGAGCAATTTTCACGATGGCTCTGAATTGACAAAGCATCTGGACGGTATCCAGGAGATGCAGGTTCAAATCCTGCTCGTGACTGTTATTTTCGATTTCACATTTTTCACTTTGTGTTTAATGTATAGTGCTAAGCATGTCAAATGCTAAAAATATATATAAATATTACCACCCCTTTCCTCTAATTCCTACAAGTTTGTACGGAACCCTCGGTGCGCGAGTCCTACTCGCACTTGCCCGTTTTTTTTTAATATTATTAGCTGTTTGATATTGATAATTTACTTTGTAATATGTTTTAATAAACTAGATGGCGTTGCATTCAATGTTAAATCGCGCTAACTAGATTTCTTGCCCACATTATATATAGTTTAAGGCTTTCCAATTCCTAATTATATTTGCACATCTTGGTGGTTTCATTTGAATCTCAAGACAGGTGCCCTGCATATTATTATTATCCCAATATTAGCCCTATAGTTACATTAGTTACCAACTGCATCAACGCCTAAAGAAGTTCAAAGAAAATGCTATCAGAATCAGAATAATTTATTTGTGAAACATAGGTATGCCGTATGAGTACAATTCAAGATCTTAAATAAACAATTAGTGCTCTATGCTTTGTCGTTAAGACATACAAATATTTAAAAAAAAACATAAAATCAAATAGTTACAATGTCAGAAATAAATAAAATACATTAAATAAACGAATAAAATAAAATAAATTTCACATAATAATAATTAGAAATAATAATTATATATTTTTTTGTTTATTTAAATTAAATGCACATCATTAAAAAAATAATATTTTTCAATTAATAAATTATGTAGCGTCTTTTAAAATTTTACCAGTGGCATACTTTTAATAGCGTCAGGAATTTTACTAAACATAGTTGGTGAAACACCTAAATAACTTTTCTGCACCAATGCTGTTTTACACTTAGTGTGACAAATTTGTTGAGCATATTGAGCACGCATAGGATTTATTTTCACATTAGACTTTTTTTGAAATAAATGAGAATTCATTTTTACAAATAATGATGTTTCTAAGATGTACAGTGCCGGCAGTGTCAATATCTTTAAAGATTTAAAATAAGGCATGCAGCTGTCTGTTGGTTTTAATCTATACATTGACCTTATACATCGTTTTTTGCATCTTAAACACAAGTTCCCTATCAGTTGATCGTCCCCAAAAAATAAGACCGTAACGCAAAACACACGCCACCAATCCATGATAAGCCACTAGTAATGTCTCAGTATTGACCTTCTTAGCATATCATATCATAAATAATTTAGTTGGTACTACCAACTTGGTAGCCTAGAGCCTTGCTTACCCCAGCACGAATGGGCCCGATGGGCCGGCTCGGGGGAGGACCACGACCACCCTCTCACAAAAGATCAGCGTGAAATAACAGTAGATACTCCTATCGTTGTCTTTTGTATGATGAGTGAGAGCGCTCCAGGGTTTGGGCCTGCTCCTCTCTATATCCTTTCTTTATTATTTTTCCTATCATCTCCTTAGTATACTACCTAATACCTATCATCTCCTAAATATTTTTCCTATCCACCTCCTATCCCTTTTCTCGGAGATGGCGACATGCAAGTGATGCCTCTGGTGCTGCTAGAGTTTTTAGGCTACAGTAACCGCTTACCATCAGGTGGGCCCTACGGTTGTGTGCCACCCACAGTATAAAAAAATCACTCCAATGATTTTGTTTCCTCTAAAACTTGCGTAAAAGTTGACGTTTTCACAAATGCACGCAGATACATAAATTACTTCCACCAACTGAACTCCTAAAATACAATCCTGGAAAATTGTGTTGTCAAGAAACGAGGAACTGAGAGGACGCTCGTTTTCCTACGTGCATTGAATCTTTCATCGTGCATCAGTTCATAATAATCTGTCAAATCTGTATCTGTTTACTATTATAAAGCTGTAACAGAGCTGTGTCTGTACATTTAAGATATTTGAGAAAAAAAAACTGTATTAGGCTATATAAATATATATATACCACCGAAGTAATGTAACATAGTTCCAGTGGCCCGCCAATAAAGGCGGAGAGACGGCACACGGCGGGTTTCTTTAGTGGGTGAGGGCCCCATACTACCCTGTTCGTTGCCCCGAACGACGGGGTGTGCGGTTAGGTACATTTTTCTCCCGCCTAAACCAAAAAAAAGCTATGTAGGCGTATCTAAACACAAAAAAAAATTGTTTAGGTATTTGTCTGTTTTTTCGTTCGTGCATCACACAAAAACTATTGAACGGATTTTGATGCAACTTTTTTTATTTGATAGCTCTTCATTAAAAACTGGTATAATGTATACCATAGGTATATTATTCCGCAACTATATCGGGAACCTGATATATAATCTAAAAACTATCTTTTGGCTGCGGCGGAGCCGCCTGTAACTGAGCTGTATCTGTACATTGAAGATATTTGAGAACAAATGACAGTTCTAGACTATGTAGGTAATTCTGAACCAAAAAATTTTTTAAATTTTTGTACGTTTGTCAGTTTATCTGTTTGTCAGCGAACGAATCTACTATTTTGATAAAATATTTTTTTGTTTGATAGATGTCAAATATAAAACTAATATACGTTTTGTCTCGCAACTATATCTGAAACCTGAGATATAACCTATAAAAAGGATAAAGGCATATGGATGAAAGTGGAAACCTGAAATATCAACACCTATATTACTTTGTTTTCTGCTCACCACTTCGTCCAAGTAAACTTCAGAATATATATAAGTTACACGCCTCATAAATACCAGCACTATCTATTTTTTCTGTATTAAAAGTGGCTTAAATCCTATGGCTCCAAACTATATGTGTGATGAGATTCCTCGTGAAAGCATAAAAACAAATGCTTTATACCATTGTAATAAGGATTTGATCGTGATAATGTCACCATCAAAATTGCCCACATAATCGGAAATATGGAAATTAATTCTCGTGGCAAATTAATTATCTTTTATTTTCATTAATTCAATGTAAAATTTATAACGTAACCACCACACCCTGCCGTTATTGCCCATTGTGTAGTAGGGTTGGATACCAAGTATCAGTACTTACTGGTTAACGAGCCAAAGCTGGCTGGTACCACCGTGCGCGATAGCCATCCATTTGTTTCCCATCCGTGAAAGGAAATGGTGAGCAACGGCTTGCTATTCATTTTGAGTCCATGAGTGGCAAAACCACTTGCCATCAGATGGCCCATGACTCACTTAACACCATAAGAGCACTAATTATAATTTGTGAATAAGGAAAAAGAGTATTTTAGTACGAGCGGGAAAATACTCTTTTTCCTTATTCACAAATTATAATTTGTACTTTAAGAGTAGCTGAGCATGTCAAGTGCTAAAATATAGATCAAAACCATAAGAGCACTTAAAAAATACAAAATGCTTCTATAACTATTCTTACAGAACTGAAAATTGGATTGGACCGCACCAATGGTGCAGTGGTGTTGATACATATCGTGTGCAGAGTGTTGTGCATTTGATGCCCACACTGTACAATTTTTCATTAAATCCTGACCTAAAACCAATAGAACACAACGGGAATCATATGTGACAGAGGTGTTCGTTCCTCGACGTATAGAATCATACAACTTTTTCGTTACAAATGAATTCTTTTCTCAGTCGCGCGTGACCTGCATGAACCGACCAAATACGCTATTGTGGAACCTCCAACAATGTGTAGGTGGACCCTTAGTACTGTATTGTGCACGTTGGAATTTTTATACACCGCATTTTCTTCCATAACTTCAAAGAAATAACGATCATATTCATACAAAGATTTTCTGAGAAGTTGAATATAAAATTCTATAATGTGAATTCTGTTCGTTTGTTATCTTGATTGTGTGGAGTTCTTTAAATGACATTTGTTTTGTAATTAGCTTGAATTTTTATTGTTATGCTATGAACATATAATTAGGGCATATAAATAGAATACTGGCCTAATCAACATTTTTTTCTTTCTTAAAGTTTTGTGTGGTAAATCCTTCTAATATTTTAATATGTTTGGATATTTGTCGGCGAATCAAGCCTAAATATCTGAACGGATTTGGACGAAATTTAATAAGTACATCTATGTATCGTGAGGCACTAGATTAACATTATATAAGATGCTATTTATTTTTTCTGTGGGATATATGTAAACGATATGATAGATATGATGAATTTTTAAGTCAGAGCAGAGACTAGTCATTTCATATTTATGCTATACTTTGTACTAAAAAAGCCTTACATAAATATTATATTAAAAGAGAAAAAAAGTACCACTGGCACCCCAACAAGGCTTTTATGGTCTACTGCTGGCCATAGGCCCCCTCAAGAGAGGGCCACAACCTTGTATCGCTTGCATCCAATGACCATTACGTGGTCACTATTTTACTACCATAATGTTACGTAAAATTGTCCAAATTGCACTTCATTAAAAAATTATCAATTTGCACTTGATTGTATCTATTAAAATCTGATATTGTACGAAACGATAAACCGTGATTTAAGAGCCTGAATTATTTATAGAGCCAAAATGTTTGAGCGATGATTCCCCTGATTATTATTATTTCAATGAAAATGGAGAAACCGTATCTTCTCTACTTGATTTAGGCACAATTCCTGGTCCTAGCCCCAGGAATTTGGGCTATGCGTTGATGTGCCAGTCAGTCAGTCATTCTTTTATTATTATTATTATTTCTCGTTCATTTTAAAAATTTAAATCCTTGCTGATTTCATGAAACCATGAATAGGCTTTATCAAAACAAAAAGGTAACCTAATTTTAAAATTTTTAAAAATATTCCCAATTCGTTATCCAAAAAATAAAAGTTGCTTAATATACATCACATTTGTTTTTTAGCGGTAAAGACATCTAAAAAACAAATGTGATTTGGAGATTGGGAATCGCCGTCGGCAACTGCGATGGCTTAGCGGTCTAGAGCACTTCCGCAGGAAGGGACGCAGGTTCGAATCCCGCTCGCAGTAAAGTTCTCTTTTTCCACTTTCACAAATCATTAGTTCTTTAAAAGTAGCTTAGCATTTAACATGCTAAAATACAGATCAAAATGCTTAATATATCTAATATTATCCAAGATCTAACGTTACATCACCGCTTACATTAAAATGTCTATTATTTTATAAAAGTATTGTTCAAAGGATAAGAGACGTTTGTTTTACTACAAGGCAAAAGGCTGACGTCATAATAGGTTACAAGTATAAGTTTAAAGTAAGTCCTACCGAAGTTGGCAGGTGCTACGCTTGGTCGCCTTTCAGTATCCTTCTTCATTTAGGTATATATTTTCTCTTCTTAGATATATATTTGTACAAGTGAGATATTAGATATAGTACTTATAGTTTAAATAGGTTTTGAACTTTAACTATGGATTCTCGATTTCTCCGTATAATATAATAAAATATATTTAAAAGTATAAAAAATACTATAAACACACCTATATTTATATACATTCAGTCAAGAACGTACCGGGAATGGATGATTTGTTTATGGTTCCAAATTAAAATTTTTTGTTATTTTTTATTGTTGTTAGATTGGCACGACTGTTATCCATTTTGGCGCGGAGTTTGAGTTGCATCTGTTATTTATATTAAATACAGTGCTGTTTTTAGTTATATCATATCTAGTGTGTATTGCGAATTTCATAATGGATAAAAACATTGAAGAAAGAGTTTGTCTTAAATTTTGCATCGCCAATGGAATTTCGTGTTCGGAGTCACTGAAAATGTTACAGAAGGCTTACGGTGAATCGACTTTATCAAAAACACGTGCTTATGAGTGGTACAAAGCGTTTAAAAGCGGTCGAGATGAGATGGAAGATTTGCCTCGCTCTGGCAGGCCATCAACGTCTGCAACTGAAGTTAACATTGCAAAAGTGAAGGAAATAGTGACTGAAAATCCTCATTCAACTTTGAGAGAGATAGCCACCGAACTTTCTGTGTCTCACGAGTCGATCCGTACAATTTTAAATAATCACTTGAGTATGAAACATGTTTCCGCTCGGCTAGTCCCAAAAGACCAGGGGGGTTAGGTAGAATCTCATATCTCACATGTCTATCGTGATCACTGTGATTGGTTGAGAAATCACCGTGATTGGCTAACGGATTATTGCAACATTACGCGTCAGTTTCTCAACCAATCACAGTGATCACGATACGATCGACATGTGAGATATGAGATTCTGCTTAACCCCCCAAAATTTTCTCCAAAAACTAAATGGCATGAGAGTCGCTGAGGACATGCTAGAGCGAGTCAATTCCGACCCAACATTCATGAAACGCATTGTTACTGGTGACGAGACGTGGGTTTGCGAGTTTGACATGCAAACTAGTCAACAAGCTTCGGAGTGGCGACTTCCAACTGAACCGAAACCAAAAAAACCACGCTAAAGTCAATCAAAAGTCAAAGTCATGTTGACTGTTTTCTTTGACTATCGCGGTGTTGTGCACTTGAAATTCCTGCCAGAAGGTCAAACGGTAAATAAAGAATAGCGTTATGCGGCGTTTAAGAGATTAAATTCGACGAAAAAGGCCAGATTTGTGGAAAGAAAATTCTTGGATTTTGCACCACGATAATGCGCCTTCGCACAAGGCCATCATTGTGAATGAATTTTTGTCCAAACACTCAACAAATACCAACGAGCAACCACCATATTCACCAGATATGGCTCCAGCTGACTTCTTTCTTTTTCCTAAACTCAAATTACCACTTCGTGGCACCCGTTTCCAATCGGTAGAAGACATAAAGGAGAATTCGCGGCGAGATGCGAACTCAATTCCGGAAACAGTGTTTAAAAAATATTTTGATTATTGGATTATTCGTTGGCGTTAGTCTATCGTTTCTGAAGGAGCATACTTTGAAGGTGATAAAATAAATTTGGATGAATAACAAAAATTTTGTGTATTATTGATCTTTGCCCGGTACTTTCTTGACAGAGTAGTAATTTCTTGAGGTATAAACTCTTTTTTTAGAAATCAAATTTGGTGAAATAAATATTCACGGACATTTTTCACACAACGTCCTCTGGTCCCAAACTAAGCTTAACGCTTGTGCTATGGGTACCAGATTACGGATATAATACATATACAACTTTTTTTTTGTAAATACATACATATAATATATAGAAAACACCCAGACGCAGTAGAAATATCTGTGTTCATCACACAAATAATTGTCCTGAGTGGGAATTGAACCCACGACCTCGTGCACGGAAGTCGGTTACACTACCGACTACGCCACGAGCCCGTCGGTTGTAATTATAACATGGTTTTAATTTTACTGCTAATCATGAGGTCTCGGGTTCGATTCCCGGGCCGGGCAGTGTTATTGAGCTTTTTCCTAAAAAGACAAAATTCTCAGTAGCAGCCCGGAGCTTGGAAATGCGTCCGGTAGAACACAATTTTTACGGGCCATAAATAAGTTCATTCGTTTATGCCTGACCTTGAAATAACAACGTATAATTATTTAGCTAGATAGACATATAGTTCTTATAATAGTTGTTACGATACTCCGCTCTGACCTCATAGTGCAATTGTAGAAATTGACATATAAACCGTCAGTAAGGATATGCGTCGGCAACCTCGCCTCTGTTTAGATAATGTCAATTGATGGTAATTCTTTAATTTTATTTGAGTGTTATGTGTGGACCTGGAATTATTAGATGCGATCTCGAGCTACATTGATAAGCGCATACTTTAAACGCAAGCGTAGCAATATAACCTTGCCTATGGTTAAAGATGTCAAATTCCCATACATTTAAATAGTTTTCTATTAGCGTTAGCGATCATAAAATGCAACTTGGCTAGGCCCACTTAGATATAATCTAAAAGCTAGCTTTTGGCTGATGATCATAAAATAATTTAGGCGATTGCCGTAATATTGTGATGTTACGAACTTATACCTCTCTTTGTAAAACTTATATGGTCACATTACTTGCATACATACATACATAGACTCAAAGAGTTAGACAGAGATAACGGATTACCACTTGTCATAAAACTTATTACAGAGATTTAAAACCAACTGCGATAGTTGAAAGTGATAGAGGTCCAAACAGTCTCTACATCGTCTGTACTTCATCACCTGCACCTCCTGTCCCTTTCCCTGTAAGTGGTAGTATGCGAAAGTTACGGTAACCGCTTACCATCAAGCCGAACTATGAATATGCTAATTTCCAAGACTTATATAGTAATTATAAGTAGCACTTCCTCGAGTATTAACAACATCCACTGCGATCGCCAACCCGGCTGCCAAGCGTGGCGATTACGGCACTATCCCCCCATATGTGCGTACAGAACCACTCGTTGTGGCGTTCTCTTGGGGAGGCCTATGTCCAGCAGTGGATATCGAAAGGCTGATGGATGGATGGTTAATATAGTAATATATATTTTTATTAATTTGTACTGTGTCTTTAGATATTTTACATAAATAATTTGTTATTCTAATATAATAATTTTTCTTTTAAAAAAGGAGTAGCTGTCAATGTTGGCAAAAACTATTCATAAATTAAAATCCTTATAAACAAATGCTATTGTCAAAGAATACTTGTTTTGAAAGTTATAAAATTAAACTATGAGTAACATATTTAATATTTAAATTTATTCCATTATCTATAATAATAAACGCGTTCTTACTTACTTTAAACTCTATTATTACAACAATGGTGAAATTAACAATTACGCCAAAGTTTTTACTTGAAACGTTATTGCTTCATTTAATAACTTCAATTTATAAAATGAAACTTAAGCAGAAAACCCTGTCATGGACAAAAAAGTTTGGTATTGATTGTTAATCACAATATTTGCTACAAAATACATAGAGTATATCGGCATTTCTTTGTATAATCTGTGTGAAAGATAAGAGAAACTATAATACACAAATAAACTCTCAGATATGATTAAGATAGACATCTCTTAAATCTTAAACTTAGAACGTTTAAAAATATTCACAAAATGAAGTAAGTGTCCTTATGGAAGCTAAACTTACAGCTTAGCTATATTACCGAAAACAAATAACATAAAAATATATTATACACAATGAAAATATTTCACATACATCCATAACATAAAGTGCGACAGTGTGAAATAGAAAATTATAGCCACGAGCAGGTGTTGAACCTGCATATCCTGGATGCTAATTGAGCTATCGTAACATTTGACCGAGATTATCAATTTTCATAATATATTGTTTCATAATATCATGGAGGTCTAGTGATTTTTGTACTCTGTGTAGAACACGTGGGCGATCATATGAAGTGCTTAAAATGTAATAAATAATACCAAAATATTTCCATATCAATTCTAAAATAAAGATAGATTACCTCTGTATGCCCCAATTCATCAATTAGCTTATTCTAATTTAAATCGGAAAAGAGAAAACAATACAAAAAAATAAAAAGTTGAATATGGTACAAACAATTTCGTATAATTGAGTTCGTCATTTATTTTAATAATGATTCTTCTGGTAGGGTTTTATTAATCATGTCTTAGTATACAAGTAATCCGCACTAGCTTCGCACAGATGCAATTTACTAAAGAAAAACATCGTCATATCATCTTTAGGATTTTTAAAGAAAGAAGTATATACAACTCTAATATATTATTTTATATCTATCGCCGTATATACTCGTAATCTGATTACGTAATTAATCCTAAATGTGATTTATTTGTCAGTTTCAGAATAATATATTTAGTACGTTTCAAACTTACGATAACTTCAATATTTGAAGGCTAGAAGGAAGGAAGAATGGTTGTGCCTACGTTTGGTTATTTGGCGGCATCTCTATCAAATATAGAAATTCGTTATTGTACAGTAACGCGACTACAGAAATAAAATAATTCATAGGAAAAGTACGAAACAACAAAATAATTTAGACAGAAATCAAAAAATGCATGGGTAAAATATTGGTCAAGGTAGAGCCATGGCCAAAAAGTCGCGCTAAAAACAAAACTGGTCAAAATCGATTAAAATAGCCTATGTTACTTATAACAAATCGATTAACACGTTATCCATCAATATCGGATGAGTATTATAGGCGCTACTGAGGAACATACATAAATACAAACACTAGACTCCTAAAATCATAACCCTTGCTTTTGGCTTCGCCGTATTCGGGTAAAAAATAATCTTTCTATCTATACTATTATAAAGCTGTAACAGAGCTATGTCTGTACATTTAATATATTTGAGAAAAAAATACTGTATTCGGCTATATTGGCGTGTCTAAACACAAAACGATTTTTTTTAGATTTTTTGTGTTTGTTTAGCTGTTTGTCTGTTTGTTTGTTCGCGCATCACGCAAAAACTACTGAACGGATTTCGATGCAATTTGTTATATTTGATAGCTCTTGATTAGACTTAAAACTGGTATACATTTTATCCCGCTACTATATCGGGAACCTAAAATATAACCTAAAAATTTTAAACTCTAAAGTTCCTAATATAATATCTAAACAGTAGTGAAACCTATTTAAAAATCCGTTGTGTGGTTTAGCAGAAGTAAATGGGCAAACAGACAGACGCAGACAGCGACTATCCTAATATATAAAATTCTCGTGTCATAATGTTTGTCGCCATTCTCCTCCGAATCGGCTTGACCGATTCTTATGAAATTTTGTGTGTATATTCAGTAAGTTTGAGAATAGGATATAAACTATTTTTCATACCCCTAAGTGATAAGGGTGGTCCAACCCAAAAAAATATTTTTGGACCAAATTTTTTATTTATTTATTTTTTTCATTCGGCATATAAGTTAGTTATTTTTTCTACGCTAGAAATTGCCTAAAAATTCTCTAGAAATAATTTATTACGGCAAAATGTTTGCCAGGTCAGCTACTGCTATTTATACAAACGTGTTATTCATCACCGTTTGCACAGCCAGATTTGGTTTCTTTCATGACAAACAGCGATTTATCTGTAGTGAAAAGCATATTATTTTCATTGTCAAAAGCCATAGCACCAATATTAGGTATTTCAGCTACCTTCACCAATTTCGAATGCAACAAATTCTTCTTTAATACAACTTTATATAGTTCGTCTATCCACCATGCGTAAACCGTGCCGTCTAAATCCGCAGTAATTCCTCGTATAAAAACATTTTTGGAAATGTTGTGCATCACATCACCCTTGCTTACATACAAACCAGTATTAGACAATATAATAAACACATCATATTTAGTGACAACAAACTTTTTCACATATACGTCCTCATATAACGTCCTAAAATAATCACCATTTTTAAGTATAATACCTTTTTCGTTATACTTCGTGAAGTAAACGAAGTTTTTGTAAAATATATTCGTTATTGTGTCCCCGCGGCTGCTGTAAGATGACATCTTATTAGCTCGAGTGTCTAAAACGTAGATACCATCACTTCCACCAAAATATATTAACTCATTATCTTGATCTATATCAAAGGTACCAAAATTAAGTATCTGTCCGCTAGAAATTATAATAAATGGACCGCCTTCATCTAGGCTTACAAAACCCGACTTATAATACTCTTCATCTTCGAAAATTGGTTCGAAACTGAAAAATAGCAAGTTTTTCGACCTCAGTAGAGACATCTTAGGAATTACGATAGCAGTTCTGAACGGTGCATCCAAATCCAAGACGTGGGATATATTGAAACAGGTTGTATTGACGATAATACACGAAGGGCAAATTTCAGGGATGATGACCTCTTCTGCCAAAACAGCAGCTATTCCCAGCAACAATGAAAGAAGAATCATGGCTGCGTCTGAAACAAGATGAATGATTTAATTAGTAAATTATATTTGGTACCAACTTTCTTGTGTTTCTTGTTTTTAAGGTCTTGATATGCTCGGATAATTACTTGAACTAAGTTTATGAAATACTAGCTGTTACTAAAATAAGGACGGTTTAATATATTTTTAGTGACCTAAATGGGTTGAATCAAAATTTGTTTTACTCGTGCCTTTTTTTTTGTTAAGGCGGGAAAAAATGTTCCGCACCCCGTCGTTCAGTGCAACGAACAGGGCAGTGTGGGGCCTTCACCCACTAAAGAAACCCGCCGTGTGCCGTCTCTCCACCTTTATTGGCGGGCCACTGGAACTATGTTACGTTCCTTCGGTGGTTTTACACATGCCTTCCGACAATGTAACTCAAATACCCCTAATCATTCATACACCGACGTATCTTCCGAACATCGGCATACTATTGACACCTAATTCACCCTCTTAGGGGTAAAATTTATAAAAACGATGATATACTTGTTCATTTATTTTTAACAAGAAACAGATATTTGAAATTGTTTGCTTCTTATTTTAAAAGTGGTAAACCTTAAATATAAACTTTCAACCCCTCATTTACCATCTTAGGCGTATTTTTTTTAATATCCCATTATAAATGTACATTTATTACCAACCAGAAAGAGGTATTTTAAATTTCATGATTCTTACTGTAATTATGACAGAGTTCCATACAACCGTTTATACCTTATTTTACCCTCTTAGGGGTGAAATTTTCTAAAATCCTTTCTTAGTGGATCCTTACAACAAAAAAGGCATGAACTACCAAAATTTCAAGCTTACTATAAACTATGTCTATATAATAAAAATATTTGAGACAAAAGACACTGTAACGGCATTCAAAACACAAAACAATTTTTGCCGAATTTATTGTTTGTTTGTTAACTACTAAAACTACTGCACCAGTTTTGATGGAACATATTTTGTTTGATAGCTTTTGATAAGAATTAAAAACTGATATACCTACATGTTGACTCTATATGTCGGTAACTTTAGATATATCTAAAGTATATACTATAGCAAAAAACCGGCTTTTGCCTTTTGCGAAGCTTGCGGGCGTAAGCTACAAGGTATATGTTAATTTAGGGGCTTTGTATATATCCGTTGTTCCATACAATATTATACTTATCTAGCATTTGGTTGCGGTTCTGCTGCAGGCAGTAGCTAGTTTTTAGATTCCATCCATCAGCCTTTCAACGTCCACTGCTGGACATAGGCCTCCACAAGAGAACGCCACAACGAGCGGTCCCGTCATGGGGGATAATGCCGTAATCGCCACGCTTGGCAGGCGGGTTGGCGATCGCAGTGGATGTTGTTAATACTCGAGGGAGTGCTGCTGCCCACTCCCCTGGTATTTCCTCAGTCGGCTCTTACGACTCCCGTGGGTAGAGAGGGGTGGGACAATTCTAAAGTCGGCCCCACACGGCCGGTTTTTAGATTATATATCAGTTTCCGGACATAGCAGCCGGATAAAAGCTGTACCAGTTATTTAAATCTAATCAAGAACAACAAAAAGGTTTAATTCAAACTCGTTCAGTAGATTTTGCATGATGTGCGATCAAACCAATGGACAAACAGACAGACATATTTTGTGTTCAGAGGCACCTAAGAGCCCAACAGTATTTTTTCTCAAATATCTTAAATGTACAGACACAGTTTTAAAATAAGTAGTTTAAGATGCAAAAATTCTAATTTCGAATGTTATTCATTAAAATTACAAAAATAAGGCTTGTCAGAAGCTTCAAATAATGTATCCCAAGAGTGGTCTACCTAGGTGGCCCTTGTACAAATGTAATTTAAAGTTTTCGGCAGTTCATTATAATTTGTGTCATCGTCCAGCGTAGATTTAACTCATTTATTCCCGCGTGGCGTGAATTGGACTTTTGACGCCTCTAATAAACAAAGTTACAAACGAATATATTATGTTAAATAAAGTTCTTTGTTAAAAAGTCTAGCTACATAGTAGACTTTGATAAAAAAAACTTTTAATATAATTACGACCAGAACCCTTTTTCATCACTTGAATGGCACTCATGTGAGATATTTTCAATTTTAATTGATAAAAAGACCCTTAAATGCGTAATACGGAGATCCGTAGGAGAACAGGCGTGACCGCCTGTCGGTTTGGCATGCTGAAGTGGCAATGGGCAGGCCACATCGCTCGACGAACCGACTACTATTGGGTAAAAAAAGATTCTTAAGTGGCGATCACGTATCGGACGGGGCAGCGTAGGACAACCCCCCACCAGATGTACGAGGATTAAGTCAAAGCCGCGGGAGCCGTTGGATGCGGTCTGCGCAGTACCGCTCGTTGTGGCGTTCTCTTTGGGAGACCTATGTCCAGCAGTGGACGTTGAAAGGATAGATGGATAAAAAATACCCTTATAGCCTTTTGCACACAAGTTAGTTTTAAATCGTCTTAAATGTGCCATAGATGTGAAGATACAATCAAAAACTACATATTTTCAAACAAAATCAGGAATACATCTTAAATATACATATCTATATACTAGATTTTGCACGTGAACTTGAAATAAAATGGCCTTTGCCAGTCTTTATCTGGACTTCAAACTATAAGCAATGCAAAATTTCATGATGAAAGAGTGACAAACAAACAATAACTGTTACAATATTCCTAGCATAACCTAGTTTTATAGAAATATAACCCATCTATATAGTTCCCTATATAGTAGTGGGATAAAAAGAATACCAATTTTTAATCAAAAACTATCAAAAAACAAAGTTATATCAATATCCATTCAGTAGTTTTTGCGTTCTAAAATACGTTTATGGTTACAATAAGACTGTATTTTTTTCTCAAGTATCTTAAATGTACAGCCCCGGCTCTGTTACAGTATTATAGTCCTGTGGGATCCTGTGGGCGCATAAATGACAGATTTGAATTTTGAAATCACGCGTATGAAGTCGCGGGCAAACACTAGTTATAGTATAAAATATATTAGGGACTAGCTGTTACCTGCGACTTCGTCCGCGAGGAATTTCACAAAAATAAACAAAGCAACCCTTGAAATTGAAGTCTTTTGAATTTAAAGAAAAAATTCGACGGTATTATGGGAATTCGTGGTATAAATACCGTCTCACCTTTTCAGCATCCGGATATTAAAAGTCCTTTTAGAACGTTTCCTTGTACTACTTATACGACTCGTAATCTAGTACCATTGCAAAGTTTCGGTGGGTTTAAATTACGGAGTAGTAGTATGCCGCGGTGAGCCGTTGGATGCGGTCGGCACAGGACCGCTCGTTGTGGTGTTCTCTTGGGGAGGCCTATGCCCAGCAGTGGACGTCAAAATGCTGATGGATGGGTGGATGATGGGTACGCTAATCTTAAGTTCTAGTTCGTGATGGGGTAGATCAGGTACATTTATAGTGTTTAAAGACATTTATAGTGATATAACTTCTATTGGATAATTACCAGCTTCATCCAGATTGCAAACTGAATAGATGGAAAGATATGTGTGTGATTCACCAGAAAGTTTATACACTACTTTAGTTACCTACGTTAAATAATTAATCTAAGCAAATAAATAAAAATTAAGTGTCTGTTTAAAATGTTTAAATTACAACTTTTTACTACATGTATATAAAAATATAATAGCAGTGATAGCCTAAAAACAAGGACAGCAAAGAGCATCGAGTTCAATTCCGAGTCCAAGGTTGAGACCTCACCGCACACATCTCTAGACTTTTTGAGATTTCCCGATATTATGTTTGTTTACAATTTATCACAGCTCGGTGACAGAAAACATCGTGAGGAAACCTGCATACCTGAGAGATTTCCTCGGTGACTTGTGAAGTCTGCCAACCCGCATTGGACCAGCATGGTGGACTCCATCTCCCCATGAGAAGAGAGCCGGCAGATAGCCGAAGTTATAAAAAATAGGCCGTGTGGGGCCGGCTTTAGAATTATCCCACCCCTCTCTATCCACGGGAGCCGTAAGAGCCGACTGAGGAAATACCGGGGGAGTGGGCAGCAGCACTCCCTCGAGTATTAACAACATCCACTGCGATCGCCAACCCGCTTGCCAAGCGTGTCGATTACGGCATTATCCCCCATGACGAGACCGCTCGTTGTATCGTTCTCTTGGGGAGGCCTATGTCCAGCAGTGGACGTTGAAAGGCTGATGGATGGATGGATGGATCAAAAATTACTTAGGCTACTTTCATTTTGGAAAATAAATTAGAATTCCTATATTTCCATACATACGCTGCCTAAATTATTGGCAATAGAGCAGTGATGTTCTAAAGTTTTATAGAGGACATCAATACTGTAGGTAAAGAGTCCTGAATACTATTCAAGAGGAAACATTGTTTGTTTGAACTGAATAGTCTCTGAAACTACCGGACTGATTTGAAAAACTCTTTCACCAATATAATTCGTAGTTATCCCTTATAAACATAGGTGATAAAATATTTTGAAAGAAGTTAGAGATCCGTATAAAAACCTCTATAATGTAATCCAACTTGTGAAAAAAATACCCAAAAAAGTCCTTATATCGCGAACGCTCCATAAATTACTGACAATAGAACGAAGTGATGTACTACAGTTTTATAGAAGACATCAATATCTACAAAAAAGTATTTGATACCATACGTCTAACTATAACAGTTTTGCTACAATAACTATTTTTTCATGTTAAAATATGCAATAGTAACGCCAGTACAAACTAATAAAATAAAGAGGAAAAATTTGTATTTATGTATGTATAAAAATTACAAAGGCTATATTTATTTCTATAAATATGTAGATGTCTTGCATAAAAAGACATTTACTCTACGTTTATCCCATTTTTTTTAAAAATAAATGTCTATCGCGTGAAGCCAGGACGGGCAGCTAGTTATGTATATAGTGGATGTACTTATATTCCATGTATATAGTTATCTATTTGAATCTTTAAAATTTCATCGGTTTTATTTTTTTGCGCGCAACCCAAAATATTTTTCCAAAATTAAAGTAACCTAAGTTACTCCTTATAACAACATCTATCTGCTAGTGAAAGTCCCGTCCAATTCGGTCCAGCCATTCCGGAGATTTTATTCATTTACCATTTCATCTTTCTTATTCACGGAACCCTAATTGTTTTTCCAAAATAAAAGTATCGTAAGTTACGCGCTGTAACTACAGTTATCTGCTAGTGAAAGTCCCGTCCAGGTCCAGCCGTTCCGGAGATTATCCGGAACAAACAAACAGACAGACAGACAGACAAAAAATTTAAAAATTGGTAATTTGTTATAGGTAACGTATATACTTTCGTATACATTAAGTAAAAAGTTATTATTTAGACTGTACAAACAGGCACTTCAATTTTATTTATTTATATAGATTAGTGTACATATACCTAATATTGACGAGCTTGTAAAGTGTGGCTCTTTAATAGATCGATAACTTCATACGACACATTAAATATTAAACAGTATTAGGGGATTTAGAGGTGCACTTAGCGTGTTGAAAACTAATGTAAATTAGGACAAACTTTGATTTAAACAGTAATTTATCATTAAACTATTACTATTCCACGTTAGGTACAGGTTTTCTATTTGAATGCTTCAGTCATTCACTTCAAGCAATACCTGTTCTACTATGCTGGCACAATTATATTAATACTAGACTACATACTGTATAGACGCATCTAACTTATTTTTGTTTTTGTTAAGGCGGTAAAAAATTTTCCTAACCGCACACCCCGTCGTTCGGGGCAACGAACAGGGTAGTATGGGGCCCTCACCCACTAAAGTAACCCACCCTGTGCCGTCTCTCCGCCTTTATTGGCGGGCCACCGGAACCATATTGCATTCCTTCAGTGGTATCGACACATCTACCTACCATTAGATAATTTATTTATTCCATTACACACGAAGAAAAAAATAACTGGCTTGGTTGTCTTGATCTAACTGGAGATATAATATGAGATCTCGGGTTCCGTTCCCGGACGAGTAACAAAAAGTTATTAGGTTATCCATCAAGAAATTCTCAATAGTACCTCGGATTTAAGACGTTCGTGATGTTTCAACCTCCTTGCTTTGGAAAGCACGTAAAGTCGTTGGTCCTCTGCTTAACCTCTCTCCGGTCGTATTGGAACGCCGTCTCATTGGACCATGAGAGTCGGGGAACAGAGAGTCTGCACACACTAATGCAATATAAAATCTTCAGTTTACATGGCTACTGACCGCTGAAACTGAAATTAGGTACGGTTTGGAGATCACTATTATTATTAAAAAAAATAGGTACACGGACACGGCGGTTTGTGTCAGTGTGGTGACGGACTAAGAATACAAGTGTCACCACCCCATTCTTTCCCACGGGTGTCGTATAAAATCAATGATCACCCATTGCCTTACTGGTGGTAGGGCTGGGTACTAAGTGGGAGTACTCACTTGCTGTCGGGCTCGAGAGGGTTGGTACCACCATCTCCCGTGTGACCGGCCATGAAGCACATCGTTGCGTTTTGGCTGTAGCAGGAGATAGCCGTTTATATTACATTTCAGATCTGTGAAATGAATTGGTGAGCAGCGGCTTGACAATACTCTTGGTATAGTCGAGTCCATGGGCGACGGCTACCATTTACCATCAGATGGTCCGTGGCTCGTCTGCCACTACATGCAATTAAAAAAAAACCCATGTTAAGTAAGTATTAACAACATTTACTGCGATCGCCAACCCGCCTGCCAAGCGTGGCGATTACGGCATTATCCCCCATAACGCGACCGCTCGTTGTGGCGTTCTCTTGGGGAGGCATATGTCCAGCAGTGGACGTTGAAAGGCTGATGGATGGATGGATGGATGCAATTAAGAATAGACTATCTTCCGCTAAAATCCAAAAACACCGAGATTCTTTACGGTCAGTCATGGTACCCCACTGAAACCTGATAAGAAGTTCATATTCCCATTTGGTACCCAATCCTACTAGTAATGCTATGGATGATAACTGCTCACTTCAACCGCGGTAAAGAAAGGGACGATGATACTTTTTTTTATTGCATTTAGTGGCAGACGAGCCACACGACACCCGTGGGAAAGAATGGGGTGGTGACACTTGTATTGTTAGCCCGTTATCATACGAATAAAAACCATTTTAAATAGTACCTATTAGTAATCTATTATTAAACACAAAGTGAAAAATGTGAAATCGAAAATAACAGTCACGAGCAGGATTTGAACCGCATCTCCTGGATACCGTCCAGGTGACGCCTGCGCCATCTCACCCAAAGACGTTAAATATGAATGTTATCGAAATTAGCAGTCAGGAGCAATTGTCACGATAGCTGAATTGGCAAAGCATCTGGACGGTATCCAGGAGATGCAGGTTCAAATCCTGCTAGTAACTGTTGTTTTCGATTTCACATTTTTCACTTTGTGTTTAAGTATAGTGCTAAGCATGTCAAATGCTAAAAATATATATAAAAATATAATCTAAGTAATCTATTATTTTTTTCCACTGCAAACTGCTAAGAATTAAACCTATAGCTGACCACGATGGACTAGTGCAGACTGATATGCTTGCGTAGTCTCTAGCTAGATATAATCTGACTTAATATCACTAATGAATCGAATCGTAACCATAAAGCTATTACTTACTAAAACATTGTAAAGTAATATGCGCTGAGGAATATTTTTGACGTTGTGTAAAGGCGTCCCGAACGCGCGTGATGGATTAACCGCAATGTGATAGGTGATATACTGACTACATACGAGTAAAAATAAATTGTTTAATATTATAAAAAGTCTTAAATATATACAATTTATAAAAAATATATCATATATAAATAATAAAAAAAAAGTGTAGTTAATTTATTAATATTACTAACCTTCGAAAGTTAGGTATTTATCTATATTATATACTAAATAATTAGCTAATTGTAAAAAGAAATCTGAAATCAATTTCTTAGGATTCTTTTTTGAAGATATTCCTGAAATTACTAATTTAGGGTTTTTTCTTTTCTTAAAATTCTTTATTGGCAATTAGATACACGCATTTATAGTTCTTATAGGTCCTATTATATTATGGTTTTATAACCTTACCTTTTGAAATCTCGAAAAGCCAATGTATAAATCACATGGTCACTTTGCCGTAGAAATAGAAAAAAAATAAAAAACGCGTTCACTCGCTCTACTATCGAGTACAACAATGCGACGTATTCACGTACATTAACGAATTAAATACAAATTACTACGCGTTAAATTCTATTCAACGTGAGTAGAGTAGAGAAACGTGGTAACGGTACCTATCACAGTAGGACATAATTGCAAAATTTTCTATACAAATAATAAAAATGAAGTGTCTGTTTGTAATGTCTAAATAACAGCCTTATACCAAATAAATAAATAAATAAATATTCACGGACTTTTCACATAACGTCCTCTGGTCCCAAACTAAGCTTAACGCTTGTGCTATGGGTACCAGATTACGGATATATATATACTACTTTTTTTTTGTAAATACATACAAACAATAGATAGAAAACACCCAGACGCAGTACAAATATCTGTGTTCATCACACAAATAATTTGTCCTTAGTGGGAATCGAACCCACGACCTCGTGCACGGAAGTCGGTTACACTACCGACTACGCCACGAGGCCCGTCAAAATGTATACGAGAGTATGTACGCTACACGTACCTAGAATAAAACACCAATTTTTAAAGTTTTTGTCTGTCTATTTGTGCCGGCTAATCTCTAGAATGGCTGGACCGATTTGAACGGGACTTTCACTAGCAGTTAGCTGTTATTACAGGGCAGGGCAGACTTAGGCTTAGTTTTTTATAGAAAAAATATTAGGGTTCCGCGTAAAAAAAACCTATGAAATTGTGGATGAATACCGATTCAAATAGATATATACATAAAATATTCATCCACTGCACTGATTTGGACGGGCGTCACAGGACGGGGATCACTACTTTTATTTTGGAAAAATAAGTAGGATTCTGCACTAAAAAATAAAATAAATAAATCCCACGCGGACGAAGTTGCGGGTATCAGCTAGTAGATTAATAAGGAGGGTCTTTTCAAAAGCCCTCATTCCCATTTTGAAATAAACTTTTTCTATTGGTGGTCTTCTAAATTGGAGCGGCTCGATCGGGGAAGCACCACCCTCTTATAGAAGACCAACGTAAAACTCGTACTATCGTGTATCATAACGTTGAGTTAAAGCTTCGGATGCCCAAACCCCTGACTTATCATATCCTTACTATCCTTCCTCTGCACTTCTTATCACTTTCCTTGGAGTTGGTAACGGGCGATTAATGCCTCTGGTACTTTTAGCGCCTATCAACTACGGGAACTGCTTACCATCAGGCCGTATGCTTGTTTGCTATGCACATAGTATAAAAAAAAATTTAATATTTTTTCATTTCAGTCCCCACTCCACATTCTCAATGATTCTCAATTATATGATGGTGTTTATAACAGTTTACTTCCTAAAGAAATATAAAAGAAAAAAAAAGCATTCTTTTTTCATTCAGCGTCAAAGAGACTTACTTCTCGATGTTTTTGTCCTTTTAATGCGCCTCAATATTTCACCATTAGTATTTCTCTATCAAAGGTTGTTGATAACCGCAGACAAGGTTATAATATAGTATTAGTGGAAGGATGTAGGTACAGGAGAGACCGAGGCTCACCTACCTAAAGCAAATCGGTCATGTATTGAAGGAAGGCGGAATCAGGAGTCTCCAAAACCGGCGAGCGTGTATGAAGAGAACTATGAATATTGAGGAAGCGAGAGATGTATGTAAGAATAGAACCATTTGGCACTCTGTTCTCCCTGCCTACCTCACAAGGGAAATGGCGTGATGATAAGTGTAGTGTAGATTATAAATGGAAACAAAATGCACAGTTCTAGAGGCAGACCAAACCAATGTATAACAAAACCTAATTACATGCTTTCAAGAGTACTTAAGGCTTCTGGAGGAAGGTCAGCGCATGAATGATGAGTACACATGCTCACGCGAACACTGCGATCCTCAACTTGGATACAGTCATACATCTAAACTAGACTGGTGATTGTGCCGTTGCTTGGGAAAGACAGAATATAAACTTGGATATAAGCGTCTCATAGTTCACTGCTTTTGCTTCAACAAGTTTCCGACTGAAGATTCGGCTTCGGTTTAAGCTTCTGCCACGACTGCCATATTCATCAAAAATCACTGAAAGGAAAAGAAAGGTTCGGCCAAAATAGGTTGAAGTTTTGGCCAAAGCCGAAAGTTTCTAGGAAGCGCCAAGATGGGGGTGTCAGAAGACTTTACCTTGACTGTACGAGACGCCAATGAGAGGAACCTCCTTTGACTATTGGTCAATTAATATAGTTCGTATTAATTAAGAAGTTAGAAAGATATCACCGGAAATAACTCACGTTGAGGATCGATTTAGTCGACCCGGGTTTCGAGCATATTCGATGCTCATCATCAGGGCGAGCGCGCAGCGGTGTCATCGAGTTCCCGGCGGACACCGCTGCGCGCTCGCCCTGATAATGAGCATCGAATTCATGCTCAAAACCCGGGTCGACTAAATCGATATTCAACTTCCGGTGATATATTTCTAATATGTATCAATCTCACGAATTAAGAAGTTCTTTAGAAGGCTAAACGAACTTCACTTAAAGTGGTCTAACCATAAACAGTTATAACTTTTTATTGGTAATACCGTTATTATCTGATTATTTATGCAATAACATTCTTACTTTTATTATTAAATTTCTAAAACTTTCAAAACTACTTTTAATTGACCAAAATTTATTAAGAAATTAGGTAACGGTTTATTTGTTATTCTAGTTTCTCAATTGTCAACAAAAACTAATATCTATTGATTGTACTAGTTGTGATTGTTAAAAAGTAAGTAAATATTATAAATCACATTATTTCGAAATGCTATTATTTTTGTAAGTTACAAGGTAGTTTTAATCGTCTCTAAAAGTGCTTTATATGTATACAGTCACTTTTACCTTTAATTTTCAAAATTATTGTTATATTATTCGCTTGTAACCAATCTTGAACTAAACTTCTTAGGGTTTTTAAACACTAGTTTCGTCACTCTAGAGTGAATGCGGCAATAAAATAAAAGGGGAAATGTGTCTTCATAAGTCATCACCACATTCACATAGAGCAACTCTTTGTTATTTACACCAGCAATATAAATAACGATAAAATACATACGCCTATACCATCCTGTATCAAACTCATACGTAATCCACTACTCCCACGCAAGGAATGCGTAAAGGACCGTGGGTGAAGCTTAAATCATTTAGACTTTGACTCTGATATAATTGTATTATTAAACTGAGTCATCGTGCCCTTACCCCAGTTTCTATGGAGTCGGTAAGTATTATCTTCTTCCTCTATCTATACTATTATAAAGCTGTTACAGAGCTGTGTCTGTACATTAAGATATTAGAAAAAATGGCTGTATTAGGCTATATAAACACATGAGGATGAGGAGATTGGGTATTTCCAAGAATAATGCGGTAGCTCAGTGGCTTGGAGCACTTCCCCGGATAGGAAGGGACGCAGGTTCGATTCCCGCTCGTATTAAAATACTCTTTTTCCTTATTCACGAATTATAATTTGTATTTTAAAAGTAGCTGAGCATGTCAAGAGCTAAAATATAGATCAAAATGTTTAAAAAAATCACGCCATCAAATAGTATGATTTTTAATTGCAAAATTAAACGCATAGCATCACGCCTGTATTCCCCGAAGGGGTAGGCAGAGGTGTATTTACACACCCACGATTCGCCAGCTATGTTTAAGTCCCACGTAATAGGGGGCGAGCCTATTGACGTCTACCAGGCACGTTTCCAAACTCCGGGCTGCTACTGAGAATTTTTCTTTTTAGGAAAAAGCTTAATAACCTTGCCCGACCCGGGGATCGAACCCGAGACCTCATGATTAGCAGTCGCATACACTACCGCTACACCACCGAGGCAGTTAAATTAAACTTGCTATATTGGATTAATGCATGTAAATGCGTTTCGATAGATGGCGTTGGTCGTTAAGACAAATGTGATAAGGAGATTGGGTATTTCCAACAATAGTACGGTAGCTTAGTGGATTAGAGCACTTCCCCCGATAGGAAGGGACGCAAGTTCGATTCCCGCTCGTACTAAAATACTCTTTTACCTTATTCACAAATTATATTATGTATAGTTCAATGTGTTTTGGTCGTAGCGGGTGATAGAGTTAATTTATTTTTAATGGAAAATCTTTGCTTATCCCAGTACGAATGGGCTGGCTCGATCGGGGAAGTACCACCCTCTCACATAAGATCAAGATGTAACAACGTTAGTTACGCCTACCGTTGTTTCGTATAGAAAGTGAGAGCGCCCGAGGCCCAAACCTCGTCCCTATCCTCTCCTTAATATCCTTCCTAGTCTCTCCTTAGTATCCTACCTATCCACTCCTTATTATCCTTCCTATCCTCCTCCCTTTTCCTTCGAGATGGCGACGTGCATGTAATAGCTCTGGTGTTGCTAGCTATAGGCTACGGTAACCGCTTACCATCAGGTGGGCCGTATGCTTCTTCGCCACCCATATAGTATAATAAAAAACATTCAGTTCCTTTCCGCAAAAGGAAATGGTGACCAGCGGCTTGGCAGTGGAATTTGACAATACCCGAGGCACAACTAAGCCACCGACTACCGTATCTTGCTAAGACTCGTTTAAAGAAGAACATGTCGTAGCATTGGGGAGTCACCGTAGCAGTGAGTTAGGGTGCGGGTACTCGCCGCCGGCGGACCGTTAAAGTAATGTCACACAGTTCTAGTGGTCCGCAAATATAGGCGGAGAGACATGGCGGGTTTATTTTGTGGGTGAGAGGCCCACACTACCCTGTTTGTTACACCAAACGACAGAGTGTATGGTTAGGTACATTTTCACGCCTTAACAAAAAAGGGGTTTTGGTATTTAATAGATTGGCATTTTTCACAGAGCTCCAGGGCAAATTTGACCATATAGTTAACTAAAGATGGTGCAGAAATAAAAAAGAAATGTGAGTAATTTCTACTATTCATTAAACACAAAGTGAAAAATGTGAAATCGAAAATAACAGTCACGAGCAGGATTTGAACCTGCATCTCCTGGATACCGTCCAGATGCTTTGCGAATTCAGCAATCGTGACAATAAATTGCTCCTGACTGCTAATCTCGATAACACATTCATACTTAACGTCTTTGGGTGACGTCCTTTTTCATTGTTTAATGTATAGTGCTAAGCATGTCAAATGCTAAAAAATATATATTAAAAAAAATGTCTAAAAATAATTTCTACTATTGTTGAATAAAATATACAACCTTATCATTAAGTATATAGTGAACGATTTCCCGGCAATGACTATTCAATTAACCAGGTTTTCACATCTGTGATCCTTTTAGCTGAAAAGCCTTATCACTGATAAAGTTAATTATTTTATCTAACTTATTAAATTCCGTTGTACTAAACTGTGAACACAGTAACACCACTCTATAGCTCTCTTGTTCTATTGACACCCTCGGACTCGGCGCGTGGCTACAAATAATAGAAACGACACGGACACTGCACAGCACCAATCGTAACTGAACAACTAGCGTTTGTGAGGTCAGAGGTACTAATTGCGCGTCGAAGCACGTCATATTCATCGATTTATTGCCGACCCGTACTACGGTTGTACCTATACATTGCTATGTACACCTTAACAACAATGTATTAGAAGAAATTTTGCAATAAAAAGTGCTTGTCTGCATCTCAACCACATTATCCAGAAATATAAATTCGGGCATATTTTCTCAGTTACTAAGGATCAGGCGATCGGGACTCAAACCTGTGTCCTTCCCTATTACGGAGAGTGCTCCCCTAACCTTATCTTCCCAATACATAATTTTTTGTTTAGATATAATTTACCCCACGCCGCCTATCAGATCAATTTTCATACAATCTATTTCGATAAAGTAACCTTAATTATTTTTATATATTTTTGAGCATTTGACATGCTTAGCCATATAAATTTACACGAAGTGAAAACATACAATTGAAAATAACAGTCACAGAATTTGAACCTGCATCGCCTAGAAACGTTCCAGATGCTTTGCCAATTGCTGAAATCTGCTTTATAAAGATGGAATATATGTACAGAGATATTGTGCTGGCTCAATAATAATTCGTTGTCATCATCAGTCTTTCTGTGATGGATTGGTGCAGACAAGCGAGTTATTGGATTCTTTTAATTGCAAAAGGGGTAATCTTACTATTATAAATGCGATAGTTTAGATGGATGTTTATTATTCAATCAGGCCAGAACAGCTGAACGGATCTGGATGAAATTTGCCACAGAGATAGACTATAGTCTGAAATAGGACGTGGGCTATTTAGGAAAAATTACGTTCCCATGGGATAAACTTGCTTTTGTTTTTTTTTGATGTGAAACATCTAATGCAGAGGGAGGGTCAAATCGGCTGTTAGCGTGGCGACGCTTTTATTGTACTTGTCCCGTTCAAATCTTGCAAGTTAAATTTGACACACTTCCCGATTTCCGATTGAGCTGAAATTTTACACGGATATGTATATCACGTGACAATGCAATATTATGATGACATGGAGCTGATCTGATGATGGAGCTGGAAGGTGAACATAGGAACTCTATAATGAAACGGCGCAACCTCATCGAGTTTGGGCTTGTATGATTCGTCTTGCCGAGTACTTTGTGTCTAGATGGTATCCAGGGGCTGATGATGAAGCTCGAAGGTGGCCACAGTAATTCTATAATGAAATAACGTAACCCCGTCGAATTTGGACACGTTTGATTCGTCTTGATGAGTATTTGTCTTTAGATGATTTCCAGGGTCTGATGATTGAGCTGGAAGGTGGCCATGCGAAGCTTTGTAATTAAATGGCACAACTCCATCGAGTTAGGGCTCGTTTGAAATGTCCTGACTAGAAATTCAGTCAAAAATGATATCCAGGGTCTGACGATGGAGCTGGAAGGTGGCCACAGTAACTCTGTAATGAAATTACGCAACCCTATCGAGTTTATACTCGTTTGAATCGTCTTGAGGAGTACTTTGTCAAGTTATGATCATTTTATTTCTACAAAATAATGTCGCGATTCTCGAAGTTGTCGACCACTATGTCTACCTGGGACAAACAATCCAGTTAGGTAGGCACAACTTCGAGAAAGAGGTCAATCGACGAATCCAACTCGGCTGGGCAGCGTTTGGGTAGCTAAGGAAGATCTTCTCGTCCAATATTCCGCAGTGAACAGAATCCGCAGAAAACGAAGTTCTATGACCAGTGTGTGTTGCCAGTGATAATATATGGAACAGAAACGCGGTCTCTGAATGTTGGCCTCGTATCAAGGCTCAAAGTCGCTCAGTGGGCCATGGAGCGGGCTATGTTTGGTATTTCCCTACGTGATTTATATATATAACGAGAGTGACCGACATACCACATCGCTCGACGAACCGACAACTGTTGGGGAAGAAAGGTTCTCGACTGGCGACCACGTATCGGACGGCGCTGCGTGGGACGGACTTCCACCAGATGGACCGATGATCTGGTCAAAGCCGCCGGACGTTGAAAGGTTGATTGGATGGATGGATGGAGGTGTAGACTATTAGTTGTCTTGTTATAAATAATAAATAGTGTAGTGAGTAAAAGAATAATAATAACAATAAAACTTTATTGCCAAAAACAGTGTACACAAAAGTTTTAAATTAAAGCTAGACATCAATAACTCAAATAACTAATGAAATAGCATCCGTTACCGAACTAGGTAAAAACCTGTGTTTCAGCTTTAGGCGCCACTCCCCACGGATATAACATTTAAAATAGCCTAGATTAACAATTCAATTCAATTCTTGATTTAAATGCGTTGTTAGAGTTATAGCTAGATTAACTTAGGATAGAGAAAACTACAAATAATTGGGAAGTTTTTTTTTTTATAGAAACGATGTGTATTTATGAATTTATGAATTTATGAAACCTCTCTTTTGAGTTAAGTGTAAATGTGCGTGTGTGAGAGGGTGTGTATGCAAAACGATAGATACTTATGAATACATAGAGTAATTAAGTTTATAATAATTAAAACAATAATTAGTGAAATTTAGTAGGGTATTTTTTATAGCGTATAAAATTAATGCAGAACCGATAATAGTTTTTTCCGTTTGATTGTAGCTGTAGAATGGTGTGATATAAAAGAAGATATAGTGACAAAGATTGAAAAAGTAAGTTTAAGATGGTTTGGGTACGTAGAGAGGATGAACGAAGGAAGAAGAAGACAAAAAAGATATATAATATTTGGCGAGTGTGGATGATGCAGTTGGCAGAGGAAGACATCATTGAACGTCAACTGACCAAATTGAAGACGTCCTTGATAAAGGCCAGGTGAGAAGTTCCCTTAATCAACGTGCATGTATGTGGAATATAATAAAAGTGAATGAGGCAAAAAAGGTGAGCAAGGATCATAGCAAGTCTTTGTCTATCCTGGCGTCTATACTCGTATATATTACTAGCTGTTAGCCGCGACTTCGTCCACGAGGAATTTCATAAAAATAAATAAAGCAACCCTTGAAATAACAAACAATTTCTTTATCTTTCGTATTTTATTTTTTTTATATAGAAAGTATCCTATGTTACTAATACCTCCAAGAATATGTGTACAAAGTTTCATGATGATCGGTTAAGTAGTTTTCGCGTGAAAGCGTAACTGACAAACTTACATTCACATTCATAATATTAAGTATGATATATTATAATATATTAATTATTAAGTATGATGTAAATTAAAGATAAAGACTAACATCCATGATCTTCTTGTCTTACTTTAAAAATATTTTCCACTTTAAATCAAATGGCACATGAATCACTGACAGTTCACAAACAGACTGCAGCTAATAAATGTTCGGAAAAAACATCAAACAGCTCAAAGTCAAAAGTTCTGTGTCAATTCAAAGGCCATGAGATAAAACTCGCGCTTCTTACGGTCGCACTCATAAAGACGTTGTCGCGCTCTATATGCCATTTAAGCTCTTTGAAGAGCGCCCTACTTCCAAGTATTTTTTCATTTTTCAACTCGAAACTTTTTCGGTTACGTAGCAGCGAGATGAATTTATGCGTATTTCATCTTGATCACATATCAAAAGTTGATTAACTTTATGACGGATCTTGATTGATTAGAAAACAACTTTTGTAACTCATCTAATCAAGGTGCCTGTAATAATAAAGTGTGGTGCGTATGTGTGTCTGTTATGTCTATGCATGTGTGTGCTAACATATAAAGAATACGTGAAGGAAACAATACTACTGCAAAACAATGAAAACTTGAGGAAGAAAACCCTTTTAAGAAGAAAAAAAATATCTGGCTGAATCAAAACAGTGTCGGTCATACAATCAAGGTGGCACTTTCTAGAAGGGCTCTAACTACCCACCCCAAGACTTACAACCTACATATAACATGATTAATTCATACTTAGATTAAGAAAAGAAACATACTATATAAATGTGAAGAGAGCGATCAGACACAACCTATTTCTGCCTTACGAAGCTCTTGTAATTTATGAATAAGCCAGGAGCGTAGGTAGGTACCTGTGTATCACCCTATCAATGATACTAGACCTCCAGGCTGGCCCGACGTAAGTGAAATTACTCCTAGCCTAAATTCGAGCTTTACCGTGGGTAGGCCACACAGGGCCCTTCAGACCCAGTCAGACTATGAATCGGAAAAATCGCATTGATTCAGGAGGTTCTTGCACAAGTCTACACTTTTTATCAGATGCAGTGGTTCCCCTGATGGAAAGCTGTAAAGGTGTATAAATAATCTAGCTTTCCAATAAAGCGTTGGGGACATCTAATAATGAAATAATATTTCGTTAATAGTGATTATATACCATTTTAATGGCAGAGAATTTTTATTGCTTATTCCAGCATGATTAGGTCGGCTTGATGGAGAAAGTACCACACTCTTACAAAAGATCAGCGTAAAACCAAGGTAGGTACTCATACCATCGTGTTTCTTATGGTGATTAAGAGCGCCGGAGCCTCACACCCCCTCCCTATCCTCTCCTTATTATACTTCCTATCTCTCCTTAGTATCTTCTCTATCTCCTCCTTATTATCCTTCCTCTCCTCTCGTTAGTATCCTGAGAGGATAGTCTCCTTATTATCCTTCCTATCCACCTCCTAACCTTATCCTTGGGGATGGCGTTGCGTGAGTGATGCCTTTGGTGTTACTAGCATCTATAGGCAACGGTAAGCGCTTACCTCAGTGGGCCTTATGCTTGTTTGGCACCCACGTAGTATAAAAATATTCATCACCAAATCACTCCGCCAAAGATCTTTAGAAACTATACAGCATATTCCCAACCAAATATTGATTAACAAGGCCATACCTGCTCGGTAACCTTTCTCACGTAGACACAAATAAGTTGGCCAAAGTTCAGCAACGTTACTTAGATTAAATAACTTGGATACTAACGGAGGCAATATCTGTCTGATACTTAGCGTGAGGGAGGCCTTTCGCGATTAATGGCATTTGTTCTGCTCAAATTTTACTTCGAACTTCGGTTACACCGCTTTTACGTAGCCAAGTAACTCTACACAAAAATGTCTTCTGCTTAGAATTCTGCGTCAACTCTTCTTAATTTAGGACTAAATTACCTTGGTTAATAGTGGTTGAGAGCCTACACACTACCCTGTTATCTTGCCAGATAGCGGCGAGTTCATTTTCCCGCCTGCCCAAAAAATAAAGGGCTATAATGCCTTATAAGATTTTCTTATCTCTCATTACTGCAGCATTTTATCAGAGTGTTGATGGACTAAGCATATAAATCTCACCACCCCATTCTTTCCCTCGGATGTAGAAAGAGCGACTAAGGGAAATGAGCATTTATTACCCAGTACATTACTGGTGGTGGTAGACCTGGGTGCCAAGTTGATGTACTCACTTGTTAGCGAGCCCGAGCGCGTTGGTAACACCGTCGGGAGATAGCCGTCCATTAATTCATTTTCCAATCGTGAAATAAAATGGTGAACAGCGACTTGGCATTACTCTTAGTATTGCAAGGTCCATGAGTGGCAGTTACTACTTACCATCAGCTCAGAGCTGGGCAGTCTCGTCTGCCAGCTTACCTAATAAAAAAGCATTGATCACGAAACTTCCATGGATGCCGTAAAAATAATAAAAATGTGCAAAACAAATCTAAAGTTTATGACTCAAATATAGATAGATACAATATGACAAAAGCTAGTTTTAGGTCATCTCAGGTTTCCGTAATAGTAGCGAAATAAAATGTGTGTTTTAAGTGTAATAAAGACCTATCAAACAAAAATATTATTAACATCTGTTCAATAGTTTTTGCATGATGCCCGAACAAACAAACGGACAAAAATTCTAAAAATAATTGTTTTTGTTCAGACGTCTAAATAGCCTAATACCTTTATTTTTTCTCAAATATCTAAAATGTACACATATAGCTCTGTTACAGCTTTATAATAGTACTAGCCTTTGCCTGCGGCTTCGCCGCTGCCAAAAGCTAATTTTTGGGTTATATATCAGGTTCCCGATATAGTAGCGGGATAAAATGTAAACCAGTTATTTAGATATTTTTATATATATTTTTAGCATTTGCTAAAAATGTTGAAATATTTATAGGGTCTGCGTCATTATTAGGTAAAAATCTTAATTGTAAAATTAAGTTTACCTGGTCGGTATAATGTATGAAAATACTTCCGACAGATGGCGCAGGCGTCACCCAAAGACGTTAAGTATGAATGTGTTATCGAAATTTGCAGTCAGGAGCAATTGTCACGGTGGCTGAATTGGCAAAGCATCTGGACGGTATCCAAGAGATGCAGGTTCAAATCCTGCTCGTGACTGTTATTTTCGATTTCACATTTTTCACTTTGTGTTTAATGTAAACCAGTTTTTAAGTCTAATCAAGAGCTATCAAATAAAAAAGTTTCATCAAAATCCGTTCAGTAGTTTTTGCGTGATGCGCGAACAAACAAACAGATAAATAGTCAAACAGTCAAAAAATCTAAAAAAAAACGTTTTGCGTTTAGACACGCCTATATAACCTACAAGCAGTGCCCGCGGACTCCGTTCCGCGTTAGAAATATTTTTGTCCCGGCCCGTTTGTCCCGCGTAGGTAAAATAAAATACTTCAGGTTAAAAGTTGGGAATAAATAAAAAATATGATTATGAAGATTTTTTCTTGTTATTTTGGTTTTTTCACTTATTAATAGTGAGGGCAAAAGAGACCTTGACGGGTAACCTTTTAAACGGTATAGGTAAATCAGTCGGAACCATGGGTATGCGCGGAATATAAGCAAGTTGTCCCACTGCTGGCCCTGTGAGAATGGTCGCCACGATTATATTCTCCCGCAACTATTTTATAAGCAGCCTTGTGCCATTACACATGTTGGGGGGTCTCAAGTTCCTTAAAAGCATGATAGGAATGCCAACTTTTAGCATAAGGTGGCGCGCACCGCACCTTTTTATTTTGCTAATATCTTTGAAGATATCTGTTTAAACTGTATAGAGTAAAGAGCACAGATATTCTACACACATTGAATTTCCGTTCTAAAAACATATTTATAAAGATATATGTATATTAATACCATATGGGCTAAATAAGCTTCACAAAAATTATTTTTAATTTACAATTTTAACAGTAAAAGCAGTTGTTGTGAGTTATCCGTAGGAGATAGGCATATGCTATCGCGGACTTTTTTACAGATTTTGATACGTTCTTTAATATTGTAGTACATTGTTTTGTTCTATCCTCAATAGTTTCCGCAGCGCTTGCGATGAAAGCAATTTTTTTACAACTTGGATTACATTATTCAAGTTTAAGTAAAGATGCGTAATTAGTTTTGGAAATTATTATAGCCTATGACACTCCACAATAACCTAGCTTTCTATTGGTAAAATAATTTTGAAAATCGGTTCAGTAGATCCAGAGATTACTCCTTACAACGTCACAAACTCACAAACGTTACCTCTTTATAATAATAGTATAGATTACAGTCATGTTTTCTCAAATATATTAAATGTACAGACACAGCTCTGTTACAGTTTTATAATAGTATATAGATACATAGGTAAATAGAAGACAGCATTTGTAAATGAGTAAAATAAATTCAACTACGTAATAGATATTCCTTGAAAGTCGCGCATAGCAGATCGAGAGAGCCCACTTTCAGCGGATATAACTCAATGGGACTTATCTTAAAAGGGCGCGCTGAAAAAGGGTTTATTTAAAAGGCTAAAAGAAGTGTTACTTGATGAATGTTCACGATCTTTTAGGGGATTTAGCGACGATAGTTCTACGGTTCATCAGAACCGATATCATCGAAAGAGAACCATTAATTAACGACACCTTCCATTATTTGAAATATAATTATAGGTACCTTGTTATTGTTATTTTTTGTTTGATATATAATTGTTATTGAATATAAGAGTTTGCATGTCTTCCATATTTTTTTTTTGTTTACCTTTTCTAAAATATAAATAGACTCACGCCTTTTTCCTAGAGGGGTAACTAATGGGTGGTAAAACACTTCAACAGCATTCGGATGTTTGTTACTAAAATCTCCATTCATTTCCCACGGGATTAATAATAACATAATAATTCCTTTTTAACTATTACAAGAAATAAAATTAAAACAACACGTGACAAGGCACTTCTAGTCTGATTGATGACGATCTCTTAATACGCTGTTTTGAGCGTGCGCTTATCAATTGCCACTGGTGGTATTTTACAAACCATGACTGGTTAATAAAAAAATACGTGTTTGTAATGTTGTGGCTTATTCTATAAGTACAAAGCGATTTTCATTAGCCGCAGGCGAAATGCATTAGCCTACAAAGGCTAGTTTTTAAATTATATATCTCTCTCTTTCTCTTCCCCATACGGTAGCGAGACATGTAGGTTCTTAAGTTTAATCTATCTAGTATCTAGTTAAATGCTATAAAATAAAAAAAATCGTCAACATCCGTTCCATCCATCCATCCATCAGCCTTTTAAAGTCCACTGCTGGACGTAGGCCTCCCCAAGAAAGGGGGATAGTGCCGTAATCGCCACGCTTGGCAGGCGGGTTGGCGATCCCAGTGGATGCTGTTAATACATGTAGGAGTGCTGCTGCCCACTCCCCCGGCATTTCCTCCGTCGGATCTTACGATTCCACCCATGGGTGGAGAGGGGTGGGACAATTCTAAAGCCGCCCCAACATCGGTTAAGCAGTTTGTTTTTTACAAACAAACAGATAAAAATTCTAAAAATATTTCTTTGGTTTCTAAAACTAGGCGCGTTTTAAGACTAGCGTAACATACTGTAATTTTAATTCAAATGTCTTTAAATACACAGATACAGATATAAATAAATAAATATTCACGGACATTTTTTTTTATTGCATTTAGTGGCAGACGAGCTACAGCCCATCTGATGGTAAATGGTAACCGTCGCTCATGGACTCAACTCTATCACTCGGTATTATTGTCAAGCCGCTGCTCACCATTTCATTTCACAAATATGAAATGAAAAAATAAACGGCTATCTTCTGCTACAGCCAAAACGCAACGATTTGCTTCATGGCCGGTCACACGGGAGATGGTAGTACCAAACCACTGGGGCCCAATACCAAGTGAGTACTTCCACTTGGTACCCAGCCCTACCACCAGTCATGCAATGGGTGATAATTGCTTACTTCCCTTAGTCGCCTTATACGACACCCATGGAAAAGAATGGGGTGGTGACAACTGTATTCTTAGTCCGTCTCTACACGGACATTTTCACACAACGTCCTCTGGTCCCAAACTAAGCTTAACGCTTGTGCTATGGGTACCAGACTGGCGCAGGTGTCACCCAGCACGTTAAGTATGAATGTTATCGAGATTAGCAGTCGAGAGCAGTTGTCACGATGGCTGAATTGGTAAAGCATCTGGACGGTATCCAGGAGATGCAGGTTCAAATCCTGCTCGTGACTGTTATTTTCGATTTCCACTTTGTGTTTAAAATATAGTTCTGTTACAGTTTTGTAATAGTACCTATAGACAATAAATAAGTTTAAAAGTAACTATTTTATACTCATACTCGCTAGCGAGTTGTGAAAATACCTTTTAGAATGTTATGTACTTGCGTTACGATTAAAAATAATAGGTGAAGCATAAAATAATTACGAAAAAAGATATATATATATCCGCTATTACACTTGTACCTATAAAAGGAAAGCTCTACATAGAGCCTGTGGGACAATGAAAAAGCGTTGCTTTGCAGTTGCGAATAAGGGGATATCTGTGAGTGATTGAACAACGAATCAGACACGCGGACAAGACTAACCAGTTGATGAATCGTTTCCTAACAAATTAATTGTCACCGCGATCTATCTTGTTGCGCCAGTAATACTTAATTGATTTGTTGTCTTGATTATTGACCATTACACCAGACTTTTGTAGATGTGCCAGCCGCCTGATGATAAACGGAAACTACACATAAATGAACAAGGGGCACGGATCCCAACAGAAGTAATGTCAAACAGTTCCAGTCGTCCGTCAACACAGGCGGAGAGACTGCTCGTTGCCTCAAACTGTTACATTCACAAAGGGGGGTAAAGACCACGCTATTTGAAAAATATTTTATACTACTCTTGTTAAATGTTTTTATTCTCTAGTGTTTTGCTTAGTCACCTGTTACGACCTATAAAATAATGGGTACGGGTAAAAGAATACGGTGATTAATATGTTGTCATATATTTCTAGATAATTCTCCAAATGTAATTTTATGCCTATATATAATATTTCCGATTATTTAAACGTATCGCAAATAGGCACAAACACCACTTTCGTATGCTAGAAATCTTATCCTTACTAATATTATTGTTTGTTTGTTGTTATGCTTTCACATTGTAAGTTCAGAACCAATCGTCATGAAATTTTGTATACTAAGTCTGGAGCCCAGAAAAGGACATACTATACTATTCATCCCGGAAAATGAATGAATCCCATTGGATATGTATTTTTACCTACAGATAAAAATAACGATCAAATAAACAGATCTACGCATAGACGTAGAATGTACCTACGCGAAAATCCTACGCCTATGGAACTACCAGACACAAATTACATACACTCAAAGCAACTATTTGTGGACCTTTGATATGTTTTCCGAGTGCAAATTATACCCTTGGGTTAGATAATAGATATACCTAATAAAATTGGCAGTTGAATGCAGTCTACAACCCTTTCATTTTAAGGTGAGATCCGTGTCCGTGGAAATAATTGAGGAAAAGACCGATGCTTGTCTATGTAGCATGCATTTTTTTAGGCGACAAAATGTACCTAACCGCACACCCATCACAACGAAGAGGATAGTGTGGGGCCCTCACCTACTAAATAAACCCGCCACTAGAACTATGTTAAAACGCTTCAATGGTTATCTAGCATGCCTACCTTGTGACTTAGACCACACTTCACAAGCATTGGCCTGTAGTATTTGCTATGACATTTATACGTTTGATTCCAGGAACTAAATTGAGTGTAAGTAATGTCTGTACAACGCACAAAATAATTGTTCTAGGTCATTGTGTCAATTGTTTTATTTACGCCAATGCTGTTCCGTAACTTGGGTATTTACGATCTAATATATTATTACAGATACATTTTTTCCTATCCATTATTGTCCCACTGTAGGCACGGGCCTCCTCGTAGAAAGGGGCTCAGGCGGCTGGCCCTGTGCGGGTTAGAAACTTTCACAGGCCTTAAATTTCTCTCAGACATTGCAGTTGATTCGAGACGTCTCGTGCTGGGGCGCTCCAGCCGTGCTGGAGGAGTGAGCAGGGCGAAGGCACGGAGTCCTTACCTTCCGACTGGTATAGGTGCTTCGGCAGATACATGCACGTAGTCGCAAGGAAGGAAGCGACTCCATGCTGCTAGAGTCGTGCCGCCTTGCGTCGAGTAGCGCCGTAAACTCGTCGCAGCAATAGGCGGCATAGATGATGCGAGTACGTCGTCTCGCAGACAAGTTGCGGAGAGGGCCAGGGAGGAAAATCCTTTCGCAGACCCGAATTGCCACCAGCGACTGGGGCGGCACAGGCGCGAATAAGGCAGACTCCTGAAGTAATTTCACACAGTCCCAGTGGTCCGCCGGTTCAGGCGGACATCACACGACAGGTTTGTTTAGTGGGTGAGGGCCCCACAGTACCGTTACACCGAACGGCGGTGTTTGGTTACATATTTTGTGGTTACATATTTTCCTGCTGAAAAAAAGGAATGTAGGTTTCCTCGCGACGTTTTCCTTCTTTAAGCAATAATGTCTTTTGTAAACACACGCCTTATTTCGAAAAATCTTGAGAACTAAGTCATTGCCCTGCGAGTTCTAAACTTGAATCTGGGGATCGAACTCGATACCCTTTCTTTACATTCCTTGGTTTTACCACTAAGCTATTAGTGCTCGATCAGAACTTTTTTCCATCCTTACTTAATATTAGAGAGGCGAGTGACTGCTTTTTTCTTACGCTTTCAGCCAGTAACTAACTACTGAACCAACGATCATGAAATTGCATAGGTACATAGTTTGGGGCCCCGAAAAGAACATAGGCTACTTTTCATGCCGGAAAAAAATATTGGTTATCGTGGGAATTAATTTTTTTACATAGAGATAATTTTATTAATGTGCGGTAGAGTGACGTATTTATATTCTGTTGTGCACGCGGATGGACTCGCGCCAGAATCTAGTAGTATTCTAGTAGTCGTGGGTTCGATTCCCACTCAGGACAATTATTTGTGTGATGAACACAGATATTTGTACTGCGTATGGGTTTTTTCTATCTATTATATATGTATGTATTTACAAAAAAAAAGCTATATATGTATTATATCTGTAATCTGGTACCCATAGCACAAGCGTTAAGCTTAGTTTGGGACCAGAGGACGTTGTGTGAAATTCAGTGAATATTTATTTATTTATTATTAGAAAAACTAAGGCTGTATATACTCCACCGCGCTAGCTACATGAGGGTTCGTAAAATATCCAATACTATCGCACTCCGCCCTCGAGCATAGAGGTATTATCACGTAATCTTCATATAGGTATGAGTATAGATAAGATTCAGAACCAATATATATCAGAGGCTTATCCTCCAGACGAATACAAAGACCGCAATCCGTCAGTTTCTACTCATAAATGACGGCTCAAATGATAGTTATATACGAGTATATCAGCTCACCTCAAACAACAAACTTGTATGTTTCTCTTAGGAGCAAACACAACTTCCAACTCAATCAATGTACTGTGTTTATCTCTACAATACAAAGATCAACAGTAAGTAGAGTCCGCATTTACCTAATTCAAATATATTTCTATGTTAATAACATTACGTAATTAACTACTCGTAGATGTATTTATTTTTCTCAAATCATTGTGCTCATAATGAGAGGGGTTAAGGCTGTAGGTATTCCACCAAGCTGGCTCAGTGTGGGTTCGCAGACTTCACAAGCCGTCGAGAAAATCTTTCGGGCATGCAGATTTCCACACGATGTTTTGCTTCACCGAGCAGTGGTAATTTGTAAGTAAATAAACACATGCTTGCAAAAAATCTCGAAAGGTCAGAGGGGTGTGCCGTGCGAGTACCTAGGATCGAACACGATACCATCGTCTTTGCAGTCCTTGGTTTTACCACTAAGGCTATCACTGCTATATAACACACATATCTAATACATGTAGTGTTAGATATACAAATATAAAGAGACTAGCCTTTGCCCGCGGTTCCGCCGCAGCCGAAAGCTTTTTGCTTATATCTCAGGTTCCCGATATGGTAGCGGGATAAAATGTATACCAGTTTAGACACGCCTATGTAGCCTAATAGTATTTTTTTCTCAAATGTCTGACACAGCTCTGTTACAGCTTTATACCTAATTGTATAGATTTGACTAGAATCACAAACTAAAATTAAACTGATAAATTGTGGTCTCATTTCGATTAGGACAACTGATGCTCCATGGCTATAGAAAGATCTACGTATAAAAAAATAACCTAATCAGTGGGCCTAGAAAGTTGCATTCTATGATCGCTAACGCTATAGAAAACTATTAAAATGTATGGGAATTTGACAGCTTTATCGATATCTATAACGCTAAGTCACGTGACTTAACGCTAGAGATGTCAAATTTCCATACATTTTTATAGATTTCTATAGCTTTAGCGATCATAGAATGTAACTTGGCTAGGCTCACAGCTCTGTGTGATGTTAAGCCACATAGTAATCAGAATTCTGATTAGATTCAATATTAACAAATTCGTAGAGACCCTATGTTGTTTCTCAGCTTGTTGCTTTCATAATAATAATATAACCATTAGAATTATAAAGGTATTACAAATAAGAATACACTAAATAATTTAGCAAGAGTTTAATAAAAAAATGCAAAATAATTAAAAATATCTCCAAATATTGAGCCTTAATGCTACGATATCTGTAGGTTTACAACATCCAAAAATTACACGTACTCACACAATGAGGGTATCATCTGATCATAAATATAATATGTATAATATAATAATATAGAGAGAACCTTCATTCAATAAAATTGATCTTTAATCCACATTCAAATAGAGTCATTTTATTTACTCTACTTTCGCGCCATTCTACAAAAAAAAGTCAAATCATTTTTTTTATCAATTTTATCGAAAGGATTAGGAAACGGATCAAAAAGTTAAAATATTGGCACTGAATTCCCAAATTGTAGCAATTTCATGTTACATACATTTAAGTGTTTTGGACGATATCAATTCGAACACTGAAGGATTCATGTTTCAAAATGAATTTATTGTCACTTCACAACTTTCGTATGGAAATGATTGCAGCAATACCTATAGTTTTATATAATTTATTCAATCTGTATAAATAAATATATATTATATATGTATGTATAAAGGGCCATAAAACCGAACTAAAAGATGACAATAGAATATGATCAATGATTTTAAGTGTACAAAATAGTATAACTAGACTTTTCTAGTAACTATAAATAACGAATGACTATTTCTTTACTTTAAGTTTCTCGGATTGTAATAAAAATTATCAAAATTACTTATGGTTCCAAGACATTTGTCTTTCTTGTTAGTGCATTTACAAACGTTTGAAAGGACCTAGTCCCTTTCACGTATTATATTCAGACATCAATAGGTCGTTCATCATATTAATAAAAATAATTTTATTTAGAAGAACCTCCACGTTTCATGTAAGTTCCACCAGATGAGGGTAAGCATGATGACATAATCACAATCACATATTTTTAACCACATAACAATCTAAATATGTCAGAGTCTGGAAGTTTACCTCCTTATATCGAATGCAGAGTCCGAAACCGAAGAAGGTATAAATAAATATTGCAGATTTGTTCTACTTAAAATCATTAAACCAAAGACGGTAGGCCATAGTCTGTATAAAAACGGGGAATACACTGTATAGTAAAATATAATGATGTAATATTGAAAAGACAAACTTACCCGTCTTAAATTGTATCTTGGTCGATTTTCTTCCTTTATTTAATCACACTAAATTGTCTTTTCAAAAAGGCTTATTATCTTTGATGTAGGTACGGAACAGAACGCCCATTTAGTAAATATTTTTCGTTATTTTAAACATTCTAACTATTGAAGGTGGTAGTGGTGCCACATTGCAATATTTTTTTCCAAATTGAGAAGCTTTTTTGAAAAGACACTCTTCTATTGGAAAACCCATTGACTTAGTAAAAATATTTCCACTTTCGTGTTGAAATTCAACGAAATATTTTTTATTGTATTCAATGTCAATCTCTCGGACCCGTTATTATACAAACTAAATTTATTTGATATATAAACAATATATTTAATATATTTGGTTTTGCAGAGGTGCATCATAAACAAACATTATTATTGTGATTTATTTTATTTGATATGAATACATGTGCTATAGACTATCGTTTGTTTTGTTGTCAATACTGCTTTTATTTTATGATAGATAATATATTGAACACTGTCGAGAATATAAATAAAAGCCATACCAACATCAAACCACAAAAATACTAAACTAAAATATACATAGAATCTTAATTGTAAATTAATGATAAAGTAATATATTTTGAATATAATGTTTCCAAAAAAATCTCCATTTAGTATAATATTTTTTGACTAGTGAATAAAATACACCCATAATCGTAAATATTTAAGCAAAATATGAAAGCTTCAAATTATCTAGTTACATCTCGCTCGCACGTAATTTGTGCACGTAAGAAAATAAAAATGAGTCATATTCGCTCTTATAGGCCTACTAATGCGCAAATTTAATAAACTCATGTCACTAAAGATTAATTTAGAATAAGTATTTTTAGAATTTAATTTAAATGAGATTCCATTTTAATACTAATTACAAAATCTATCTATCTAGACATCGAAATAATTCATAAGAAAAATGGGCTTGAGATGCGACTATTAGTAACTTGTACTACACCTTTTAGTCGAATATAATACAAAGTATAACTTGAGTTAATTTTTAGGCGAATGTAATAACTAATTTCCCATCTCAACACACAATTTTATAATGAAAAAACTAATGTCATTTCAAAGTATTGACAAGAAAATCATAGTCTTTGGCGTTTTGAGCAAAAACGTAATGTGTCTATGGCAACAACTAGCGATACTAAGTCGCACATTTATGTTACAGATATTTTATACAAAGACTTAAAAAATCTAGGGATACATCAAAGATAGCTCCATAAAAATAGTTTGAAAATAAAGTTTACATACTTGTACCAATGGACTTAATTATTCTGAACTTTCTTATGCGTAAATTATTGATATATTTCCATAAAAGAAATATCAGATTACAAATATAAAACCGTGCCTCGACGACGTGTGACGGAAGAGTTCACTTTCATCGTACATAACGCGGCTTTGGTGAACTGTTACTCAAATATAATTATACTTTTCCAAAGTACCGTCTTGACTGCGCAAGTTAAAAGACAACACAGTCCAACCGCTGTACTTTGGGGCTACCGCGAGCCGTGTTATCTCCAAACGTGTGAGCTTATTTGCACAAACTGGATTGGAAGAGTACGCGTGTAGGTCGGATAGGACATCTATAAAGAGCTTAAGACAATTTTATATAACCGTCATACCCAACAGCGGAAAATTTATATGTTGACGGTATATTTTTTGTGAAAAATCTTATAGAAATAAATATAAAAAAGTTAATATACTGGTAGTAGAAATATCTTTAAAAAGTCGAAAATTTTGCAAAAAATCTCAATTTTGTACAATTTCTGCATTAATAAAAATTACTATTATAATAACATAGGCTACATAATAAAATGTCAAGACCCTAATAAGTATGAGTACCCTAAGCATCCTTACATACAAAGTATAACATACAGATAATACGTATCAATATAATAATGTTAATATTTATTAAACAGTCGGATAGAAGTTAAGGGGTGTCAACTATTTATAGTAATTTGTTTACATAATGCTAAAGTAATTTCAATGGAAGATATATTAGCTAACCTTGTTAGAAAACGGTAGTCGTAGACAGACGCCCGTTGTACGCGCAAAATCAAATGTTCCCTTAAATTCTATTCATCCCGGTTCACAGTAATAAAAGATTACGCAATATAAATAAATGCATTTATGGCAAAATATAGGAATGTGGTGCTGTATTTTATGTTATATTTAGTCTATTATTTCAATGAATCGATTAAGAAATCGAATAGACTGCAATATACAGTACGTCACTCGAATATAATTTTTAATTTCGACAACTCACATACTAGAAGTTAATATTTTTAATTTTAATCATACATGCGTAACGTGACCATACCTGCGTATGGCCATTTTTTACAGTTCATATTGAATATAAAAAAAAACTGCTATTACAGCCAAATTGTTGGATCGTAAGTTAATCTAGAAACTGACAACTAGAGGACAGAGAAGCAAAATCAGCCTACACCTGGGAAATGTTTAACTCTGCCACTGTATTGTACTTTCCTTTCACATAAAAAAATAGTTTGGTACATAATGCTTTGAAAGGCGTTTAATTCGAGAGTTATCTTAATACAATAAAAATAAAGCATGTAAATAATATAAGTAAATAAATGCTATATAGTGAGCGTGGTCGTTAGATTTGGTCAATTAGAGATCACGTAACTGGGATGCGATTATACTGGCCGTCTAATTGGTTAGCTTTCTTGTCCAACATTTTTTTAGAAATTAGGATTATCATTTCATTTAAGCATTGGATGACTATGCACGAATAAGTCGCCATTAACCGTGTGCCGACCTTATAATTGTTTTTTTGACAATTTTCTAGCTTATCTATGTTACATGTATACAAAAACAAGTGACTGACGGGCAGAAGTGAAATCTTTAAAAAGAGGAGACATTAAATAATAGAAAATAGTATATATCTAGGCCGTGTGGGGCCGGCACTAAGAATAGCTCCACCCCGTCTCTTCCTATGGGAGTCGTAAAAGCCGACTAAGGGACTACCGGAGGACCGGGAAGCAGCGTTGCCCTGTGTACTAAAAACATCCACTGCGATCGCCAACCCGCATGCCAAGCGTGGCGATTATGGTAAAACCCCCATTTTGGGGAGGCCCATGTCCAGCAGTGGACGATGAAAGGCTGATGGATGGATGGATGGAGTATATATCTGCATTGTATCTCATTCACTCGCAGGCCAAATCCTATAAATATATATGGTTGTCTCTTTTTAGTGTCGCTTTTTCGTTTCATCTAGTCAGAAAGGTTAAAATGGTCGGTATGGACTTATTTTATTCTTAATCTATCATGATCAAGAACTAAACAAAATGTATTTAGAATGTCTGACCTAAATATCCCCAGCCTCGCATGTAGGTAAATACATATCTATATCTGAATCCCTATTTATATGTAAATGGTACAACATATGATCTCTATGTATTAAAAGACTCTCTCTCCTCTCTCGGCCTCTGCAAATGTTTCGACTGAACTTCATTGCTGTTAATTACTGCTGTAGACTGTGTTCCCACTATGTCGTGACGACAGATAGCCGTGCAGGTAAAAGTGTCGTGGCTTGTATATTGTTGCTGGGACGACGATTGTCGAGACAGGGAAACGGCTAGCACGACAGTCGTAAAAGGATAACAAAGGTTACGATCATATCGTGACGGCAAATCGTATGTCGTTGTTGCAACGATCTATCGTAGCCACGATAAAATATCGTCACGATCCAATGGGAACGACTGGATAGGACAGTCGGTCAACGGTAAAAAAAAATCGAATACACAATAACGACAAACGGTCGTTATATGGGAACAGCTAGAGACGATTGTCATCCAACGATAAATTTATGGGAACGCGGCCTTAATAGTCCGTTTTTTGTCTATTGTTTTTTTTTTTACAAATATCATTTATTTAAAGCAGAAGATGACATCTCCTCTTAATTTAATGTCAGTAAATATTGTTGGACGTACTACCCCGTGTCTTCTAGAAAATGGTAATATAAATACAAATATTAAAAATGTAAAGAGATCGAGTGCTAAAAACTTCAGTAAAATATGTAAAAAATACATACTTTTACGTATAAAACTGTTTTGTCGTTGTGAGGTGAATAAATATTGTATTGGGTTTGTGACGATTTTGCTAAACATGTTTGGATTATTATATGATATAATTACCTGAGCAAAATTTGATTTCATTTATCATGTTTGAGCATTTAATCGTATATATACCTACTATTATAAAAACTTTACGTACATGTCTTCATGGACGTTCTGATACATACATACATAGCCTTGCGCCTGTTTCCCAGAGGGGTAGGTAGAGACAACGGACCTCCACATTCTAATAGTATAATAATATTTTAAGTGGCTTTCCCATTTATTTTTCTCCACAATCCAAAGATGTCAGATTAAGAGCTCATCTTGGCTGTAGGGTTGGCAAAAGAAAGCCGAACACGCTGCATGGGTCATGGTTTATGGAAATGGCTAAAAGTTAATCATGAATTATTGTTCAAAAAAGGTCTGGTGTCTAAGCTACTTTACTATTTTATTTTATTGACGGGCCTCGTGGCGTAGTCGGTAGTGTAACCGACTTCCGTGTACGAGGTCGTGGGTTCGTGTCCCACTCAGAACAATGATTTGTGTGATGAACACAGATATTTGTACTGCGTCTGGGTGTTTTCTAACTATTATATGTATGTGTTTACAAAAAAAAAGTAATATATGTATTATATCCATCATCTGGTACCCATAGCACAAGCGTTAAGCTTAGTTTGGGACGACGTTGTGTGAAATGTCCGTGAATATTTATATTTATTTATTTAGTATTTGAGTAACACTATGAAATTCTGTTCGAAAAAAATATCTTAAAATTATTGTATAACTAACATCTCTCGCATTGCAGACAATCAGTGGGTCAATAGAGTGGCCCACTTAAAGATAGGTAAACTCGTATTGTTAGTTTAGAACTGAAGCATATTAAGGGTCCTAAAAATGGGTCACATACCAGTACATGTATTAAGAATATACGAATCCCACTCTTAAAGCAAAACACTGCTTTACTGTTGATAAATATGGCATAGTACTAATACAAAATGTAATATTATCTATACCTCAAAATGTATATATCTTGTATCATTATATAAGCAAAGCCTTAACTCTATAAAGTCTATCAAAATCGTCACTAACTAGGACTGTTGATCTATAAATGCATTACCCAGCCATGTGCCGTAGCCTCGTAAGTAAAACTACTCGCTAGAGCGTTCAATTGCACTTGATTTAGTCGGGTTATCTCATTGTTCCCATTCGGTCTCGTCTACGCCTTCCATGCTATCTTGTTCCAGTTTCATGTTCATCTCGACTTTGGCGCTCATTGATTTCATTATCTGTTGATACAAAAACAAATTTATTATCTATACTATTATAAAGCTGTAACAGATGTATTTGTACATTTAAGATATTTGAGAAAAAATGACTGTATTAGGCTATATACTGCGGCTACACGTGTCTGAAACAAAACTATACTTTTTTAGATTTTTTGTCTGTTTGTTTATTCGCGCATCACGCAAAAACTACTGAACGGATTTTGATGCAACTTTTTTTATTTGATAGCTCTTGGTTAGACTCAAAACTGGCATACATTTTATCCCGCTACTATATCGGGAACCTGAGATATAACGTAAAAACTAGCTTTTGGCTGCGGCGGAGCTGCGGGCAAAGGGTAGTTTCAAAATAAATTGCCTTCAAATTCTAAAGCCCATAGATCTATTGTCTATCTCGCGAAGATTTTCATCAGCCAACCCTTTCTTTAAAAAGATGGAATTATTAACCAAGGCCAAATTGGATCAATTGTTTTATCAGAAAAACACAGGTATGCAAATATACATATTCCTTTTTATGAAGTCTATTAAAAATAAAACTAGAAGAAACTATATGCTTCTATGTAATACATGCAATTAATTTATTAAAACACAGTTCTATATCGCTGTTTTAGCTAAAATATTGTTTTCCCTTTTCAACAAAGTACAATGAAAATGTGACAGAAAGTGACAAACTAAAAAGTCGAAAACATCTGTCAGCCTAAACAGTGTTTTAAATCCACTGATCTAACACTTTAGATTATACTTACTGATATTTACGTGAATGTACATGAAATTAATACGCATGAAATAAACCCACTTTACCGAATCCATCGCGTTTAAAATCGAAACGTTGGGATAGTAGAAAATCAAGTAAACACGATAGATTTCGTAAACGTAATTTTATTTCATAATTATAATTTTGTGAATAATGGGGAAATTGTTTAGTATCAGTGCGTTCCACTTGACACTCGCAACATTTATTCCAGTTCCACTTGCTTGTGAGCGTTTCCTTCGTAAACCACGTGGAACAAGTTGTAGAATTTTCTAAACACTCACTTGGAATCAACTCTTAGATGGATATAATGACATCATGGATGACGTTTCCACCGCAACCACAACAACCGAGGTCGTCAATGGGGACGGGTGAATGAACGGTGGAATCATAAGTCAGTAGTACGCACCTGTTCCTGCTTGTCCTTGTTATCGTTAGGCACATGAGACTTGATGAGGTCGGGTTTCGGCTTCTGTGGTGCTGGCGTAGACTTAGAACTATCGCGGGAGACCGGCGATGCGACCGTTTGGCCCGACACTGTCACGTATAACAATTATTTAATATTTTATATTGACAATAACTGCTGTCTGTGGTGCAGCGGTGGTGTGAGCGACTGCTAATCATGAGGTTTCGGGTTCGATCCCTGGCCCGGGCAATGTTATTGAGCTTTTTCGTAAAAAGAAAAATCCAGTAGCAGCCCGGAGTTTAGCAACGTGCTCGCCCCCTATTACGTGGGACTTAAACGTAGCTGGCGAATCGCGAGTGTGTAATACACCTCTACCTACCCCTTCGGAGAATACAGGCATGATGCTATATTTTATTTCTATATCCTGCACTAGAGAATTATCCCTGTATTTTTTTTGTTACTATGGCAAACAAGCATTCTGCTCACCTAATGGTAAGCGGTTGCCGTAGCCTATAGACGCTAGCAATACTAGAGGCATTACTGGCACCTCGCCATCTCCAAGGAAAAGGATAGCAGGTGGTCAAGGAGAATTATAAGGAGAGGATGGAGGATAAGGAGGTAGTTTGGGTTTCCAGCACTCACTCACCATACGAAACACAACAGTACGGCTCTACCGGCACATTCAGAAAAACCATCTGTAGATCACACAAAGGTTTGTCCTGGATCGGAATCGAACCCACAACATTCAGCACAGTAGGTCGGTGTCTAAACCAAACCACGGCGCACCTGATGGTAATTTTTTTTTAAAGACAACACTGACACAAATCGGGTACAACCAGACTCAGAACAACCATTTTTGGATTTCACAAAGAGTTGTCCTGTGTAGGAATCGAGCCCACAACACTCGGGCAGGAAGCCGGTATCTCAACCACTCCGCCATCTGTGCAGTCAAGTATGCAGCGGATACCACTTTCTGTCAGGTGGACTATGGCTCATCCGCCGTCTAAAGCCATAAATAATATATATAACTCACATGGCTCCATGCCGGGTGGTTGGAGACTGACTAGTTTTGGCGCGACAGTCACGCCTGCCAGCCAGTCGTTGCCGCTGAGCCACGGCTCCCAAGTCACCAGTGTGGGAGGGAACAGATCGTCTTGGAACAACTCCATCTGTAAACAACATATTATATTATTTTGAAATGAGCAAGTATAGATCTATTATACCTTTACAAAAGGTGTGTTCACTTACTCAATAACTTACTTCTAGCTTTTGCCTGTAGCTACTAGCTATGATACCGATACAGACATAAACACCATGCAGAAATTACTGAACACAGCACATCTATACTAAATCTCAAGTGTTCTCTCTGCCTACCCCGCAAGGGAAATGGCGTGATGATAAGTAAGTAAGTGAATACGTCATGTGGTTCGTTTTTGATAATCGCACAGAATCCGTCCGTTTTCTAAGATAAAAAGCAAGCATCATTTACTGGGCTTTATAATATTAGTATAGATTTTAACAGAAATGAGAGTCCCAAACCCCCACCCTATCCCCTCTTTATTATCCTTCCTAACCTCTCCTTATATTTTCTATTTGACATGCTTAGCATGTACATTAAACACTAAGTCGAAAATGTGAAATTGAAAATAACAGTCACGAGCAGGATTTGAATCTGCATCACCCAGGACGTTAAGTATGAATGTGTTATCGAAATTAGCAGTCGAGAGCAGTTGTCACGATGGCTGAATCGGCAAAGCAATTGGACGGTACCCAGGAGATGCAGTTTCAAATCCTGCTCGTGACTGTTATTTTCTATTTCACATTTTCCACTTTGTATTTAATATATGTGTATTTGTTTACAAATTATCACTGCTCGGTAAAGGACAACATTGTGAGGAAATTAAAACATTACAATCTGGTACATTTTTTTGTGTAATGGTTAGTTAGGTGCAGGGCAGACGACACACTTTTAGTGCCATTGAGTCTGCGGCGCACTAAAAGTCTGCATGGCACACAAAAAGTCCATCGCAGATTTTTCACAGACTTAAAGTACACGACGCACATCTACGATCATTCTGTCGGCAGAACTGTAGGGACGTACACGCTGTGGAAATGCAGAGATCCCGATGTATTATTGAAGTTGTGGGAATAATAGTATTTTCCGTTCAACCTCCTCACATAGATATATTTATTGTTGTGAATCGATATATATTATTTATTGATGTTCTATATCTTAAACAGGAATCATCTAATGTACCTGTAAGAACCTCTCTGGTCCCGGTAAAAAAGTAATTTCTCTATCAGTTTGTGTTATTGTGTTACTGAATAATATACTTAAAATCCTTCATGGTTTACGTAGGCAGGCATTTTATTAACGATTTTTTTTGTGATTTTATATAAATAATCGTGGCATCTGCGTAATTGTATACTCTTATTGTGTGGTTGTTACAAAACATTATAATCATAGAGCAAGGTATCGTGTATCATTCCTCCAGAGCACGCATCCGAGACATGGGAACTTGAAGACGAGATTAACATTCTGATGGTACCCATATTCCGATAAAATCCAAACAGGTAAATATATAATAAGTTTAAGTCCAAACAGGAGCGAAATAAATATTACAGCACACTTCTATATTAGATATTTAAAGAGAAAAATGTGGGACATTTTTCTCTTTAAATATGTATTATGATATTCTGGCTTAGAAGTATTTATAATAAATAAATTGCTGGGTTGTTTTGTACTTCTTGTATTAACATCGATACATCGATCTCTGGCGCCATACTTTACATCCACCATTTAACGAGTCCGGTTGCAGAGTAAAGTGTGCGCCGTCTGCGTTAACGCTCGTTGAAGCAAACGTTCTATTTTTTTTCGCGCACTTTTTGTACGGCGCGGCGCGGCGCGGTCTGCAAGTATTACGCGGATTTTTTATCCGCCGGACTTTTTGTGCGTCGTATGCGTTACTGCATGTAATTACATAGGTTCTATTTTTACAGACTAAAAAGTGCGCCACGGATAGTACGTCGTCTGCGCCGCACCTTAGGAAAATTCAAGAGGGTTATGCGGTGCCGTAACATACCGCGTGGGCAAACACTGAAATGAGTCGCATCTCTTATCGTCGTATCGCTCGTGTCTTTAGGCTCACGTAGAAGTCTTGGTGCGTAGCAGTTTTATATAAAAAAAAGCAGGAAAATCAGTGATTTGTAGCATAATTATTTATATATTACCTTTATTCTCGGAACTGTGAATGATAAGGGCTCGACAGTTCCATTGGTGAGTCTTAAAGCTCTCGCAAATTCCACCTGAAACAAAAATAGACAGTTTTAATCTAAGCAATCTGAAAATTTACCTGAAACAACAACTGCAAATGGAGTAGTGGCTTAGATACAGGGTTCCCGTGCCGAGTGCTATGAATTCGATTCTCACATTACGGCAATATACCCCCAATTTGGGGAGGCCTATGTCCAGCAGTGGACGTCGAAAAGCTGATGGATGGAATTATAAGAAACTTAAAATCTTAAAACCAAAATCCACATAATTTCAAAGTCAGAGATACCTTGCAGTGCTATGGATCAATGCGGCACGGTGGTAGCGATACGCACAAACAGTTACAATTACCTTGTCGACAGCGACGAGGTTCTTCTGCAGGTAGCATATTCCCTGGTGCAGCGTGGGCGCGCGGTGGTGGGACAGGGCGCACAGGTGGGGGGGCTCGCTCGTCACCTCGTAGCAGTAGATGGTCGAGTCGCCCTATGGATGTTCATGCAAATAGTTAATATTCAATATTAAATTATAACTAATGTGTCTAAGCGTGCAAGTCACGAGGGAATACTCTCGTGACCAAGAATGATAAATCTAAAAGAATAAATAGGTTGTAACCTAGATAAGCACTTGCCACTCGAACGATAGATAAACTACTACTACTACGACAGGTCCTTCTTTAAACGAGACTTGAGAAGAGCACTTGCGGTAAGCGGCAGCTTGGCTATGCCCTTGCTGTTGCTAAAGTCCATGAGCGGCGGTTACCCCTCATCAGGTCGATCGCTTGCTCATCTGCCACCGTTGGCAATAAAACCTGATCTTCATCGTTCGGAAGGTACGTTATTCCGGTTGTCAAATACGACCCTGGCGTATGTAATATTGTCAGAATCCTGATCAAAAGACAGATTCCGATCTCGTTCTAGGTTTGCTAGTTGTAGTACTAGTTGGTTGGTGGAGGTCAGTAATGCAGCCACTCCATGTGGCGATCAGCTAAAACTGCACTAATCAGAAGCACACACCAACAAGGTTTGGGATGAAGATAGGAAGATGTTGATACTATCGTGAATTATATTCTTCCTACATAATACACATCAAAGGACATCTTACAATCCGCGTGATAGACTAGACTATAAAATACTATCCAACCCTCCCTCCTCCTCCTCCTCCTCCTCCTCCTCCTCCTCCTCAAGTCGCTCCCTTACTGTTGAGGATCATGGCTGCGATGGAAGCTTTGCAGTAGGCATCTCCAATTGTCTCGGTCTTCAGCTTGATGGAGAGCCTGAGATATACAGTACTCGCTATCTTTATGGCCGCTCTGAATGTAGCCGTCGGTACGAAGTTGCGCATGGCACAGTCGGCACTCACACTAACGCGGGAGGCGTGGCCGCTGGCGGGTGTGCCCCGCCTGCTCGCCCCGCGCACGTCCCGCTGATACCTGATTTTGTGTTCTGCGCAGCGTAATGCGGCTAGGTTCGGAGCGGCCATAAAGTTTGGCGAGTACTGTATAGTGTATTTTTCTTAACTTGTCTTATTACGTAAACAGAAATGGCGTCCTAGTAACCAAAGACAATTGATAGCGTTGGGACATTATCGAACGAACGAGTGAACAAATAAAGTTTGTGACTGAATGATTTTCATGGCCAAAGAAATAATTTCTTAAAATCATCTGCCCTATAGAAAGAAATAAAACAGACAAGTTATTTATATTTTCTTTTATTAATTTGAGCCCATGAAGCATTGAAAAATTACGACTTTCAATCGAGGGGGGTGAATTTGAGACTGCAATGGATCCCAGGATATATCGGAATTGGGGGTAACGCAAAGGCAGACCAACTTGCTAAATCAGCATCCTCGAGTGGGACATACTATGAAATATTTCCTCATTACAGAAAAGTAATCCCTAGATACAACAGGAAATTCTGGGATATATGGCAGGATTATTTTGATTTAAGATCAAGAGAAAAGGGTATTTGGTATAAAATCATACAGTGTTCAATTTTTCGTAGCCCCTGGCCCGGTGATGTCATAATTAACAGGCAATATTTAAAAATTGTTTTCAGACTCCGTTCCGGTCACTATGCATCGAAGTATGCGTTTCTGTTAAAAAAATGCACCTCAAACAAATGTGAGATATGTGATGTGGCTCCACAAAGCATGCAAATGATGCATGTCATTTGTTAGTGGAGTGTGATAGGAACTGGAGTAATAGGGAAGCGTTGCTGAGAGAGTCTGGGCTGCTTAGAAGCAATGTGGGTATTATCCAATCCATTCTGGCCACAGAACCCGCTTCAGTTGCTGCAAGAAGGGTATAACAGATGGTGGTTGCTTCTGAGTAGCTCCTCCCTGCTGCTTAAATTAGATTAGTTTATGATTGTTATTAGTTAAGAAGAGTACAATGGGACTGGCATATCCATGTTCCATAAAAGTCCCGAAAGTAAATAAAAAATAAATCATACAATTTATTTAACACAATATTCGATGTGAAATCGCTATAATACATTTACTAATAACTAAGTGATGTTGCAGAATTAGTGTTGAACATATAAAATAAAACCTTTTTTACATGGTTACGTTAAAATTTTGTGAGAATTTATTATCTCTAAACTCTCAACTAATTTTGCATTCACAATATTAATCAGAATAATATGTGATCGATATTAATGTATTAATCAATTAGTGATTTATTTAGATAGTGGTAAAAATTATATTGCGATCTTCATTTAATTTTTGCCACATTTAGGGCGAATAGCCGTAGCCGTAGCGTAATAGCCACACTGAAGTGTAATATTAAAGCTAAGTCGTCAAGTGTATTATTGGTCCGAGCGTAAGACGTGACGGGAAGTTTCCGCCAGTTGGCCGGCTAAAAAAATTATTTGTCAAATAATAGTTTTAGTCTATGTTTGGGATTTGTTATCCAAATAATTTCAATACTAAATTACTATAACAATACAATAAAAATAAAATCTGATTTATTAGTCAGGTTAATTTTATAATAATAATTTTATAATGCTTTATAAATGATGTTTACAGTTCACTCACTGGTCAGAATCATTCACTCGCTTCTCGCATCCCAACGATCCAAAGACAATCTAGGATTTAGAAATGTCAAATAGAGTCGAAAAGGATTCTGATATTTTAAACATTTTATGAAAATAATTGTGGTTTGAATAGTTCATATGAAGCAATTTTTGGTGTATGTGTGTGTAATATAAAGTGTAATAATCAAGACGCTCATAACTTAGGTAAAGTTTCGGATTGATGCCAAAACTCATGATTTTCGTACCCAGTACGGTTTGTTTACGTCTTAGGACAAGTTAAGAAAAATACACTATAGATATCAGTAGTTTTTCGCATACCTGATCGAACCACCGTTTTTGAGAGCGTCCTCTTGGCCGCCTTCCATTTACGTTTCCTGTTATTATGAGCCTTTCAAGGTTATCCATACCATCGAAAACTCCCACAGACGACTAAACCATTGGTATTGAATTGTATCAATGCACTGTTTTGAAGGTAATATTAAGTACTCACTCTGCCAGTAAGAAACAGCGTGCCGGAATCATGATCGATGTGCGTCTGCAGTATAGCCGGCGACACGTCAAGACCTACCGTGCACACGGGCGCAGACAGATCAGTCGCCTTGTACAGCACTATCTGGCGCTCCGATACTCTGCGAATATATGATCAATTACAGCATCACTCACTTCATTCATCAATCACAGCGTCACTCAGTAGATCAATCATAGCATCACTCACTTGATCAATTCTTCAATCACAGCGTCACTCAGTTGATCGATACAGTATCACTCGCTCTATTATTTGCTAGATATATCCCGCAGTACTAACTGTATATTAGTTTTGTTGAAGTATACGCAGTTGGTGCGTCCAAGTAGTGTATATCTTTTTGTGCTAGAATGATAAGCACTTCTACTATTGTGTTTCGTAGGACGAGTGAGAGCGCCGGACACCTTAGCAGAAGCAGAAGATCCTCGTTTGTTCGGTTGCTATTTAATAAAAAAACACAGGGTATGCCATGCGTAGCATTATAATGCTGTGTCAGAGAGATAGTGTAATACTATATGATTATGAATATCAATAATTTCCTTGACAGGCCCAATGAGTATTCATTAGATATGTGTTTATGTGCATAGTATGATGTCTTTAAAACAAACCATCCTAACTAGTTAAATACACACATAGCAACCATGTGGGTAAATAGTATGCCAGGAAGACCCCGGTCCGTCTCCAGTCGTAGGCTGTTACCTGTCGAAGCCCGTGACGACGAGGTGCGTCCCGCTGAGCGCCCACACGACCCGCGCGCCGCGGCTGCCCGCCGGCCCGGGCCCTTCCACAACGGGCTCAGCACTTGAACGTGGTTTGTACACCTGCATTATAAAAGTCATCACTACATTCCTTCTCGTATTTAAAAAGCTTAATACAGTCATGAACAAGGGAGTGGCTGTATAGTTTTCCTGGAAGCGGTTACATAAACCTGTGTGAACATATTCGGTATTACATGGCGACAGATATATTTCATGACAGTAGTAAACAAAATATTGTTACGGCGTGTTTGCATTATGACAATTTTACAGCGCTTAAATTTCAAAGCACCGTGAAGTTTCTGCGCCAAATATCTACGTCACGACAGCGCTAGCACGTAATAGACGACGCGGCTATTAAAATTGTCTTAATGTAAGCGCGCCATTACACCAAGGGTACGCGGATTCATTTACCATAGTATAACCACTACCAACAAAGAACAGAAGAAAATACTTTGAGAAAATCCGACTGTTGTTTTTTCAACCTAATACTGTCCTACTCATAGATATAGTAACATATAGATCACCTGACAGCTCGATAACGCGTAACCAATTTTGATTTGTCAATGCGTCCGTTGGATAGTGATGTAAGTTTTAAGAGTTAGACTGACTATCAATAAAATGATAAAACAAATCAGTTTCTTTAACAAACTCGCTGATTCAAATAATCACATTCAACCAATAAAACCAAACAGACATAATAAATTAAAACAAATATAATTAATCCGTTTTTATATATTTCACCAGCAACGTCAGCCAACAATATTATGCATTTTATAACGGAATACACTCAGCTTCTTGCTTTTTGCACAATGTATGCTACAAATTGTTGAATACTTTTTTGAAGTCCAACCAACACGGCCAATATCTTAACCATTTTCCTCTAATTATAAAACCTTTAGGAAATCTGTCGCAAAATATGGCAAAATAAAGTTAAACTCTTTAGACAATTAGGTATAAAGTTCGTTGAAAAACCGAACATTTACGATAAATATCAACAATATACTTGTCGATAAAGTCAAGCCCTAGTGTATATGTAACTAAAAACTTTTCTACTTAAATCTTGCAAATATGTAACAAAACGACATATTTCTATGTAAAATATAAACAATAACAATGGTATTGAAATTAATCCGTAACTGAAACAGAAAATATCAGTAATTATGACCTAAAATAAAAGCATTTAAATTGTGATAACACCCTGAGAACTTACCTGTGAAACATGCAATTATCAGAATTGTTTGCATGATTTACATCACAGTCACTCACGGAACAAACAACCATTGTATTTAATAGTTATAATCATATAATAAACAACATTTATAATACAAATAAATCAAAAAAACCGCGAAGCTAGTTTCAAGCTTGCCGCCTGTAGGCTACCTGTCATTCAAACGGTTTGCAATGACATTAGATTTGCTTTCCTTTTCCATCTTGCTATGTTGCCGTATAAGATTTTCTTCTCGCTCACACGCTTTGGTGATCTATACGTTATACTATATCTATGGTTCTACTATTGGGCACGGGCACATCTCCTTTCTGAATAAGACCGTAGTCTACCACGCACAGTGCAAGAAAAATCCTCTCAGGCATACAGGTTCTAGGATTCCTCACGATGTTTTCCTTCATCGATTAATAATGATTTATAAATAAATACACACATTTCATGAAACCTCAAATCACCTCGGACCTAGAACTCAGGATCGAACTCGATAGCAGTCTTTACATTTCTTGATTTTACCACTAGGCTATCACTGCATTCTGTACCACATTAACCTAGTGTGCGGTGGACTGATTCTCATTCTGAGAGAAAGCTAAGAGTAATGAATTAATGAAAAAAATACTTACCCTGATTAGTCCATCCTTGCAAACTGTAGCAAGGAAGTCCCCGCAAGGAGACCAATCAAGCGCGAATATCTGGTCGGTATGCCCCGTAAGTGTGATGGCAGCGACTGGAGTCTCGGGTGCTAAGTCCCATATTTTTACTGTAAGGTCGTGCGCGGCGGTAGTGAGCAAATCCGATGCGGTAGGATGAAAGCGGATGAGGTAGATTTTGTCCGGATGAGCGGAAAACGTGCGGTTAGGCTCGTTTGTTGATTCTTGAAGACCTGGAATGATAAAAAATGTTTCAGCATTTTTCTTAACTGTTTTTAGTCTCAACTTTCAACCAAAGGTTATAAAAATGCTTATCTAGGGATATTATTACTCTACCACTGAAAGAATATAACATGGTTTCAGTGGTCCGCCAATATAGGCGGAGAGACAGCACACGGCGGGTTTATTTAGTGAGTGAGGGGCCCACACTACCCTGTTCGTTGCCCCGAACGACAGGGTATACGGTTAGGTAAATTTTTTCCCACCTTAACAAAAAGAATGTATATATCAGGTTAAAAAGCAACCCATGTGTTAATCCAGTTACTTTTATCTGTGCACCAATGTAGATACAAACACGCAAACATACACACAATTATAATATTAGTAGGACGAACCTCCATCCGGTATGATCCACTCGCGCACGAGCCCGTCGTCACAGGCGACGAGTATCCGCTCGGGGCGGAAGGGGTCCCACGCCCAGTCCTGCAGCGGCGCCGGGTGTAGCAGCGCCGCCACTCTGTGTACAAACGATAGCAACGTGCGTACTGACGATAAAGAGCCGTTACAAAAATTCGTTCGTATCCAAGGGATTACGTACGGGGGACGCTTGGTGTAACGAAATAGGAAGGGGGAAGGTAACCTCTCCCCTTTTCTGTAAGAAACATAGCGTTACCTAGCATTTTACTTATTTTTACATAAGGAAGAGGCCCATCTAGCCTGTGTGACGTAATATTTATATTTATAGGTGGATCACAAAAATTGTGACACAGCATGACGTCACGAGTCATCTGCACACGTCGACGTCCGAACCGACGTAAAACCTGTACCACGGGGACTTAACAAACATAACTGACAACAAACAAAGTAAACCCAGACTAGGAGCAACCATTTGTGGATTATGCAGAGAATTGTCCTGTGTGGAAATCGAACCCACACCACTTCGGTATCTGTCTATAGTGCAAATACAAGGTGACAATATGGTAGTTTAACACTTTTGATAAGATTTTTGTCGGTGAAATTGCTGTATCCCTGCTGTTTGCAGATGAACATCTTACTCGTCAGCTACCACGTTAAAGAAACTTACCTAGTGCTCGCAGGATGTGTATGAGGCGCAACGGAGACGGAAGTTGCTCCCTTTGGTAGCTCCACGATGCCTACTCGACCCCCACCGCCACTCAGGGGGACGGCACAACGGTAACCGTTTGCTGCAACAATATTTATAGACATTTTACACGCAGACTGAGTTTAGGCAACAGGGTGCACAGCCGCTTGCATCTACTACCACACCTACTGCCCGGTGCCAACGTAAAAATATAACAGAAATTCGAGCTTTTTTATATTGCAGGGGCCACCCCGTACCATACAAGCATACGACTGATTTGATGGTAAGCGGTTACCGTAGCCTATGGACTACGCCCACTTCAAGGAAAGGGATAGGAGGTGGAGAGGAAGGATTACAAGAAGACGATGAGGAGAGTTTAGGGCTCCAGCGCTCTCACTCACCATACGAAACACAACTAAAGAACTACTATCTTTCCTTCACGCTGATCTTCTGTAAGAGGGTGATACCTTCCCCGGTCGAGCCGGCCTATTCAACAAGCAAGACTCTACCAACTACGTTATCTATCTATATCGTTAAAAAAATGACTGCTTTTGCATTTTAGAATGGCTTCTCTTTCGATATGTAGAATTGGAAATTTAAACATTGCTGCCTCGGTGGTGCAGCGGTAGTGTAAGCGACTGCTGATCACGAGGTCCGGGTTCAATCCCCGGGACGAGCGGTGCTATTGAGCTTTTACGTAAAAAGAAAAATTCCCAGTAGTAGCCCGGAGTTTGGAAATGTGCCTGGTAGACGGCAATAGGCTCGCCCCCTATTACGTGGAACATAGCTGGCTAACCATGGATGTGTAATACACCTCTGCCTACCCCTTCGGGTAATACAGGCGTGATGCTATGTTAAACATTGCTCGTTTAAATTTTTGCTGTCATACAATCTAAGGGTAAATACAGCCGTTAGCGTGGCGACGTCGACACGCCAATTTATTTTGTCAACAGATTTCGTTGTTTTTAACGAAATCTGTTAACAAAAGCATCCAACTAAGTAGTATAACGTCAATCAATAAACAAATAACAGTTTTAATTCGTCTATGGATAACGAGAGAGCACTTCCCAAGAATATATAAGACTCAAACAATATTTAAAGAAAGAAAGAAAATCGAAGTTTTCACATCTGCGAGACGTCCCGTGACGACTCATGTTTTATACACTTCTGGTGAGTCTGGAGTATAAAAAAAATACTGTTAGTGCCTGCCTTGCGGTGTCGCCGCAGGTAAATACTAGTTTTCATGTCAGGCTCCCGATTTAATAGAGATATAAAATGTTTAAACAGTTTTTAATTCTTATTAACAACAAAAAAGTATCATTAAACAGCGTTCTGTATTTTTGCGTGATACGCGAACAAACCGACCACAGTTCTAAAAAAATGTTTCTGGTTATGAGTTCTGCCGATCTTTATAACAGTATACTCGTAAAATTGGGCCGCGTGGGGCCGGCTTTAGAATTGTCCCACCCCTCTCCACCCATGGGAGTCGTAAGAGCCAACTGAGGGAATATCGGGGGAGTGGGCAGCAGCACTCCTTCGAGTATTAACAACATCCACTGCGATCGCCAACCCGCCTGCCAAGCGTGGCGATTACGGCACTATCTCCCATTCTTGGGGAGGCCTATGTCCAGCAGTGGACGTTAAAAGGCTGATGGATGGATGGATGGACTCGTAAAAAAGATAGATTTCTAATAATATAACTCACCGTAGAAGCCGTTGCATTCGCCAGATATTTGCCTGCTGATGTTTTTAATGTTCTCTACCTGTGTAGACTTGTGCCCTGGAGTGCCTTTTAGATGACGAAACTTGGAGACTTTACCTGCAAAACATATTTTTTTATCATTTCATATAATATATGTCATTAACCCATTACATCGATCGATGGACTGTAGCAGTACAGCTGTGCGTTTTTAGTTTTCATTTATATATGATTAGCGTACAAAAAATACCTACTAACTTTCACAAAAATAAGATAAAGCAAACCAAGACAATTTGTTACCAAAGACTGTAGACGTTCGTTTTGTAGCAACGTTGGGTACTGAAGTACGTTTGTCCTCGCGCTCTGGACTTTTCCGAGATTTCAGCGAATCACGCCGTCTGTAAAACAATTTTAATTTTAACATGTATATACATACTATTTTAATTTTTTGTATTTGCAAATTTTACAGAATATAAAATAATGGTACCTGGGTTTACGCGGCGCTTGACTTATTTTTGGGGGTTTTCAATTAAAATCCCAATTTAAACAAAGTTAAAAAGCAAAACTTTTACTAAAATAATAAAAAAACTAGACGTCGCGGGACGTCTAGCAGATGTGACAACATCGAAATTATTTTGTAGAAACAAAATGATCATAACTTGACAAAGTACTCCTCAAGACGAATCAAATGAGTATAAACTCGATAGGGTTGCGTAGTTTCATTACAGAGTTACTGTGGCCACCTTCCAGCTCCATCGTCAGACCCTGGATACCATCCAGAGACAAAGTACTCGTCAAGACAAATCATACGAGCCCAAACTCGATGGAGTTATTTCGTTTTATAATGGAGTTCCTATGGCCATCTTCTAGCTCCATCATCAGACCCTGGATACCATCTAAAAACAAAGAACTCGTCAAGACGAATCAAATGATTCCAAACTCGATGGGGTTGCGTCGTTTCATTACATTACAGAGTTTCGCATGGTCACCTTCCAGCTCCATCGTCAGACCCTGGATACCATCTAGAGACAAAGTACTCGTCAAGATAAATCATACGAGCCCAAGCTCGATGGAGTTGTCGTTTTATAACGGAGTCCCTATGGCCACCTTCTAGCTCCATCATCAGACCCTGGATACCATCTAAAAACAAAGTACTCGTCAAGATGGGGTTGCGTCGTTTCATTACAGAGTTAATGTGGTCACCTTCCAGCTCCATCAGACCCTGGATATCATCTATGACTGAAGTTCTAGTCAGGACATTTCAAACGAGCCCTAACTCGATGGAGTTGCGCCGTTTCATTATAGTGTTCCTATGTCCACCTTCAAGCTCCATCATCAGAACAGCTCCATGTCATCATAATATTACATTGTCACGTTTATATATACATGCGTGTAAAATTTCAGTTCAATCAGAAACCGGGAAGTGTGTCAAATTTAGCTTGCAAGATTTTAACGGGACAAGTACAATAAAAGCGTCGCCACGCTAACAGCCGATTTTACCCTCCCTCCGCATTAGATGTTTCACATCAATATTTTAACATCATCTCAAGAGGGATTTGGAGCCAGTAACGTGTGTGTGCTAACGAGTAATAATAAAATAGCAAATGTGTGGCACAGACCGGAGGCACGTACCTGAGCGGCGCGGGCGAGGGCGGCGTGTCACTGTCGGCGGCCACGCTCACGGACCATGTGGCACAGGGCGGGGGCACGTACCTGAGCGGCGCGGGCGAGGGCGGCGTGTCACTGTCGGCAGCCACGCTCACGGACCGTGTGGCACAGGGCGGGGGTACGTACCTGAGCGGCGCGGGCGAGGGCGGCGTGTCACTGTCGGCGGCCACGCTCACGGACCATGTGGCACAGGGCGGGGGCACGTACCTGAGCGGCGCGGGCGAGGGCGGCGTGTCATTATCGGCGGCCACGCTCACGGACCATGTGGCACAGGGCGGGGGCACGTACCTGAGCGGCGCGGGCGAGGGCGGCGTGTCACTGTCGGCAGCCACGCTCACGGACCGTGTGACACAGGGCGGGGGCACGTACCTGAGCGGCGCGGGCGAGGGCGGCGTGTCACTATCGGCGGCCACGCTCACGGACCATGTGGCACAGGGCGGGGGCACGTACCTGAGCGGCGCGGGCGAGGGCGGCGTGTCACTGTCGGCAGCCACGCTCACGGACCGTGTGACACAGGGCGGGGGCACGTACCTGAGCGGCGCGGGCGAGGGCGGCGTGTCACTATCGGCGGCCACGCTCACGGACCATGTGGCACAGGGCGGGGGCACGTACCTGAGCGGCGCGGGCGAGGGCGGCGTGTCACTGTCGGCAGCCACGCTCACGGACCGTGTGACACAGGGCGGGGGCACGTACCTGAGCGGCGCGGGCGAGGGCGGCGTGTCACTATCGGCGGCCACGCTCACGGACCGCAGCACGCGGCGCGTGTTCCGCACTGTCTGTTGCGGCGGCCCGCCACTGCCACTGGAATGAACGGTACCACTATAGTGATAATAATGCCTTTTGTGTTGTTAGGATCTATAGGCTATAATTACCACCTACCATCAGGTAGGTCGTATGCGACTAAGAAAATTAAGCAGATAACAAAAGGAGTCACTCGCGCGTCGCCAAACTTTAACGAAAGGAAGGGATAAAAGGTGGACGAAATGGATAATTAGGAAAGGGTGAGGAGGAGGTTTAGGGCTCTGGTGACAACTCACCATACGAAACACAACAGTATACACAACAGTATAAGTGTTCCTACCATTATTTCACTCTGATTTTATGTGAGACGGTGGTATTTCCCCGGTCGAGCTGCACGTTCATACTGGGACAAGCAAGAAATGATAATAATAATTATGTTCAAGGACCCGCCTCTTTTCCGACGCCTTCCACAGACACCTATGATAAAGAATTACGCGAAGTTATTCAAAAAAATTTTGTCCCTAAACATCCTATTGGCCGACACGCATCGTTATTTCCTGGTCGACTGTGATCAATTAACGTTGTAAATATCTGCTCGAGAGGGCAGCTGTTGTTAAGTGAAAAGATATACTAACTCAGTGCCTTCAAATATTTTCCTCATTTCTGCAGTGCTGGGAGTCTTTGGCCTGTATCCCGAGTCCGAAGAGTTCATCTCTTCTTCCAAGCTCGTGTCTGATTTACCATTCGTGTATTCTTCTGTAGACAAACACAATATTAAACAATTTTTATAATACAATATTAGTATTTAAATATTTTTATATATATTTTTAGCATTTGACATGCTTAGCACTATACATTAAACACAAAGTGAAAAATGTGAAATCGAAAATAACAGTCACGAGCAGGATTTGAACCTGCATCTCCTGGATACCGTCCAGATGCTTTGCCAATTTAGCCATCGTGACAATTGCTCCTGACTGCTAATTTCGATAACATATTCATACTTAACGTCTTTGGGTGACGCCTGCGCCATCTGTCGGAAGTAATTTCATACGATTTCGACGCGTGATTCAGGACACTAATCACAAATAATCACAATGAAGTGAAACGAAAGTTCGTTTAACGTTTCATTTTTCATTCTAAGGGGGCTGCACACACCTCGACTTTTCGAGTAGTATAAATCAATTATAAAAAAGTTTGCACTGTATCTAATGGTTTTAAATTTTTGGGTGATGAAATAAATAAATTCGGTAACAAATTATCCCTTTTAATGAAGGAAAACACCGCGAGGAAACTGATGAATGCATGCCTGAGAGTTTTTCCCAACGACCTGTGAAATCTGCCACCCCGCACTGAGCCTGTGGTGGACTACGGCTTAAATTTCTCTCTCTGATAGGAGACCGACATCCAATCCAATAGTGGGATAGACAATAAGTTAAGCTATTAGGCTAGTGGTTATAAAATATTAAATTAAAACCTTTATTGGGTGCAATTTCAACGTCGCTAGTAGGAGATAGAGATTTGTCTTTCTCTTCGTCTTTCGTAAGCGGTGTCGACGTGACCGGAGTGACGGCTTTGCCTGATACCGGTGATGTAGCTGGGGATACACAATAATAGGTTACATATGAAATACGATAATAACCTTGGGGGTTAGGCAGAATCTCATATCTAACATGTCAATCGTATCGTGATCACTGTGATTGGTTGAGCCAATCACAGTGATCACGATAACGAACCCCTGATCTCAATTTTACTTTTAAAAAAATTATTTACATATTTTGTAACATTATTTTATTTTTCTTTACTCTTTTTTTTATGTTTCGCTAGTGATACTTTAGATCTCGTACCGAATGTGATGCGAGTTCCATTCCCAAGCAATATAATTCTTTCTGCAAAAATGGTACGTCTATTATGAGTAGTTTGTTGGAAATTAATAAAGATTATTATTAGAACTTACCTGAGTCGGACTTATGCAGACCGGGTACAGATGGCACTGAGAACACTTTGTCGAATGAGAAATCCTCGTTGCCAGTCGCCGCTGAGAATGGCTTCGGTCCCAGCCGGGGCTATACGTAATAATACTGTTTTACTTCGAGAACAAAATTCATTTGCAAAAAGATAATAAAACAATTATTTAAACTAAAAAAGAAAACAATTAATTGATTACGGATATAGACCCGTTATTAAAATATTTTAGTTTGAACTAGATGTATGCCGCAATTTCACCCGCTTTTTAGTTTAAAAGATACCTATTATTAATCAATTAATGCAGTGGCTTACGATATTTTTTTTAGAAAAGCTCCATCTGTCACTTATCACAGTCCAGTTTTAGTTTTGTGTCGTCGGATGATATTTGATTATAAGCTTTCCTAAAAAATTGTACTATGCTGTGCAAAAGCAGACTATATGCTCGTATATATAAATTCCTTTTCCCACCATGTGAGTAATTTGTTAATACATACTATATACGAGTAAGATTAATATTTTAGAGATTAAAGCCTTGAAATGTTTTCTCAGAGTTGCATTAATTTTCTCGGAACTGTAGCTGATAATTTTTTTATATATACGAAGCGGACATAGGGTCTATTCCTTAGATGCTAGATGTGCTATCATTAATATAATATATATGTTTAAAACTAAAGTAATTGTAAATACATAAAGCGTTATCCATAAACACACAGGACATGGGACTATAAGAACAATACAATAACACTTTCAATGATTATTATGAAGCACTGAATTAAAAAAAAAATGCTACTCATACTAATTAAAATTTAAAAAATGCATTAATAATCGGCAGCCTCAATAAAAAGATAATAAAAAACCAACATAAATAGAATGCCCCTAATAAATGATACAATTCGCCAATATCTATACATTTAAGATATTAGAGAAAAAATACTATAATAGGCTGTATATAGGCGTGTCTAAACCCAAAACATTTCTTTTTTAGAATTTGTGTCTGTTTGTTCGCGCATCACGCGAAAACTACTAGACGGATTTTGATACAGCTTTTTTTATTTGAAAGGCTTTGATTAGACTTAAAACTGGTGTACATTTTATCCCGCTACTATATCGGGAACCTGAGATATAACCGAAAAACTAGAAAATTATTTAAACAAGATTCTTTTTTAGAATTCATAAAAAAAAACTACTGGACAGATTTTAATGCAACTTTTTTAGGCCTTGATTAGACTTAAAAACTGGTATACATTTTATCCCGCTGCTATATCGGGAGCCTGAGATATGACCTAACCTAAAACCAGCTTTTGGCTGCGGCGAAGCTGCGGGCAAAGGCTAGTTTATTATTATAATGGTTCCCGTGGGATAGGTATTTTTACATAGCAATAATTAACGGTCTCGTAGAGTAATGTATTTATATGCTAAAGTCCACGAGGACGGAGGCAGCAGCAGAATCTATTTCTTTATATTTCCCAATCCTCTTTTCTTTTTATACAAGAAAGCGTTAAATTTTTTATTCGCATGTCCAGAAAAATCACCTTATTCAGCCAAGCCAACACGGGTTTTTTTTATTGCATGTGGTGGCAGACTAGCCACGGCCCATCTGATGGTAAATGGTAACCGTCGCTCATGGACTCAACTATACCCAGAGTATTTTCAAGATGCTGCTCACCATTTCATTTCACAGAAAGAATAAACGGCTATCTCTTGCTACAAACCAAAACGCAACGATGTGCTTCATGGCCGGTCACACGGGAGATGGTGGTACCAACCCGCTCGGGCCCGATAGCAAGTGAGTACTCCTACTTGCTACCTAGCCCTACCACCAGTAATGCAATGGGTGAACATTGCTTACTTCCCTTAGTCGCCTCGTACGACACCCGTGGAAAAGAATGGGGTGGTGACACTTGTATTCTTAGTCCGTCACCACACGGACCAACGTGTACGTTTATAGATAAATTGTCTGTCACATTAATTATTCTTTTTTTAAATCCTGTTTTAGAGGGCACTCTAGTATAAATCCAGCGCTAATAATTAATAAATAGAGCTGTTTACAAATTAAATAAAAAGTTAATAAGCAAATAAAACACTTCTACATAATTTCAACGCTACAACAAACGCCAAACAAAAAAGACAACCTACATTTTCTACAACCTAAGGGGTTCAAAAAAATACAATATGTATTTTTAACAAAAACAACCTAATGCTAGTTTTTAACATAAATACTACGAAAAAAATGTTGTTTAGGACCATGCTGTGCAGCCTGATGCAATACCTTGTAACCAGATACAGGCGTAGCTGTGGTTCGAGGTCTTGGCTTTGGCACTTCAGCATGGCCATCATCCAAAGATCCAGCCTCCGAAATAGACGACCTAGGCATTGGTTTAGGAACTTGCACTCCATTAATTAAACTATTACTTCTAGATAAAGACGAATCACTAGATTCTGTACTATCAGTTTTTTCTATGACTTTTTCAGTTTTTTCGGTAGCATTTGCGGTCTTTTCCGTCTCCTCGACGGTTTTTTCTGTTTTCTCTACGATCTTTTCAGTCTTCTGTGGCACAACATCTGGCTCATTTTTCGCCAACTCGTATTCACCTTTCTCATTCCCGTAATCAGTTATCTTCTTATGAAAACCATTTGTCTCTTTCTGATAATCTACTTTGGTATTCTTCTGTCTTTCCATGCCTTTGATAAGGTCTTTTACGTTAACAAAGTCTATTCTATCTTCGTCTTTTGGTTCTATATCCTGAGGTTTAACTGCAGCAGTAATTTTAGGCTCTTCTGCTTGAACTGGAGTTGCTTTTTTAGCCACGGCTACTTTTGGCGGCGGCATGGCTAATATAGCTTTTACCACCTCTTCCAAATTTCCACGATGAACCTAGAAAAGGACATACGAATTCAATGCTAGCCCTGTACTATGTGTTACAGTTTAGGACATGCAGATACAGCTGTAAATAATTATAACTCATTGTAAAAAATATTGCGGAATATATTAGTAGGGAAGCCGCAGAAGGAAGTATGGGATTTACTCGAGCGCGGCAGATTAACATAAGGGAGGATACCTTGCATCCTGCTGAGTACCTGTACCATATATGAGCCCTCTATATAGTGACGTACGTCTAGGGCAGCCCATCAGATTAGTAAAAAAAAATCGATGGTCAGAAAAATTAAAGCGTGTCAGATTAAGATAAGGTGGGTTGATTATGAGCTAATAAGAATATATTTTGAAAATCTAACGATTTGAACGTGACGAAAGGAGAGGAGGGAGGAGTGGCAGGGTTACAAAGCTGCAAAAAAAAAAGGTATCTTGACATTCTCGAGCGTGGCTAATTTTTATTTTTATTTTGAAGGATATAATTCAAGGGTAACGAAAAATATATAATCTGACGATTTTCCCAAGCCTAAGTAAAAAATTAAAATTCATTGTCGATGGAAAGTTCAAAATGGTCTGGTTTGCAGGTGATCAATTGCCGAAAGCGTATGAAAAATATAGTCATAAAACCTGGATACTCCAGAATCAGGTATATCTTTTCTCCATTAATTAAAAAACACGTTATTCATAACAAAAAAATATTTTTAAATATTTTAATGGTTTCATGTTACAGATAGGCAATCTGAGGATAAAATCGAGCCAGAAGAGGAAGATGTTTCTACGGATGAAGATCATGATTAATTAATTAATTAAATATTTTTTTTCGATTTTTTTTAGTTATTTTCTTATAAATACAAGTATTCCACTTAAAAAACATACACTTTTCTATTTGCATGCTATTTCCTAAGCTGTTCAATTAATTAAGTACACACATTAAAAAAAAAAATTTTTAAGTTGTCAGATTAGGCGAATCCTTCTAGGTAATCGTCAGATTATGAGACAGCCCGTCTAGGACATAAAGATGAACCATATATATCTTAACCTGACGCGCTTAAGTATTTCAAAATGGCGATATTTTTTTGCACATTATATTAATGACCGCGAGTTTGTGTCACATCGAAATCGACAGATTATTGAATGAGAGCTTTTTTTTAGGTTCACTTAACATCCCTTCTGAAAATCTAACGCCCTCAACAAAATTTTTTTTTTCATTTTCAACCCTTACGTACCTCCACCCGCATCATGCAAACGATCAGATTAACATACATACATCATTAAAAATACGTAGGACATTGATGATATCAATATCTGACGCGCTCGAGTATGTCCATGCAACAGTTTTTTTTTACATATTTGAAAATCTATAGCTGCTTACCCCACTAATGAAAAGGATACATTATATAACATTTTTTTCTTCTTATCATCTAAGCTTTGCAATCCAATAGGTCTCCATGACGCTCGAGTAAATCCCCAATTAGCATCGTCGGCTCTATATCCAACGCCCACAACAAAATAATAAAATAATTTGCCAGTGAAAATATATTTTATGTAAAACCTCACTTCACCACCAAAAATATTACGACTACTTCTTACCATAAAATACCGTCAAGCAATTACTCACTATAAACCTATTCACTGCAGCTTAAGACAAAATGTAAACAAACAAGCCAATGTTTCTCAGAGACCAGGTGGAGTGAACATGAGTATGTTTAAACAACGAAAACGTCAATATAACATGAAATCGCGGAAAATATCTAAATATTTTCAGCATTATATAACAGCACTCTCGCAGTTTATCGATAGTAAAATGGCGGATATAAGTTGATAAAAGACAAAACGTCAGTTTTTAATGTCAAATGTTTGCATTATTTATATGCTTTAAAATTTGGTAGTATTAAAAAGCATAAAAGCTTTGGGAATTGTATCTTATTTAGGTTTTATTTGCTTGTCAAGTATGTAATTTATAATTTCGTACAAATTAAATTCATTATTTGCATAGTGACAGTCAAGCAGTTATTATTTAATATATTCAAATATAAAAAGTGACATATAAAAGCACCCTTTTTATGGTTTGTTTACTTTTTTTGTCTCACGACTTTCTGAATACAGTATAACATCCAAAATTCTAACAGGATTTTCTACGGTATAAAAAACACTCTAAATTCGTTGAATCTGGCCTGAGGAGTATGAGATCTACCAAACATCCACTATAATATGGCATCTAAAGTGACAGCATCTTCAATATGACAACATTATTACCAAATATATGCAACCTTATCCAACTATCTAAACTTACTTGCAATACAATAAAAATAAAAAAATTAAGGTATAACGCAATACTCACATCTCTACTGGACACCAATGATTAAATAAGCACCACACAAAAAAATAACACCAAACACTGCATAAAAAAAGTCAAACTACACACATCACTAAAATACTTTTTTCTATAAAATAAACTCAAAATCCAACAATTCCGGTAAAATGGGCCGCACGATAAAACTAAATATTTAACAAGTTATTCAATAACTACACTAAAATTTAAGTCAAAAAAAATCATCATTGTTGGATTGGAACCACCGAGAAATCGAGAAGGTATATCGCACCTATTCGAACCTAGTGATACGAGCAAGGCGCTCAACTATTATTATCACATAGAAATTCTTCAAGAAACTCGTGTTATATTAAGGGCTCAAAGTACAAATGCGATTATGTGTACGAATTTTTTCGGCAGTGTGGGGCCGGCTTTAGAATTGTCCCACCCCTCTCTATCCACGGGAGTCGTAAGAGCCGACTGAGGGCATACCGGAGGAGTGGGCAGCAGCACTTCCTCGAGTATTAACAACATCCACTGCGATCGCCAACCCACGTGCCAAGCGTGGCGATTACGGCGTTATCCCCCATGACGGGACCGCTCGTTGTGGTGTTCTCTTGGGGGGCCTATGTCCAGCAGTGGACGTTGAAAGGCTGATGGATGGATGGATGGTACGTATTTTACGACTTACATGACTCTAACTCGGAGATGTTGAGAAAAACTACGCGCGCTATTATTTAAGGAGACATAACTCGAAAACTGATGGAGCGAGATAAGTAAAGGTGAGGTTTTAGGATACTAAATCATATTGTAATGTATATTTTTATGAATTTATCAAATAATTACGGATCACGAAAAATTTAAATAACGCACCAATTTTGTAGTAGATTGCACTAATAAAGAAAGTTAGGCATATCATGTACTACGAAAGTACAAATATTTTTAGTGAATGTGACATTTAGCACACTGGAGAAATTAATTATGACATATATGTAGACTTATATATAGCTTCGTGGCGTAGTCGGTACTGTAACCGACTTCCGTGCACGAGGAAGGATTCCCACTCAGGACAATTATTTGTGTGATGAACACAGATATTTGTACTGCGTCTGGGTGTTTTCTATCTATTATATGTATGTATTTACAAAAACTACTACTACCAGGCGTACATCACTCGCTCAAGGCCCCGAGTTAAATGCCTACCGCTTCGAGTACCGACCACGGTACAACCGATAGAAGACTGTCACACGCGCGCCTAAGCGCTCGCGCTTGTAGTATTGATTAAAATAAAATTATTTACGCGATTTAGGGTATTTCGACAATAAAATTTAATAACCGAAAATTCAGAGCTAAAACTGTAAACGTATATGATCAACAAAAAAACAATTTATAAAAAAATAATCCGACTTGAAAATAACATTTAAACTTATATAAAAAGTAATCAAATAGAATCCACTAGAAAAATAACCTCCTTACTAATAAACATTGTATAAGCTCCGAATAGTTATTCAGTTTTTGTTCCGTTCTTTCAACATCAAACTGTCATATTAGTGACAAAGACAAAACACTGTGTAACTATTCAAAGGTTATACAACGTTTATTAGTAAGGCAGTAAATGTTTAAGTTTTATAAACGACAGCTTTGTTGCTGTCGGTGGAGTCAGGAGTCTCCGAAACCGGCGAGCGGAAACCGGAGAGTGTATGAAGAGAATTATGAACGTTGAGGAAGCGAAAGATGTATGCAAGAATAGAGCCTTTTGTCACTCTGTTCTCTCTGCCTATCCCGCAAGGGAGATAGCGTGATTATAAGTAAGTAAGTAAAATCATCATAGGTGAACCCTAGCACATTCGTTGAATGAAGCTGTTGCCCGAGGATTATGCGGCGGGCAAAACAATCTCAACTGTATTTCTGTATACATAAGGTACATTTCTTCTCGCTACGAACAATTGGTATTATTATTAAGATTTTGTAGGCTATTATAGAGAGATTTTGGACGAGTTTTAATGCAAGTGATGTTTCTGTCCGTAGGACTAATATTTATTCAGTGCTAATACTGGCCATGTGGGACCGGCTTTAAAATTGTCCCACCCTTCTCTACCCACGGGAGTCGTAAGAGCCGACTGGGGGTATACCAGGGGGAGTGGGCAGCAGCACTCCCTCGACATTTATATTAACAACATCCACTGCGATCGCCAACCCGCCTGCCAAGCGTGGCTATTACGGCATTATCCCCCATGACGGGACCGCTCGTTGTGGCGTTCTCTTGGGGGGCCTATGTCCAGCAGTGGACGTTGAAAGGCTGATGGATGGATGGATGATTTACAAAAAAACTAGTATATGTATTATATCCGTAATCTGGTAGCCATAGCACAAGCGTTAAGCTTAGTTTGGGACCAGAGGACGTTGTGTGAAAATGTCCGGGAATATTTATTATTATTATTATTTCTAGATATTATATAGACTTCTTATAGAAGTTTATATCTCCGGGTTAAAACTTAGAACGACCCCGATTCGGTTTTTTGTACCGCGTTATGTGCACAACTACCCACATATTATACTCGAGGGTGGGGGCGAATTATGTCAAGTAAAATGCATATCACATTTGTACTTCGAGCCTTACTTAATCCCTTTGTAACAACATCTTGTTACGATTCCCGCATTATATACATAGGTTAATTATCCAAGTATGATGATTTTAATCTTTTCTACAAATTAAGTTTAACAAATGACTTTATAATACTTTTAATTTTCTCTCTCTCTCTCTCTGTGTGATTTTAAGCATTTATTAACATGCTCTAAACTATTTCACAAGAACAATTTTTTGAAAATAGAATAATAGAACTTTTCTACGAGTAGGATTCAAACTTAGTCTTTCCGAAGCAAATCCAGTCTTTAATACTAAAGGTGAGGTGCAGATTTGGCTTTACAATGTGGTTCTACGATATCTTAGCGGTTTAAAGCAGTCCCCCAAATAGGAAAAAACGCAAATTCGAATCCTGTTTGTAGAAAATTTACCTTTTCTACTTTTTCAAAAATTTGTTTTATATATGTATGTCATATTTATGCAAATGTTACACATTATGAAATAAAACTACGTTTCCGAAATCTATTGCGTTTTTAAGTAAACTTTCTGCTATCCGATGATTGACATCGTCCAACATCTCAGTCGTTCCTTGGCCATGAATGCCGTAATGTATTCGAAATGTCGGGATAGTAGAAAATGAAGTAAACGCCACAGATTCCGCAAACGTCGTTTTATGAAATAAAACTACGAATTACAAAAAAAATACACCAAAAAAAATAAAATCATGCTCAAAATAAATTATACTACACTATTTGACCCCATTTCATTCTATTTATATATTCCTTAATTGTTAGTTGCCGATCCCCTTTATTTGTTATTAAACATGAATTAATAGTAATTAATAATCATAAAGGTTTTTGATCTATATTTTTTAGCATTTGATATGCTCCGCCACTTTTTAATATACAAATTATTTGTGGATAAGGAAAAACATATTTTTCTGTATTAGCGGGAATCGAACCCCCGTCTTTCTTTTCCAATCCGGGGAAGTGCTCTAAGCCACTGAGCTATAGTACAAATCTTTCGATCATCCCAATCTCCTTATCACATTTGTCTTTAATTTAAAAATAAATTTAATGCATGTAAATGCTTCCGATAGATGGCGCTGGTCGTAAAGACAAATGTGATAAGGAGATTGGGATGATCGAAAGATCTGTACTATAGCTCAGTGGCTTAGAGCACTTTCCCGGATTGGAAAAGACGCGGGTTCGATTCCCGCTAGTACAAACAATCTCTTTTTCCTTATTCACAAATAATTTGTAATCATAAAGGTTGTGTTAAAGAATGGACTTGAGGCTGATTGACATTAGACTCACATCCCCATATCCACATGATACGATAACTATAGCAAACTGGCCACTGAAGCTGTCTAGAGGTACATACACGTATATACGCACAATTTTTTTAAATTTAGTATCATTGTAATTTGGTTATATTTAAATAAATATATTCGAATACAAGGTGGGACTGAGGGCATTGCTTAATGTGACAATGAGGGACAGGGGGCTAGTTCATAGTGCATCACACATTAATACTTATTTTTTTTAATCAAAATGGTCATGTACAAGTTGAGGTATGGGTAAGGAGGCTTGCTTTTGTAATGTAATATTTATAGTTACGAGAGGCTCGCAAAAATTGTACGCAGCGGGACGCAAAACACAATTTAGATTGACCTTATTTATGAACGGACCTCTTATAGAATAGTTATTTAAAATAAATAAATATCTATGTGATTTTCTAAATTGTATTAGAAAAGTATATCTATTGAGGCTAGTTGTAGTTCTTTATATTGCTGTATTGGTACACAGCGGCAGCGATGAAAAATAATAAGTTTTAAATGAAATTGAGTTGCCTGGAGTCAGTGCCTCGTTTAGTTACAAAAAAAAATAGGATAGTTGATCATACCTGGGTGCCGTTGTTAGCGTCTGGATGCAGCGATATATTAGGTACTGGGTAGTCGTGATTGTCAAGCCACATTGGAGCGCTCAAATATGTCACCGATCCGCTCGTGTCCGGGTACAAATCCGCATGGTATTCTCGGTAACTCTGCAGATGTAAAAGTATGAGTGATAATGAATTCTCAAGTTTTAGGGGTGTCTGGGAAGTTTGACCTCCATCCATCCATCCATTAACCTTGCAATGTCCACTGCTAGACATAGGCCTCCCCAAGAAATGGGGGATAGTGCCGTAATCGCCACGCTTGGCAAGCAGGTTGGCGACCGCAGTGGATGTTGTTAATACTCGAGGGAGTGCTGCTACCCACTCCCCCGTTATTTCCTCAGTCGGCTCTTACGACTCCCATGGGTAGAGGGGTGGGACAATTCTAAAGCCGGTCCCACACGGCGTAGTTTGACCTAGAAATCAAATTACTTTGAATATAATTTAACCAGTGTGTTGACGGACTAAGAATGCAAGTGTCACCACCCCATCCTTTCCCGCGGGTGTCGTACGAGGCAACTAAGGGAAGTAAGCAATTATCACCCATTGCATTACTGGTAGTAGGGTTGGGTACCAAGTGAGAGTATCCATTTGCTATCGGACCGAACGGGTCAGTACCACCGTCTTCTGTGTGACCGGCCATGAAGCAGGTCAGTGTGTTTTGGCTGTAGCAGAAGATAGCCGGTATACTCTCGGTATAGTTTGAGTTCATGAGCGACGGTTACAACTTACCATAAAGTGGGCCGCAGGTAGTCTGCCATCATAAGCAATAAAAAAAAATTTAAGTCCATCAAATTTTTTTTTATATCAACAGTGGTAGACTGGCGATGATGCCGTGTGGGGCCGGCACCAAGAATAGCTCCACCCCGTCTCTTCCTATCTTCCTATGGGAGTCGTATAAGCCGACTAAGGGATTACCGGGGGCACGGACAGCAGCGTTGCCCTGTGTACTAAAAACATCCACTGCGATCGCCAACCCGCCTGCCGAGCGTGGCGATTATGGTAAAACCCCCATTTTGGGGAGGCCTATGTCCAGCAGTGGACGATAAAAGGCGGATGTATGGATGGGTGGAGGGTAGACGGGCGAACGGCCTACTTGATGGTAAGTGGTAACCACTGCTCATGGACTTTGGCGACACCAGGGGCACAGCTAAGCCGCCGCCTACCGTGAATAAAGTCTTCTTCTCAAACCTCGTTTAAATTTGTTGGGTGGATAGTTGCCCTGTACGCATTGTGAACTTTACCCGCGTGTATTTCAGGATATGAATACGACACGTTAGTTATCTCAATGCAAAAATAACTATTTTACAGGTAACAACAATTTTCACGGGATAAAAAATAGCCCATGTACCTTTCTAGGCTCCAGAATATTTGTATGCAAAATCGAACGATTACTGGTTCAGTAGTTACAGAGTTAAAGTATCCCATTCGATTATGATAACAAATTTTTTGAAGTACGTAAAGAATTACGATGCGTCACTGGTACACATTCAAACATGAGATTAGAAGCTACTACACGAGATTAGAAGTTACTCGGATCGGCAATTTTTATTATTATTTTTCTATTAGAAAACAGCATGAATATATCTTTACATACTTCGTATCTTTTCGGGGATGTTAATCAACTATTATTAATTCTTACAGAAAAGCTATACTGATCTAAGCAGGGTAGCCTACCTTCCACCGAAGGAATGTAACATAGTTCCAGTGGCCCGCCAATAAAGGCGGAGAGACGGCGCACGGCGGGTTTCTTTAGTGGGTAAAGGCCCCACACTACCTTGTTCGTTGCCCCGAACGACGGGGTGTGCGGTTAGGAACATTTTTTCCCGCCTTAACAAAAAAAAAGGGTAGCCTACCTTCCTCGGCACCTGGTACATAATGGGTATGACAGAAGAGCCACACAGCTGCAGCACGCGGTTCACCTCACCCTCCATCACGCGCAGCGCTCGCTTCGGCACTAGGCACGCGCCCTTGCTCTGCTCACCTATGCACCGCAACAATAAAAATATGAAGAATATTATGCAATGTGGCATCACCCCATAACTTGTTGTAGAACGCACATTATGGCATAACGACGGTGACTAAAATCCCGTCTTAATCGCATACCTCCACCTCATCATCATCATTCATAATCCTTCCTCTACCTCTCGGTGTTTTCTCTTTATCATTCCACCACTCTATTTCCTATCCCTTTCCATAATGTCGGTAATGTCTTTCGTATTGTTATAGTATTAGAATAAACAGCTTAGTGGGATAAGCGGCATTTTTACAAACTTTGTAGAATTAAAAACCGACAGGCGAATACATATATCCAGGCTTAAAACACCCCAAAATTTTGTCCTTATGTGACAAGCAAGCCCACAAATTTAGGCAAGGGTGGGTAGTTGACAGCTAAAACGCTATGCTATACAGTTTTATTTATATTAATAAATAAATATAAATAAATATTCACGGACATTTTTCACACAACGTCTTCTGGTCCCAAACTAAGCTTAACGCTTGTACTATGGGTACCAGATTACAGATATAATACATATATTACTTTTTTTTTTGTAAATACATAGATATAATAGATAGAAAAACACCCAGACGCAGTACAAGTATCTGTGTTCATCACACAAATAATTGTCCTGAGTGGGAATCGAACCCACGACCTTGTGCACGGAAATCGGTTACACTACCGACTACGCCACGAGGCCTGTTGAATTAAAATATCTTACCAGAATGTCTCAACCCTTCAATAAGATAGGGTTCTCGGTCAGTCAGCTCCATATAGAGTATGGTTGTATCTCCCTTCCCGACCAGGAACAGCATATTTGTGTCGGGGTCGAAGAGCGGCATCAGTATCCCCGTGGAACAGTCCAGCTCCAACGTCTTCTGTGTTTGAGACAGGTTGCGGACATCACGGATCATTATTTGTCGGAGCCGGGCCGAGTCGAAACCTGATAAGAGTTATAATGCTCAGATTTACGCCTAAAAAGGTAGGTATAATTAAAGGGTTGTGAAAATATTCACCAGTCGTAAGTATCCTATCTTGATCTCCTAACCAGACGATTCTGCTATCCTTGATATTCTGGTGACTATTTGCCACATCCAGAACCGCGGACGAAGCCCTGGGGTCCACTATCCGCACCTTCTTGTCCTTGCAAGACGTCGCCAAGAGCTTACCATCCTTCTTCCAAGATACCGACTGGATCACTTCAGAGTGATCTTTATTTACTGTAAAATTATATATACATATTAAATGATATACAAACCTATATCTATAGAGTAATTGGTGTACATGGTAGAAAGCACGAAATTTTTTTTTGCGCGAGTGCTATTAGCCACAGATGCTAAAGTTGCAGTATACTATTCAAGAAGTTAGTCGAAGTTAGACGAATACGAGTGCAGAGAGGCAGAGACTGCCTCTGTGGTGCAGCGGTAGTGAGCGCTCTCACTGCTGATCATGGGGGTCTCAGTTGCGATCCCTGGGTCGAGCAGTTATTGAGCTTTTTCGTAAAAAGAAAAATTCTCAGTAGCAGCCCGGAGTTGGGAAATGGGCCCGGTAGACGGCAATAGGCTCGCCCCCTATTACGTGGGCATAAACCTAGCTGGCGAACCGTGGGTGTGTAATACACCTCTGCCTACCCCTTTCGGGAAAACTGGCGTGATGCTATTTGAGAGGAACTTTACTTCGCTTTGTGCAACTTCCCTTCGCCTCGTGTAACTCCCGATTGTTATCGATTTTTGACCCGAGTCAAAGCATTCAAAGCGTCTATTCGGAATTGGACTAATTGCACGCCTCATAAGCGAAGCGTTGAGGTGGGTACTACTCCCGTTTTACACGGAACAACTGATTTTTCTAACTTAAAATGTCTCTATTTATCATATATTGCACTTGTAAAATAATATAGGTATACACACACATATCAAGAAAAAATACTCTTTTTAACACTCATGATATTTTTTATGCTATTTTTGTTATTTAAACTAGTTAAAAAACTGTTTAAAAAAGTTCTGTCTTGGACGTCCGTTTGTTGTAGATAATGTATGTTAACACGATAACAACCGAAATACTTTACTAATCGAGTCTGTTTTTTTCTTTTTAACTTGAGTATAACTACGAATAGAGCCCTATTACTTTTCACGGTCTGATTCGATGTGGTTTAATTGTTATTAAATAAACAAAAAAATAGTGAATATTTACGCTCGACTCGATGGCACAGTGACTGACACTAAAACCAGCGCCATACCGGCTATACCTTATTTCGTGAGAACTACTTCTATAGACCAATATATTAATACTTCTTAAAATTAGCGCTAGATGGCGTATAAAACATGAGAAACTCATTAGTATTTTTTGAAATTAGCGCTATCTATGTGATTTATTGAAAACTACTTAGTAAGACCAATATATTATTAGTTACCTATCAAATAATCAATTTTATAGTGAAAAATGAAGATTATGAGGCGTGCACTTTTGGATTTTCTAAAGTATTTTGTTTCTGCTTTTATTTCGTAGATAAACCCATCGTTAAGACAATAAAAAAAGGATTAAAAATAAAATATTAAATTTGCAGAAGAAAATTATAAATTCATATTTTTTAAAGCTCGCTATAACGCTCAATTACGTCACGAACTGCTGTTCAATTCTCGTGTGTGCATGGTCTATGTTGTTTTCATGCAAACACGGCCCATGACCACGAAACAACGATTTTTCTCACTATGTGTTCTGTGATGAATGTTTTCTTGCCGGGGAGAAGTGGGGGAAAGGGAAAACTCTTCTATCTTTACCTCATGATGTTAATATAATAAGCACGAATACGAAGTCGCATATCAGCTAGTGTATGATAAAAAGTAGAACCCAGCGTGTCAGTTTATTCAAACTATCAAAATTAGGGACGAGACAAATAAAACAACTTAAAATGTTGATCTAGCTGTTCGTGTACATCTTTGAAATTAGTATACGGTTGTTAATGCATTTTTCAGAGATAAAATTGCTTCCATCAGCCTTTTAACGTACACTGCTGGACATAGGCCTCCCCAAGAATGGGAGATAGTGCCGTAATCGCCACGCTTGGCAGGCGGCTTGGCGATCGCAGTGGATGTTGTTAATACTCGAAGGAGAGCTGCTGCCCACTCCCCCGGTAATCCCTTTGATAAAATTGCTTAGTTTGGACCAAATATAGATTTATTTAAATAAAAAAAATATTAGGAATAATGTTATCCTTACTTAAACATACATATTAAGTGAACTTGCCTACGCTCCGCACTAGAGAACCAATGCGATAAGTGCGCTTTATATGTACATAAATATATCTATAATATACAAAGATAACACAATCAAATGTCTCATGCCGTACTTTTAGTCATATATTATCAGCAGCTCTCCACCGACTACAAGTCCATACTAACTAATGCTTACACTTCATGCATAACACAGGTTCGAACCCGAGGCCTTTTTACTATTATTTTTTGGTAAGGCGCCACGAGTTTGGCAAAAACCTCTGTGGACAAATACACGGCCCCACATAATGGTAAGCGATTACCATAGCTTATAAAAGCTAGCTAAAACATGCATACACATACATATTGTCACGCCTTTTTCCCGTAGGGGTAGGCAGAGACCACTTCTCTCCACTTGCGATACGATACGATCCTGCCACACATCTTTCGCTTCATCTACTTTCATCAGCGCTTTCATGCATGCTTGTTGGTTAAGAGTACTCTTAACCTGGTCTTGCATAAAAACGACTCCGATCTGGTCAAAATACGTTCGCCTAGGTCGACCTCCACCAACTTTCAGTCGCCTTGTATATCTGTTTCGTTAATCTTCTTTCATCCATCCTCTCTACGTGTCCGAACCACCTAAGCATTCCTTGCTCTATTTTTGTCACTACATCTTCTTTCACACCACAGCATTCTCGTATCACACTATTTCTCACTTTGTCCATCAGGGTCACTCCGGCTATGCTTCTCAGACTTCTCATCTGCACAGCATTTATCATACTCAAAACAAAATATCATACTAGCTAACTTGCGATTGCGATTTACTGATGCATCAATCTTGCGTTGCCAAATTCGATGCTTCTTTTGTAATCCTTATGACAGCAGACAAATCACAGAACACCTGATGGTTAGGGACCGCTGCTCATAGACTAAACTGTACTAATTGTAATGCCAAGCCACTGCACTTCATTTCATTGATCTGCCACTTGGTACCCGGAGCGTCGCACCTTCGCGGGAAGGCCTTGCGGATGGCGGCCATTCCCCGGTACGTACATCCGCAGACCTTTTTTTATTATTGAGGCGGAAAAAAAAATCATAACAGCACACTCCGTCGGTCGGGGCGGCAAAACGAACATGGTAACGTGGGGCCCTCACCCACGAAATATACCCACCATGCGCCGCCTGTATTGGCGGGCCACTGGAGCTATGTTACCATACTTCAGTGGCCCGCCGGCGGCACCCGTAGTCAGGTCTAACAGTTTAGAATTGTATCTTCATATTACTTAACCAACGAAGTTCGTAATAAAATTTTAAACTTACCAAAAACCTCCTTTTGCTTCGTCAAGTCCCATAGCGCGAGCTCGTGTCCCGATGCGACGTGTATAAGTCCATCGGCAACAGGATGGAAGCCAACATTTTCAACGCGCCTCTGTTTCTGCGACAGAGTGCACTCTGGTGTTGACAGTGACTCTTTGAGACCTTCGGGTGGTATGTGCCATATTTTCACCTAAAATTGTGATATAAGGTTTTTTGAACTTGTTTTACGCAACCTTAAAGCATCTTTAACTTCAGTTGCACAATAAGATGACGATCTTCTTAGTAATTTTTTTATTTATTTCGAAGGCGGGAAAACACGTACGTATCCGCACAACCCATCATTCAGGACAACGAACAGGACAGTGTGGAGCCCTCACCCACTAAATAAACCCGCCGTGTGCTGTCGCTCTGCTTGTATTGGTGGGCCACTGGAACTGTGGACATTACTTCACTGGTAAAATTTCCTAACCATGAGACTGGCAACTAACATAAATGGTGCTGGTCATTTTTATTTTTTTAATAGACACCACCCTGCACTAAGGAATAATTCTTGTATCGCAGGGGACATTACAAACATACAATTTCACTGACACAAAAGTACACCCAGACTCAGAACAACAATTTGTGGATCACACAAAGAGTTGTCCTGAGTGAGAATCGAACTCACAAATCTCGAGCGGGACGCCGGTATCTACACCACTCCATCTGTGCAGTCAAATAAATTGTACCATCCATCCCATCCATCAGCCTTTTCAAGTCCACTGCTCGACATAGGCCTCCCCAAGAATGGGGGATAGTGCCGTAATCGCCACGCTTGGCAGGCGGGTTGGCGATCGCTGTGGATGCTGTTAATACTCAAAGGAGTGCTGCTGCCCACTCCTTCGGTGTTCCCTCAGCCGGCTCTTACAACTCCCATTACAATTCTAGAGCCGGCCCCACGCGGCTTTTTGGAAATTATACCATATATGTGAGTTATCCATCTGATTCTGTGAGAACTGAGAAGAAGCCAGCGATTCATTAACGAGAACGATGCTACGATGATATACAATTGTATCAATTAACACCCGGGACGCACATTCGACTGATAAATTACATAACTATCCCTAAAATTAGGGTCTTACCATTTATATTTACCTAAAGAAGCGAGAGTAGTACCCATCTCAACGCTTCGCTTATGACTTTATAAGGCGTGCAAAAGAGTGTAGAAGTCCATGACAGCACACGTACAGTAATCAAAATGTACATCATTTTTAATACAGTATAAGAAAAATGGACTGCCAGCATATTCCATCCATCCATCCATCAGCCTTCCAACGTCCACTGCTGGACATAGGCCTCCCCAAGAATGGGGGATAGTGCCGTAATCGCCACGCTTGGCAGGCGGGTTGGCGATCACAGTGGTTGTTGTTAATACTCGAAGGAGCGCTGCTGCCCACTCCCCCGGTATTCCCTCAGTCGGCTTACGACTCCCATGTGTGGAGAGGGGTGGGACAATTCTAAAGCCAGCCACACACGGCAGCATATTGTCTGCACACAATACTCATACTTGCTACCTACTACTAATATTCATGATCATTTCCCTATAGCCTTACGACCCCAACCTTTTTGTGGTTCGCCGGATATTCCAACGGTTTGAAGTGACTGGAGGCTACATCCGGAACAAAGGATCAGGACGACGACGCTGCAAATCGGAATGAGACGATCGCTTTATTCAGACGACAACTGTGCGCAATCGGTTCTCTAATGCCGTTGAGCTTCAACAGCGGCTCCAAACGCTTCGCAGAACCAGTGAGCACGTCTACGATTACAAGATTGCGAGAGAAGAAAATTGCGGCCCACAGACTTGTAAGAGTTCCGAAATTAAATGCACAGCATGGTAGAGAACGTTTACAGTTCGCCCGTGAACATGTAAACTGGACTCTCGACCAATGGAGGACTGTATTCTTCTCGGTTGAGACAAGAGTATCTTTATTTTGCAGCGACAGACGAAGTAGATTGTATAGAAAGACAAGGCAAACGATTTGCTCAAGCTTACATGGAAGAAACTGTAGAATATGGAGGTGTATCATGCATGTTCTGGGGTGGCATCTCAATCGACGACAAAACCTAACTTGTGTGCGTTTCCCGGAGTGGAGGAGCTCGTCTAGGATCGCTCATCTGCTCATCGGTAGATAACGGAAGATCTGGAGCCGCATGTGGTTCCATATTCAGGTTTTGTAGGCGATGGGTTCACATTAATGCATGACAATGCTCGTTGCCACACCACAGTAATTCTAAGGGATTACCTTAAAGAAGTAGAATAGAATAAGATGCAGTAAGACCAAGATGCTGTCATGGAATGGACTAACATTCCTCAAGAATTCGTCGTGCGGCTCATTCGGTCTATGAAAGATCGAATGGAAAGTGTAATTAAGGCGAGAGGAGGTTGCACTAGGTTTTAAGTAGGATTTAATCATATTTTTCTTTAATTTTTTCTGAATAATTTATTGCTTGTTTGTTGTTGTATAATCTTCTCCTAAATAAAAATTGTTTTCATTTGTCACACATATACTTGTTTTCTTTTAATCACTATAACCTAACTAACATATCATCACGCCATTTCCCTTGTTTCCTGTTAAATGAATATCATAACAATACCTATTTAGATATTTTTATATATATTTTTAGCATTTGACACATTCATGCTAAACGACAGATGGCGCGGCGTCACCCAAAGACGTTAAGTATGAATGTGTTATCGAAATTAGCAGTCAGGAGCAATTGTCACGATGGCTGAATTGGCAAAGCATCTGGACGGTATCCAGGAGATGCAGGTTGAAATCCTGCTCGTGACTGTTATTTTCGATTTCACATTTTTCACTTTGTGTTTAATAACAATAGCTTTTCCATTGACCAAACAGGCACAGATTACTAAATAGTTACTACGTAAAAACAGGTCAAATACGATGCGATTTTTTTGACGCCTCGTGTGTAATAATCAAACGTAATAAGTATTACAGGAAAATATCACTACATATTAAATGCCATTGGTTTCCCCTTATCGTAATAAGTACTTCCATAATAGTGGTGCTCAGATTGTTTGTATTTAAAGCCTATAATTTTATTATCAAACCGTTACTGTCCCACGTATATAACAATAGCTTTTCCATTGACCAAACAGGCACAGATTACTAAATAGTTACTACGTAAAAACAGGTCAAATACGATGCGATTTTTTTGACGCCTCGTGTGTAATAATCAAACGTAATAAGTATTACAGGAAAATATCACTACATATTAAATGCCATTGGTTTCCCCTTATCGTAATAAGTACTTCCATAATAGTGGTGCTCAGATTGTTTGTATTTAAAGCCTATAATTTTATTATCAAACCGTTACTGTCCCACGTATTACAGGTGGCAGGGATTTCGACCGTAGTCCATCACACTAGACTAGTGCGAATTGACAGACTTCCGAAGTCATCGATAAATATACAGGTTCATAATTTCGTAAATTTTCGAAGTCAGACGTGCGTGCCGTGCGATGAGATCGAACTCGATACCACTGTTTCAGCAAAAACTCACTCTACTGGAACAGATTTTGGGAAATCTAATCTGATCGGGAACTCGTAAATCGCCGAGTAAGTCAAGTGCAAAAAATAACAAGAAACATGCATTATGAGTACTCGCACAGAGTTAGCGGGCTAGGCAGTTCATTCACAATTCACCGGCCGGTTAGGCACAGACTGTGAATGGCAGACATACTTTTTCCATTCGTACTAACATAGCATCACGCCTGTATTCCCCGAAGGAGTAGGTAGAGGTGTATTACGCCACGATTGCTAGCTAATTATATTGTTATTAATAGCTATGTTTAAGTCCCACGTAATAGGGAGCGAGCCTATTGTATATTTCCAAACCCCGGGCTGCTCCTGAGATTTTTTATTTTTACGAAAAAGCTCAATAACACTGCCCGGCCCGGGGATCGAACCCGAGACCTCATGATCAGTAGCCGCTCACACTGCCGCTGCACCATAGAGTCAGTTCGTACTCACGTAATTTATAGATGCTCTACAGCAAAGGTTATATTAACAAGTTCTTTCGCCAGAACGACGACTTAGTGCTAAAATATCGGATAAGGCCTACCTAACAATTGTCCTAATCACATTTTTTATGTAGGTACTTGCTATCTATATGATGCTAATATAAATAAAGAATGATATTCAATCTTTCTTTATTTATCATCTTTCATTCACTTTCTTATTATTGCCATATATTTATAGTTTAGTGTTATAAAAGTAACACCCTTAAATTACTTCTTTTATCTATAACAATACTAGTGCCTAGTGACAAAATACTTTATCTATATTTAATTAATCATTTAATTTTGTTAACTAACAACATTCACTCAGTGAAATTATGTATAGAACTCTGTTTGGATAATATCAAGGAAACCTCAGGAAACTGTTTAGGTGAGCCTGGTGTCTAAACGGTTTCTTTGCTGCTGGAAGGAGCTTTTGCACCTGCTGAAACCGGGAAGGCCCCCAGATTCAATTGCAGCCTTTAGATGCATTGTGCTACTGAATGCTAAGGATAAGCTGCTTTAAGAGAATTCTCACCACCCGTATTGTCCAGCACCTCGCGGATCGGATGTGTGCACCGACCTGACGGACACCCAGTCCAGTTATCATTTGAGGTGTTTAATAAAAAGTATAGGAGAAGAGGATAAATAAATATTCACGAACATTTCACACAACATCCTTTAGTCCCAAACTAAGCTTAACGCTTGTGCTATGGGTACCAGATTACGGATATAATACATATACTACTTTTTTTTTTGTAAATACATACATGTATAATAGATAGAAAACACCCAGACGCAGTACAAATGTCTGTGTTCATCACACAAATAATTGTCCTGAGTGGGAATCGAACCCACAACCTTGTGCACGGAAGTCGGTTACACTACCGACTACCCTATGAGGCCATAAGGAGAGGATATAGGATAAGAAGGGGGTTTGGGCCTCTGGCTTATATTAGAAAACTGCAGTGGTGCACATTTCCAAACTGCTCTGCTACACTACCTGGACTTTGCAGCTAAAAGTTGGTCACTTATACCACTAAACTAATGAGTAATTAAGTTTTAAATTCCCCCAAATTACTAATAAATGTTCCTAACATGTAATTTTGTATGTATAATGTTGTTTTTACATTCTATCTGTTAGATCCGGTCTAGTGCACATAGCATTAAAACAAAATGAATTATGAATTAACAAATCTGTGCTCACCGTGTTAGTATTCATGTAAACTTCAACAATAATTTATTAATGCTTTAATAGTGGTAGATAAGGTGGACTTAATTGCTATCCTCCAGTAATGAAATAACTACTAACTGATTCATCATGTTAATAGAAAATTAGTCTTTATCATACAGTTGGAAAGTCAAAACGTAGCTTCCACACATGAGTGCATATAGAGGTCTATGTTTAAGTGTGAATTTACTGTTCAGTTTCACTAATGCTCAATTTCTTAGATAAACTTGAGACAAACTTATCTTGACCACCCTACTAATATCATAAATGTGAAAGTTTGTGAAAATGTATCAATATTCTTCCATGAATTATGCCTAAATTAATTAATGGATTTTGATGAAATATATTAGGTAGATGTACGAGATACTGGGTTAAAGTATAGCAGACTTTAATCCAAAAAAAAAATACTGTCCACAGGTAGTATTTTGCTATATATACAGTTTAAGATTCAGAATCTGTCACATTCTGTTTCCACAGGGGCAAACAATGGGCACCAAAAAGCAGTTTTATAATAAGCGGCAATCAATTTTCTCTGTCTAGGATACAAGCATAACTATATATTTACATCTTAAGACTAAACTTTAAGGTTAGTGATTGGCCAACGGATTATTGTGACATCACACTTCGGTTTCTCAACCTATCACAGTGATCTCGATACGGTCGACACGTGAAATATGACATTCTGCCTCAGGGGGCAGATTTGGACCTATTATGGCAGTTTGAGTAATCAAAATTAATACAATGAAATGAATGAAACAAAAGCTTACCAATGAGTCTTGTGATCCAGTCAAAAGCAACCCATCATGGAATGGTGAAAATTCCATACCAGTTATGGTATCAGAATGAGCATGAAGTAGAGGCATTGTCTTACTCTTCCTGCCACAATCATCCAGAGGCAACACTGCCATACTCGATCCAACATGCTCCCAATTAAAAGCCATGAAGGCTGCAGATGCACATATATTATTTCCATAGGTCTGATATGATCCGACACAAATATCTCTTATACATGCCTCCGGTTTGGGTACGATCGGCGCCGCATTTTTATATTTGGAGGCTTTGAATCGCCAAGCCATATTTATCCACTTTTACAAGAAGTTTCTCAGTCTTATCAATTTGGAATGTATCAGGCCTTCAACTTGAAGTTTACTCTGCAACAATTCGTATTTATTATACTATTTGCAAGCAAAGGTAATCTTCACAAATTGTAACTAAAATTGGAAAAATCAGTGCTTGAACATAAGTTTGGTAATGTCCTGACAGCTTTTGATCTTATAAAATATTTACTAAGTGATAATTGCTGGTTTACAAACAGATATTGAAATCAATTAATCGTTCTAAGTACCAGAATTTAAAAATATTGAATAATACAAAAACACCTTTTGTTTTGAATAACTCGACCGGCTGTCGTACCGGAAATGCACTTTAAATCACAGTAAGACTGGATACTTGCGGCAGTTACTGTCTTCTAATGATTTTTTTGTCAGGGAAACTACTATACATGATAATTTGCTTACCTTTTGGAATAAAAATTACACAAAACTCCAATTTCCGCTAGACACTCCCCCCTAGACGTCGGCCATTTCAAAGCGAGTTTAGGGTAGTGGATCAATAATAAAATAAGATTTAGTCGATGTCAAACGATGACATTGACAGGGAATGAATAGGTATATTTGGTTTTAGTTATTAAATAAATCGATTACAAAAAATAAAAGTGAAGCAGACTATATAACTATTTTACTATCCCGCTCGCAGTAAACCTCTCTTTTTCCACTTTCACAAATAATTTGTTCTTTAATAGCTGGAAAATCTAGCATGTCAAGCATAGATAAACACTAAATAACTATACTTGTAATAGATACACCACTTTGGATTCAGTTTTGGAGAATATGTTCCGTGGTCACTAGATGGCACTATGTACAATGTATGAAGCGCGGTGATACCGTAGCCGCTAGATGGCACTTTAATTAATATTTTTGTTTTTGAAATTGAGTGATCCGTAAGTAATAAATTAATCACACAATAACTGAGCTCACACTTGATTAGGGGTTTTGTAAACCGTTATTCAATTTTATAAAATTGTTGCATTTTAAAGTAATTTTTAGAAATATTTAATGAAATAATGCCTCTATTGAGAAAAGCGCCATCTATATTCTTTTCTAGACACTAAACTGCTAAGTTAGTACTGTTCCTGCACCACCAGATAGCGCAAAATAGCACACTATTTTTTGGTGAGCCAATGTACGGCAGTTGCACCCCCCTGATGTCAAGTACTAAAACACAGACCAAAAATAAGTAGACTATTGTACAACGTTAAATAGGAGCCATTTTTAGAAATTATCCTGAAGTTAAATGGTCTTATTCATAATAACTTATCGGAGGTTTAAAAGCTCGCTAAAAGTAGATTGTCAAAAAGTGTTATTCATAATCGTTCGATAACGCTAAAACGTTCATTAACTCTCCGATATAGTCTCTTTGATTTATACAAGCTAGTAGCCTACTATAAACCTTCGATAAGCGTATATTAGCAAAAAACATGGCAGATTTTGGTCAGCTGATTATGATGTTTGAAATGACAATGACAATTCTATGTATAATATGTATGTATTTAGAAAAATAAAGTAATATATATATATTATATCCGTTATCCTACTACCTATAGTACAAGCTAACACTTAGTTTGGGGCTAGATGGCATTGTGTGGTTGTTGTGGATTTTTATTTATTGTAATATGTTTTTTCTGGAATATTTTTATGTACCGTTTTCTTTATTTTTCTAGGTTTTGGACCCAGCAATTGCGACCCAGAAGGCATTGGAGACGGTGGTGGATCCAAGAATTTTGAACTGGAAGGCCTTGGAGATGCTGGTGGTTCCAATAATTGTCGTCTGGAAGGCATTGGAGGTGATGGTGCCTCTACAGTGTCCACATTAACAACAATCTGCAAATATATATTTAAATAAAGAAGTAATTCCTGTTTAAATCTTTCACAATAACATACCTCTTGAACATTGTTAGTTTGGTTTTCTTTTACACTGCATCCTTAATTAAAATATTTGAATTACAGTTACCAGATCTTTTTTTTTGTCACAAGTGGAGGGATGTAACTTGTCCTGTAAAGAAGAATTTTCATTTAAAAGGTCACAATAGTATTTCCTAATCAACTAATTACAATAACTATGATTTATTATATAATATATTATACAGGCCTTGTAGCTCAGTCGGTACTAACACTGCCTCCTGAGGTAGAGGAGGTTTTTTTAGTGGTTGCAGGCCCCACACTACCCTATTCGTTGCCCCGAACGACGGGGTGTGCGGTTAGGAACATTTTTTCCCGCCTCAACAAAAAAAAGAAAAGGTACCAAGTTAATGCTTAGTTTGGGACTAGATAGCATTGTGTTATTGGATGTCGTAGATATTTATTTATTACTTATCATCTTATTAGAAGTCTCTACCATATACAAAGGAAAAAGAAAACATTCAATATAAATTACTTACTTGATTTATATTATCTGAGTCAAATTCGTTTGAGTCAATAACAAACTCATTAGGAAGCCAACTACTGATGTCTTCAGTTGAGACGGCTTCTATGATTGGTGGTGGACCACCACCAGTTTTAAACATTTCCCTCCTCTGCTCAGCTTTGTTTTTTTTTTCTTTAATTTTTAAAAGGCCCCATTGTGCTTTTAGTTGGGTTACAGCGTGGGGAGCCTTTACACATACAATTAAAACTGAAATAAAAATGAAATTTGTTTAAGAGAAAATCTCAAGAAATGCAGTCAAATAATACATTTATCTTATCTTGTTTAATTATGAATGTTGTTTTGTTGTTAGTTATGAAAATACAATAGGTAATAGCAAAATTAGATTCAAGAAGCACCTCTCTTTTAAATCATTCCATGCCGCCACCTTCATTGCATTAGAGTTCGTGTCGGTGTTTTTATTTTCGATGACACGAACGCGCTCCTTCACCAAATCTTTCAATATAATCTTAGAAACGGAAAATAGTAAATTTTAGTAATTAATGCATGCATGAAAATTACAGTGCAGTGTTCTAGACGCGAATATCACAAAATTGTAACACCAACCTTATCTTCCTCTAGCCAATTTTCACTTATTTGCCTTTTTTTTGGATTGTTAATATTATCATTCATTTTAAAACAATTTTAAATAATAATTTTTATTATTTTTGTTAATGTGACACAATCAAAAATTAAAACTTTTGACAATAACAAGCAACAATCCATAGATAAACTTATGAAAGTATTTTTCTACCATTCACATTTCACCATTTTTTCTATGAAATTGCAACATTATGTACAATGAATAAAATTTTTTATCGAACGTTTGATAGGCTTAAACTAATATAGGTTTATACCTTCGATAAGCATTTTGTTATGAATAAGACCAAAAGAATCAGAAGAGCCGATAGGGCACAGACTACTGATAGGGATAGCGATTTAAAGCGTTACTGATTTGATCACAGACTAATTAGTGAAGGATTTGATTGAGTAGTGACCGTAAGGTCGTGATCGTGACCGTGAGTGCCATTGGCCGTTGCCCGCGTGAGTGATTAATATGCATCATGAATCGATGGTCCACCAAGTAAAGTCTGACTGGACTGAATCAATCAGGTCCCACAGGGACCAAAGAGTAGCTTGAGTATGATCTCGCCATAGACTAAGTGTATTATTGGTCCGAGGATCTCGCGGTTTAAAAATAAAAAGTTTTATTAGGCCCTCAGACTAAATAAATACGACCTAGACAGGGCTTAGACGAAGAATAATATAGACTCGCTACTATTTTGACATTAAGGATGAAGAAAAGGATGCACATACTAGGTTTTACCAAGAGTGAGAGAGACACAGGTATAAGTATATTTCTCCTTTTCGCGTATGCGTCAGTTGTATTTGGACCCAATGAACTAGTCCAAACAATAAGGTGGCCAACCGTCCCCATCATCAGTATGTAAGCTTGTTTTTGTATTGACGTAAAAAAAACCTGTATTAATCACGTTATATACGCTAATATTACATGTTCTAATACATTTTAAGCAAAGTATAAGCATAACTGCAATTTCTTTTGTCCTGTCATTCTTTTATCCGGCTAAAACAGGTAGTACATATTTAGTCAACAAAGTTATAATGATAGTTATCTTTTAAAATTATTCCGGTTATCTATTGCTATTTCGACACTGCATACGCTGATAGCTTGTCTATAATATCCTTCGTCTCAGAGGCAGAGCGAAGAAAATTCTTTGACATGTATGAGCGAGAACGTAAGATACAATTTACTGGTGCAAAAAACAGACAAAGTCATAGATTTTTGTCACGATTCAACTGATATAATCGAATATTTATGTAAAAATTCGGGTTGTAATTAAAATTTAATGTTAATTTGTGTTAATGAGTGTTTTGAGAAAAAGACTACGTGATTATAGTGGTTGTAAAATAGTGTACTATGATACAAAAGCTACAGCGAGCGAAAAAATACAGGTATAACATTTCATTCATATGTACTCGAAAATGAAAAAAAATTAATGATTGAATGGTGTAAAGTGATATAAAATGGGGTTTTTTACTCAAAATTAAATACACTCGCAAAACACGTTTTCTAGCTAACTTTCTATTACTGAGAATTGTTTCGGTGTTGCCTTATTGCGAATTTAATTTGCCCAGTTTTCACTTTACTAAAATTTATATGTAATTTATGAGATGATGATAAATATTTACTATTTTAGGTTTCCCTCTAATCCAGATGCGAGATCGAAATGGGTGTATGCTTCGGGAAAACGAGGCGACCAACGAAATACCCAAAATATGTTCCACGACATTTTGTTGATGTTTCATTATACATAATAAGAAAATAGTAACGTTGGGAGCAAAATCATTGCCAGTGAATATGTTCATGTAAGTATAGCTTTTAAAGTCTTTTTAACTTCAAAAAACATAGCATCACGCCTGTATTCTCCGAAGGGGTAGGCAGAGGTTTATTACTCACCCACGACTCGCCAGCTATGTATGCCGGGCACATTTACAAACTCCGGGCTGCTACTGAGAATTTTTTTTTTGTTTTGTAAATCTCAATAACACTGCCCGACCCGGGGATCGAACCCTCATGATCAGCAGTCGCTTACACTACCACTGCACCACAGAGGCAGTTGTAATTTCATCTTTGTAAGTAAATCTCAATTCAAGATTATGAGAATTTAGAGAAACTCATTTGCTCTAAGTTCTTATTCAATTAGTTAAATCAGCGCTGGAAGGAAGATAATTATTTTCTTATTTAACCCAGAAAATAAAGAAAAGATAATTTAATTGTATTCTTGTGTACTATTATTTTATTAAATATAACTTACTATTATTTACCAGATGAGATATCGAACAGAACGGCAATTTATGGAGCAGCAATACTTACCTTGCATCAAGGCTCAGTCTTGGTATTTCCCTACGTAATCGAATTCTTATTACGGAGATCCATAGAACGTGAATATCCGACATAGCCTGCCCGGTTTGCATGCTGAAGTGGCAATGGGCAGGCCATATCGCTCGACTAACTGGCAACCGTTGGGTAAAAAGGTTTTCAAGTTGCGACCACGTATCGGACAACGCAACGTAATATGGCCTCCCACCAGATGGACCAAATATATGGTCGAAGCTGCAGGGAGCCGTTGGATGCAGTCAGCTCAAGCCCGCTAGTTCTGGTGCTCTCTTGGGGAGGCCAATGTCCAGCAGTGGACGTTTAAAGACCGATGGTTGGATGAATAGAAGGGGTGCTAGATTTACTTTTAAATAATTATTTTGATAAACGCTGTGATTTTTAATTAAATATTTGTTACGAAGAGTTTCTTATTTACGATCAAGTTACAGACCTCATTCTAACTATCGTTTATTTTGTCCAAATATGGTTAAATATTTGTCAACCTGGCAACATTTAAAAAAAATATTGCTGTTTAAGTGCGGCCACGCCGTGGCTCCGTCTAGTTAGTCTGAGATTAGGCAGATGATGATGGCCAAAGCCTTCAAAAAATTAAGAAAATGTAATAAATAATATCCAAAGCTTAGACTAAAGAATATTATAGACTCGCTATTATTTTGACACTAAGGATGAAGAAAAGGATGCACATATTAGGTTTTAGCAAGAGTGAGAGAGACACATGTATAAATATTTTATCCTTTTCACGTATGCGTTATTTGTATTTCCATCCATCCATCCATCAGCCTATCAACGTCCACTGCTGGACATAGGCCTCCCCGAGAAATGGGGGATAGTGCTGTAATCGCCACGCTTGGCCGGCGGGTTGGCGATCGCAGTGGATGCTGTTAATACACGGGGGAGTGCTGCTGCCCACTCCCGCGGTATTCCCTCAGTCGGCTCTTACGACTCCCGTGGGTAGAGAGGGGTGGGCCAATTCTAAAGCCAGCCCCACACGGCACGGCAGTATTTGTATTTGGACCCAATCAACTGGGTCCAAACTATAGTGGCCAACCGTCACCGTCACCAGTATGTAAGCTTGTTTTTGTATTGACATAAAAACACCTTCATTAATCACGTTATATACGCTAATATTACATGTTTTAATACATTTTAGACAAAATATAAGCTGCAATTCTTGTATCCGGCTGAAACAGGTAGTACATTTTTTTAGTCAACAAAGTTATAATCATAGTTATCTTAAATTATTCCAGTTATCATATGTCAAACTATTGCTATCTCGACACTTCATACGCGAGCGCTGATAGCTTGTCTATAATATCCTTTGTCTGAGCCTCCTATCTTTCTTTCTCTCTCCCTCTTGCGTTGGAATATTGGACACTACTCGTTGCTAACGCTCGCGCTGGCCTGTAACAGGTATACTACGCGCATGCGTTCGAGTGCCACACATTCACTCTCGCTCTGTCTCTTACTATTCCCCCTCCCCAGGAGCATTGAACGTTTAAGGCAACAGTGCTTTCATACCCGCTCCATGGTAGCGTTAAACGTTCAAATGCAACCTTGTTAGAAGTCGCATTAGAATTTTACTTCAAAACGAATCATATCATTATAATAGTCTTATTCCAAAGGGATATGAGGGTATTACATTATCAATCAATATTACCACGACATTGACAACTTAGTAGGCCGTATCGAAGGATGATAATATCACAGAATTTCTTGAAATCCGTGATTCGAAGCGGCGTGGTTTCAATAATATTGAAATGTAAGCACTTAGCGATATTTTTTCTGTCACTGTGTCAATTATTCGCCAATTTGCTTGCAGCCATGGTGGATCGACATCGAGCAGTGGCGATTATTAATTACGCACTGTTGTTGATGATAATGAGCAAAAACAATCCTAACTATCATAAAGATGTAACAGAGCTATGTCTTTACATTTAAGATATTTGAGAAAAAAATACTAGGGGAAATACGTACAAAATGACATAGACCACAGAACAATATTACTCAAGAGACATAGACGGACAAAATGACACAGGCATGATATTTCAAATTCTACCGCTTCTAGCCCGGCACGGACAACTGCGTCACGTGACCTTACCGACTTATACCAACCTGTCAAAACGTGATCTCGTTCTAGTCTCTTGAGTAATATTGTTCTGTGTCTGTGGTTCTAATCTTTCGTTCGGCTGTCATGGACGACGACAAATATTGGCAAATTATGAGTTTTTTTTTTCATTGCAGGGATTTTTATGTTTTAACGTTATATTTTTCACGGTTTTACTTTGTGTGTATATTTATTGCACTCTTCAAGTATTTATTCTTACATTTGAATATAATTTTCTTTAAATAATATTTATTTTGCATATATTGTTGAATTTTGATTTTTTATATTACTATGTGGACAAAATGGCATATATACGTAATGGACATAATGACATAGGTATGTCGTTTCGTCCATAAGAGCTCAATGAGCTAATTATGTAGATACCCACTACTTACTCTTCTTTAGCAGTTCCAGTTAATGTCATATCTACAGTTCCCAGTGGTAAATTTGTAAGTGAACTGAACAGGGCAAACGAAAGCCAAAGAAACGAACGACAACATTTCTACTTACATCATCACCAAATATGGCAGAATATATTATTTTTAAACAAGAGACTGAAGCTGAAAAAACAACTCATAAAAGAAGTTACTAAATAAGTAAGTATATATTAATGATGACTCAGATGAAGATTGCCTTGATCAAGAAGACGAAGAAGACGATTTTGCCTGTATTTACTGCAACGATCTCTACTCACGTTATAGCCCTTTTTTTCTGTTAAGGTGGGAAAAACGTCCCTAACCACACACCCCGTCGTTCGGGGCAACAAACAGGGTAGTGTGGGGCCTTCACCCACTATTATAAATAAGCCCGCCGTGTGCCGTCTCTCCGCCTTTGTTGGCGGGCCACTATGTTACATTACTTCAATGGTCCGCCGGCGGCCTACCCTTTCAGGTACCCTCTACTGAGCGACGCATTTGCACACGGAGCGTCGCACCTTCGCGGGAGGCCTTGCGGGTGGCGGACGTTCCCCGATCTATCCACCCACAGCCTCAGCTAGGGCGGCATTAGGCGCAAATACTCACGCCTCTAAGTCCCATGGGGGAGTTCCAGCCAATGCGCTGGCCGCCTCGGTCGACACCGTGCGGTATCCGCATATGATCTTGGACGCGACCACTCTTTGTGGTCTCCACAGAAGAGCCCTTGTTCGGCGCGTCCAGGGACTCCACCCACACAGGTGCGCTGTACAGCGCCATCGACTGGACAACTCACGTTATAGCCTGGTGAGGGCTGGTTGAGGTGCATGCGGTGCAGTCGTTGGGATTACGCGGCTTGTGCTGATTTGCCAAAGCGTACCAAAACAATTGTTTGCGAATTGTGCAATTAATTTTTGTTATTACTTATTTTATTCCATATTATATTTTATTGTATGTCATTTAGTCCATACGGCTCGTGTCGTTTTGTCCATACGGTATGGACAAAACGGATTTATCTTGATCTTCATTCAATACTAAATATTTCTGTAAGTGTTGATTTTTCTGAGAAATATTTTATGATTTCTTAAAACCAATTAATATAAGCAGAGTTGTAAGAAAAAAATAAGTTCCTATTATGAATAATTTGAAAGTTATTGATAATAAATAAAACACTATGTCATTTTGGACGTACTTCCCCTATATAATACTATCTACATATATATATATAAAGGCGTATCTGAACACCAAATTTTTTCTGTCTTTGTCTTTTTATCTGTTTGTTTGTTTGCGCACCGCGCAATAGGTGGCATGGGTCGTAAACACAAATGATGTTGAGATTGGGAATGACCTTTGGTCAGTGCGATGGCTTAGCGGTTAGAGCACTTCCCCGGATCGGAAGGGACGCAGGTACGATTCCCGCTCGCAAAGTCCTCTTTTTCCACATATTTCAAGTAAGTAATTTGTTCTTACTATCATATTTACTAATTTACTTAAGAAAACTCCATGCAGTAATTAAAACCTAATGACCAGAGACTGGGAGCACCACACTCACCAAACATCGGCGTGAAGTAACGGTAGGTAGATACCCTGTAGTTGTTAATTTGAGAGACTGAGAGTGCTGGGGGCCCAAACCATCACCTCATCTCCTCTATATCCTTACTGTCCACTTCCTCATCTCCCCTCTATCGTTTTCATCCTTTCTTCCCACCTCCTATCCCTTTCCCTAGGGTTAGGAATTTGATAGTGATACCTCTGTAGCCTAGCGTTTAAAGCGTCTAAAAGATGCGGTAACCAATTACCATTATACAGACTCAAAGTACATAGATAAAAACAAATGCTCATTTGTTGCCGAGCGGTCCTGAGGATACATCGTGTAGACGTGAAATACGTGTCGAATTTGTGTTCGGATTTTTGCGGAATATTGCAACGTTGTGGTTCTGAGAGTCCATCCGTATCGCATAGTTGTGTCGCGTTGGTGATATTTATTGTCATTATCCATATCATTCATGCATGCTACTCTGCTATTATCACATTCTCCTCTATCTGTGAGAGTGCGGATTGGCAATTTTAGGTTATTTTGTGTGTGTCCAAAGATAACCGGGATTGAAAATGGGTGAGTGGTGGGCTCTCCTCTTAGAATATCCATTCTATAATAATACAGTAAACAATCAATCTGAGGACCGCCCAGCTAAACCAAATTCTAGTAGTTCTACATACTCCCAAAGGCCTTAAATAAAATAGAATCCATTTAATCTTATTCCAGCAATGCAGATTTATGAGATGTTAAGTGATCAATTTTCCCTTTACTAATATTTTCAACGGACTTCAAAAAAGGAAGGTTCTCAATTCGACTATTTTTTTTTTATGTTTGTTACCTCAGAACTTTCGACTGGGTGAACCGTTTTTAATGATTCTTTTTATTTGAAAGCTGGTGCTTCCCATGTGGTCCCAATTCAATTTGGTCCAGTCTTGACAATGGCATCCATGAGAAAACGACAAAGTCTTAACTTGAAGTCGGTTTTTTTGTGATGTTTACATAGAAATTATAATAAAACAAGTAAATACTTACCTTAAACAAGCAAGTATTTCTCCAGTATCAAGACAGTGATGCTTGGCATATCTACTTTCTTTTAAAAGTTCATCCATCAGCCTTTCAACGTCCACTGCTGGACATAGGCTTCTTTTAAAAGTTAGTCTTCATCAAATTAAATACCTCCTTCATAATCTGAATCAAACTGAAATCAATTGCCGCAGTGGTGCAACAGTAGGGTGAGCGACTGCTGATCATGAGGTCTCGGGTTCGATCCTCGGGTCGGGCAAGTACTATTGATTGCTTTTTCGTAAAAAGAAAAATTCTCAGTAGCAGCCCGGAGTTTGGAAATGTGCCCGGTAGACGGCAATAGGCTCGCCCCCTATTACGTGGGACTTAAACATTGTTGGTAAAACGTTGGTGTGTAATACATCTCTAGATACCCCTTCGGGGATACAGGCGAGATGCTATGATTTTTTATGTTTTTTAATCAAAATCGGATCAAGTATTCGAGAACATTGCAATTTCATTCTTCTAGCTGTGACTCGAGTGTCATGCTCAAAAATATCATTGGAACGCGACATAAAAATTTGACGCTAGCTATCAGGTAAAAGCGGCTCACGAGCGTAGACAGAGAAGTTTCTCTGTCTACGCTCACGAGTCACGACAACACGTCACACAAGTACAAATCCAGCACCTATTCTTGACACCGTAGGCAGCGATGGAGAGAAAAGAAAAGCGGTTTACAGCATCGCCAATTTATTTTATTTAGTAAACTTTATGCAATAAAAAAAATTACAATGGCGGACTTAATGCCTGAGGCATTCTCTAGCAGTCAAACAAGGCTGATGCAGAGACTAGGGAAGGTAGATGCATTTTGAGAAGATAACATAAGTGAAGAGTATTCCAAAAATATAATATTTATTTACTAGTACATCAAGTGAAATATAAAATTATATGCGCGCGCAGCTTTTGAAGTTCATCGCTTTGTTTAACTTAAAGTCACCGTTTAGGAAGCCCAAATTCAATTAAAACAAATATATAACAATAAAACAACCATAATATATCCAAAGTGATAATTTATTATAATCCGAGTATTACAATAATTTTCTTTGGTGATTATTAATTTCAATGTGATTTATTTAATGTGGAATGGGTAACAACTATACAATTTGATTTATTTCAGATCTAATAGTAGTGCAATCAGATAAAACCTAATATTACTTTCAATTTTACTAAAGCATAAATAATTATACATAATTATTATGAACAACATCTTTATTATGATAGTAATACGTAACTAATTGGAGATAACGTGAAAAGTTGCAATATTCATAATAATAAAAAAATCAAGAATTGATCATAGCCAAATGCACCTGCTGCCAAATGCTGCAGTTGTACATAATCATGGAAAGCATGGTTCACATACATATTTATTCTATTTCAAATGCAAATAGATTTTGGAATGTTGCTAAATGGTAAATGTATGGTAAAAATACCAAATTAATCAGATACTGTACTACTATCTGATTAATTTGGTAATACTTATCTCGTTTTTGGTCATTTTACGGATTGGTACATTTTGGCATAGCTGAGTCCAATTTATGTAGGTAGAACCTTCTCGTATTTCACTGTGAAGTCTCAAAAAATTGTACTCATTTTCTTCTACTTTATGAACCTGTTTATTGGGGGTTTGGAACCAAATCATTTTGTGTATTGTGAGATCAGTCAAAAGTACAAAAATATCCAGTTGTGCTTATAAGACTAACATAGCCATTAATCAAAATTTGAATTGAATCTTATTTAAAACAGGTTATACTTTACTTTCAATAGGTACCTAAAATAAGTTAGGGTCAATAATAGCCAATTGGTAAGGATAGCTGAACAAAACAACTTTGAACCACATTAAATATTTAACAATATACATACAAAAATCACAAAACAATTCACATGGCTGTGCATTATAAAGTTAATGTAACATCTATTAGGTATATTTAAATAATAAAAAAGTCCAAAACAGACACCTCAGATAAAACATAATAAATATCTTTTAATTATAAAATATATTAAAATTAACAATGTACTAAAACACTATAATGTAGCTTCAACATTCGCAAATTATTTGAATAAAATACGCTCTGTAAAATGGTAAAAATAAAAATCATTCATCAAAAATATAACTCTCTATACCTTGTAAGTATACATAAAACAACATCACGCACGTGATAAACATGTAAGTATGTCGGTCAGCAGATACATACATCTTATTGTGAAAACAACATAATATAAATAAATCATGGCAATATTAAAAGTTTTTGGCGAGACGGCATTGTTTCAAATCCTGTCACAAACTCCAGTAATTTTTGGAAATGCATAAAATGAAGTGTTCTGACAAAGATAGTTTTCGTGTTCAAAAGAGAAACCCGCTCTATATGAGTAACTACAAGCGATTACACAGTACAAATAGTGTTAATATACGGTTGTCCGTAAAGTCAGTTTACGGACGACAATTTTATGTGATAGCGTTATATATGTTTTCTGAGAGTTTCACAAACAATGCATCGGTCGCCATTTTATGAACCGTAGATGAACCACGCAGTCAGATTACTTTAAATACCGCTACCTATTTTTATGATTTAGCAACTGTTGCCATCTTACGAACCGCAGATGAACCACGTAGTCAGATTACTTTAAATACGACCTATTTTTGTGATTTAGCAACTCTGGGCGGAACATGACACTTTTTCGTGGGTGCGGCCGGCGTTTATCGATTTATAAGACGTTATCACGTCAATAACAAAAAATATAAATTTCTATACGCCACATAAATGCTGATGTTCAGCAAAAGTATACTTCGAATGTTAGCAAGAACGTATAAGCATCAAACTAAAATAGCATTACAATTGAACGACGCTAATGAATTTAATAACAATAAAATTTCTAATAGATAGTGTCCATGATTTTTATGTTCACAATAGAATATATTATATATATTAAAGCTTGAAGTATGTATGTATCTGTTATTTATTTTTTCAGACTTGAGAATTATAATATTTATCTATTAATCAATTAGGAAGATATACGATGAACTAAAAACATGTGAAATTATCAGGCATGCTATTTAGGTCAACAATTATAACTATACTGAGACACGCACGCCTACTAAACTATATATATCATTTATGACAAGTGCAGTTGTCGTTTACGGCGTTAACTCCCAGTATTCGTTAATACTACAAAACTTACAATATGTTTTAACTATTTTAAACTAACAAAAGTTATTGCTCATTAGATTCCTGTCCTGATAACAAGTCTGTGTTCACAATTCCAGTGCTTTTTCTTTCAGTACTAAATGTTACCATAAACGTACACTAAATTCTATTCAATTCACTACAAAATAGTATTTCAGTAAGTATAGTCTACAATATCTAGTCAATAATTTAGAGATGTGATCCTAAAATTTACCGAAATATTATGAAAAAATGTCTTTAAAACTTATAATTTATAATACTTGCAGCAAAGGATAGTAAGTACAGAGTAAATACTGAACAAAAAAAAAAACGATAACTACTTAATGTAATCGTATTTTTTTAAAGCATAAATATCCCTATGACGGAACATTCTCACATAATATTTGGGTGTATAATAAACTTTACGAGAGTAAAAAACTTGCTAATAGCAATGTATATAACTTAATATACTGATGCCATAATGCGATGACCATATTCAAATCAACAGTGAAGGCTATAAATATTATCATCTTATCACCATGGACACAGCAGTAACCGATCAAATAATGACTTGATCAGGCTTTTTAAATTCTGGTGCGAGAACTCCGCTCGTGGATTTATTTTTTCATTTCTCATTTTCGCGTTTTGTGTCAGCCAGCATGTTATATGCTTATTTTTTTATTAATCTCACGCGTTTATTTCTGATTATGTGTAAAACATTGGAATTTTGCCTTTCTAACCCGCCTTCTCTTGCAATATATCTAGCACATTTGCCATTCTATACTACTAAGAAGACTTTTTTACAGCATAATTACACCAGGAGTTGAATATTGAAGCGTATTTAACAAATCAGCTTTATTAGAACAGAACCAGTGAACATTTTACGTGGCCTCTATAGCGTGGAAATGGTCAATTAGACAACCACTGGTGCTATAGTTACCGGTTAACATCTTAAATTTTTTATTAATCGTTTTTAGGTTCTTTTGGCTATCAAGAGGGACACGCGGTGTAGGTTTAGATAAATACTGAATAATTTGTTTGCATTATGAAATCCTACAAATATTATGGATTTTATTGCCATCACTTTCAATTATTAATATTTATCAAGCAAGTAAACCTATTGGTCTCAGTTTATAAAATACGATTATAAGATGATATGCCGAATAATGGTACCGATACTCTACATCTACGAATTGACAACTTATAAGTGAGGCAAGACATTACATTGTGGCATCAGCACAGCACTTAAAAGCGAGTGGAATGACTTCCATAGACTCCGTACATATGATGCGATGTTCTTGGAAAAAAGCCCTAAATATACAAATAACCGTATGTACCAATTGTTTCTATGGCAAGAATATAACGTAATATACAAACTATTTTGTAATCTACAACACAAAAAAAAAATTAAATGTTTCGTTGTCAAGATTTAATAGTTACAAATAATACTAAAACACCATGAACTTAACACCTTTATTGCACCAATAAAAATATCTGCTAGTAAAATCGCCTAAGTATATAAACAAATCTCGACCCAACGATATAATCTACTAAAACTAAAAAAACAATTCCTTTTCCCTGTAAAAAATAAATTCGAAAAAAGAACAACCATACCGCAAACATCGCATCATTTTTTTACCAGTCACAGACTGTCAGCGCTTAGGACAAACAGTCACCGTTGCATTTCTAAACTATGTAATTAATATCAATGAGATAAATTCGTCATGTTTACGAACGTAAACAACATGAGCTGTCACCAACTGTCGTCGTCTTACCATTGATCGGTCCTAAGCTGCCGTCGTATTTTGGTAACTCCTTACATTTAGCTTGCTGAAACATAAAAAAAATGGGTTGATGCCTCTTGTGCCACCATTTGCAACAAACATAAAATGGGGACCAGCCCCCCTAGCCAAGTGGCATAAACGCTACTAAATAGAATAGAATAATTAATGTATGAGTTTGACATAAGGGTTCGACAACGCAAGCGTAACCATCGGTCAATTAGGGATATAGAGTAAAGAAATAAATTATTCTATTCTACAACGTTTATGTAACTTGGCTAGGGGGCAGGTGACGCCGCCGGCGGACCACTGAAGGAATGTAATATGATTCCGGAGGCCCGCCAATAAAGGCGGAGAGACGGCACACAGCGGGTTTATTTAGTGGGTGAAAGCCCCACACTACCCTGTTCGTTGCCCCGAACGACGGGGTGTGTGGTTAGAAACATTTTTCCCGCCTAAACAAAAAAAAAGGGGGGGGGACAGTATCTCAACCCATTGCAGTATACAAATGTCATAACTCTTAGGTCTGTCTTTAAGTACTTAGGAATTAAAATTAAACAGATAATATAGAAAATTAAGCAGATAATATAGAAATTTAAGCACCTGCACAATAAGCTCTATCGTGGTTGGTGAACAATCTCATAACAAAAATCCTGTACTGTACCCACCTCAGACAGGTACAATTTCGCCCACATTGTGGAGGATATGTTATTCATTTCGTGTTTGCGCTCAGCATAGACACGTCTCGTGAAATCTTTTTAAATAGTGTTTATGTTGTACTAGCGATCATTGCCGCTCCATTGAGTGGAACACTATTGAGTGGAACAAAGAAAATACCTTGTATTTAAATAAAATAATTGTTTTAAAACAAAACTGTCTTCAATTTCAAATTTTTGATAAAAAATATTCCATAGTCAAAAATCACAGTGGACGGCCTGTTTTCTATACCTGTTTTACTAACACGTTAGCAAAACAATGTTTTTTGAGCAACATTTTGCTGCAGACCCGGCTTTAGGAGAACAGACATGCGCGAAGTCTACGGCTTACCTCCATGAGTTCAACGGCGATTTCCATAAACAATCGTTCTACATTCTCGGCTTCCTTCGCAGACGTCTCAAGGAAGTACATCCCATGTCGCTGCGCAAAGTCTTCACCGATATGCCTCGGTATTTCGCGATCTTCCCGATCTGTTTTATTACCTGTAATTATGAGTAATTTCATACTATTTAATCAACTCGAATTATCAATAATATGTGCTCTTATTTATGACACAATTCAATCATTAAGAAATGAGGATAGATAAATAGCGATGTATATTTTTTTAAATGGCAATGTGAAAATGATAGTACATTAGAAAAAGAGCAGCGGAAGTGCGAAACAATGTAATAAGGAGATTGGGATGGTCGAAAGACCTGTACTATAGCTCAGAGGCTTAGAGCACTTCCCCGGATTGGAAAAGACGCGGGTTCGATTCCCGCTAGTACAAAAAATCTCTTTTTCCTTATTCTCAAATAATTTCTACTTTAAAAAGTGGCGGAGCATGTCAAATGCTAAAAAATATAAATCAAAAATGTTTAAAAAATCGCGCCATCAAATAGTATGAATTTTAATTGCAAAATTAAACTTACTATATCGGTTTAATGCATGTAAATGCTTCCGATAGATGGCGCTGGTCGTAAAGACAAATGTAATAAGGAGATTGGGATAGTCGACAGATCTGTACTATAGCTCAGTGGCTTAGAGCACTTCCCCGGATTGAAAAAGACGCGGGTTCGATTCCCGCTAGTACAAAAAATCTCTTTTTCCTTATTCTCAAATAATTTGTACTTTAAAAAGTGGCGGAGCATGTCAAATGCTAAAAAATATAGATCAAAAATGTTTAAAAAATCGCGCCATCAAATAGTATGAATTTCAATTGCAAAATTAAACTTACTATATCGGTTTAATGCATGTAAATGCTTCTGATAGATGGCGCTGGTCGTAAAGACAAATGTAATAAGGAGATTGGGATGGTCGAAAGACCTGTACTATAGCTCAGTGGCTTAGAGCACTTCCCTGGATTGGAAAAGACGCGGGTTCGATTCCCGCTTGTACAAAAAGTATCTTTTTCCTTATTGTCCAATAATTTGTACTTTAAAAAGTGGCGGAGCATGTCATATGCTAAAAAATATAGATCAAAAATGTTTAAAAAATCGCGCCATCAAATAGTATGAATTTTAATTGCAAAATTAAACTTACTATATCGGTTTAATGCTTCCGATAGATATCGCTGGTCGTAAAGACAAATGTAATAAGGAGATTGGGATGGTCGAAAGACCTGTACTATAGCTCAGTGGCTTAGAGCACTTCCCCGCATTGGAAAAGACGCGGGTTCGATTCCCGCTAGTACAAAAAATGTCTTTTTCCTTATGAAAATATCCAATAATTAGGTTAACTTTGTAAAAGGCTGTTAATAAAGTTTTAAATGTATATGTATATATAAAAGAAAAATATTATGTTATTAAAGTGCACTGATTTATTTAAGTGCAGTCTATGTGCAAAAACAATTGAAAGTAATAAATATTTTTATCTACTTAAGTTATTTTGGCTATCACTTATAATCAAGTAGGTACTAGATAAACTTGTAACTCCAATTTTTATACATATTTTTCATGGGTAAAACTTGTAACTCCTTTTTTTAAGATAAAGTACCTAAAATGTTCATATTTTTTGATTATTTGGTTGTTTACTTACGTACATTAATAGTATCCATATATTGAAAAGTAAATTCATTATTAAACGAAATGATTAACATTGTTTTTTTAAATTAGTTTTATTGCTCTTGAAAAGTTGGTCAAAGTGGAGTTACGTGGTTTGCGTATTAGGGTAGAGATATGAAATTGGCGTTTTGTCAAACTGGCCATTTTGAACTCAATTATCTGGCGTTTGGTTAAGAATTCCAAATTTAAATTTACTCGTATTTTAAATTTAAGCGTGTGTATTTGTGATTCTAATTCAGCAATTCGTTTCATTTTTGTTTGTTTTGAATTTCGCGCCATTTGATTTTTCTTTGACATCGTTCTGTTCACAATATGGAAAACTTAAAATATAGGGTTTAGGATTATTTACGAATACAAGATCCACCGTGGCACCAGCACCGCAGAAAAAGCTCGAAGGATTAAGGATGTGTATGGGGAAGCTACCGTAAAAGAAAACACTACGTTTTTGGTGCCAATGTTTTCGTTCTGGAAATTTTGTCCTACAGAACAAATCCCGTGGACGGCCGGAAACTCTAGTTGACAATAAAGAATTGAAAGTGATCGTGGAAGCGGATCGATTGTAAACCACGTCAGAGGCGGCAAGCTTGGGTGTGACTGATAAAACAATTTTAATTCACATATCACCAATTTCATATGTAAGGACCTATTATTAGGTACCTACACGTTATGAAATAAAACAATTTTATAGAATTTATCTCGTTTGCTTGATTTTCTACTATCCGTTTAGAATACATAACAGTAATCATAGTCACGGATGTACTAACAAAAAATCACATAAAAGTAGCTTTATTAGCTACTACTCTTCTATAACATATTATAAATCTTTTGATCTATATTTTAGCACTTGACATGCTCAGCTACTGTTAAAGTACAAATTATAATTTATGAATAAGGAAAAAGAGTATTTTAGTACGAGCGGGAAATACTCTTTTTCCTTATTCACAAATTATAATTTGTACTTTAAGAGTAGCTGAGCATGTCAAGTGCAGCCGCCCCTCGCCGTGCGCAATCTCGTCGTGGCGGGAAGATGCTCGCCGCGCCACCGTCCTAAAGTGGAAGTCTCGGCTGGAGACGCCCCCACGGTCCTGAGACCGGCCCGGGGCTTGGAAGAATGGGCAGGGCGGCAGCACGGGGTCCTCACCTTCCGGTTGGTGCAGGTTTTGTCGGGGCATGGTTGCTTCGGCAAATACCTGCACATTATCGCTAGGAGGGAGACGACCCCAGGCTGTCACCACTGCGACTGCGGCGAGGAATCGGCGCAGCACACGCTAGAGTCGTGCCCGGCCCGGGATGTGCAGCGCCGGGAACTCGTTGCAGTCATAGGCGTGAACCTGTCGCTGCCGGCCGTTGCGCGAGCGATGGTTGGCAGTGACAGGGCCTGGACCGCGGTCGCCGCCTTCTGCGAGGCTGTCATCTCGCGGAAGGAGGTGGCGGAGAGGGCCCGTGAGGAATCCTCCTTCGTGGACCCGATTCGCCGCCAGCGCGCGGGGCGGCGTGCGCGCGCTTACCTGCGCCTGATGCCGCCCTAGCCGAAGCTGCGGACGGTGGGGTCGGGGAGTACCCTGCCGTCCGCGGAAGCCTGCCGCGAAGGTGTGACGACCAAGTGCGCGGGGCGTCGCTCAAAAGAGGGTGCCCGAAGGGGCTGCCGCCTGCGGATCGCGATCGTAACGACGCGGTACTCGTGATCCGCCGTAGCAAGGGCGGGTGAGGCCGCACGGTGGGTTTTTAGTGGGTGAGAGCCCCACACTACCCCGTTGTCTCTCCGGGCAGCGGGGTGTGCGGTAGGACATTTTTGCCCACCTAAAATAAAATTTAAAAAAAAGGCAGTGTTGGTTCTGACTACATATAAGCGATATACCATTTTTAGTCTATTTCAGATTTATATTTACATTTCAATATCTAAAAAAGACAATAAATCCGACCTGATTCGCTGAAATATGTATTGGGCAAGACTCGTGTCGACACCTAAAATTTGTATTACTTCGTGTTACCTTATTTGGGGCCCTGTCATTGATCAGACGCCAATCCGGTAACAAAATTAAGGTCAAATGAATCATTGGGGTCTGCGACAACTATTGCCCAGCTTTTTAAGGTTTATGTTGATCATCATATTTATTCATAATGAGTCCAACCAAAACATTTTCCCTTTCGATAGATATGTTATTGAAAATCCTTCACAGGTTTTATAGACACTAACTTCTGCTCATGATTTCGTGTGCTTAGAGTTTTAAAATCTCATCCCTAAAGAAATTAACAGTGAATAATTAAAAATCCTATGAACTTTATTTTCAGGGATAAAAAGCATCACAGAACACAGAAAAAGTGAATTAGACAATGATAACCACGGGCATAGACCTGCGCCTTTTGGATTACCGTCCCAGACGCTCCGCCAACTGGCAGCTATTATGCGTGGCATGTGCTAGGGACCATCAATTTCCATAAAACATTCCTATACATTAATTCGACCCGTAAGCTTAATTATTTCAATGAAGAAACATACAAAATGACGCGGCCCGGGACCAATATGCCACCGAACTAATAGCCAAACAAATTGCACTATCATAGATCAACGAAACGACTTCTTACACAAGTGAAAGTATATTAATGGATGTAATAATTTGAAAACAGTTTTTGTGAAGCTAGAAAACTTTGTATAACTTATGAACCGAATATATTATTGCTTCATTGACTATCCATAGTGAAGGTCGTAACCTAGTAATCACCTGGATGACCAAATATGACACGTATTTGTGAACATCCGTCCGCCTCCGCGCTTAAAAGGTACGCTAAACAGTGAATCGAAATTTTTCCGATTGTCAGAAATTTGAATAATAATCTGATTCCAATCACTGGGTCGAGGAGGCCAGATGGGCAGTCACTTGGAGTTATATACTGACAAATTATAACTACACGTCATCCATAGCCGCTTCTACCCCTAAACTAAACAAGAGAGCGCCAAGACAAGAGGTCTTGTGCCGCGTATCCAACATCTCCCGATTTTGACGAAATCTTCGCCCCACCTGGTGGAAGACCGTTCTACGTTGCACCGTCTGATACGTAGTAGCGTCGAGAACCTTTCTGCCACACGGCGATGTGACCTACCCATTGCCACTTAAGCGTGTTAAGCCCCAGCCTATCTCATTAGTTATGTTAGTTACTCTTGTACTGCTATTAGGGATTCTGTCAAAATAAAGATACCAATCACAGCCGGTTATGTGGCACACTGAGCGACTGTGATTCATTATAAGGACAATGTAAATCTTCACCGGTAATATACGCCCATCGTAGACCATTGTCTATAGACATTAAGTAATTTTATATGAAAAGATCTTCCTAAGCTTCCTCGTTTGCATGTAAAGAATAATAAATACAAAAGGTAAAATAACACGACTTGTGTTTCTAGTAACATACTAACTTTGCTATAATGTTAAATGCTAAAGTTGTCAGTGTCATATCCTAGTACATGGAAAAGTAAACTACACATGCAATATATAATATGAGATAGTGCATCCATCCATCCATCAGCCTTTCAACGTCTACTGCTGGACATAGGTCTCCCCAAGAGAACGCCACAACGAGCGGTCCCGTCATGGGAGATAATGCCGTAATCGCCACGCTTGACAGGCGGGTTGGCGATCGCAGTGGATGTTGTTAATACTCGAGGGTGTGCTGCTGCCCACTCCTCCGGGATTCCCTCAGTCGGCTCTTACGTCTCCCGTGGATAGGAGGGGTGGGACAATTCTAAAGCCGGCCCCACACGGCCTTAAAGAAATAAGACCCGCCAGATAATAATGCACTATTACTCGGGACTTGGGAACATCTGCTTACCCCTTCAGGGATAAAAGCATGAGATTTAAAAAACAAACGAATAAATATAAACCACACTCACCAACTAATATTCTAAGGACCTTATTGTTGGCATATTCCTCTATTTCACGTAACCAGTCCGGCAAGCAGTCAAAAGTTGGTTGACAGGAAATATCATACACCAAGATGAGAGCGTGAGCAGATCTGTAGTAACTCTGGGTTATTGAACGAAACCTTTCTTGACCAGCAGTATCCCAGATTTGCAACTGAAAGTACAAGAGGGCCATTTATAACTTGCTTAACGAAAATACTAATTTGTTATTTATTTTTATTTATGTCAGTATATATGTATGTATATTATATACGTTGTTTATTACTGTATGTGTTCTTTTAACATATAAGTATTCTTACGGTTTTAGTATGTAATTCTATTATAGTAATATATATATTATAGTATTATTCTTAAATGCACCTACCACTACATTTCTGCTCCGCCCCAGGTAGACTGGTAGAGAATGCCTAAGGCATTAAGTCCGCCTTGTACTCGGCATGTGCAAAAGTTTTAAAATAAATAAATAAATACTGAGGGCGACGCGAAACAGCGAGCGGATTGGGATGGCGACGTGACTCTTGTACTACACACTGAATGTACTAGTGTTGCGAGAGTCGAGCACCAAGAACAGTCTCTGTGTGATACTGTCCCTTGTACTTTACAAATGCTGCCTATCCTACTCACTAAATGGTGTTTGCTATTCATGAACCTAGCAGTACCAGGAGCACAGCCACTGTATGCTGTAAAATCCACCCCCACACTTTGTGAGATTGAGGAATTAGGGATAGGTATGCAAGATAGTTTATTTTCCAAATATTATACCTATTAAATAAAAACATCGGTGCAAAAGAAAAATGACTTATTGAAGTCGATTAAGTCCTATAACAAGGATAAAAACAAGGATGGAAAACTGAATACGTCCTCCTTAGGTCTTTCTGGTAATTTGCAACCCATATATATCCTCCGAGCGTCTGCCACCGTCGAAAATGAGATTGTATGCCAAAACCCGAGAATTCGCTAAAGTAAATGGGTATAAACACTGTTGGACATCTAACAGCAGAATCCACTTGCGCAAAGTAGACGGAGACAAGAAGGTCATTCACGTTAAACAAGAGCAAACTCTCTACGACCTCACCAAAGAGGACTGACTATCCTTTGCTATACCAGCTTTGCCCTTTTTATTCTTGGCGACCTTTTTTGTTTTATATACCTTACTATATTTACTTAAAATAATTTCTAAGCTAATGTACCATAATATTATATCACTCACAAAATTCACTCTCACACATATTATACATGAACCTTATCATAAACACTCATCTATCACCTATTTAAAAATATACACAAAACCCTTGACTTACTGGTAATATTTACAATGTATTACAACAACTGTCCCAAATTATCTAACTAGCAAAGTAAAATAATAGCTCATTTTCGATTTGTTAGGCTCTCAGGCGTAATTAATACAGTCTGTGCTCTTAAGTATCAATATTTGTTCTATAAACTTCTCCAATGGTTTTCCATCCATCCATCCATCAGCCTTTTAACGTCCACTGCTGGACATAGGCCTCCCCAAGAATGGGGGATAGTGCCGTAATCGCCACGCTTGGCAGGCGGGTTGGCGATCGCAGTGGATGTTGTTAATACTCGAGGGAGTGCTGCTGCCCACTCCCCCGATATTCCCTCAGTCGGCTCTTATGACTCCCATTACAATTCTAAAGCCGGCCCCACACGGCTAAATGCTTTACTAATCAATAATTTTATACCAATTATAGATTCTGTAAAGGTCGCAAATAACTTTGTGTGTACACCTGAAGAATGTCATCTATATATTAATAACTCGTCATCGCATTTAAAAATGATTTATTTAAATATACGTAGCATCAATAAAAACTTTGATGATTTTGTTTTAACTCTAACAACGCTAAGTATTAATTTTGATTTTATAGTCTTGTCTGAATGCTGGCTAAGTGTAACAGACACCCAACCTCTACTAAACGGTTATTCAAGTTACCGGACTAAAAACATAGAAAATCAAAATGATGGTATAGTCATTTATATAAGGAACAGTCTAGTCTGCGATGTAACTGAACCTGCCTTTACAGCCGGTAACTGCATTGTATGTAAGCTGGATAATACATGTGCCATTGTAGCTATATATAGATCACCTTCATATAAAACCAATTTAGAGTTGGACAAATTTCTGGGCAGTCTGGACTCTGTTCTTCAAAATCTAAACAGTTATAAAACGGTGATTATTATTGCTGATATAAATATTAACATAGCGGACAATGAAACCATATTCTCAATTAAAAATCAGGCACAAAGATATTTAAATCTTACTGCTACGCATGGTTTGTTGCCAGCCTATACTACTCCAACAAGGTTGAACTCTTAGTCTTGATCACGTAGTAGTCAAATCACCTCAAATAATTAATACAATAATTTTAGAAACACAAATAACTGATCATTATTCAACTATTGTTTATATGCCTATACAACGAAATGTAAATCTTCCTATATACTTCAGAAGGCAAATCAACTATGAGGCTGTGGAAAAAGAGTTATCTACCTCTAATACTTATGCTATACTTGAAACCAATGATGTAAACCTAGCTACAGATCTTTTAGTATCGAGTATATCATCCTTAATAAATAAACACACAAAAGTCATAAAAGTTCCCAGAAATCAGAGAATTATAAAACCCTGGATTACTCAAGGAATGTTGCGATGCATCAGGAACAGGGACAAAATGCATAGTCGTCTCAAGAAAGACCGGGACAATGTTGTACTTAAAATAACATACACAAGGTACCGGAATTATTGTAATCGTATATTGCGGAGTTTAAAACGATCATATGAATGTAACGAGATAGATAAAGCTAAGTCCAATCCAAAAACGTTATGGGAAGTTATTAAAACTATTGCGTGTCTAAAATCAAATTCATTTAGAAATAGTGAGCTATTAAACATTTTGTCATCTCCAGTAGAATCCATAAATGCAGTAAATAAATTCTTTGTTAATATAGGAAATGAACTCGCAAAGAAATTAGTCTCTGTTGACAACACTGAGGAAGTTATCCCCAACTTTACTAATATTAGTTCCGTACTTGCAACTTCTATGGGCCTTGTTCCAGTTAATAATACCGATGTACAAGAAATTATTCTGTCACTTAAATCTAATTGTTCTTCTGGCTGGAACAAGATACCAGCAAATCTTATAAAAACTTTTCACAATCTTTTTACTCCCTTAATTACCCACATCACCAATCTAACCATAAGTAGTGGAATATTCCCTAAGGCCCTCAAAAAAGCTATTGTCCATCCGATCTTTAAGGGTGGATGTCGTTCGAGTGTATGTAACTATAGACCTATTTCTGTGCTTCCAGCGTTTTCGAAGGTCTTGGAAAGAATCCTAAATAAAAGCCTGATTATATATCTTAATGCGAATAATATTATTGCATCCAATCAGTTTGGTTTCCGAGCAGGTAAAAGTACTGAAGATGCTATTGTTGGTATTACTGAGTCCATAATCAACCAATTAGATGACAAAAAATGTGTGGGTATATTTTTGGATCTTTCCAAGGCCTTCGATACCGTGTCTGTACCCTTGATGATTGATAAGCTCGAGTCAATTGGCGTTAGAGGAATTGTTTAGGATATTTTTAAAAGTTACCTAAAGGAAAGATCTTAGAGTTATTGTGGATGGGCACGTGAGTTGCGACGAGATATTAAACTACGGTGTACCGCAAGGTAGTATTTTGGGTCCGACACTCTTCCAGATATATATGAATGACCTCTGCCTACTGGACATACCACAATGTCAAATTTTTACATACCCCAACGACACGGCTCTTCTGATAAACGGTAATGATTGGATAGAATGTAAGCGTAATGCTGAGAATGCTATTAGAAGAGTCATGCTTTGGCTGAGACAAAATTTATTGACGATTAACACTAATAAAACGAACTTTGTTACCTTTTCTATGAGAGCCTCTTCTCGGCCCGCTTTCGGAAACTTTGATATAAAAGCCCACACTTGCACCGAAAATTTAAATAATTGCTTATGCTGCAGTCTCACAAGGACTAAAGAAGTTAAGTATTTGGGTATTTATCTAGATGAGGGCTTGAACTGGCACAAACAAATAGAAGTACTAACAACAAGAATTCGTAAATTAATATGTTTTCAAAAAATTACGTAGCTCTGCTGATATTCAAACGCTTAACATGGTCTATTCTTCCTTGTGTCAGTCCTTGCTATCATAGAAGGATATCATATCAGGGAAGGTGCACCTTCCCTGATATCATATCAGGGAAGGTGCACCTTCCCAGACTGGACAAACAAGCTTGCTCCTACTTGAACGGGCACAAAGAGCCCTTATAAAAGTAATGTGGTTTAGACCATTTTGGTATGCAACTACTGATCTTTACCTAGAAGCACAACTTCTAACAGTAAGACAAATTTATATTTTAAACACCGTGCTTCGTCGACATGCATCTGTATCCCCACCAGATCCTAACCACAATAGTCGCCGCCGTAGACAAAAACCATGCATTTATACAGAAAGCCGTACCACCTTTGCTGGTAACCAGTATGAGATCAGGAGCCAATATTTATACAATAGGATAAATAATGTATTGAATTTGCAGGGTCTCTCAAGACTTAAACGCAAACTGAAACTTAAAACTTATTTGCTCAGTCTAACCTATGACGACACAGAAAATTTATTGAAACGTTTACCTTAATATAGCCAGTCTTTTAGAATCATAAACAAATATTGTATTACACACACATTCACTTACTCCCACGCCACACACACACATTCACTTACTCCTACACCACACACACACATTCACCTACTCCCACACTGACTTTTATATACACTTACACACACCTTTTATACACTCACCAAATAGCAACATACGAAAGTTTAATGTATATAACAACTTGGCATCACTGTATTATACGAGGGATCACTGATTGCCAAAACAGGTCAACCTAGTTTGGCAATTAGTTGCTCAATTTATTTGTATGCAATTAGCCATAGCATTATACTACCTACTGTATTTGTACTGAATTGTGATTTATATTTATGGTGAGAAATAAACTTATTATTATTATTACTTATTATTATTAAATATCTTGATCTTTCAAAACATTTGCCGAGTTTTTTAAAACTTAAAGGAAGCATTTATTCAACTTATCAAGGACTGTATGTTAATACTTCCTATCAACATCAAGACACGTCGTAATTTGTTGAAATTTATGTATGTATAAGATGTGTGTAAAATCTGTATGATTTCATATCATAATATAGTATATATAAGATTCTGATATATATATTCTGAATACAAAGTGCGAAAATGGTAAATCAAAGATTATAGCCACGAGCAGGATTTGAATCGACGTCTTCCTGTTCGATCTGACTCACACCCGCAAGCACCAGCATGGCCTTCTCTGATACGGTTCGGTAGCACGCAACTCTTAAGTGCACCGCGACGTTGTAAGAATCGAATTGGATACACGCATGAGAGCCTGTCTGCTAATACAACCTCTGCCCTCCATATTTGGCAGATAGGTCCGCGAACGTTTTATCCGCCTTCTTAGATGCACTGAAAATATGCTCAGAGGGTCCACTATCACCTCCAAATATTTCACAGCCTGTCAACTCTCAATGTGATGGTCCACAACGAGTACACTAAAAGGCCTCGGAAACAACCTTTACCGCGCCAGCTTTTAATCTGACGTTTAGGCAGAGTGACAGGGTTTCCATAAAATGCGCCTCATGAGTGAAGCATTGTTAACTACTTCCTTTGTAGTCCTCCAGAACAGTCCCGCTCAAGATTGCCGCCGCTATACTTTGGATAGCAAACATCAGATCAATAATTACTGTCCCCTGTTTATATAATGTATAAGGAGATTTAAGCTCATCATGTCCATGAACTCTAAGCCGCGCGTGTTTCTCTAGTCCATTCCCCAACCGAAAGACTGCGATTAAGTGTTCGATTATTACCAATTCTCCTTTTAAAGGGCGATTGATCCTTTCGAGGTCATTCACCCTCCACGGGAAGATAGATAGGTTCATTCGGAAAAAAGTAATACGACACGTAAGCTGTTGGCGGCGACATCACCCAAACAATACCCCCACTAGATCCACCTTCCACAATGGAAATGCGATCCCCAACAAGTGTCCAAATAAGCTATTTCTGAAGGGTCTGATCTCTGAGCCCGGTATTGATCGCAATATATATATACATTGATCCAAACTGACCATGTGATCAGTGGATTGCCCTGCAACAATAATCTGGTAGGCCCCAGATGCGACAGGGCACCTATCTAAGTTTAACTTGGGGTGAGCTAAAATTTCTGAGGCCTCAGCCACACAGTTTTCAGCACTCAACATAGCCTCCAGGCACTTTCTCCTTCGGGGTCTAGTGCAACTCTTTCTTGTGTCTGAAGAGCGGTGGTGCTTCAGGTTGTTTAGCAACACTCGTCTTTCCAATGCTTTCGCCCGTAAGACTTCCCCCTGGGCCATCATCATATATCATCATTGCCTCTCTTACTTCCTTTGTCACATCCACTGGCATTGTACATTTAATCGTTGTGGTGGTTAACCACATTAATAATAATTATTTATTTCAAAGAAGAAAGTATAATAGGTTAACAAATATAATAAGACACAATATTAAGTAGTACCTAAGACATACATACACATAGAATTGTGCATATGTTATAATTACCTAGTTACTTAGTATTCAGTAATAAGGGTTGTACAGTGACATTTTAGTGGTTGCACACTGGTTTCCAAACTGAGTTAAATCTCGTATTCTGGAAACCTGTGGTTCTCTATTACATTCAATAGATATTATTGAAATATAATTATAAGATACTATCATTGAGTTAAAGAATTTGTAACATACATTATTGCCTTCACCAGTCTTAAATTTTTTTATTCAAAATTCCTAACAAACTCCTTCAAGAATAAAAAGTATCTTATGTTTTTTTCTGGCAGATTATATACAGGATTAATTTTTTCAGTTGATTTGGATGGCCTAATCTAAAACTATTTTAAGTAGCGAAAAGCACACAAAGGAGTCTCAGGATGATTTTGTTGAAAACTAAAACTGCATGATTGGATTATGGAAAAACCAGTATTCTTAGTCAGGAATCCCAATGATTTAAAAAAAACACTTTTATTAGATCATGATGTTGCAGTTTTAGCAGATTCATATAGTACTTTTCGCCTTTTCTCATCAGCATCCAAACCAACATAAAAAAATCAACCTGTATATACCTAATCTTACAGAAAAAAAACATAGTAGATGTAGTCTTCAAATTTGAATAACAACTATTATAATGTAAATAGTATCCATCTATTTTAGCATTGAATCTTACTTATTAAAGTCAGATTTATTAGATAAAATACATAAACAGCATATGTTTTACCACCTATAGGAAGCTAGAATGACGCAATAATCTTTCTTAAAAATGTATGTGCGCTAAACATACTCACCTTCACTTTCTCACCGTCAACCTCAACAGTTTTTATCATAAAATCAACACCAATCGTGGCGCCTTGACCAGGTGGAAAGAGGCCTTGGGTAAAACGACGAACTAAACAAGTTTTTCCAACCCCCGCATTACCTACTAACACTACTTTAAATAGAAACTTATAATCCTCCATAACGAGCACGGAATTACATTTGTTGCGAGAAAATAATATATATGAATTTCCTAATTTATTAATTTTCACCTCTCACTCACTTCGATGAATCGGTCGTTATCTATTGCATTACGATAAGTTACCGATTATATTATCAGGAAATCATTTTGTGATTACACGAACATTAAAATAAATATCGGAATATCAGGATATCACAATTCACTTCACCACAAGCAAACCACCAAGTACAAGTACAACTAGTCTGTGCACAAGTAGGTAATATAGTAGTCTGTGCTTCACCACTACCAGAACATTTTTAATTTTTTACTCTACGGGAAGAATGAAGGTTTCATACATTTTTTTTAAGGACATTTTTCTTACCGATCTGCGCCATCTAGGTCAAAACCTCAAAACTAACTAGAACCGCGAGGGCGGTAAATACACGCTACTAAGATTGTATAATTATTATACTGTTTAAATATTTCATATTTATCCAAAAAAGACGGCGTAACTCAAATCAATCGTCGCTAGATTCCAAATGTAAATCGTAATTATGTTGCTATACCTATTTTATAAGCAGCTAACTGCAAACAATGATAGCGGCTTTTAAAATTGCCACTAGCGACATCTAGGGCCACGTATGTTAATGACTGTTGCCGCGTTCCGGTGCCGACAGTGGATATATCTTTTACATTGCGATCAGTGTCCCTTTTTAATAGCATTGTCTCTTACTAAAACAAATCCCACCTATAAACAATTTGTAGAACGAAGCTGATAGGGCCTGTTCACCACTGACAAATTATAATTCCAATTTCAAGATTCCAACCATAGATGTAGTAAGGTATCTTATCTATGATTCCAACTTATACTTTGTCTAAGTTCCAAGTATACCAGCCACAGAGTAGGAGTACTAAGATTTTTTTGAAGTGAAACTTCTAATGCTGAGTATAATGCGACTTCCAACAAAGTTGCGTTAAACGTTTAAAACGCTACCATGGAGGGGGAATGAAAGCACTGTTACGTTAAACGTTCCTGGGGAGGTGGAATAGAAAGAGACAGAGCGAGAGTGAATGCATGGCACTAAGCTTGGAACATTTCACAAGTAGCATGTGAAATTTCATATGAAATGAATTTTCATACTTCGCATCTGCTACCACTCTTCATTTGGCCTGTGAAACGTCACACCCAATGAAATCGCGGGATCGAGCCAGTAGCGACTTAGCGAGCGACGAATCGCGCCCACTAGGTAGGTATATAGTTTGTTCGTTCTATCACGCTCACTGTTGGCGTGATAGAAAGAACAAACTATATTTAGATGATTTGTCGCCGGAGCGTAGCACCACGCATGCGTTTTAGTACTATATGCCTCAGTTTTGACCTTGATTACCCTAAAAGAGTATTTTAAAATTAGACTTTAAATTAAGTGCCGTAAAATATTAATTTCCTTGGAATCATTTGTCGCAGATCTGAAAATCACGTGTTTGTTTACATGAATGAAATGAAATGAAATTTCATTATTATCGCAGACCACAGCTCAGTCGGTCGAGTGCGTCTTCGATGATTGTTTGCGATTTTCTTACTTTCATTGTACATCAGTCAGTACATAGTTTATTGTATTTATATAGATATAGATAATTATTTTTTATTTAGTAAGTCAGTATAGGTATATGTATAGCGTTAATGTACATATGTTAGATTAGTGTAAATGAGATCAATAGATAGATAAAATAAATCTGGGTTAGGAGTATTCATACAAAACTTCCTACTTTATTTTATACTAGCATACGGAACGTGTGACGTGGGATGAAAAATCATTGTCAATGAAATTTCACATGTGAAATCACACGATTTTATTATTTAATTTCATCCAATGAAATAAAAGTAGCAATCATTTCCATAACTACATGGCACTCGAACGCATGCACGTAGTATACCTGTTACAGACCAGTGCGAGCGTTAGCAACGAGTAGCGTCCAATTTCCACATTACGAAGTTTCACTTCTTCCGCGCGGACTCCACGCACTTTTTTATTTTATTATTTATTGAAGTGAAACTACTAATGCGACTTCCAGCAAGGTTGTGTTAAACGTTTAAGTTTGATAAACTGAAGGGCGTCTTATCTGCCACCGCAGACACTGCGCCTGGTGATGATGGTATACCCTATTCCTTTTTTGCAAATTTAGGTGATAACGCGTTAAATTGTTTATTATATATTGTCAGTTCTGTCATGTTGACTGGCGATGTACCATCGGCTTGGAAGTCTCAAACAGTGTTGCCTATATTAAAACCCACCAAAAATCCTGAAGAATGTTCGTCTTATCGACTTATAGCCATGTCCCCAGTTATTGCCAAAATTGCTGAACACTTAATTAAAAATAGAATTGAATGGTTTATAGAAAGTCAAAATCTTTTGCCGGACTTCCAGTATGGTTTTAGGAAGGGTAGGAGGGCAATGGATAGTGTCAGTGTGTTTGTAACAGATATTTGCATAGCCTTTTCGAAAAATGAATCCATAGTTACAGCTTTTTTAGATATTAAATCTGCTTATAACAACGTTCTTATAGACATTTTGTGTAGAAAATTAAATGAAATACAGATACTTATGATGTTAATCAATTTTATTAAAAACATGCTTTGTGGACGCAAAATCAGTCTTGATAATGCTGATCTTACAAAAATTTCTTGGAAAGGATTGCCCCAAGGCTCAGTTTTAAGTCCGATCCTATAATATATATTATTATTATAATATATAGATACTATCTACACCTATGATTTGAAAGCCTCTATTGGTGACGTTGTAAATATATTGCAATATGCAGATGATTTGTTATTATACTCCACCAATAGATCTGTTAGTGTAGCTTTACATGAATTAACACAAGCTCTAAAGTTGTTAAAAACATGGTTGGAACTTCAGCCACTACCTGCAAATGTTTACTGCGACACGGTTATGATACCTAAAAAGAGTTACGCTAAATTCTTAGGGGTATTGGTAGACTCTAAGTTAACAGGTCACGCACATTGTGAACATGTGGTTGCAAAATATGAAAAAAAAACTAAATTTATTACGATGTGTTACAGGAGTCTGGTGGGGAAGCCATCCTTCCTCCTTAAGATTAATGTAACCCGTGCCTTAATAAGGAGCATACTAGATTATGGTTCATTCATATTAGAACCTTGTAATTTAGCGGTGTTGAAGAAGTTAGATGTAATACAATCTAAAGCCTTAAGGATAATTACGGGAGCAATGAAATCCAGCCCTATCAATGCTCTTCAGGCTGAATGTAGTGATGCACCCCTTTACTTAAGACAGCAATATTTATCGGACACTGGACAGGCTTTTCTTTCACATTAGCCAATTTTCCAATCATCAACTGATATCTAAAATTAAAAAACTAGCAGCCTTCATACAAACATCTTCTTACTAGAAATACAAAAACCCACCTTGTTTAGTTACAGTTACAGTAAATATAAAAGTCTTTCAGCTCCTGTTTTTTCCTCTCAAAGCCTTGGCATTTTCAATTGTAATTTTCACAGTCTTATATATACTCCAAAAATTTTCCTTGATTTGAATCTCAACCATAATGATAAAGAAGTCAATCAATAGTTCAACCTATAGTTCAACATTATTGCTGAAGAACGATGGTGTGGATGGCATCAAATATTTACGGATGCTTCTAAGCAAACTCAGATTGGTGCAGTTGGTGTATACCATAAACAATTTAATATCGTACAAAAAATTAAGTTCCCTTGTGAAACGTCTGTCTTTGCAGGCGAGTGTTTTGGTATAGTAAAAGCTTTAGACTACATCTCCTTAAAGAAATTAAAAAGGTCTGTCATCTTTAGTGAACAGTACCTTAAAGGAATTTTTAAAATTTCCATTTAAAATTAAATCTTACTATCCGCTAACATTTGAAGCTAGGAATAAATTATATTCATGCATAAAAGCCATTGAGCTCTAATAAGGAGGATGCACCCTAATCTTCATATAGCTAGTAAAAGTGACTTACTTCGGCTGTCGTCCGCCATCTTAATAGTTACGATGACAGCGTAATCTGGGTGTGTTCCGATATACACTGCGAGCACTGTAAGGTGTGATGTCAATTTAGTATACTGTGAAGTCGTTCCTTTATAGTTAGCTGTACTGGTTACTGTTTATAACGGAATACAGTCCAGTATACTGATCTGTCATCACTTTCATTTCATACAAAGTATTGGTTTCACACTGCAATAAACACAATTTCTTTACATTTGCCATGTTTTTAGTATCTCCGACTTACAATATTCAATAATAATAATATTCCATAGTGCAAATTGTGCAATTATTTATGGAAGCTGTTGATCACGTGATATCACAGTGCTCGCAGTGTATATCGGAACAAAGCCTTTATCTGTTGTATGTCAGCTGTCAATTAGGGATGCAGGAAGAACCAACAACTATCGATATATCGATGTTTTAAAAATTATTTATATATTAAATATCCTTTATTTTAAAAATATTTAATTTACGCTATTTAGGTTCCAACCTAGCATCCACCACTAATAATTTGTGATTTTTATTCGTCACAAATTTTCATATAGTGGGAAGAAGCCGTCCATTTATTAATTTTGTGTGCTCGGAATGAAGTGGTGAGCAGTGGCTTAGCAGCATACCATTAAATAAAATAATTTTTATTAATTTATCGAATTGATTAATCATTTGAATTGTATTATTATTAGCATTCAAAAAAATTACTTTAAAAAAAATTGTGAGTATATTTTATTCTCTAAAATGATTATAACTTTTTTAATGCGTGCTTGTAGAATTATGATATGTGTACAATAACGGAAATGGACATAAATCATCATCATCAGGCCCTAGATATCATCTAGGACCGAAATACTTGTCAAAATGAATCAAACGATTTCAAAGTTGATGGGATTGTGGCTCCATTACCAGATCATGAATATTATCTATGGCTATCAAGGTACTATTCAAGATAACTTAAACTAGCCCTAAGTTGATCTGTTGTGACGTTTAATTAACGAGTACCCATGACCACCTTCTAGCTCCATTATCAGACCATGGATACTATCTAGAGACAAAGTACTCGTCAAGACGAACCAAACGAGTATAAACTCGATGGCGATGCGTTGTTTCATTACAGAGTTACTGTGGCCATCTTTCAGCTCCATTATCAGACTCTGGATACCATCTAAAGACAAATTACTCATCAAGACGAATCAAACGAGTCTAAACTCGGTAGGGTTGCACTGTTTCATTATAGAATTTCTATGTCTACCTTCCAGCTCCATCGTCAGACCACCTCCATGTCATCATAATATTGTATTGTCCCGTCAAAGCGTCGCCACGCTAACACCCGGTTTTACCCTCCCTCCGCATTAGATGTTTCACATGTTTTACAGGAAGGCGCAGCATAGGACGGCCTCCCACCAGAAGGACTGACGACCTGGACAAAACCGCAAAGCACCCTTGGATGTAGTCACTAAAGCGCCGGTGTGGAATATCTGTAGATGATCCTATGACTCTCCATTATGACGGAATAAGGCGTCGCGGTCATGTTTTAGTCGGTATTGTGGCTCATGAACTCGACACAAGAACCGAGCCTATATGACATCAAGCCCGACACTCCCTGGATCCTGTTGGCACCCCAGTGACGTGCGTAAACTTGTATTTTGGACCGTGTTAGCAAATAAAAAGGACCGCTTATTGTGGCGTTCTCTTAGGGAGACCTATCATATACAGCAGTGGACGTCGAATGACTGATGGATGGAATAAAATATTATTATATACTTGTTTTTAGTTATCGTAATACCTCACTTTCAAATCTTTTTCTCCTGATGTCATCACATCACAAACTTAAATAGGTATATTTGGACTAAGAATGAACGTCTATACCCAGGATTAAATTATTATTTATTTCTTTATGCTTTTTACAACCCACATCTATTCAATAGAGTGTTACATGCCTGATGGATCTATCAACCACTAGCTCATATGATTGAATGGATTGGGTGGAATTTGACACACATAGATATAATTATAGGTACAGGTAGATAAAGGTTTACGCAATTAAAAAAACCTTTGTCCACCCAAAAATTTATAGATCGCTTAAAGGACTGAAGTATCGATATCAATATTTTTTACGCGCTTCCCTAGCGGAAATTCCGCCATTTTATGATTTCAAATAATTGGCTCGGTAAATTTGTAGTTATTTCCTCTCCCCCTTATTAGAGCTGGATTGCATGTCAATTTCGCTTGGATTCCTAGTCATTGTGGTGTATACGGCAATGAACATGTAGATAAGATAGCAAACGAAGCGTTGCAAAGTGGTGACGTCTTTCCTTTTAAAATTTTTCCTCTGGATTTGCTTGGACTTCCTGCGACTTATCTTAAAAATTCTTGGGATGAAGTCTGGGAGCTCTCTAGTAAAACAAAAGGCTCGCAATATAAAACAATCCAACCTTATATTCGGCTAAAGCCCTGGTTTTGTAGTCCTTCTTTTAATAAGCTGAGACTTGGTAAAAGAGCTACTTATGGTTCTCATTAGAATGCGGTTGGGACATAGATATAGTATACGTTACTATATTTATGGACATACCTGTGTGCCTGCTCATTTATCTAGAATTAAAATTCATTCCGATCCATACTGTGATTGATCTAAATCATATATTTTTCTCATGTAACATATGATCACTCTCTTCTCTTTAACACTCTTAATTCGCTTAATCTTTACATTTCTGCATTCTTTATCGTTAGGTCAGTATTGGTCTATAGTTTTTGCTTTTATATTATTAATTTGTTTTTTTTACTAACAATTATAAATAATTTATCACTCGCGCATGCGCTCCATGCACCTATTCATAGCATGGTGTGAAATTCAAAGTTTTCTCGTTCCGTTTTCATTGCGTCAATAAAAAATTAACTATAATACAAACTGCTCTTAAAGCGTATAATTCCTAGCTATTTTACGTAAAAACTAAATAATTGGTATGTTACTGGCCACCACTATAATGACCGTTTGAAAGGTAACAAATTCTTATGAACTTTTTTTTTAAACATAACTATTGCATGTAGTGTTTTAATCTTTTAAGGATTCATGTGGATATATAATAAAAAAACTAGACATCGCGGGACGTCTAGCAGATGTGAAAACAACGGAATTATTTTGTGAAATAAAATTATCATAACTTGACAAAGTACTCCTCAAGACGAATCAAACGAGTATACACTCGATATGGTTGCGTCGTTTCCTTACTGTGGCCACCTTCCAGCTCCATCGTCAGGCTCTGGATACCATCTAGAGACAAAGTACTCGTCAAGACAAATCATACGAGCCCAAACTCGATGGACACACTAATTAGTCTGTGGTAATTTCCTCTCCCCCTTATTAGAGTATGATTACTTTACTCTATGCTATGGAGCTCAATGGTTTTTCGGAGTTTTGGCGGGAACACGAAGAAGATCATGTCGATCAGACATCAGTGGAAAAGAATTCCGACGAGGAGGTAGCTGTCACACGTGTTAGAGAATTTTGTTTCAAATTTTTTAAATATTTTGTGTTAAAAATATCAAAATTCTCATTTAAAGTAAATTAGCTTGATGTAATTAATAATTAGTGTGTAAATATTTAAAGTAAGTTGTAAAATAAACTCGGTAAGTTGTATTTTCATGCTTCTAGAATAGGTTTGACTGTCATTTTTTTCTTTATTATTCATTTGTTTTTTCGTGGAAAATTGAACTGAAAGATGAGTAAGGATGTATGGTTGGACCCTATGGAGCCTGATCCTCCCGATCCTCCAGATCCTCCAGATATCCATAGTGATGCGACTTCGCCTAGTATTCCGCAATCTAAGGTTGCGAATCTTAGACGTCGACACCAGGAGGATGAGGTTATAAACACCTCAAATGCCAAAAAACCTCTTATAGGAAAAGAAATTACAGTAGCCTCAATCCAACATTTATATATACATCCAAGATTAGCTGTAGGTGTTAAAGCTTACACTAGTTTTGATAAGGGCCCCTTTATAGTTCATATTTCGCGCTCTGAGCCTGACCCCGTTGCGGGAACTACAATAAAACCCATTAAATTCGGTCAATTTTTATCTCGTAACAAAATTCAAAACATTAGCATGGATGGTGTTAAACAAATTGGTAGAAATAAAGTTTCTATTGAATTCGAAACTGCCTTGGATGCCAACAAATTTTTAGATAACCCAATTTTAGAAATTTCAAAATTCTCTGCTACTGTTCCGATTTATAATATTACCAAAATGGGCATTGTTAGACAAGTTCCTACAGACTTGTCAATGGATGAGTTTGTCAACTCTGTGGTGCTTCCTAATGGATGTGGTCCAATATTGAAAGCTCGGCGACTTAATAGGAAAAATAATGATAGTGGTAACATAACATGGACACCTACTCAAACAGTCGTACTGACATTTCAGGGTCAATTACTACCCAGCAAAATATTTAGCTTTTATACTGCCCTTTTGGTTGAACCATATCAATTTCCCACTATTCAGTGCTACAATTGCTGCAGGTTTGGTCACGTCAAGAACCAATGTCGATCAAAACCCAGATGCTTTCGTTGTGCTCAACCCCATGCAGGTGAATCTTGCAATGTTACTGAGACTGATGCTTCTTGTCTGCATTGTTCTGGAAACCATTTTGCTAACAGCAAGGATTGTCCGGAGCAGGGTAGACAGAAGTCTATAAAACTCTTAATGACTAACGAAAACATATCATATCATGAAGCATCTCGCCGTCATCCTAAATCACTTAAGCCTTTTAATGAAATTGCTCAAGGTGGTGAATTTAATAATTCACCTCATCTCATTAATTCATCTCATCATATTAATTCATCCCATCTAGCTAAACAGTCCAAAAATTCCCCTTCTAACATTTCATACAGGAAAACTGTTTTTTCTTCTCCACATACTCATGCTCCATTGGGCAAGACATATGATAAGTCCGCTCATCAGGCAATCATTTCAAATCCATCTTCGTCTATGTCCAATGGTTGTGCTTTTTCTTCTTCATCTTATTCCAATTCATCACCACTTTCTCAGGATGATAGTGTCCTGGAAATACTTCTTACAATGATCATTAATTTATTAAATTCTAAATCAAACTTACCGTCCCACGTAGCCCAAAAACTTTCCCAAATAATTTCTTTAACTTCCAATAATGGATCAAGTTCCCATCCTGCAATGGAACATAAAAAGCATTAGACATAAGAAGCATGAGCTTCTTTTTTTAATTAGTAAACTTCAACCATCTGTCATTGCCATCTCGGAGACATGGTTAGTTCCTAATTCCCATTTTGGGGTTTCAGGATACTCCTGTCTTCGGGATGATAGGGCAGATGGTTATGCCGGTAGCGCCTTACTTGTAAGGCGTTACCTTCCCTTCTCACAAATTCATCTTCCTCCTGTTTCTCCTGACATTAACGTTGTCGCTGTAAATATTTTTAACATCTCATTTATATCATTATACATCCCTCACCCTCATTCATCCTTAATTTCAGACATTTTGTACATAATATCATCTGTTCCTACTCCTGTTATTTTGATGGGTGATTTTAACGCTCATCACACCTCATGGGGTTCTAGCCATGAAGATTCTTTTGCACGTCTGTTACTAGAAATTTTTGATGAAGCTGATTTATGTATTATTAATAACGGGTCTCCTACTCGGAGGGTATTTCCATCTCAAAACCCTCAAAGTGTAGTGGATCTTTCCGCATGTAGCCCTTCTCTTGCTTCCACTCTGTCTTGGAACGTCTTGGATCACACTTATGGTAGTGACCACTTTCCTATCCTTATCAACATCTGTAATAGATCTACTCCAATTTTTGATTTTAATCCTTCGTTTAAATACCGTTTAAAAAATGCAGACTGGTCATCTTATGCATCTTCACTTGACAGTAAAGTAGTATCCCTTCCTCCAGTATCTTCCAGTAATATTGTTGATATTTATTCTAAATTTGTTTATTCAATTACTTCAAGTGCTGATCAGACTTTTCAGTCGAAAAAAAAATCTAAATTCAAAATTTCCCCTCCATGGTGGGATCCTGAATGTTCGCAAGTTGTTAAGAATAGGAAAGCAGCTGAAAGACGTTACAATTTGAATATGACAACAGAAAATTTTTTGGAATATAAAAAAATTGCTGCACAAACTTCTAGACTTCTAAAAAAGAAAAAGAAACAAGGTTGGATACATTTTTGTGAACAATTGTCTCCGAAAACTCCATCATCTTTAGTATGGGATCATATTAAAAAATTTAGAGGATCCTTTAAAAATAACAATATCTCTTCCAATGATCCCTCTGTGTGGCTCGAGGCATTTGCAGATAAGTTGGCGCCTCCTTTTGTTCCAAATTTAAATGTATTTCCCTCTTTTCCATGTTCCCTTCCCTCTTTTAATTATTTTGAATCACCTTTTTCTTTTTCCGAGCTCAGTCTCGCTTTAGAGGGTTTAATAGACTCCTCACCCGGGATGGATGGAATTCCCTATTCTTTTTTAAAAAATGCTTCCCCAAATACAAAGAAATATTATCTAGACCTCATTAACATCTGTTTTGAAAATGGTATAATTCCTCAGGACATGAAAAATCAAATTGTTATCCCCCTGCTCAAACCTGGATGCAATGCATCAGATTTTAATAGTTACAGACCCATAGCCCTTTCTTCTGTATTATCCAAAATCTCTGAACATATGGTCAAGCATCGTTTAGAATGGTTGGTAGAAAACAAAAAATTATTAGCAAAATCACAATTTGGATTTAGGAAAGGTATGAGTACAGTAGATAGTCTTAGTATACTATCTACTGATATTCATATATCATTTTTAAAAAAACAGTATTTAGTTGGAGTTTTTATTGACATTGCATCAGCATATGATAATGTATTATTGCCTGTGCTTAAAAATAAACTCCTACATTTGGATATTCCCACAAAGTTGACACGTTTTATATGTAATCTTTTTATGGAAAGATCCATTTCAATTAAACATCAAAATTCTTTTCTTCCACCCAGATATGTTTGGAAAGGTTTACCGCAAGGTTCTGTATTAAGTCCTTTATTATATAGTATTTACACCAGTGATTTAGAGTCTACAGTACTATCTTTTTGTCAAATTTTGCAATATGCGGACGATATAGCTCTTTATACTTCAGTTAAATCTATAGAAGAAGCAGAAATCCAATTAAACTCTGCTCTAAGGTACTTATCTGACTGGCTCCTAGAGCATGGTCTCTCTATATCAGCTTCTAAAAGTAAAGTAGTGATATTTACTAAAAAACGGATTATTCCTAATATCACAGTTAGAGTTAATGAGAATGTGATACCTCAAGAGACCAAAGTAAATTTTTTAGGATTATGGCTTGATTCAAAATTATCTGGTATTTCTCATTTTGATTATGTTATACAGAAATGTGAAAAGAACATTAATATCCTCCGTTCTCTTAAGTAGAGATATGTACTTATCTGGGGTATGGTGGGGTGCTCATCCTTTTACTCAGAAATTATTATATAATGCCATAATCCGTAGCCATATGGATTATGCCTCTTTTATCTTAGACCCTTGTAATAAATCCGTTCTTAAGAGACTTGACAAAATTCAAGCCAAATGTTTACGTATAATATTAGGGGCTATGAAGTCTTCACCTATTAATGCGATGCAAGTAGAGTGTGTTGAACCTCCTCTTTCACTACGTAGGCAATACCTTGCCAACAGATTTTTTTTTAAATTAACTCAAAGGCCTGATCATCCCCTTATCCCTAAATTGAGACAGTTGTCTGAACTTTATAACTCTCATAACACACAATCATCTCACCTTTTCCCTTGTATTCTCCGCAGTTATTGTTTATCTAACAATCTTTCCAATCCAGTTTATCAAAATTCCAGTCTACCATTATATTCTCTTGATTATGATACATTGATTTTCCAGCCTAACATTATTTTGAATTTTGGCATTGATAAAGATACAATTGAGGCCAATAAGGTTTTCCAACAAAAAATTCAAAGTGAATTTGAGAACTGGTACACTTTGTACACTGATGCATCTAAATTTTCAGATAATGCAGTAGGTGTAGCAGTTTGGATACCTTTCACAAGAATCATGCTAAAGTATAAATGTCCATCTGCTTCATCAGTATTTACTGGAGAGTCAATAGCAATTTTAGAAGCAATTAAATTTGTGAAATCACATAATTTAAATAATTCATTAATATTTTCAGATTCTAAAAGTTGTCTACAAGCAATATTATCTAATCCTTTCAGGTCTAAATCAAAATTTCCAATTATTTTTCAAATAAAAGATGAATTGTTCCAATGTCATAAACTTGGTATTAATATTATTTTGGCTTGGATTCCTGGTCATATGGGTATCCTAGGTAATGAGTCAGCTGATTGGTGTGCCAAGTCTGCAGCAGTTGTAGGTTCCCTTGATCATTTTCATGTATATTCATATGACATCTGTGCCTCCCTGAAATCAGTCCTATTTCAGGATTGGACTGAACAATGGCATATTTCTAAAAACGTTAAAGGGAAATTTTATGGTGATATTCAACCTGAGATTCCCCACAAACCTTGGTTTTCTAAATTCAAAAAGGCTGATAAGGCTACCACCTCTACCATCTGTCGGTTACGTTTAAACCATTCTTGCACTCCGGTATTCCTTGCTAAACTTAGGATTAGAGATAATTCCATTTGCGAATGTGGTCTGGCTCAAGGAAATATAAACCATATATTCTTTTGTTGCCCTAAATTAAGCTGTTCTTTATATAATATTTTACCAACTGAAATCTCTCGTCCTACATCTTTTAAACTTCTTTTGTCTCTTGTATTTACTCCATTTATTAAAACACTTTGTAAATTCATAAAAGTTAATAAGATTAAATTGTAAATGTATGTACATATTATAGAGGTAAAGAGTATTTAGTTTAAAAAAAAATAGTTTTGGTTTTGTTTATAATGTATTCCTATAAGTAGTTTTATGTCATGTAGTTAGAGTTGTATTTTTTGTTTCAGTGTATTTCATGGTAATCCGTCGTGTTGGACTCATTTTTCACCGTTTATTTCTCTTTCACCGAACAAATTTCCTTCGTTTGACGGTCTACCTTAAATTAATACTCGATATTGGCGAAATTGTGCTCACACTGCCACAACAAGAGCCATTAAACAAGAAGATAAGATAAGAAGATCATGTCGTCGCTCTGCATTATTTTCCTAAACTTGTGTTATTTCAAGTATTAATGTGTGAAAGTGGTGGCCTTTTGCTTATTAACTATTTGTGTATGTGCATAAGTGTTGGCAAGTGATGTAGTGCGACATAACGTGTTTTTTCCTGTTGTCTCCAAAACTCCATAGAAGCTTCAGTAAGGTTGCCATCGTCTAACTGGAGTGGGAATTTGACTTGACTGACTAATTTTATATGACTGACTTCGACTATGACTTGTTTTATGAACTAAACTTACGTGTGATGAGAGATTATCGATGTTTATAAGTTACTGTTAGGCAGATGGTTCTTCCAACGCCTCAAACAAATTAAATAAAAAAAAAAAACAATGGTTTTTCCCAAAGAGTAAAATATTATATACGGAAGGAATGTTTTTCCTGAGGCAACAAGAATCGCCTAATTTTAACTCTAACACGATGTCGAATATAAAATATGTAAGCCGCACAGAAGGCCAGACCGTAATAAACACTATATTATGGTCGATACCAAAATTTGTAAAGCTCTTGGAGAACAAAACGACTAGAGAATTTCGTTCCGTTAATTCTCCAGATTTAGCTGCAGACGAACTATATTCACGTTTTCAATTGAAGATGCAGTTCTTGGGACGAGATAATGACATTATTGAGATATACTACTTATCTCCTAATCCCGTATTTGTTAAATCTATACTTACTTTGTGCATGAAGCGGTTTGAGGAACGCTCTATAGTAATGAAGGAGTACCATACAGTTCAAGCGAATAAGTGGCAGTATTTGGCTACATTATTTAAAAAGGATTTAATCAGTTTCGAAAGTAGAGATATGTACTTATTAAGTGATGATAGCCTCAGTTTGAAATTTCAATTCATGGTAACTAATGATATTAAAGTCGATCAATCTAATGTGCCAGGACCCCAACTAAGTAATGATTTTGAGAGTTTATTAAATGATGGTCTATTTTCTGATGTAACTATGAAATCAGTTGAACAAATAGAATACAAAGTGCATAAAGCAGTGCTTGCAAGCCGAAGTGCAGTACTGAAAGCTCATTTTGAACACAACACTACTGAATGTACAACTAATATAGTGGAGTCTCCACTTGAATCTGAAGTTTTGAGAGAAGTATTAACTTTTATTTATACTGATAAAGCTCCTAGGGTAGACGAGATGTCAGAAAAGTTACTGGCAGCTGCAGATTACTACCAGCTCAATAGACTGAAAAGCCTCTCAGAGGAATCTTTGCACAAGAAGTTGACAGTACAGAATGTAATAGAGACATTGCAGTTAGCAGATCTACACTCTGCTAATACCTTGAAGCAATTGACTCTAGAATTTATAAAGGATGGGCAAGCAAAACTGATCACTAAAACTGAAGGATGGGCTAATGTTAAATCTGTAGAACTTATCAAATCAATTTATGAATATATAGTGGCTGATGATTATGACTCAGATATGAAACAATCACTAACGTGAACAAATTATTGAAGAAAAGATATCTTTAAACCTGCTAAGAACACTGCAACCGGTAGATTATAACACAGTACAAAACCAATTGGCATGATGTGCATATCTTCAATCTATAAATGATTGATGACATGCATGCACTTTGGGTGGGCCAGGTCCAGAAAGAAATAATTAATGGAAAATATTAGTTGCAGTGATACCATCTAGTCATTACTTGCAGTACTAAATTAATGAACAATGTTGATATAAATAGTATGTTGGTAAGCCATGGAATTTATGATATTATAAGAATGTAGATACCTTTTTTTTTTTTTGTTATGGTAGGAAAAAATGTTCCTAACTGCACATGGGGCATTGCATTTGGGGCCTGCACCCACTAAAGAAATCCGCCAAGTGCCGTCTCTCCGCCTTTATTGGCGGGCCACTGGAACCATGTTACATTCCTTCGGTGGTAAGAATGTAGATACCTAGTCTTTTTAAGCAACCACATGAACTATTGTTAAATTTAATTAAAAGTCAAGACTCATTATTACATTAAGTTATTTTACTAAATGAACTGTAATGTTTACATCTTTGTCAGCTTACTGGTTGTTTATTAAAACATGTATATTGGTCAAACCATAAATATAGTAACGTATAGATCACCTGACAGCTTAATAACGCATAACCAATTTTGATTTGTCAATGTGTGCGTTGGATAGTGATGTAAGTTTTAAGAGTTAATCAATTTCTTTTAACAAACTCGCTCATTCAAATAATCATCTTCAAGTAATGAAACAAATTATAAATAAAACAGACGTAATTTATTATACACTCAGCTTTTAGCAACATAAACCTACTTATACCTAATTTTTAAATGAACTAAATCGACTTGACTGACAATATCTGCTGTAGAACTTTTATTGCATTTTTTCCATTAATGTGTTAGGGGAAAATGTTCCAAGCACTTAGGATAAATATCGACAATATACCTTGTCGATAAAGTCAAGCCCTAGTGTATATGTACCTAAAAACTTTTCTACTAAAATCTTGCAAATATATAACAATGCGACATATTTCTATGTAAAATATAAACAGTAACAATGAAATTGAAATTAATTTGTAACTGAAAGAAAATATCAGTAATTATGACCTAAAATAAAAGCATTTAAGTTGTGATAACATCCTGAGAACTTACCTGTGAAACATGCAATTATCAGGATTGTTTGCATGATTTACATCACAGGCACTCACAGAACAAACAACCATTGTATTTAATAGTTATAATCATATAATAAACAAGATTTATAACACAAATGAATCAAAAAACCGCGACGCTAATTTCAAGCTAGAAGACTGTAGAATTCAAATGGGTTACAATGACATGCTTTCCTCTTCCATCTTGCTATGTTGCCGTATAAGATTTTCTTCTCGCTCACACGCTTTGTTGATCTATATGTTACTATATCTATAGGTCAAACAATACAGAAATTTCACTAATATTTTGAGGTATTTCGATGTGGATATGATGAATATCTATGCGCATTGAATCTATGTCACTAGAGTGAGAGCAGTCAGGCCTGTGTTCTCGTCAACCTAAGCTCCACACCCTGCACCTCAACATACATAAGTCTTAGAGTACAGAGAAGGGTGAAGACTACATTGTATCCAGAAAAAATGGCATGGTTTTTTATTTTGATCTAGATCTCCACAAACCATCTGATTGATGGTTCACAAAGGACTAACCGACTAACAGCTATTGTGTATATCATTATTTTTCTGTGATGGCGCTGCAGTATTCTATTATTCAAGTAGCTGTTTGGTTTATTGGCAATGTTGACAGAAAAGTCAGTGAATTCTCTGATGGCAAGTGGTAATCCCTTTTTTTTTAAGCCAGGATAAAATGTTCCTAACCGCACACCCTATCGTTCGGGGCAACAACCAGGGTAGTGCGGCGCCTGCACCCACTAAAGAAACCCGCCGAGTGCCGTCTCTCCGCCTTTATTGGCGGGCCACTGGAACTATGTTACATTCCTACATGTATGTGGGAGAAAATTAAAACATTTGTTATTAGTAATCATTATTTATCACCATCTTCATCACTATGACTACTAGAACTATCATTAGAGTCACTATCACATGTCACTAAAGGTTTTCTATTAGTGTTCACAAATAAGTCGTCATCATTTGTGTTACATTCCCTTTTACTGTCCTCAAACTCTTTAGGCCACACATTATTTTCTTTATAATACTTAATGGAGTCCCTGTTCATAATTTTAACTATTTCTGCTTTCACTTTGTCACCTTCAGCAATGGGTTCTACGAGAACATAATCACCTCTTTTGACCCATATATTTTTTCTAAATTTAGTTGGCATAGAAACAAGGTATTCTTCACCACTTGGTGTTGTAATCTGAAAATTTGAATACATTATGACATCTATACATTCATAGGCACATTTCTGTTTCCCAGAGGGGTAGTCAGTGACAATGGATTTTAACTTGTTGTAAAACGGTCTTCCACTAGTCACTTTTTGCTATATGTATATCATATGATGAGATAACTTATAACCAGTTACTATTTATAAGATACTTTTAACGATGCTTATGTCCTAATGTAGAAGATATAAGGCTGTTGGATGAATGGTTTATCTTTAATTTTAAGCATTTTCTATCATTTTTAGCTTTCACTATCATGCATAGGGGTTGGAGCACTGACACCTCTTTTCGACCAATCGTGAACGTTACATGGGGTTAACAAAAATAAAAAAACTATTTAGCTAGGGGACTGTGGACTTGTTGTCAAAGGCTATTTACATGTCTAATACTTACCTCGTGTAGGTTATTTCCTTTACTTTTTAAAACTTTTACAATACTCTGGTTTCCTTTTGGCAATTCAAAATCGTCCCATGACGCCTCGTTCATAACATGTTTCCTTTTGGTAACTTTAGACATATTAGTTAGATAAAAAACATGAATAAAATTAATAAAAACGAAAGAAAATCAGAAATATTCCAATATGTGTGATTGTATTGTAGAGTAGAGCACAGAGTACATCAGGGGGGTGCAACTGCCGTACATAGGCTCACCAAAAAATAGTGTGCTATTTCGCGCTGTCTGGTGGTGCAGGAACAGTACTAACTTAGCAGTTTAGTGTCTAGAAAATAATATAGATGGCGCTTTTCTCAATAGAGGCGCAATATTTCATTAAATAGTTCCAAAAAATACTTTAAAATGCAACAATTTTATAAAATTGAATATCATTTTACAAAATCCCTAATCAAGTGTGGTCTCAGTTACTGTGTGATCAATTTATTACTAACGGATCACGCTATTTCAAAAACAAATATATTAAATAAAGCGCCATCTAGCGGCGGCGGTATCACTGTGCTTCATACATTGTACATAGCGCCATCTAGTGACCACGGAACAAAATCTCCAAAACTGTATCCCAAGTGGCGTATCTGTTCCAAGTATAGTTATTTATCTATGGAGAACATTTTTATTTTTGTAACTGAGAATTCTGAGAAATGCCAAAATTTTGAAGTCCCGGCTGGACGGAATTGTCAAAATTCACATTTATTTTTTGGAATTAATGACCAGGTAACTAAGCCCTTTAAGTCAATCAAAACACCCATATTATATGGTTTTAGACATGAAAGAATTCATCTAAGTCATTGTTAAGTTCATTTTTTGTTAAATTTTAATAAAGAAATAGTAGACAAAAATAATAATAAGGTATATAGAACTTATTTATTATCAGAAAAAAATATTGTATTTTTATGCTAAATCAGGTGATCTGCGTGGAAAGTAATGTGAAATGTTACAGAATAATTTTTTATTTTATAACAGCTCCATCTATCAATCGAAAATTACAACTTTGGCCAATATTATGCGACTTATTTAAAATCAATGGAGTTAACAAGAAATGTCTATAAACCATTTATCTTCCTAACTTGGTTGCCTTATAATATTATACTTTGTTCTGAGCTGAGTGAAAACACTGTGCACTTTGGCATCTCGAGGCCGTACAGCGACAAGCGTGTACAGCCGGCGTTAGAGAATAAACTGTATCTTGGCCCAATAATACAGGCCTGCTCAAATCGCAAAATGACATACAAAAATTTGCCGTGCATACGTCATCAACAAGGCAGCATTGGCTCTCAATTTTTTTTTCCCAAATAAAAAAGTATTACTGTCTATAAAAGCTAAAATATATTAAACTAGGCTGTACCCACAACTCCGTCCGGATGGTTTCAGAATATAAATATGTCGCACTACTGCACAAATTTAAGTGCTTTATGCAAAAATAGCTAACCCGAAGAAATCTATTCATTTTTCCGGGATGAAATGTAGCCTGTGTCCTTTTCTGAGCTCTAGTACTCTGGGGTTCAGTAGTTACGCCGTGAAAGCGTAACAAAAAACTAACAAATAAAGTCACTTTCACATTTATATTATAGTAGGGATTAAAAATTTGAAGATGAGTCGCGAGTTATAAACGTGACTTGGATAAATTTTTATTTGGCATACAAAATTATAAAAAAATATTTAAATATATTCCAATTTATCGCCATGAGCTTGTTGGATATTATAATACCTCTCTGAAAAGGCACTTTATAAATTAGACTAGCCTTTTCTATTTAAACGCTCTATTCTCCATTCTAACCAGCATTATTTTTTTTATAATACCCACCACCTTATGGTAAGCGGTTACCGTAGCCTATAGACGCTAGCAATACCAGAGGCATCACTCGCACGACTCCTGCTCTAAGGAAAGTGATAGGCAGTGAAAAGGAAGGATAACAAGGAGAGGATAGGTGGGCCTCAGCGCTCTCACACACCATACGAAACAATAGTAGGAGTACCTACAATTGTTTCACTTATTAGTTTGTATATTTTTCATGTAACATATCACCATGGTTGGAAAAACTTTGAGATTCAATGTTAACAGAAAGAGTACGAGCTAGTTTTCTCGTTGGTTTGAAAGAGAAACGGCTATAAGCGATAGTTGTCATGTATCTGTCATATACAACAACCACGCTATGCTGCCAGACTAATAACTACGATTCTGCTCATATTAATAACTAAGATTCCTTTTTATAAAAATAAACCAATTTAGACTAGAAATTCTGAAATTATAATTACTGTAAACAATTAAACATTCATTTTTTATGAGTAAATGATTGGTATTATTATTTTTAATATGCCGTCATCTGTTATTATTTACCCTAAATAACTATTTGAAAAAGGGCAAGGAAAATGTGACGTCATTATGACGTAGTTGCGGCAATCTGTCAACGATTTGAGCAGGCCTATATTATTGGGCCATGTACTGTATAAAGTCACAACCAAAGAGTTAATCACTAGTCACAACCACAGGCGTAGGATTTTTTCGCTTATACATACTTTTTTTGTTGGCGGGAAAAAAGTGTACGTAACCGTACACCCCGTTGTTCGGGGCAACAAACAGAGTCGTGTGGGGCCCTCACCTACTAATGAAGCTTGCCCTGTGCCCGTCTCTCCGCCTGTGTTGGCGGGCCACTGGTACTATGTTGCATTACTTCAGTGGTTCACCAGCAGCTGACCCTTTCGGACACCCTCAACTGAACACGCATCGGACATCGGACCTTCACGGGAGGCCTTGCGGGTGTCGCTAGTACATTCACGCCTATGGCTAGTAGTACCTATATAGTAACTTAGACAAAGAATATTATAGACTCGCTACTATTAGGATTAGGTTTTAGCAAGAGGGAGAGAACCACATGTATAAGTATTTTATCCTTTTCGCGCATGCGATATTTGTATGCTCAGACTAAGAACTTAATAGACGGAGCCACAGCGTGGCCGCACTTGTAACAGCAATTTTTTTTTTAAATGTTACCAGGTTGACAAATATTTAACCATATTTGGGCAAATTAAACGATAGTTAGAATGAGGTCTGTAACTTGGTCGTAAATAAGAAACTCTTCGTAACAAATATTTTATTGAAAATCACAACGTTTATCAAAATAATTATTTAAAAGTAAATCTACCACCCCTTCTCCCATCCATCCAACCGTCAGTCTTTAAACGTCCACTGCTGACATCGGCCTCCCCAAGAGAGCACCAGAACTAGCGGGCTTGTGCTGACTGCATCCAACGGCTCCCTACAGTTTTGACCAAATATTTGGTCCATCTGGTGGGAGGCCATATTACGCTGCGCTGTCCGATACGTGGTCGCCACTCGAGAACCTTTTTCCCCAACGGTTGTCAGTTCGTCGAGCGATATGGCCTGCCCATTGCCACTTCAGCATGCAAACCCGGCGGGCTATGTCGGATATTCACGTTCTACAGATCTCCGTAATATGAATTCGATTACATAGAGAAATACCAAGACTGAGTCTTGATGCAAGATAAGTATTGCTTCTCCATAAATTGCCGTTCTGTTCGATATCTCATCTGGTAAATAATAATTAGTTATATTTAATAAAATAATAGTACACAAGAATACAAGTAAATTATCTTTTCTTTCTTTTCTGGATCAAATAAGTAAAGAATTATCATCCTTCCAGCGCTGATTTAATTAATTGAATAAGAACTTTTTTGTTATTGCATTTAGTGGCAGACGCGCCACGGCCCATCTGATTACCGTCGCTCATGGACTCGTCTATACTGAGAGCATTGTCAAGCCGCTGCTCATCATTTCATTTCAACGATATGAAATGAAAGAATAAACGGCTAAATCTCCTGCTACGACCAAAACGCAACGATGTGCTTCATGGCCGGTCCCACGGGAGAGAGAGTACTAAGAGTGTACGTGAAGTTAGCTATAGGTCGAAAACCACGACCTTATGAATTTGTGTTGCCACCTACCATTTGGGGTGTGAATATATCTTATTTAATTTTGTTTTACTCCTGGGTTTTATTTTGAAACCCTTAAGCCCCAGGCAGGTGTTACAAGAGAGAGAGCAAATCAGTTTCTCTGAATTCTAGATTATGACTACAGCGGTAGCGTAATCTAGAATTGAGATTTACTTACAAAGTTGAAGTACAAAGACTTTAAAAGCTATACTTACATGAACATATACACTGGCAATGAGTTTGCTCCCAACGTTACTACTTTCTTATTATGTATAATGAAACAGCAACAAAATATCGTGAAACATATTTTGGGTATTTCGTGGATTGCCTCGTTTTCCCGTAGCATCCACCCATTTCGATTCATTTCCGACTACATAAATATGAATGAAATGTTATACCGGTATTTTTTCCGTCGCTGTTTTTTTTCACTTTTTTTTTTGGCATTTGGGGCCCGCACCAAGAATAGCTCCACCCCGTCTCTTCCTATGGGAGTAGTAAAAGCCGACTAAGGGATTACCGGAGGACCGGGCAGCAGCGTTCCCCTGTGTACTAGAAACATCTACTGCGATCACCAACCCGCCTGCCAAGCGTGGCGATTATGGTAAAACCCCCCATTTTGGGGACGTCTATGTCCAGCAGTGGACGATGAAAGGCTGATCGATGGATGGATGGACACTATTTTACAAGCACTATTATCCCGTAGTATTTTTCTCAAAACACTGAACACGTAAATATACGTAAAACCCGAATTTTTATACAAATGTTCGATTATGTCAGTTGAATCGTGACAGACAAAGCATTTTGACATCGTGACAAATACGAAAAACTGGCGATAAAGACAAAAATCTATTACTTTGTCTGTTTTTTGCACCAGTAAATTGTATCTTGTGATCTCGCTCACACATGTCAAACAATTTTCTTCGCTCTGTCTAGATGTATTTAGTCTGAGTTTGTATGCCTGTCATTCTTGCATCCATGATTGACATTATTCACAGCCAAATTCTACACTGACCTCTATTTACACTGAGGTCAGTTTTAATTGCAGGATTATTCATCGTCAACTCGTTCACTTGAGTTGTATGTGAGAGACGACGCGGAAATAAGTATTAAATTACAACATAAAACCAACCACAAAAAATACTTAACTTGAAATATTTTTATTTCCTTTACACTTTTCTAGTACATCATAAATATTCAAAGATTCTCCATTATATATACCGTAGCCCTTTTCTAAGCCATGTGGATTAGAGGGTGTAGCACAGCTTAGATTTGCTTCCTTTCTTAAAACCTGATCCACTTCCACCGATGTGAAGAATGCTACAGACTGGGGCAAATCATTTATACCAACCCTGGAAAAAAAGACAAAATATAAATTGATCGAAGGTAAGCATAAAATATTATATCCTGTTTTTAGATTCTGATTCTTAAATGACTAATATATTTTATTTTTACCAATGTCAAAAACTACCAAATTCATTTGGCACATAATTATGACCAAAAAATAATATCCCAAACATTGACGCATAAAAAAGAGATCCCAAAGGAACTGTATATTTTTCCGTATAAACATTTCACATTTAATTTCATTGTCGTAAAGACAAATGTGATAAGCAGATTGGGATGATCGAAAGATCTGTACGATAGCTCAGTGGCTTAGAGCACTTCCCCGGATTGGAAAAGACGCGGGTTCGATTCCCGCTCGTACAAAAAATCTCTTTTTCCTTATTCACAAATAATTTGTACTTTAAAAAGTAGTAGGTACTATTTCTTTCTTTGTACTTTTGACTAAGTTACTACGTATTTCTTTCTTTGTACTTTTGACTATATAATTATTTGCTAAATTTCGTGGTGACTGGTCTTACGACCTATGTAGTTTTTTTTTTATTGCATGTAGTGCGTGCCACGGGCCATCTGATGGTAAATGGTAACCGTCGCTCATGGACTCAACAATACCGACAATATTGTCGAGCCGCTGCTCACCATTTGATTTCACCGATATGAAATGAAAGAATAAACGGCTATCTCCTGCTACAGCCAAAACGCAACGATGTGTTTCATGGCCGGCCACACGGGAAATGGTGGTATCAACCCGCTCGGGACGTATACCAGGTGAGTACTCCCACTTGGTACCCAGCCCTACCAACAGTCATGCAATGGATGATAATTGCTTACTTCCCTTAGTCGCCCCATACGACACCCGTGGGAAAGAATGGGGTGAGGGTTTTGTTTGATATGTCTTGATGAGACTTAAAAACTGGCACACATTTTATCTCGCTACTATATCGAGAACAAACTATAAAAACAAGCTTTTAACTGGAGGCAAACTCTAGTGATAGCCGTGTGGGGCCGGCTTTAGAATTGTCCCACCCCTCTCCACCCATGGGAGTCTTAAGAGCCGACTGAGGGAATACCGGGGGAGTGGGCAGCAGCATCCCTTCGAGTATTAACAACATCCACTGCGATCGCCAACCCGCCTGCCAAGCGTGGCGATTACGGCACTATCCCCCATTCTCGCGGAGGCCTATGTCCAGCAGTGGACTTTAAAAGGCTAATGGATGGATGGATGGAAACTCTAGTGTGTTTATGTAATTGATTACAAGTTTACCTTTGCGAACAAAACGCTCTCGTGAGTAAGTTGGTTATTTGGAGCGCTAATGCTGTTTCGTACTTGTGTTCCTCGGGCACTAAATATCTAACTTCGTCGTGGAAGCTGAGGCAAAACCTATAACAAAAAATATTATGAGAATAGATTTTGTAATTTTGTAATCAGTTGCAGTGGCAATAATCAATGGATTAAGTAATAATCAGTGGATTAAGAATGTACATAGGAATAGCGTCACTGCCGAATTCACGTGACTAAGTAAATTTGCTATTGTGAAAGAAGTACGACGAACGAAATACGGCTATGTATTGCCAGAAGGCCTCACACTACCCCGTTTGTTGCTCCGAACGACGGGGTGTGCGGTTAGGTACATTTTTTCTCGCCTAAAAAGGTATAGTGGGTCAAGAAAGGTATACTGGTTAAGAAGATATACAATGCGATAGTAGAAGGATGTAGGTACAGGGGGAAACCGAGACTAACCTACCTAGACCAAATCGGTCATGTATTGAAGGAAGGTGGAGTCAGGAGTCTCCGAAACCGGCGAGCGTTTATGACGAGAGTTATGAATGTTGAGGAAGCGAGAGATGTATGCAAGAATAGAGCCTCTTGGCACTCTGTTCTCTCTGCCTACCTCGCAAGGGAAATGGCGTGATGATAAGTAAGTAAGTAGTGGGTCAATATCCTATATAGCATGGAGGAGACACCGCATTAAAGATCTCTAGCCTCAAGGGCCACGAAAACGTCTTCTTCATCTTAGTATCCTTATTCCAAACTTTTTTTTTAGATTTTAGCTGATCACTAGTATAAATATACATTGAACTACTGCCTCCCCAAACCAACTAGGGGAACAACTGGTAACCTTATTTTTCTTTTAATAATGACTACTTGGTTTGAGTATTTGCCAATGCCTTATTTAGGATATATTTCTTCTCCACAGGTAAGTTTAATTCATCAAACAAGTCACATTCGAATCAAAGTCTTATAGTATTATATTATGTATAGCCTGCAATAAAGTGGTGGCGACTATACTAAGAATCTTCTAAGCTTCTATGAAGTGTTCTAAGAAGAAAAACACGTTACGCCGCATTACATCACTTGCAATACCATGCACATACACAAATAGTTAATTAGTAAAATACCACCACTTTTACACGTTAATACTTGAAATCACACAAGTTTTGGAAAATAATGCAGAGCAACGACATGATTCTTTCATGTTCCCGCCAAAACTTCCAAACAAGTAACCTTAAAGTACACTAACCGGCAATAAATATTGCACATCGACTTTTGGAAAAAGACAATCAGCTAATTTCGGCTTCGTAGAGCGTTATCTCTATCGCACGAAACACTAACAGTCCGGTATCTATCTACTAGTGTGACCTCAGACTAAGAACTAGACAGAGCGAAGAAAATTCTTTAACATGTATGAACGAGAACACAAGATACAATTTACTGGTGCAAAAAACAGACAAAGTCATAGATTTTTGTCTTTGTCACCGTGGCCAGTTTTTGGTATTGTCACGATGTCCAAATACTTTGTCTGTCACGATTGAACTGACATATCGAACATTTGTATAAAAAATCGGGTTTTACATTATATTTACGTGTTAAATCAGTGTTTTAAGAAAAAGACTACGTGATAATAGTGCTTGTAAAATAGTGTACTATGCTACAAAAGCTACAGCGAGCGCAAAAATACAGGTATAACATTTCATTCATATGTAGTCGAAAATGAAATAATTTAATGATTGAATGCTATAAAGTGATATAAAATGGGCTTTTTTACTCGAAAGTAATAATTGCTACTAAGATACACTCGCAAAACACATTTTCTAGCTAAATTTCTATTACTGAGAATTGTTTCGGTGTTGCCTTATTGCGAATTTAATTTGCCCAGTTTTCACTTTACTAATAAATTTATATGTAATTTATGAGATGATGATAAAAAATTAGCATTTTAGGTTTTCCTCTAATCCAGATGCGAGATCGAAATGGGTGGATGCTACGAGAAAACAAGGAAACCCACGAAATACCCAAATATGCTTCACGATATTTTGTTGATGTTTCATTATACATAATAAGAAAATAGTAAGGTTGGGAGCAAAATCATTGCCAGTGAATATGTTCATGTAAGTATAGCTTTTAAAGTTTTTGTACTTCAACTGTGTAAGTAAATCTCAATGCTAGATTATGACTACCGCTGTAGTCCTAATCTAGAATACAGAGAAACTGATTTGCTCTCTCTATTGTGGACACCTGCCTGGGGTTTAAGGGTTTCAAAATAAAACCCAGGGGTAAAACAAAATTAAATAAGATATATTCACACCCCAAATGGTAGGTGGCAACACAAATTCATAAGGTCGTGGTATTCGTCCTATAGCTAATTTCACCACTTATACTCTCTCTCCCGTGGGACTGGCCATGAAGCACATAGTTGCGTTTTGGTCGTAGCAGGAGATAGCCATTTATTCTTTCATTATATATCGGTGCAATGAAATGGTGAGCAGCGGCTTGACAATACTCTCAGTATAGTTGAGTCCATGAGCGACGGTTGACATTTACCATTATATTAGATGGTCCGTGGCTCGTCTGCCACTAAATGCAATAAAAAAGTTCTTATTCAATTAATTAAATCAGCGCTGGAAAGATGATAATCCTTTACTTATTTGACACAGAAAAGAAAGAAAAGATACTTATTATTATTTACCAGATGAGATATCGAACAGAAAGGCAATTTATTGAGAAGCAATACTTATGCATCAAGGCTCAAAGTCTTGGTATTTATATATGTGATCGAATTCTTATTACGGAGGTAGAACGTGAATATCCGACATAGCCCGCAGAGTTTGCATGCTGAAGTGGCAATGGGCAGGCCATATCGCTCGACGAACTGACAACCGTTGGGGAAAAAGGTTCTCGAGTGGCGACCACGTATTGGACAGCGCAGCGTAATATGGCCTCCCACCAGATAGACCAAATATTTGGTCAAAGCTGCAGGGAGCCGTTGGATGCAGTCAGCACAAGCCCGCTAGTTCTGGTGCTCTCTTGGGGAGGCCAATGTCCAGCAGTGGACTTTTAAAGACTGACGGTTGGATGAATAGAAGGAATCTACCACGATTTACTTTTAAATAATTATTTTGATAAACGTTGTGATTTTCAATAAAATATTTGTTACGAAGTTTCTTATTTACGACCAAGATACAGACCTCATTCTAACTATCGTTTAATTTGCCCAAATATGTTTAAATATTTGTCAACCTGGCAACATTTTAAAAAATATTGCTGTTTCAAGTGCGGCCACGCCGTGGCTCCGTCTAGTTCTTAGTCTGAGTGTGTGACAAAGATAACGCTCTACGAAGCTGACATTAGCCGATTGTCTTTTTCCAAAAGTTGATGTGCAATATTTATTGCCGGTTAGTGTAAGACCAGTACAATTTTTTTTTTCAGGACTCTTACAACCTGTTACAGCTGCCAGGATGTTATTTAGCTCAATATAATATGACCGAAACATAAATAAACGGGAAATGTAATATATACAATAAATACTTTTTCCTTATTTAGATATTTTTATATATATTTTTAGCAAATTGAATGTGTTATCGAAATTAGCAGTCAGGAGCAATTGTCAGGATGGCTGAATTGGTAAAGCATCTGGACGGTATCCAGGAGATGCAGGTTCAAATCCTGCTCCTGACTGTTATTTTCGATTTCACATTTTTCACTTTGTGTTTAATGTATAGTGCTAAGCATGTCAAATGCTAAAAATATATATAAAAATATCTAAATATTTATAGGGTTTGCGTCATTATTAGGTAAAATCTTAATTGTAAAATTAAGTTTACCTGGTCGGTATAATGTATGAAAATACTTCCGACAGATGGTGCAGGCGTCACCCAAAGACGTTAAGTATGAATGTGTTATCGAAATTAGCAGTCAGGAGCAATTGTCAGGATGGCTGAATTGGTAAAGCATCTGGACGGTATCCAGGAGATGCAGGTTCAAATCCTGCTCCTGACTGTTATTTTCGATTTCACATTTTTCACTTTGTGTTTAATGTACTTTTTCCTTATCTGGGTGTAACTGGTATTGGACGTATTCAAAAAAGCTGCCGGTCTTTTTACAACCCTTTTACTGCCTGCTATTGAGCATGGGTCTCATCTAGTGGGGAGAGGTTTCAGGCACCACCACGCTGGCTAAGTGTTGATTGGTAGACTTCAGAAGCCGTCGAGAAAATTTCTCAAACATGGAGGTTTTTTTTATGATGTTTTACTCCACTGAGCAGTGATAATTCGTAAACAAATGCACACATAATTTTAGAACATCGACAAGTCAGAGGTGTGTGTGAGGTCTGGACCTCGGATTGGGGATCGAACTCCGCCACTACCATTGTCTTTGCAATCCTTGGTTTTACCACTAACCTATCACGGCACTAACACGGTTTACCATTTCAAAATATACATGAAGCTTTTGTGGTGGAATAGTCTTCGCATTGCAGGCACTGATCGAAATACAGTCTACGATAAACTCTTACCATCAGGCGGGGCGTATGCTTGTTTGCTACCTAACCTGGCTCGCGGTGCGAGGTGTGTCATGCTGACGAGCATGAGGTGGAGGAAGTCTGCGGCGGCGCTCTGTACGGCCCAGTTGAGGCGCGTCCCCCCCCACCGGCCCCCCGCCGCCGACTGCTCCAGGGCACGCGACAGCCGACCCGACAGGAACGCCGTCGATGGACTGGGCGAATCTGGATGGAAAACTATCTTATAGGAGTGGTAATTTTAAAAATTGGCAAAACAAATATAATTACAATAATTTTACAGCCAGTTTCCACCGAAGTGACGCGGGGTAGTTGTGACGCTAAAATATGAGCGGAAAGACAGCGCTTATTTAGTGGATCAGGGTCCCACACTACCCTATTGTAATCTCGCGAATGTGCGGCTTGAACTTCACCGCATTTTACCCGGAAGAAAGGCCGAAGTTTTCACACAGTAATTTTGTTTATGCCTCACCGTTGGACTGTAGGTAAATTAAACTAAAACCAAACTAACCTATGGTTGGTAACTTAAAAATATATGGGTACTAGCTTATAGCCGCGACAGAGAAAGCCACATCTAATATAAACTATGGTACAAAAATGATTTCTAAACAAAAACAGCTATACCACAGGAACCCTCAGTTTTTCCGAGATAAACAGTGACAAATATCCTTCACTGTACTCCGAACTACATGGTGTTCAGTTGAGTAATTACGGCGTCAAGAAGTAACAAACAAACAAACTCACTTTCACGTTTATAATAATAAGTATGGATTTGTTCACTAATTATCAGTCATAAGTGATTCTTTCTGGAATGATGTATCGTATATACGCACCAGCGATCTCTTCAAGCTTGTTGAACATATCGGACTCTGTGCCACCGATCCACTTGGGTCTCTCGAATATATCATCCACATTCTTTCCACTAAGCTTTGCCAGCCGGAGTGCTTGGTAGCCCGTCATTTCTACTGTCTATAAACAATAATCAATAAAATTTCAGTTTTTTTTGTTAACTTACTAAAACACAAAGCTTTACCACGAGGCATAGATCTAATCCTGCACAAATATCTCTTTTATCGCATTTACTAAGTAAAAATAATGTTACAACTATAGGCCGGTTATTTAGTAAGTATAGACAAGTTACAACTAAATAATAAAACAAAAAAAAAACCAAATACGGACCCCCCTTCCCTTGACAGACTTTCTTGTAGTAGAGCCTTGCTTACCCCAGTATGAATGGGCCGGTTCGATCGGGGAAGTACCACCCTCTCACAGAAGATCAGTGGGTCGGGCAGTGTTATTGAGATTTTTCGTAGAAAGAAAAATTCTCAGTAACAGCCCGGAGTTTGAAAATGTGCCCGGTAAACGGCAATATACTCTCCCCCTATTACAAGGGACTTACACACGCGAACCGTGGGTGTGTAACACACCTCTGCCTACCCCTTCGGGGATACAGGCGTGATGCTATGTGTTTCATAAAGTAATGTATTTATACCACTTGCTACTAAAATTAATGCGGGTATTTAACTTAAGCTTTCAGCTCATAATATAGTCTGTTAAACCTAAGTAGAGTTTACTTTGTTTATAGTTTATTACCCGACTTCCTGTTTTACCTGACTGTCAGTCAGGTAAAAAAAGCCCCGTAATAAACCCAATTCTGAATAATATAATGTATTTCCATCCATCCATCAGCCTTTCGAAGTCCACTGCTGGACATAGGCCTCCCCAAGAGAACGCCACAACATGTTTCGCTCATATGGGGGATAGTGCCTTAATCGCCACGCTTGGCAGGCGGGTTGGCGAACGCAGTGGATGTTGTTAATACTCGAGGCAGTGCTGCTGCCCACTCCTCGGTATTCCCTCAATCGGCTCTTACGACTCCCATGGGTGGAGAGGGGTGGGACAATTCTAAAGCCGGCCCCACACGGCATAATATATTTATAATGTAACTATCATTAACCTAATGACTTTTTAAATTACAAATTATTTATGAATAAGGAAAAAGAGATATTTTGTATGAGCGGGAATCGAACCCGCGTCTTTTCCAATCCAGGTAAGTGCTCTAAGCCACTGAGCTATCGTACAGATCTCTCGATCATCCCAATCTCCTTTTCACATATGTCTTTACGACCAACGCCATCTATCGGAAAGCATTTACATGCATTAAACCAGTAAATAAAAATTAATATTGCAATTCAAATTCATACTATTTGATGGCACGATTTTTTAAACATTTTTGATCTATGTTTTTTAGCACTTGACATGCTCCGCCACTTTTTAAAGTACAAATTATTTGTGAATTATGACTTGAAAAGCTCTAAGCCAACTGCAAGTTTTGAAATAAGCCCACTGCTAATGCCGGAATGTCGGTCTACGGAAATATTTAGTGAACTTTGTTTGTACACTACCCCATGACCGTAACTCCGTAATGCAGTTCTTTAGACATCTCTTTAAAAAATAAAAAGTAAAACCTGGTCTGTCTGATCTTCATCCATAAATCCTTCCATATATTGTTTCCTAAGCGTATACACTCGCCGTCCTTTAGTCGAACTGAACATTTTGGCGGCCTTACTCTTCGCTTCAGATATCGTCATGGTAGGATTGAATTGTTTTAACAATCTCTCAGCGAAGTTTTGGCCGGCACCTATGAGAAAAAATTTTGTTAGATAAATAACTCCTTTAATAACCACAAAATCGTGAAACACAATATTCTAGTCATTAATATTTTTTTTTGTTGCTGATGATGGCAAACGAGCCACCATCCAGAGGATGGTAAGTGATAATCGCCGCTCAGCAATACTACATAGTCGAAATGTTCATTAAAGAACGACTAAGGGTTAATGGATAAATAGATAGTTTAACGAAGAGGAATATCAGGAACAGAAATGCTGTAATACATTTTATCATCGAAATGGCTGTCAACAACAACAACATAGCACCGCGCCTGTATTCCCGAAGGGGTGTATTACACACCTACGATCTAGTTCTTCGTTTAGGTCCCACGTAATAGGGGGCGAGCCTATTGACGTCTACCGGGCACATTTCCAAACTCCGGGCTGCTACTGAAAATTTTTCTTTTTACGAAAAAGCTCAATAACATTGCCCGACCCGGGTATGGAACCTGATACCCCATGATCAGCAGTCGCTTACACTACCGCTGCACAGAGGACAACCCACCTATACGCGACCTAAAGGATAAGTGGTGAAAATTCTTACCATAAATCCGTGCATAATTGATTACTTTCGCATGGTCTCTGGAGATATCAGCGGCCCTTGCCGTAAGCGAATGCAGGTCGGTAGCCCGGGACTTGTCCCCTGCTAGTACTGCCCAGCCGAAAGCGGTACCACCACATAACCCTATACTGCTGTCGCCTAGCAATGCAGCTATCCATAGCTCCTGCACACATTATATAAGTCAGGCTATAACTACAAAAATACCAACTCAAGCAGAGACAACCTAGTGTCTGAGATTATGGAATACATCTATGATATTGACGGGCCTCGTGGCGTAGTCGGTAGTGTATGTAGCGACTTCTGTGGTCCTGGGTTCGATTCCCACTCAGGACAATTATTTGTATGATGAACACAGATATTTGTACAGCGTCTGGGTGTTTTCTGTATATTATATATGTATGTATTTACAAAAAAAAGAAATATATATATATATTATATCCGTAATATGGTACCCATAGCACAAAGCTTAGTTTGGGACCAGAGGGCGTTGTGTGAAAATGTCTGTGAATATTTATTATTTATTTATTTATACTACATAGGGTTTTTGTTTTACATATTAATTTGGGAGTGTTTTCGGTTCTGAGCGGGTCCGTACCATCGTCTCCGGCCTTGAAGCACAGCTTGTTGTGTAACGGGAGATAGCTATATTCTTTTATGCTATGGGTACTAGATTATGGATATAATCTTAGATTATTGATATATCCAGATGGAGCCTCGGCGTTGTAAACGCGTCAAAAAAAATTGTGGTGAACTTTTCGCTCCAATGCTGTTCTAGGGCTGTTAATGTCTATCGTGACGTCACTTGACAAGGTCGTATCCAGGAGCAATAGTGTGTCATTTAAAATGTCAACGTGTGTAATTAAAGTGTGTCGATACTACAAAAAACGGAAAACGAGCACTAAAGATATCTCTTATCATCGGTTAGTAACATTATTTCATACAATAACTGCCTAAATAAGTCATTTAAATATATTAATTTTAGTTCGTATTTTTTTATGTTATACCAGTTTAAGTTGATGATATTTTAACAATAGAGAGTAATAGAAATATTACCTAACATAATGATTAGCACTTTTAATGGATTCACAAAGCTGCACAGTCGTCATTTTCGGAATTAGTTACAATATTACTATTTGTAATATTATTATTTATTTAATGATGAAGATTGTTTACATTTTTAAATTTATAATTGTCGTGGGTTAGTAGTAGCTCATTAAAGAAGAGGTTATATATAGTATATATTTTGTATATATATATATTAAGATTATGATAGTAACTAGAAAGAGATAATTAACTATATACCTACGAAACATTTTGTAGTACAAGAATGTCTTGCATCTATGATAATATAATTTTCCCATAATTTAATACCACCATTGAAACTGGTATCATTATGCACGCACACAAACACAAAATTGCACAAGCGAAATGACAGCTGTCACGCACACTAGTATAATAATTCCCGCCCGATTTTTATGACGTTTTTATTAGTGATACTCCATCTGGATAAATATTTAATCTAAGGATATAATATTACTTTTCTTTGGTAAATACATACATATAATAGACAGAAAACACCCAGACGCAGTACAAATATCTATGTTCATCAAACAAATAATTGTCCTGAGTGGGAATCGAACCCATGACGTCGTGTACGGAAGTCGATTACACTACCGACTACGTCACGAGGCCCGTCAAAATTAAACTTTGCCAACGATGAACATTCGAGTTCGATAGAAACAGGACTTGCAGCCAAAACAACCCAAACAGCCAAATCAAAGCTTCGGGCTCAGTCTGCAGTCTGTCAGCAGAAAAAATGTACCTAACTGCACACCCCGTCGTTCAGGGCAACGAACAGGGTAGTGTGGGGCCCTCACCCACTAAATAAACCCGCCGTGTGCCGTCTCTCCGCCTTTATTGGCGGGCCACCGGAACTATGTTGAATTGCTTCAGTGGCCATCAGTGGACCCTGGGTTTCGTCGCAAGCGAAGTTTCAGCAGATTTTTGTCCGAAACCGAAATACTTTGGCCGAACGCTAATCTTCTGTCAGTGACTAGTGAGCACATATGTTTGTGGGCAGCGTTACCACTTACCATTAGGAAGCAATATAACTATTGACAATGATATCGATATCTAACCTATTCTTTCTTGGAAATATAGTTATTACCTGTGAATCAACGTCAGCCCCAACAAATTTATATCCCGGTGGAGCTTGCACCATGGCTCGAAGTTCAGAGCCGACCCGTTCTTTGTGAGCGTTGGACGCCGTCATCCATGTTGGCTCACTGGCACTGAATAATTTTACAAATAGGTATTCGATTATACGTAAATATTAAACACAAAGTGAAAAATGTGAAATCGAAAATAACAGTCAGGAGCAGGATTTGAACCTGCATCTTCTGGATACCGTCCAGATGCTTTACCAATTCAGCCATCCTGACAATTGCTCCCGACTGCTAATTTCGATAACACATTCATACTTAACGTCTTTGGGTGACGCCTGCACCATCTGCCGGAAGTATTTTCATACATTATACCGACCAGGTAAACTTAATTTTACAATTAAGATTTTACCTAATAATGACGCAAACCCTATAAATATTTATATATATTTTTAGCATTTGACATGCTTAGCACTATACATTAAACACAAAGTGAAAAATGTGAAATCGAAAATAACAGTCAGGAGCAGGATTTGAACCTGCATCTTCTGGATACCGTCCAGATGCTTTACCAATTCAGCCATCCTGACAATTGCTCCCGACTGCTAATTTCGATAACACATTCATACTTAACGTCTTTGGGTGACGCCTGCACCATCTGCCGGATCTTTTTCACTTTGTGTTTAATGTATAGTGCTAAGCATGTCAAATGCTAAAAATATATATAAATATTTATAGGGTTTGCGTCATTATTAGGTAAAATCTTAATTGTAAAATTAAGTTTACCTGGTCGGTATAATGTATGAAAATACTTCCGGCAGATGGTGCAGGCGTCACCCAAAGACGTTAAGTATGAATGTGTTATCGAAATTAGCAGTCGGGAGCAATTGTCAGGATGGCTGAATTGGTAAAGCATCTGGACGGTATCCAGAAGATGCAGGTTCAAATCCTGCTCCTGACTGTTATTTTCGATTTCACATTTTTCACTTTGTGTTTAATGTATAGTGCTAAGCATGTCAAATGCTAAAAATATATATAAATATATACGTAAATATTAAAAAAATGCTTGTAGTAGATAGAACCTTGCTTGTCCCAGCATGAATGGGCCGGCTCGATCGGGGAAGTACCACCCTCTCACAAAAGATCAACGTGTAACAACGGTAGTTACGCCTACCGTTGTATTTCGTAAGGTGAGTGAGAGCGCCCGAGGCCCAAACCCCTATCCTATCCCTATTTTCTCCTTATTATCCTTCCTATCCACCTCCTAACCCTTTCCTTCGAGATGGCGACGTGTGAGTGATACCTCTGATGTTGCTAGCGTCTATAGGTATACGGTAACCGCTTACCATCAGGGGGGCCGTATGCTTATTCGCCACCCATGTATTATAAAAAAAAAACCTTTATTCAATTCTTGTTCTGCAATCTATTACTGACCTGAGTACAGGTCTACCCTCAGTCACGGTCTATCCATAAATTCTTTCTTTCATCCAACAGATGGCGCGGGCGTCGCCAAAGACATTGAGAAGGAATGTGTTATGGAAATTTATAGCACCGAATGAATGTCACGATAATTCAGTTGGCAGATAGTCTGAATTCAGAAGTCACGGGTTCAAGCCCCGCTCGTGGCTGTCATTTTCTATTTCACATTTTCGAGCATTGTGTTTTAAAACATTAGATAGTCAGCAAGATCAAGGCACAATTTTTAATGTATCCTTTAATGTCCAGAGACGCTTAGTTCTAATTACTAAGCGATCACCCATCTAAAGGCTCAGAGTACCTAATCTATGATGGTACTAACCGTCTAGTGAGGGTCCCAGCGACGACAATCTGCGGCAGTATGGCCCCGTACTGTCTCGGGGGGTGCGGCGCCGCCGGCAGCAGGTCGGCGGGCAGCCACACCACCTGCTGGTCCAGCACGCGACCCCGGTTGTTGCGCCAGTACGACATCATACGGCCAAATGTTAACACCTGGAAATTCCTATCCAGGTAAAATTCAGCAGGCAGCAGGTATAACAAAAAAAAAATTGTGGGTAGTTGAAGCTTTTGTAATAAGTGAACGCCAAAATCCCTAGTCTTCCAGTGACCTTGAAAGCTGATGAATGTCGGCGCCTGTATGACGCCATCAACGATAGCTTTCCTTGTGGTAGAGCCTTGCTTGTTCCAGTATTAAATGGCCGGCTCGATAGGGGAAGTACCACCCTCTCACAGAAGACCAACTTAATACATGGGCAAATACTCCTAATGTTGACTTTCATAAAAAAACCTTAAAACTCCTGCCCCTCCTCTCCTTATTAGCCCTTTTTTTTTTTTTTTTTGTTTAGGCGGGAAAAAATGTTCCTAACCGCACACCCTGTCGCTCGGGGCAACGTACAGGGTAGTGTGGAACTCTCCTTAGCCCTAGTATTATTCCACAATCTATGCATATTGTGGTACACTTTACTGAGAAACTATCACACTTTCAGATTTGGGCTTTGACATAGTAATTTCAATTTATTTTAGATGTGTGGTGACGGATTGAGAATACAAGTGTCACCACCCTATTCTTTCCCACGGGTATCATATGAGGCGACTAAGGGAAGTGCAACTATCATCCATTGCATGACTGGTGGTGGGCTGGGTACCAAGTGGGAGTACTCACTTGGTATATATTGGTACCACCAACTCCCGTGTGACCGGCCATGAAGCACATCGTTGCGTTTTGGCTATAGCAGGAGATAACCGTTTATTCTTTCATTTCATATCGTTGAAATGAAATGGTGAACAGCGGTTTGACAATACTCGCGGTATAGTTGAGTCCATGAGCGACGGATACCATTTACCATCAGATGGGCCGTGGCTCGTCTGCCACTACAAGTAATAAAAAATAAAAATATGTGTTATCTATCATAAAACATAGTATTTTATACACATAAAAAATATTATTTAGAATTTTATTGTATTCCTAATGCCATCTGTCGAAAATTATAAATTAAGTAGAAAACTTCGCGAGCCCTCACAAAGCTCAGCTTTTTGCTAGTTACCCTTCCTCTCCTATACTTGTACTTGGAGTGGGCTACGCACGAGAGATGCTTCTTTATATTAGTAGCGTGTACAGGCTAAGGTAACCGCTTACCATCAGGTGGGATACTGGGTCCGTCAGGAGCGCGGGGCGAATACTAACCGATTCGACAGTCTACGGCGCTAGCTAGCCTAAACGACCACCAAACCAACACTCGCTGATAGTTCGCCTAACCCATCCACTTTAAATTATAATTACTGTCGAATTTTAATAAATTTATTGTAGCCTATTTATCTTATATTAGGTTCTGCCCACGACTCCATCTGCGCGCACTTCAGAATATGAATACAACTCTAAGGTACATTGATTATCGCTATGTAAATATAGCTATCCTACGGAAACCATTTTTCCCGAGATGAAAAGTAAGCAATGTCCTGTTGTGGGCTCCGTTCTATATGTATGCAAAATTTCATAATTATTGGTTCAGTAGTTACAGCGTGAAAGCGTAACAAACAAACTCACTTTGGCATTTATAATATTAGTAAGGAGACTCCACTAAAGTTGTAACTATCCTCAGAATAGTAGATGTCCTACTATTTTTATTAAACGCTGTAAATGTAGTTTAATTTTAACTGTCTCTGTGGTGCAGCGGTAGTGTAAGCGACTGCTGATCATAAGGTCTCGGGTTCGATCCCCGGGTCGGAAAGTGTAATTGAGATTTTTCGTAAAAAAAAAAAATAAGAAAAATTCTCAGTAGCAGACCGGAGTTTGGAAATGTGCCCCGTAGACGTCAATAGGCTCGCCCCCTATTACGTGGGACTTAAACATAGCTGGCGAATCGTGGGTGTGTAATACACCTCTGCCTACCCCTTCGGGGAATACAGGCGTGATGCTATGTTTGTAATTTAAGAGCATAATATCCATCCATCCCATCCATCAGCCTTTTAACGTCCACTGCTCGACATAGGCCTCCCCAAGAATGGGGGATAGTGCCGTAATCACCACGCTTGGCAGGCGAATTGGTGATCGTAGTGGATGTTGTTAATACTCGAAAGAGTGCTGCTGCCCACTCCCCCGGTATTCTCTCAGTCGGCTCTTACGACTCCCATGGGTGGAGAGGGGTGGGACAATTCTAAAGCCGGCCCCACACGGCCTAATATACATATTACATACATATATAATATATATCTAAAATATAACAAAATACCATGTTTATAAAAGTTACCTTCTGTGCTTCGTTCCCCTGCGCCGAGAGTACGTTTTGACTGAACATGTCCAAGAAATCTTTGGCCAATGGGTTGCCCACTTTATATTTTGGGCCGTCCTTATGTGGCAGTCTGAGGAAATGACAACAACCTGCAACAAAAAAAAACAATCGTCCAAGGCCTTTCAACTTAAAGGTCATTTTTGTAGTATTAACAATATTTCCGCTTTGTGGCTGGTCAAAAATACGGTCGCATACAAGGAGGAGGGAGGTCTTGTTTGGTGTTATAAGGAGTAAGGGAGGTCGGTTTAAGGCAATGTAAGGTTCGCAGTTTACTTAATTTTACATAAATCACCTCCTCTTGGTGAGTCTAGCTTTTGTGACATAATATTTACAGGGGCAGTCGTAAGTATTGTAGCCCAGTCTGATGATAGAGGACTGAGTGAGGTGCCCAAAAATAACAGAATTTAGCGTGACGTAATTTATGGCTCCTTTCTGATATGTACCACCTAAAATTGTATAATATTAAAAGGCTAAGAGTGGTTTAGATACGGGCCTCGTGCCCGAGTGTTGTGGGTTCGATTCTCACACAGGACAATTATTTGTGTGATGAACATAGATATTTGTGTGATCCACAAATGGTTGTTCTGAGATTGCGTGTACTTTGTGTCCGTAATTGTATGTTTAAAACTTCCCCCACGATACTATTATTCCTTAGTGCAGGGTGTTGTCTTTACCACCAAAGGAATGTAACATAGTTCCAGTGGCCCGCCAATAAAGACGGAGAGACGGCACACGGCGAGTTTCTTTAGTGAGTGAAGGCCCCACACTACCCTGTTCGTTGTCTTGAACAACGGAGTGTGCAGTTAGGTACATTTTTTCTGCTGACAGACTGCAGACTGAGGCTGAAGCCTTGATTTTGGTCGTTTGGGTTGTTTTGGCTGCAAGTCCTGTTTCAATCGGACTCGAGTGTTCATCGTTGGCAAAGTTTAATTTTGACGGGCCTCGTGACGTAGTCCGTACTGTAACCGACTCAGTACACGAGGTTGTGGGTTCGATTCCCACTCAGGACAATTATTTGTGTGATGAACATAGATATTTGTAGTGCGTCTGGGTGTGCGGTTAGGAACATTTTTTTCCGCCTTAACAAAAAAATAATAATAAATAAAGGGGAAAAAAAGGTTAGACTAGACAACACAATATTTGAGAAAACTATCTCCCCAGATGTTCGTGACAGCTGGAACCAAGAACAGGTAATTTTCAAGTTTTTGCCACTATGCTATCATTAAACGTATAAAAAGCGATATACACGATTACGAGCGATTACATACAAGGCGCGTTCCACATAACGCTCACAACACTCCTAATGACCCTTAAGCCGTTCCACTTGACGACTACTGTTGTTGAGCTTGTCGGATCGAGCCGCCATTAGTTTTTCTCACGCCAAACTCACAATGACCCCTCTAAAGAGTCAACAACACGTTCCCTTTGGGTTTGCGTATGAAACACTCACAGCTAGTGGAAGGGGATAAACCGCTGTGCGCGATCGTTGTGCGGATTGGAACGCACTGACAAGTAACTTGAAACTACTGACTTCTATAAAACTGCACAAGCGACTGAAAAGAAAAGAATGGGTCTTTTCATTTTAAATCGTATGAGTTATGAACAAAAAAGATTATTTGCTTCCAAAGACGTATAATTCTAGTGACAGCCGCACGTTTACGACTCACGTGGCGCGTCTATGTGCAAAATTGACTGCACAGATGGCGGATGAGTCTGGGTAAACTTTGTGTCCGTGAAATTGTATGTTAGTAAAGTCCACCGTGACGCGAAAGAAAATGTGCTATCTGTGTAAGAGCAACCCGGATATATTTGAGGCCAGCGTTTCGAACCATGTAGAATGATGTTATCTATTGGTTAATAAACTGAATTTCGACTCCACATTTGCCTACCATTATTACTGATACCAAAAAAGTTATAGAAAGATTAACTTTTCTTGTTCATTAAAACTACATCCCATTTAAAACTCTTAATTTGACTCACCTTGTACTTGTATACCACACCAGACCCCAAGCCCGTGGTACTGGTTCGCTGACGCCTGTTCATCGAGTTTCTTCCTCGCGTAATAAGCACGTCTACCTAGGTCTTCCTACAAATAAAATAAAATTCCATTAAAGACCTGTTAAAAAATAATTATAGCACTTATTGGGTCAAATAATATAATTACGTCATTCTACGACACATTATACAAAAAGTCTTATGCAACAGGTACTGGCCACTTGTGAAATAAAACGTAACTTATTTTTTTTTTAATTCTGAGCTATGTGTACGTTAAATTGTTTTGATCTGTGCATAGTCGAACATACCGATTGCATCAATGATATTTTATACTATATACCATGGATCGGCAACCTTTTGGCCACCAGGGGCCACAGGGGATCTATATAAAGTAAAGCAAAACTACTGAACGGATTATGATGCAACTTTTTTATTTGATAGCTCTTGATGAAACTTAAAAACTGGTATAGTACTGGTGGTGGTATTTTATCCCGCTACTATGTCGGGAACCTGAGATATAACATAAAATCTAAAATATAAAACGGCTCCGCCGCCGCCGCAGCCAAGGGCTAGTAATATATAAGATTATAATCTAAAATTGTCTATAAGTATGTGCAACCGGCGGTCTTATCGCTAAACTAACCACCGTCTTTGCAGTCTTTAGTTTTACCATTAGACCACTTGCGTGTCCTGTTTTAGAAATTTAGCCCGATGTAATTCTATACTGCTTCTCAGAATTTTCCTTTTAGAATTCCTTATAATACTCTTAGCCTAACCCGGGATATGAACCTGGACCAAGCGGTTAGTATTAGCATAGGGATTAGACCAACGAATTAATTAGACTGTTTCTCTCGAAAAATGCGTACGAAAATAGGTAATATATTTTCTAATTACCTCAACAGTTTTAGGCAATTTGTAGACATCAGGTTCAAACTCATTATCCTTAGAAAACATTAAGGGACAAGTTTCTAACAGTTGTTCCAAAGGGACCAATGGCGCCTCTGCATCATCAGCGTGTTGTCTGCTAAAGGGCACTAGGAATCCCCACCCTTCTGACTGGATGTAGTGGAGAGGGTAACCCTCCCACGACAACCTTAGCAGTTTAGGTGTTATCTGAAAATAAAATATGAGCCGTAATAGAAATGTTTTTCTTTTTCTTCTTTTGTTTAAGTCTCTATTTGTTTTTTTTTCTTGTTTATAGAGTAGACAAGCCACGGCCAACCTAAGAGTAATTGGTAACCGCCTCAATAGACTCGGCAATACCAAAAATACTGCCAAGCTGCTGCTCATATAATTTAGGAGATGGAAATTAATTAATTTCACTAGAATTTATTATATATACTTATAATTTGTCAAGTGTCACCACCCCATTCTTTCCCACGGGTGTCGTATGAGGCGACTAAGGGAACTAAGCAATTGTCATCCATTGCATGACTGGTGGTAGGGTTGGGTACCAAGTGGGAGTACTCACTTGGTATCGGGCCCGAGCTGGTTGGTACCACCATCTCCCGTGTGACCGGCCATGAAGCACATCGTTGCGTTTTGGATGTAGCAGGAGATAGCCGTTTATATTTCATTTCATATCTGAGAAATTAATTGGTGAGCAGCGGCTTGACAATACCCTTGGTATAGTCGAGTCCATGGGCGACGGTTACCATTTACCAGAATATGGACTGTAAGGCAAACGCGAATTAAGCTTTTCAGTGACGGGAGTGGTCACGTTGCCAGAAAGGATGAATCTGGCATACCAGTCTATATAATAAATATAATAAAGTAATAAATATAATCATATAATCAAGCTCTAGTGAGACAAGACTCTAAATGCCATTACAATCAAAAACTTATTATTTATTGATATTATATAATTTATCCATATGCATGTCATTCAAGTATTGAGATCATACAGACTTTTTTATTAAATTTATCACTATCAGAAACAGCCAGGAGGGATCATTACCCATTACCTCCAGGAGTCGTAGATCAGCCCTTAAAATGGTGTAGTATGTAGTAAAAATATCGGGATTTAATGTTTAATACCTGCATACTTGTAGTAATGGTATTTGCACCGGGTGCCCAGTTGACATCCTTTCCTGGTTTAGTGCAAAGCTTCCGGTACCATGCTGGATATCCGGCTAAATACGGCCTTTTTACTGGCAATAAATCCTTCAACGCATATAAATGCTGAAACTTTTTACTTAAATTGTCTATAGATTTATAATTCTTAGTACTAGTATTACTTTCTAAATGGTTCAAATATTCTTTATCCAAAATGTCAAAACTGCTTGAATTGCTCTTTCTATCTAATTCTTCCATTTTCAAATCTATTTCTGGAGTGTCATTAGTCAATTCATTTAATATAACGGAATCTTTTTTCTTTTTTGTCGACTGTTTTTTTAATTTTAACGCTTGGGTAGACCAATCTTGGTCCCACATCCATAAGTCCTTCATATATGCTTCATTGGTCATCATTCGGCAGGCTTCATCAGCCTTTAACGAAAGTAATTGTCGAGATTCAAGCTTCAGGTCTTCAAACACTGTTTCCGCTGAGTCTATGTACTGAAGCCAGTTGGAGTTCACAGGTAAATATGCTGAACCTGTAAGAAAGGAAATAACAGCATAGGAAAGATTAGCGGGAGTGACGGCACTTCTTACTACTCTACATCCTATCTTTATACCTTGGTGCGTGATGCTTTTGGTGTTACTAGCATCTATATCGCTAGTGTGTTTGTTACATAACACAAACACATAGCATAACGCCTGTATTCCCCGAAGGGGTAGGCAGAGGTGTATTACACACCCACGACTTGCCAGCTATGTTAAGTCCCACGTAATAGGGGGCGAGCCTATTGACGTCTACCGGGCACATTTCCAAACTCCGGGCTGCTACTGAGATTTTTTTTTTTTACGAAAAATCTCAATAACTCTGCCCGACGCGGGGATCGAAGCAGAGACCTCATGATCAGCAGTCACTTACACTACCGCTGCACCACAGAGGCAGTTATGAGTGTGTTTGATATAACTAAATAATGCCCTTTTACTGAATACATAGGAAGTATATACAATACCTATAACAAAATACTAATTTTAAAGTCAGTCTATCTTTAAATATGAACTTATTTGTGAAATGTGGAAAAAGAGCGTCCCTTCCAATCCAAGGAAGCGCTGCTCTTCTTTTTCTTTTTAAAGTAAAATTTGTTTTACAAGTAGCCGAATATTAAACACAAAGTGAAAAATGTGAAATCGAAAATAACAGTCACGAGCAGGATTTGAACCTGTATCTACTGGATACCGTCCAGATGCTTTGCCAATTCAGCCATCGTGGCAATTGCTCCTGACTGCTAATTTCGATAACACATTCATACTTAACGTCTTTGGGTGACGCCTGCGCCATCTGTCGGCAGTATTTTCATACATTGTACCGACCAGGTAAACTTAATTTTACAATTAAGATTTTTACCTAATAATGACGCAAACCCTATAAATATTTAGATATTTTTATATATATTTTTAGCATTTGACATGCTTAGCACTATACATTAAACACAAAGTAAAAAATGTTAAATCGAATATATCAGTCACGAGCAGGATTTGAACTTGCATCTCCTGGATACCGTCCAGATGATTTGCCAATTCAGCCATCGTCACACATTTTTCACTTTGTGTTTAATGTATAGTGCTAAGCATGTCAAATGTTAAAAATATATATAAAAAATATCTAAATAGCTGAGCATGTCAAGTGCTAAAATACAGATCAAAAATGTCAGTATCTGTTTGTTGCAGCTAATCTCCAGAACGGCTAGACCGATTTGGAAGGGACTTTCACTTGCAGACAGCTGATGTTATAAGAGTAACTTAGACTACATTTATTTTGATAAAATAATTAAGAATCCGCTCAAATAATAAGACTAAATTCCATGCGGACGAGGTAGCAGTTAGTGTAGTGTAAAAATACCGAGGAGTTCGTTTAGTTGCTTTTTTTAGTTGAAAAGCAGAAGGCCTTTGTAATCACTCAATCAGCAATCCATAGTCTTCTACCCTTCTAAGAAAGATGGGACCAGGTCTATGTATATGTGTAACATTGTTTTTCACAAATGTATATCACATTACCTAATTCCAACATGGCCGCCATAGTCACCGGATGCGGAAATCTTTCCAAGAACAGCGGGATTAGCTGTGTGAGCACATTGTGTGTAGCGATCACATCCCCGGCGCAGTATTGCATTAATAAATCAAAGTTATCATGGACGTCCGCCATGCTGCCTTCTACGAATATATCTCGTGTCTCTTTGTTTATTAGCGAACCGCAGTATAAGTTGTGGACCTAGAAAAATTCTAATTTAACAATAGTACTTATATGCGGAGTGCCGAGAATAATATGTAGTGTCACCACCATCCATCCATCAGCCTTTTAACGTCCACTGCTGGACGTAGGCCTCCCCGAGAATGGGGGATAATGCCGTAACCGCCACGCTTGGCAGGCGGGTTGGCGATCGCAGTTGATGTTGTTAATACTCGAAGGAGTGCTGCTGCCCACTCCCCCGGCATTCCCTCAGTCAGCTCTTACGACTTCCATGGGTGGAGAGGGGTGAGACAATTCTAAAGCAGGCCCCACACGGTGTCACTACACGTAACTTGAATGGGGTCAAGTTTACCGGTCTGCCTGCGCCGTCGTTTCGTACGTATTGCCGTGCGCCCAGGATTCGTTGATCGCCGCTACCGCTCGTCTATATTTATGACGATTGAATAAACTAAAGGTGACCAGCCCTGCGTGCGTAGGTAATTATCGCGCGCACGGGGTCTGAGGCAACGTACTTGTTTCCTTTTACTATGGTACTACCCTCTCATAGAAGATCAGCGTGAAACGACGGTAGGTGCTCCTACCGTTGTTTCGTATGGTAAATGAGAGCTCCAGAAGCCCAAATGACCTCCTTATGCTCTTCTTATTATCCTTCCTATCCCTTTCCTTGCAGATGCCGACGCGCGAGTGATGCCTCTGGTGTTGCTAGCGTCTATAGGCTACGGTAATAGCTTACCATCAGGTGGGACAAATGCTTGCCACCCTCGTTAAATAAAAAATAAAAATGTGTAAAAATATTAAACACTACAATTTTACTCGATTACCTCACTAAGGTTATTGAGCGAGCTGATTTCCTTCCAGTCATCGTCTGATGGATGCGGCTCCTTATTTTTTGCTTTCAGCACTGCCCTTTGATAACTAGTCACCCCGCTTACGCAAACGTGCATCGACATTGTATCCATGAATCGTACACCTAAACCATAGGCAAGGAGATTATTTCTTAACGTTTTTTTAAATATTATATACACAAACAGTGAGAGCTATCAAACAAAGTTGCATCAAATTCCGTTTAGTAGTTGTTGCGTGATGTGTGAACAAACAAACACAAACAGAGAGAATTCTAAAATACATTGTTTTCTGTTGACAGGCGCCTAAATTGCCAAAACATAGCATCACACATGTATTCCCCGAAGGGGTAGGTGTATTACACACCCACGATTCGCCAGCTATGTTTAAGTCCCACATAATAGGGGGCGAGCCTATTGCCGTCTACCGGGCACATTTCCGAACTCCCGTGTTGCTACTGAGAATTATCCTTTTAACGAAAAAGCTCAATAACATTGTCGAGCCGGGGTCCGAACCTGAGACCTCATGATCAGCAGTCACTTACACTACCGCTGCACCACAGAAGCAGTTACTATACAATAGTATTTTTTCTCAAATATCTTAAGTCTACATAGCTCTGTAACTTTTTTAGCATTGGGGTCCCTGGAAAACTACCAACTTTATAAGTGGACTGACAGACTGGTTCACCTGTCATTATAGAAAACCAAACACCATCACACAAGACATTTTAAGAAATAATGTGTTATCGAAATTCGCAGTCCCAAGCAATTGTCACGATGGCTGAATTAGCAAAGTATCTGGGACGGTTTTCCAGGCGATGGTGCAGGTACAAATCCTGCTTGTGACTGTTATTTTCGAATTCATATTTTTGCACTTTGAGTTCAAAACTAAACAGCATTCACCTGTACGTTCTAACCAATACTGTTCTTTGATTTTTGCTCTGTCAAATGATACATTATGTCCAACAACAATTCTCGGCCTGGTGGTATCTCCACATGGCTTCATGCCATCAGTCTCCAAAGGTATCAGATCCTCATATTCCATGCTCTCGTATACTTTGTGAGGATCACCTCTTGCTAGAGGTTCACTAACCCAGCTATACCTGAAATAAGAAATACCACATAAGTTTTTCGTAAAATTAAAAAAAAATATGGCGCCACATTGATTTGTATTATGGATACACAATTGTGTTTAGAAATCGAGACAAAAGTTGTATATATTATATAATCTAAGTTTTATAAACTAAACAACTTTTAATTGCGTGCGTGAATGTAATGACACTATTCAGAAATAACGAGAGAAAAAGTTTTTCAAGAGATTTTAGTATTAGTAGGAATGTTGATACGTTGCGGACGTTGCAGCTTCTCGCGCGTCGAACTACACAAAATGATTGCAGGAAAGCGTAAACTGCACTTAATTATAGTGGACACTTAGTGCCTAATTGTAGATCTTTACTTTTTTATACATCAATGTGGCCCCAGCATGTATTTTTAAAGCAACTTACTTTGTGTTCCAGTGAGTGTCGTGACACAGTGTAACAGAATACTAGCAAGGTATTCATCAAGGAATTGAGCTAATTATCGAAATTAGTAACAACAGGTTAATTTGCGTAGTCTGGATATGTAGTACAATGCTGGCTGTTGTTAGCAATAAAAATAACAATAGGGTAATCTACTACTATTAATAAATAGATTCAATGACTCACCACGCGTCTGGAGAGGCGGCGCACGCTAGTGTAGGTCTTTTACCTGCTGACATGAGCACTTCCACATCAAATATTAAGGCATCATCGGAAGGACAAGGCACTATTTCTTGGGTTGTACCAATGTATTTAGTCCAACCAGCCGATTTTGACCAATTCTGCAATATTGAAAGTCAGTATTGTGATTGCAAAGCTGTTAAAAGAAGATTTTAAATGTGAAACATCTAATGCGGAGGGAGGGTAAAATCGGCTGTTAGCGTGGCGATGCTGTTATTTTACTTGTCCCGTTCAAATCTTGCAAATTAAATTTGACACACTTGCCGGTTTCCGATTGTGTTGAAATTTTACACGCATATGTATATCGCGTGACAATGCAATATTATGATGACATGGATCTGATCTGATGATGGAGCTGGAAGGTGGACATAGGAACTCTATAATGAAAGGGCGCAACCCCATCGAGTTTGGACTTGTTTGATTCGTCTTGATGAGTACAAAGTCTTTAGATGGTATACAGGGTCTGATGATGGAGCTAGAAGGTGGCCATAGCAACTCCGCTATAAAACGACATACTCGTAATTCCATCGAGTTTGGGCTCGTATGATTCGTCTTGACGAGTACTTTGTCTCTAGATGGTATCCAGGGTCTAATGATGGAGCTGGAAGGTGGCGCGAAACGCTAATTAAATGGCGCAACTCCATCGAGTTAGGGATCGTTTGAAGTGTCTTGACTAGTACTCCAGTCCTAGATGATATCGAGGGTCTGATGATGGAGCTGAAAGGTGGCCACAGTAACTCTGTAATGAAATGACGCAACCCCATCGAGTTTGGAATCGTTTAATTCGTCTTGACGAGTACTTTTTTTTAGATGGTATACAGGGTCTGATGATGGAGATAGAAGGTGGCCATAGGAATTCCGTTATAAAACGACATAATTCCGTCGATTTTGTCTTGACGAGTACTTTGTCTCTAGATGGTATCTAGGGTCTGATAATGGAGCTGTAAGATGGCCACAGTAACTCTGTAATGAAACGACCCAAACCCATCGAGTTTATACTCGTTTTATCCGTCTTAAGGAGTACTTTGTCAAGTTATGATCATTTTATTTCTACAAAATAATGTCGATGTTTTCACATCTGGTAGACGTGGTAGACGGTCGTTTTTTTTTTCGTTTTGTCCGTGTAGTGACGGACCAAGAATACAAGTGTCACCACCCCATTCTTTTCCACGGGTGTCGTATGAGGCGACTAAGGGAAGTAAGCAATTATCATCCATTGCATGAATGGTGGTAGGGGTGGGTACCAAGTGGGAGTACTCACTTGGTATCGGGCCCGAGCGGGTTGGTACCACCATCTCCCGTTTGACCGGCCATGAAGCACAACGTTGCGTTTTGGCTGTAGCAGGAGATTGTGAGCAGCGGCTTGACAATATTCTCGGTATAGTTCAGTCTATGAGCGACGGTTACCATTTACCATCAGATGGGCCGTGGGTCGTCTGCCACTACAAGCCGTAAAAAAAAATACATTGGTAAAATAATAAAAATAAAATAATAAAAAATATAATAAAATACAGTCTTTTTGGTAAAATAGTTTTTATTATACTATGCAGGTATAACTTAATACCAAAAACCTCTACCAAAGATACGATCCCCCAGCTATTTGTTGCAACATATAACGTGCGAACCCTATCATCATACGAAAGACTTATTGAATTAGAAGAAGCATTAAACGATATAAAATATGACATATTAGGGATATCCGAAATGAGACGAATGGGATATAAAACCATAGAGTACAAGAAATTTACGCTTTGTCACTTTGGCCAAACGCCTGGTAAATACGGCGTCGGTTTTATAATAAACAACAATTCCATGAAACAATTCATAGAGAGCTTTATATATAGTATAACTGAACGTGTAGCGATACTAAATCTCAATATTCAAGGCTACAAAATAACCATTATTCAAGTCTATGCACCAACAGATGCGGCAAACGAGGATGAGGTTGATAATTTCTACACCACATTACATAGAGCTATGGAAACTTCACACAGTAATCTTATATTAATGGGAGACTTTAATGCAAAAATTGGAAATGCAAAAACAGAAGAGTACCAAGCTGTGAAAAAACACGGATACGGCATGAGAAATAAAAGAGATCAGAGATTGGTCGATTTCGATCTTGAAAACCATTTAACAATCATCAATACATGCTTCAATAAAAAAGAGAGCCGCAGATGGACTTGGCAGTCCCCTAATGGTCAAAATAAAAACGAAATTGATTTTATTATGTCAAACCGACCCAAAATATTTCAAGATATAGGTACATTAACCATTAACTATCCATCAGACCATAGACCAATCAGAGCCTCAATAAAAATCCTCAAAAAAAAAGATAAGTAGAGTAAAATTCACCAGAAAACAAGAATGTCAACTGATTAACGAGGATGAGGTAAAAATATACATGGAAAATTTATTATCCACACTGCCTGACTCTTCTAATCGACAGAAAGAAATTTCAGTACAGACTCACTACGACCGAATAGTATAGGCCATCAACCAAAGTCTACGACAAGCCCATAAGAAGAACCAAGACCTCAACCACCATAAAATACTATCATCGCGAACTCTAACGCTTCTAGAAAGAAGAAGAGAAATACAAAACACTACAGTAATTACCAGAACTATGAAAGCTGAATTATCTGCACTGTCTTATACAGTGCAAGCTGGTTAATAAATATATTAGGAGAGACTACTTAAAATACAGACTAAACACCATAGAAAAGCACATGCAACAATCGGGAAGCATAAAAAAAGGATTTAAAGAGCTCAGAACTAACAAACCGTGGATAGGAAGTCTGAAAAGGTCACATAAGACTCTACTCGTAATAGGAAGGATCTTATGACGGTTGCAACTGACTTTTACACAAAACTCTATACATGTAGCGACACAACACACATCAATACTAGTCCGCGTTGTAATAACGACACCACAAGCGCAAACAACATCAACCCAATCAGGGAGCTGGAAATTACAGAAGCGATAAAAAATCTAAAATTAGAAAAAAGTCCAGGTAGCGACTATATCACAAATGAAGCCTTAAAAACAGCTTCTACCATCTTAACGGTACCCCTGACAAACTTGTGCAACCACATTCTAGAAACTGAAGAAACACCACGACAATGGTCTGAATCGAACATCAACCTTATCTATAAAAAGGTGATCCAAATGATATTGAAAACTATCAACCGATAAGTTTACTACCGTGCATATACAAGCTTTTTTCCTCAATCATAAACAAAAGATTAAACCCTATACTAGAAGCGAGGCAACCTGTTGAACAAGCAGGCTTCAGGAAGGGTTTTTCAACAATTGATCATATACATACGTTGGAGATTATAATAGAAAAATATCAAGAAAGAAGGAGACCACTCTACATAGCATATATCGACTATCATAAAGCTTAGCGGGTATACGAAACTTTAACAGCCCATGGAGTAGACAAAAATACATACAAGTTCTTAAAAGTATCTACAACAATAACAAGAGTAGAGTTCAACTAGAAACAGCCGGTCCGTTGTTCCCTGTGAAAAGAGGGGTCGGACAAGGGGACCCACTGTCCCCGAAATTATTTATAGCTACTCTAGAATCTATTATCAGTCAACTAGAGTGGAAAAAATACGGCATACAAATTAATTATACACACCTAAGCCACCTACGATTTGCTGATGATCTGGTGTTGCTATCAGAGACATGGCAAAAATTACAAATTATGATAGAGTCATTAAATGAAGCTAGTAAAATAGTAGGATTAGAAATGAACCTATCAAAAACAATGCTCATGACTAATAGTACCAAAAACCCTATATCCATCGGAGGAAAACTACTTAAATATAAAGATAAATATATATACCTCGGCAAGCAAATTAGTTTCGACCGAAGAAACAACGAGTGGGAAGTAGAACGGAGAACACAACTAACTTGGAATAAATATTGGGGTCTAAAGGATATATTTAAAAGTAACATGGCCATAAACATTAAAACCAAAGTTGCAAATTCCTGCCTACTACCATGCTTAACATATGCCTACCAAACGTAGAAGTTTAACCATAAGGTTATAAATAAAATAATAGCGTGCCAGAGAGGAATAGAGCGCAGCATGATGAATATAAGGAAAATGCAAAGAATACGCCACACAAAAATTCGTAGCGCTACGAAAGCTACAGATGCTCTGGTACATGCCTTATCTTTAAAATGGAAGTGGGCTGGACACATATCTCGTCTTCAAGACCGAAGATGGACGAAAATAGTGACCGCGTGGAAAGGACCAACTGGAAAAAGGAGAAAAGGAAGACCTCATGCTAGATAGGAAGATGATATTAAAAAGGTAACTGGTCCCAACTGGCTTGAAATAGCCAAATCCAGGGAAGACTGGATAGCTTTGGCGGAGGCCTATACCCGTAAAGGGGTTCTTGCAGTTATTTAATAATGGAAATACATTTAGATATTTTTATATATATTTTTAGCATTTGACATGCTTAACACATTTTTCACTTTGTGTTTAATGGAAATACATACAAGTAAAGATATTTATTTAAAAAACAAACTATATCTAAGTACTTAGAGTTAGGTTAAATATTAATTTAGTAACTAGAAGAAAAAATATATATAAGTGGTAATAATTAGAAATATAATTGTATACCTTAATAACATTAGTTACTCAACATAAAAATAGTGTACAAACATTAAAATAAGTAATTACAAATATTTTTTTAGAAATTAGTTTTATTTGTGTTGTTTTATTGAAATTAGTTTTAATTATTATTATTAGTCTAAGCATCAACATGATTTTGTGTATTCTTGTTACTGCAAAGAAATAAAAAGGCTTTTTATTTTATTATTTATTTATACTATGCAGGTGGCAACAAGCATACGGCCTACGTGATAATGAGCAGTTACCGTACCCTTAAGACGCAGGCAACACCAGAGGCATCACTCACGCATCGCCAAGCTGACGAACGGAATAGGATGTGGAGAGGAAGGATAGTATGGAGAGGATGGAGGAAAATAAGGGCTTTGGGCCTCCAGCACTAACACTCACCATACGAAACACTACAGTGACAGTTGTTTCACGCTGATATTCTGTGAGGGTGGTATTCCCCCGATCAAGCCGGCTCATTCATGCCAGGACAAGCAACGCTCTACAACCAAAATAACCGTGTCGAAAACATTAGTAACAGGGAATTTGCAATTGAGCCCGGTAGCCATTTACCTGCTTCTATGGGACTTACATTATACAGGTAAAATGTAAGTCTTACATCTATGCTTCCACCTTCCGAAAAACAATGAAACTATGAATGTAATACTCATTATTTTGTCAGACAAGGTTAAAATATAAAAAATATTCTGCCTTGTGGCAGTTTTTTTTTAAATACCTTTGGCATTGGTGGTAACTTACAGCTTGCCAACCTCTTCAAAAGTTCACGGTATGGGGCACATTGCTTTTCTCCTATATTGTAAAAGTGTTCCTCTATATCAACCCCTTCGAGTTTAGGCAGTTTTAGCTGGACATCAGGTAAGTGACTGCACTTCTTGTAGTCAATTCCATGTTTTAGGAGACTGTTTTGACACCTGAAAATACCTTTTTATATAGTATGAGGGTGCCAAACAAGCATATGCCTCATCTATAATTAGTAAGTGGCTAGGGTAGCCTATAGATACCCAGGGAGGTGGCCAGGTGGCAGGGCGATTCCCGCCGAGCTGCCATGGCCAGATGGAGGGCACGGCTGGAGGCGACCCGGGCCGGTGTTTGGACCGTAGGGGCGCTCCAGTAGGTGCTGGAGGAGTGGGCGGGGCGACGGCACGGAGTCCTTACCTTCCGACTGGTGCAGGTGCTGTCGGGGCACGGTTGCTTCGGCAGATATCTGCACATAGTCGCAAGGAGGGAGGCGACTCCGGGCTGTCACCACTGCGGCTGTGACGAGGACACGGCGCGGCACACGCTCGAGTCGTGCCCGGCTTGGGCCGAGCAGCGCCGTGAACTCGTCGCGGAAATAGGGGGAGACCTCTCGCTGCCGAGCGTCGTCAGAGCGATGCTTGGCGGCGGCAGGAATTGGGCCGCGGTCGCTGCCTTCTGCGTGGAGGTTATCTCGCGGAAGGAAGCGGCGGAGAGGGCTAGGGAGGCGGATTTTTCCGCTGACCCAAACCGCCGGCAGCAACCGGGGCGGCGCAGGCGCAGGTACTTGCGCCTCATGCCGCCCTAGCTGAGGCTGCGGGTGGATGGACCGGGGAACGTCCGCCACCCGCAAGGCCTCCGGCGAAGGTGCGACGCTCCTCTGCGGATGCGTCGCTCAGTAGAAGGTACCCGAAAGGGTAAGCCGCCGGCGGACCACCGAAGGGATGTAACATATTTAAAAAAAAAAGAAGAAAGGGTCTGAGATACAACCTGATAACAAAGGAACTACCGAAAAAGGCAGTAGTTTACTTGACCTTCTTATATAACGTAATTTTGAGACTACAATACTTCCCCTGACTAAATAATGATCCATAAGGCAGGTAAAACACCAAATGAATTTGAATCCTATCGGCCGATTAGCCTTCTGCAAATTGTACCCAAGGTCCCCAATAAAATTATTTTGCAGAGTACTCCCTATTCTGACTAAAGACAAAATACTACCTGATCAAATTGGGTTTTTGACAATACCACTCAACAATCAAATAAGTCCATTGGGTGGTGATTGGGTATAAAATTAGCGAATCCTTAGAAAATAAGGAGTATTGCGCTTCAACATTTCTTGATTTCAGGATTTTGATAAGGTTTGGTATGAGAGTCTTCTTTATAAGATAAAGACATACCTATGGTATAACTACCACATGCTGCTGCAGTATTATCTATCACAAGATATTCCTTGTCTAGTTGGGAGAAAAGTCAGACTTCCATAACATTAAAGCAGGTGTCTCGCAGGGATCCGTGCTGGGTCCAGTATTATTTGTACACAATCGTTATAGCAGACCCTCCAATAGTAACAGGAGTCATCACAGCTACCTTCGCTGATGACATTGCATTAATAATGAGTACCAACAGTCCCGCTATTGCATTTCTTACCCTACAAAAAAGGGCTGGACGAAATAAATAAGTGTTTGAATAGATGGAAAATTAAAGAAAATGCATCCAAATCCCTTCAAATAACATTCACTTTAAAAAGGGGAGATTGCCCATTGGTACACCTTAGAGATGTTAGTGTCTATGATTTTCTTTAAAAGAAAATCAAGTTTAAATGGGTTGTTATGGTGTTGTTTTGCTATATAATGGGTCTGATGATATAATTTGGTGTAACTTTTACTGTGAGTTTTTAGTTAGATTGTATGTGTTTGAAGAAATATTTTATTTTATATGTTTGTAAGAAGAGAATATAATGATGAAGACCGATTAAATATGTTTATTTTTGTTCAGTTTCAGAAGATTTTTTCCCCTCAATAAGAAGACATAACTCACTTCCCCACTGACAGAGTTAAATATCTCGGCCTCCATTTGGACCACAGACTGACCTGGAAAAATCATGTTAAATCCAAAAGAGATGAACTTTACCTAAAAAAAACCCTGACCAGTCTGTAAAGTTGGTTTACGGACAATAACTTTATGTGACAACGTCATATATGTTTTCTGAGAGTTTCACAAACAATGCTACGGTCACCATACATTTTTCAGAATGTGACACTTTTTCTTGCATGCTGCTGGCATTCATTGATTTATAAGATGTTATCACGTCAATATAGAACCATACTCTGGCTGCTAGGACACAACAGCAAATTGTCAACAGGCTCCAAATCTACAAAATGCTATGAAAACCAGTGTGGATGTGCAGGATACAAGTCTAGGGAAGTGCAACTGGAATATTGCCATATTGCAATGAACACAATATATTTTTGCACACCATATACAATATTCCCTGGTTCATTACAAACTGTGAAAAACATGCCAACCTACAAAGGGCCACAGTGAAAAAGAAAATTAACTGCTTCAAAAATTTACCAAAAATCACATGTCCTTCACCCTAATCAACTGGCAACCCAACTTCAAAGCCAAACACATCCTAGGCGCCTGAAGAGGCATGATGTACTACAGCTGTACGAGAGGGTGTAGCACCCTAATATCAAGAGTAGTGCCCTACTACTTTTCTTAACTACTTTGCAAAAAATTAAGTAAAAAAGCTAAGAATATTATATTTCCTTTATTAAACTAAAGTACTATAGGATATTCCCTTGCCTATTTTTATACATTTTTTACATGAGAACGTATTTTTTTAATGGGCCCCAACAGAAATGATAACATTAATAAAAAAATATATATGTTGTTCACCTTTTCAGAACGACAGGGTCTACCGTTTGACTAGGGCTTTTAAATAACTGTTCATATATATTCTTAGAAATCATTTGTATGTTAACCGAATTAACTCTAAATTCTTCTGAATTGGATATCAAATTATTAGGATTTGTACTGGAAAGCTTTTCTTTTTTGAGGTTATCATACTTTTCTCCATTTTCCGTTTTAATGATTACTACTTCACTAGACGGTAACATATCACAATAAAACCTATAACTAGATATGTATGATCTCATTACGCTCCTACGTATATACAATTTTGAACTTTTCATAGCGTAACTTTACCACACTATTATTATTTACAAAACAAAACAAATATTCCCTTCGCAGGCTGTCAGTGTCACTGTCTGTGTCTGACACCTGGCTGACACTGACAAAGAACATTAATTTTTTAGGGTTCCGTATCCGAAGGATCAAATCGGGACCCTATTACTAAGACTTCCCTGTCTGTCTGTCTGTCCGTTCGTCTGTCACCAGGCTATATCTCAAGAACGGCGATAGCTAGACAGTTGAAATTTTCACAAATGATGTATTTCTGTTGCCGCTATAACAACAAATACTAAAAACAAAAAATAATAATATTTAATTTTTTATAATAATAATATTTAATTTTTTTCCCATACAACGACTGTCTGTCCGCCCGTCTGTCACCAGGCTGTATCTCAAAAACGACGATAGCTAGACAGTTGAAAGAAGGATGCTCACTTTCCATAAATTTGATGACCTGTCATTCTGTTTTTGTGTTAGGCGATGTTCAATGATATTTTGTGTATTAAATTAACTATTGGCATTTCTTAAAACCACTGTGTGAGTATTTAATTATTTCGTAATCTGGAAACAATGTAATAGTGAAAACAATATCCGAGGTTATATCTATAATTTACTTACTGTCAAACACGTAGTCTCTCAAATTCTGAATTAGGGTTTCCAATCTACGACAAAAAAACAATCTTTCGTATCGATTCGAAGCTTAGCCTCTAAGATCGATGTAGGTAAAATATTGAATTCATGAGATCGATCTGTTGCAAATTGATCGTTTCTCATAATATAGTCGGAATTATAATTCGATTCCACATTTGACATTAGCTACTGTCATTTTGTAAAATAATGATACCACATATTAATAGTGTAGTGATGAACATAAAAATCGATAAACAATCGCGTTTTATGTTTTGGTAATCATAATATTGGTGTGCCAATTAAATACTAAATTATTGATTTTTATTTAAATAAATACATAATTAAACACGAAGTGAAAAATGTGAAATCGAAAATAACAGTCAGGAGCAGGATTTGAACCTGCATCTCCTGGATACCGTCCAGATGCTTTACCAATTCAGCCATCCTGACAATTGCTCCTGACTGCTAATTTCGATAACACATCACACCTAACGTCTTTGGGTGACGCCTGCGCCATCCGTCGGAAGTATTTTCATACATTATACCGACCAGGTAAACTTAATTTTACAATTAAGATTTTTACCTAATAATGACGCAAACCCTATAAATATTTAGATATTTTTATATATATTTTTAGCATTTGACATGCTTAGCACTATACATTAAACACAAAGTGAAATATGTGAAATCGAAAATAACAGTCAGGAGCAGGATTTGTACCTGCATCTCCTGGATACCGTCCAGATGCTTTACCAATTCAGCCATCCTGACAATTGATTGAAATGATATAATAACATGGCGCCAGCGTTACTTGCGATCTATATGTCAGTTTCGACGAGAAGCGAGACATATATATTATCAAGATGAAACTTGGGTTAACGCAGGTAAGGCTAACATTTTGAATTTATATACATTTTACATTAAATTTAATAGTAATATTGAATGTTCATGTACTATATTTATTTTTAGGTCAGTGTAAAAAAAACTTGGAAAAAAAGTCACATCATCTCGGCAAGCGTTTTTGGAGGGACTGACCACTGGATTAAAAAATCCATCTAGAAAAGGCAAACATCTCATAATTAGCCATATAGGTAGTGAAGAAGGCTTCCTGGAAGAGGGGCTCATGATTTTTGAAACAAAGAAAAATTGTGTAGATTACCATGATGAGATGAATGCAGTTTGTTTTGAGGAGTGGTTCGCTGGAGTCTTACCATAATTAAGACCAAACTCAATTGTGGTGATGGATAGTGCACCTTACCACTCCCGAAAATTGGAAACGGCACCAAAAACGAGCTGGAAAAAAGCTGCAATTCAAGACTGGCTTTTAAATAAAAATATTCATTACGAACCAGATATGGTTAAAGCTACGCTTTTAAAACTGATTCCACATATCGAGTCTTTTAATAAGTACGCTGTAGACGAAATGGCAGCACAACATGGGATCACGGTTTTAAGACTACCCCCTTACCATTGCGAGCTGAACCCTATCGAATTGATATGGGCGCAGGTAAAGGGGCATGTAGCTCAAAATAATAAAACCTTCAAATTGACAGACGTGAGAAATTTATTTGAGGAACGCATTCAAAAAATTACGGCTACCGAATGGTCTAAATGCGTATCCCATGTTGTCAAAGAAGAGGAAAAAATGAGTAGGCTAGATATGTTTATTGATAATATCACAGACACATTTATAATAAATGTTACAGAAAGTGACAGCGATAGCGATAGCGATGACGGTGACGATTTATAAAATAAAATATTACCATAATACATCTATTTGTTTTATTTCTCATGTTCCTTCATGTACACATTTTTTATTTATTTCACACACAATTATTAAAGAAAACTCTCAGATCCTTAATAAAATTAATCGTCATAACTAAATTATCCGTTCAGAAATATTTAATTTCCTGATATACTTAGTTTCTATTAAAGTAGTAGTTGTTTAGATATACTACTATAAACGAGAGGAATCGATCCGGAAATATTCCATTTCCCTATCGAATAATTTCGCAACGTCACTATTTAGTACTTGAAATAACGTTGCAACACTGCAATTGTCAAATCTGGAATCGAATTAAAATTCCGACTATAGTCAATTTTTAAAATCTAAAAGGGATCTAAAAGATCGATATTTGATAAAATTGAATAGAGATCGGAATCCCTACTCTCAATATTCTCAGTAGGACCATTACATAAAATTCTTAGCGGATTTGCTATTTCAGACCTCCCTTTGCTGATCTGTGGAGCAGGTCTAACCGAAACATGTCTACCCAATAATAACCTTGTGTTATGTTTATAGATAATATACTAATGTAAGAGATTATGTTCCCAGCTATACTAGTTCTAGGGAGTTGGATTTCCCTCCTGACAAAATATGGATGCTTTTTTCATTTTTTGATTGTTAATAAAAGAGTTGGGTGAGAAGGTACCTAACTAAAGTGTGCGACGACCAATATAGTTCCCTGAATTTATACCTTTTGAAGACTAGGCCTGAAAAAATATACCTAACCACACACCCCGTCGTTAGAGACAACGAACAGGGTAGTATAGGGCCCTCACCCACTAAATAAATCCACCCTGTATCGTCTCTCCACCTGCAGTGTCGGACAACTGGATCTGTGTGACATTATTTCAGTGGTCCGCTCGCACTCAACTTACACCTACACAAATCTAATAGAAAAGAAGTGAAAATGAAATACATATTTATTCCACACATTTTATTTCATAAGAAATCTTCCCTGACTACAATATTGTTCAAAATGCTACTGGAGCAAATATATTATTTTCCCCATTTTTTTTTGCCCATCCAAGAAACCACACCAGAATCATGACCCATGACCCATGAACCCACAGTGTGAAGTCTTACTAGGGAGCTGCAGCAATATTCGCTTATGCGACTCTACTGTTAAACCATTATTGATTAAAATATAGACATAATATTGCCAACGGCTGATATGCCTTGATTTAATTTTTTCCCTCTAATAAATGTATTTCCCCCCCTTGTTCTTAAATTTAAATCGTAACAATCTATAATCTCTTTTAATGTAGCCATTGACCACCTCTACCACCCATCTGCATATTGTGACACATCTACTTCTATTTACCTGGGCAGTAGTTAATTGGTGTTCACCTTCACCAAGCGTCTATGTAAATATATAAACATAAATCTTGTAATTGTGTTGTCCTTGAGACCCCTTTCTAGAATAAATATGTAATTTTGTTCAAAATATTTTTGTTTGTTGAATGAGGAATATCAATTGTTAAATAATGATTTCATTATCTCTGCATCTGACATGGTAGCTTTATAGGGGCCAAAACAGTATAAAATATAACTATCACATGGTTCAAGTAGATTTTCATATTTATGGAGAGAATATGAATTCTTGTGGAACATGTTGTTGCTACTTTTATTTAAGTAAATGTATGTTCCATCACAGATGATGATAGTATAGTGTGTAAGTTCTCTGCATTATATGTCCGCATTAGGAATATTTAAATTATGCTAAAGTAATTCTTCCCTGGGTTTATGATCTAATCCCAAGTTTCTTGGTTGACGTGGTGCTGTTATGTTTTCAACTATCTGAATTATCTCTGCAGTAGTAGTACTTGTAGGCCAATGATCGTCCACACAACAAGAAGACTTCCATATGACCGCAACAAGATGGCCCTGCGCACTAGTTTGGATCTTCATGTAGCTATTTACAGCTTGCATAGCTGTATGAAAACAAGCCTCACAAAGATAATCCTCTTTAGTAATCTAAAACAAAATGTGTAAATGACATTATAGATATAAAAAACACAAGGGAAATTGCTTTAAGACAGGATGCGAATTTGAAGTGACTTACTTACTTACTTATCATCTCACCATCTCCGTTGTGGGCCAGGCAGAGAGAACAGAGTGCAAAAAGGCTCTATTCTTGCATACATTTCTCGCTTCCTCAACATTAATAATACATTAATAATTCTGACATTACCTTCCTTCAATAGATGACCGATTTAGTCTAGGTAAGTGAGTCTCGGTCCCCCCTGTTCCTACATCCTTCCACTTTCGTATTGCATTTCTTCTTACACCAGTCGCTTGTCCGACATTCTTACCACATGTCTGAATCATTGGAGTATCCCTTCCACATATTTACACCAATACCCTCTTTCATACCTACTCGCTTTGAAGTCACTTACTTGCTATACCAAATGTTGCACAGTTCAAGTATTATGTAGGTACATACCTATGTACATAAAAAGACATATATTATTTTCATTTCTCTTTCCATTCAGGGTTTGCAGTACCTATGCAGTTAATAACAAGTTTTTTAATAAGCCATTGCCCAGTTATTATGAACTTGATTGTTATAACAGTCATTAATGTTTCGTTTAGTTATGTATTATGTTTCTGAATTCAATATGCCTTTAGACACAAAATATAACAAAAGACAATAAAACTTCGGTAGAAAGCAGTTTTAATTACTGTAAAAACATTAAACTTACTATGACAGGAGATATCCAGTTGCTGATTTAATTAAACTGATTAACTTATATTTTGGTCGCTGACGAGATGGCGGCTTTGTGTATTCGATGAATTCACACATATATTGCAATTGACGCATTGTAGGTATCCGCTTCGACATCAGGGGAAAGAACCCCGTCAGAACGCTCAAACATCGGAGCAAAAACAAACGAAGGACTGCAACCTGCAATGCAATATTATGCCATGAAAAGATTTTATTTTTAATAATTAGCTACCTTTATTTAACGGCCGATTCTCTGGCTCATTGGAGCAGTGCGTTTAGTTGGCATAGCATCACGCCTGTATGCCCGAAGGGGTAGGCAGAGGTTTATTAAATACCCACGGTTCACCAGCTATGTTTAAGTCCCACGTAATAGGGAGCGAGCCTATTGCCGTACATTGCCTAGAATTTTTCTTTTTACGAAAAAGCTCATAACACTGCCCGACCCGGGGATCGAAGCCGTGACCTCATGATCAGCATTCGCACACACTACCGCTGCACCACCGAGGCTGCTTTTTTATTTTTTTTATTGCTTGTAGTGGCAGACGAGCCACGGCCCATCTGATGGTAAATGGTAACCGTCGCTCATGGACTTAATTATACTGAGAGATTGTCAAGCCGCTGCAGCTCACCATTTCATTTCACCAATATGAAATGAAAGAATAAACGGCTATCTCCTGCTACAGCCAAAACGCAACGATGTGCTTCATGACCGGTCACACTGGAGATGGTGGTACCAACCCGCTCGGGCCCGATACCAAGTGAGTACTCCCACTCGGTACCCGGCCCTACCACCAGTCATGCAATGGATGATAATTGCTTACTTCCCTTAGTCGCCTCATACGACACCCGTGGGAAAGAATGGGGTGGTGACACTTGTATTCTTAGTCCATCACACGAAAAGAGAGAGTTTAGTTGGCGTACCCATATTATATGTATATGGGTACGCCAATCTTTCTTCACGGTCTTCGGACTCTCGCTGTTTTCTATTTCTTTCTCTACTGTGCTTAGGAGCTCATATTTATAATTTTCAAAAAAAATGCCTCGTTTAGAGGTGAAACACGTGTCGAATTTATGTTCGGATTTTTGCGGAATATTGCAATATTGTGGTTCTGAGAGTTCTACCGTATCGCATGGTTGTGTCGCGTTGGTGAGTTTTTTGTCATTATCGTGCATGCTACTTTGCTATTATCACATTCTCCTCTATCTGTGAGAGTGCGGATTGGCAATCTTAGGTTATTCTGTCCAAAGATAACCGGGATTGACAATCCGTGGGTGAGTGGTGGGCTCTCCTCCTAAAATCCATTCTATAATAGTAACAATGGACTTCCGCCAAATGTCGCCTCATTCAATTAATTATCTTAAACTCAGTTTCATTTGAACTAAATATTTGTACGAAGTTTCGGGCAACGAGGTACCAGAATCTATAATGATTTTAAGTAGATCATCGTATAGCTACCTACATTAATAGGCATTATAGATTATAGAATTTATCCCTGCAATTAGCGACGCTGGCAAGGGCCACTATAAATGTCACTACCCAACACAAATAATGAGATGTTTTGTTACGCTGACTATGATTCTAACTGTAAGATTCGTAAAAGCACCGACCAACCAATATTAACTCATTCTTTAACTTATGTCGAAATTGACTGCTAAATACCTACCTAAAATACTGAGCTCGTTTTTGTAGATGGCGATATGAACACTGAAAGTTACATTGAAGATGTTATGTACGCACGGGATACAAGTGAAACCAATGACAGCTAGTAGCACACTGTTTATTAGTTGTTTAATCGAGAGGGACGCAGCCCACATACACACATATATATATACACTAGATATAGGGACCATACACAACATTCCCTCCCCTTTATTTGACAATTTATAACACTTTTAGAAAAATGGCCCATAATTAACCTTAGGGATGTTCCGCAGCAGTCTGTTAGAGTAAGAACATCTGGAGACAGGCTCTGACAGTGTCTCACTCTGGCGCGTACCCCCCTCTGCGGGGGCTTGCCCTGAACATTCAGCTGTTGGTGTCTCACTCTGACCCCCATCTAATTCACCGGAATAGAAATGTTGATGCTGTTGTGAAACATTACCTTTATACATTATAATTTGATTCTTATGTTTTTTTGTGTAACATAAAGAATTCGAATCTTGAATTATGTATAACACTTTCCCTAGTCTTTTCTTAACAATACGCTTACACCAGTTAAATTTTAGGTTATTCCCATATTTTTTGTACAGTATCTTATCCCCAGGTTTAAATGTTTGTTTGTTCTTTCCTCCACGGAACTTAATTTGCGAACACTGTTGATGTTTAACATTGTTAGCGGGGGACGTGAGAGAGGCTAAAGGTATTTTTGGACTAAATAAATCTAATCGTGACCTCAATTTCCGACCAAAAACCAACTCAGCCGGAGAGAACCCTGTGACAGAATGCACACTATTCCTGTAGTCGAAAAGGTATTTTAAAATATTTAAATTAGTGTTACGTTTGTTATGCGAAGAAATAATACTAGATTTTATACCTTTTTTTACGATTTTTACGAAGCTTTCCGCTTGCCCATTGCTTGCTGGGTTGTAGGCCGGTGATGTTAAATGGTTAATGCCGTTTAGCGTGCAAAAGTCTCTGAATTCGCTAGAAGTGAATGCGGTACCATTATCACTGACAATAGTATGTGGTAGGCCGTACTTGGACATGTAATCATATAGTTTCTCTATAACCTTTGCTGAAGTTGTAGACATACTAACGTCATACACATCTGCCCATTTGCTGTATGCGTCTACAATTACTAAAAACATTTTATTATTTAAAGGACCTAGGAAATCAATATGTAATCTATAGAATGGAACAGACGGGTATGGCCACGGAGACAGCGGCGCTCGCGCCGGCGACGGGCGCAGCTGTTGGCAAACATCACACGCGTTAATCATATTTTCCAAAGCCGCGTCTATCCCCGGAAACCACAATCGAGATCTAGCCTCCGCTTTGGTTTTTACGATTCCCAAATGTGATTTATGTAATTCTTGCAAAACTTTAGTGCGTAGTGTTTCAGGAATTATCACCTTATGGCCTCTCATAACACATCCATTCTCGTGTGATAATTGTGTCCTACATAAATAGTATGGCTTTAGTCTTAAATCCGATAATAATTTTCTAGGCCAACCATTGTATAAGTAGTTAATTACTCTCGCTAGAACCACATCTCTGGCAGTCTCCGTGCGCAACTCGTCCAAAGTCACCGGCTTACCACCATCGACAACAAAATTAACATAAGAATATGTTGCACCATAATATGTTGATCGACAAGCGCGGGCACGCACGCCTCGCTCCGCGCCTCACCCCGCTCCCGGGTGGTACCACCGCTCGCTCGGGATAAATAGTCTGCACTATTATCGGCACTCCGTACATACTCGATTACATAATTGTATGCACTTAAAAACATTGCATATCTTTGGAGTCTATTAGCAGACACTTCTGGTATTCCCTTGTTTGGCCCAAAAATAGTAATCAGAGGTTTATGATCAGAACGTAATATAAAGGGTTCTGATCTCCCATATAAATACTGATGAAAGCGTTTCACTCCAAATATGATTGCCGTTGCTTCCTTCTGTATTTGCGAGTATCGCTTTTCCGCGGAACTTAATGCGCGGGACGCGAAGGATATTGGTTGTTCTAACCCGTCACTGCCTATCTGAGATAAAATTGCGTCTAGACCGTATGGCGAAGCATCTACGGTCAAAATTACTTTAGAGTTGGTATTGAAATGGGCTAAAACTTGTTCTGAAGTCAAATATTTTTTTATTCCCTTAAATGCATTCTTATGAATGAATGTCCAGTGCCACTTCGCCCCTTTCTTTAATAATTCATACAATGGACTGAGTATACTAGACGCTCGAGGAACAAAATTCCTATAGTAATTAACTAGTCCTAAGAAAGACTGCAGGGTGTTTACATTAGTAGGTACTGGAGCGTCTACAATTGCCTTCACTTTTAACGGATTTTTTTTTTAGTCCGTTCTTACTAATTATATAACCTAAATAATTTATTTCATCTTTAAAAAATTCACATTTATTCTTTTGTAGTGTTAGTCCCGCATCCTGAAGCCTCTTGAGAACTACCTGTAGCTTTTTTAAATGTAAATCATACGACTGAGCTGTAATTAGCACATCGTCCAACAGGCATAACACGCCATCTAATCCCGAAAAAATTGTCTCCATAGCGCGCTGAAAAATAGACGGAGCGCTTGTCAGACCGAATACTAGGCGCGTGTATTTAAATAATCCTCGGTGTGTGTTAATGCAGGTTATGTTTTGTGAATCCTCATCGAGTAAAAACTGATTATACGCGTTCGATAAATCGATTTTCGAAAATTGTTGTCCCCCATGTAATTTTGAAAACAATTCGTGAACTGTTGGTAATTTTTCTACTACTAACTGTTTATTGATAGTCACAGAATAGTCGGCACATAACCTCACTGAACCATCACGTTTGAGAACAGGCACAATGGGGGAGGCATAGTCCGAGTGTTGAACCGGCTTTAACACACCCATGAGCAGTAATCGTTCTATCTCCTTATCAACTTTGTCACGTAAACGCAAACGCGACGGGCCGTGCTTTAAAGAAGATAGGTGTTGCGTCACTTTTCAACTTTAATTGCACACGATAATTTTTAAAAGCACCCAGTTTATCCGAAAATATTTTAGGGAATTGCAATTGTAACATATCAACTATACTTTGGCTATCTTTAAGAAAATTAACTGAAGTGAATTTTAAATTGAATGTTGATAAAAAATCCCTACCTAGCAGGGGTGGACCGCCGTTACGTATTACAAAAACCTCAAGTGTATGTGTGCACTGTTGATATGTTACGGATAGTTGAACGTATCCCACACACTGTATTTTATTTCCCGTATAACTACAAAATCTTTTATCACACAATTTTAATGGTGTGTCTGAAAATAACTTATTATACGTACTTTCAGAGATAACTGTCACCGCTGAACCACTATCTATTTGAAAAAGTAATGGCTGACCATTCACTGTTACCGTTTCTGTCATAGGTTCTCCACGAGCTGAGCAAATGTTAAAGACTGACTTACCATCATCATCATCCTCACTCACCTCCCCCGTCGACATATAGTTTAGTTTATTGCACATTCTACGCAAATGATGCACTTGTTACATTTAAAGTTTGCGAACCGACACTGAGACGACTTATGATTATTGCGTCCACACACGGAACACTTTTCTTTCACGAAACTAACTGGTTTGGGCCTAGCTTTTGTGATTTTAAACACTTGCACCTGCTCCACGGGGTTAGGCATAGTGGCGGCCGCGCCTGCGCGCGCGCACCTGATACTTTCTGCTCGTTCCACCGCCTTCGTCAAGGTCAAGCTCTCTAAGTCTTGCGCGAATAGCATCTCCCGTTCCGGACCGGCTACCATACCCATCACGAACCGATCGCGCAGTGCTTCCTCTACGTTGCTGAAACCACAGTGCACGGTGAGCCCTCGCAGTCTTGCTGCCCATTGAGTATGTCTCGCCCGGCTGTTGGGTAGCTGCGTAAAAGTTGTGACGTTCACTGAAACCGCACCGTTTTGGGGTGAAATGGTTATCCAGTAACGTCACTAAATCCTCGAACGGCACCTCTTGTACGTCTTTGGGCAGCGCCAAATCCGCTGCCAGCTTGTAGGTACAATCGTTGAGTGCACTAAGCAGTATGGCTCGCCTTTTGTTTCCCGTCGAATCATTTCTTGCATCGATATGATTTGCGATGAACCATTGGGTTATACGGCCTTTATATGTCTTCCAATCATTGATATTATGATCAAATCTAGACAAAATTCCGAAAAATGCCTAGGCCATCTTATACAACGCTTTTTTATATTTCGCTTGTGGGTAGAACCTCGTCGCCACTGTTATGTACGCACGGGATACAAGTGAAACCAATGACAGCTAGTAGCACACTGTTTATTAGTTGTTTAATCGAGAGGGACGCAGCCCACATACACACATATATACACTAGATATAGGGACCATACACAACAGAAGATGTCCTCGGGCCTTATATTCACCCATTTACACAAAGTCTAGACTCAGATTTTACGCTGATGCATGACAATCCACGTTAGCCCTCAGCTCGAAGAACCAGAGAGTACTTGGCAATGGAAAACATCCAGGTATTACCGTGGCCTTGCACAATAGCCAGACCTCAATATCATCAATTCCCGCTCGCACTAAAGTTCTCTTTTTCCACATTTCACAAGTAAGCATGCTGAGCTTTTTCGTAAAAGAAAAATTCTCAGTAGCAGCCGAGTTTGGAAATGTGCCCGGTAGACGGCAATAGGCTCGCCCCCTATTACGTGGGGCTTAAACATAGCTGGCGAACCGTGGGTGTGTAATACACCTCTGCCTACCACTTCGGGGAATACAGGCGTGATGGTAAGTGTAGTAGCTGAGCATATCAAGTGCTAAAATGCAGATCAAAAATAATAAATTTATTTTTGCCCATTCATAATATTTTATTATAATATTCAGTCGGGATGGAAGGTACACCACTGATGTAGAGAGAAGAGTGAATGCGGGAAATAGTGTGAACGGAGCATTGGGTCAACTTCTCGGCAGCCACCACCTCAGCCAGAAGGCACGTGTCGCAATACACAACGCAGTGCTTGTCCCAACGTTATTATATGGAAGCGAGAGTTGGGTATGTAAAAAGGAGCATTCGTAACGACGACGTAAGAGAGCGAGTAGGTATGTAACAGAGCACTACTCAGCACTAGTGTAAAGATGCGAAAGGGAATGTTCCGATGGTTCGGACATGTGGAAAGAATGCCGGACGAGCGACTGGTTAATACATACAATACTAAAGTGGAAGGATGTAGGTACAGTGGGAGACCGAGACTGTCTTACCTAGGCCAAATCAGGCATGTATTTAAGGAAGGTGGAATCGAGTAGTCTCCAAAACTGGCGAGCGTCTAAGAGAATTATAAATTTTGAGGAAGCAAGAGAATATGTATGACGGAATAGGGCCCTTTGGCACTCTGTTCTCTCTGCCTACCCCGCAAGGGAGATGGCGTGATCATAAGTAAGTAAGTAATATTAGTAAGGTAGGTCTATGTCTGGCAGAAATACATGGTTATTTCAGGATTATTAATTTATTGTAATTAAATTGTCAAAACAAATACATAATACAACCTAATCACTTTTATATGCTTATATAATTAATGCAAAATAGCCAATTTGTAAATAATGTAATATGGTGCTGCTTATATCTATGGAATGTATTATCATCATTAATTAGTTCTTAATTGATAGTCTCCGTTTTGGGTGATGTACCTCACCCAAGGTAAAGCTTGGTAACCACTCTTTTCAATGATTTTCAGGTATCTGACCTGAATACCAGATGTTGTAAAGTATGGAATCTCAAATCTGACTTCAATCGGTGGTTTCCCATCAACTTCTTCACATTCAACTGAAGGTAGGCCAAAGTGGGCTCTCATTAAGTACTCCTTGCCTCCAGGGAATGATTTAATTGACCATGTGATAGCATTTTGTTCAGGAGTGTACTTCACACTACCTATAGTAGTTTTAAATTTTGGAGAGTCAGCATCAGCCGGGACAGGAATAATAATCTCAACATTGTTTGCAGTAGAACGCCTTTTGAACTGTGACTTTGCCTTGATCATATACTCAACACGAGAGTGAGCATGGCGTTCAATAACGGACTCAATCCAAATCAATGGCTTTACATGAGTGTTTAATCTGTACGACATAAGTTCAAATTCACCATCTGGAGGTATAAATGATATAGTTCTATCATTCTCAAATCGGGACAATCTCACACATTGATGAAATTTCACATCTTCTAGTTCAACAGACTTAGATTTGCCTCTACCGGTGCTCTCAAACAAAACCTTGTCATTTAAACCTAGTCTAAGTTCAGGCATACCTGACAGATAGACTCTCATCTTAATAGCCCCAACTATTTCACTTCTCAAAACATTACCATTGCAATTAGCCAACAAATTCACAGATTCAATGACATCTAAAAATACTTCATTTTTTCTATATTTAATACCTTCGGATCGCCAAGATACTGCATTTGTAACTGCCATAGGTATACGAGGCTGCATCTCCAGTTTATGGCCCTCTTGAGTAATATACTCTTGCAATATTTTACTATCAGTTGTTTGCGGATAGCCAAAGTCAATTAATTCATCTAAAAGCTCATATATGACAACAAAATTGTCCCTAATGCTCTCTTCTTCCAGTTCTTTAAAGTACTCTGTCATAACTTCAACAATTTTGTACAAGAACGCAAAAATAAGAGCAATATTTGCGTTTTTCTTAGTAGTGGACACTATGTACAAGTTGTTCTTGTTGATGTAAGCGAAAGTGCACTCGCTAGTTTGTAGAAGTGGCGTAAGCATTCCCTCTTCTTCTTTTTCCATCAGCAGTGGCATGAATTTATCAATCACCCCCAGATCAACGTCACCTCGGTAATTCCTGGAGATGAGCACTTTACCCTTCCCATCCAAGATATAAATTGCAGAAGAAGACATTGTCTGAAAAAGCAATAATGGTAATATTATATCATTATCATTTTAATCAGATTTATAATGCAAATTGGTAAAATATTGTAAAACTACTAAAAGTTACTCACGCAAATTTCTTTATAAATTTTAATTTTCTACATAATCTCTAGCGAATACGACGTGTAGTCCATAGAGTAAAGTAATCATACAGACTAATTAGTGCAGTGCAGTGTTGGCATTGCCATACTGTTGGAACTAAAAATCCGTACATCCGACAACAAAATTCGTACAAAATCCGTACGTGCAATAAATCTTAAACTCCATACGAAATAAAACCAATATTCTTTAAAACGTTGCATCCTATGGGCTTTCTTTGTATATCCACTCATAATGACATAAATAAAGTGGTTTGTCAACACAAATAATCCACAAAAACACTCAGTGTCACAAGTTCAAAATGGAAACCAAAGAGAAATGCGTATAACCAGAAACATGGAAATAAACAATACGAATTGCGCACAGAGTAAGGAAACTTATAGTATGAAGGAAACGGTTTCTTACTATGAGGTATTGCGCAAATGAGCATAGAATTAAATTGGTCTCTATCATTCAACCATTATTACGAACACAATAAAGCGTAATATATTTATCTCTTACATTTACTACTGTAATCAACGTCAACCATGTCTATCCATCATCCATCAGCCTATCAACGTCCACTGCTGGACATAGGCCTCCCCAATAAATCGGGGATAGTCCGTAATCGCCACGCTTGGCAGGCGGGTTGGCGATCGCAGTGGGTGTTGTTAATACTCGAGGGAGTGCTGCTGCCCACTCTCCCGGTACTCCCTCAGTCAGCTCTTACGACTCCCGTGGGTAGAAAGGGGTGGGACAATTCTAAAACCGGCCCCACACGGCACGGTCAATCATGTAATATGGTGAATATTAAAGATGGAACTGATATATTCATATCCATTAAGATATCAGTGATATTGGAGGTATTCATGTATCAGTACACTATATCGTAAACATGAACAGTGACCACAGAACATGGGTGTGTTGCTATATACATAGACTAGATAGAATCGCATATCGGTGAGAACATCGTACGTATCATATCGGTGAAAACATCGTACGTATCATTGAAATAAAAATGGTGGTATCTATTATGGAGTATAGAAGTAAGGAGGACCGTCTTGTATATGGTATAAGTTGAAAAAAAGTGTCCACCTATAAACAGCAAGTTATTAATATTGTTATTTGTTTTAATAATGGTTTTTTTAAAGTTGTTACTTGTTTTAATAATGCTATAGAATACCATTATTAAAACAAGTAACAATATTAAACAGATATTAATGTGAATAAGCGATATTGATAGTTAGACATTATTCTGAAACGAATAGCGCAAACTAACTGATATGCATAAATGATATTATGATATGCGGCATATATCTATATCCTCCGTATTAAATATTATTCATATATTAGTTTACATATTATGATATTGCATGAAGAATATATTCATATCAGCGATATTGACAAATATCGGTATTAAACCATCTTTACTGAATATGTCATCGGTGCCAGTCAATCATAGAGGAAAGATCATACAATAATTCCTCGTCATAGACAATCACGTACGTTCTTTATGGTGATGTCAAAAGCGAAAAAAATATCGATGAATCGGTTTTGGGCTATATATATTCTAATAACTAATTGTGGTTTTAGGGAATTTTGGGTGTTGTATTTGAAAACATGTACGTTTTATGTATTATTGGAAATCCGTAAACATATCCCTACGCAATTTTTATCCGTACGTAATACTCTAAATTCTGTACCTGTACGGACAAATCCGTACATATGGCAACAGTGGTTAGTGTCCCATATTGAGCTCTAATAAGTCCCAGCTCGGACCAATAATACACAGTGCGTTGCGTGTAGTAGTCCACAGACAAACAGTTATTTTTTTTTAATTTGTTTAAGGCATTGGTAGAGACATCAGCCTAACAACAACTTATAAACATCGTTATTCTCTGATCACAGGTAAGTTTAATTCATCAAACAAGTTAATTTTCAACTCACTAATTTTATATGACTGACTTCAGTCAGTTATATAAAATTAGTCAACTCAAAGTCCCGATCCAGTAAAACGATGGCGACCTTACTGAAGCTTCTACGGAGTTTTGGAAGCAACAGGAAAAAACACATTATGACACATTACATCACTTGCCAACACTTATGCACATACATAAATAGCTAATAAGCAAAAGGTCACCACTTTTACTCATTAATACTTGAAATAACACAAGTTTAGGAAAATAATGCAGAGTGACGACATGATCTTCGTGTTCCCACCAAAACTCACTAGCAGAGTTAACAGACCATCAAAGAGTAATGCATATAACCAGAAAGTCTAGAAACTGTAGAGTACCATAGACAGATATAACATCTTTCTTTAGACGAAGAATATTATAGACTCGCTACTATTTTGACACTAAGAATGAAGAAAAGGATGCACATATTAGGTTTTAACAAGAGTGAGTTAGACACTTGTGTAAGGATTTTATCATTGTCACGTATGCGTTATTTGTATTTGGACCCAATCAACTGGGTCCCGACAATAAGGTGGCCATCCGTCCCCATCATCGGTATGTAAGCTTGTTTTTGTATTGACGTAAAAAAAACCTTCATTAATCACGTTATATACGCTAATGTTACGTGTTTTAATACATTTTAAGCAAAATATAACCATTTTGAAATAAAACTATGTTTACGGAATCTATCGCGTTTACTTGATTTTTATACTATCCCGACGTTTCGAATACTTTACAGCATTCATGATCACGGGTGGACTTAGATGATAGACGTCCAAGGCTGATATGTTATTTCAACGGTTTCATCTACCCACAAAGTAAAATATAGCCATAACTGCAATTTCTGTTGTCGTGTCATTCTTGTATCCGGTTAAAACAGGTAGTACATATTTAGTCAACAAAATTATAATCATAATTGTATTATTGGGGTATATGGGGACACCAGAGAAGGAAAAGTGTTTATATGGAGAAATCTTTTATTATAGGAATGCTACATGCTCTCAATACTACAAGCTTATTTCGCCATCTTAGTTAAAGTTAACTCAGTACAGTAGAAAATGTTACGACGAGTATAGACTACAGACAGCCATAGACAAACTAGGCATTTTTAAGCGATGTGCACATTGCACTCTTACACCCTTCCTCAATGTGTACATCACTCAATCAAAAACTACAATAGTATATAGGTAATACTATAACTACATAAGTAACACAAAGCCAAAACTCCAATGAAAATTGTGAACAAAACACTATAACATCCACTCTACATAAAAACTGAAAACAAAGCTGCTCCCTTTTTAACTTTCAAAACTAATAGTTACAAAAGAAACATTTAAGAAAATAACATTTCTCTTAACTTCACAAAAACAACTCTGCCTAGACTCTTAGTACACATATCAGCAAGCTGATCTCCTGATGGTACATACTTCAAACATACAATTTTATATTCAACCTGCTGTCTTACAAAATGATACTTAATATCTATATGTTTCAGGCGCTTGTGATACTCTGGGTTCTTGGCAACATGAATTGCAGATTGATTATCAATGTTAATAATAAAACTTTTACAATCAACTCTTATTTCTTTTAATAAATTCCTTATCCAACAACCCTCTGCTATTCCCTTTGCCAATGCTATATACTCCGATTCTGTACTTGATAAAGATACACACTGTTGTTTGTTTGAGGACCAAGACACTGTATTACCAAAAACTTTCATGACATACCCCGATGTAGATTTCCTATCACCTTGATCCCCTGCCCAATCAGCGTCTGTATACCCTTCTAACTGCACATTTATACCATTTCTATAAACTAATTTTAATCCTACTGTTCCCTTAATATATCTTAAAACTCTCTTTAATGCTTTCCATAAACTCTCATTACCACAACTTTGGAAACGACTTAAGTAGCTCAATGCATAACATAAATCAGGACGTGTTCCTAACATTGCATACATGAGACTTCCTATTAACTGTCTGCATCTTTTAATTAATTCTTTATTTAAAGATTCTTCTTTATGTAACACTAAGCCTTGTTCTATAGGTGTTGACACAGATTTACATTCTTCCATCTTATATTTCTTTAACAAATCTTTTAAATACTGCTCTTGGTTTAATTCAATGACATCTTTCTTCCTAGTAATATTTATTCCCAGATATTTTATATTATCACCCCCTAAATCTTTCATTTCAAATCTTCTTTGTAAGGCTTCTTTTAATTTATTTATCTTTTGCTTGTCTTCACAAATTAAGATCAAATCATCAACGTATAATAGAACATAAAACTTCTTATCCTTTTTATAATATAGACAGTAGTCACATTTACTTCTTTCAAAGCCTTCCTTAATCATAAATTGATTAAACTTCTCATTCCAATATCGTGGAGATTTCTTCAAACCATATAGAGAGCGCTGTAATTTTAAGACTTTACCATCTTCTTTCATTCCTTTTGGCTTTTCCATAAACACCTCCTCCTCTATGTTCCCATATAGGAATGCACTCTTGACATCCATCTGTTGAATATCCAAGTTGTATTTACTGGCTATTGCTAATAATATACGCAGTGTAGGTAGTTTAGCCACTGGGGAATAGATCTCTGAATGATCAAATTTATCTTCTTGCTTAAAGCCTCTTGCAACTAGTCTGGCTTTATAAATATTTTTATTACCTTCTTTCTTAATCTTGAAAACCCACTTGCTGTCTATTAACTTCTTCCCGACTGGTAAACTAACCTCTTTCCATGTTTCATTTTTACATAATGCTTATAGCTCTGCTTGTATTGCTTTTAGCCATTCTTCTTTATATTTTCCATTCATTGCCTCTTCATAAGTCAACTGTTCTTCTTCTCCTTGCGCTATCATTGCTAAATCATAATCTTTAGTCCACGCCGGCTTTTTCACTTGTCTCTTACTTCTAGAATTCTTCTTTTCTTTATCTTCAAGAATATCTTCTTCTGCATTTAAAAATTCTTCATCTAAATACGCTTCCATCATGTCTATTTCACTTGATACAATATCTTCTGCAATGCTTCTTGTCTCGTCCTCTTCTTTTTCTTCTCTAACATTTTCTATCAATTCTTCATTCTCTATTTCATCCTCATTCTCTATTATTGCATTGCCTGAGTTATTCTTCTTTACTTCTACTTTCTTCTTAACAAATACAATATCCCTATGAGTTTGTACTCTTCTTGTGTCTGGATACCATACTTTGTACCCTTTGGTATGTAAACCATATCCCACAAAAAATCCAAATTTTCCCTTTGGGTCCCACTTCAATCTGTGTTGTTTTGGTACATGTGTACATACAGTAGCACCAAAATCTCTTAACAGTGTAACATCAAAACTCTTGTTATACAACAACTCATATGGGGTTTTGTCTCTAACTTTACTTTTACCTGTACGATTTATTGTAAATACCGCTGTAAACACAGCTTCAGCCCAAAGTTCCTTTCCTAGACCTGACTGAATAATTAATGTTCTTGCAGATTCTACAATTGTACGCATTTCTCGTTCTATTTTGCCATTTTGCTCAGGTGTGTAACTTACTGTTAACTCATGTATTATGCCTCTCCTTTTAAATAAATTCTCTACTGCTCTATTAACAAACTCTGTGCCATTATCTGAATGAAAACGCTTTATTTTACATGTAAACTCATTTTCAAACATCTCTAAGAAATTCTTCAATTTTCTCTTTAGTTTCATACTTACTATTTATAAAATAAACAAACCTAAAACTGCTATAATCATCTTTAAACAGAAGGAAATATGAGGAACCACCCACAGATACTACCTCCATCGGTCCGCACAAATTCATATGTATAAGTTCACCTGGTTTAACTGACCTACTATTACTCTGACTAAACGGTAACCTATGCTGTTTTCCTTGGATACATGGTAAGCACTGATCAATCTGCCCTTCATATTTAATACCTCTTAAATCTAAAAACTCTTTTACATACTTATAATTCTGGTGTGCAAACTTAATATGCCAATCTGTTAAAGTTACCAAAGCTACATTATTTAATTTAAATCTCATTATATACATGTTGTCAAACTTGTCAGCTATGGCTGTTACTGAATTATTTTTATACAACTTACATCCATTAGAATCTGATACCATTGTGTGATCTTTATTAACAGCTGATGCTAAAGAGAATAAGTTTACTTTAAGCTTAGGTACATACAGAACATTCTCCAACATACGGGAAACATAACTAGAACCATCAAAGGCCCACACAATAACCTTTCCTGTTCCTAAAACCTCTAGCTTAGTACCATCTCCTATTGTCACAAATCTCTTAGCATTTAACTCACATAACTCTGTAAAATACTCTTTAATAAAACACATGTGGTCACTAGCACCGGAATCTAAAAAGAAACATTTTGAATCAAAAGAATAATTACACTCCATTTCCCTAGTAGAATGGCATACAAAAGATTCATATTTTGAACTCTTACTTCTCTCTTTAGGCTTATTCTTAGCACTTAAATTATTTTTCTCATTACACTTACTCTTTTCATATGACTTACTCTTTAGCAATAAACAATCTTTAATTAAATGACCTCTTTTCTGACAATTACAACACTTTCTATACCTACATTCACTTATCTTATGACCTACTTTACCACACTCATAGCATTTAACCCATCAACTGACAGGATTATTATTTACTATTATTTCAACAAGTTCTAAACGAGCGTTAGACTCCCGGGAGTCTTACACGTGCCGGCCAATAGCGCGCCAAGGCCACGCGGCGCCGCGAGAGGCCACGCGCCGTAACGGGTGGCCGTATTTTTCTAAAAAAAATCTAAAAAAAAAACTACTTACCCATTGTTGAAAAATCCATGTTTATTGTCAAGTATAATAACTATTTTATGCACTAAAACACTATTCACTAATTATTATAATAACACTGACTTTATAAAGCGAAAACTTTTCACAAACTTTAATTTTATTTCACTTTCGCGTTGAAATCTCGACTTTATTACCGTCCCGTTCGAGTCCATTGACGCAACTGGCTGACGTTTACGTTTGGGATTTATTTCTCGTTGATACAGTATATATAGGCTTAGGCAAAAATCATGAACAGCTTGTAGAATGAACAGTCTGTATCGGGCAAAAATTTTAGAGTAGATAGCATTGAAAGTTAAGGAGTAGGAAATAAATTTTTAGCGCCAAATTTTTTTGCGACCGCGCGCGCGGCTCGGCCCTTTTTTTTTTGCGATGTTGACTCTTATTGCAAGCTTTGGAGATTCTTTTGGACTTTTTTATCAATTGTCGAGGTCATTGATCCGAGACTCCCGGGAGTCTAACGCGTTTCAAGCGATTAATAGGGATGCCGCATACCCACCACTAACGCTGAGTCTTGAGGTGCTGTGCTGGCTGTACTTCCACTACGCTCCTCTTCGACCAACAACCGCCCGGTCAGCGCCTGCAAGCTCTGCTTCTCTTCTGACATGCTCTCCCATGCAGATATAAAATGCTTGTATTTCTCTGGTAGGGACATCAGTATCTTTGTTATGGCCATCTTCTCCGAAACTTTCTCACCTGCTGCTTGAAGCTGGGTCATGCACTCCTCCACGTTCGCCATGAATACAGCGACTGGTTCTTCGAAGGCCAAGTTGAAAAACTTCTGTTGAAGTAGATGAACACCCACCTTTGAAGATGGTTCATATATGGTTACCAACTTCTTCCACATATCTGCACTACTGGTACAAGAAATCAAATATCTCATAACTGTCTCTTCCACCCTGGTGACAATCACCTCCATGGCTTTTATCTCTCTGTCATCCCATGATTCTTGTGTTTTACTCTCTTCTTTAGGCCTCACCTCTTTGCCCAAAACAATCTCTAGTAGTTTCTTCGAACGAAGAACAAACTGCGTTTGAAAACGCCACGCCTGCCAGTTGCGACCATTTAAAAGAATCGTCGACTTATTTAACTCTGAACTCGACATATTGCACGCTGCTTAATCAACAAACCTCGCAAGTATGAAGTAAGACGTAAACGCCGCTCTCGCCACCAAGTTTCCTCGAACCACGTTGCCACGCAGGACTCCAACCTTTGCTGCACCGCGACTTACTCGAATCCACTTTGTCTTTCTACTCGCCTCTACTTTCCTTGTCTGGGCCCATAACCTATAGGGGTATATGGGGACACCAGAGAAGGAAAAGTGTTTATATGGAGAAATCTTTTATTATAGGAATGCTACATGCTCTCAATACTACAAGCTTATTTCGCCATCTTAGTTAAAGTTAACTCAGTACAGTAGAAAATATTACGACGAGTATAGACTACAGACAGCCATAGACAAACTAGGCATTTTTAAGCAATGTGCACATTGCACTCTTACATGTATTTTAAAATTATTCCGGTTATCATAATGTCAATTTATTGCTATCTCGACACTGCATACCCTTATTAGAGCTCAATGCTGCATATGCTTATAGCTTGTCTTTAATATTCTTTGTCTAAGTATCTTTCATATATTAAAGTACTCTGTGGTAGTAACGATGTTTGTTACTGTTAGGCTGATGGTTCTGCCAATGCCTTAAGAAAAAGAATAAAAAAAACTTAATAGTCTGTAGTCTGCATCTCAGATAAAGTATCGTATTCGTATACTGCATAATATACTCTTTGGTTTGGTAGTCTGTGCTGTGCCGTGCTGAATTGCTGATTCAGTTTTCATTTTAGTAACTAATATTTAGTTTACATATAAATATGACGATTACATGCTAGTATAATTGATGATTTTCTGTGTGCTCATGGAGTTACTATCAAATTCGTTTATTTTTTGTGTAGTTGTGACGTTAAAGTATAACATTTATAACATATTTGTGGTTTAATTTATCTTCTATCCCAATGTTGATCGAGAACATGAATTCAATTCACCGGACACAAAGAAATCCACTCGTTTACTTAGATATTTATATTGACGGTGTTCCAGGTAGATAAATTTTCATTGTTTTTTATTTTTTATTTACACTTAGGTACCTTCTATCTGTAGTACCTATCTAGATATAGTATTTACGTATAGATCACCAAAGCGTGTGAGCGAGAAGAAAATCTTATACGGCAATATAGCAAGATGAAAGAGGAAAGCGAATCTAATGGCATAGTAAGCTGTTTAAATGACAGGTAGTCAAGCTTGAAATTAGCTTCGCGGTTTTTTATCTATACTGCCACAACAAGAGCCATTAAACAAAAAGATAAGATTTATCTATACTATACTATTGCGTTACTAGAGCGTTCAATTGCACTTGATTTAGTCTGGTTATCTCATTGTTACCATTCGCTCTTGTCTCGCCTTCCATGCTATCTTGTTCCAGTTTCATGTTCATCTCGACTTTGGCGGTCATTGATTTCATTATCTGTTGATACAAAAACAAATTTATTATCCAAAGTACAAATTATTTGAGAATAAGGAAAAAGTGATTTTTTGTACTAGCGGGAATCGAACCCGCGTCTTTTCCAATCCGGGGAAGTGCTCTAAGCCACTGAGCTATAGTACAGGTCTTTCGACAATGCCAATCTCCTTATTACATTTGTCTTTACGAGCATGTCAAATGCTAAAAAATATAGATCAAAAAATTTATTATCTATAATATTATAAAGTTGTAACAGAGCTGTGTCTGTACGTTTAAGATATTTGAAAAAAAAAAATGACTGTATTAGGCTATATAGGCGTGTCTAAACACAAAAGGATTTTTTAGATTTTTTGTCTGTTTGTTTGTTTGTTCGCGCATCTCACAAAAACTACTGAAACGTATTTGATACAACTTTTATTATTCGATAGCTCTTGATTAGACTTAAAAACTGATATACATTTTATCCCGCTATCAGGGACCTTTGAAAATCTAGCTTTTGGCTGTGGCAAAGCCGCGGGCAAAGGCTAGTTTTTGTTATAAATCTTGTTTATTATATGATTATAACTGTTAAATACAATGGTTGTTTGTTTCGTGAGTGCCTGTGATGTAAATCATATAAACAATTCTGATAATTGCATGTTTCACAGGTAAGTTCTCAGGATGTTCTAACTTTAACTTTTTTACTTTTTTAAACATAAATTTTTGGTCTTACAGAAATTTTCTGTTTTAGTTATGGATTAATTTCAATTCCATTGTTACTGTTTTTATATTATATAGAAATATGTCGCTTACATATTGCAAGATTTTAGTAGAAAAGTTTTAGGTACATATACACTAGGGCTCGACTTTATTGACAAGGTATATTGTCCATATTTATCCTAAATGTTGGATTTTTTTGTCAACTTATGTTATACCTAATTGGCTAAAGAGTTTAACTTTATTTTGCCATATTTTTCACCAGTTTATATAATTAAAGGAAAATGGTTAATATTAATTGGTTGTGTTGGTTGAACTCCATAAAGGTATTCCATAATTTGTAGCAAACATTGTGCTAAAAGCTGAGTCAGGCCTACATCACTCGCTCAAGGCCCCGAGTTATATGCCTACCGCTTCGCGTACCGACCACGGTACAACTGACAGAAGACTGTCACACGCGTGCCTAAGCGCTTGCGCTTGTTGTATTGATTAAAATAAAATTATTTACGCGATTTAGGGTATTTCGACAATAAAATTTAATAACCGAAAATTCAGAGCTAAAATCTAAACGTATATGATCAACAAAAAAAAAAAAAACAATTTATAAATAAATAATCCGACTTGAAAATAACATTTAAAATGATATAAAAAGTAATCAAATAGAATCTACTAGAAAAATATTTTTTTAAGTTTTATAAAGGACAGCTTTGTTGCTGTCGGTGGAGTCAGTAGTCTCCGGCGAACTGGCGAGCGGAAACCGGAGAGCGTACGAAGAGAATTATGAATGTTGAGGAAGCGAGAGATGTATGCAAGAATAGAGCCTTTTGTTACTCTGTTCTCTCTGCCTATTGAATGTCGCGGTTGCCCGAGGATCCTGCGGCGGGCAAAACAATCACAACTGTATTTCTGTGTTCATAAGGTACATTTCTTCTCGCTATGGGCAATTAGTACTATTATTATTTTGTAGGCTATTATAGAGAGACTGGACGAGTTTTAATGGAAGTGAGGTTTCTGTCCGTAGGACTAGTATTTATTCTGTGGCTGAGTGTAGTTAGTTATAAAATACATAATATAGTTGACTGACATTGCTGGTGAAATAAATGAAAATAAATTAATTATGTTTGTTTTAATTTATTATGTCTGTTTTGTTTTATTAGTTGAAGATGATTATTTGAATGAGCGAGTTTGTTAAAGAAACTGATTAGTTTTAGCATTTTATCGATAGTCAGTCTAAGTCTAAACTTACATCACTATCCAACGCACACATTGACAAATCAAAATTGGTCACATATTATCGAGCTGTCAGGTGATTATATGTATCAGTATATTTATACTATATCTATGATATCTATATACCATAGATAGGTCAAAAGGTTAGTTCTTGTGAGAGGAGGATGCGTTATTTAATTCCTGATAAAAATTATGTTGGAAGATTTTAATTAACTATGTTTGCTTTTCATATGCTTTTATTATTAAACATAATCATTATACATAATCCCTACTTGTGTTTTACGTACGCTTTCACTCTGTAACTGCTAAACCAACCATCATAAAATTTTAATTACATTTAATATAGAACCCCGGAAAGGACATAATATGCTGCTTTTTGTCCCGTAAAAATCAATAGGGACTGTGGGATAACTATTTTTACATGAAGATAATGAATGTAATGTGTATGTAGTATGTGTACTACATATTATTATTTTCGTTTTGAACTTTTATAATTTACTAGCTCAGCTTGTGATTTATTCTGCATGGATTTAAAAGCGTAGACCATAATCATTTAGGCATATTCTACAGAAAGTAATTATTGGGAGGTAAAAGAGTCCTATGTTTATCCATAATTTATCTTTGTAGTACATATTGTTCATTTTTGTTTAGTTTTTGGGTATATTTGCAGAAAGAGCAATCCTAGGCTTTGCATATTTGCTATATTTTAATTTTTTTCAGGATATTAACATACCCTTATAATTTGCTAGGCTGGTGTTGTGACAAAACTAGAGAGAGATCAGGCACATGACCAATACAAAAACTAACTTATCATCTCGCCATTTCCCTTGCGGGGTAGGCAGAGAGAACAGAGTGCCTAAAGGCTCTATTCTTGCATATATCTCTCTCTTCCTCAACATTCATTATTCTCTTCATACACGCTCGCCGGTTTCGGAGACTCCTGACTCCACCTTCCTTCAATACACTTCTTTCATCCATCCTCTCTACGTGCCCAAACCATCTTAACATTCCTGTCTCAATCTTTGTCACTATATCTTCTTCTTATATATATTATATATACACTTTTTCTTATACTATCTACTCAAAGTTACACCACACATATTTTTAGAGCTCCTATCTCTGCTGCATTTATTCTACTCCCGTCCTTTTTCTGCCACACTCAACTTTAACTTCGGCTAGTCGTGCCTTTTCAGACTTTCTGACTAATTGTGAAGGAGTGTAGTGCCCCGTTCACCTATTGAATTTCAAACTTTCATGGTCACTTATAATTAACGTTTTTACGGGATTTATACCATATAAATTTTTACTTACGAGTTTCCGATATTTCGGCACTGTTGCCCCGTTCACCTGTTTACCTGCATTCACTCTGCTTTCAATATCCTTTTCATATTTCCCATCTCTCGTAAACAATGTTCCCAGATACACAAACCCTTTTACTTGTTGAACCTTCACTCCTTCAATCACTCACATGGGGTCATCTATTACCATCTAGTACCATTACTTTCGTCTTCTCAACATTCATTTTCATTATTTTCTTTTTGAGGGATTCATTAATTATTGTTACCATCTCCTGTAACTCAGTAGCCGATGACGCAAGTATAACCTGGTCATCAGCGTAGAGAAGACATTTGATGAGTAACCCATTCATCTCTAACCCATACTCACTTTCTTTCAAATCTTAAAAAAAACTATCCATTAATAGATTAAAAATGTCCACGTCCATGGAGACACTACATGTCCCTGTCTAACACCCATTCCGAAGCTAAACCAGTGTACGGACCAGTTATTCTTACGCAAGCTCTGGAATCTTTGTAAAGGGATTTCTTAGCCTGAATCAGGTTGCCGTCCAACACACACATGGATAGTACCGACCATTGGTTATACACCACTCTGTCATAGTCCTTCTCTAGATCTAGAAAGGTACAATAGATGTTATGACTTTTTGCAAAGATCTTCTCAGCTATTCCTCGTAGAGAGAAGACCTGATCCGTCCATCCCATTCCTTTGCGACAACCTGCTTTGTTCATTTCTCATATTTTCTCATTGGTTTCAATCACAACTCTTTCAATCAATACTTTCGCATATAGTGAGCCAACAACGCTGATTAGGATTATGCCTATATAGCTCTTATAGTTTTGTTGTGAGCCTTTTCCTTTGTATATGGGTACAATGACGGCCTTCCAGCAATCACTTGACACTTACCGGTTTTAAATCTCATATTGAAAAGGCGGTACAACTATCTCGCTATGATACCGTGTCTAGCCTTCAGGATTTCAGCAGTTGATCTTGTAATACTTAGGAAGAAAGAAAGGAGTTTTGGGAGAGTTTAAGGAACGTGTAATCATGCTTGGTGATTTTAATGGCTGGGTTGGCGTAAAGCTTTACGGGTTTGAAAGAGTATTAGGTAAGTTTAGAGATGAAAGAGAAAATTTAAATGGAGATAATTTATTACTTGATTGGAATGGGACCTTGATGTTTGGAATAGGACCTTGATGTTTGGAATGGGACCTTGATGTTTGGAATGAGACCTTTGTGTCACAACCACTATGTATGAACACAAAAGTATCCATACTTTTGTACACGAGAGGCGAATAATTTTAGAAGCAGTATGATTGACTTTGTAATTGTAGATTCACGAACACGGACATTCACGGACATTTTTCACACAACGTCCTCTAGTCCCAAACTAAGCTTAACGCTTGTGCTATGGGTATCAGATTACGGATATAATACATTATATTACTTTTTTTTGTAAATCCATCCATCCATCCATCAGCCTTTTAACGTCCACTGCTGGACATAGGCCTCCCCAAGAATGGGGGATAGTGCAGTAATCGCCACGCTTGACAGGCGGGTTGGCGATCGCAGTGGATGTTGTTAATACTCGAAGGAGTGCTGCTGCCCACTCCCGCGGTATTCCCTCAGTCGGCTCTTACGACTCCCATAGGTGGAGAGGGGTGAGACAATTCTAAAGCCGGCCCCACACGCCATCGTAAACATCGTAATCGCGTAAATACAAATTATAACAGGTAGAAAACACCCAGACGCAGTACAAATATGTGTTTTCATCACACAAATAATTGTCCTGAGTGGGAATCGAACCCACGGCCTCGTGCACGGAAGTCAGTTACACTACCGACTACGCCACGAGGCCTTTTTTTTACTTCTAAAAAGAATTTAGGAGGACTTTAGGACTCTTTTTACTTCTAAAAATAATACAAATAATCTATCCTAGAGAATTACAAAATATGGGTCAAGTACAAAGTGTCTGTCGTGCCATTTATTCATGCATTCACCTATAAAGGTTATTAAGTATGGCTCAAGGTTATATTGGCATTATTGTAAAAGCCCATTGAATATAATTATGAAAACATTGCATTAGATTGATTCATTGTATGAATTTCTGTTTATAGGCCAGTGTCGATAATTTTCGAAACCAAAAAAAAATAGAACAGGGTGATACCCATTGCAAAAGTAAGAAAATATAACAAAATTTAAGGGAAAAATAATTTACGGGTGATTTGAGGTCGGGAAGGGGGTGGGGTTGAGATTTTAAGGGTCGAAAATGGTTTGTCACCATTTCCGGAAAAACTAAGAGATCTATCCAAAAAAGGGCAAAATTGTAGGTAATAAAAAGAAAACTTGTATCAACACTTTTCACATACCTAACCTCAAAATTTATGCAAAAATGCAAAAAAAACTTATCTTTTTATATCTCAAACAGTGTAATTTTTTTGATGCAAATATTTATTTTTTCCTCTTATTTTGATTAAATATCGAAAAATCACCCTAATTTTCAATCGAAAATTCTCACGTCAAAATATCTGCTTTTAGAAAAAAATCGGTGTGCTTTTTGTTCGTTGATATTTATTTTCTGATGGTATAAAAAATATAAGTACATTACTTACTATGGAGAATTTTCTCAGAAAATGCAAAAAAGCGAAATAACTTTTTGTTAATCATTATGTAAATTATTGAGCTATTTATTAAAATTAACACTTTATTTACTCTAAAACTAATTTTAATTGCAGCAATCACATTTTTTTGATACAAATACCTTCAAATCCTGTCTTTAATACTTAGAAAATTTAACTATTTTCACATGTTTTAACCGGTAGGATAACCGTCGCTCATGGACTCAACTATACCGAGAGTACTATAATTGTGAAGCCGCTGCGCACTATTAATAAGCGGCTATCTTCTGCTACAGCCAAAACACACAGACGTGTTTCATGACCGGTCACACCGGAGACGGTGGTACCGACCCGTTCTGGCCCGATAGCAAGTGAGTACTCTCACTTGGTACCCAGCCCTACCACCAGTAATGCAATGGGTGATAATTGCTTACTTCCCTTAGTCGGCTTGTACGACACCCGCGGGAAAGGATGGGGTGGTGACACTTGTATTCTTAGTCCGGACAAACGGTACCATACTAAGGGCAAACGTGTTTGCCCGGCCATTGTCGGCTTTTAGCACCTAAGTACAATTATTTTTTTAATTAAGCAATTGTGTTGTTTGGCTTTACGGCTTTTGTGCCTACAATTTTTTTTTCAATTCTATAGCAATCGGTCCTCACTTTCAAATCACATTCTGGGAGCCGTTATTACAGGACTGAATGGCCCAGTAGTTCTAAAACGGAATAACAGATCGCAAGCAGACTCCAAGAAAGTTCAATAATAAGGACTGACTCTCCATAAGGACTGCTATAGGGGTTTATGACAACCATGCGACGTAAGCCGTCGCCGTGATGCTCCGCATGGCAACTAATCAGTTACACTGTTATACCATTATCCATTAATCTAACTTGCTGTCCCGGCTACAATTTACATGCATGTACTACACTGTCAAGAAAGTACCGGGAAAAGATCAATAATACACAAAAATTTTGTTATTCATCCAAATTTATTTTATCACCTTCAAAGTATGCTCCCTCGGAAACAATAGACTTACGCCAACGAATAATCCAATCATCAAAACATTTTTTAAATGCTGTTTCCGGAATTGAGTTCAGTTCTCGCCGCGAATTCTCCTTTATGTCTTCTACCGATTGAAAACGGGTGCCACGAAATGGTCATTTAAGTTTAGGAAAAAGAAAGAAGTCGGCTGGAGCCATATCTGGTGAATATGGTGGTTGCTCGATGGTATTTGTTGAGTGTTTGGACAAAAATTCATTCACAATGATGGCCTTGTGCGAAGGCGCATTATCGTGGTGCAAAATCCAAGAATTTTCTTTCCACAAATCTGGCCTTTTTCTTCGAATTTGCTCTCTTAAACGCCGCATAACGCTCAAATAATATTCTTTATTTACCGTTTGACCTTCTGGCAAGAATTCCGAGTGCACAACACCGCGATAGTCAAAGAAAACAGTCAACATGACTTTGACTTTTGATCGACTGGCGTGGTTTTTTCGGTTTCGGTTCAGTTGAAAGTCGCCACTCTGAAGCTTGTTGACAAGTTTGCATGTCAAACTCGTAAACCCACGTCTCGTCACCAGTAACAATGCGTTTCATGAGTGTTGGGTTGGAATTGACTCGTTCTAGCATGTCCTCAGCGACTCTCATGCGATTGAGTTTTTGGAGAAAATTCAGGTCTTTTGGGAATGGCCGAGCGGAAACATGTTTCATACTCAAGTGATTATTTAAAATGGTACGGATCGACTCGTGAGACACAGAAAGTTCGGCGGCTATCTCTCTCAAAGTTGAATGAGGATTTTCAGTCACTATTTCCTTCACTGTTGCAATGTTAACTTCAGTTGCAGACGTTGATGGCCTACCAGAGCGAGGCAAATCTTCCATCACATCTCGGCCGCTTTTAAACGCTTTGTAAGTACCACTCATAAGCACGTGTTTTTGAGAAAGTCGATTCACCGTAAGCCTTCTGTAACATTTTCAGTGACTCCGAATACGAAATTCCATTGGCGATGCAAAATTTAAGACAAACTCTTTGTTCGACGTTTTTGTCCATTATGAAATTCGCAATACACACTAGATATGATATAACTAAAAACAGCACTGTATTTAATAAAAATAACAGATGCAACTCAAACTCCGCGCCAAAATGGATAACAGTGCCAATCTAACCACAACAAAAAAAAACAAAAATTTGTATTTGGCACCATAAACAAATCATCCATTCCCGGTAATTTCTTGACAGAGTAGTACATACATTTTTTTTTCTTTAAGTGGGCAAAAATGTCCTACCGCACACCCGCCTGCCCGAGGGACAACGGGGTAGTGTGGGGATCTCACCCATTAAAAACGCACTGTGCGCCCTCGCCCGCCCTTACTACCGAGTACCGCGTCGTATCGCCGCCCCGCGCACTTGGGCGTCACACCTTCGCTCTAGGCTTCCGCGGACGGCAGGGTAATCCCCGACCCCGCCGTCCGCAGCTTCGGCTAGGGCGGCATCAGGCGCATATATGCGCGCCCACGCCGCCCCGCGCGCCGGCGAATCAGGCCCGCGAGGGAGGATTCCGCCCGGGTCCAGGCCCCGTCACTGCCAACCATCGCTCGCGCAACGGCCTGCAGCGACAGGTCCACGCCTATTACTGCAGCGAGTTCCCGGCGCTGCTCATCCCAAGCCGGGCATGACTCGAGCGTGTGCTGCGCAGAGTCCTTGCCGCAGTCGCAGTGGTGACAGCCTAGGGTCGTCTCCTTCCTAGCAATCGTGTGCAGGTAGGCGGCAGGCATCTTCCCGCCACGAGGAAATCGTGCTCGGCGAGGGACGACTGTCCCCCGCCCGCGCCGTCAATCCATCCATCCATCCATCAGCCTTTCGACGTCCACTGCTGGACATAGGCCTCCCCAAAATGAGGGATAGTGCCGTAATCGCCACGCTTGGCAGGCGGGTTGGCGATCGCAGTGGATGTTGTTAATACTCGAGGGAGTGCTGCTGCCCACTGCCCCCGTATTCCCTCAGTCGGCTCTTACGACTCCCATGGGTGGAGAGGGGTGGGACAATTCTAAAGCCGGCCCACACGGCAACCGGTACATGACTAACGTATAATCCTTGCCTCCTTACCATTATTAAAAACTAGATTCTGCCTACGATTTCGTGTACTTCAGATTATTAATACATCACTATGGCACTTTAATGACACATCTTTCTAAAAGGGGCTTCACTTTTTAGTTGACAATGCGGCGTCTTTATTTTTTAGTTAGTCTGAGTATATATCACAAACTGCCCACCTTTTCTGAGAAGTAGTTCAAGTGAGTGGGTGTTTAAAGATTCGTAATAATATAGTCTCATGTTACTTACTTACTTATCATCATGCCATTTCCCTTGCGGGGTAGGCAGTGAGAACAGAGTGCCAAGAGGCTCTATTCTTGCATACATCTCTCACTTCCTCAACATTCATAACTCTCTTCATACACGCTCGCCGGTTTAGGAGACTCCTGACTCCACCTTCCTTCAATACATGACCGATTTGGTCTAGGTACGTGAGTCTCGGTGTCCCCCTGTACCTACATCCTTCCACTTTTGCATTGTATATCTTCTTAACCAGTCGTCGTGCGGAATTCTTTCCACATGTCCGAACCATCGGAGCATTCCCTTTTCGCATCTTTACACCAATACTCTCTTTCATACCTACTCGCTCTCTTACGTCGTAGTTATTACGAATACGGTCAGTCAGACTCACTTCACAGATTCTCCGCAGAGATCGCATTTCGACCGCATTGATTTTACTGTCATGCTCCTTTTTACATACGCAACTCTCGCTTCCATTATAATAACGTTGGGACAAGCACTGCGTTGTGTATTGCTACACGTGCCTTCTGGCTAAGGTGATGACTGCCGAGAAGCTGTCCCAATGCTCCGTTCACTCTTCTCTCTACATCAGTGGTGTACCTAGTCTCATGTAGTTGAAAGAATATATTTTTCAATTGTTATGTATCACCTTTTTCAGCTGGGCGTATTGTGATAAGACTAAGGAGTGATATAGTACCTAAAACTGCAGAGAACTTCAGGGCTTTGTGTACGGGTGAAAAAGGAATCGGTGTTTATAATAAACCATTGCATTTTAAAGGCACTAAATTCCATAAAGGTAAGAACAAAAATAATTAGTCTGTTTTATTAAGAACTTTTTTCTCGTATATGAATTTAGTAACCTAGTAGTCTGGGGGTAAACTTAATTTGTATGGCCTAAATAACAGTCCCCTCTTTTTGTTATGCTATGGCGGGAAAAATGTACTTAACGCACAAATACATAAATGCACACCCTGTCGTTCGAGGCAACGAACAGAGTAGTGTAGGGTCCTCACCCACTAAATAAACCCACCGTGTGCCATCTCTCCGCCTGTATTGGCGGACCACTGGAACTGTGTTACATTACTTCAGTGGCCTGTCGGTGGTTTACTTTTTCGGGTATTCTTTACTGAGCGACGCATCCGCACGCGGAACTTCGCACTATCGCGGGAGGCCTTGCGGGTGCATTTTTGCATCCACCGGCAACCTCAACTAGGGCCGCATCAGACGCACTCGCGCCTGCGCGTCCCAATTAGTATCAATCATACCAATATATAGATATAGATAATATTTAATTAAAGATATTGTTCCAGCTATTACTCAGTTTATGATCCAAGGTGGTGATATAACACAGGACGATGGAAGCGGCAGCGACAGTATTTATGGCCCTAGATTTGAAGACGAAAATTTTATTTTAAAGGTAATTTATTTTGTTATGGCTTTTCAATAATTTTGGGTACATCATGTCAGCACCACACCACTAATTTCGGGACTTAGGCCGGGGCCGCACTGGTACGGTGACGGCGACGCGATGGCGACGGCGCAAGACCAAACTTTTATTAACAATGGCGTTAGCCGCACGGGTATGGCGACATGCAAAATTTACTTGAATATATTTTGCAACATTATCAAATGTACGTATAACCTGAGTATCCGCACTGTTTAATTTTTTCGGCGATCAGCGACGACATATTATGTTCTTCGTCGCACGAACGCTTGGCAGCGATTCGACAGAGACTTGGCGCGATCTATAACCAAGTAAGCAGCAACACATCTGGTGGCCGCAGTGCCCCGCTCAACTGAAGCGACAGAGCGCGATGTACATATTGTACATGCGCGAAGAGTTGCGACGAGACTTCGAGCGATGGAAACAAACTACACTCGCGAGCAAGTGAATGGACTTAAGCCTCAAGTGCGCTGGACTGGCAGATTTGCCGAGCTCAGCATTTTTACCGAGCGTTTTGTCACTACGAAAGTGCCGGTAGAACCACCGGACCGGAGTAATGTGAACGAGTTTGTGCCGGTATCTGTCCCCCGCTTGCAGCACCCAGGCTCCCCTCTCTCTCGTCACTTCTAAGTTCACCCATTTATGTTTCAAATCTGCCAAATGAAAATCTTTCCTGTAAAATACGAGGAGGGATCAAAAAGTAGTGAGAACGACATACTCCTTGGTAAGAAAAAAATAAATACTGGCAGGCATAGCTCAGATACATATTTGTAATGTTAATAAAAAAAAAATCTTCGGCTCTCTTTTGTTTTTTTTCTGAATGTAGTCATTTGTTTGCTTCGTGTCGGAACGTGTTCTCGAAAATGGAGAAAAACGAAGTGCGAGCCGTTATTAAATACCTCTGTTTAAAAAAGTTAACGACGCAAGAGATTCATTGCGATTTAGAGGCAACATTAGGAGAGTCTGCTCTGCCGTATTCCACTGTTGCAAGGTGGGCTTCTCAATTTCGAGTAGGGAGAATGAGCACGGAAGACAAAAATCGTTGCGGCCGTCCATCGACGTCAGTCACCCAAGAAAATGTTGCGAAAGTCGAGAAAATTGTATTGAGCGATCGAAGATTTACTATCCGATACTTAATTCAAGAAACGGGCATTTCATATGGAAGTATTCAATCCATATTGAAGCAATCTTTGAATATGAGAAAAGTCTCCGCAAGATGGGTGCCGAGAATGTTAACCGACAGTCAGAAACAAAATCGACTTGACATTTCGAAGATATTGTTGGACAAGTTTCAAGAAGATTCTGAAAACTTTTTGTCTCGTTTCGTAACAATGGACGAAACATGGGTCCATCATTTTGATCCCGAGACAAAACAGCAATCTTCACAAGCATAGCACAAGCATTAAGCTTAGTTTGGGACCAGAGGACGTTGTGTGAAAATGTCCTTGAATATTTATTTATCTACACCGGTAAGGTGTCCATCTCGGATATAGGTCGACACCAAGAACTGGTCGTCACGCTCCGAGGTGCACCGGCGTCGGCTTGTGTTAGGCCATCGAGTGAAGGTGCCAGTCTCTTGAAACCTTCTGTACACTCTTGAGATAGCAGACTGACTCATGTTCAGCTGGCAAGTGACTTCTCTCTGGTTCAACCCTTCTTGCAACAGGGCACTAGGCTAGAGCGGCTTCCTCAGGTGTAGTATCCATTATTTTCTTTTAACGGCGGCTTTGATTTGCGGAGATTTTTTGATGTGAAACACTAATGCGGAGGGAAGGTCAAATCGGCTGTTAGCGTGGCGAAGCTTTTATTTTACTTGTCCTGTTTAAATCTTGCAAGTTTAATTTGACACACTTCCCGGTTTCTGATTAAGCTGAAATTTTACACGCATATGTATATCACGTGACAATGCAATATTATGATGACAAGGAGCTGATCTGATCATGGAGCTGGAAGGTGGACACAGGAACTCTATAATGAAACGGCGCAACCCCATCGAGTTTGGGCTGGTATGATTCGTCTTGACGAGTACTTTGTCTATAGATGGTATCCAGGGTTTGATGATGGAGCTAGAAGGTGGCCATAGGAACTCCGTTATAAAACGACATAGCTCTATCGACAGACAAATCAAACAAGCCCAAACTGGGCTCGTATGATTTGTCTTGACGAGTACTTTGTCTCTAGATGGTATCCAGGGTCTGATGATGGAGCTGGAAGGTGGCCATGCAAAACTCTGTCATTAAATGGCGCAACTCCATTGAGTTAGGGCTCGTTTGAAATGTCTTGACTAGTACTCCAGACCTAGATGATATCCAGAGTCTGATGGTGGAGCTGGAAGGTGGCCACATTAACTCTGTAATGAAATGACGCAACCCCATCGAGTTTGGAATCGTTTGATTCGTCTTGAAGAGTACTTTGTCTTTAGATGGTATCTAGGGTCTGATGATGGAGCTAGAAGGTGGCCATAGGAACTCCGTTATAAAACGACATAGGTACATCGAGTTTGGGCTCGTATGATTAGTCTTGACGACTTTGACGAGTAATTTGTCTCTAGAAGGTATCCAGTGTCTGATGATGAAGCTGGAAGGTGGCCACAGTAACTTGGTAATGAAACGACCCAAATCCATCGAGTTTATACTTGTTTGATTCGTCTTGAGGAGTACTTTGTCAAGTTATGATCATTTTATTTCTACAAAATAATTTCGATGTTTTCACATCTGGTAGACGTCCCGCCACGTTGAGTTTTTTGTTGGTATTGGTTCGGCGGACATTCTTCGCAACTCCACGTCTTATTATCGCCTCTGCAGTGCGGCCACCTATTTTTCGCGTTGGTGTCGTGTCGCTGTCACCCTGCCAGAGTGGCCCCCGCCTTATAGTCAGTAATAAACACCCTGCTCTAATGAATAATCCTTGTATCGCGGGGGACTGTACAAACATAAAATTTCACGGACACAAAGCACACCCAAATTCAGAACAACCATTTGTGGATCACACAAAGAGTTGTCCTGTGTGGGAATCGAACCCACAACACTCGAGTGAAGCGCCGATATCTAAACCACTCCGGCATCCGTGCAGTCAAAATCTCACCTCTGGAACCCATGGATCAACTGTTTTAAACATAATACATACCCTGGAATATAATTAGAATGTTTATAACTTTAAATTGTACTCATACCTTGGATTTGTAAATGCCAGTTTCACATTTATAAAATTAATATTAATAAGTTCTCTTCGTCTCTATAGCACAAGGCTGGAGTTCTCAGCATGGCGAACAGTGGTCGGCCGCACACCAATGGGTCACAATTCTGTATCACAACAGTACCCTGCCCCCATTTAGATGGTACTAACGTAGCCTTTGGCGAGGTGCTGGCTGGCCTGGGGATAGTCGAGGAGATACAACGCTATGGAGACCCAGAAACAGGCCGCCCTACGGTGGTATGTTGGTAATCGTCCAGCTTTTATATTGGGTTGATTAACATCACTGAGCTTATTGTATGATCACTGACTATATAGTCCAAGATCCCAGATACCCAGATCTCCCTTCCCTTATTGGCATTATACCCGGTCGGCCAAATAAAACAGTGACAGTTATTATCCTAATCCGGCGTTACACTAGTAGTAGAGGGTCTGCTTCAGTAGTCTAGGGTTGCGCACTGTGACTTGGGATCATGAGGTCTCGGGTTCGAATCACGGGTCGCAAAAAAGTTATTGATTTTTTTTAGAATGTTTCACTTGCAATATCCTTATTAAATCACCATTTTCAGCAAAGTATCTTAAACCGGGATCGCATGATTTCATTTATTTTTTTCATCTAAAACTAGCAATAATTGACATTTAAGCTCATACATTTGTGGGCATTCTCCTTTAATCACACAGGACTGCACGATCCATTTTACTGAATCACCGTTTATTTGATTTTCATGTATGAACCAGGATTGCGTGATCCACGACTGCGGTGAGATTATAACCAGTGAATGGGACGTATGCTGTCGAGACGGCACCGCTGACCGCTTACCAGAGTATCCTGCAGATTATAGAGACAATCATACTAGTGTGAGTGCCAGTTTTTATAACTTCCTTGGTGAAATTGTGACTTTGTTGGAGTAGTACCATGTGTGCTTACTAACCATGTAATAAATAATATTTCAGTTGTTTTTATATAATTCTTGAGCCACCTGATGGTAAGCGGTTACCGTATTTACGCTAATAACACCAGAGGCATTAAAGGGATAGGAGGTAGGAAGCAAGGGCGATAGGGAGAAAATGAGGAAGTTTATAGGTTGGATACAAGTTTTTTCCCGCCTAAACAAAAAAATATAATAAAAATCGTGCCGATTTTAGATTAATGCATGTAAATGAATACGATAGATGGCGTTGGTCGTAAAGACAAATGTGATGAGGAGATTGGGTATGGCCGAAAGGTCAGTGCAGTGGCTCAGTGGCTTAGAGCACTTCCATGGATTGGAAGGGACGCAGGTTCGATTCTCGCTCGCACTAAAAGTTATCTTTTTCCTCATTCACAATACTTTAAAAAAAGGTTGGATACAAGTCACCGGCGCTCTTACTCACTGAGCGATATGTAACCAATCTAACAGTAGGAATATCTACTGTTTTACGCCAACATTTTATGAGGATACTTCTCTGGTCGAGCCGGCCTATTCCCACCCGGAATGGGAGAGGTTCGAATCCTGATCGTAGAATATATCTAACGACTTTCACAAATTTTTTTTCTTGATTCTACATTTTAATCCATTTAAAAATATAGTAAAATACTTAAATGGAATGAATCTTTTAATTATTTACACTTTTGAAAGGTAAAGGATTAGCTTATTTGTATTACTAAATACGAGAAGCGGCTGATAAGTACGCTGCCTAAAGTACAATGAAATAAACTATACTTTTATATTTTTTATTTTTCACATATAATGTCTTTATACCATTGAAAAAATACTCTGAATATTTCTTTTGAAAATGGTTTTCCACGATCGCCTTCATCTCATTGTCGTCCGAAAATCTTCGCCCCCGTAACTCCTTTTTCAAGTTCGAAAAAAGGAAAAAGTCACTGGGGTGGCCTAGTCCGGACTTTAGGGTGGATGATCATTTTCTGTGAACCCCGTGCCTTTTAAAGCAACACGAGTAGCGTGGACGGGCGCGTTGTCTTGCAGAAACAGCACTTCGTGCTCCAACTTGCCGCGTCTTTTCTGTACGCCTACCTCACGTGGCTGATCCAGTAAATTAGCCTAGTATTGGCAAGTAATCAATTCGTAAAATTCCTTCGCTATTCCAGAAAATGGTTGCCATAATGTTAAAGATTAGAAATATATCACCGGAAAAAGCTCACGTTGCGGATTCATTTAGTCGAGCCGGGTTTCGAGCATATTCGATGCTCATCATGAGATGGTGCATGTTCGTTGCTGCCGATATCAGCCGAAGAGGCTCGATTTTGATCAGGAGTGGATGGTGGTGTTGTTGCTTTGTCGGTTCTTTGATCGGCAGGCGTAGGTTCGCACACCACACTGGCCGTGTCGCCTTCCATACCCACGGATATGTGAATGCTCGAGGTAGTATTAAGGACTGGTCTCCAGGCTGACGAGAGCTACCATCTACCATCTCTGTTGAAGTGCGTGTTCTGCTAGGGCCGACTTGGTTGTGTCCATATCCTTAATACTCCTAATGTGCTCGGATAGTCTGGTGGCGATATTGCGTCGAGTTTCTCCCACATAACTCTTGCCACAGCCACATGGTATACGGTACACGTCTGGTACGCTGAGGTGCTCTTTGGCTTTTGGTGAGCGTAGCATCTGTTTTATTTGACCAGGGGTACGAAAGAACGTTCTAATATCATACCTTCGTCTTAACAGATGTCCGATTCGATCCATTATTCCTCTAATGAAAGGTAGATATGTAGGGGAACGATCTACTTTTAGCGGTCGCGTACGCTCCCTCCGTTCTGTTGTCAGGCAGCATTGACGCCACCGTTGTCCTCTAGTACACCCCTAACGTGCTCGAGCTCTTGCTGTATAAATTGGGGATCGCATAGTCTGAGGGCTCGGTCAATTAATGATCTCGGTAACTGAACACAAGTGTGCAGCGTGATGGTGTGAACTTGCATGAAGGTATCGGTCCGTGTGCGTAGGTTTTCGATGTATAGCGTGGGTCAACATTCCATTAGAGCCACGGATAACACGTACATCCAAGAATGTGTGAAGTGTCTCTTCTTTCTCCTCCTCTACGGTAATATTAATCTTAGAATGTACATTGTTTAAGTGTTCCGTAAATTCTCTCAGGTTGTCTCTATCCACTATTAAAAATATATCATCGATATAGCGCCACCAATAACGCGGTTTATACTTGGTTGTACTTAACGCCTGATTTTCGTACTACTCCATGAATATATTGGCCACCACAGGTGCAACTGGGGATCCCATTGCCTCGCCGTCCAGTTGCAGGTAGTACTCTCCTCAATACGAAAATAATCTTAGAGGCCAAGTTTTCCCACCTTAAACTTCTTTGGCGGCTTTTCTCCCTTTTTTAGCCACTGCATCGATTCTTATTTGGACTCGGGGTCGTACTGTCGTATCCAGGTTTCGTCTACGGTCACTATGCGGTTACAAATTTCGTCCATATCACTCTGACACAACTCCAAAAAATTTTTAAAACTTGCCAACCGTTGCTGCTGGTGTCGAGCGATGTGAGCATTCGCGCCCAACGTGCACAAATTTTTTTCAAATGAAAATGTTCGTGCCCAATTTCTCCAATTCGTTTTTTACTAATTTGTAGCTTCTCTGCTATCTGCCACAATTAAACTCTACGATCGCG